>OX638359.1:27047448-28451613 GCA_951812935.1 Hermaeophaga mercurialis | reverse complement strand
CAAGAAACTAAATGATCCACGTTTCTTTGCGCACACATAAATTTTCCTTTTGTTGAATGATGATGGCAACACTGTTGTGGAATTGTCTGTCGAAAATTTTCCGTATCCCATCTAGTTTTATCATACTTGACTACATCATGGATGATAGGAAATATTTGCAGTTCCTCACACTTACTTTGTAAAAATGAAAGTTTTTGTTCACCTCTAACGTAAATTATGTCAGCCGAATGAAGTAGGTAATTTTTTAAAATGTCATTAATTTCGCTATATTCAATATAACCAGAGTTAAATCGAATTCCGTGAAGATTTTTCTCTAAATAATTCACAGTCTTTTTATCACTAACACTAAGATTTTTAAATTGTGTTGGCGATTTAAATAGAAAATTTAATCGCTGTTGTCCAATATGGATGGAGAGCTCTTTTGGATGAAACACTTTTTCAATAATAAAACCTTGAATGTCTACTAGTGCCACTCGCATGATGATTGAAAATAAACTAATTTTAATTATATTAGGGGAGGCTTTTTTATATCTTCCGTGAATCGTGTGTGCGATCTATGATGCACCTTGATATTATCGAAGTATGTGAAACCAAGGCTGCAATAGAAACCTTGATGTTACCACCGGAGAGAGAGATAGAGCGAAGTATGTGAAACTGAGGTCGCAATAGAAACCTTGATGTTACCGGAGAGAGAGAGATATAAAGAGAGAGAGAGAGAGAGATCTGGAGTCAACACTCATTACGAGAGGCTTTTTATTACTTCCGTGAGTGGGTGATATTCCATGAGACAGTCGTGAACTATGATGCAATAAACTTTGGTGTTATCAGGGAATCCTACGTCCGATTCAATTTCCAACTTTACATCGACGGTTGATGACTTTATAGATTCTTCCTGCTTACTACAATCTATGATAAACAATGTACGTAATTTAAAATCAGAAACGGTTAGAAGGGCACCACGTTTTCGATTGGAGTTTGTGTAACTAGGATAAAATTCTGTATAGTTGAAATATGCATCGTTGAAGCGATCACTAGCAAAATCAAATTGCGATCTATCCATCGGGTAATAATCTCCATTTAATATTAATCTAATATTACGAATATTCAAGTGATCAAATGTTGTAGGATCAGCCGCGGTTATATCACGTTTTTCGGTTTGGAAAAATATCATAACGTAGCGAGGTCTTTCAATGGCCGTACTAGTTTTCACAGGCCAGATATCTTTTTTAGCATTTGGCGTGATGGCTGGCAGTTCGTTAAGTTCCCATTTTCGGAAGGGGATTAAAATAGGCCGATCCGATTGAATTGCCTTCAACAGTTTTTCATTTACTTCATAATTGGGGTAGATATGTTTAACTCTTACTTCAATGCTTTCAATATTTATTTTAACTGTAGTTACCGATCCGCCATTTTCCTTAATATTTATACAATCGTTATCGTTTCGAGCACGAACAAAGCGAAAAGTTTGTCTACCACACGTAATCCTAGGATAATCATTGAAAACGTTGAAAATATGCTTTAGCGGTAATAGTAGACTAAAAGATTTACTATTCGTGAGAATTGGTGATAAGGGAAAATTCCAACCGGCAATAGCCATGTGACGCGAGTCGTCAGGTGAATAGCAGGTATATGCGCGAACGGTACTAACTATACCAGGATCTCGCACCGTCTCAATCTCTTTTCCACTCTCACTGTATGTACAGGAATCGAATAGAAATGCTCCGAAATTTTGAGTTAATGAAACATCACCCGTTCCGGTAACTATTAATTTTCCCTTAATATCCAATAGCGAATCATACATAGCAAAGAATGAATCCACTTGGTTGATAACAATTTCCACAATGTCATTGCAGTTAAACGATTTTACATAAGGAGCATAGTATTTAAATTCACATTTTCGAATTGATTCATCTATTACGGGTGACCCGTATAGATTAAACATCGGTAATTTCTCAGCTGATTCAGCGACTTTTCTTTTCTTGTAAACTATTGATGATGATGATGATGCCATGGTGGTTGTGGTGAGGATGGTACGTTGTCAACAAAGAATCTTCTTATACTAATAATTAATTGGGTTTTCACCGCTTATAACCATTTAGGTCGAGGTCTAAGTTCCAATACTAGGGTGCTTGTTTCACCACGGAAATTTACTGGTTCACCGTTTTGATCGACTGCCAGTACGGTAATATTAAGAATTTCACGTTGAGGAATGACTGGTAAATACAAGAGATTTGAAGGCGTTTCGTCAATTATATATCCAGGATCTGATTTAACGGAGAATTCGTAGATTGTATGAGCGGGTGTGTTTCCGTCAAACGCCCCCGTCGTAATGTTACAGTCAAAACGTACGGTTGACACTTTTATAATGTTGACGGGTAAATCTGACGAATGTATTTGAGCCGGAACGAGATTTTTTTCGGAAAATCCCAACGTACGTCCAATATTGTTAGGTTCCTTAAACGATATGGTATAGAACTTGCTGAAAATTTCGCATTTTAGCGTATTATTATTAGGCCTTAATGAAAAATCTCGATCTGGATCAACGGAATTCTCCAAACCCATTCGTTTTCGAATAAATCTCTCAATATCTGAAATTTCATAACTACCTGCTGGAAAGGCAATTTCGTTTAATTTGTTATGTGCATCATAGTAGTAAAATTTTTGACCCTCTTCAATGTTCGGTATGGAATTATATGAATGAAACGATCTCAACGCTAGCTCATATTCTTTTTCAGGATTCAAAACGATGGGGGTTTGAGGTTTAAATTCAAAAATATGATTGATGCTATTGACTCTCAACAACTGAGACATAATGAAGACTAACGAATTTTTAATAAATACAATAACTTAAATATATTCTTTATTTAAACTCTTTAAAACAATATATACATTTTGATTGCATTTGTGTACCACATACATCAGACCATACATGTCGACTGGAATTCGTTTGACATGGTAAAAACCGTTTTAACTCTATTCTGTACTCCCGTGGAATGCTATACCAGACTGTCTGTAAATCACTCACGTTCAATAAAATCATTTGAATTGCATCCTCGAGGTAACGACGACTATGACGATTCATCACGTAAAAATTTCAAGCACAAATGTCCACAATTTATTTGATTATAAGTTTGATATTGTTCGTTGTTATAGTAAATTTTGACGGGACGATTACGACTACTTAAATAACGAACAAGTTCTATGGGCGGCTTCAAATTACCAAATGAATCAAAATATTCAACAACGTTGTCGTTCATTTTCCTATATGCCACCCAATGTGTTCCGGGATTTTCCCAACTATCTAAATTTACGATACCACATTCACGGTGTGCGCGTACTCTCCTAGGTAGAGTATCGCGCATGAAAACACCTCGAAAATGAGGTATTTTATAAAGTTTAGCATATTTCAGTAATTCTTTATCGTATAATGCTCTATTAGGTAGCCTTAATGACGTCGACGTTTTTTTTGAGGGTTTTTTTTTTTTTTATTTTCAAGATACAGACCGAAACCTCCTTTGCTATTCTTTCGTAAATACAATCCATGACCGATAGCTTCCATCGCTTTATTGTGACGTGTCTCTTCTTCCAGCTTCTTTTTCTTATTTTGAGCGTTTACTACGGAAGAAGCAATACTGGCCGCACCTCCACTTAACGCCCCAAGGGCACTAAGTCCGGCAAACAAGGGAATGAGAGGAAGAAATCCTCCAGATTTAGAGTCAAATGGAATAATTCTAGGTATTCTAATATTATTTTTACCTCCGGCACGTTTAACTGCTACTTTGGCTGCTTTTAAAGCCAACGATACGGCCTTCTTTAATGTCTTGGCAGGTTTCATGGATTTTCCAATTTTTTTTACAACGTGAGTGTTAAAGGAACAACCCATACCAAGTTTACGTTTTGTTTTCATTACTCCGGTTACAAGTAGAGCGTTGCCACGTTCTCCAAGACTAGCGTCCTTTGATTTAACACGTTGCCAAGCTTGATCTTCTAATATTTTATCGGCTTTATGACGTTCGTTCAATGAATCGTTCTGCGAATAGGCAATGTCGTGTTGTTTGCATGCGGCGTCTAGCGGATTAATACCCGGATCGCCACGTGCCAATCGTTTTTGTAGTTTTGTTCCCGGACCGCAGAATTGGTATCCCCCACTTAAATGGATTTCAAAGGGTAATTTATTAATCAATGTATTTAACACACCCTCTCCTTCGTGCACAAACATTGAAACTAATAAATGAGCGTAACAGCTTCGATATTTATAAGACAATGAAGGTGATTCAACAAGTGCAGTCGTTGCCAATCGAAAATTTAGACGATTTTCAAGACAAAAAGTTAAATGGTATTAGTAAACATGGTCCGTTGTTGCCCGACTCGTTTCGCGCCATAATCTGCGGTCCGAGTGGCTGTGGAAAGACAAATGTAATGTTATCCCTGTTGTTTAATCCCAATGGTGCTAAATTTGAAAATGTTTACGTATACTCAAAATCTTTATACCAACCAAAGTATCAGTTATTACAAACAGTAATGACTCAAGCAAAGGGTATAGGTTATTTTCCGTTTAAAGACAACGATGAAGTCATCAGTCCCACTAAAGCCAAAAAAAACTCCATTTTTATTTTCGATGATGTAGCATGTGATAAACAACAAAAAATTCGCGAATATTATTCCATGTGTAGACACAAAGATATTGATGCTGCCTACTTATGTCAAACATATTCAAAAATCCCGAAACAATTGATAAGAGATAATTGTAATCTGATTGTGTTATTTAAACAAGATGAAATTAATCTAAAGCACATATTTGAGGAGCATGTCTCCCCAGACATAACCTTCAATGAATTTAAAACCTTATGTTCAAAGTGTTGGATTAATAGGTATGGAACGGTAGTTATCGTAAAAGATTTTCCCATTAACAATGGGCGCTATCGAATGGGTTTCGATAAGTATATAAAAATTTGTTAATTTGTGTTAAACGTCACTGTATAGAATGATGTCGGACGATCGAGTTGCTGTGGCTACACATAAACGAAAAGTTGCTGAACTAACGCGTGCTATACGAAAAAAATATTTAGCATTGAAATTAAATCGAACGAATGTGGACGATTCAATCAATAAACTTTTTAAACCAATAACCGATCCGTTAAAAGAAATTGCTATAAAAAAAACTAGTGCTGCTGATGCTGTCGTCGCCCCCATACAAGTAAAGAATGAATCATTTATTAAAAAAGAATATAAGACACATCCTACTAGTACTAAATTTCTCGATTTAGAAGATGTTGCCGAGTTTAATGAGCCTAGTATAATAGAGGAACCTAATTTATCACCGAAACATTCCACTGAACCGACCATCGAATATTCACAGGATGTAATAGATGAATATCTGGATCAGTATCCATCAATAAGTCATACTTACGTTAAAGATTACTGGACAAATAGCGATAAAATTGATAGAAAATATGGTCCTACATATGATAGTGAACAAGATAATTGGACACTTGGTAATAGAAGAATTTCCTTTGATGTTAAAACCGGTGCTATCATGTTGTTATCGGAGAAAGACTTTTCGGGGGGATATGTGAAAGGAACGCCAGGACTTTATCAATTAATATTTTATTCCGATCCATCGTACGCTCCCGATGATCTCGTAAACTATAAAACCATATTAGAACATACGGGGGCGCACTTGAATAGTAGAGGACATTTAAAAGGAGATAACAGCATAAAATGGTATAACATTATAAAACCTTTGATTAAAACCGTAGAAAAAAGTAAAAAATCCAGTCTCTCAAGTTTAGTTCAACATTTCGCCTCTTCATCACCGAAAGAAGGTAAAGGAATGCATTTAGAATATAATAACGCACCTATAGAATATATTTATTGGGACGATCCCCGAGAGCTTATTACTAGATTGAGACTACTTATCGCATCTAAAGAGGCAGGAAATACTTCGCATAACAATGAGATTGTTGCCATAATGAATGAATTGAGGGAGGCTAATATGATAAAATAAGTTTACACATCCACACGAATGTCATTTCAATGATGAGTGTTGATAAATTCGGACGTCATTCACGTTCGCGTGCATTTGCATTCAAACCATCTATTGTACGATTACCGCACACCTCTGATGGCAATATAGATATTGAACATTTAAAGTTATGCAACGTTAAGGGGCCGCCAACAATTGATGAAGATGCCGCAAACAAAAAGTATGTCGATTCTATGATAACAAACCTTTCAAAATCAATAGATCGAATAGTGGAGAACGTTAAAAATATGTCTGATGCTATGGTAGATATGCAAAATAATATTAATGAAAATATGCAGTTTATTTCGAAACAAGAACAACAACAAACTACAGATTGGGTGACAAAAAAGTACGTTGACGATTCTTTGCAAAAAAGTATTGAAAACGCAAATAATAAATTATCAATAGAGCTTAAGTTATTTCTTAGAAATAACCTTGTTGATAATTATTCAGAGATTAGAAAAAATATTAAAAACCTTGAACAAAATGTAAAGAAGAATCAAGAGCAAATTATCAAATTAATTGCAGTATCAAGAACTACTTTTACTACGCCTACTACACCATAAATAGTAAAATTATAAATCAGTCTATTTATTATCATGTCAATCGCGTCGGCGGTGGAGGCGGTTACGTCACCAGAAAAGATTCAACTTGTTAATGAACTTCATAAATATGCACGAAAAAATTATCCGAGACGACGTACCGTCATCAAAGGACTAGATGATTTATGGCAAATGGATTTAGCCGAAATGAGTCGCTATGCACCGCAAAACAAAGGTTTTAAAATGATTATGGTTGTCATTGATTGTTTTTCAAAATTTCTATGGACTAGACCGCTAAAAACGAAAACCGGTGAAGAAATTACCAAAGCTTTCGAAGACATTTTATCGCATACGAAACATCGCCGCCAGCGTCGTCCGAAAAATTTACAAACCGATCAAGGTACGGAATTTTTTAACGCAAAATTTAAAAATTTAATAAAAAAGTATTCCATTAATCATTATAATACGTTTAGTGTTAAAAAGGCCTCTATAGCAGAACGGGTAATACGTACTTTAAAAGAAAAATTATACAAGTATTTCAGTTTAAACGGAACATATAAATGGGTTGATTATTTACCTAAGTTAACTCAAGAATATAATAATACGAAACATAGCAAAACGAAACTTAAACCAAAGGATGTGAACAAGACTAATGAAAAGATTCTTTTAACGAAAAGATATTCATATCTGAAAATTGCCGGACCGCGAAAATTACAAGTCGGCGATGTTGTACGCATAAGCAAAGCAAAGCATGTGTTTGAGAAAGGTTACACGCCAAATTGGTCTACTGAACATTTTAAAATCATTAAAGTTAAAATAACCAATCCCGTTACATATTTGTTGGAAGATATGCGAGGTCAACCAATCATCGGAGCTTTTTACGAAGAAGAATTACAAAAGGTTAAAAATCCCGACATTTATCTCGTTGAAAAAGTGTTGAAGCGAAAAGGTAGAAAACTTTATGTCAAGTGGTTGGGTTTCGACATTACGCATAACAGTTGGATAGATAAGGATTCGCTTAAATAACAAGATTAACAATACATCTCAGTCAGTTGTATAAAATGTGTTCAACGTATAGTTCATCATCATCCTCTGGATGTACTTCAGAAAGTTCTTATAGCGATAAACAAATGGATAGTGATTATTATAAACAAATTGATCAAGTCTCCAAAAAAATGTGTGAAAACGCAATCGATTTTGAGCATACTTTACTGTTGTATAAAGAGTATTCGACTGGAACAGCGACTGTGGGAAGCGGTCTTAGTCCTGCGAGAAAATTTGAACCTGCAATTGTTTTAAGTCAACCCTTTCGACCTCATCAGCAAATGTCTTTTGATACATTCGAATGGTTAGATCTTATGTCAATGTTGAAAGTTTTGCTTAAAAATTTTTTCGATGACTCACTTCCTCAATTTCCTGATGAATATGATTCTGTTGAAAATCTATGTGGAAGAAATTGTAAAGTAACTCAATATATAATGGATGATACAAAATTTCTAAGTATAAATAAAAAAAACGTTTGTATCGAATTGACAAGAGACCAAGTTTATTATTTAATTGATATAGATGAAAATTTGTTGTGCTATTACATTGAAGAATTGAATAATGTTAATTTTAACAATTACTACTTTCAAGTATTAAACATAATCAAACCGTATTTTGAAGACTATGAAGAAGAAGAAGAAGTTTGGAAGAATATATTAAAAAATATATTAAACTTGACTGATTCATTATTGGCTAATGCTCTCAGAGAATTTATTTATTTTTATAAACATAAATTTATAAATGCCTTACAAGGATTTAGTGTAGAATAAATTTTATATAAATAAATCGTCTTTTCTTTTATACCTCTCATTCTCATTCGATATGTCGATAAAGATAGTTGTGTCGTTGTTGCTCTCAATATTATTGGTAATTCATTGTGAACATATTAATCAAGAAGATGCTATTTCTTTTCTAAAACAATATGGGTACATAACCTCTGTTAGTAATAATAATAGTTTAGAAAATTTCGAATCGTATTTAATCGAGTTTCAAGAAAAATTTAATTTACCTGTTGATGGTACCTTAAATGATGAAACTGTTCGATTAATGAAGCGGCCAAGATGTTCTAATTATGATGAAAATATTGGATATGTTGATTCATATACGGTACACGGAAAATGGAATAAAACTAATTTAAAATGGCATTTTCCATCAGTATCAAGAAAGTACATTACAGTAGCCGCAAAAGCTTTCGAAATTTGGGCTAAAGATTCAAAGTTTACATTTACCAATGTTAAAATAGCTATGCCAAAACCGGATATTACCATAACCCTCGGCAGTAAACGTCATAGTTTTCGAACAAGTTGTTCGGGTAAAGCTGAATGTCCACAGAATTTTGATGGACCTGGAAAAGTTTTGGGTCATGCCTATTATCCAAGGGACGACAGCAATTGCATTGAGGTTCATCTTGATTCTGATGAAAATTGGAATTTTAGCTTGAATATCACGAGTGTTCCGGATAACGAAAACAGTTTATTGGCAGTTTTAGTTCATGAGATAGGTCATACATTAGGTTTGGGTCATAGTGGCATTGAAAATGCTATAATGTATCCATGGTATCAAAGCGATATATCCACATTACATGAAGACGATAAAATGGCTCTTGAAGCACTTTATGGTCCTATACCAACACGTCGTTATCTACCAATTAACCCTACTACTACTACTACTAGCAGTACTACAACACCCCCACCACCTCTACCTACTTCAGCCAATTTATGTAGCCTTAAATCCCCTGATTTTATCTTTCTCGCTAGCACAGCATCGTTCCCCAATTATCGTTTATATATTGGAAGCGGTCGTAAATTATGGAAAATTGATCTTAATGATATGCGAATACCCCAACATTTTGATTTAATTGAATCATATCTTCCTAAAGAAATAAAAACATCTACTATAACTCACATTTTTCAAAATGCTGTAGGCGATCTGATTAGTTATGCTAATGGAAGATGTTATGCCGCATCGTTCCCAGAATTGCATATTCAACATGATTTTATTTTACCATTATCTAAAGACGTTCTAATAAATGCTATATTTCAAACAAATAGTGGAAGCATTTTTATATTTTACGATAACACTTCATACATTGAGTTTCTGGAAACACCTCAAGAAATACGTAATCGTGGCCGAATAACAGATAAATTTCCTGGGCTTCCACCCGGTATTACGTCAGCATTTAGATTTACAGATGGTTACATTTACTTTTTTCAACAAGATACTTACTATAAATTTAGTGAATATACACGAAAAGTTGTTGCAGCAGGTCCCTTTAATTGGAATCTCTTTGGTATTCCATGTCCTGAAGACAGCTTAAAAGAACAATTAAAAACTTTACTGTCAAAAATAATATCTTTTTATGAATAAAAAAAAATGCTTCTTAAGAATTATGTTTTTTATTAAAACAATATTTTATAAAGTAGTATATTTCATATTTTCTTCTTCTTCTTCTTCTTCTTCTTCTTCTTCTTCTTCGTCTACTAGAATGCCATCATCATCATCATCATCATTCACATCATCGATAAGATATGAGGGTAAATATTTCTTCATTCTGCGTAGATACCCTTCAAACTCTAACTTTTTAAGTATATTTACCAAGCAGCATATACAAATAATTCCATCTACGTAATCGTTCATGACTTGAGATCCTTTACGATATCGAGCAGTTATTATTTGACATTCCTCTTCTGTATACATTCGACCCATACCATATACACTTTCACGTTCGTAAATTCTTTCTTGCTTAAACAAATGCCATGATAAGTCTCGCAAGAGATTTTTAAGATTATTCACTTTTGTTTCACTACTAGTTGCCATTTTTTTATTTTTCAACTGACTTTGCATATCTATAAATCTTCTATATATGCATGAAGATAAAGGAGAGAGGGGATTTAAAATAACCTCGATTTAAAAAATATTCTTAACCAATATTTTGAGCTTTAGTAGCTGCTGATGCTCAATATCTCGCTTTTTTTTAATAATCTAATATTGAGGTATAACAACCTTGTTGTTGTTGAGTCCCATCTCTAACATTATAAATGAGTTATCTCCGCCTCGACCGCGATAGCAGGCGCTCTCGAATCCCATGAAGGTCGTCGCAGTCTCGAAGGCGGGCGACACGCGCGCTCGCGGACCACACCTCCTCCCAGCTGAGAGCATCGTCGTGAGGTCGAGGCGGCTGGCGGCGCGCGGATTCTAGCAGCTGAGAGCAGGCGGCCGTCGGCGGCGCGCGGATTCTAGCAGCTGAGAGCAGGCGGCCGTCGGCGGCGCGCGGATTCTAGCAGCTGAGAGCAGGCGGCCGGTCGGCGCGCGGATCAGCGAGGGCGACCGGCGGCAGCGTTCGGATTCCAGCTGAGAGCAGCGGTGGCCGGCGGTGCGCGCGCGGACTCTGGTTTCCAGCGGAGGCTGAGTCGCGCTCGAGTCGACGACGACGACGCAGCAGCCTCCGCTGGAAACCGTCCCCGGCGATGGCGATTTTCCTCAAGCCGAATTGATTGAACCCGCCGCTAAATCAGTAAGTTTTTTTTTTTTTTTCGTTTTTTTATTTTAATTTTTTTTTTTTTCTTCTAATTATTGCAGTCATTTAAAAGCGGGGGGTGTGGAGAAAATGATGGGCGATTTTCCTCAAGCCGATTGAACTAGAAGAAGAAGAAGAAGGTGGATTTGTGATTAAAAATGGCAGTTTCTATTTGTATTATATTGAATAAAAAAAATAAATCTCTTATTGTTTGTTTAATTATTATGGAGGCATGCATAGGCAACCAACATTACGCTACAACGTAAACAGGGTGGTTGCAGCGTGTCTGCGCTCCACAGTGCCGGCGTCAGCAGCGGTGCCGCTCGCTGGATTTCTGGGGGGCGGCGGCGGCGGCGGCGGCGGGCCTCAAAGGCCTCATTAGAGGCCACTTTTTAGAGGAGGAGGCCAAGGCTCGCGAACCAAGAACACATTTTTTAAAACCGGCCATTTTCAAGAACGGGGCGGCGGGCGGAGGCGGCGGCGGCGGCGGCGGAGGACCTCAATGGACTCTTTTTTAGAGGCCACTTTTTAGAGGAGGAGGAGGCCAAGGCTCACGGAAAAAAAAAAAAAAAAAAAATAAAAATAAAAAAAAAAAAAAAAAAAATAAAAAAAAAAAAAAAAATTTTCCATTTTCCGAGGAAAACCACCAAGGAGGTCAGTTTCAAGGTCAAAGTGAGCCAAAAGCGGCCTAGTACCACTACTTACTCAATTGTGTAACTCGGCATGGTGATTTGGCATGAGTGACTGAATAATAAACAACAAATTTGAGACACGCCGGCAAAACAACATGGCCATTACAGCCTGTCAACATCGATCCGTCCCTATTGAAAACCCTTTAGTATCTACAAAAACTTTTAGTTTTTTTATTTTTAGTAGTTCTCCTCAGGAAAAGATAATATTAATGAATCAATGTACGGAATAATGAATATTATATCAAAACCTATGCCAATATCTTTGGCAAATGTTTCTGCTGCTAATGCAATACTTGGCTTTCAACATTGATATGTCCACGGTATTTTTTATAATATTTTTTATTATTTTTGTATAGTTTGAACAATACAATAAATTCATATGTTTCTCTATAGAGCATTTAGGACCGGTTGCAGAAGTGTCAAATATTTTGCTATAAGACATATACTAACAATGAATTCCGATGTTGTGACGGCGCAGTACATTTGAAAAGCAGCTTTTCTCGTTGCATCATCACCATCTTTTATCAGTTTTTCAAGTGTTGTGAGGATTTGCACACAATTTACCTTAAATATCGCGATACTTGCATGTTTATGAGACGAAAGGGTTTCACAGAGGATTGGTATATTTCGAATACGTTTTCAATGAAGGGCTGATTCTCCGAAGATATTTATTATATCTTTTATTGTCGAAACTGTATTAAGCATCACTGCTATTTCATTTATTTGTTTTCAACTAAATTCAGTTTGTGGCTAGCACAGTGAAATACTAGCGCTCTTGTATATTTTTCTTGGAGAATTTTCTGTACACCAGCATTTTTTCCTGCCATTGTAGAACATATGTCATATCCTTGCTTGACGTATTTTTTGAATCGAAGCCTATGTTTTGTATATACGTGTCAATTGCATCAATAGCAACCAACTCTACAAAACCTAGAAATTCCTCACGAACCATCGTCTTTCTTCGTCAAAAAATGTCACACCAATGGAAAGTTACTTTTTCCCTGATATGTGACCCTTCTCGTACACCGTACACCCGTACTATAAGCAAATCCATTCTTTACGTCAGTAGTTATGTCGTCTCTAATGGCGTTTCGACATAGGCTGATTATTTGATTTTTAATCTGAGATGCATTTTTCTCGCACTTTTCGGTGTGCTCTTTTAAAATATTGTTACCCGCATCAATTTTGAGTTGGATCAGGTCTTCAAAAACTCCTCCATGTTTTGTTGATTTCTATCTCTTATTGATGACCACAAATCACCTGTACACGAACAGGTATAAGTACGACATTTCTTTGTTGCTCTGGCCGCTGATTTGTTCCACTGGGAGAACATGTAAGATCTTGCAAAATTATATATGTTTCATTATAATGAATAAAAAGATTCACTATGAAAGAACCCACAACTCCATGCATTAGTGGAAACAAAACGCAGTAAAAGCGTAATGCACCTTTTAATTTATATTAATATGCTAACAAAGGAGTACATTCCGTCAACCAGCTGTATTGGAATTTTCTTCTCAACTACACAGCATCCTCAGCAAATTTATACCTGGAAGGTGGTGACCAACAGATTTTTAAAACTTCCATTTTTTTAAATAGTCTGATTCGACTTTTCTTCTTCACCACTATCACTCTCGCCATTACTTTTATTTGGTTTCTTTCTCTTCTGTCCTCTTCAAAGTACCTTTTTTATGATTTCCGTACGATAATTTTTTAATAAATAAACAGGTAAAAACTTTATTACTCTAAATGTAACCAAAATAATTTAGATGCATACCTTTTATCCAAAAATGTGTCTAATATTCATTCTGTATATATTTCTATATTTTTTTCTTTATTTAATATTGGCAATATAAATATGGTGCATATAGTAAATTACGCCAGTAATTCAACAAATGATAACCATTATTACTTTATATTTTAATAAATAAATATCCCTTTTCATTTTATGATTATATCTCACATTTAATTAATAAAAGGTTCTTTCTTATTAATTTTTTTTTATTATTAAATAAAAATATTTTTTCAAGTTTTATTATTAATGAAACCTTAAAGAATAATAGGAAAAAAAATGAGGACATATTTAAACGATAAAAATATTTTTTTAAATAATAATTTCAAATAAATAAAACAAAATAATGAAAAATAATTTAATACAAACAAAGTAATTTATATTTATGATTGGGGATGTGACAAAAAAGCATATGCTTAAATTTATCATGTTAATTTTAAATTTATTTAAAAAATACATATTTCTTGCCTTTTAAATGTAATAGAGTTATTTAAATGAATGATTTTTACCTGCGCAACAATTTTCTTTTAAATATTATTTGCTTCACTAAATGAACCAGGCGGGGGCAAGCGCCCCAGTCATGTAGAGTTTCTTGGACCGTCGTTGACTTAACAAATCCGTTCTTGAACAATTGACTTCTAATAGTGTTTGCAGAAAGAAGATTTAAAGTTGTCTGCGTTCCCTTCAAACCATATTCAAAAAGAATATGGAGGTTAGATTAAAATGTATACGCTTTAAACATAATTTTATTTGCAAAATCACAATTATTATTCAATAGGTAAATAATATACAATTGATTTTGTTTCAAAAGAGAATAAATATTACCTCTACATTAAAAAAAATGGCTCACATAAATGTATACACTTACTTTCCTCTTATTCTATATAACATATTACATTACATTCACATGAGAGTCAACAATTATAACTTTATGTAATTTGGTACAACTAACATTTAACAATATTCCGCCTACAACGCAACGTCGCTAACATTACATTTATATTAAAAGTAGTTGTCATATCTCAGTCTCTTGATAAAAACTGGTTCCAAGTCTTCTTCCTCCTAAAGAAAATAAAATAAGGTGATTTGTACAGAGAATACTAAATAAAAAATCTTTTTTTTACACTTTTTTATTAAGGTAAATGTGAAAGAGGCTCAAATTTGTTAGGTTGAGCGTTCCAGATTGCAAAGTTACCATTGTTATAAAACAAGAGTGTTACGTGCTACGGTGATCATGGATCCTCGACATTTATCAAGTGTGCAAATGGTCAGTGAATATTATTGAGGGTGGTCTTTCGTAAGCTGTTATTGCACGTTATTTTGATATGTTGTTGCACGCAAACTCCGGGGAGCTTTAGCAAATACCCTCAACATTAATATGTGCGGCCAAACTTGGAGAAATAGACTACATGACTGGCCTGGACGCCACACGTCTATTGAGAGTTCTCATGTTAGGTCTTGGAAATAGGTAGGTACAACAACATGTGCACTGGGGTTTACAAGAATGGAGTGCTGCGTTATTCATAGATGAAATTAGGGCTTGTCTCTAGTACGATTCAAGGAGAATAAGAGTCTGGAGAGGACCTGGTTGACAAGAGAGACTCAGACATGTATTGGGTGTTCGTCCATACGGTGGTCTACAAGTTACGATATGGTCTGGAATAATTTTTCATCATTGAACTACTCCCGTTTTTGTGGAAGGAACTTTGGAATAGTATAAATATATTTTAACTGTATCTTAGAACCTCTAGTTCTTTTATTTGTCACCGTTAGAGGGCCTGAGTTGCATTACATGCCACGATGACGAATATGAAATCAGAAGAGAAAGAAATACAAAAGAGGAACATGAAGGGGTACATAGTAACAGGTAGTCTGAATACGCTAATAAGGTCGAAACAGTTATCAAGAGCAGCAAGAGTGAGAATATATAAAACAGTAATAAGACCGACAAAAAAGATTAAATAAAGCTGGAAATGTTTGATAGAAGAATATTGAGAAAAATGTTCGTAAACAGAGGGTCAGATGGCTGGGTCATGTAGGAAGGATGCCGGGAGTATGGTATATACAAAAAGCTCTAACAGAAGGAGAAGTATGAAAGAAGAAAAGAAGTCGTCCAAAAAAGAAATGGTTGGATGCAATTTTGGGAGACATTGGAATGGTAGAAGGAGGATGGAGAAAAGCAGCGCAAGATAGAACTTTATGGAGGAACTCTTAGTAACATTTGAAATAATGATAATAATACGTCTATTACTTGTATGCATTTTTTGTGCTAACATTGTAAATCCGTTGTTTTTGTGTCCTACAGGTCAAAAAAAATATTTTTTTCCGATAAATTTTATACACAAAGGTATATACTACAATTCAGTAAGCACATATAAAATAATTATATCTGTCATTTCCTTTTAATACCAGTTTAGTCACATGGATCATTTCAATTGTTGAGCAGTTTACTTACCAAATACGAAGGTGCTTCCATTTCTACTGTTCTATTCTGTCCTCCTTCTTTGCACGTTAACCAATACGTATCCATCATTCCTTTTCCCTAAATAAAGTATTTTATACAGGATTTTAAAACGAATATTTGAACATGGTTTAGTATGTACCAAAATAAGTCTTATTAAACATGGGTCCGCAAATTGACGGTTTCGGAGATACAGAGAGTTATTTATTTTTGAAGCATTTTGACTTTACATATTATTTTTATTATTTACAAACAAAACAACTTATAAACAAAATCAAAAGCAAGAATGTTAGATAAGATATTCAAAATGCCCTTCTCCCATTTCGAAACAGGCACTACATCTCTGCCGGAAGGATATTCGCCTCTCTAAAACTCCCATATTAGCTCGGATTTGGTGAAATCCTTGATTAATTCGATGTTGTAGCTCTTAGACGCTATTTATAGGAATAGTGCACACTAAACTTGCACTGGCAACGATTGTAAAATAATTGATAGGTTTTTGATAGATTAAGAGCCGGCTACATATGAATATGAAAGTTTTTGCAAATAAAAATGAATGAAAAAGCTTCATAACTCTCTGTATCTCCGAAACCGTCAATTTGCGGACCCATGTTTATTAAGACTTTTTGACTTATTTTGGTCCATACTATACTCTGTTCAAATATTTGAACATTTTTTTAACACCCTAAATTATATATTTATTGCTTAGTAATAGTATGTAAAATTTAGCAGAAACAAAAAAGTACAAATACTAGATACAAATTTCAGAATAATCAAATTTCTTAAAGTAATTGGTAATCCGAGAACCCGCTTCAGAGTTTCTATTTACTTTTCTCATAAATATATAGAAATCTCTGCCTCTAATAATTTTTAGACCTTTCTCCATTCCATATACACGCTTTCATATCGTGGAATGTTGACGTAATTTATGAATTATTTTCTTTACCTTGACATCTACAAGTCCCCTATGTTCTGTTTTGTAGCCTCCTATTAGGTCCAATGCTTTTTTCATTTCTAGGCTAATATGTATTTTTGATGCTAAAAAAATTACAATAATATTCTGAAGAAGAACGCCGCACAAATGAAATTATAAAAAAATGGCAAAACCAAAGCCTAATCTTATCACTTACCATCTCCTGTTGATTCCATCCTTGAAGCAGTATTAACAGTATCGCCAAATAAGCAGTACCTCGGCATTTTTGAGCCCACTATTCCCGCCACAACCGGTCCTGTATGAGCTCCAGATCTAATTTGCAGACGTTCTGATTTCCTGTGGGGAATTTTGAATTGTGTTGAAGCTGATAACAAATCCAGCGCCATACTTGCTATTTCAGTAACATGTTTATTACCTAAATAAAAAGTAGACATTTCAAATTACGTAGAAAATTTATTATTATTTTTTATTTTTCCGGAATTTCCAAAATATTTTATATTACATTAAGATTTAAATTGCATTTTAAAATATATAGGGTGCTTTAATATTTCCTTCCAGTATAAACTTTTATTTTTTTCAATGGAACCTTAACCCTTTGTCTAATGATAGGTAAAGACCTCGGATACATTTTAAATAATTTTTATGCTGGATCCTCTTCAGCCACTCCCACTTCAAATTTAGGTGGACATTAGCAATATTTTGTAGTGGCATTTTTACAGTGTTCGGGTACGTGGTTGATGCTGGTGTACATGTAAGTTTTTGGTGATTTATAATAAAATAATAGGTAATTTATTCGCCAACGGGTCATTCATTTTCAATTGTCCTTTAAATTAAAATGTGACATAATACAACTCAAAAACGCTCAATGGTACATTAAAGTACATTTGTATTAACTATGTATATTCACATTAAAATTGTAGGTTTTATTTGACACAATTTGTAAAACTATCTTCAATGTATCAAGACAAGAAAGAAGAAATTAATAAAAAATATCTAAATTACAATTTGGAAGAGTTTTATTGCAAATGACAGAAGAAGAGTGGCATAAAAACCAGATAATTTTTTGATAATGATTTTAATAGTTTTAACCTAATGGAATGCTTAAAATTTAGGGACACTGGCGTGTCGTACAATAAGAAGTGATCGAAAGGGATTACCTAAAGGCATGGCGACCAAAAATAATTTAAAGCGAGGTGACTTTGGTCTCAGAATTGCCAACAATGGTATAATTTTCTACAAATTGAAAGATCGCTTCCAACTTTCATGGTATTGAAACTGCAATAAAAAAACACTACGAGATGTCACCATTTCATACATTAATGGTCCTGCTATTGTAGAAAACTACAACAATTTTATGGGGTGTGGATTATCACGATCTATTATGACAATATTATGGCGGCATTGACAGACGCTCTAAGAAATTGTGGCATCGCATATTTTGGGGCTTCAAGGAAAAACCTTTGTAAATGAGTATATTATTTACAAAAAAATTTGAGAAGAACAACTGACTTTTTTAGCCTTCAAAAAAGAAGTACCGACAAACTTATGCAGCAAATCTCATAAATTTAAAACTAAGGAAAGTCTACTAGTGCAGGGACAGTTCTCAAGAAGAGGCGCTATAATTACAAATTGCAAATCATTGATCCAAATTTGTCAACAGAAGAGGATGGTGTGAAATGTGTAGTGCTCAAGGGATTCAATAAAAATCACTTTCAACTTGTTCTACTTTTGTTTGTATCAATGAAATAAAATGCTTTTTACAATATCATAAATAAATAAAATAAACTTCTTTGTATCCTTGTATTATTCCACTATATTCTTCTGCCAATTACCACTGGGTACGTAATATTACCTTTTCAAAAAAATATTCAAAATCTAAAATTTCATTAGTATACAAGCACGCCTATTATGTATTATGGGCAAACATAAAAGAATTCCACTAAAACAACTAGCTAACTCGCATATTTCTCTGTGAAGTATTTGGAAGTACCATATACTCAAAAGTACCTATAGGTGGCAAAACGGATATGCAGTATATATTTGTATGCTATATGTTACTTGATAAATTTAGTGCAGTTTATACCTTATAAATGTGGTGATAGTTCTAGCTCTGGTAACATACAAAGCAAATGCGTGTTTTTTTACACACAAAAAGTATAATATTGATAACAGCTCCGGTGGTGATAATGATAAAATTCAATGGACAATATTTACCAAAGAAGCCCATAAAAAGAAACTATAAGGTCTAGATTAGAGCAATTGAATCTGAATTAGTATTCGAATTCGATATATACATAGGTATATGTATAAAGGAAAAGTGATGTGATAGAAAAATAGTGAACACAAAATTTATATCGACAATTTTTTCAATTCTGTGGAACTAAGGAAAAGTCTACGTAAAGAATTTATTTACGCATGCAGAACAGCAAAGAAGGGAAGAAATATACAAGCGGACAGTCAATTAACAAAAGAGGAATCAGAATGGCGAATTAGGTACAGTGTTTTTATGTTTGAAGGGACGTTTTGTTTTGTAGTAATTATCTTGATAATTTCCAGAAAGGAAAAAAATGGCACTATAGTAGAAATTGTTTGCCCAACATTAGTCAAAGATTACAATGCTAATATGAGCTTTGTTGACCAAATTGATACGCTGAAGTCGACTTATGAAGTTGACAGAAAATTGAAGAAAAGATGATAACGGTGATACCTTTTGGTATTTTGTTGACGTACTCTAATGAATCCCTCTATTATTTTTAAAAGTAGATCCGATGGAAAATCGCTTACACTGAATAGGTTTAGGTTGGCAGTCGTAAACGGACTTAGTGGAGCCAATCCTGACATACTAATAAGAGGATGCAAAAGAACTATTGGTTGTGAAGTAAACTCCTTAAACTTCAAACGTTCTGTGCCGCTAGAAGTTCGTTTTGATCAATGTGCACATATACCAATTCACATTAAAACCAAGAAAATGTGCTTTTTGCAGTAGCCGTAAAGAGTCCTTCTATTTACAGTATATTCTAAAATAATGGTACTTTCTTATACATTTTTTTTCAAAACAACCTTAAAAAGGAGTGAAATAAAAACCTTTATTTATTAAATATCTTCCAGATACTTTTGAATAACGAATTCATATTTTATAAGTGGTTATAATAATACATTAGGTTCACTAATTTTATGTCACCATCTATTTCGTCTCTTATTAATAAAGATTAGTTTGGGGTAATAAATTGGGATTATAGAATGATTATTTTATTTTTTTAAACAAATCTTGTAAAATATAGTTTCTTAGACTATTCATCGCAAAAAAAGTGCACCTAGATTTTGATAAATATCATCGTTTTTGTTTACAGAATAAGGGAAGTTTAATTCTAAAAATATGCATTTTTGGAATGATGACAATCCCAGAGCTAAAAGGGCAAGTCATTTTCAACATAGTTCAAGATAAATGTTCGGGCTGCTACTTTGAAAAATTATTTTATAAGGTCACATCTATCTCGGAAATTTAAATATATATTAAATTTCTTAGATAATATTTTACAGGAAAATTTAGAAGATTTTCCATTATACATAAGAAGAATAATGTTTTTATGCATAATGGCACGACACCACATTATACAAGATATTGTAGAAGGTGGTTACTTAATCATTTTCCTAATGGATGGACATGTTGGAGTGCGGATGGATTAAATGGCCGGCTCGATCTCGTGATCTTAATCCAATGGATTTAATAATACGAATATATTCAAAATCAAAAGTGTATAATAGTCCAAACAACATATTAGATGAGTTAAGATTCAAAATAAAGCAAGAATATACCATGTTAAAAAATCATCCAACACCAATTATTGAAATAGTGTGTTTATTGAGTAAAAGAATTCGATTAAGTGTAGCACAAACTGGAGGATGTTTTAAACAGCTATTATAAATCGTTTTCACCCTTATTTAACATCTAAAATATTTTTATAATATATTTGTAAGATCTCATTAATGTTATTACAATATAATACACCCATATTTTCTAGTTAAATTGATGGTGATATTTACCGGAACGTAAGAAGAGCACATTTTTTGCGTAGAATTGACATTCACATTTGAAATCCCATCTGATTTTGAATCACTCTGTATCAAATATTTTTTAATGCCGTAGCATAGAACTTGAAAAGTTAAGATAGGAATATGTAAGTCGTTTTTATTAATTTTCAATGTTTTGGCTGCTACAGACATCTAAATTCAAAAAATGTGATTTTCAGGTAGCTGTAGATCCTTTATTATACATAATAGACATTAAGTATGATACATCGTTGAAATTAGCTTGGTAAGAGGTTTATAAAAATGTAAAAATATACGGAATGTTCCATTTAAAAAAACAAAATTTTTGTCTGGCACAGAGTCCCTGAACACACTGTATATTTGGGACTAAATTTAAAATGTGAATCTCAAGACTGCCTACACTTTTGTAAATAAATAAATCTCCTCCTTTAATAACGGTTATATTGTACTTCGACGCACTAATGCCGCACACTCTATAAAAATATTTGAGAGAAATATTTTTGGGGTTGTATCTCCTTTATTATAAAGTTTTGAAAAAAAGTGTATATTAAGAAAGTACTATTATTTTTGAATGTACTGTGAGCTCTAGCATTTACAGAATATAATTCTGTACCGCACTGTTTAAAAGATCCAAAAACTGATTAAAATTAAAAAAAATAATTGTGGCGTCAATGGGTTAAAGCATATATTTAGCCTCGTACCAAATTTAAACAACCTCTACATGTATATTGGACAAAACTTTCCCATTCCGAATATTTGACGAATCCCGTATATTTCATTCAAAAAAATACATTTCGTTTAGTACTATTTAGTTTATTGATCAAAGGAAACTCGAAATCATATCACAAAAATTTTAATAAAAAGACAACTAGTTTCTAATATTAGAAAGTCATCATTAGGTCTGAAAATTAATAACATTGTTACAAATGTGTAAAATAAAAATAAATTACAACATGATGTTTAAAAAGATCTAACAAATAATGATATTAATTTTCAGATCTAAAGAAGACTTTTTAAAAGTCGAAACTAGTTGTCTTTTTAATAAATTGTTGTGGTATGATTTCGAGTTTCCTTTGATCATTCCATGTTACCACATTATGTCCCAACCTTTTGTATTTTTTTTATTATTCATATTTTATTTTAGTAAACTGGTCCTGGTTGAAATTGATTTATTATATTTCACAGTATATCTTCAAGTATTACCATTTTTTACGGGTAGTCCAGATGCAACCATATACGAATCTCCGATCGTTTCCACTTTGTAAACGTCGTAACATTCAATTCTGGCGTCAAATTGCTTATAAATTTTGTTCAGGAAGGTCACGACCTATAAAAACGTTTTATAAATTACCAATAGGTTGTTAACTATTTAATGTAAAAATTGTTAGTTTCATTTGATTCATTATTTTAAGTATTACTCGGTCAGTTTATGACCAGTTTTGGCTTGGATAATAAATATCGACTGTATTGTGCAAAACGAGTTAAACTGCTAAAAGCACTGATGTTTGTAGGATTCATATAACAATGCAGCTACAGTTCTCGCCGTTTACTTAGATGTACTAGACAAGCGAGACAGCAATATCTATTATTTCACGTAAGACAGCAGTTGGTTAAGTGCGCTCGAACGAACACCCAATCACAAGAAGTACTCAGTAGCGGGCTAGGTTTAGTCTTTTGTTAATGTCTCATCAAAGTGAAAACAAGCGTAAGCTTCGTCTACACGGACAAACTCGTGAAGTTATATTTAAAGTGTACAATTATTTTAAAACGGTTAAAAGTGAACAAGACACTCTAACAGATGTAAAGATAAAAACATCAGAAGTGATAGGTAAGATAAAATTTAGATTTTATTAACATCACATTTTTACTTTTTGCATAATTATTTGGAATCAAAAACCACATATTTTTTATTTGAAATACGACGTTTCGACGAAGTAAATAGGTATAATGTGGTATAAAATAAAGTTTTTTAAAAAAATTAAATTGTAAAAATTCCTAAAATCTTTTTATCAAAATATAGATTTAATGTATATTAAAACGTTTAAACGATTCTCTCTATATAAAATATGTTCACTTAATTTGTATGTAATGGTTCCTAATGGATTTCCGGTTTTTAAATTTTACCTGCTTTCTAAGTTTTAATTCTTTGTTTACGTAGCGTTTAACAACTATAAATATATGGTTATCAACACATTTTCTTATTTATTGTATTTGAAAAAGTTTTAGTATTTCGAAATGCATCATACGTAATGAAATAAAAGTGGATATTAAGCACTATTTAATTTCGGTCAATTCATAAGAATTATTAATAGCTAAATAATGCAATTGTTTACAACTACCATTTGACAAGCAATTATTGTAGTAGAGAAAAACGTTAGCAAAACTTATCTTATTTTGCACATTTACTTAATAAATAAATGTACGATAAGTACCGACGCCACTGCCAATGGAACCTTATTTGTTTGACCAATGGTTGTCGCTCGGGCGGAGTTAAAATAACACTAGATTCGATTTGGTACATCTAAGTAAACGGCGAGAACTATACACTAATAATGCTTTATTAAAATTGGCTGTTGTAACATTTTGTTTAATATTTCATAAATATTAAACAAAACATAAATGAAAGGATTATTTTTGTCTTAGTAAATAAAATTTAATAAACAAATTCAAAAACCAACGATTTAAAAAAGGGCAATCAGGTAGATAGGACCCTTTTTACTTTTCCTCTGTACGGGCTGTAACTGACAAAAAGGCCTTTTCTTTTTACAACTAGTTAGTACAAGTTCACTATTTATTTAGTATTTTTATACAAACATTTTATTTTACACTAAATTTTTAAATTAAGCTTTCAAAACTGGAAGCTGATTTCGTTTCCTTTTCTTTTGCTAGAACAGTTTGTGCCTCACGAGATTTACAGCCAAGTAAAATATAGTATCTTCGTTTTTACTAAAAAATATAAATTTAATTACCAAATATGTCCTTTGTTGATGGGTGAACCTTCTCCGAAAATTTATTCCAATCTTTTAAATCATTAAACTGTAATTGTATTATCTCATAGGGAAATGAGGACAATCAGGAGTTTAATTTATCCCAATTGTAACGTAAAAAAAATATTTAAAGTTGTGTATATATTTAATATAGTTAGGTACTTGGCTTAATTATTCGTGGGCATAGTTCCTTTGTTCCAGAAACTTAATCTGGCCAGGAAATGGTTTCGATTGTATAACCAAACTGTCATATAATTCATTGGTTAATGGTAATCAAGGGTGTTTTTTAAGAAAAATACCAAAAATACCCTCGTCGACTAAATTGTTAATACCTCCTGCAATTTATAGAATTTGGAAAAAGAAAATAATAAAGTTAGTAAATTTAACAAAATTTAATGTTAAAAAACATTAACACTCCAGAATAATAAAATATATATAAATATAATGGTCTGAAGAATCATGTGTAAGTTAACACAGGCCACCTTTCGAACAAAAAAAACTAAAATAAACTAGAAGCACTTTGCTCTGTAACGTCTACGCAGGAGGTTTAATTCATGAGTAGTATTAGGTAGTATTAGAGGTGAGCTTGAGCTTGAAAAATCTCCCTTAAAGGTTATCTGTTCCTTTTGAGGTTGTCCGTAATGAGACTCCAAAGGTAAATACTTGATTCTTTCGGAAGGAAATAGAGATACGGTTGTGTCTTCCGTAATGGAATGAGGTGAAGGCGTCACTCTTAAACTTTGAGTCTTCCATGAAGTGACATAAGAATCAGAATGAGGGGTCATGGATAACGACCCGATTACCAAACGGCAAAGACAAAAATGGCAGCTCAGATCCACGCTTCCAGTCAAATTTTTGTCTCTTGTTATTGAGACAAAGAAGTCAAAAAATATTATTCAAACACATTCACTTGGTGGGTAGATTGCATTTTCAATCGCTACGTGAACTGAATCGACCGTTGGTAGGGTGTATCTGTTGGAAAATCGACATTTCCAACGGAAAATTAGATGTCATCCTCTAATTCAAATTTGAATTAGCGCGCCGGAAATCATTCTCACACCTCCTCTCATATTGCTTAAGTTCGAGTCTCCCCTCCTTTTGTGTTTTACGATATTAAATGTAAAAAACACGATGAGACTCAAAAATCATGCGCATTCATTTATAAATATCACTCTTCTAGAAACTATTGATAATTAAAATAAGATGCCCCTAATTATTAAAACAACCCTTAAGACAGAATCAGGGCACGAAGTCAAGAAGTCACAAAAAGTCTCACAATCCTCAAAAATGTTCTCACTAATTTTTTACGAAAGTCTAACGCTTCTCACAATTGTCTCTAAAGCTAGAGTCAGCCACAGCTACTTTTACTGCGATGCAGATTAAAAAACTGAGCAACTTCCGAAGCTCGCAGCATAAAAAATAGCGACGCCTAAACAGAATTTTTATAAGTTGCGGGCGTTGCAAAAAATATTTGTTTGGCTGAAACTTGAAATGTGATTTATCTGAATTTGAAATAATATATAGAGATTTCCATTAAAAAAAATATGTTGGATTCGTATTGGAATACGTTGTATAACTGAGAATAATTTTAAATTGTATATCTTAACTTCTTGTACCAGTTTAGTTTGCAAAACTTTTAATATCAATAATAACAAGGGAGTTATTGCACTTTGACATTTGCTTTCCTCGTTTGTGTATTCTGTTTCTATGAAATAATTCATTACCTTCATGTAATTCTTTAAGTGGACAATTCATTACACCATAACGTATTATTACTATTATTGTTCTTGTTTTTTTATCTAGTCTTTTACCCAAATTCTAGTTTTTTTTCGACACCTGGCGTTTTCTTTGTCGATTTAACAGAATATTTAATAATACACTAGTTGTAGTTAGTAATACTTTGTCGTCAACAATATCCATATTTTTTGCAATATTTTATATTAATAACAAAAAAAAATAACTCGGACACGATGTGAACTTCACAAGACTTATCAATCAAGAAACAGATGATGCAAAACCAACGTATTTAGCGTGAAGAACACTTTCAAGGTTGCAGTTTTTACTGTGCTGTAAAAGTAGCTGTGTCTGTCCTAGCTTAAGCTCCTCTAAAAAAGTTGTTAATTAATTCCAACGTAAAAATGGAAAAAGTTCACAACTGTAGTGCTAAAATCGTGTGTGCTTCATAAATGACATATTGGCGCACTCTTTCGGCAACCAAATTTGTCTTAATTATTGAAAGTGCGCCATAGTGATAAGAAAAAGAACAACGAAGTACAAGTATATAGCGATGTAAATAAATTTTACATCTCATCTCATTATTATTAATTCATCCCTTAACCACGTGCTTGTGGCAACGTTACCGCTTATTCCTTAGTTAAATTTATAGTGTTCCTAAAACTTTTTAATTTGTTTATGTTTAACTTCCTGTACATATTTATTTTCCATAGCTGCACAGCAGCAAATATATTTGCCCTTATTTTAACAGACTTTTAATTTTACGTAACCCCCTTAACGAGCTATTTTGGGGAAAATGGACGCTAATTATTTAAAACACCTAAACAGTCCACTGCTACCTACAATCTAGTAATTAGCCGTTGAAGTATCTAATCATTAAACATTTAAATGATTACTTTGGACTAGCTGTTCTAGGTACTTCTCCGTAGCTCTGTAGACCTCATTGTATTTTTGTTTACCACCTTTTGAATAAAAAAACAACATGCTATTATGAAGGGAATATCAAACGAGACATTAATAAAACCTTTTTTGGCTTTGATCTTTCTTGAAAAACGTGATATTTCAAGATTAGTATAATTTATCTTTTATATTTATAATGGATGGATTCTACAAAGTAAAAGTAAAAATAGTTAATTTTTTAGGTTGATTACTCCTTTTTTAGCGTGTATTCTTCATAAATTATTTTTTCTTGTCAATTTTCCACATCAGAGTTGTATAACAAGCAAATAAAAAAATTGTTTTATTTAGTCGTGTTGATGCCTATATTATATTAGTTGTTAATTAAAAAAAATGTATTCGGATCTAGCCTTTATTTCACATTCAAGGAAGTGTGCAAAATAGTTTTGGAATATGGCTCTAAGACATTTTCGCTCTTATGGGAAGTATTTTTTGATTGTACTGTTTTTATAGTAATATATTTGTACAGCTAATAGGGTTTCCATAAACTTTATGTTTTTTATACAGTTAGGAACATTTTATTTGCTAAATGCTTCTTTTTTCTTTTTTCTTTAGATACTGGTTCAAGGACTATGGTGCATTCTGTTATGTATATCAGATAAGTTTCGGTCGCACGGCTAGTATTGTCTGGAAGAATTGCTTACATACAGTTATATATTCTTTACCAAGAGTTGTAATAAACTGAAGAGATAAACTATAAGATTACTTATATTATTGTAATAATATAATAAATCAAAGAATTAAAACAGTAATGGAAAAATCCTTGAACGTCGCAATAAAAAAACAAATTATTGTAACCGCAAATAATAAGGTTAAAGAGGTTAAAAACAAAAATCAGTGTTACCAATATACACTTGACAAATTATAATAAGATTATTATTTTATTATTATTACGATAGTAACTACAGGATTTTTATTAACTTTCGCCTTATATTAAGAACATTTAAATACATATTTTTATTAGAGTTATCAAAATTATTAAGCATCGGGGTGTTTTTGGTTTGAAAATAAGATTGGGAGTGAAGTTTGAGAGCTCAAGATATCGAGACGTGATAGTGCCTACCCCTGCCATTAAATGTGTTAGTTATTTAAAGATATAAGTTGCTCTACTATGTTGTAAGAATTGTTTAAATAACAAAATTGTATAAATAACAAAATTGTTATTGTTTTTCTTCAGCCTTTTTAATTAAGATCTCTTCATATATTTGTTTATCGAGAAAATAACACGTTACGTAACAATACCACTTTAAACTACATGTAAAGACAAGACTACAAAAGCAGATTGGCCCCTTTTTACTTCTCAACCAATAGTTACTGAAGGTTAACCCTGTTTGCACAATACAGTCGACATATTCTTAGAAAATTCATAAAATACGCTACATTTAAAAATACTGTGCAGAAGATTTTATTGTGATATTTATAACATTTTCGTCTATCTTGTATATACATTATACATATATACATATATACAGCTTAAGAGCCACCATCATTGCGTGACTTTTTCTGACTCAAAACGCTTGCTCCCTTGCGTCTTCAATAAATATATAGATCTACAAACATACTACCTATAAACACGTCTTCTTTCTTCTGATTTGTGTACATGAAACAAAGAGAGAAACGAATACGATCTCAACCAAAACTACTTTGGTAACATCGCTTTTGTGATATACACATCGACTAGAACATTGCACAGGCCCGGTTCTAACAGAAAGTATATTCAATTTTTTGTCGCACATATGAATGTATGGGGAAACGTGTAGTATAAAATAATAGGTTTGCGATGGGTTAAATTTATGGATTAGTAGTGCATTACAAATTATTTAGGGAGAGAAAGATTCCAAGAATGGATCAATGATCAAAACGTTAATAGAAATAAAAATTTAAAAGATACAATAAATATTTGCCTGCTTTTTCCATTCAAATTTCAATTATCATTGAAAATATGGTTTAATAAAAATGATGAATTAATTTTTCTGACAAAACCACGAGTGCGTAGGACGAGTGATTTTGTCTGAAAATTATTTCATATATTTTCATGAAAACAAAGTTTCATTGTTAATTGAAATTTTACCGTAAAAAAATCAACCTCTTATATACTTACTTTCGAAAAAATCGTAGTAGGTTCTTAAATCCGCGAATATAGTGATATTTTTTAGACACATTTTACTGCTAAGCGGTCGAAAGTAAAAAAAAGTTGCATTAAAATTTTAAACTTAAAAAATCTGAACAAGGGGGGACATTTAAAAGTACTTTAAAAAAAAATATATTTTTCATTTTGTATTTTTTTTGTAATGGCCGATCTTAGTCCTTCATAACTAGTATTAGGATAATCAGTGAACCACATTAGGAAATTTGTAAATTCTTCAGACAGAGATAATATTTAAAAAATGATGGGTACAAATTGCTATCTTGTCTTAAGAAAGCAATTTAATAGGGCGCTACAAATCCTGCCTTACTTTTAACATACTTTGAAATTGTAACAGAACTAAAGAATTCTTTGTACTGGTTATCTATAAATCTGATCACAATTTCTAGAATGCCTAGGGAATAAATTTAATTATTTCAAAAAATAAAATCTGAGGTTGTTCTGAAGTAAATAATCTTTGTGTTATTTTTTAATATTATGGATATCTAAAACAAATTTTCAAATTTTCCAGGGATATTGCCAAGAATTCTGCGGAATATCCCGAATAATAACATTAATAACATATTTTATTAATAAATATTTGTAAACATGGATACATACTTCTAACGGTGTGCTAACAGCAGCTATCTCGGTAAAACCCACTATATCACTAAAATAGACAGTGACTGAAGCATAATATTCTGCAGGTACCTGAAAATACAGAAAACTGGAAGAGATTTAAAAAATTAAGTAAGAATACTGTATAATAGCACCCTGTAATCAAAATTTTCCTTGTACTACAAGCTAGGTAATGACTAAACACAAACTTTATATTTTATTTTAATTAGAAAAATAAAAAACAAATTCAAAGTAACACTCATGGCTAATAAACTAAATATAAATATTGCAATGATTCTGAAAAATAATAATTTAATGAAGAAATTAAGTTAATCTAGTTTTAGGCACTTCACAAAATATTGAACGTAGAAGCATGCTTACTGCAGTAAAAACACTTTAGCCTAAATTTAAAACTTAAAACCTGTAGATTGTAAAAAACTTTTTTTGCTTAAGAAGCTGTAATTTAATTAACTTGCAGAAAATATTTGAATAATCACTGAAAGACTCATACCTGTCTTGTTTGCTTTAGCTGTGTAGCCACGCTAGGTGGTAACATTTGAAAAAGCAACAAGTCGCTCTTCTTTTTTTCTCGCTTCAATTCCTTAGCTTTTTTGGCTAAATTGGCAGCGTATAACTAAGTAATTCGTTAAAATCCGATTTAATTTGCCACATTAAAAAAATATACCTACCTGAATTGTCTCTACGGCATTTCGTACTAGCCAAATTATTACTGGCGATACTGATAGCACTAGTACTAAGATTGCAATTCCAAGAGCTTCCGTGTTTGCGGAATTATATAGGCTCTCATCTACGTAGTCCCTTAAAAGTAAATTAGGAATAAATGTGAGAAAGAAATTATATTATTTGCTGAGTGAATTTCGAATAGTAACACTGTCTTTTGTGGATAGAAGATTAACAAAAACAATTTGGTTTTTTGATGGCGTCAATGAAGAGCATTTTTTAAAATTATTATCGATTGTACAGAAAGGAGCAACAAAAGAGAAGCGTATATTAGAAATTTTATTTAAGAGCAATCTTGCAAAGTTTTGAGAGATGTGTAGTCCATAGGTCTCTCCCCTAAAAAGCGCATCTAATCAGGCGACGTAAGTTTTCACTGCCTATTTGTATGTTTATCTGATCAGCTCTAACGGATGTTTATTTACTAATAAAAATCGTAGGTCGTGCAGAAATACATTGTGGGCTGGTTTTGATCAGAGGATAATAATTTTAGCCGGAAACTTACGTATTTTTTTGATAAGGTAAAATAAATTTGTATACTTGCTTAATTAAGTATTTATGTTCATTCGCAGGCTTACCCATATTACTTGAAGAATAATTATCAGGATTTTTTTATATTCATTATTTTGTAAAACTAAATAATTATAGCAGAAATATTATAGAGGGTGAGTCACGATAATTTGCTTATAGACAGTTAAAGTAAGTATTGCTTTTTTTATTTAAGTGCAGGGTTTTGACATTTGTTGAAAACTTCTTTAGGGTTCAATTTTATAACTGTGTTATTAAAAATATCTAATTGCCTGATCACTTTATTTAGAAAACCCAGGATTGACTTAAAATCGTTTTATTTCTAGAGTTGTTATCGAATCTAGCTTTTTCGTCATACTTATATTTCCATAAATAATTACTTTTTCAGAAAAAAAATGCTTGTTTCTTTTTTTTTTTTAGATTATCCTTGTATCTCATAAAACATTTTGAGGATAAAACTAATAGGTACAAAATAAAGTAGTTTAGTACAAAAAGCGAAAGTGGTGGTAAATTTTTTAGCATTATAATGTATATAATGAAGTGAATAAATATTTCTCTTTTCGAGCGGATACTTTTCAATACAGTGAAAAATTTTATGCAACTCAATCAAATGAATTATTTTTGGAAAGAAAATCTTGTATCTGTGTTTTTGGCTATTTAACAAACATTTCACGACTTCGTAAATAAAGACTTTTTCTGTTACACTGAATTATTCACATTAAGTATTTTAAAATATTATTATTTTTATATAGGCAGTTTTAGTGATATTAATTAATTCTACAACATCATTTAGAAGGACTTTGTTGAGAGTCCTACTAAATATTACATTTTTTCCATGTACTGTTTTAAAGATATTAATTCATTCTGAAAATGACTTTCTCGCATCTCTTTATTTAGTATGATTTTGTTGAGATCCCTACTAAATGTAATACTTTTTTTATGTGGTGTTTTAGAAAAATTCGTCTCGTCATTGTAACCCCCAGAACAGTAGTATGTCTTTACCGAATATTATAATTAAATAAAAAAAGTAACATATAATTATTTTTTGTTTGATTTAATGAATATTTTTTATTTTTGTAGACAAATGAAAATAATATGAAAAAGTTACTTACTGTATAAGAACTCGTAACGACCTCTGGATTTTTCTTAGTTCATCGGTATACGTGGCCATTAAATCAAAATATTCGAGAGCTTCAGTGTAATTAGGTTGCCTTTGTTCATTTTTACTAATTATATCATTCCTAAAAAATAAATATTTAGTCTTTTTTAAATTTAATACTTGAACTCTAATTAGATTATTGAAATTAATTATTACTTTTGGGATTTTTAGCACCGTCATCGAATTCTAAGGCGTACAATAAATTCGGGAATCTGGTAACTCTGCTTGTGTAAATTAGCGACGTCTGCGCAGCGAACAGTACAGTATGTTACTTTTTTACGATTGTTAAAATCTGAGTTCGTTTGTAAACTTTGTGCTTATGAAGTTTAAGAAGCGCATTAAAAATAGAACTAAATCTAGAAAACGTGCGTGCTATAATTTATTATGATTTTCGTTGTGGTTTAACAACACAACAATGTATGGGACTTTTAGGTTTGCATTTGATGGCGAAGATCTGTTAAAAATGACGATATATAACTGGATTTAATAATTTAAATTTGGTCGTGTTTCGGTTGAGAATGAACCAAGTAAAGAGGTTCCTCAACATTAGTTGTTTCCAAAAATATTAAAGTTGTATGTTAAATGATTGAAGTAGATCGCAATCTAATATATGGTAGACTCAGTCATCTTTACACATTTTTTGGACTTCGATACATTCCATTTTGCAAACTCATTTAGCCGGCAGGAAACTTTATTTTCGACGAATACCATATTATCTATCCATAACTCAAAAACAGGAACGTGTCAGCTGGAGCAAAGAAATGTAGAAAACTTTTAACAACAGAACTTCGAAACATCTTTATGATATAATTAGTGATGATAAAACTACTACGAAAACATCGAATTAATGACCCACCCATCCCATAGTTCTGATTTGGCATAAGTGACTTTTTTACGTTTCCTACAATTAAATATAAAATGCATGGTCAACGTTCCTGTTCTGAAGAAGTCGTGAAAGCATTCAAAGTATACTTTTTGAGCATACCAACTTTTAAATGGAAAGGAAAAAATATATTGCCGAATATTTTGAGAAACAATTTTTTTCCAGAGCCATTACCAAATTTATCAGACTGGCCCTCGTAATAGAATGTCAAATAAGTTATACTACTACGTTTGCCTTTAATAGAATGAAATACAAAATATATAAAGTCTTTTCCTGAGATACAGGAACTTCCAGTAAATATTCAAAGGGATGGTCCTCTGGAGCAAGCAGCAGACTCTATCATTATCAACTATTACATTACAAATTAATGTTAAGGTAATTAACAAAAATGATAAGTACGAAGCGACATACCGACATGTACTAATTAATTCTTAGGCTTTCTAGCATTTTTCCTGGCAGAACTGGAGGAATATCACGATTGAATTTTCATTAAGACTAAGTTTGAGCCATCCATGATTTCTACTTCTCTATGACAAACTAGAGCCACTTTTTAAAAGAACTGTAACATTTTAACGTAATATTAATCTTAGCCTCCTAAGAAATCAGGAATATCAAAATAAAGTAATTAAATTTAGTTCAAGTTTAAAAAGTCAATAGTTGTCCTAAAAAATAAATCTCTTTAATTCCAATATATTTTTCGGAAAAATTAGGACAGTTATTTTGGAAGCATAGGAAATTTTGCACCAAAAATATACAATAAAATAAAAGTGCATTTTGAAAATAGTTGTAATTTAACTCTCGTTTTGGATGGTACTATAGTTACGCTATTATCAATACATAAGAGTTTGTTTAGTAAGTTATAGCTTGACCAGTATTTTGTAATTAGTCAGTAATTAATTAGTAGATTATTAATGAACTTGGCGTGGTTTAGTAATAGTTTTTAAATAAGAAGTATTTGTATAATTAAGGGAGCGGTTAGGTAAATTGTATAAAACGAAATAATTCAATTAATAATTCAATATAGTTAAATGACTTAATTTATAATTTAATAATGTAATTTTTGCCAACTTTATCAGTGGGGTTCCGTACGGTCAGAAAAATAGCCACATGTTCGGAAGGGGGGGTTGATACCCGAAAAATAGACAAGAAACGTTCGGATTGGTCGAAAAGGAATTGGGCTGAGTTAAATTCAAGAGTAGGATAAATTTAAGCTATTAAGTCGAGGCAATTAGGAATATGGGATAAGATTTGACCCTTAAGGACAATATTCGCGCTAAAGATAGGTTCGGGCAGTTAACGAAATTGAAAGAGATCGTCACTTGAATTCTGCGCTTCGTTTGATTAACTTTAAGATTTTTGCTAGTTCTTCGTCTCGTTTGGCTCAAGAGTAAGTAATCACTTTTTGGAGTAAATTCAACTAAATTCGGTTAAGTCACGTCGCGTATAATACCTCCCACTGGTAAACTCAGTCATTCAAATTTAGTAAGATTATCTGTGTAATGTAAAAAGGGTATAGATACGTCAAATTGTTTCGTTTAGTCATTGATTGCAGTTTTAATTCATTTGTAAAATCGTTCTCAATAAATAAGGAAAAAACCCAACATTTGGTCTTTTACTCGTCTCCCGTAACATAAACGTGATAGTGCGTATTAGTGTAATCCGTATAGTTAAATTCGCGCCTCCAGCGATTGTCCATGCCGCCACTAACACTTGAGAGGACGAAGGCTTAACCTGGTAAGTAGTTTTGTCTAATTAAAGTATGTAATCCACTAGAGATCGCGTAAGTCACCTGGATACCAAATTGCCGAAAATTCTAGTATCTAAGAACCTATGCGTTTCCGCTCGACGCAGGCCAACCTCATAGATATTTTAGCAATCTTATAGCATAATCTTAATATAAAAACAAGTCATATTTACATTAGAATTAAAGATCTTCCTCCAACGGGGGGCACTGTTATACTGGGCATCCTCCCAAATCCGAGCTGGAGTCCTGAGGGTATATGAATGTGGTAAGTGCCTATTTTCTTTATTAATACAATACGAATATTGGCTGCCAACTTTCTATATTTGATATACGTCAAACAAATTTATCAGAAGAACTTACATGCTCACCACTCTGCATAAAATAATACAAATACTATACATATAATATAAAAGTGGCGACGCACGCTTTTACATTTGGTTTCATGCTAGCCGACTTATTGCATATCGAAAATCCCTATTCGTCTAACAAACGAAGTTGAGGTGTTGTAATTGTCAAGGAATATTGGATTCCTTCAGGACGTACTGTCCCTTGGCTAAGACAAAACAAGTGTAGACTCTGCTGCTAATCCGATTGGAGTCCATGCGGCTATCAGAGACATCAACGACAGGTAGAATCTTGAGTTGTTGGAAAAAGAGAGACCGAATCTGCGACTGTGTCAATAACCGGTCAAGGTTATTTTGAATAAAAAAGAAACTTTAAATACTAACAGAGAAATAAAATAACTTAATTGATTGGAAAACACAGTGACCTTAAACAGAAAAATAAAGGAAAGAAAATGTCGTAGGTGAAGACAGAGGAAGAATTGAGGAATAAATAGGTAGAACAAACGAGGTAAAAATAATAATAATGTATTAAGAGCTTACTTGTTTTTAATCCTCCCATAATGAGTCATATTTTTGCTTAATGTTTTATATTCAAGTTTCATTTGTGGCACATAATTCAAGGAAGCGTTGAGCAATTCTTTGGCAATTGCATCGTGCATAATGTAGTAAATGTAATTTTGTTGCTGCAAGATACCTTGACCAAAATAATTTACTCCGTATACCATGGCTATACCGGTGCTTTCAATACTTTTTAAAAGATTTTTGAAAGCTAGTAAATATCTGCAATAGAGGAAATAAAATGTTTTCATATTTCTTGGTTCATTGGCTTTAAGATATAGGGTATTAATTAAAAGAAATTTACCTCCACACTCCGCTGTTATCATTTTCTTTAATCTGTTGAGTAAGATGTTCCAGCAAAGCTGCATTTAGGGAAGTATACCAACTTACTACGTCTTTTATTGAGCTGTCTTCAGAATTTATTACAGTTAACCTGTTAGATAAAAGCTTGATTATCTTTAACGAACTGTTTAAATATGTTATTAATATCTGATTTCGTAAGAAACTTTGTCTCATTTCTTACTTTTATGTTTATCTATTAATATTTTTTAAGTTTTAATGTAATTTTGTTTTGAATCTTGTGTGCGTATAAATGAAGCGGACTCGGAAGAACTTCATTATCCACAGAGGGGTGCTGCTAAAATATGTAAGCAATTGGAAAACGCGAAATATTTTAGCAGACCACAGAAAATAAATTTTATTAAACGTTGAAGATACGTGCAATTTCGATTAAATGGAAATTAAAAAAAAATTATTCAAATTTTCAGCACCCTGCTTAATAGTTACTTATTTGTGAATTAAAGTTTACATTTCTTATGAATATTATATTTTACCTAAATTCTGTTAAATTTTTTTGAAAACTAATTTTATCCACATAGATTATCCTATTTCCATCGACTGTCAACGATACTGGAGGCCAGCTGCTCATATTTCTAAGAGCTTCATCAGTTAGTTCAAACCGTTTTGTTAAATTGGTTCTGGAACAAATATTATTAATGAACTTAGTAAATATTGTAAAATATATTAGATGGTGTCACAATAATAAGTGGGTGTTCTAATAACTGGAGATACTATGACAGCTCAAAGATGAAGATAGAACCAAGTATGCTTCGAGTGAGCAAAAAATCGACATTCGGTCCCGAGGTTCCAGGTTCGAATCCTGGCGTTGACATGGATGTGTGTGAATGTCCCACATTGTATTATTTATCCAAAGGAAACATTATTCGTGCGCACTGATAAAATTATGCGTTTGACAGGGAACATATTATTGTGCACTCCTTCGGTTTTCTGATCATATTATTATTGGTATTATTTTACTCCTAAAGGTTTCGCCTATTGCATATTAAATTTTCGCCAAACTTGTAAACGTGATAGTGTATTGATTAAATTTCAAATAAAATGAATATCCACATTGAATGGACACACGAGATTACAGAAAAATTAATTGAATTATGGAATCCCAAAAATAAGTATTACCATAAAAAAATTAAAAGCAAGATGTTTGGACCAGTGTTTCAATGGAATTACAAAGACCTGTTGAAGAAGTAAAAGCAAAAATAAAATCTTTATTCCTATAGAAGACAAAAATGCTTGACTGGAAAAGTTAAGAGATTATATTATTATTTTATAACCCATGACATATTAAGGTAATAAATATCCTTTTAGGATGGGAAAACATTCTTGGTATGTATTTTAACGTGTTTATTTAACTTTTATATTGTCTTTTCACCATGTTTCTTCATTATACTCTGAATCAAAAATTCCTTCAGGAGTATAAATAATTGTTGTCAATACTATATCTCTGGCTTTATTCGCTTCAAGGAAGCTGGGTTTTCTCAAAACCCTAAAAACGAAAATGATAATCCTAAATCTCTTGGCCGTGCTCTTGATAATCGATAATTCAATATCCTTTCTTTTGATCCATTTTCATAGAAACTCGAATACGGTTTCATTATGTTTTCATGCAGAGCAAATGCTTTATCACACAGGATAAACTTTTCCTGTTCAGGAAGATCGTTTGGCTGTCGAAAACAGCTTTTTTCTTGTATTTTCTTCCGTAATAGGCTATATTTAAATATTCCTCCATCTGATATTTGGACAATGAGTGGCAACATTAGTAAAAATAAAATTGTAATTGCATCTACGAGTGCAAACAACACAATGCTAAAAAATAACATAATTATAATATTCGCCACCACTGTTTATAGGTGCCTGTAATATGACATGTTTTCCATCTAGAGCGACCAGCAATGCGGATAATGCCATTGTTTCTCAAATTGTTAAGTCTGCCATTCTTATGTGGTAGTTGGCATCTGAAAATAAAACCTTTCTTAATCATGCAATTTTTATTTGTTTTTTTTTCATTTTATAGATTCTCGAGAAAGAAGATTCACAAGATAATTTACAACTTGACTCTTCTCTTCTTTTGTTTGTTTCTCCTAAAAATATTAAACTCAAAAAAAGAGGACGAAATATCGAATAAAGCTTGTGAAATAATAAATAGTATTTGAAGTAAACCGGCTTCACGAGATGAATGCGTAGAGTATGTTACTAATAAACAAAAGGAAATTTAATGAATAACATAGAACCATTCTCATGCATAAGATGAAACATGATGAGATGGAGTTATATAATTTGCAGCAACGATTTTAATTTTCAAGTAACTATTCATCGAGTAGTACTTCCTCTCTTGTTGTTACACCTCAAATTAGCTCTAACTCTCTTCAACATCGACAGCACAGCATGACTCTACAAATAATATACTAGTACACCGTCTCAAGTAAATAATCGGTTACAAAGTTTTGTTAACAAATTTTAATTTTTTAAAAAAATATAGAAACACACATATAGGTTATAGGTCTGAAAAAGGCACATGATAATGTACCAATATGTAAGGTTTGGCAAGCAATGCGAAGAGTATATATACGAGAAAATGGATTAAATTAAGAAAATGTATAGATAGGAAACTACCACACAAAACCTATCATAATATCTAAAGGTTTAAAACAAGGGTGTACTCCATCACCATTGCTCTTCAATATATAGATTGAACAATGTCTGGAAACCTGGTACCGTAAATGCTCTGGTATGAGATTTAAAATAGATGAATATACAATGCATACCTTAGTTTAACTAAGACACTGGAAAATCGAGCTCTCCAGGACATGTTAAGAGAATGCCGGAAACATATTTCCAAAGAGAACTACTGAATGGACAGCAACAGGAAAGAGGAAGAGAGGCCAACCAAACTTGACCTGGGAAAAATATATATAAAAAATGTGATGGCTGAATAGGAACTAGAAATAGGAGATTGGGAAAATAGCCTCCTGTGGAAAAAAAACTGTAAACCCAGGAGGGTAAAAAAAACCAGAGAAGAAGAAGAAAAAAATATTTTGATTGAACAGTACTTACATGAACTTGTTTTAATTCATCATTAAAAGCTCGCCAAACTTCAATAACTACAATTGAAATGATTTGTTTAGATATTTTGAAAAGATACATTAAACTGGTTAATGAATCCCCTGAGGATAAAAATCGAACAGTCACAGTTAATCTTTCTCTGGGAGAAATAGCCTGTCTATAGTTTGTATCTCTTTTTCGTATGAATGGTTCAATTAAATTTAACAAGATCACAAAATCTTCAAATGACATTCGGTAAAAATTTTCAAATTGTCCGCCGTTTTCTGCATAGTTTTTTTTATTTAAATGATTATTATGAATACAGCAGCAGCATCCTACACTTTTTTTGGTTATCTATATACAAACTCGCGCTCGCCAATTGGAACAAGCCTAGGTATCAAATTTTTAGTAAAATATTCGTTTAATATTTTGTGTAACTTTGAGCAGTTCAACACTGAATTGCGTAACTCCGCGAGAAGCGGAGAAGCGCGTTCGGTCTGGAATGTCCTTAACAGAGAAGCCATTAAGAATATTTTTTTTTAAATTACACTTTGTGTGGTAACAAGTAAAACTATTCGAACAACCATTAATTATCACATGAATGTCTTACAATTAGATACTTATCACTAAATTAGTCCAATGGTCTCCTTTAGTTTGTTTTGCTGCTATTAAACTAACTAACAGCACTAGCTTACCATCTCTAGAACATATGGTGGTTGTCCAGCAGCTGATGTATTTCTGCATTCTAGTGGAGGTGAAGTCGATGTTCGTGTTTCTTAGCAAACCTATTAAACTCTTCTTTAACAATTGGAATACCAAGGCCTGTTTATTTGTTGGTATCCCTCAGATACCAGAGAACGTTCACCATTGTGTGAAGACATTTTGGAATGTTTGGATTATTTTGATATAATTACATAACTTTTGCACTCTTCTAGAGTTGTATTCCTTTTATGGAAAATTCACAATATGCGATTATTGTTTTAGGTAAATACTAACTAAGTATTGAAGGGTTCTTCAGCAATAATAATTTATAAAATTTTGTCCTTGATTCTGTATTTTGAAAAGGTTTTATTTTGAGCATATTTGGTTCCATTGTCATAACATCTATACTTTCTTATACAGTCAATATTTTTAAAGTTTATTTCTTATTTTAGTTATTAAAAATATCTTTTTTACATTTTAAAAAAAAATTATATTTTAAAAATATATTATGTTAAAACCCTTATTGTTACTTTCAGATATATAGATATTGCCCTACAGTTCACGAGAAAATCCATGGAATTTAACAATTAACAAATGAAAACCTTTGCCTACCTTAATAAAGATCCATTCGTGTATACATAGAAAGCAACTTCAGACCGTTCCAGTTGCATCCTTGTGACAACTTTTCCTAATTCTGTTGCAATCGCAACCTAAAATAAAGACACTGTATGAGATACATATTTAAAAATTAAATTTGAAAATTATATTACAAAAAAATGTATTACTAAAAAGTGTAAAAACTAACAGATTATCACAAAAACTATCTGTATGAAATCTACAGAAGGGAGTTTTAGGATGCTTCGAAACTGATTTTGCTTCTTGTATTGTTGCCAAGATTCTCGGTTTTTCAAATAAGATTACCAACGCTGGTTTTTATATGGTATATCCCATAGATTATTGTGAATGTTTTTTATTAAGCTGTTTTCAATAATGTACAACATATTGAGTCTAATATCAATAATTTCGGCACTACAAATAATAGAAGATTTTTTGAATTTTAAGAGGGGCCTTGAGTAGTGATTTTAATACTACCAACTTCGCAAAAAATGAACCCTAACTTTAAAGTATTATTGGTTTACACAAATTACTTAGATTTCGTTAGTAGTACCATTTTCATAATTTTTAAAATAGCTCCAATCTTCTAAGATCGCCACTATTCATTAAATGATGGCGCAAAAATTCTCATTATGTTATTTTGATTGCATACATTTCTTAAGGTGAAAAATAAAAAATAATGAACTTGCTTTTTGTAACTTTTATCCATCGGGCTTAATTTTATTTCTGTTGATATGAATTTTTTTTCATTGTATCTTCAGTTTTTAAATTGTGTAAATTTGTATGTAGGTATGTATATATTGATTATGACAAATTAAATATGATTCATTATCGCCGCAAAAATAAATTTTTATGATCAAAAATTACTAAAAATAGTTTTTCCAAGATTGACTGCGCATTTTTTGTTAAAACGAGAACACAGTACTTTTTTATGATACAAAATTTACCTAAGATATAAAAAAATGTTTCTGCCTATATTTCCCAAAAGGGATAGTTTCCAGTTCCTAGCGTTACACGAACTATAAAAAACTTTTATTTTTTTTTGGAATTGGACTGAATTTATAACTTTCTGTTTGTAAGTAATAATGTTGAATTAACTACTTAGTGAAGAAATTCATCAAGATGATAAATGAAACAATGCTACCGAAATTGCAACAATTTTATAGTGAATCTATTGCTCCAGAAATAGTACGAGACTGTATAGGGAGAGGACAAAAATGCATTGATCCCTATATTTAGGAAGCAATTTTGAAATATCAGAAAAAAGGGTGGCAGTGAATTATCCTACAGAAAACTGACTAAGGTCTTTTTAAAAAGAGTGTATAGTATGGAATATTTTCAATTCATACAGTTCTGTTTGTTGTTTTACTTAAATGTAGTCACTTTTAAGGGTCCTGGGATACAGAAAGAATACGGATAGATTCTACAAAGTAAGAGTAGAAATAATCATTAAATTTAAGGCCAAACAAACAAAAATATTAAATAACAAATTTAAAACTATTTTCACAGTTAACAGCACTAGAGTTGTTTACATTTTTAAATTATAAATCAAACCCCTTTTTATAATTTTGATGATCTAATCTGTATATTTCATTTATGTTTCTAAAAATGACAATATATTTTACTTTTCCTCTTTACATTTAAATTTTTCGAATATTTCCAATTAATGTTCTGTTAAGTTTAAAATATAGAAATTGTTATAAATATTGTTACAATTTGCTATTAAACATTTGTTTGGAATACTAAATAAAATCATGTTTACTATAAGTAATTATTTTATGATACGCCTATGCGTTTAAAAGATATACCGATCGTGCATTGCCACAAAAAAATTTAGGCATACTTATGTAAGGACTGATTAATTTATGAATGTATTGAAATAAATCAATTATTCGAGAACTTTTTCGTTGACGCGTGCGGTTTAAAATGAAATAATTGTGTTTGATTCAAAATTTAGTAGTTTATTAATTTAAAAAATAAAATAGCTTTCAATGTTTCATTTTCTATTTTCCGATTCGATGGATCTAGTGCGGGTTTTGATCCCTTTATTGTTGCGTGTGTGAAACGCCCTTTTGGATTGGTTCTTCTAGGAAGAGAAGGTAAGATATTTTTTTATTTTTCCATATTTTATATTTAGAAATGAAATTGAATTGAAAAATTAGAAAAAATGTAGTTGTTTTTTTTTTGAAATTTTTACGCCATACTAGTAATTGTGTTTAATATTCTTTAGTTTATTATATTTAAAAAAAATTATAGATTTAGATTTAGTTTGCAGTAACAAATAGAATTTTGGTTTTTCAAAGATATTTTTTTCGTTTAATAATTAGATGTTCTAATAATAATAACTTTTCCGGTATATATACAGTAGCACTCCTTGATTTTTCTTAATTCTATGTATTTTCAGTTTATGTTTAAATAATTTTTAATAATTTTTCAACTTGGTGAATTTCTTTTAAAATTCTACGTTTTTCTCTTCAAATATAAACACGAAACACCAAAACAGAATGAAATTCTTTTTTTTTATTATTATTTTTTAATATAATTCATTTACATATTCAGCAAGAATATTAATTGCCGAATGGATAATATTTCTTTATTTAAAAATATAAACAATTATTTTGTAGTAAAAAATATGAATCGGTTTTTTCATTTTATAATTAAAAAAAGTTGAGAGCGCATGAAAAGTATTTTCGAAAGGAAAAGTAAGATATACAGAGTCTCACAGCATTAAAATTATAAACAAAAATCCAAAAGCATTTAAGATTTCTGATATTTTGATTATTATTTCGTTTAATTTATACTTGAAAAATGTAAACTATTTTGTAGTCAAACAATATCAATTGGTTTTTTGTAATTAATCTTCTTTAGTTTATTATGATAGTTTAAATAAAATAATAAATTCTTTGCACTAATAAGTAGAACTTTTAATTTTTTCAAATATATTTTTTCCGATTAATAACTAGATATGCTAATTTTTAAATATTATTTTCATTCGTTGTTTTCATTTTTTGAAAAATTTTCCGACAAATTTGCAGTAGCACTGCATAATTTCCTTACATGTTTTCATTTCTTATTTAAATATTTATTATTTTTCAATTTTATTTTTATTTGTTTTAAATTTCTACGTTTTTTCTTTAAAAATGAACAGGTAAACACCAAAACAAAAAAACGCCGAAAAAAACTAAAACAACAAGATCAGATTCTTTCTTCTACTGTTTGTAGTATGATTCATTTAAATTTTAAACAAGAATTCATTATCGAATGAATAAATGATACATTTTTTTTCTGGTTCCAGAATTTCTTCAATTTTGATTTCGTCAGGAAAGGTAGGAAAACTGGGATAATATTACATGGTGGTCTTTTGATTTATTTTTAATTCAATTTAATTATTCTAAAAATAGTAGGATTTTGACTAAATATTAATACAGTAGTTATAATATAGAGGGTGATACATAAATATTATATTATTATTCCCTTCATAAACAAAATGAGATTTTCCTTTTTACTTGTTTTATTCTATGGGCATATTTAAAAACGGTTTATAAAAAGTGAGTGATAAACAGTTTGTGAAGTGAGTAATATACAGTGTGTTCAACGATAGAAAGTCTTCGAAAGGTAATTAACCATTTTCATAACTTTTACATTCTATGCGTATATTTTATACACAGTTTGGAAAAGTGAATTATATACAGTGTGTTCAATTATGAACAATCTTCGAAGGGTAAGTTAAATATTTTAAATTTTTTACATTCTGTGCGTATACTTTATGCACAGTTTATAATAAATGAATGATTTGCAGGGTGTTCAACGACATAGTCTGCGAAAGAAAATGAACATTTTGTGCGTATATTTTACAAACAGACTGTAAAAAGTTAGTGATATTCACTGTGTTCAATGGCAGAGAGTCTTTGAAAGATAAGTGAACGTTTTACTAAAATGTTAACTAATGGGGGCTTTGTTTTTATTTATGTTGAAAATTTTCGCAATCACGCTCAATGAATAAAAGAAATCAAAAGATACAAAATTATTACTAACAACTCTGTAAATTGTGCCTAATTGTCGTATATTATTCATAGTTTGGTTTATATTATATAAAAACAATTAATTCAAAAATAATTTTATTTCAATGTGTGTGAAAATTATAAAAAAAAATGAAATATTAAAATTTCGTGATATTAATTTTTAATAAATTTCAAATATACGCAAAATGTACAGGGCTATAGAATTAACAAGGTGCTTTCTTCGTCTTCAACTCGAGTTAACGAAGAAAAGATCTACTGAGTTATAGATTTATAGAACGTAAATTTTTTCTTTTTATCTATACCTGGCCAAAGTACATTTCCTTATTTGTTTTCCCTAAATGATCTACTCCCTTATTATCAAGAATAACTTATCTCGTAAAAATAGGCAGTTTTACTAAATCTCTTGGGCGAGCCATCTGTGATGTCTGTGTGCTTCGGAAAATAAATTGCTTTTTTGATGAAACAGGGCACTTAAAGGTTTTTTAGCCTAATATTGTCCTTTTCCCTTGTGAAGCGGCGATCAAATAACTGACAAGAACTCATAATTATCAGGTATTTAATCACACTTTTATAGAAAGTTGTCCACAAATCTTTACAGATCAAAATTATATAAAGTTTTTTAAATAGTTTTCACGTTTATCGCAGTACCCGCTTAAAATACTTTTAGTAATCTCTTCATTTTTGCACTACAACGTTATAGCTGGAAATTCCTACAATAGATTGTTTCTTTGAACTTTTAACATTGTATTATCGTTTTATGTATTACCTACTTATACAGACATTGCAACCGAAACTTTTTTAATTATTCTGCTAGGAGAAAGTGTTGATACTCCTGTAAAGTCTGCCACTGTTTTTGTTATAGATCCTATTGCATAAAATCTTAAAAGTTAAAAAAAGTTGATTAATAGGTTTAGTACTTCCACCAAGTACAAAACAAATAATTATAAAATATCAGGTTTGCCTATTTGTTACAGTATACCTATTTGTTAGATTAGATATATATACAAAATGAATCTTGTTTTGAGGTTAGAATTTTGCTTAAAATTTCCTTTTTCTTTTTTAAAGAACCAAAGATTTTAAATGAAATTTTAAGCTTGAATGGTCTCTTAAAATCATTATAAAACAATTGATAGAAATTAAAGGAAACTTTAAAATTGAAGTCGTCTTTAATTCCATTATGAAATTGACCCTAAGTCATTGATATTTATTTAGTTTTTTAATACAGAAGGAGATTTCTAAGATTCTTCTATTTTGTAAGGAAAAAATTGTTAAATATTCCAAACGTGAATGATTTTGATTCATTTTCAGTAAGATTACATGTAAACTTTTTTCCATTTTTCTCAAAAAGGGAGCTAATATTCTCGATTTTGCCAAAGAAAATTTGTGAAACATAAAAATAATCTAAAAAAATTACTTTTTCGTTTTGTTATTATTTCGTCTAGACACCCAACTTAAATAAAAAAATTATTACATTCAGATGTTGAGTAAAATTAAAGTCATAAATAGGTGTCAAGGAGATTATCAGTGTTTGATATTTTTTACTCACAATTTACGATGAATATACCCTGTGCTCATTTTAAAACTTACCACCCTCTGTAATTTAAAAATCGCTAAATATTTCAAGAGTTTCTCGCCTAATAACTCTGCACTCAGCTGTTGAGATTTAGTGGTGCTGTTTTGTAAACCACTGATTTTAGATAACCACATATGAAGAAGTAATTTGGACTAAGATCGGGTGATCTTGCAGGCCATTCTATGGTCCCTCTTCTTCTTATCCACCTGTTAGGGAATGTGACATTCAACCAATTACGCACCATCTTGTTGAAAGTGGATTAGGTCTTCTTGGAGTAAAGAGTATGGCCTTCTCGGAATAGATGGGGGTCTTCATCAGACTAGTAAAGACGATTTTGCTTGGTCAATTGACCATTCAGAAAAAAAGTACATTCGTTCGAAAAACAAATATTTTTCAGTAGATTGGGTGATCTATTAATCTTGTCTGATATTATTTCACAAAATTGCAATCTTCAATCAGTGTCATCTTCATACAACTCTTGAAGTATTTGCAATTTATCGGGATGAAACTTATGTACTTTTGTTACCTTATGTACCGAGCCAATTGATATTCCACTTTGGTTTGAAACTTTTGTAACGGAAGTAGTTTGATCTGCCGCAAAATGATCCATCACTTCAATATGAGCTGCCTCATCAAAAACTCTAGGCTTATTTCGTTTAATATTGTCTACAGATCCTGATTTGCTGAACTTTTGCAAAAGTTGTAGTACATAAACATTTCTATCACGGTGCCTTTTAATCACCTTAAAACTAACTGTAAATATTGCAATTCAACAAGTGCCTATTTCGGGAATATGTTTTTCGCGTTCCATTACAAAAAAGGCAGAAGAGCAAGAATCAATTTATTTTTTACACACTTCAATTACTGTAAACAGATAATTTCTTTCAATTTTGTTGTTTCTTCAATAATTAAATAAAGTATATTCTTGTCAACTAAGTGGTTTTTGGCCCATAGTTTGTTCAAGTTTTCACCAATTTCTAAAAATGATGCACTGGTATTCGCCATAAAAAGGACTTTGAAATGATATATAATAAGTGGGATAGTTCCATTTAAGATTTTAAAATAGAGATTGCTGGGGGTTAGGAGGATTAACACATCAAGACCACTTGACTGTTAGAAATGTTCCCCCCTAAAACGAAATTTTGAAATATTTTGCGATTTTTAAATTACAGGAGGTGGTAAGTTTTAAAATTAATACATGATATGTAACCTCTTAATAAACATAACGAAAGCCTACATTGTAGTTTTTTGATATTCAGTTGAATTTTTGGATTTAAACTCTCTGTATAATGCTGAAAAGGTGCGAACGACATTGTAGCGTAGTACATATTTGCACAAGGCGTGTCAACCCTAATTCACTATTATTGGTGTCCGTACAAAACTCCAATGGGATAATTTATTCTTTGTAATTAAGTTGACTTGCCTCAACTAAAATATATTGTTCTCTTCTTTATAAGGTTTCTTCCAACACTTACAATAAACCAGGTGCGTTACATTTTCTATTTATTCTGGGAGAAGACTTATAACTACTGTCTGAATATTATTCAATCTATTCTTTTGTTTAGTTACTTGTACGATATGGCATACTTTTAATAAAGTTTCTCTGAATTTTCGATACGTGCTGAAATCCAAGTTATTGGATCTAAAATATATCAGACACGGTAATGTGTTTGTACCTATTTTCACCTGTTAAAAATAGATTAATAACTATATACGACAAAAATATGAAAAATCTATGCAGGCATGTAAAGTTTGTAGAAAGAGCTCATTAATGAAGATTTTAATAGAAGAACGACTTTCGGTCATATTTAAGCGATGTAATAATGATATTCAACTGTATTATTTGAATGGTATTTTGAAAAGGTATAGTTATGGAAGCTGAACAGGTACAAATTCCCATTGGACGAGGGAGGTTACTGCCTGGCTTCTAGAGAACATTCATGCAGGAATAATTATCGACATTTGGATACATGAATTTTGTGAAATCGTTGAAATTGTTACAAAACGAAATAATCCATGAATTGACACAATACTTCTTGCGAAATACCTTATTATTAGATATGGTGAAATTATAACAAATATTTCTTTCATATTCAGTTGAAAAGCATATTACAAGTAATTTAAAAAAAATGCACCTTTCCGAGAATTACGTAATATATTTTTTCTTCAAGCGTATAATAAATAATATGGTACATTATATCACGTAACATGTTTTGTAGAAATAGTCTATTGCTGTACTAGTATAAAAAAGTATTTTTCATTTTATTATTAGTGCAAAAAAGTATTCATTTTCTTACTAGTACAAAAAAGTAACTATAGCAACGGATTAAACAAAAGAGATTTATGTAGCCTTAATTTATTAGAACTGTCATTTTGAAATTAATGTTGAGTATTTTTCCACTTTTTAAAATAGCATATTTAATAAATATATTGTAATAATATTTTGATTTATTTAAAACTTATTTTAGTCTCAAATCGTTAATGCAACCCTTCAAATCAAAGAGAGAAAACAAAACATTACTTGCCATTTCTCATCTGAAAATTAAATTAACAGCCTGCTCTATTTATTATGTTATTTATTTTTATTTGGCGACATAGAAAATATTTCTATAACCGGTTTTACTCGATGGCCTTCTTATTTGTAAATCAATAACCTTTTTACAGTATTTTTGTTCATTAAAGAAAAAATCATTTTTTTACAACGCTAACATTGACAACCGTTACAATAGTTATAAAAATGACAAAAAAGAATAATATCATTGACTGTGTGGCCAAGTCATTATTTTTAAAAACACCAAACTGGTCAGAAATAGGGAACACAACACAGTAAAATTTAAAAATGCTACATAACAGTCGAAATAATCTTTTTTTTTATTTTAACGCTTGAATGAAAAATAGTATATGACACTGGGAGTACAAGGGTCATTATATGTTTATAATATATATATTTATATATATATATATATATATATATATATTGAATCTAGGATGGAATTTTTTTGTAAGTAAATCTTGTGTAGTTTTTTATGATTTATTAACCTTGTGAAAATGAAAAATCCTCCATTTTTTATTTAATATGTAAAATGGTGTCTAATTACTCTGCTCTACAGTCACTCATTTATAGAGTATTATTTAATAGAGTAGGTATATAATGTTTACAAAAATATATTCATGTTTGAAATGAAAGACATCTTGAAGTTCCATTCGCTTAGTGCCATATACCCGTTTAAAAAATAATAATAAAAGGTACCTGTTATTATTTTATATCTACATTTCAGTTACCAAATTTCGTAATTCTATTCTTTTGAACCCCTTTAAATTATGTCATAATCATTAAAGAAAACTAAATGGAAAACAAATTAGCGTATTTATTCTTAAAGCAAATTTTGAGTTGCCCTTGTGACGGCTGCCACTGTTGGCTGCCTCAAAAGAAAATGAAACTAAATACTAACTAATTGGTGACCTTAACTGAATGTGTTGCATTGTTTTTCCTTCAATTCCACTTCAATTTGTTTCGATTTAAGTTTGTTTTCGACTACAATAATGAATGGCGTAAATCAACAGGGTATTTGGAAATGTTCATCGAAATGTTTACTGATCTTACTTAGTATTAAGCATGCTATAAAGAAATTTATACAGGGTGTTACTATATTCGACCGACAACGCTTTACCCCAGAGAGCTCTCGTGTTAATTGATGAATTTTGATATGGGAACATAAACCCTTAAAGGGCTTAGTTTCCGAGATACAGGGTGTTAAAAGTTTGAAATCAAAATTAAAAATTTATCATAAATCAGAAACGCCTCCAAATATTTTTTTCAAATTTGGTGACCAATATGCTCTTTAAGAAAGTAATATTTTGACATAAACTGACTTTTGAAAAATTTAACCAGTGGCGCGCTATCTGGGTTTGTGGCAACTTTTATCCCCCTTATCTTTTACGCCACTGGAACCAATATTTTTTTTTTAATTTTTTTAAATTCTCTGTTTATTTTTAGGTAAAAAAGTAATAACCTTTTATGGAGCTAAAATGAACGGTGTTGTAGATATTTGATTCTGAACAAAAGTCTGCAAGTACTTAGATAATTCACAAATTATGATTTGTTGTGTAATTTGCCCGTCGGCGTTTTGCTAAACAAGTAAGTATTTGCTTTTAATCCATACTATTAATTCGATTTCGAATAATAACTAAGCGTTAGGCGTTAGTTGAAAAAAGAATACATGCTATTTCTGAGATTTTCTGAGAACTTGATAAAAGTAAAAATCACAATAACGCAAAAGCTATCAAAATTAAATTCAAACAAATGTATTAGATACAACAATAACAAAATTGACAAAATTACAATAGTTGTTCAAACTGTCGGCCGTTTACTTGTAAGCACGTTCTACACCGTTTTCTCATTGAAAAACGTGTTTTTGAGAATAACTCCGGATTGGACTGAATGAGTTCTGTCGCAGCTTGAATTCTCGCTATTAAATCTTCTTTAGTTTCAACGATGGTTTCGTACACTAAGGACTTCATGTAGCCCCAGATAAAAAAATCGATAGGGTTTAAGTCGGGTGACCTTGGAGGCCAACATTGGGGTCCACCCCGACCAATCCATTTTTCTCTAAATCGTCTGTTTAGGAAATTTCTAGCACTTGCAGCAAAATGAACAGATGCCCCATCGTGCTGAAACCACATGTGTTGTCTAATATTTAACGGTACATTTTCCAACAATTCATCTAACACTTCTTCCAGAAACCGCGTATAAATATCTCCATTTAATTTATTTGGAAAAAGGTAAGGCCCGATTAAACAATCTCCAACCATACCCACCCACACATTCACCGAAAATGTATGCTGAAATCCACGTTCACGAACAGAGTGTGGATTTTCTTCATCCCAAACGTGACTGTTTCTGGAATTAAAAATGCCTTCCCTGGTAAATTTGGCCTCGTCTGTATACAATAAATAATCTGGGAAATTTCGATTTTCACGACACTTTTGTACATACCAGTTTGAAAATTCCATACGTACCGGAAAATCTCTAGGTTCTAATGCTTGAACCCTGGTGAATTTGTAAGGACGCAATATTTGTTCTTTTAAAACTTTCCATACAGTATTATTGTCCACTCTTAATGCATGGCCTAGAGTTCGAGTACTTAAAGATGGCCTTTCAGAAATATTATTTAATATTGGCTCTTCCAGACGCACAGTCCTTGTTGTTCGTGGCTTTCCAGCATTATTTCTATTAATTAACAAGTTTCCAGTTTCTCTCAGTCTTCTTTCAATACTTCCAAATGTAGAATGATGTGGAATTCGACGATTGCGGAATCTTTGTTGGTATAAACGAGCTGCCATTCTACCATTTTTTCGAGCTTCCCCATAGATCATTAACATATCGGTCAATTCTTCAAATGAAAAATTCATTTTGTAACAACAAAATTAATTTAAAAACTAGTTTAAAACTGTATTGTTTAATCTACCAAGATCTTGTCAAATACACGAACTATTAAAAATTTGACACGTGCCTGCTAGATCAGAATTTAGAAATATTGAGTAGTTACAAATTATCTAAGTACTTGCAGACTTTTGTTTAGAAGCAAATATCTACAATACTGTTCATTTTAGCTCCATAAAAGGTTATTACTTTTTTACCTAAAAATGAACAGAAAATTTAAAAAAATTAAAAAAAAATATTTGTTCCAGTGGCGTAAAAGATAGGGGGGATAAAAGTTGCCACAAACCCTGATAGCGCGCCACTAGTTAAATTTTTCAAAAGTCAGTTTATGTCAAAATATTACTTTCTTAAAGAGCGTATTGGTCACCAAATTTGAAAAAAATATTTGGAGGCGTTTCTGATTTATGACAAATTTTTAATTTTGATTTCAAACTTTTAACACCCTGTATCTCGGAAACTAAGCCCTTTAAGGGTTTATGTTCCCATATCAAAATTCATCAATTAACGAGAGCTCTCTGGGGTAAAGCGTTGTCGTTCGAATATAGTAACACCCTGTATGGTAAAAAAAACATTGCCATTCATTCTGAAAGCAACTCTATACATTTGTCGTTGATACAGGGTGTTTCATTGGGAAAGGGCATATAACTTTAACTGTAGATGGGCGTCACTTTTATGGTTCCAAATAATCTATGAGATATGGGGTGTTTTATCAACAAGACCTTTTTCTTGCGGAACTCATAACTTCCGAAATATTCTGTATATTTTTTTTATATTTGTTACGAGTAATAACCATTATCTGGAACGTCTACCAAAGTATTAGCAAAAGAAAATTCAGGATCGGCTTAACAAAAAATTAAAAAAATATTTTTTCTAAATAACAACACTCTGTATATTGAATTTTTTTAAATTGGATTTCATAATTCGAAAGAGCAGAGAAAACTGAATCTATTCATCTACTTTCTATTTTTCCGCTGACAATTGTACTACTAAAATTATACCTTCAAATTATCATTTATGAGCGTTCGATGTATCTAAGAAGTATATATACCACATGTAGGGTGGTAATAAGTACTTTTATCTCCTTTGGAAACACAAATTTATTTCTTTTAAATTGCTCTTGTAATTTAAAAATGTAGAAAGTGCATCATTTCCAGATATCCTGATACAGGATATTCGAAAGATGTTGAATGATCATGTCCTAAGTATGGCCCTGCAGTCACATTTTTTACTGGTCTGTATTTGTAAAAATATAAACTCAATTCGATTTTTGAGATGCTTCTCTAGATAAGTAAATTTAATTTCAAACTAAAAATTAACAAAAATCGCTCCTATAAAATTTCGTAACCCCCAAAACACTCATAAATTATATTTTGAACGTAAAATTTTGGTAGTACAATTTTATGTGGAAAAATAAAAAGAAGATGAGTAGATCCAGTTTTTTCTGCTCTTTCGAATTATAACAAGCAATTTAAAAAAATTAAATATACAGGGTGTTGTTATTTAGAAAAAATATTTTTTTAATATTTTGTTAAGCCGGTCCTGAATTTTCTTTTGGTAATACTTTGGTAGACGTTCCAGATAATGGTTATTACGCGTACCAAATATCAAATTAATTTACACAGTAAATCGGAAGTTATGAGCTCAGAAAGAAATAGGCCAAATTGATAAAACACTGTATCTCAGTTATAAAGGGTGCATGACTCTTTAAATATAGGTTATTTGGAACCGCTAAAGTGACACTTATCTAGAGTTAAAAGGCCGTTTTCCAATGAAACAATCTGTATAAATATACTCGTATCTTTACTCAATAAACAGGTATAGCTAGAATTAATAAACTTTTGTTACAGGTATAATTAAAATCAAAACTTAGATTAGTTAGGTTTACTATTATCTTATGCGTTTTTGGTGATCAAGAAAGATACCTAGAAATATAGGTTAAGAAAATGATTATCAAAAAGCTTAAGAGAATTAAAGAATGTGTGAAGAAAAATATTAAGGAAAAGGTGGGCAACCAAAAAAGAACTGATAACATGAAGCTACAATGGAGTTCCAAATTGAAAAACTTTGAAACATGAGGAAACTTAACAGAAAAAGATAATAAAAAATTGAAACTCGAAGAGTTTTTTACGTGAAAAAAATGAGGAGTATAAATGATCTTTAGGAATCCATGATACATATTATCATTATTAAAGCATCGAAATACATATGATAGAATTATATAATTTGCAAACTTAAAACGTATAAAACTACTTTTTATGTTAATTTTTCTTTGTTATTTCTAGGTCGCTGTATATTTGATTAAATATGCATCATCTAGGTAGCTGCAGCCTAGTTTATATTCAAAACGGGGTAGAACGCCCAAATGAGATTGTGTCAATGTTTCATAAACTGTTACATAACTTCGTACAGTAACATTATTACTTTATCATATTCTGGTAAAATGGATTACATTATTTTCCCAAATAGTGTAATATATACTGAAAAATATCTAAGGACCACAAAGTTTTCTCCTCGTATATATATATATATATATATATTAATTGGAAGTGGATTTTAAAAAGTGAAAAACGGCTGTGATGCCTAATTAGTCAATACTCAATTCATCTCAATTTCAGTGTTTTAGTTAGTTTTAGGGTACCCAACGTTTTCACCTTTAACCGGCTAAAACTAACCAAAAGCCTAACCTTACTTAACTTAACCTCAATTAACCTAAATTAACCAACTAGGATAACATATATATATATATATATATATATATATACAATATGTCTGAAAAAGTTGGCAACATATGGGAAACTTTTTTATTGTAAGTTTTACGAAAAAAGTTATTCTTTATGAAAATCTCTGCTTTCGAAAATAATAATATTGAGGTATTTACATTTGACATTAGATGTAAAAGATTAATAGGAATATTTTGACCACTTCAATTTCAACTTAAATTTTACAAATTTTAGTTGTGAAACACGTCAACTTTTATCTTATTTAACAAGTCAACACACCTCAAATGTTTATTTGTTGATTTGAAATATTTTAGCAATGAACTTAAATCAATAATAAAAAAGTAGTACCCAACAGAATAATGTATTTTCTACTGTAATACACAAAAATAAACGAAATAATTTAAAATCTACGTGGGTCTGACAATGACATTTCTCTTAACGAAAGTCAGTCTATCATCTATGTAGACGGAATGTATTATTTATTTCTCGAAAGCTTTTACTAGACTGACTTTCGGTAAGAGAAATGTTGCTAACTTTTTCAGACATATTGTATATATAAGATTTTTACAATGTACTGAATGTTTGACAATTTCTTTAATGGTTCATTCGTCTGTTATTTAACTGATCATTCATTCAAAATATTTACATTTCTTCTTCACATTGGTTCGACTTTCTCAGTTAGGTAAAGTATGGTTGAAAATATAGCGTTGATCTTTACAATAATAAATTAACTAGCTTAATAAACCCCATTGTGTAGGTCCCAACATCTTCAAACCGTAATCAACGAATGCTGGGTTTGATATAATTGTCTGCATATTGATTCATTGTTATTTTGAATTTCAAAGACATTTTAAACTAAATGAAGATCAATTAAAAATAATAATTTATTTTGTTAGTAACGACATAAGTACAATAAAAATTAGTGGAATACTGAATTGCTGATTTATTCATTTCAATAAAAATTAGGTGTCTACAGTCGTCAAGAAAGTATATGAAAAATATTTTATTACAATTAAAATTTACAATGTTAGGATTTAGAATACACACTACAAGATTAAAATTAAGTTTAAGGTTAAAATACAGCACAATATGAGTGTACAAAAAAGTTTTAAATTAATCAATTCTTGGAAACTTAATTCTATTAGAGCATCCTTGAATTAAAATCTCTTTCCAGCACTTCACTCGCAAATAAATCGAATACTATTATAACAGAAATCACCCGACGGAAAACTAATTAGAACTAAAAATAATAAAACTGAATGCTATTTATATTATTAGAAATGTATACCTACTTAAAATAATGTAATATTTAGGGATGTAGTTAAATAAAATTTGTACTCCGGCTCTGCCTGAAATGGTGGTAAACTTGGAACATTTTATGGCCAAATGGAAAATGAGCTTTTATTGCAGTGAAAAGGTCAACGGTATAATTCGAACCATACTATACATATCTCCCTACTTTTATAAATTATGTAGTTTACTAAATTATTTAATTGTAAGAAATGAAAAGGTTTATTATCTATTTTTAATTTTTACTTTTTTATGTATAATTAATATAGATGATTTTATATTTTTGCGTTTTTGAAATTATGTTATGATTAATCCTAATTTGATTATGTTTCTTTATTTATGTTAATAACTATTTTTGTGATTTATTCTTACTTCTTATTTCGTTCTCAAAACAATGTTAGCAACCTAATTTTTCTTACGACTTACAGGGTGCGTTAACACTCATCAAAATTTAAATACATTTTTGGAATGACAACAGACATCAATATGGTTTTTATAGGTCAATAACTCATCTTTTTTGCCTTTTTATAAGCTGGTTAAAGTTATGACATTTCATTTTAAAATTTCCCAGAGAATCATAAATAGAGTTGGTTGGTAAATATGTTGGTGTTATTTCTTTCTAAAATCTACCTTCAATGCTCTTTACATTCAGTCTACGTTTTTAAAAATCGGTTCAAACATATAGAAGTTACAATTTTTTTTTCTGTCAACGAAAGTACACCTCCTCCACCACTTAAGAATATGCAAATGATTTCAAACAAAAGTTGTAGAATAAGGATAGTAGTTTCTAATGTGGATATTTTTACTAACCTTAATTCGGTAATAATTTAAAAATACGCCATTATATTTTGTAAATAATAGTACGTCACCTAGCGGAAAACTACGGACGTATTTTTTTGACCGATTTTGTTATAGTGATTTTTTCCCCAACCTGTATAATTCAGAGTAATTCAAGCGTATCTGCAGCGAACTGGATTTCTTTGAAATTTGACTTTGTGTAAAGTACTCATTAAACTGTTTTAACACTGGAATATAAGTAGACGTCTCTGGCGATTGTGCCCCAAATAGGCGAAGGTTGGTTTGTTGTCCTAACCTCTGTTTTATGAGGCTCCAATAGATTGTTCACATTATTGGAACATAAATCCAAATCTAAGTGAAATGTTTATTCGTTTATATGAGAGAATGAGAGCAAGTAAGATTGATTTTGTTCTTAAAAGAGTAGTTGATCACGTTCATGTTGTTTTGTTATTTTTCAGTTTATTAAATAGTTAAAAATAAACCTAATACTTTGCACTTCAACTCTTTTACACATTAGGTGTTTAGAATCCAAAATAACCGATTTTCGATTTTCTGCAGTAGTCAAACTATTCATCTTAGACCACCAGTATGTTAAAAATATACAGTATGTTCAATTTAAAATAATCATCCAGTTTTTTTGGATTATTCTTGCTTTTTTTGAAAGAATTTCCATAATAAAAGTAAATTCAATGGATTTCCTTACCTGACTGTTGATTTCCATCACTTCACTCCTAGTTATCATCATATTATTTAGTATAAGCGAAGTTTGTATGATTAACGCTAGGATGGGAATGAAGGGCAGCACGATCATTTGAAGAAGATGTAATTTTCTTCCTCTGCCATCGGCTGGATTAATACTTTTGGCACAACAATAGCCTCTTGGAGCTTGAGAAACATCTTCCGAACTAATTGATCGAAGAGATGTATCATCACCTTCTAATACGTTGTTCGAGATGGCCTTTGAATTATTCTGAACGGCCATATCTGAAAATGGATCTCATTTAAGTAAGAATTTATAGAATTATGTATTGTAATACGATATATAGATCATTATACGTTAAGATGAAACAACTGCAAACTGAAGAAAATAGATAAAACAAACTAATAAATATACGTAATAAATATACTCGAGAATAAATCAGAACAGAAAACGAAGGAAATTATTCCATTTGATTAACTGTACCTAATAGGTAAAGGGCTACTAAATAATGCCGATCACAAATTTGAAAAATTAATTAGTATTTAAGTACTAATACATAATACATAAAGACAAAGTATCTACAAAATTGGCGACTCTCGACCGAACCAAAAAATAAATTGCAAAAAAGGAGAATTTTAGAAGCTTTATCATTTAATTCGAATGAAAAATTCGAAAAATAAAATCTAACATGGTTACCCATCTCTCGTTAACATTTACCTTTTTATGATAGAGTACAGGCTGACGTAATTGTTACAGATGACGTCACCTCTTACATCTAGTTGACAAGCATACATCGGTTAATTTTCACTATCCAAATTTCATTAGTATAAGTATAACCGTTCAAAAGATACGAGGGGGGGGTGAGCGGACTTTTAACTAGCACGAATACAAAAATTAACAGTGTCTGTATTCCTCATTTGAACTTTATAGATAATATTGCATGAATTTTTGTTGATTTTTTTTCAGTCTGTCGTAAAGTTGTACATTGGTTGCCACGCTGTTGAATAATTTTCTTACTAAACAGATACTGAATGCAAAACAGCTTTGCTTGCGCTTATTTATTGTGAAGAACCAAACACCGGGAGGTTCTACATTTAATAGAATTATCATGAGGGCTGAACGTCACATTGTTATGAAACATAGTACCAAACATCATTAATACTAGTAATTTTCAAAGAAAAATAGAAAAGTAATTACAAGAGAATATTAACGTATGAAATTAGACACTGGCAGAATATGTAATTAAAATAAATATAAATAAAACAAAAGTATTGGCACTAACTGAAGAAAAAGCAAGAATGAACATCAAGATAAGACGAATTCCAATATCTAGGTGTAACGTTAGAAGAAAATGGTAATATAGATATAGAAATTTACAGAAGGATCAACCCCACTAAATGTAACTAAACAATGATTAGTAAACCAACCATGATATTTGTATGTGAGACGTGGATCTTAACGATTAACAGAAAATCAGCGTAAGAAATGAAATACCTAAGGAGGGAAAAGGGGTTACTAGAAGAGATAGAGTGAGGAATGAGGAAAAAGAAAGGAGTTTCAAATAGAATCAACTCTGGAGTTCATAAAGAAAAGGCAATTAGGCTAGTGTGGACACCTGTAAAGGTTGGAAAATTCAAGAAAAGTGAAACAAATATTCTAATCTAAGACGGATGGAAAAAGAATAAGAGGAAAACCAATATTGACATAGGACAATATAGGAAAAGTCTTAAAGTGGAAAGAGACTGATTGGAAAGAGGCCAAAAGACAAACAATGGACAGGAGAGAATGGAAAAAAATTTGAAAGTTTAAAGACATATATGTGCTACTTTTGTGGTACAAGGTATGGTTTTTGAACAGATTGTAGAGAATGCTTGTCTGTATCTGAGATCACCTGTTTATCTTAATAGTTTGAATTTATTTAAGTAGGTTATTATACTTTTGCAAGTAATATAAGAACGTTGGACTGGGGGAATCCCGTAGCACAATTAAGAATACTAGGATGTCTTTAGAAAGCATTTTTAAGAACTACTCTACCTACATAGAGCACCAGTTTCTTCAACATTAATCTACACGATTATATTGTCAGAACCTTTCAATTCAGGGACTCGGCAATGCTGCTTATCTGTCAACTGATCTTAGAAAACAACTATGTCAATTGTTGGGGGTTTACCTTAATAAAATCTTTATTGGTGATCTTATAAAATATGTGATCGAAAATGCTTTGCTTATACTTTGGTAAAAATAAATAGAAAATAGTGGAAGATAATTTCAAACTTTACCTGATAATAGGACTGATGTACTTATTAGATTATGTAAAGTCCATTTCGTGCGGTTGATTGAGTAATTATGTCTGATGCTTTTTATTATCGTAAATTTAAATATGACACAAAGTAAAAAAGAATACTTTTATCGAGGCGTCTTGTTACTTTTTGTAAAGGTATAAAACTCTAGATTCAATAAAAAAAGATGATATTCTTTTTTATTTTACTAATTAAATCGATAAGTAGGAATAACAAATTTGGTATGAAGTGATAAAAATAACAATAATTTTTAATATAAAAAAAATGTCATTAAAAAGAACAATTTTCAGCATCATTTTCATATGGTATGCACTCCTTAATATTTTAATTTTGTTTGTTTAAAGAATACTATGAATGAATGAAATGAAAAATATATTGAGGAAATAGGAAGAAAGGTAATATAAGAACTCAACACAGAATTTGGGAAAAATAATATTTTCTTGATTTAGAAATTAACGAAAAAGGCGAATATGAAGATAATATAGAAATTGAAGTTCGTATACTTCAGTTATTGCTAATATTTTTAAGAAAACCTTTTAACGAAAGGCACTTAAGTTCTCTCATTTGAAACCTCGGGTTTGGTACGTAGAAGGTACTTTTATCATTTGGTTAACAAAAATTTCAAGGTTTCCCGAATAATCTAAATAACCAATACTTCAACATAAAGTTTACCATCGAAATAGAATCAATCCAATGGCTCCGTTCCTCCTCTGAATGTACAGGTCACGTGTAAACCCAAACACCATTCTAGATTAATTGTACGTGCTATCTCTTTCTCTCAATCAGAAAACTTTTCACATGAACTGAGTCACATCCAATCAACACCTTTCTCCAATGGCTACAAATAAGTTCACATATAAAATCTTTCTCCAAATTCAAAAACTTAGATTCAAACATTTGCATTTCAGAACCTTGACTCCAAATTCCAGCCGTATCTATACCATATATTCGCTCCGTCATAAATCGTATCTGTAAAACGGAGTTCCTTGCTTTTGCGGACTACATTGTAGAAACAAGAGAATCAGGACAAACATGCATCAAAGAACATGGTAGATACATTAAAACGAGCCTTTTAACACATTTTGTAATTGGTGAAGATCAGAATCAGAGGGGTCACCAAATTCTAGTAGGACGAGCGAAAGCTCCACATTTCTACAACCGGAAGATTCTAGAAGCAACACAAATATAAAAATATCTAACTTATATAAACAGAGTAGGAGGATATTACATTTATTTTATTTGAGATGCGATAACGACTTCACACAGTACCCCACTCATTTCCAATAATGATGTGTATCGCCTCTGGCTACGTTGAGTAGTTGAGTTACCGTGCACATCTCACCTCCTGAAGAAACTGCTAATTGTAGACGGCGAAACGTTTAATGATCGAATATCAACCATAACAATATAATAAATATTTTTAATATTATAATTGAGTCAACTTCTAGATAAACCAGACTTTTGTTGAGTGTGACAAAATATTGATATACCTAAAAACATCCGAACACGCATTTTTGTGGCTGAGTAGGTAGATTTTATGTCATAACAACCCTAATGGATGCAATAATATTCCTTTATTTTATAATCTGCATCCGACAGAAAACTTTTAATGCTCATTAGCTTTAACCTTCATAGATTTATGATGCAATTTGTCAATAATGCACGCGCCTTATGTGTTATACAGCATATTTAATTAATAAAATTTTCTCTAATTACTATGAATTCGATACGCGAATTTTTCCAGTGAATATGTAGGTGATGGTTAGCGAGGCGTGATATTTCAGATAAACGAATAATACCCTCGATTTATTCAGTGTCAATTTAATCAACAGCTTGCCATTTTCATCAAAAAATGCGCACTTTCCTTTGTATATTCAGACCTTGTTTTTTATTCTACTAATCGGATCAATTGTCAGAAAATATAACTAATAGTAATATTGGAAAATATTTAGGATATTTATAGAAATGCTGAATTTCCTAACAATAATTGGAAATAAATTTCAAAAGATATTGAGTAACCCATTGCATTGTATTAATATACATCTAAGTTACAAGTGTACAGGGTGTTTTTAAAATTGGTAACATTTTAATATAAAGTCGTGAAAAATATCTTGAAATAATTTATTACATTCGAAACTTACTTTTCCTTTCTCATTTATACTGAAATGAAATATATCGTAATAGCCAAAGTTGCTCGTATATGAGTTGTATCTAATATAACCATATTATTATGACCAAATTTGGCCTTTGCATGGTAAATAATTTTATTCTGTAAAAATATTTTGGAATAATTTCCAATTTAAGTTTTAGCAAATTTGTTATTTCGGGAAATTTAAACTTTAATTAGAAAAATATCATTCGTAGACCATGTATGAAAGTCTTAGAATTTAAGAGACATTTTAAGGATAGTCAGTATACAACTATTTTTTTTTAATTTTAATAACATTTTGATCAATTTGATTGATTTAGAGATGTTTATATTCTTCACATTTTACACATAGTATTTTAATTTAAAGACAGACACCCTATTTACACATACCAGAAATATCCTTTAGTATTTTGATTAGTAAATATTAAGGCGTAGATTCAAATTATAAATAATTCCAGGAAACACGATTTGAAAGTGGCTAATTAGATTTCCAATCAATTACATATTAAATTCCAATTACATGGATAGCTTTTTGATTCATTACGTCTGCTTTTCATCTAACGAAAATTAGCTCGAATCTAATTGAGAATAAACTTTATAAAGTGGAGAGCTCTTTACTTTTAATACGTACTTATGTGGTATAAAGTGTAAAGTTTATTGGATTTCAGTTCACATCTATGTGAATTAGAATAGGAAAAAAGTAAGTAATCAGGTCGCTGATTTTTCCACTCTTTTCCAACGACCCAACTATAATTGGATAATTTACTAAAAATAGTGTGTTTTTGAAAGATATTTTTCAATTATGCAATATACTCATAAAGATGTCAGATATCGGTTTTTTTGCAGCCTAATGCTAAAAACTTTTTTTCATACTATTACATTTCAGATTAATTCATTCTTTGAACAAAACGGCCTTTATAATGAGAAAAGAAAGTTTAACGCTACAAGAAATACCAAGATTTTAACCCGTAAGTGCACCCTGTAGGAAAATACTACATTTTTTTTTAATAAGTCAATATTCTGAATTTCAATTCAGGTACGATGTTACGATCTTATAGAAATTTACTACTTTAATAATTGTTGCTTATGGGCTTCTAAAATAAAGGCCATTTTCATAAATAAGGGGCCTGCCTACAGGGAAAAGTAAAATTCATTAGAGGCCGCTATCATCAATCTTCAAAGTGCTTGTGCATTACAAAATAGTAAAGGTAATGTAAGTACAAACAAAGTTAAATAATGATAACACAACTATGATTTATTTTACTACTTTGAAGGGTTCAGTTTTTTTTCACCAAAGGTCGTATTCGAATTATCCTCTGGCCAATAAGGTTAAATCAGTTATTGGCAATTGATCACAGTAGTATGCCTCGGGTGATCATTTTTATTGAATTTTTGTATATTTATTTGTTTATATTATTGAAAATTTTTGTCGTGTTTTAGTTATATAAGGTATGTATACTACGGTATCCAATGTATTTTTTAATATCTCAATAAAATCATTTTTTATACAGCAATATATTTCTGTAGCAAAGATGCTTGCTTTTTTACCAAAAAATGTTTCCTATGAAGTAATTAACTATAGAGGAGTTGGAATACCTTGAGCATAACTTAGTAGCATCGATGGCTAGGAAGATGATGAGAAGTGTATTGATGAAGAACCTGAGTTGGTTAATTTGGAAAAAGACCAAAGTATACAATTTGATTTGAATTTGCAGGAATGTCAAATAATGAAAATAAGCCAAGTAAAAAAAGAGAAAAACGTATGTATAAACACTAAGACTACAAAAAGTAAGAAGAGTTCTCCACATGATTTAAAAAAATTAAAATGGGAACCAGATAACTTACTCCTCTTCATCCATATAATTGTTTCAATTATTTTTTCACAAACACCATGATGTGAAATTGATGAGCAGAGCAATTATTTTCAATTCAAAAAGATCTTTTGAAGCTAGCAAATTTACAAGGCAATGATATTCGCAAAAATTTAGGCGCCAGCTTCTATATGTCTATTGTCCAGTTACCGAGTATTAGAAGTTACTGGTCGTGTAAAATTGGATATGATAATATTATGAATGACATGAGCTTGAGGAATATTGAAAAAATCGGAGCACCTCGATTTCAACGACAACTCCAATTAATTTCTGCGAGGGAATACCAAGAACGTTAGATATTGTTTAAAGTTTGGCCACTTCTAGACAATGTAAGATATAGATTTCAGATAGTACCATTTGGAAAATACCTTTCAGCCGATAATTAGCTGTGTGCTACTAAATAAAACAATATATATTACATTATATTCCTTTGAAACCTCATAAATAGGATTTCAAACTTTTTGTAATCAGCGGAGTTTCCCGCTTTATGTATGAGTTCTGAAAATTATGGTTCGAGGAGATTACCAAATGAACTAGACTTAGGTGCAAGTGCAAATGTGGTAATTAGATTATTACAAATTGTTCCTAGAGATATAAATTATCATAAATACTTCGATAATTATTATTCCTCTCTATTTATCACTTATTTGCAAAAAAATTGAATTCACTCTGTAGGAATCATATGAAGGACCAAAATTCCTAATTGTGCCTTTCCTAATAATAATAATATATAGAAAAAATAATTGGAAGGACATTTTTCTCACTTTACAACTGATGTAGAAGAATCAAAGGTTTCCCTGTCATTTTGGAAAGACAAGAATCTAGTACTTTTGCTAGTATCGTCTTGCTGAAAAAAAGAGTTGACATTAACTCTTCAAATATTATCAAAGAGGTATTACTTTAGAACTTTTTGTCATTTTCTGGATGTCTGTATGGTAAATTCATGGTTATTATATAGACGTGTAAAACGAAAAAACAACGAAAGAACTTATTTTATCTTTATATGACTTTAGGGTATATGTGGCAGAGTGTATTTGCAAAATTAATCTGAAATCAACCAGCAAAAAACGCGGAAAAATTTCTAATAGTTATTTAAAATATGAGATAGTTACACAAATGAAACAAAAAGAGTACTACTGCACTGCCCCCAGTACCAATTAGAAAATATTTGACAGAATATTGGTCAATGTTTTCGAAAAAAGATAATGATATAAAGTTCCCAAATGCAAAGGATTTTCATATATTATGTGTCAAAAGAGTGATGTTTATATTTAAGAAAAACAAAAAATTGTTTAAAAGTTTTTAACATCTGATCTATTGTTATAATTGCAATTTGGGTAAATTGTATCAGAACTGCTACATACAGTTTGTTTAAAAGAAATATATTATTTACGAAATATACAATTTTTTAAACATTTTCTTCTTTTAGGAAAGCTTATCATCATTTATTTAAAAATTTTTCGCTAAGAAAAAAAAGCTCAGTAAAGGGTTAATAAAATAAATTAATAAAAATTAAAAGAAAAAATACACAGAATGTTCACCAGTTCTGTAATATCTAATTTTTAAGAGAATTGGAAAAAGATAAAACCGTTAATAAAACAAAGGCGATAATGAAAAATCTTCGCTTAATGACATGGAGAAAAAGAAATTAATACATGCCTCGAAAAATTCAGTTATTTACGAAATAATTACCAAAATATCTAAAAATTAAATAAAACGTATGATACCATGAGTTGTAAGATTGATACTACACATAATTCATAGATAAATAATTGATTTAAATTGCATTAAAATTGTCAGCTGATAAATATTTTATTGTATTTTTAATTTGGTAACCATTATTTTATAATTTCAACAAAAGATTTCATAATAGTGATATTGATCAGAATTTTATTTTTTAAATAAAGCATAATACGTAGCTATAAATAAATAACTTAAAATTGTAAACACACAATATATAATTTGTTATATAAATATACAAATTTCATACATTAACTTCTCAGTTACTAAACATTTTTGATTTGAGAAGTAAATATTCACGTACCTACCTCGCATTGAATTAGTTTCCCTGATATTTAAAACAAATACTCAGATAATGATGAAAATAAATGAAATAAATAAGCTTTAAGCGGCAAATCTATTGACGGTTGCGATAATAGGAAATAATCAAACAAAGTATTTTATATAAACAAAGAATATATTTAAAAACAATTCTTATCTTTGGAAAATCAAATAATTACGTTTTGTTGTGAATTGTGCTTGTGAGTAACAAAGAAAAACTATTATTAAAGTTTTCCATTCCAAATTATATGATCACAAAATTTCCACACTCCTAAATAACAAATAAGTTGTTTTTTTATATGAAAAAAACATAGAAACTTACCTGTAGAGTTTCGGGAAAAATTTGTAAGCGGTGGTCGCCCCGAATGGCGACTAAAACATATCTTCATGAATTTCAAATTCTGATTGAGCGCGTTATCCTGTAGCCAGGACTTCCGAGGACAACGTTTGAGGAGAAACTGAGCGCAGCTTTGTAGCTCATTTCAGGGCTATTCTCAAAGGGAGCGCCTAGAAATTTCCAATTTTTTAGGTGATTTCATGGAGTTAAATGTTTCACATTTATTTGACACCCTGCTTGGCTCTGAGGTGGATGTCAATTTTGCATTGTATAAATTTAAATTTTAATATTGACTAATATTCGGCAAAAATGTAATAAGTACAAGTGAATTATTTAAAAAAAAATCTAATATATATTTTAGTCGCGTACATCTATGTATGGGGTGTTTTTAAATAATATTTGTCTGAAGTTATTTTTGCATTTAAAATGACATAGTTTCCCGGAATAATTTTTTTCTCCAGATTTGAGCCAATAATATAGATATTAATGTTTTTAAAACCCTCTAAAGAGTTAACCGAGGAGCCAAGTTAGGATTAATATCTTATACAGTGTTGGGGTAAAGTATGGATCCAATTAAATATATTTAAAACGAAAAGGACGATATTTATGAAATTTTGTGAGTAAGTGCAATGGGGCAAAATACAGCTGATGTACATTTTTTTGTTTATAATATACTTCTGGTTTAATCGGAAATACTCTCAACTTTTTTAATTTAAATGGGACACCTCGTATATTTTTACAGATTTTGAAAGATCTTGTTATTTTGAATTAATACATACTGGGTTTAGTGTAAAAAACCTGTAGAAACAAGAAACAACACTTTAATAAACCACTGTTAAGTTTTTATACATTAGGGTAAAATACCATTTAGATAAACAAATTGATATTGTTTGTATTAATAGTAAGAAATAAATGAGTACTATCTAGAAGGTAACTGTTGCCAAATTGTCAAATTGTAATTTACGGAAATAAATTGTACATTTAAAAATGGTTCATTTAAATGAAAAAGATCGTATTGAAATATTAATGATGATCGGTTATGTTGATCGTGTTAGAACTTATGAAGAAGTGTGTCATATTTTTAATGATTTGCATCCTGAAAAAAATCCCATATCATGTTCAACAGGTACTAAAACATTACAACGGTTTAATACAACTGGTATGGTCAAAAAATTGCCAAAACCTGGAAGACCGCGGACCGCAACGAACGATACTATTAGACAAAACATTGCAATTGATTTAGAGGAATCACCTCAAACTTCTACCACAATTTTGGCACTAAACCATGGTATAAGTTGACGTTCTGTAGGGAAGATATTGAAAAGTGAAAAGTATCATCCGTATAAGATACAATTGTACCAAGAATTGTCAGACGATGATTTTGACCGACGGCTGGAGTTTTGCGAACGAGTGATGGAGATCTATAATGTCGACGAACATTTTGCATCTAATGTAATGTTTTCCGATGAGGCAACTTTTTGTTTAAATGGAACAGTTAACCGCCATAACTCAAGGTATTGGTCAAATGAGAATCTTCATTGGATTCATGAAGCACATACCCAGCATCCACAGAAGTTCATTGTTTGGATAGGAATTGTCGAAACTAGGATTATAGGCCCACTTTTTATTGACGGAAACACTTAAATGGTGACAAGTGTTTAAATTTACTGAATAACCAAATTATTCCTGCACTTCAACAGAATGGGCAGTTACCACAAAATGTTTGGTTTCAACAAGATGGAGCACCTCCCCACTCTGATAGATGGATTAGGGATTTTCTGGATGCGAATTTTCCAAATCGATGGATTGGACGTAGAGTGGCCTGCTCGTCCTCCGGATCTAAGCCCATTAGATTTTTTTCTTTGGGGTTATCTAAATTCACGTATTTACGTTAAACGACCAACATGCTTACAGAAATTGAGACAAAGAATTATTGATGAATGAGAACTAACACGTGGAGAAGTCTTGGAAAGAGTTACTCAAGAATTTGTTAATAGGCTGGCATATTGGTGAGGAGGTGAACGGAGAGCATTTTGAACATTTGAATTAATTTTGTATAAATTATTATTCTCATTAGTCTAAAGTAAATAAATTTACTTATTCGACAACTAAAAGTGAGTTATTCCTCGTTTTCACAAATTATTTTCACTAAACCCAGTATGTACAAATTCGAGAAATAACAAGCCAAAAAAATATACATCAGATGAATTTTGCCCCATTGCACTTACCTACAAAATTTCATAAATATCATCCGTTTCGTTTTAAAGATATTTACTTGGTTGCATACATTATTCCAACCCTGTATAGAGTGACTCACATAAAACGGTTTATATTTCTACAACAGATAAATGTCATCTGTATTAAATTATGATGAAACATTATTTAACAATTATTTATACTGAGATATAGAATCCAGTATTTCAATCATAATTAAAAATATTTTTCTGCTGATAAACAATACATATTTTTTTTGGACGGTAGTTAAATAATGTAATTTTAAAATTTTTATTAAAATAGAAAATGCAGCTCATTGTTACTAAAGGAGAAAATTTTTTCAAATATCTGCATTCAAAAGTTCCATTCTCACCAAATTAATTATTCTAGATGGGCTGCGCAAATACAGGGTAAAGCAAAGTAACTGAAATTAAATAATGTAGAAACCATTTTAACTATCTAATTATTTAATAACAGCTAAACTATAGATTTTAAATCATAAAACACCTAGTAGTCGCAAAAGCACATTTTATTTTAAGGAAAATATACCTATTTCTGAATCTTGTATCAATTTTTTTATTCATTGTAAATGTTAAATATAATAAATTCTAAGTTTTATACAGGTGAATGAAATACTTTTATATAAGCTTTTGGAAGGTATTTAGATTAAAAACTAAAATCCACCACTGGCAGATGTTTATATTTAAAAAAACAGGATTTTTCACTTTCAGTTTTATCTAGTTTTCCAAAAATATATACAGGATGCCGCATTAGTGCGGCAAAGCTCGATTATTTCGCCATTATTAAAGTTATGATAAAAAGTATTTACAAAAAATGTAGGCAGTCTTGAGATTCATATTTTAAAATTAGTCCCAAATATACAGTGTGTTCAGGAACGCAGTGCCTGACCAAAATTGTGTTTTTTAAATGGAAACCCCGTATATTTTTACACTTTTATAAATCTTTTGCCGAACTAATTCCAACGATGTTATCAGATTTGATGTCTAATATGTTTAATAAAGGTTCTACAACCACCTGAATAACATATTTTTTTTATTTTAGATGTATATAGCAGCCAAACCGTTGAAAATCAATAAAAACGGTTTACATGTTCCCATCTTAACTATTCAAGTTTTATGCTGTGGCATTAAAAAATATTTGATACAGAGTGATCAAAAATTTGAAATCCCATCTGATTTTAAATCACTCTGTATCAAATATTTTTTTATACCATAGTATAGAACATGAAAAGTAGAACCGGGACATGTAAACCGTTTTTATTGATTTTCAACGGTTTGGCTGCTACAGATATTTAAATTCAAAAAAATGTGTTTTTCAGGTGGTGGCTGTAAATCCTTTATTAAATATACCTAATATAAATGAAGTGTGATATATCGTTGAAATTAGCTGGGCAAGAGGTTTATAAAAATGTAAAAACATATGGGGTATTCCATTTAAAAAAACATAATTTTGGTCTAGCACTGCGTTCCTGAACATACACTGTAGATTTTAAAATGTAAATCTCAAGTCTGCCTACACTTTCTGTAAAAACTTTTTTTCGTAACTTCAATAATATCGGAAGTCTTTTCGAAATTCCATGTTATGACGAAATTACAAGTAAATAAATGAGTCTGCGAATCACTAGGATAAAATTTTCCATTAATTGTTGGTGTATTTTCACATGTTGCAAATATCTTTTTATATTTTTTAAATCGATTGTCCCATCTCGAAAGCAATTATTGTAAGTAAACTCATGAAATATTAATTTTTTTAAAGTATTTTATCATTGTAGTTAAAGAGTTAATAAATAATGTGTAATATACATTTAATTTTTAGAAGCGCTGGACTAAAAGTAATGTCTTAATGAATCAAAACCAAAATTAAATTGTATTTGTGTAAAACTAGAAAACTCGAAATTTCATAAATTCCATAAACAAATCAACAAAACAGAACAGAATTTGTATTTTAGGAATGAAAAATTGTAGAGTATCTATAAATAAATTAATTTGTTTTCTAGCCAATTTAGGTATTGCTTTCTATTATTAGAAACAATTACATGATATAACAATAATTCAATACAAATAATAATACATACTTACGGTCATATGTGGTACAATAAGAATTCTTTTTTGTTATCAATTTGAGAAATGTTCAAATTTTACGATAGGAATTAATGTAAATATTCGTTGTCTAGAACGGATAATGGTATGCGACCACCGCCACGTTGCCATTATTATATTATGAAACTAAAATTAAGGAAAAACCTATTTTTAATAGATATTCTTAATTACTCAAAATTCATTCCTAAAAATTAAACTTTTAAAAGTACGCCTATGCTTTTAGGTCAACCGTAGTTATCAATTTTTCGTGGTTTCTTATTAGATTTTCCTTCTTTTTTCTTTCGTTAAAATCTCTTCGACCAATTGCGGATAATTTATTTTTAATTGTAGTCTATTACCTATACTTCAGATACTTTTTAAAATTTATGTAGTTTAATATTCTATTTATCTTCTTTATTCTTTTTTTGAAATGTATTTTCATTTGTGTTAACCCTTTTTATTCGACCTGCATTGCCCCCACACTTATCTTGAACGTTTGAACAAGTAGGTAGTTTCTTTATTTCTTTCAAACATAATACTTTTAAAAAAATTATGTTTCTGAAATATTATGTTATTATATATGGCAACTACACAAAAATAACAAAAATATTATATCTGTACTTTTTTTTCATTTACTGTTTATATAAGTATCAATAAAATATGCTTTATCGTTTATGAACATGCTGGCATATTTGAAATTTCCGAAGAGAACAAATAAAAAGATAATTAGTATCATGAACAAGCATAAAAATTGAAAGAAAATGATTTTTTTAATGCTCAAATAAAATAATAAACGCCGGAATAAATCAATACTATTATTGTCGATTGTTTGTTAATGTTCTTTGTTTTTTTTTTTGGAAAATAGACAATTTTAAAACAGACTAAATTACGTTGAAAAGATCATTAATTTTTAGATTTCTTAATGTGAATAAGCTTGATTTGAAAAAAATTAATTGTAGGTCATAAAGATTAGCCTCGCCCAGGATCATGTGATGTTTCTTATGTAAAATGTTTTAGTGTAAACGAAGCAAAAGCGGTAAATTGAATTTAAATCAATTCTCTGCCCTCTTGAATTTCTTTTTGTACTCTTCTTAACCCTATAGATTTGGGAGGGAAGTGGAATGTAAACAAATTCATCAACGAGAGAAGGGAAGTGAACTTCCGCCTCATGAATAATATGAAAAGTGTAGAGTAATTTCGTCTTCTAAATTTTTACTAAGCGGTGGTTAAATATTTTTTTCTTAAATATGAAAAATATAATTTATACTTATCTGAATTTCCACAGTCTTCCAAAGCGTTTTAAAACTGTATGCTGATCTGACTCAGGTTTCGGTATCTGACATACCACTTTCCAAGATTGATAAGAAGTTTGACAGATCTTTTAGATGTAATAATTTTATGTCATAGACATCACAACCAATCAATATTCTTTTTTCCTAAAAATAATTTGGTTTGTACTATTTAGTTCAAAAGGTGATCTAAGATAATTGAACTTCCCAGGTTTAGTTGTTCATTCAATAATGTATATTGAGAATATTTTAGGTGTTTCTTTATTTCATATTCCTCCTATTTTTTCTTGTCACTTTGTGTTATTAAGTCTAGGTTTATGTCTGGTGTCAATGAGGTGTTTTGCATAACGTGACTTATCTGGTTGTTTTAATCTATAAGCTCGTAAGTGTTCACAGTAGCGCATGTTAAAATTTCTTAGGGTCTGAATACAATAGAGGGCGTTACAATCCGGGCAATTTAGTTTGTAAATATCCAATTTTGAAAATTTATTCATTTGTAGAGTTAAAGGGTAGAAGACTGCTGAAATACTTTTGTGAGTTGCTGAAGGCGAAACAAATATAATTATTAAATTTAACAATGGAGTTCCATTGATAGTTTCAAAAAACTGAACCCTCAGGTAACCAAAAATCAACATCTACTCCTTTATTATCAAAATGTACGAGGTCTTCGCACCAATTTAAAATCACCCAGACACTTTAATTCGAGCAGTTATGATACTATCGTCCTAACAGAGACTTGGCTAAATGATGATATATATACAGCTGAGCTTAATGTACCCAACTACGAAATTTATAGAAAAGATCGGTTAGTCAAAACTAGTGTCTATTTGAGAACAGAGATGTTCTAATTGAAATCAAAAGTAGACTTCTAACCTCTTCTGATGCAATCAAGCAGCTATTTGTAATGGTAGGTTGTAGGCAACATCAAATTGTCATTGGTGCTGGTTATTTTGCACCTAAAACAATCCATGAAACATATAGTATTTAAAACGATAATATTGGTATGATAACCCGCAATCATCCACATGCAAAGCTGTGTCTGTTAGGTGATTACAACCTGCCTCATTCTGTCTGCAACCACGATAATTTTGGATCAACTGCTCAGTTTTCATTGGGAACATCACAAGAAGAAGTACTCTATATAGTTACTTTCCAACATCTGTGCTTTTCATCACTTATTAAAAAGCAACACTATTACTAACGTCAAATGAAACTAATTTTGTATTTAGTTTTATGTATCAAATCCAAATAGTTTTTTACTGAGTATTTTGATTTGTATCCGTAATTAGTTAAAGTTTTATTAAGAAACTCTGCTAATTTTGGATTTGTAGTATTGATATAAGAATCTACAGATCTAATTGATTTTGTATCTTTATGTAATTTATATGATTTTTTGGAGGAATATGAAATAAAGAAACACCTAAAACTTGGGGATTTCCCCCTCCAGATGCGCCCCCTCCCTCCCCTCTACCCACCCAACTCACCGCTCGAGAGTTTTTTCAAATAAGTAAGTTTCTCTGGCGCACCCTGCATTTCCTTTTAATTGTGGCATACTCTGTTTATATATAAATGTATTTACCAACTTTATTCTTTGCTAAATACATAAATATATTATGTTTTAAAGAATTATATTTTTCATTCAATCATACTGTAGTTGTTTTCAATATTTTTCATAAGTCCATTCAAACACTTAAAGAGTATAAAAAACTCTTTAATATGAACGTAAAATTAAATATGGCAAAAGTAGAATTAGGTCAAGTCTTTGCATTCTTATTCATTGCTATAATAAGGTCAAGATTAATGAAATTTCTGCTACTTGACTTTGTAGGTACAAGAGCAATAACACGCAGTGATGTATACGAAAATAAGTTATTAAGAGTTTATAAATATTCTCCTCACATATAGAGAGAATTTGTAAAACGATGTTAAAAGTGGAATTTTAGATCCAGATTGGATGTATTGGATTCAAAAATAATATAATATATATAATATATATATACATATACAGGGTTAGACATTAGTGTAGCAAAGCTCGATTAGTCGGCTTACATGTCCCTATCCTAACTTATCAAGTTCTATGCTACGGCATTAAAAAATATTTGATACAGAGTGATAAAAAATTTGAAATCCTATCTGATTTTTTAACTTTTAGTTTTTATTGATTTTCAACGGTTTGGCTGCTACAGACATCTACATTCAAAAAATTGTGATTTTCAGGTGGCTGTAGATCTCAAGGCTCAAGGCTGGCTACACTTTTTATAAAAACTTTTTTTTCGTAACTTCAATAATAACGGATATATCGTACTTCGAGGTACTAATACCGCACCCTGTATATATAATATATAAATCATATACGCAATATTAAGAGTTGCTAGCAAATTATAGCAACGCTAATTAATGTTAGCGATAGAAAAACAGGAAACGTTTGAAGTACAAAGGCAGGAGGAATCAGTAATCGGGTTTAAAGTTATAAACTGTATTTAGGGAAGAGACCGAATGATATCAAATACCAAAAAAAGAACAAAGCAGATTAAGGATTGCTAATAGTATTAACTGTGCTAATATCCTAAAAAGAATACTTAAATATCCAAATCAGTATTAAGGCATACCCTAAACAGTTGTAAAACACTGATTACTATTAACTATTTAGAACTGTATGAGCTGTATAAAGAAAGATCAATTAACAATTTTTTGACTTTAAAATAGATGTAAGAGTCCTTATAATGAAGCGAATGGACCCCAAAAAACGTAAAAGGAATGGCAAAGAGAATGGCCGATAAGAAGCAGAAGAAAGGAAGAGCATCACCGAATGCAAGGCTACAGTTGAAGAGAAAATACAAGAAACCAAAAATTTCCTTAATCACACAGCTATAGATTTAAAATGTTTTTTTGAATTATAAATTACTTTTTCACCATCCATATATATTACAGTTCTGTATTTTATCACTTTTCCTAGCTTCGTTATGTGTGTGTGAAAATTTTTATAGTCACTGGCCTTCGTAACCAACTGGCCAGTCACTTTATTTTGAGTTCTTTCTTTACAAAACTTTGAGTTAGTGTGTATATTATGGTTGAAGTTAAAACAAAGAATAATCCTAGGTTTAACCTGTTAAAGCTGGGCCCAACCAATCAGAATTGGTTAGTTTAGGATAGTTGAGGTTAGGTTTGATTATATTAAATTTGAGCTGGTGTAAGCGTTGGGAACAATAAAATTAACTGAAACCTAACCTAACCTAAACTTAACCTGACATAACCTCAACTAACCTAAACTAACAACTAGGATTGGTTAGATCTAGCTTTAACTGGTTAAACCTAGGACATATCCTTTATTGTTGCTTTAGCCAAAACAGACACATTTGATAATGGTGCAGTAATTTACAATTTCCTTTTTATTAGTTAGTACTCGAAGTTATTATGAAAACGGTATTACCAATTTTCCTCTTTATAGAACTTGATAGAAATTAAAATATTTTTTTTAACTACAAATTAAAACATGTTTTTATGTTCCTCTCATAAAGCAATATCTTTCATTCCAGAGTATTCCTTAATTATCTTAAAATGTAATCCTTTTTTTTCTAAATAAATATTACAGTACTTAACATAAAATTAATAACGTTAATTGCTGTTGTTGATTAACTGAAAGAATATTATTATATTACATAAAGTTTGGACCGCTCATAATTTTCTAATTACTTAGGCATTGTTGGAAAAGTTTTCCAGACGTGCCTTTTAAGAGATAAAATCAAGCCGACGTCTTTTTTCACAAATGAATGCAGCTTTTTTGATGGAAGACATTCATGCAAAAAACTTAGTTACGATTTAAAAAAGAATTCTCTTTCAATAAATCAAATTTTTCTGAGGATTTTTTATACCGTTATCCTCTTCTATTGGCCATGATCGACAAATTTAACAATGCTAGTTATATCTGAGGTAACTACAAACTGATTTTTGATTAATACCAGAAATATAAGGTTGATTAAATGGAAAAAATATATTTACATGGATAAAAATCTAATGTAATCAAATGTCACGTTGATGTACAGGATGTCTCCAAAATTTAAAGTTTCAATTTTGTTACGATATTATGTAAAGAGATTTAGTTAAAAATGTAGAAGTTATTTTTTATTTAACATTTTCCAAATTATTACATTTACTATTTATTTATTATTAGGTAAGAGAAACTTATGGGGCAAACTCGCTATCGGATAATAAATAAATATTTTATTAGAATCATCAAAATTATTATGCATTTGGGTTTTCTCGGTTTGAAGAAAAAGGGATGGAAAGTAAAGTTTGGGAGCTCGAGAGATAGAGACGTGATAGTGCCTACCCCCTACGATTAAATGTCTTATTTGTTTACAGATGTAAATTGCCCTAATATTTTTTATTCATTATTTTTATTGATAAATATATTGTTATTGTTTTTCCTCGGCCTCTTTAATTTCCAATAATCAAGTTACTTAGTGGGTTAACCCTCTTGAAAATAATATATAAATTTGTTTATATATTTTTTGAGAAAATATCCCGAGACAATATCATTAGCTTAATTATTGTTTTATAATAATTATTAGAAAATTAATCTTGAAAAATAGAATTTTGACTTTCAAAAATCCAATGTAAATACAACAAAAAATCAGCCATTTTATATACGAAATCTGTCATACCAGTACTGATTCTAAGGAAAAATGAAAAATTTTTTCCCTAGTAATACAATTAAAACAAATTGGCGAGATATACACAGAACATTTTATTAGGAACGTACAATTGTAGAATTTTATCAACAAATAACCTGTAAAGAAAAATCTGAGGTGATAATCGTTGGAGTCATATACATGAAAAAATTATTGATTAGGACAATTTATTGACAAACAAAAAAATTCTTAAAGTTGTTGAATGTGTGTAACGCGCAGGATTGTTCAGGACTTCCCCGAAAATAGTGCCATCCTTTCAAGGTGTGTCTAGAGTACACTATTAGAAAAAAACCTCTTATAACATTTTTTTCTTAAGTCAGCCGTTTCTGAAAATAATTTATCATTTATTATATCTGTATATAGATTTGGTCTCAATATTTAAGGTCATACACGAATCTATGGGACCAATAAAGAACGCAGTATAAAAGAGAGAGAACGTCTTGAAGTAGGGACATATCGTAGTGGGAACATCGTTCGAGTCAATTTGATAGTAACATACCGGCAGCCGTGGTCGTACCTCCAGTTCGGTCGTGAGGGGACACGTCGCTGCTAGCTCCTTAAAATTTCGCCTATGTCCTTTTAGAAACTTTTGAAACCTGTATATTGTATTTATTACTATCTACAGAGCAGCACCTTAAACCGACAACACCGCGACGAACAAAAATGACTCAGTTATTTACTTGGTTTATGTTTATGGATCATTACTATGATATAACGGATTAGGATTTATTTATTTTAGTAGAAGAAAATCAAATATTCTTATGCAGGAACAAAAATAAATAAAAATAATGATGAGCGTACCTTGGGATTATAAAGCTTTGGGTTTCTACACTTAAATACATTGTAAATATTAGTTAAATTATTAGTGGTACACCGTAATGGTAATTTTACAAAAAGTGTTCCAAGTGACCCTCATTTGTGCGCACTTATGCATTAATACGACGAATTTTATTGTACTTAATATCATAATTAAAATTAAATTATTACGGAGAGTCTCAAGAGCCCCCAAAATTCATCGACGCCATTCCAACTTCTTTGTCAATTTTATCTCGATTGTGATACACTAAAGATTTTAGATGTCCCTAAGATCTAGATGTGACTGGGTGCTTCTCACGGCTATTGAAATTTTGTCAGTATATATTTCTATGATTGTTTGATCTGTTTTCGGTATAGAATTACTCCTTAAGGTGCTCTTGCTTCTTGGTTTTCTTCTTCTGGTACAGTTTTGTCTAGTGTTATCCTGAATTACTGTTGTGTGTCAGCGTTTCTTCATTTTGTATATTATTCTTCTATACTAGACTCTGTCGAAAGCCACAGCTACATCAAGTAACCTTGCTCCTGCTGGATGGTTTCTGTAGAATCCTTTTGTGAGTTATTCTGACTTTCCTAGACATTTCTTTTCTGCGCGATCATAATTTATAAATTCAAATTGCTCTTCTGGAAGGACTTTCATCGTTTGGGTTTGTTCCCGTAGTCATTTCATTATTAGCCTCTCAGTCTTGCTCATAGCTGAGGATGGTTATTGGTCTGTAGTTCTTCAAAAAGAGTGGGTCCTTATTGGCTTTTCGGATGCTTTATTCCAGTTGTTGGAATACTGCTAGTTGTTTTTAGATGAACACAAAGGAATGCGTTGTTATACAGTGATACAGTGTTAACGGTGTTCCGGTAGGCTCGTTCTGTATTGTGTTCATTCTTTCTAGTTCCGATTTAGATCACGCATGAGAAGAATATTACTGGTTTAACTAACCAGTTTATACGTGGCTACAATTTTCGAAATATGGGTTTATGGGACGCATACTTTCCTGATATCCTAAAGGAATAATTTTTACATTTTGATTGTTTGAGTAATATTTAAAGAGCACGGCCATAAAGTTTCTTCAATTTGTTTTTGTGAACATTTTAATAAACTTGTTTTAGTTAACTGACAACATTCGAAAAACTATCTACACATACATAGGTTCACATATACCTTAATATGATACAGTTTGAAATTATTACTACGTCAGAACTTCAGCAATTAACACTTTTCACGTAAAACTTTACTGTTCTATTGATTCTCTAAAATGAATCCCTTATATATTATTCCAAAAACCCTCTACGCCATCTCGACGTTTTTCTTCCCCCTCGAATGTCTTCTACATTCGGGATTTACTTTCTTCTTCTCTCTTCTGTTAACTAGTTGTGGCCTGCTTCTGTTGAAGTTTACTTTTGGGTTCGGCGTAACATTGCTCCATAGGTGGAGTCTTGTTGGAGTCAACAGGGAAGATTTGGAAAACGTATGGGGCTAACTATTTATTATGTACTACTTTGTGGTTTATTTATCACGGATTTATGAACCGGTAGACTAAATTGTTGACTTTCTTGAGAACGGTGTATGGGCTACCCCAATTTCGTTCCATTTTCGGGCACAAGCCTTTTCTGCGCTTAGGATTATGCAGGACCATCTCTTTTAAAATGTATGTGGTTGAAATGAACATTAAGTCTAGCCCTCATTTTATTGCTGCTGAGTTTCAACGTTGACAAGCAAAGTCGTGGAGTGGACTCTTTCTAATAGTTTCTAACCTCATATGGTTATTTTAAATCTTGAATGTTACGAGTATTAACATGAATAAACAAAATTTATTTTTCAAATACTTTTATTTTTTATACAATAAATTTTATATCAAAACAAATTGGCCTACTTATTACTATATTTCTATTTTATCACAAAATGAATTTCATATAAGTAATTACATATACAGGGTGATTCAAAAAGTAGAAAGATGCATATACATATATTTTCTTTATAGGAAGCAAATAGACGCATGGTTGAGAATCTTTCATTGAAGTAGACCTTCAACTGGATTTTAATATGAAATATTTTTATGCGTTAAATGAAATGGACAAATAAATAAAAAAGTATGAAATTCCTTTCTTCAGTTATCAAGATATATAATATAATAACATATATAAATAATTACTTATTTTTCATTTCTATTTGACAGCTTAAGTGAAACACACTTTAGTAAAAGAAAAATTTCTGACAAAATCAAAACATTAAATTAAACAATTTCTATTTGTCACTTGGATTCTTGTTTTTAAAAATTAAACACACTTTAGTAAAAGAAAAATTTCTGACAAAATCAAAACATTAAATTAAACAATTTTTATTTGTCACTTGGATTCTTGTTTTTAAAAATTAATTTAAGCTAATTCTCCATCTTATCTTAAATAATTAAATAAATAAATAAATATCTAATACTCGTATAACTAAGATATCCATAGTTCAATGGTTTAAATTTTACGATAAATAATAATAACAGCCAATTATTGAATTAGGTTCAATCACGTTTAGTCTCAACTCCTTTATTGATTTTCCAATGTTGTAAACTTTTCAAATTTTAAATGTGGCTAACATGGCACAGCAGACCATAAAATATTGGTTGAATAAAATCAGGAAAAAATGGTTTATTTATGAGGGTTTTAGCTAATTTAAATTGTTAAAAAAATCAGAAGTATAAATGACATATAAAGGAGATATTTATAAATTAATACATCAACAATATATGCAATTTGGAAACCTAAATACATTTATTTAATTGCATGGCAAATTATGTAAAAAAATTGGTATCATCCAAATATGTAGTCAATACTCCAACCATACACAAAGACATGCAACATTACAGTAGTTTTTTAAATAGTTTCAGTCTGGTTTTTTATGTTATTTTATATATTATATGTTAATTTAACTAATTTTGAATCGCCCTGTAAAATCGAAATTTTCTTAAAAATCCTAAATAGAGTTAAGCTTCTTTTATATAATTATCACAGTGGAATTCTGAACTAACGCATGAAGCGTATGCCACTATATGTGGAATGATGTTTTGTTCTATAACACCAGTGAACAAATGGGCCCAAGGACCTCTGGCGTAGACTCCAACATCATCTGCCCCATGTGTTTCAGATTTCATGGGAGCATTAGAAGGCCACTTAAAATTGATGTTCTCTGGAAAAATAAATTTCATGTTATAGTGATAAATCAAACTAAAGTGAACAAACATAACAACTTGTTTAGAATATTTTAAATCCAAAGACAACGTAGCTAACGTAAATTTTTAATATTGTTTTTCGTATCCATGTTTTTTATGAAATTGAAATTTCTGAGTTTAAATACCCTTATGTACTTTTGACCTCCAATTGCCTAGTAATAAAGATTTTAGATGATCTTGTAGAAATAAAAGTTCTAATGAAGAACCATAACAAAATTCAAAACATTAAATAGAAGTGTTAACGATATATTATGAAAATAAAAAATACGTTTTCCTAAATATTAGTAAAATATTTTATAATATTCTGTAGCAGTGATTAATTTATAAAATTTGAAGATCCTTTACTACGAGAGCAATTCGAAAAGTAAACTCAGTTTCGTTGAGGCTACTTTCCGAACTGCCTACGTAAATCTAAATTTTGTTTAAAATAGCAAAATATTTTATTTTTTAATCAGTTCTATGAAGGGAACCTATGTTACTCAACTCATTTCATCTAGTGAAGCAACAATTCTATTTCTTCCTTGTTTGTATCCAGGTCCATTAGCGTAACTCAAAATAGTATAAAAGTTTTTATCATTCGCGATGCCAGCGTAACCAAAAACGTCGCTGCCTCTTGCCGCGTGGCCAGCGAAACTCATTGTATGTGCATGATCTGCTGTAACAACGATAAGCGTGTCATCTTCTTTTGTCATTTCTATGGCTTTTTGTACCGCTTTAGAGAATTCTGCAGTTTCGTCTAAAGCCTTATGCGCTGCATTGGCGTGATGGCCTTTATCAATTTGTCCTCCTTCTACAAAGAGAAAAAATCCTTCAGGCCCTTCTCGAAGAACTTTAATGGCGGCTTCGGTCATTTCTTCTAGTGATGGTTCGGTCTGATTATCCCGGTCTAGATTATAATTCATATGGTTGTTGTGGAATAAACCTAAAAATACAATCAACGCTTTATAATGTTCAAAAATACTAATGTCTTTTTCGAGATTGTACCTAAAAGATATTCTGTATCCTCGCGTACGTTCAAAAGTTGATTCCTATTTGAAACATACTCGTAATTTAGACCTAATTTTTCTTTTTGTCTAATCCATTCTTCTATTAAATTTACGCCATCATATCTCTCTCCGCCGAAACTGTTTTCATCTCCGTTGTATTTAGGAAAAAATTTCTTACGACCCCCGCCCAGTATGACTTGGAGATTGCTACCAGTTTCCCCAAAAATTAATTGGCTTGCAATATCTTGACAGTTTTCAGGATATTGCTTCGAATCTAAGACATCAGAGTCACTTTCCCAGTGTCTGTAAGATGTGTGTGCATATACTCCTAAAAAAAATATTATATTTATAATCTATGATTTGTTAGAAATGGCATTGTAAGGGACATATTTTTAATATCTAGATCTTTACATAACATCTAAGCAATCAGAAATGTACATTGGGTCATACTATAATTTTACTAAATGATCTATAGTAGAAGTACCGGATAAAATAAATAAGCGAGTCCGATAAACAGACGCACCAAACAAGCCTTGGGGCTAGAAGTTAGGTAAGCACGACACTGTATTTCAGATTGTGTTAATGGCTATGTAACGCTTTGAAAATTACAAGATTATTAAAAAAAGATGATAGACAAATGTCCAAACAATCTACTTCAACAGCCAAACAATACTCAATGTAACAAACTCATACCAAACGAAATGAAAATTCGTATGGTATGGGATTCTAACCAATCTAAATAGTTACAATATATCCTAAATTAACATCAAGGGTACCAAGGAATTCATGGAAAATGGACTAAGCAAATACATATATAAGCTAGTCCGTATGCCAGAAAAGAAGAATAATTTGTACATGTACTTTGTTAATTTTAGCTTTCACCAAATCGTTCATAAAAAATGAAAGACGAAGAGATACATAAATGAGCTACTATAAAAACTAGGAAACGTCATCATAAAGTTGCATAGCAAAGCTGTAGATCTAAAAACATAATAAATATTATTTAATTATTTTATATTCTTACCTGCAGGTGAAGCATGTGTCACTCTCATATTTGTAACTAACCCTGTTTTTTTCCCTTTTAGTTGAAATAATCTTGCTATAGAGTTCACTTGGTTTTTTGGATCATTCGCTGATGTACAATTTTTCTTTTCGACTCTTGCTGTAACTCCGATAGTGGCCAGGTTTGCTTTAACTCCTCCTAGGTAAGCTGTCGCTGAACATGCAGAGTCTGCTGTTTGATGATCCACACAATACGTCTAATTAATAATAAATGAAAATTATTCAATTTTTTAAAATTAAGATCGCTTAGAAAAACATAAGAAGTTTGTCTAGTCTAATAAATAAATGTTGTTTGTTTTTATTTATTTTCAGAAGAAACTTGTAAATAATGAACAAATGTAAAGGTAGAGTGAAAATTAAAATCATCAAAGGCTTAAGAAATCAGATACGACAACATTGTAAATGAAGTGAAAATTTAAAATATTTTAATGAAATCAGTTGGGAGGTGAAGGTAAGGAATGGTAAATACACAAAATGAAAAAAATGTAATAAAGTATTAATAATAAATAGGGATTTTAGTCTTAATTCGGGAGATATAGAAACCTTGTAATTATGTTGTTACGTTTGACTGAATTTATTTACTATTGTAGATATAAGATGTTTAAAAAATATAATTACTTTTTTTAAACGACTTGCAAAATTGTTTTAGTGAGATAAGGGCATTATTAATATAAGATGGCGTAAGGTGTAAGACTAGGGCGTCAACTCGAATCGGTAAAAGAATGAGTATGTTAATAGCCTTTATAACACACAACAAAATACAACATTTTATCTACGACTACCAAGAAATATTAACAACTGCAGATAGTGATAAATATGAATTATATTTGGATTTCATTTATTTGACAATTGGCGAACATTTTATTTAAAATGAAAGCAGCAATTCTATAATAGCAGTTATTTATTGATATGGTAACCTGAGAGTTTGTTACAAGCAACGTCAAATATTTTTAATTTCTCTTAGTTTTTAAAAAACGCGTTAATATGAGTGAGTCTTAATCTGAAAGTCTTGCATCAGATAATAAAATAAAGAACGAATAGCTACATAATTTCTAGGAGAATTTGCAAATTGACCTATTAAACAGTAACCACAGTAGTATTTATGGATATGGTAACCTGACAGTTTGTTACAAACAACGTCAAATATTTTTAATTTTTCTTAGTTTCTAGAAAACTGGTTAATGCAAGAGAGTATAAAGCTGAAAATGATTGAAGATTGTACAACGAAACCAATTTCGTTACTAATTCTACAAAAATCACGAATAACATACGGAAAAGCTTATTGATGTTTTAGCAAATGGTGAGGAAAAGAAAGTTAAAAATGAAACGAATGAGAAGGAGTTACTAGCTTATTTCGAGAATCTATCTAAGACACAACTCTTCGAGTATTTATTTAATGAAACGCGTGATGATACCCAAAAGGAAAACTTTGGATCCTGGCAAACATATTCAATTGATTGCGTTTCTCAAGCGAACGTCTAAAGGGTATAACCCCAAGCAGTCAGAATGAAATTAACAAAATTGGTAGCATACCAAAAAAATTGCTCTTTTTTGACACAGACTATACCAGCCACTGCTTCAGAAGATCATCAACTTCACTAATTCTCTCAGGAGCGGTGACTGGAAAAACAATACGGTAGCTGAGGGATTTGTTCAAACATCCGTAGAAAATAAAAAAAAACGAATAGCTATACACACACGGGGAGACAAAAATTTACAAATGAACTTATCAAATGGTTACCAGAGAGTAATTAGGAAATTATTGGCTCTTCAACCGAACAGTCTTCGTCTGGAGTGAACATGTTTAATTACAAAAATGTTATCAATATTCATTAATGACTGTTTCAAAATTTTGTTAATAAATAATTAAATGTTGTTTCTCATTTCATTAACCAACTGAGTAAGAGAATGGCTTCATTATCTAACTTAGTTAGATAATATCGTTCAATACCTAACTCAAAAAAATTTAACAATAGATTTTTATCTAGACTGATATAGATAAGATTTTTTTAATTACGATGTTTTTGTTCGCTAATATTTTCCATTTTAATTTTAAAGTTCATTTTTGTAGAACATTTTCTTGGATTTGAGTTAGGAAACTGAACACATGGCATGAACACGTATTGTTTACAAGGCTACTATATTTTACCTTTGAAAGCGCAGTATAAGGAAATTTTTCAAATGTCAGCTCCTTTTCTTCTCCACCTATGTAAACTCTAGTTGCAGTTACAGTTGGAATGGACATACCATCTCCCAGAAATAATATTACATTGTGAGCAATATCTACAAATAAATCGTAAAAAATTAAAAAGTCGTTTTTTATAGTAGCCTTTGTAATAGTATGAATTCGTTGCGAAAAAGGTGTTATGACAAATATACGAATAGATTTAAAAATAATTTATTAAGGGAATAGGCAACTATTTAAATGTTTTGATTATATATAAAAAGTGACAGCTTTAATATAATTGATATCCTATCTAATTGGCATAAATAAATGTTCTACAAGTACTACTAATAACAAAAAAAAATTAAGAATAAAATCTATTTTATAATTCTATTTCCATTTGAAACAAATTAATAACACTCAAGCATTAAACCTTTGATTAAGAAATCTTATGCATAATTCAACACCATTTCGATAATTATAATATTATGAATCTACTCGATAAGGAATTTAATTTTCTTTCAAAGTATGTTGTCAAAGATTAATTGTTTAAATAATTATTTTCGTGAGTGGTAAATAATATTAATAATTTGTGTGTAAGTGGATCTGAACATAAAAGTACAAGTTAATTGCCTTTAACACGTTTAATGCGTTCCAGATTATATTTAAAAAGAGCATATTTTATTATTATTATTATTATTATTATTATTATTATTATTATTATTACATATATATATATATATATATATTATATTAAAAATTTAAAGCAATTAAACTCACTCTGGTTTATTTTTCTAGCCAGTTTTTCTTGTAAAACCTGTGAGGCATGTTTGTTCCAAAAACTTTTTTTCTTTTCGTTATTCATTTCTTCAAAGGATTTGTTACGTACCAATCTAGTGTAACCATTTAATTTTTCTTCGTCTTCATCATTTCCTAAAGTAAATAAAATAAATTACTTACCTCCATTGAGGATTGGATGGGTACAAAAAATTTTAATGAAAAATGAGCTTGTTTTCTTTGGGTTTATTTCCATTATTATTTGAAGTAGAACAAATTTACCTATATCTTGTTGACAAAATATTCTGATAAAAAATAAAAATAGAGTATGACGTCTTGTAGTATAAACAAATAACATTTAGATAATGTTTATTTCTATTTTTATAAAATTTAAAATAGGTTGATGCATATGGCAAATAAGTAGAAATACTGGATTATGTAAGTATCTACTAAAAAATTTGTAAATAAACTAAAGTGGGGTCAATAGTAATTAAAGTAGATTTAATATACATAATAGTAGGAAAACTAAATGTGGTGAGAAGAATAGGAATAAAAACAATAATACTAAAAGAAGTGGCAAATATATTTATTCACTGTACCTTGAGTTAGTCACCAATGAAAAAGCCTTTAATAAGATTGATCCATGTGCATAGAAAAGACACGAATATTTTTGTAAAATCGATTACAATAATAAATTTCATTGGTAAATATTAGAGTACTGGACAGTTTTTTACGTTGCGTTGATTTCCTTTTATTTTGAAAAAGTCTCTTATTTTGGAAATTAGTTTATTATTAATTTATAAATGTAAATCAATATATATTCCAAACAAAATTTTTTGACTAATGTAGATTGGAATCGATGCAAAATGGAGAGCACCAAGAAAATATCTAATTATGAAACTTTAATAAGAGGATGATACTGAAGAAGGATCGTCATATGGCCTCAGAATTTAAGAGTTATTCAATAAATGACAGATATTTTTATATACAAAAATGATCTTAAAACTTTAATCATGTTTTTCTACAACTGACTTTTTTCAAACTTGTACATGCGATACTTGAGTAATTATAGTTCGATTTTTTCCTCAATTTTGAAAATTAATAAAACGTATCATAAAAAAAATAAGTTGTAGGTAGGTCTAAGTGCCGCCATTTTTTAAAAATTAATTGCAAAGAAAAGGCTATGCATAACGATAACCATATTTATACAGATTAAGAAATATTTCGGTTTATTGTTTCAAATTAATTCTTTGCAAAGATGTTCAGTGGACCACGAGAGGGTGATTTTTTTAGAAGCCATCGGGCTATTCTTTATAACTATGTAATTTTTCAATGTTTTAAATATAAATTTATATAAAAATAAATCAATCGACACTAAATACCATATGGTTTCCTCAATACAAAAATAATTAATTAACACACAACTAAAAAATTACACAAATTTTTCAGCCGTTCACAGTGTTGTGTCCCTTTAATTATATTAAAATAAAAATTGATATATTGTAATATACATATATATTTTTCCAAATAAGATTCTTTATATTTTTCCAATTAAGGATACTTTATTCTCGAGTCAAATTTATTTATTTTTCTCGCACAAGATACAATGTATTTTTAAAATGTATTAAATCAATATCATTTTATCGTTTTGAGACAAAAAATTTTACTGAAATTTCTTAAAATAAGCAAGCTCATTCACTTTTTGAAAAATCTTAAATCATTTTTATTCACATAGTGTTGCTACTTACCTTTATCATCTTTTTCCCATGGTTGTTTGGCCATAGTTTCGGCACATAACAGAACAATTAGTAAACAGCTAATAAACATTCCAAAAATATAGCAAGCGGCACGGTTATTGAAACTAAGTAGGTAAGGGAAATGAACCAAAAAACCTATTAAATATGTTTCTGTCCCCTCCTTTCTTTACTAAACTTTATTTCTTTGAGGAGTTATCGCGCCAGTGAGTCTTATAAGTAACTAATTATCCGGAAAAGTCCTTAACACTGGTACTGGCACAAGGACGATTTATGGTTTTCAACAAATCAGATCTTAATCACAGACTAAATGCCTATATTGGAAAAAGTTAACGTCCAAGTTAACCTTATACGTATATTTTTAATCTGAATACGTAATAATCATGTGCATATTTATTATGCAAGAAATGTAAAGTCCCTTTAAATGTTACTAGAATATTTATAACTTTGTTTGTACACAAATTATAAAATTTTTAATAATTATACTTAACAAAAAGTTATTAGAATTGTGAAATTAGTATAATTTTTTCATTTAAAAATTAAAAACTGACGTTCGAGGTAAGCTTCCTGAACTATTGTCAGCGATTAAATGTTTATACGGTAGGAAGAAATTAATAAATATTAATTAATCAAGTAATTTATTTGTTGAATTATAAAGTGAATCGTGAAATTGTAATTTTTAATATAACGTAATTTTTGTACAATAAAGAACAATATAATTGAAAGAATTATTAAAATTTGTTTTTCTAGATATAAATATATTCTTGGTATTCCAATTTTTACTTTATAGTAATTTATTAAAATATTAATTTAAATTGAACTAAATAAAGTAATTACTAATAATGATTTAGTATTTGATCCTTGAATTTTATTATTCAATTTGTTTTTTTTTAACTTTCAAATAATCCGCTCACTACAGCGTGAAAATTATTTACGAACAAATTGTAACATCTTGAAATTATTTCAAAATTTTGTACTTTTTTAATTTAAATGTTCTAATTCATTTGTTTTCGTAACTGCTTCTTTAACTGCGCCTGTCCAGGATTTTCTTAGTGGACCACTCTCTTTTTCTCACCTTCCTTTGGTCCCCATATTTTATTGTTAATCTTGTTCTATACACTCTAAGAAATATATCCCGACCTCAAAACTATGGCTTCTAAGTGACAGTTTCACTTTTTTTCCATCTTCTATTAAGCCTGAGGGAAAAATGAATAGTTTCGGTCTACTAACTTTCAGGAGTTAGCTTATTCTTATCGACGACATTATTGATATGTAAATATATTGCTCACACTTTGAATAATAAATCCGTCATAAAAAATGATGAGTAATTCATTTTAATTTAAAATTATTTTAAAAACTGCCTCAGGTTTGGAAATTTAAATATTTGAAATGAAATTACTTTTTTAAGAATAGGACCAAACATTTTTTTAGCTGTTGTTAACTCATACCTCAGAATAATACAGAACAAGGTATATATGCTAGTTATTTGTTTTATTAGTGAAATAAAGGTATTATTAACGTAATATTGCGGTAGTTGTAAGACGATGGCGTTAGTCCGAGTCGGTAACAGCATGAGTATGTTAATAGCCCTTATCACACGAATTAAAATAAAACATTTTGTCTATGACTGCAACGAATTATCTACAACTACAAATATTGATAAACATGAATGAACTTTCTATTTAATTTATTTGAAAATTGGCGAATATTTAATTTATAATCAAAGCAGCGATTCTGAAATAGCAATTATTTATTGGTATGTCTAACTGTTAAAAACAACGTCAAATATTTTTACTTTCTTTTAGTTTCTAGAAAACCGTTAATATGAGTGAATCTGAATCTGAAAGTCTTGCATCAGATATTCAAAATTGTGCAACGAAGGCAGTTTCGTTACTATTTTCATAAAAATTAGTAATAAAATACGAATAAGTTTATTGATATTTTAACTAATGATGTGATAGAAAGAAGGTCAAAAATAAAACGATTGGGAAGGTGTTACAAGATTCTTTAGAGAATTTATCTAAAAGTTATAAATCTTTAAATCCTTGGATATATTATTCAATAATATGCGCGATGATAACCACAAACAAAAATTTGGAATGGCAAATACATTAACTCTGTTTCTTAAGAGAAAATCTGAAGAAGCCAGTTGATATTAATAGAATTGGTAGCATGCCAAACAATTATTTATTATTTGATATTACCAAATGTAAAAGACTACATCGGCCACTCTTCAGAAGGTAGCTAAGCGATACAATGAAATATCCGTAGAAAATAAAAAACGAATAGCTACAAAACTGTGGGAGACAATAACTTGCTAATGAACATATCAAACAGTAACCACAGTAGTAATTTGGAAATTATTGGCTCTTCAGCAGAACAGTCTTCGTCTGGGGTGAACTTGTTTAAATGCAAAAATGTTTTTATCAATATTCATAAATGATTGTTTTCAAATTTTATCAATAAATAATTAGATTTTGGTAATGATTTTAGTAACCAACGGAGTTAGATAAGGGGTTCATTATCTAAGTCAATTAGATAATAGTGTTCAATAACTAAGTCAAATAAATTTAATAATTGATTTTTATTCAGGCAGCGGTAGATGAAGAAAATGATATCAGAAATTTCTTAAAAAATATCTGAAATGTCTATTACTATCAATTTCGTTAGTTTTTTACTATCTCATCTATTAAGTTGAACACCCCCAAATTAACATGCCATTAAAAAAATAAAAGTGTTTTTCCAGTTTTCTATACACAGCTTAATGGATAATGTTTCCCAAAGTAAAAAATAAAAAATATATATGAATAATATTTATATGTTTTATGGTACTGGGTATGGTAAATATAAGAGACTAATCAAAAAAATAATCTTATTCGGTATTTACATGAAATGTTAAAAATTGCATACGTTGGTTTTAGAAATTTCAATCCTACAAACTCAGCGCATACTTTTCTCAAGATTTTGGTAGTTTTTAAATAAGAATGTTCATGAAAAACCGGTAATAAGAAAATAATGTATATTATTTCAGTAACTATGCATCATGGAATTATATAGTTTTAAGAATCCATACATTTTTTGATAGTGAAAAATGTTATGAATCAATGCGAGTGATTCAGTGTTATTTAACATGGATTTAGGATTTAGGGTGCAATTCGCTAATCATAAAGCATTCATCGTTCTCTTGTAATGTAATATAGCGAGTTCTATGAAATTGTGTAATATATCAACTACTACTGGCTATATTTTTGTATTATTGGTATATAAAAATAGCTAATTTTACTCTTCACAATCCGTATTAAATTTAATGTGTAAATTCCGGTATGTATTTAAAATATTTTCATTACTTCTAAAAACACCAGATATATCAGAATTTTTGAAATCTAAAGAAAGACTGTCAAACAGTAAATCAAAAGGCGTAGATGTTTAGTTTCCCACATTTTTTTCACAAGCTCGAGGTCTGTAATTATATTCATAGATTTAAAAAAAAGTTATTGTTACGATAGTATGTACAGGGATTTAGTTAAGTATAGCCCTATGTATAAAACTTATTTTTTATTTAATATTTTCTAAATTATAACATTCTCCCCTTAATTTAATATTATGTGAGCGAAAATTTTGAGATATTCTTGCGGACTCATAATAAATAAATATTTTTGTTAAAGTCATCAAAATTAATAAACATTGGGATCTTCTTGGTTGGGAAAATAAAAAGAGATTGGAAGTAAACTTTCGGATCTCGAGAAGTTGATAATGCCTCCCTCTGCGATTAAATTTATTAGTTATTTAAATGTGTAAGTTGCCCGTTATATATTATAATAGTTATTTTTTTAGATAAATAAATTGTTTTTACTCAGATTCTTTAATTTCCAATAACCAGTAGGTTAGGTAAATAGTAGGTTAAAACACCCATAAAAATATTATTTAGATTCTTTCATATATTTATTAAAAGAAAAATCCCAATAGTATACGTAACAATATCACAACATTTTTATATTTTTATATGTTCTTATTAAAATTTGGTATGATAAAGTAAGAGAAAATTTAAAAGTTTTAAAAATCAGAATTTAACTATTTGAATGCAGTGGTGTGGCGACCTTAAGACCTTGTCTAGATAAAACAGTCATCCAGAAAGAAGAGTGACATAATAAAAAAAGTGTAGAAACACTGAAATACTGAAAAGTTTAAAAGTGTTTTGAGAAAGTTGAAAAAAACTAATATTTTTTAATATTAAATAAGGAAACTCTTTAATTTTAAAAAGGAAGACGAATACATTATGTTATTTTAAACAGGATCTTTAATATACAGGTTAGAAAGTATCTAAAAGGGCATAGGCGAAATTTTAAAGAGCGGATAGCAATGTGTCCCCTCTCAACCGAACTAGAGATAGGATTACAACTGCCGGTACGTTACTATGGAATTGACTGAAACGATGTCCCCACCTCGATGTATCCCTACTTCAAGAGATTAGTAATCCGTTCTTTCTCTTTCATAACGCGTCCTTTATCACTCTCATGGATTCGTGTATCACTTCGAATATTCATGCCAAATACATTTGTTTTTCACGAAATATACAGAGTGCGCCAACAAAAAGGAACCAAAGCTCTTGTTTTGGTTCATCAAAAAGTTATACGAAAATGCTGAATTACGTCAACTTTATGATATACTTGTTGAATTATATGGGTATTTTAGATCTATTTTACAACTATTTAGATTTATTTTAAACTCTCACAGCTGTCACATCTTTATTCTGTGGTAATTTTGCAACTTTTAAAAATACTTTTTTTAAAATCAATCTACAATTAAAATAAATATAATTACGGTGAATATTACAATATGATCTGAAAATGAATGCACCTTTTATTCTAGTCTTCTCTGTAGCAAAACCGTCACATCAAGAAAAGAAGACTTGTTTTGCAAAAAAACGAATAGAGTCACTTTTTTGTCAGGTAGTTTTACGAGCATGGTTTAAATAATGTCAACTTTCATACAAAAAATAATAACACGGATGCAGCCATATTTGCAGTTATACAAGAAAACAGCCGCAACACAAATATGTCACATACATTCAGTCCCTTACATAGTTAGGTCATTTTTCTTGTTAACCTACCGACAAATCTATTCAATGAGATATCTTAAATAAAGTCATTATTTCCGACCATAACGACAATGAAGAGGTGGAAAATTGACAAATCCTTTGGGAGCGGAATTGGGTATTAAGGTTAAAAGAATTTTTCAGAGGAATATCTAGAATTAGTTCATTAGTAAAGGGCACTCAATGAAGTGGCAACCGTCACATGCGCAGACTCTAAATTGTGCCTTGTTTAATTATAGTTATTGAATATTTAACATTTGTGGCCATTTTAAGAAATTAGTCTATTCATAAGTGAGGTTGGTGTTTTTTATTTAGTTTAAAAGCATGCCTCTTAAAAAGAAAATTTAAAATCACTGCTGATGTGAAGTTAAACATCATATTGACGATATGGGATGGTTATGGAAACACATTTGCGCATATGATGCAACTTCATGGTGTGTCCTATACCAAATAAACAAACCTTTCCGAATTTTGCATCATTTGTGCATAAATGCCCAAAGCCTTATTTTTTTGAGTTATATCTCTTTTTCCGGGGCGATAAAATTATTTCAATTTATTCTTTAAAATGTTATTTAAATAAAATAATACATCCAGTTAAACAAGACTTACCTTTATTAAATAATTAAATAAATAATGTGACACATTGGGAAGAAATTTTTTTCAATCATGTATATTTAATAAGGACACAAAATGAAATTATCTAGTACACTGGAAAGGAAACCAACATTCTAGGTAAATAAAAAAAGTGTTAAAGCGAACCCTCAAACGTAAAAATAAATAAGAGCTATTAACAAGACAAAATTTCTGCGATAAACTATGCATTAAATATGAGGCATCTAGCATCTGCCTTCAGTAGAAGTGTACTTTCTTCTTATTGTAATTAAAAGATTCGTGGATTATCTGAATCAACACAACTTAATGTTAGTATTTTCTAGCGACTTTTTTCATAATTAGCACCTCTAAAAATGCCGTTTATGAACAATAGCCTTCATTTTCGTAGTTTATTATAGCATAGGTTTTTTCAAGTGTCTGGTTAATAGCTCTTATTTCTAATATTTACGTCGATATTCGAAATATTACAGTAACTCTTTTAATAAAACAGGTAGTGGTTGACATAAGAGTTAAATACAATATTCAGTAACGCAAGGCGATCACAGATAAACAACTGTCAAATGTAACATGCATAACTTTAGAAATTTTCCAATTTTAAAATTGCACATTTCGATTGATATGAATTATATCAACGCATTTTATAATATGTATATAATGTATATTCAATTATTTAAAAACATTCATCTAAGTCTAAACGTACTGGAAATGCACTAAACCGAGATATCCTTAGTTTGCTTTTCACTGATAAAAATACAAAAGATTTGGCAAATTTCTTTTTTATTTTCCCTTTTCCCAGAAGATTATCGAGCAATATTTTGTACATTGTATTTTACTACTAGATCTATAAGTGTCAATTACTATTTGCATTTTTTACGAACATTAGTAGGATTCGGGTCTTCCATAATTTGAATAACTGAAAATAGTCAAAGATATTTTTTTTAATTCAGAGAGATTTTTCACAAACATGTCACGAATTTCAGGTTTTCAAAGACCTTATAGCGAAATTCATAAAAACCTACCCTGCACTGCCCTTCAAAGTTTTTGATACACACAAAATAACTTATTTTCAAATTTATTTTTACAAATTAATATACAATTTCTTAATATTTTTAAATGGAACTTTATTTATTTTTACTTTACCTTTTAAATTAAATAGTAAATTTTTATAGTATGCATTATTTATTTGTTGTTTTAAGAAATTTATTTTCATTTCATTATTTTCCAGTGTTCTGTAAGTCACAGCTCCATGGTTATTACTGGTACTGACATTAACGTATTGGTCTAGAGTTAATTATTGCCAAATTCAGTGTCTCTTATTAAAAACAAAAGTTCTCTATTCTTTGGTAGCATGTTTTAACTTTTTATGTTTAGGTGTTTTTTTCTCTATATTTTAAACGGTTAATTTTTATAATGAAATCTTAGCTTTCTTACCTTTACAGGATTATCATGGATAATTTTGATATTCAATTATTTTTATTATAAGTTTTAATAGACATAAATACACGTGAACTTACAATTTCTACGTTTTTATTAAGGTAAACTTTAATCTTTCTATTATACAGGTGTTTTAAAAGAGGTATATAAGACCTTAGGTACTAGATGCAGGGCGTGAAACTTTAATTAGTAGAACATATATACGTTTATTATGAAAAACAAATTTATATCATTTTGAAGACGATTTCATTTTTGGAAACTTCATGTCTATAAATTTAAATCTAAAATTATAATAAAATTGCTTTATTAAAATTTGTTTCTTTTGAAAACATGCTACTAAAATAGTGAACTGCTTGTGGTAAATGATTTTTTAACTGCTTAAATTTTTTTATTTAGAACAAAAATTAATACGTTCAAAATAAGTTTCAATATTATATCAAATAGATCGACTTTAGTTTTAACTTTATCCTTAATATCTTCTTTTTTTGTGAAAAAAATTACAAGAATCGCTTCTCTTATTTGTTATTTATAACTAACTCGTAAGTGCTTAATGTCAGTTCCTACCATCTTTTAACGACCTCTGCTGCACCTCAATTTCAATATTTTCAAATACAAATTTCCACTTATTTAGCTATTCTCGATGACTAACTTCTGGATTATAAAGGCAAATTTCTGTTTGTGAAATTCCAGTACTAATATTAATATTAAAACGGTCACACGAAGTGACACAGTGATAGTACTAAAGTAAAAAGTCTAACATCCCAATACTTCAGTGCATTATTATATGTATAATTATAATAATAATCATAATAAGTTAGGAAGTATGAAGGCATATAGATAGTTTTATTGGGTATTCCAAAGTATATGATTTTTATTATGGTTAAATGATATATTTAACTAACTTTTTATGTTGCGAAATGGGTCCATCAATAATCAATATTAACCAAAAGAAGCGCAAAATTCATCTTGGTATCGGCTTTTTGAAGCATTTAATAAAGTACTATAAATAAAGCAATAATAAATACAATTATACGCTTTGTTTTGGGCAACTACAAGTTTTAAAAATGAATAGGCTTATTGTTTATACATATTTATCTGGCACTTATTTATAAATAAATATGGATATGGTTTTTAAATTATTCTAACATGACTAGTTTTATTAGAATATTATTATTTATTTTTAATTTTTATATATCTTTCGGTAACCTGCGTAGTTCACTACATACTAAATTGGAAAAATATATTTTTTAGCCAAAATGAAGCATAACCCATTGGAACACCCGGAATTTATACAATTTTAAAAGTTTATTTTCAAAATATGTATCCGCTCTTGATATTACGATAAGAGGGTTTTTATCAGTAATAGCGTTCTGTATTATAATATCAAGATGAAATACAAAAAGCTATTCAAAATGAAGGATAGCTATCACAAATAATCGCTTATTATTGCCTGGAGAGTCCAAGCTATTGAGAGTGATCATCATTTACATGGGTATGTTTGTAGAAAAATGACTAAAAGTGTATTAACTTGGTATAAGAAACTGCGTCTGCATGTAACTCTTTGTCAGGAATATTATAACTCAGTCTTTCCAGCTAAACTTTAAACCATTACTTTCAATAATTTATGATAGAATGTTTTAATTATTTTTATTTTAGAATTTGAAAATTGCGACAAACTGATTATTCCACTAGTTTGGTTTCATGGTAAACCGTCGAATATATTGCCACAAATTTCGTTTACTAGTGTGCGACGTTCTATAATTTACGCTTAAGTGTGCGTATCCCACTAAAGGTTCAGCTTATTACATATTTTAGCCGTCGAGAAAAAAGTGGGATACACTGGTTGTTTCACATTTGAAGGGTGAGTATACTGATGGTTCCATATTTCCGTACTAGCTAGTGCCAAAAATTAAAACAATTTAAGAATGAAAAATTTATAAGATCGAGTTACAAGCAGTGTCAGTATGTCGAAATAGCAAAATATAGAAATCGGAAAAGTTGACAAATTCAGTCCTAACATAATTAAGGACTGTATCGATGCACATTTAAATTAAAAGTATATTTAGAACATGTCAACTAACCACTTGTGCAGTCTACGTAACTGTCTAAACATAAACTTTAATTATTTTGATTAAAAACTTTTCAAATAACGATAAAAAGTAAACGTTTTTTCATTTAGTAGGACTTTGGAATGGTAATCGTAATGGACGGCTCTTTGCACGACTTCTTGTCCAAAAATATTAAAATATAAACGTTACATGTAAAAATAGCTTTTTTTTAAATACTCTAACAAAATTAATAATGAATTTTATTAGGAAGATATAAAGGATGTCATCTTGTTATGGGAATATTAGGCTTTTCAAGTTTATTGAAATGCGGAACTTTATACTATTAGGATCATTAAAGTTTAGGTTAGACAAATTACACGACTAGACACCAAATAAAATGTTTGTTTATTGCTTAGTTGTACCACATTCCTTTCACACCAGAAGAACTAGATAAAAATACTACATTAACAAATAATAGACTCGAAATAAAAAAATATAATAAAAACGAATATAAGGCTACAATTGTAAATATATATATATACAAGTGAGAGGTAGTGATTAAATATGAGAATAAATTCATTGATGACACTAGAAAATGGACTCTTCCCAGATTATACATTTCAAATTTATTTTTTAAATCCTTATCAAAGTAAATTTTGCATTTTGAAAAAGGTACAAATGCAAAGCGGACTCATGTTCACTAAAATACCAACCATAATATTTCACCATAATATATATATTATTTCTTCTTTGTTCTGTGATATTTTACAAAACCCTTTCTCATCATTTGACCCCACTTGTATACTTTATTATAATAGTTTTCAAACCAAACTAATCTGGAGATATTTTGAGAAGTAAATAATGCAATTTTAAATGAGAAGAATTCTAGAAATTTTGAATATGAAGTGCAAAATTTGGGAAGAAATCCCAGAAAATTATGTGATTAGCCTTACACATCTAAATATAATTTTAAAAAAGTCAAACGAAACAAACTGTCCCAAACTTTGATACATATCGTGTTCAGGGTAGTGTTGGCAGTTAACACAATACACTTTCGTGACCCCGATAGCACTATAATTTATCACTTAAATTTTTGTTTGCTTACTAAAAACGGTAAGAGACAACACTTTTTCATTATCTAATTACAGATGGAAGATATGTAAATTTGAACTTTGCTAAAATTATGTAATGTAATGTAATGTTTTATTAATGAGCTACAACTAATTTGTGTAAAAAATATAAGCTAAACTAAAAATCTTAGATATAAAATTATGTTTTTTTTCTTACCGATTTTCTTAACTTAAAAATTACAAAAAAATAAATACCAATTTTACGTGTCATCTTTTCCAATTTTTTTATACCTACATTTTACTTTATTTCAAAGACATTTCATTAAGAAGTTAGTCCTAATGTTTTATTTAATCTATTTGTTAAATAATTTAATAGGTTCCGGTTTTTTTAGTTAGGGTGTTTACACAAAGGAATCTTACCGTTTTTTGACGACAAAAAGGATAAAATATGTGATGCATTGCGAAAAACTCTGAGTAGATATCACAAGAGGTACTTTTTAAATTCCGTACCAACACTAACACCAATAGAAACAATTTTGAAGAAACAAGAGTTCTAAGCGTAAATATCAGTCCGTAAAACAATGATTGCACATTCAAATCGTTAACAATAGTCCTTAAAGCTCTTAGAAGGATCCAAAGCAAGATTGTTACAGTTTTGTATAAAAGTTAAGGGACGCCATATGAATTTTTTTGATATTCTCTAAGGTTTATCCGATAGTTGGTTGAGATATTACCTAGTAATTAACTATACCATAATTATACGTATATAATATATTATAGAGTAAATTTACAGAATTTAATAAGATTAGATATATAATTTAACACGCTGACATCCAACAGAATCATTCATACAACTCTATGTCTGAGTGAAAGGTTTTTCTCTAATTGATCTGAAGGTATCATCCACTATGGCACAACTTTTTCACGAGAATCTAAAACTTTCTATAGAATCATTTATACCAATAAAAATGTTTATTTATTCACACTCCCTTTCATGGAATTTATACCAACATTTTTTCTACCAGAAGTTTTAATAATATCTTTGGTATTTGTTTGAATAAGAGTCAGACTATCAGTTTCATCATAAAAAACTGAAATAAAATCTTTATTTTTAAATTATGAGATGGCTCTTTTTCACTTAGCTTACTGTTTTATCAAAATGATTTATTGAAAAATAAACATTTTTATCATAGAAAAATATTAGTTATAGTAGTGTGTAGATGATATCTAACAGATCGTATTTTCTATTGGTTAAAATATAACAATGGTGCTGGAGATTCATATTTTTTAATGCATTTGATGGTTACATTGAAAAACACATATTTGTACACATTATATACACACACTCATCGAATGAAAATTTCGCTCGGACACAGAGTACAGTTAATATTAACCATTTAATATAAAACAATTTGTACAATGAAGAAAAAATAAGTACAACTCGTAGCAAAGATGTGTTTTTGTCTTAAATATTAAATCAAATATTTTGTTTAATATTATTAGAGAGATAAATGTACTTATTTCACACAATTATATTGTTGGTTTTGTCTAATTTACCTATTTATTGTTATCGATCGGTAAAATCTTTTTACAATTCTGTTGTTTTAAATTTAGTTTACACATTATAAAGTTTTCAGATTCAATTCCTTATAATTATTGTATCTGCCAGTAATCTAATATCGAAGATTCAAAATTTGCTTACGCAGCTGAATTCGATTCTTGCGTTACTTCAGGATTTATAGATTCATCGATATTTTAATCGGAGCTGTATCTCCGATCATCTTCACGTGAATACTCACTTCAAGACGATGGGAGATAGATCAAATATTATTCATTTATTGTTTATGTTTGCTGAGAATACAATTCATTCAAAAATACATTATTTTTGTGTATATGATCGGTTTTTGGCAGGTAAATAATTTTTAGATAGGTAATCTACCTTTAAAATAACAGATTTTATATATTTGTGTAAATATACGATTTTTAAATATCGATTAACTATTTCAAAAATAGGTAGGTTAGAAAAAATTTATCAAAATCCATGCTGACAAATATATTATAGCAATATCTCTTTATTTTAAATTAAAACACACATGAAAAATGGTGGTGAAACTCAATGGAGAACAATATATGGCGATGAAGGTGACAAATAAACAGTGGCGGCAGGTGAGTATGGCACGCTCATATCACTCAACACGTGCAACTAGCCAGTTCCGCACGCCGTTTCACACTGCTGTTTCATTTATATACAGTACGTCCTCAATTTCAGTGAACTATTGCGTTTTTGAAATCAAAAGAACCATAAAACTTACTGATATTGACAATGATTTGATTTTATAGTTACGTCATCAATCATATTGCTAACAAAAGCAAGTTCAAGAAAGGGAAGACAGAAAAGTCTTACATTTTAAGTTTTTCTTATTATTGGTGCTTATTTGCTCCCTTAAAAACTTTCATGTTTAAAATGATGATTATGTATCTATATTTTAAATTAATGCATATTTTATTAGATTCGGTTTAGAGTATTGAAATTGAAACTAATGTTTAACAATCTATTATTAGGGATATATTTTAATAATATAATCTTAATTTTTGTTGCAAAATTAAAAATAAAAATTTAATAAACTTAATTTTTCCAACTTTGTCTGTGCTATTTAAATAACAAGCAATATCTAAAATGAAAGAGTAATACTTTTTTTTCCATGATTACACTTCTTTTGTGGTCCCAATAGTTTATATGACTCGATAAATAATTTTTTATTAGTTATAAAGGGAGCTAACAATAAGCCAATAATTAAATTTTTATAATATTTTTATGGTTTACTCTTAAAGTTCTTTTAATTTGCAATTAACTGACGACTTATATTACAACTTAGGACCCATGTTTTTTATATTAAACAATCCTTTACTTTAGATAATAGTTCTTGTTTGCACTAATCGATAATACTCTTAAGGGAAGAATATACACCTAGTCTTCACAAAAATTACATTTTCAAGAACTTAGTAAAAAAAGTAATATTAAGTTTTCCAATATTTTGATTAGAGTGAAACATTTTTTGTCTGTCTTGTAGTTGCTAATTTGACCAATTTATAATTTTGACAATCTGGCTAATTGGTTTGGCCAAGACTACAAATTTACATAAATATATTAATTTTTAATTAGAAAACAATTTAAGAAACTAAAGACATATACATATTCAAGAAATATGAATTAGTTTGAAAAAACAACAGCATATTTTTGCAGATTTGGAGTAAAATTATTTAAAGATTATACATAAAGTGTATTAGCATCTGGTTATGAATCGACCAATATTTCCCAACACATTCTACTGGAAATTGAAACGAATATAGTCACGTTTACACGAAATGAGCCCAAAGGGCATTATTAAACATGAGAGATGGACTCTTTATATCAAGCTCCATCTGCCCAGTAGAAATGGAATGTACTTTTAAGCAGAGCAGACACAAACGTTTTGGCGCAGTCAGTGTGCAAGAGCGAGACACGGAGAAGGCGATTTGAAAAAGGAGATAGAAATAGGGAAGCAGACCAGCTACTTGTATCAGAATATTGGAACGAGCCTGTCGTCCTGATGAGATAACATGGATCCTATAATCTATTAAAGATGTAAGATGTTTAGGTGAACGCCACTGCATAGGAATCGCTGAACCATCACAGGTAATATCTAAAAATAAATACAGACTATTGTTATTTCAAAATTAATATAAAATTTACATTAAGAAATATTCTATTTAGATTAACGGTTCTTCCAAGTCAAATGGAATTTAATTAAAAGTATTAGAGAAAACATTCTTTTTCTGCGATAATGGTGTGTCGGGGATAGAAAGAGAAGCACAAAGAATGTGGTCTCTTTTTTTCAGATTGGCATATTTTGGACCTAAGGGCGAAGACGTACGTGCATACGATGGCGCGTTTTTAAGTTCACAGAATAGAGGGGTGGAGAGTAAATAAAAATACAGAAATATTTTCCTCTTTCAGTACGTTCACCCTTAACCCAAATACATTTTTAGGATCTTTTAATTAGCTTACGCTTGAAACAAAAATACTTCTCTTTGTCTTAAAAATATGCTGAAATTGTAATTTTCTCGTCACTGGTAAATTTCTTTTCTCGAAATTATTTTCTCATTTTCGGTAACAGATCCGGACTATAATGAGGACGGTTTAAACACTACTTTGTGCATGACAACCAGTGCATCTTTACTCTTGTGTACTAGTGCGTTTTCATGCAGGAGCAGAACACCTTTAACTTGTTTACCTCATCCTTTTTCTTTAATGCAATCCTGCAAACACTCTAGAATTATTTTCCCGTTATGAAAATGACCTTTTCTTTACAGTCGATGAGTAGGATTCCCTCAGTATCTCAAAAAATAGATGCCGTAAGTTTCCTGCCCAACGGAGACACTTTAAACTTCTTCATAATGATGAACTGATCTGATTAAGTTAGAAATATTTTTATTATTCACTGGCCAACAATATTTTATTGAAATATACGTCACACTAGTTTAAGTTAAATGGATCAAATAAAGTACGCCATCATGTGCGTATCACATCTTCCTTCCATCTTTCATAGTTTTAATAACCTGTTAAAATTTTTTACCTTATTCTTCACTGGTGTTCCCTAAATTTTCAGGGAAACTGTCTATGTGGATGTGTAATGCATCTTAATACTTATGTTAAAACTAAAGGATCGGAAAGTGTTAAGCATTTAGTTTAACAGTTCAACATAGTTTTTAGACTTGAGTTTGCAAAAAAAATATCTGAGAAGTGCAACAAATAAAATACAGGTATCGCGCTCGCAGTTTCATTCAACAATTTAGCAAAGCAGGATCCTTAATGAGTTTTCTTATTTGTGATCCATTAAATATTCTTGTTTTAATTTTTTCTCATGCAACTAAGGCAATTTTCTCCTATTTATGCAAAGCATGATCCATTCTTATCAAGAGCTTTTACAAACGGGTTCACAAAGCCCAGCTTGATATTCAGTGGAGAAAAGGTGATTTTGTTTCGGTAAAGTAAGAGATCGTTAATGATAATTTTCTCCTCAACGTCCATGTTTTTTCACTTAGGCCACTATGTGTTTTGTCTCTGTTTTCCCAGACGCACAAGAAACAAGAATATTTTGAAGTCTACATAAATTACCCGTTGATGTTCATGATACTTTATCTTCTCCAAGACCAATGTTATGGCTTTATATTTTTCTTTTATTTTCTTGAGTGAAAACTTGTTATTGAACCATGTTTATTCCTATTTTGTAGAAGGGCACATTTCAAAATTCTCTTTGCACCGTCAATAAATAGGCATCTGAAAAATATTTAAGAAGATCCATTTTTCCGAGGAGAGGAGTCTTCTAATTTCATGACAAATTACATAATTGTCTTCTTGAGAGAAGAGAGGTAGCTGATATACTCATCCTCACAGAGCTCTGTTACAAAAACACGAGAAATCACAAACTAACCTCAACTCTAATTGAAATGTTGAAGATCACTTCACTTCGCGGATGCTTACTTCATCTAGTAGCTTTTACTGGAACTAAATGGATGGCAAACTGATAATACGGTAAATATATAGGAACCAATACTTGTATATGACTAATTTCCTATTTAGAAATATAGCTAAAATCAGTTACAAAATCTTAAGCACCAAAATATTTTTTCCATATAGCCCTGTGTAATGAGTCTCGCAAGACAATAAAGAGTACTCTTCCTCAACCCATTTATTCCACAAACTTAAAAATGCACCCTTGTATTAAATCACCAACCATTAAAGGATATCTCGATGCATATGTACAAATATGCATAGAATGGTGAAGAGATGAAAATATTTCTTATTCTTTACATTTTAATAGAATTATGTAGTTCAAAAATGCATTTACCTGCAGATGGCTAATGTGATATCCTAGCTAAGTTTAGCTCACGAATGTGCATTGGTTTGAGTGTGATTGTGGTCCTGTGGGTTTTCTTCAGTTGATGGTGAAGGGGGAGCGTCCTTCCTGGGTGGCATACGTTCGTTTATCGCGTCGAGACCCTTAGCCTCGGCAAAACTGGTAATTTTGTGATTCGGTGAGAATCCTTGTAACGCTATAACAAAAAATAATATAAAAATACAAGTGAAAATATTATCAAAAAATAATTAAAAACAAATCGTCATTTTACCCAGTTCATTAATTATAACTCCATAGATTTACCGTTCGCGCCTAAAAGTAGAGCGATATATTTTTTTCGATGTGTAAATTTTATTCTGGGATAGGTTTTTGTCCTATTAAAACTTTTTTAGATCCTTGGCCGACCACCTACTTAGAGAATACAACTAAATATAAAAGTCTCCAAAAAGTCTTTGCTGTTACGGCTATCTTTTTAAGATGTTTCTTTGCCTACAGTATCCTATCAGCAGTCCCACCTTTACCCTCATCGTTTTTCGATTTTGACTCGGCAGTCTGCTCACAGTTTAAATACTTAATTCCAAATATTCGACAACTTGCCTGACATACTTTTGCTCTTTTTCCTTCATACAGCTAAGACATTGTTTCTTTTAATTTTTTAGTGTTTAAACTCAAATTCCTTGATTTTATAATGTTAAAATAGTTTATATCAATTTCAATTCTAATGTTCGACTATACAGTCATCATCAGGTCTATAATCGACAAATGAGAATAGTTAAAACTCAATAGTAATAAATAAATGAACTTACCAATAATAGCTTATTAATTGATTAACATTTTTGATAAAAACAAACGTAAAAAATAATTAAATGTAATAAAATGTTAAAATTAAATGTTGAATATTAGAGCTGAAATATATATAAACTTTTAACATTATAAAATTAAGGAATTTGAATTTAAACATTAAAAAATTAAGATGAATAATATCTTAGCTGTATGAAATAAAAATATTCTAGGAAAATTATAGTACGTAACTTAAACCAAAATCTAGGCAAGTAAAAAATGCAATTAGGATTGAAAGTTGAGGGGAAGAAAAGAAGGAGAATTATCGTAAGAGCCAAACCAAAGGAAAATGAAGGTAAGGAGGATGCTTTAAATAAGAAAAAGGTTCCAAAACAAATTCCAGAGGTCTGAGAACAAGACCAAAGAAAGGGTGTCGTCAGAAATAAAAATGAGTCCCAGTAAGGGAAATTACCCACTAAAAAATTCCGCACGAAAATTGGAGGAGAAACATAATTATAACCTTAGCTAATAGATACATTGAAAACTAAGAACCAAAGTGTCGTAAAGAAGCAAGTTTGACAATAAAGAAGAGTTAGTAAATGAATGCATATTAAGTAAGACGAAGAAGGAAAGTGTAGCTAAATAGGTCAACTAGCAAGAGGGGAAAGAAGATAAGGGAAGCTCACTTTGGAATTGTAGAGGAGGGGTCAATGACCATATCTAACATAAATACGATAATTTGTTTTCTTCCCCTCAACTTTTAATCCTAATTGCATTTTTTACTTGCCTGACATACTTTTCCTCGAATCTTTTTTCTTCATACAGCTGAGACATTGTTTCTTTTAATTTTTTAATGTTTAAATGTTCAACATTTAATTTTATATCTTATATTTAATAATAACAAGTGTTAATTAAGATGCTATTATTGGTAAGTTCATTTATTTATTGTCGTTAATTTTTAATTTCTATCAATTGTTGATCACAGACCTGATAATGACTGTATAGTCGAAATTAGTTGTCGAAAATTTGGAATTAAAGAATTTTTGTAGTAATGATTTTGAGTTTAATTTTGTCTATTCACTTATACCATATTTGAGATTATGGATAATCTTGTTCAATTGATTATTTGTCTTTATGAATAGCGATAGAACACTTTGGCTTTGCTTAAACTAAAACCTGTTTACATACCGTTTTTGAGACTCGTTTTTCCTCCTGAAAGTGCTCCTAAAGGCAACGCTCCTGTCGGCGTAAGACCTTTCAACTGCAGTACAGACTCGCTTTCCTCCCTGAAAAAGAAAATACAATTCGGTATAAAGCAAAAAAAAATGTTTGAAAAGATAATCAATAAATAATATGCCTTTTTTAATTTAATAACATATTTCATGCAGTAAAGTAAACGCGTTCGAATTTAATAAATTCATTATTTTTAAAACGGATATATGTAAAAATTAATTTTTAGTCTTAGGATTTGTATCGTTAGACTCACCTTAGGACTGAAAATACTCGAGCCATTTTTCCAATCGCTCTGATTTTATTTCTAATAACTTCTTTCCGGAGATTTGCTGCTGTACCTAAAAGACACAAATAAAAATAATGTCATTAATTATTTGTATTGCGTAGCGAAAATTTTGTTAGTCACAAATAATAAAAAGAGCTTTTAATATTTATTATTTATTAATGTCAAACAAATCTAAAAAAAATATTATTAAACAAAATTCCCATTCATACAAAATATTTCTGCGAAAAACATTTAATTTTAATTCGATTTGATATTTATTTTACAGGCATTTTTAGATAACGAAACGAATTTAGTTCAATATTTTTCTTTCCTTTAAAAACTTTTTTTAGATTTTAATATAATTATACTCTTTCATAAAATGAAATTTTCGATTCATTCATAAATTTAAAATTTAGAATTCTCATTTTACAGGAAAATAATTGTTTTAACTTTCTCTCTAAAGTCTGTTGTGTAATATTATGATTTGATATTATAGATATATTTTGAAATATATTTTCAGGTAAATTATTAATTTAAAAATTTTTTTTTTTTATATTAGTAAAAGTATATATTTTGCAAAAATTCCAGTGTTTTCCAATTTTTGCATATACCAGGTTGTAACGAGTACCTCATTATTCCTGGGTAAATCCCTAATTTTGTTATTGAGTAGTGTCTTTTATTATTAAGTTTTATGCACAGCTTTAAATCTGTTTTTTCTTCATGGTAATTTTCCTTTATTTTGCTTCTCTTGTATTTATCATTACTTGTGTCTTTTTTATGAATTTGAATGTCCTCAAATGTTTGTTACATTCCGTTTAATATATTTATTTTGGTTTAATTTTTCAATAAAAAGACAATATTCAGTTATGTCGTCGCCTTTTTTTTTAAAACGGACCAGAAAATAATTCAAAAAATCAACCAATATAATGTACATTTAACTATATTCTTTTAGTTATTGGCGCATTAATTTTCTTTTATTATTTGTAGAAATATTATATAACACAGAAAATTATGAAGCTGTCTGTTTATTTATTTTCGCCAGTTTCTCATATTGAATTTTATTTTTCATACTTCAACCCTCATATTTGTCAGTAACATAATATTTACAGAATAACAGTCAAATCTTTCTTGTATGTTGTGTAAATATATTCAAGTTCTCAATCAAGTTTCCACCTACTCAGACCATTTTCCGATAAATAATTAGAGCCCCAAAATAATCCAACGAGGTCGACGTTTTACCCCCTGGGACAACCCGTAGCTGCTAATAACTGGGTCAATCAATCTTCAGTAGCATTATCTCTATCAATAATTTATCAAGTGAAAAACTATATACAAAAAATATCAAACGCATGAATATACTACATTTAGAATATTTTTATTCGTATATAGGATGGTGTGAAAATGTAACCAATACCGTTATTTTGGATTTATATTTTAAAAAACTCATTTTTTTTGATAAATGTAGCTATGTACTTTCGACAAATTTTTCATCTGAACTTGTCTTATTTTGATTATTCCAATACAATATAAAATGTTTAATGGAAAATAAAAGATTCTAATGTTTGGGGGTTCAAATGAATATTTTAAAATTTTAACCTTTTTTCTTCTTCATCTCACTGTAATCCTAAAATGACTTTAGACGTAGTGTTAGTGAGTCAAATATTTTTACATTTCTTATTTTGCCAGTCTCTTAATTTTCTCACTTAATTTTCCAGTTTAGTATATTTTGGTTATTTGTCCGTTTTTTAATGTCATTTGTTCTTATTTCAGCAGTTTTTTTGTGGTGTCTAGCTACGCTTGAAATTCTTCTCACCTATTTCGTTCTTCGTGTGTTAATTTATGAATCTTCTGTACTACATAATTTAGGTGGTCATAAATTGTTATTGATTATTTTTAGATCCTAATATCGTATTCTTCTATTTTCTTAGTTTGTTTATTGTTAATATAAATAATAGAAGACTTTAATTTAATTTAAAATATTTATATGTATAGGTATGTTTTTTACTTTTCTTAAATTTTAATATGCATATTTTTCCAATTTTTCTTTAATTTAATATTTTCCCGGTTTCAATTTCTATCCTTTGAAACTGAAATATTCTCTACACCCACAGCCAACATAAAAACCTTATACGATGTCGATTCAAATTTGACCACCAACATCATTGGACATAATTACAGATTAACTGTTTGATCAGCAGTTTTAATTGCATATATACAAGCAATTATAATGTCCCAATCATTCCATCGTTCGTATTCATTCGGCGTAATGTCCATTAGAGCAGTTTAGCCAATCATAGCGTGAACGCGTTAATAATGCAGAAAATTAATTACATGATTTCAGAACTGGCAAAATAAATTGCCATTTCAATTTTTACGTAATTCAAACATATGGTATTTGTGAAAAATGCCAAAAAGTAAAATTTGATTTTGATTATGTTCAAATTAAAAAATAAGACATAGACATTGCAAGGATGCATCAGTAGATGTATGTATCAGTAGAACCTTTAAATCATAGAAGTAAAAGCGAATCATACTACAATTTGTAGTATCAAAATCAGAATGGGTTTGGTTAAAAAGTTAGCAGAAACATTAGATAGGCTAATAGAATTATCAAGGAAGAGAGTAGCTGAGCTAGCAAAATTCAGAAGTTGGTCTAGAATTAGGAAAGATACAAATTTGGTCAATTTAAAGTAGGTTATGGAATCCTACCAAGAACAAATACTTGTAGGACAACAGCAGTCACTGAAAATTATAAAGGCAACTCTCCTTATGTGAGGTAATAGAGGACCCATATTATCAAAGGTGCGAAGAGGAGAAGGAGGCCACTTCGGAATGCTCCGGTCTCGAGAATATTTGAAGAGGAGGACCTACGTGTCCTTTTAAATAATAACTTTTTATGAAGAAGTTGGGTGGATTAAACGGAGGGAAAATATAGAATAAGTAAGGAGTAGCGAAGGCAATATAGACCTAAACCGGCCTAACCGTCATGCCGGCTCCAGACTCTTGCGGAGCAACTTCGGCGAGAATACTCATGAGCGACAGCCCCACACTCTCGTGCCTTGCTCAACTTTGTGCTACGCGAGAGTCTGGAGCCGCCATTAGACGTGTTTTCTGGTATATACTTCTACTACAGCCGAAACTACTATAGGAAGACAAAATAGTCAAATAATTCAGTTTTATATAAATCATAACGACAATAAAATAACGACAATAAATGAAATTTCGTGCCATAAAGAGGGCAAAATATTTTTGAAAAAGAAGCCCAACTTAGTTTTATTTAGACAAACCCTACAAAAAGTATATTTTCAATTATAAATGTAAAAGATAACATTGGTATCGTCAGACAAGATTGTAATTCACATACAGAATTGAATTTGTCTTATAAATGTTCTAACCTTGATTTTTTCAAAAATTTGGTTAATATTATATATTTATTGGAGAAGGTAATTTAAAAGGTGAACCTCCCAGATTTATTTGTTAGCTTAGTGCTGTATATTGAGGATATCGTAAATGTCTCTCCATTTCAAATTCTTCCAAAAAATCAAGTTCTTGCTTCTTATCTCATATAAAAAGGATTTCTATTGTTTTTCTATTATTTTGTTAAATGTTTGTTATGTTACGTGTCAATGAGGTGTTTTGCGACTTATCTGGTTGTTTTAATCTATAAGGTTCACTATAAATGATTTCAAAATTTTTAAGGGTCTGGCCAATATTGATATTATTACAATCCAGACAAATTAATTTATAAATACTTCATTTTTAATTTAGGAATTTCGGTTTTTATATATATTTTATTTGAAATATGTAATAACTTTGTACAATTTAATTTCTTTAGGTAAAATTTACAACTAAAAGTCAATTTTTGAATAAATTTCTTAAATTTAACTATCAAAAGAGTAATCTTCAATATTCAGTTTTTCTAAACAGAAAAAAGTAGTGGTCCAAGTACTGAACCTTGAGGAACTCCGCTTCTGACTGGTTTTTCTGATGAGTAGGCTTCACCAACGCGAACTCTGAAATATCTGTCAGATAGGAAATCCTGAATCCAAAGATTTAACTTTCCACGGATCAAAAGCTTTGGAGAAGTCTAAGTAGACTACATCGACAGGATGACGATTGTTTATGGATCTCGTCCAGTCGTTGACATAGCGAATTAAGTTTGTGATTGTTGACCACCCTTTGATGAAAACATGCTGTTGGTAAGGGATCACATTTTCTTGAAGTAGAAACTCTGACATCTTCAGAAATAATGGCTTCCATGACTTTGCTAACAATAGGTACCAGGCTAATTGGACGACAATTATTACAATCAAGTATGTTACCCTTTTTAAAAATTGGAGTAATTGAGGCTAATTTCCAGGAAGAATGAAGATAACCCTGAGTAAAAGAGGAATGCATTCTTAGGGATAAAGGGTTTGCTATAGAATCTACGCATTGTTTAAGGAAAAAAGAATTTAATCCATCCAATCCAGGCGATGAATTATTACGCAGTTTTCGTAAATGTTGTTTAATTACCTCTGGTGTAAAATGAATGTTGTCGAGAGTTGCACAGGGACGTGGACACACTATATGAGGTAGATTATCGTTAGGTTTATCTGTGAAAACCTGGGAGAAAATCCACGATAAGGATTCCGAAAATTCTTTATTGGAAGAACATAATACAAGCTAATGAATCGAAGTCAGTGCACATTACTTTCTGTAATCGAAGAGGTACCTGTCCACCAGTAACATTTAATAACCAACAACTACAACAATGCGAACATGCCAAATACCTAGGTATGCACTTAGACAAAAAGTTGAATTGGAAAACACATATCTTTGCAAAAAGAAAACAACTTGGCATGAAACTTCACAACCTGTACTCGATGATCGGCAAGAAATCTAGACTCTCCATCCATAATAAATTATTGGTCTATAAAGTTATATTGAAGCCCACTTGGACATACGGAATCCAGCTATGGGGAGCTTCCTCCCCATCAGTCTAATATAGAAATTCTAGAGAAATTTCAATAACAAGTCCACCCTGGTACATACCAAGTGACCTACCATTAAGATTTTAATATGTATAACAAAATATAGTTTTTAAAGTGTTTTGTATGTATGAACTGTTCTAAGTAACTAGTAATGTGCCCAGTTTTTAAAAAAAAATTACATGTGTAAAATGTTATTTATATAGGAAATGATCACTGGAACATTTCCTGCATGACGAATTTTGTAATCAAACAATTTACCTATTGTAAAAAATATCTTTTTTTTAAGTTCCAAACGGTAGCGAAATTAAAACCATAGTGAAAACCAAAAATGTTTTATTTGCAACATTTAGCCACACCTTACAGCTACTAATATACATAGTCCGCTCCGACATTTTAGCCAATTCCCTATGCTGGTCTGCAGCTTGTTGATTGTTGTTGTCCTCCTAGCCAGCGTTCATGTGAGCAAAGAGATGAAAATCAGAGGGGTTGTATGGTGAGTGATAAAACACTTCCAATCGAACCGTGTAGGGTCGGTCATTATTATGAAGAAGATCAATGTCTGATGACAGTATTCCTCTTCGTTTATTCTGAATTTCCCTTGGTAGACGTTGCACCTCTCAGCATGAAGAAATCGAATTACAGCACACACTTTACACTACATGATAGACTCTATTGTCGTAGACATGTTTATGTGCTTACTGTGCGCTCAGAAATGACAAATGCAATGTTACTCAATTGTCGGGCATACTAGAGACGCTGTGTAATTTATCTGCGCAAAGCTTCTTCGGATTTTTAGTGTGGTTTTAATACCGTGACCAATCGCACTTTAAAAAAAATAACCCTGTGCTTTATTCTAAAAACATTCTGATTAGCTTCTCAACTTGAGCTTATCTGGATATTTATTTTAAAAAACTCAGCAAATGTATATTTATAAAAAAATATAACTTTTATCAAACATTCTCTCTCTAATTATTAAAATTCTAAAGGAAGCTTTTATTTAGTCTAAAGTTCATTATGGCTTACGTATTTAAAAGAAATTATACGAGAAAATGACAAGCGTGATTAAAAGTGCTATTTGAATCCGGATTTAACCAAAGCGCATAATTAAAGCAAAATAACAAGTTGATATTGCAAAAGAGTTTCCAGCTTAGTCAGTCCAAGACTAATTTATTCACAAAAACGTTATTTCTCAGATCTTCGTTAAGAGATAAATTTAATTCAGATCGAGGCAATTTTAATTTCTATAAGATAAATGTTTTCAGACATCTATTGTCTAGAGATGAGACTTATAGAAGCTTGGTTTCTAATTAGGAAATAACTGCAAGTAATAATTTTACTTCAAGCATTAATAATGCTAATTTAATTAGCTAAATGTATATTATGCGTATAGCGTTTAATTAGTTTGTTAAACATCCGCAAAATTTTCTTAAAAATATCCAACTGGTAAGTAATACCATATCTTTTTAAGAAAAGAAAAACAAATGAAAGCACACTAACGATGTTTCAAATGTTTCTGATATTTATTCCTATTAGATAAGGCGCGAAATGAAACATTTTAAGTTTGAGAAGCCATTAATTTTGCCTATTACAAGGTGGACCAAAGATCCCAAAAAGGGATTTCAAATATAAAATAACTGCATATTCCTCATACTTCGAATATAAAATTTTGTTAAATTCTATAGAGTATTTCAAAAGTTATGACTAGTTTTATATGAAAACCATTGTGAATTCAATGTACTATGAAATAAATTGAATTATTTTTTACATAAGTAGTTTTTTTATATACTTAGGTCCATTTTTAATTCACAAATACATTACATTATTTCCTGAATTTGCATAAATGTTTTGCCCTCTAAAATATAAATAAGAAATATAGGGAAAAAAATGGATATGTATAGCCGTGAAAATAAGATATTCAGAAAAATTGTTACACAAAAATATTAAAACATCATCTAAAGTAAAGCGATTAAAGATATTTAGTTACTAACACAAAAAATATTTCGGCAATAAAGACTGGTAGAAAAACATCCATACGAAGTTCTACATTATTTTGATGCTATATACAGGTTTGGCGAAAATTTAAAAGGTAATATGCGAAATTTTAAGGAATAAAAAAATACGAATAATAATATGTGATCAGATAAACTAGAGAGAGTGCAATAATGTATCCTCTCTCAACCGAACTAGAGGTACGACCACAACTGTTGGTATGTTATTATCGAATTGAAAGGAACGATGTTCCCACCAAGTTGTATCCCTACTTCAAGATATGGTTTCGAGTAGGTACATCCTTAAATATTTACGTCGAAGCTGTATGTATTCGAATTTCTGGTACACCTTGTAATAGCTTTCGTTTTTTAGATATATAATCATTTGAAACCCGTTATTTTTCTTGTGATGTTAGGTATTACTTAGTAAAAAAATTACAAATTACACTATCTATAAATGGCGAAAAATATTTTCAACATTACTTGTAAGCAGCGACAAAACAAACAGCTAAGGCAACTTACCAAAATGATAGGTTGACAGCATCGCCATATTGACCCAGAAATCGGCAGTGGCACAAAGTGTAGCGAGCGCAGAAGTATAGAAAAAAATAAAACAAACGGTGCATATAGAAATTAGCATCAAACAAAATATTAAAATAAAATTTTCAATACAGATTTATATTTTCTGTATTTCGTATAGTAAGCAACGTGGTCCAAGCAAAAATACCTTGGGACTGCGTAATGTTCCAATGTAAAAATTAATAAGCAATATTTTTTCATAATATATCAAAATTTTCCTAATATACGATCGTCCGAACTAAAATATATTAATTTTGAGTGAACTCCACTTCTTATTACCTTATTGCAAACATGTACAACGAGAAATTCTCGACGTTTCATAATATATGTCGGAATATGAATGAAACAGAATACTGTAAATTGTTTTGCGTTCTGTTTTTACTCACAGCAAAGTTTTAGCAAAAATAATAAAAAATTAAATATGTAGGATTCAGGCAAAAAAGCATCAGAAAGCAACAACATGATACAAAATATATGTAATATTCAGAGCATTCAAATTTTTATGCTCTTATTCTAATTTTTAAATTATTGGAAAAAAATAGTTATTTTAGGTATGAACCAAAAAGTGATTAGTAAAAGAAATAATTGAGTAAAAAATAAGTATATGAAGATAAAGGGAGGTTAAAGAGATAAATCTGAATTATTGTGAAGGTGAGTAGACTAAAATCTGTATGTCTTAAAAAGTTGTCTACAAATAAAAAAAGAAATACATACACGTTTTATGAAAGGAAACTATTCTAACAAAATGATATTATATTAAAAAATTACGAGAGCTATTTTTCTACAATGTCCAATCAATAGCGAAATTAAAATCACAGTAAAAATAAAAAATGTTTTGTTTGCAAGATTTAGCTACATTTTCGAACTACTTCTCTACGACTTAGAAATTTGTCGTAACTTGGTGCTAAGTCACCAATAACTCTCGTCATAGAAAACAGCCGCATGTTCTTTCAGCCAATTTGCTACAACGTACTACAGCTCATTGTTTGTACTAAAATCCTGTTCTTCTAGCCAGACCTATTGTTGAAGGGATGTTTACGTGCTCACAGCCCGTTCAGGATTGACAACTGTGACGTGACGAGATCGTTGGTCATACATACGTAAAACATATGCGCAAAGCTTCGTTGGATTTTCACTGTGATTTTATTTTCGCTATCGACAGGACCTTGAAAAAAAATTGCCCTCGTATTAGTCAATAACCAAAATTTGTTAAAAATTCAAATTCAAAATAAAATGTTGGTAAGAATTAAAAATTACGAAAAGTTTAGATTTATCTACTATTAAAAGTTATCCAAAAAAATTTGATGTGGAAATAAAAGTCCTATCAATATTTTCCAAACAACTTCTGTTTTTTGTATATTATCAAATATTATGCAAATTTAATTTTTAGCTAATGATTTATAAGTAAGAACACACTATGTAATGAAAATATTAATATTCACGTTCAAAGTTCTGAAAATAGATAAGGCAGATTTTTAGTTATTATGTTACTGCAGCCTTACGCTTTTTGTTTCTTCCTGCCTGCCTATTATTCTTATCTTTATAATTTTTGATGAACGTATTTATGAATAAAATGGTTTTTTGCTTGGACACATTGTATAAATATATATATATATACTAGGTTATCAGTAGAGAAACAAAATATCGTTCAAAATCATCATCCAAAGCTTAAGATTGTAGAATAAGACTAATAAATGCTGTTAGTAATAAAGTAGACGTTAATAAATAAGCTTAAAACATAGCGTTTCCGTTATCTATTTAAAACTTCAAATGCAAATCAGTAAAGTTCATTTCAAGATATTTCGTTGACCTGCCACTTGTATTCAGAGAATTATTAGTAAATCCCTCGGTAGGTGGTCGTTAATCCAAGTAAATTAGTACAGGATGGTATTTAAACCCCTAATAATTGTATTGCTCGAAGAGAAAGTTCGGGTTATTGGAGGATTATTTTGATTTTGAAAGTAATATGTGGCGTCCTTGGTTAAAAAAATTTTTTTTTGAAAAATTAATAACAGCGCTTTAGCATCACTAGTCACTAAATACCTGACAGACATTCAAGTACCACCACGTTGTCCTTTACTTTAAAATGAAGAATTTACAAGATTAACTGATAGTACTCTCCAAGCAGATGGTATGTCAACGAAATATCTTGAAATGAACTTAACACAATACGTCATTTTACAATTTGTGTAATAGATGCGGTTAGGGAGTAGTAATTAAGTATAAATAATTTATGTGTGTAATTACCTATTCGTATGTATCTAATGTCAATTGATAATAGAAATTTTTCAATAAATGAGCTTTCGGGAAATCACGTATATTATTATATTATTTCTCTACCGATAAAAATAAGTAAATATAAAAAAAGTGCAGATCTTTGCAAATTTCAAATTTCATTAAAAATTACCCATGATACATCTACTACGTTTTACTCAAGATTTTTATATTTTCAGTAATAATAACCATTTGAAATTTTTTTACAATCAATATATAGCTAAGGAATCATGAATTTTCTGTTAAAAGCAGTAATCTCAGAATAAAGAAAGCGAATATTTGCTAGATGCCACTGATGGAAATCCATTTGAGAAATAAGTTATTTTATATTGACCACTGTGTTTTTCAACAAAAAATATTAAAACAAGTGGAATTCTCATACTGATTCACTATTATATTAGTGGCGCATACATTTTAAATTTGAAAAAAATATATAATAGTTTTTTATCAAAGAGGTTTTTTTAATGGTTGCTTTTATGTAATTTCAAAAGTTAGTAATATTAATTTTATCATTCTTTATTAACACATCATAAAAATGAAAATTACTTAATGCCAACAATTATATTTTGATTGATTTACTGGAAAAACACTTTGAGGAGAAATCACTTATCTAAAATTGTGAATTCAAATATGTATTCAAAAATAAAAATCACTTAGAAACAATAATGATACGAGTTTTGAGTAAGATTCTTACTTTTAACTAGAGTTTAGCATTTTCACCATGCGATAGCGTAAGATTACATACCAAGAGGATTTCCTAAACAATTGGAGATATAGATTATATGGAACAAGATTTCTTCCACTTAATAAGAGCAGAATATTATTACTGATTTAAAATACTCACTAGTAAAGTGTTTAGTTCTGAAACATTATGCGAAAAATATATTTTTCGACGCATCCCGACGATGAAAATTAACCAGCGAAAAATTGTATTAAAGGAACATTAAACTAATTGAAAAATTGCCCTTTGGTAATTTATAAATGATTCTGTATAACTTGAATTAAAATAAATACTTTGTTTTGGACATCACTTGAAAAGGGACTTTTTACCTGAGAGGCGAATGAGTTTTACTTTTAATTAAAATTAAAAACTCCAACCAGAAAATGTATTCTTTGCCATCAAAACTTCATTCACCGTGGGATAAATTTTTAGTTTCAAACTTGTGCCCTTGCTCAATCATAAAGTTAGAAATGCTTTCATAACAAGAAATGCAAGACTCTTAGCTTATGTAAACTATTTTAGGAATTTTAAGCAAAATAAAGTTTAGTAAAATTGTGGAAATTGAGGAATCAAAGCAGATTCACATTTTTAATAATTTCAAGTTATTTATGTGATGAACACTAATAGAGAGTTCTGTAACATTAAGTTAAAGTGATATTTTATTACATATTTGTCTTGAGATATTATATAGTATAAAATTTCACTTTCGATAGATTAATAAAAATTATACTAGTTTGCACCAAAAAATAAAATTATAAATCTCCTACAACATTTGGATGAATAATGGAAAACAGTATGTAACAAGAAATCTAATTTGGTAAGTAAATTGTTATTTTTTGTATAAACTAGTATTTACTAAAATTTATGAGATTTTAAGATCGTTTTTAGTGAAAAATAATTCAATCAATATTTAAAAAATAGCTCAAAAAATATTGTACAAATAATCAATGAAGAATTACTTTTGTAACCTGTTTTTGAAAATATTGTTAATGTATTAAAATATATAACTGGTAAATTAAGGTAAATAAATGTTTATATTTACATTAATTTGAACACTTTTACAATACAATAACAATATATTTTATCCAATACTATCTGTTAAAAATTGTCCTGAAATTTTAATTTTAAACTTAAATATAAACAGTATAACTTGCATAATCAAAACAGGAATTCCATGCAGCTAATCTACGAAATATATGCAAACTATACCATCAACAGAGAAGAAAAAATGGATTGAAAAGTGAAGTCTTTTTCTTTCGTTTTTCATAATCATCGATTATTAATATACATAGTCTCAAAGAAAATAATGTACTTTTAGAACGAGCAGAATATTCTTATATGTTTCAAAAAACTATTTAGAATTTTAGATAAACACTCAATATACCTCTACAACAGATTAATCCTGTTTCCCGCAATACGGTCATAAAGAACTTAGAGTGATAGCATATAAGATGATTCTCATAAAAGTCTTGAAGCTAATATTTTGGTAAAAACAAGAATATTTAAATTCAGTAGAAGGAGATCAATAGATATATGCAACTAATTTTGTTTATTAGTGGGTTACAACTTCCAGAGGCTTAGACAAAGATCGCACTGGAATATGTTTTTTGTGATAGCGGAAACAATAAGGCATGAGCTATGGGATAGTTGATCATTTAGTAAAAATGTGTAAATATTACAAAGGAAAATATGGACCAACTTCTATATTTTCTTTATGAATTATTAAAAAATAGATACCATGGCCGGAAAATACAATTTAAAAAAAAAAAAAATATTTTAAACAGCTTATGGCGAGAATATTTAAAAATTATTTGAAAATAGTGGAATTTTAAGATAAGTATATTTTACGTTTTATATTTTTAATTAATTTAAGTTTTATAAAAAAGAATATCGGGCCACCCCTAATGACATATTATTCCCGAAAAAAATTTTTTTTTTCAAATTCGAGTTTATGTGGAAACTTTAAATTTTGAGGATTACACGCACTCATAGAGTTGAATTCTATAAATTCAAGATATTATTCAGAATTTCGGTTTTATTTATTAACTTTTTTTTTAATATGTAAAAACCATAAGTTATAATAAAAGTTTTGTTATAACTAAAATAATGAAAAAATCCCGTAAGTACTCCAAAAAACTACAAATTTTTAAGTTTCTATATTAACTCGGACATAAGAGAAAAATTAAAAACTCAATTTTAATTCCGCCCTTTTGGGGGTAACATCTCTTTATGGGTCGGGTTGAGACATTTTTTTTATAAGAAAGATCATCCATAATTTTCAACGAAAGGTACTCTCCTAAATTTTTTTGCATGAATTTAGAAACGCCCTAATATAAAGCACATTTTATACATAAATAATATATTATTAAAATATAATGAACAAATACTATCCTTATAAAGTTTATTAGATATATCGAATAAGTTAAGTACCGTAGAACTGTTTTCATGCTGCAAAAGAGTGTCAAGTAATCCATAATTGTTTCATTTTTTAATAAAGAGAATATTTTGGTTCTCTACTTTTTGAATTCTCAAAAAAGCTGAATTTTACATTAAAATACGCTACATTGTAAAACCACTAAAACCAGAATTCATCTTTGTACCTAGTGATTATCATTTACCATATTTAAATATCTCATTTTATTAAAATATTAGTCTGAGGTTTATGTGAATCATCCTGTATTGTTTAAAGCTATATCCCAAAACAATTAATATATCTACTTGTTCCATAATTTAATAGAATTTACACGTATATTTCGGACTTTAGAAAAAGTTTTGCTTGTTAAAGGAGTTCTTCTAAGTACTAGGAAAAGAAATTTGTCCTATGATAAGGTAAAATTATTTTTATAGGTAATGGAAAAAAAAAATCGTAGATACCTCTAATATTTTTTCTAGGCCCAGTATCGCAAAAGAATAGTAACATGCATCTATAAATTGACTTATAACGAATATTTACATATGTAAGCGAGTAATAGAGAAAATATGTAAATATGCTCGAAAACGTACAGTAGTACAGTACAGCCAAAAAATCGTGGCCGCTCAGATGCGCGTTAAATGAAAAGAGAACGAGATGAGAAATAAATATATAGCAAGAAGTGGGTTTTTTTTTTTAGAATGCAATGAAATGATCAGATCGACTGTCAATCCAGACTAAGCTACTGCCCTCTACTTTTGCTACCGCGCATCCATTTTTGAGGGGCCACTTCTCGGTGGCTCTAGGGCACAATTTGTGTTATATTTCGTTATCAAATTTTTACAAAGAAATGGAAAAATAAAGATATTGCGCCAGGAAATTCTAAAGTTGCTGGTAAATAAATGCAGTGAATGGAAGACCAAAAAAACGGCGGAGAATAATACGAAATTGAAAAGTGTCTCCTCTAGGTATTATAATTTTATATTAAGATAGATGACTTTGATAATGTTAATTCATTTGTAAGTAAAAAATAATTTTTTTAAATATTTTATATCTGTGGGCTTAGAAAAATTATTTTATATGGTCCTAGATGTATTCGTCGTTAAGTAATAACAATATTTTCACTCGGTTGTAAATTCTCGTTATCTCATATCTAAGATAATGACCTGCTATTAGTTTTCCTTTTTAAGAAATTTCCTAAAATCCGAATTATGGGTATGAGACTATTTGTATATCGGTATGCCATTTTGGGAACAATGCCTATTCACATAAAAAAAATTAGGCAAGAATTTTAGTTAAAGGGGAAAATTTTATTTCATTTATTAAATGTAGAATAGGAGATCTTTTTTTGTTTTTTTTTTTAAATTAGGGTTAATTTAGTCAGGAATAAAAAGAGTATTGGAACAGATACACAAAGTATATGTAATCACTTGATTTTTTTTGGGTTTTTGAGCTGCAATATTTATTAACACTGATTAAGAGAAGCTTACACCCTGAATTAAAATTGTCGAGTTTTTATCAAATACAGCGTATCCAATCGTCAGCATATTATTGAATTAATTAAATGAAAGCAAACATGAAAGTACAGATCAATTCTAAATTTTGTCCCAGACAAAGCCCGTAATTTTTAATAAAATTAAAAACATTCCACTGTGTATCCCCATTTTTTAAAACAGTAGGATTTGATGGCAACTTTTTATATTTTGTATTTTGATTCATTTTCATAAATATCTCGTGTTTGGGTGGGAAATTAATGTCAGATTCGATTTTCTCCAGAAATCAGGTAATTTTTCCCATTTTTGGAATTTTGACATTCTATGAAAAAAGGTACTCCTGGTCATTTTCTAGAAAAGCACCCGTTTTTGATAAAATGTTAAAAAAGTATTTTAACCCGTATTCATTTAGATCAACAGGTTATCAACGAAAACCCAAATAATTATTAAAAATGGCCAATAGTTTCGGCCTAAATGACCATTGTTATTTTTTGTTCGTTGTGTATCTATTGAAAAATAGACACGATTTTTTTTATTTTATAATTTCTATTATTATTTTTTATGAATAAAGATTTTATTACTAAAATTTAATTTATGATACATGATTGGTAAACGTACTAGCAAAGTTTATAGAATATTTAAGGGTTCTCTTCAGTCAAACTCTGCGTTCCTTAATTATCTCCCAATATTTCGAGGACAAACCATTTACTTACACTATTTTGCTTTGATCATGTATTTTAAAATATATTTTATGGAATTTTTTGATTAAGGAATATTAAATATGCTAAATTGTAATAAAATGTTTAAATTTCTTCCTTAATTAATAATAAGGATACACTGTTTTTCATTTTGCTGCGATGGATAAACTGTGTAACTTAACCCTAAGATCGTAAATCCTATGCTATACAAACAGTTTATGTACATAAATTTTTCCACCCTTAATCTGTAGAATTAAGATGACCCATCACTGACATCTTAAGCAAATTAGGAAATTAAAGATACATCAAATACATCCATTAAAACAAATCAGGTCAAGCATGAACTAGAACACCGATAGGTACACCACAAAATAAATAAAGCTAACACAAATTTAGGGTCAACTAAAACAAAAACTAAGTCTTACCATCTGATTATCCATGGAGCATTGAAAAAATAAAAAAAAATATAATACATTTTAATTAAACCAATTCAATAACTTAAATTTTTATTACATTTAGAGTGGAATATCTTCTGACGAACTAAAAACTTGGATTATGTCACCAAACTACAACATTTTCTTTATGATAATCAGCTTCAGATTTATATACACCATAATTTTACAGATAATTACGATGAGATTATAGACAATACCAAAACCATATGCTGATATCCACTTTACACGTTTAGCTATTAAAGGACAGCATGGATAAAAAAGTTTTTAAAAACGGTCAAAAATTTTTTCCACAAAATCAGCATCCTCTAATATTGGAATGAAATTGATTTTCATATATTTTCGATTTTCTGTCTAGATTAGATTGTAGATTTTGCAAATACTTATTCTTTCACACTTTCCACGTTAATCATATTGCACTTACGAAAACTCCCGGGAAAGCCTTTAAATTCAGGAAAATTCCTAAATTGAATTAGTTCGTTCGGTGAAGCAAATTTCCCAAACGTAAAATAATGAAGATGGTTCAGTGTGGATTAAATGGCTAAGTGTGAATTTTTAAGAAAATTAAGATATCAGAAAAAAGCAACATCTCAGAAAATTTTAAAATGAGTTTGCTTTTGAAAGTAGTAAAACTAATTTCAGTTACGTTGAATACAATTTGAAAAAGTAAGATTTAGAGAAGATATCTCGTGGATGTCGTAAAAAAAAGTTTAAAATTCCTTTTTAAATTGACTTTGTTTTAAATATGTATTGTTCAAAAATAGCGGTAGTATAATAGTTATATATTTTATTAGTCGGATAAGAGATACCGCAATTGCAAGATTACGGCGTCAGCCCATATCACAGAAATTAAAATTCAATATTTTATCTACCACTGCCAATAATTATCAACAACTGCACATATTAATAAACATGAAATAACATTTCGATTTCATTTTTTTGATAAAAAGTGAATATTTTATTTAAAATCAAAGCAGAAATTCAGTAATAACAGTTATTTATTGATATGGTTACCTGAGAGTTTGTTACAAACAAATTCAAATAATTTTAATTTCACTTAGTTTTTAAAAAACACGTTAATATGAGAGAGTCTTAATCTGAGTTAGATAATAGTGTTCAATACGTAACTCAAATAAATTTGATAATAGGTCTTGGAAAATGGTATGTCAGATAAAGAAGCATGGATCGATTTGAATACATTATTAAAACACTTTGGAAGACTGTGGAAATTAAGATAATTATATATAAGTAAGAGTTGAAACAATTAATTTAATAAAACATTTATCATAATTTATGTCAAACAATTATTATTAGTGTTTCTGTTTTATTCATAGCAAAACCTTTTAAGTCGTTTCCCAAATTTAAAAACAATTATTAAATAATTACCTAATTAGAAATATTAATATATTTTTTTGATTGAGAGTCCTGATTTTTGGATATTTCAAAAATTAGGTAACTGCATATGTTTGTTAGAAATTGTAGTTTGTTGACATAATCCGTATGAATATAAGTTTCTATCTCTTCGGATTTGTTTGTTCGTCTATGTTTTGTTTAAAAACAATTTAAATACTACTGTGAGACTGAATATTGTTTTTTTTTCTAGAATGTGAACTCAAAAACTACTTTAGGATTATCTGATTTCTTATATTCTTTCTCTTAAATTTTATCACTGAATTGAACGAAAATAGAGTTCTGTTCATTATACAATCCAGACGATTAGTGGGAACAATTCGCTGAAAGACAATTCATTAAATGCCTCAATTAGTGGAACTGAAACGTAAATCGAATGATCAATTGTTAGGTGAATATATATATAGGACTTTTTCCAAACAAAACGAAAGGAAAAAATAATTGAGAAACGGTTTTGTATTGTATTGTTCTTACTATATTATTCGATTAGAAGGTTTGTTTAGTATGCTATTGTATTTTAATAAAACTAACATTAAAATTACTAGATTTTGATTCGACACATTTACAGACACATTCAAATTATAAAAATAAGAGTGTAAGAACTAACAAAGATACGAATACTATACGTTATAAAAGTGAATATCAATATCAATATCACATACATATAATAACCCAACCACTGACCACTATAAAAATCCTTCTTATCTTTAACCTTTTGGTTGTCCTACTTCCTTTTTTCCGATATAGATGGTAGAGTTAATTTGTATCCAGAAGTGATATAAAGTAATATATGAATGCCAGCAAGGAGACAGATAAGATAGATATATTTTTTGAAGAAATATTGAAAAACAAAAAAGGTTGTCAAGAAGACATGATATAGATTCTAATAAATGTGTAAGAGGGAATTTAAAAGACGATGCCAAGGATGTCCAACAAATTCTAATATTATTCACGTTGGGATTAGTTTAAGTAAATTAATATATTTAAAAGGTACCGGTTTTGATTATACAAATGATCATTCAAATATTGCTATTCACCTTGTTTATATAGTCTGTTTCACTTAGAAGTTCTTATTATTGAGAGATTAAAACAGAATTTAAATAACACAATAATTTACGGCAAAGATGATGAATTTAAAGGTATAAAAGGCAGTTTTATAGAAAAACAGGAAGGGCATTTAAATAGAGATTTAAAAATTAATGTTTAAATTATATTTCAGAAACTTAAAATAATAAATAGTTAATAAAAAAGACAAATATCCTAAAATAGTATTCATTCTAAATAAAAATCTGTTTCAATATCTCAATATGAATGACGAAGATAAGAAAGGGGGATGCTAATTGTAAGTGAAACAGACTCTATATTATTTGTTTTTCAGGAAATTGTTTTTTTCATGGTCATCTGGACTTCTTTAATTATGATGAAATTAAAAAAAACGACGCATTAACTCTAAATGAAAGTGAGAGTAGTTGGTAAATACTTATATTAAAAAATAAATGGGATCTACAGAGAGAAGAATAGAAAACTAAATAAAGCAATGTACAGAGATGTACCTATTTGCAGCAAATTACATTTTTAATAATCCTATTTTATCCATTATCAGGTACTCTGTATGTAAAGCCCATTACATAATAATTAAATTTAATGACTGATGAAATGACAAAAAATAATGAAGTTAATGGAGTTTTATGCTGGTTGGTAATATTTTATCAAAGTTATTGAAACTAACATTTTAAATACATACATTATATAATTAAAATTAGATCAAATTTCGAGATCATAGAGAATTTAAAACTAAAATATAAAATAATTAATCGTTCTTCTATAGACAAAATCTCGAATGTAAGTTTCTACTTTATTTAATGTCAGTGTTTATACGTTTGACTATAATTCCGTTTTCAGAAAGTAATGAAACATATCTTTTCAAACATTACATATGTAATGAGGTTAGTATGAGTGCAAAGTTCATTATTCTACAGAAAAATTATAGTTAAGTCCAACACAATCGCGACATGCGGGAAGCACAAGTGTATGAATATAGATTAGTTTCTTAAATAGAGATTTAACAGAAACATTGAAATACTAATTAGGGATATGTAAACAGTGCTAGTGAAACATTCCCTCTCCACCCTCATATTTTTTGAACGGTCATACTTATACTAATGAAATTTGGAGGATGAAATTAAACGGATGTCGGCTCCTCAACTAGATATAAGAGGTGACGTAATAGTCATAGATGACGTCAGAGGACCAATATGATCAAAAATGGCAATACTGTCAGGTGCTCTAGCGTAAACTTTAGATTTCAAGTACCCCCACAGAAAAAAATCTAATGGTGTCAGGTCCGGTGACCGAGATGGTCATTCTATAAGATCCAATCGTCCAATCAATCTACCACGATCTTCCTCATCGAGATAGCGTCTTACTGCACCATAATAGTGTGCAGGAACATCATCTTCTTGGAACGTTATTTCAAAGTTGCCGAATTCATCTGGATTACCTTCCAGAATTCTAAGAATTAACGGCTCAACTGTGTTTGGTAACATTTTATCGGTTAAGTTATCAGGCCCAACTATGTGGTTTCCCACTGCCCAAACATTTAATTTTTAATGAAATTGAGTATGTTTTTCACGAAAAATGTAGGATTTGTGTCATTCGAATAGCTCACATTTTGTGCGTTAATATTTCCATTGAGGAAGAAAGTACTTTCGCCCTAAAACAAACTGTTTTTAATTAGTCTGGGTCTTGGTTAAATTGATAGGACCTGTTTTCAAAAAATTCTAGATTTCGGTCGTGATCACCCTTCAAATTTCATTAGTATAAGTATAACTGTTCAATGAGGGGGGAGGGGACAATTTTCATAATGTAATTCAGATTCTGGTATATGCAAGCAAATGAAAAAATGTTTTCGTTGGATGTGTAAAGAGGGTCTAATACAGAGTAATCGTTTTATGGATGTCATTACTACTAGTTAAATTGCAATAAATGGATGAGTTCCAATAATTGACCCCGTACATTGGGTGTACCTAAAAGCACCCTCAAGAATTGATTAAGGAATAATTTAAATGTTCAGGAACTGAAACTACGAACAGAAACTATGATGAATATATTAATTAACTCAAATTAAGCGGTTTAAGAGAATAGGAAAAGCAAAATATTGAAGAAAAATAAAAAACAATATTTTTTATGTCATATTTTTGAAATTAATGTAATCATTTTGAGCACAAAGAAATAATTTAATCAAAATTGACTGAATTAATAATTTAACGACTAGAAAAGGACTATCTTTGCTCAATTTATTTCTATGTTAATGAAAGTTTTGACATATATTGTTGTATGATATTTAGTTTCAATAATTTGATTAAATTGTACCCAACCATGTGAAAGAGTTCATCATATTTTGTGAATAAAAAAACCGTCAAAATCCAAAAAATCCAAAAACTCAAAATTAAAAACGCAAATTATATGATCTTTTAAATGAATTAGTATAAATACAAAAGAAAAATCAATCGTAAGATTAGTCAATAAGTATTGTTCCACAAATTAAAATTGGCACAACAACGCGGGATTAATAAAAATAAAATTCTCAAAAAATGATATTAAATGCGGTGTTATTTAACTCCTTGTCCAAGCTGCATGTTCTGTGATAACTTACCAGGTTTTTTAATAACTATTTTAGCCTGTTTCGCTGTGTAGGGCGCGATTCCAAGGAGACAATATAGACAAATAGTGAAAAATAGATAGTGTCAGAATATAAGGAGAAAAAATATAAGCAATACGAGTGCATTGGGTCACTGGTGTGTTTTGAATTAGATTTTGAAATTTGAAACAAATGTGCCGAAGAGTTATGCAGTGCTCTTTAGAAAATATATTATATATAGACATTTGTCATATCAACAACCTCATATCATGTATATGGACAAGATGCTACTTGGTACAAAACAAGAGTATACATCAATGGACAAGTATTAGTGTTAGGGGGTTTTACTGCGTTTTCAGTCATCCATTTTTATTTATTTTTCCGGTGACCAAAATACGCATAGGTCTTCATTAGGTATTTTTTATTACACAATCAAAATTCCATGCAGCTAGTTAAAAAAGTGGAAGAGAATTAGTTTTAGTGAAATAATATGACTATGTACAGTGTATTTTCTAATAGTTAATTTAAATATATCGTGCGCCTCTATTAAATAGGTATTTCCTTAAATGTTTAATTTGTATATATTAAGTGAAACAAATTGTAGTGTTAATTGGTGTAATTTCTATATTTTCTATTTATAACAATATACAGGGTGACCAAACGAAAACGAAACATAGCCATTATAAGTAACTGAGTCAACGTTTTAAAAAAACGCAGAAACCCGTCGATTTTTGATCAAAGGGGGACACTTTTTTCCGGTATTTTCGACTTCGCTACTAACACCTCCAAGCGAGGGTAACAATCATCCTAAAATATTTAAATGGCATTAGGGGTCAAGTAAGGCATCATTTTAAAGCCCTTTCAATTCTCTTTATGATATCTACCCTTTCAGCAATGAAATAAACCAAGATATTTCATTTTTAAAAACACAATTAAACAAACCGTCGCTTCGATATACGAATACACTAATTTCACGTTCTCTGTGTGTCCGTATCGTATCCATTTGTCTTTTACAAATGTGATAAAAAAATTACAAAAACAATGCAAAGCAAGAAAAATTTAAACCATTGGCTTACTCAACGATCCATGTGTAATTTTCACTATTTTGACAAAAATGAAAAAAATTCCTATTTTAAAAACTCTTATTAAAAACTAAACAAGTACATAATTTAAATTTTAAAATGTAATTTTTTAAAAAGTATCAGGCTGATTTTAAAATTTAAAGACTGTTATAAACAGAATTGAAAGGGCTTTAAAATGATGCATTACTTGACTCCTAATGTCATTTAATTATTTTGGGGTGATTGTTACCCTCGCTTGGAGGTGTAAGCAGCGAAATGGAAAATACCTAGATTAAAAACCGACGGGTCGCAGTGTTTTTCTAAAATGTTGACACAGTTCCTGATAATGGCTCTGTTTCGTTTTCATTTGGCCACACTGTATTTAAAATAAATATAATGAATCAAATAAAAATATCATCACGTATTTTTCTTTAAGACAAGAAATAATATTTAATTATCTAACAATTAATTACTTAAAATTGTTGCTTTCTTTTTTCGCTTCTAATATTATTATTAATTTTTATTAAATCTCCTTTATACGTTTTAATTTGAACATTAAACCAATAGTGATTAAAAACATTTTAATTTAATCTCGAATATTGCTCGTTGTTAATGTAATACTAAAATTCGAAATAATAACATTTAATTTCAATATTCAATTCTTATTAATGAAATATTTCGTTGAAAATCAAAATTAAAACCTTAAATTAAATTAATTAATTGGTTGGTTGGCTTTATTCATAAATATTTTTATTGTGTAGAGTATACTTAAAATATTTGACAGAGGAGAGTTAGAAAACTAGAATTTATTTTAAATAAAGTGCAATAAAACGCTTGAAAAGATTCATACATAAAACTTGATTTTATTTATATGTATATGATGAGAGTTATTTATCAATTAAGTAATCAATTTCTTAATACTTAAACATACCGCTTGTTCAAAATTGTATATTTCTATTACGAAAAGTAATCGAATTTAGTTTTTTTTGGGGAGGGGGGTGGGAAACAGTTACTAGGTTTCATTTCATTTTTTTTAATATTTACTGAAATGGATAATGTTTCCAGTCGAAAGTTTATTAAAAAATATATTTTATAAGCAAATATAAATGTCAAAGTAAATCTCAAATATATGTAGAAAATAGGTAATATAAATTCTTGACTTAAAAAAAATTCCATACAAATAGTTTTTTATAGAGAAAAACACTTCCTACTAATATCTGAAAATAATCATATTACTCAGATTCTGATCCTTCTTAAATGAAACTTTTTTATTCAAAAAAGTAATTTAACTATTCAAAAACGAACTGTTTTAAGTTATTTCGCTAAGACCAAAAGGAAATACAAATGCAATATACACAATTTGTAAAAAACAGTGGATCGTTTAGCCGACTAAAAAAATATTTATTTTTAAAATACCATCGACGTATTGATATTTATAAGGTTATCACAGGATGCATTTTAGACAGTTGCTTTTTTTTAAATAGCTATAAAGAAATCGACATGTTTTCATAAATGTACCAATATTACAGAAAAAATATAAATCGATTTTTGACTTTTAGCTAGAAATTAATTTTCATTTTAGGACTGGGAATTTTAGGATATGGAATTCTTGTAGATAAATAAAAAAGGTTGCATCATCAGATATGGGTTCCTTACCCTATTCATGATTTGACAGCAGGTAGCTCACGGAAGTTATTGGCATTCTAATATTAAAACAAATATATACAAATGATAAAATTAATTAAAGAATATTCAAGAAGGTCTTCCTAAAATAAAGAAAATCTAAAATGAGCTTAGATTTATTTAGGTTTTTCATAAAGGGGGTTTTTCTTAGTCATATAATTAAATGCAAAGTGGAATATGTTTTGCACACTCGGTATTTTATTTCTACTTTTATACAAGCAAACAGATGACAGTCATTCCTCAATGATTTTGTCACCATAACTATAAAAATAAACGTTTATTTTAAATACTTCAATAACTACAGGTTATTAAATAAAATAACATATTGTGGTGTAAGTTTAAGTAGACAATCAGTTTCGATTTGCTCATAAATAAGAGTTTTTTACAATTGACAGTACGTATAATACAATAAGTAGGTGTTTTTGTTTGCATGGAATTTTAATTGTGGGGAAGATAGGGTAATCTACTGGTAGAATAATGCTGAACCCAAAAAAATACCAAACAAAAACCAATTACTAGTCAGGCATTCTATTAAAAAGTTACTATTATAATTTCAGAAGCAAAGAAAATTCAAAATAAAACTGAACCTTACCATCTGATTTTCCAAGTAGCATTGAAAAAAGTAACAAAGAGACATATTTTTTGAATTCTTTGTTTTACTCAAAAATAACAAGCGTGTTTTGTAAGAGCTATTAAGTGTGTATATAAATAAATTTTTATGTTAATGGATATTTTTAATGTTTTGTGTAATTTGGAGAGGGTTAAGAATATTGAAAGCGGAAAAATATTGGAACATGGTCGTTTGGTTTATTTTTTTTACAAATAAAATGACTTAATTCGGTACCTATTTATTAATTACATAATCTACTTTCATCTTACTATTTTATAATATTCACAATAAATGCCATGTTTTGATAGTTTTTGGGGAGGTGTGAATGAATTTAATATGGCTTCCAAAAATTTCGATACATGAATTTATATCATATTAACGACAATAGAAACACCTTATATTTTGTTTTATTAATTATTTTAATATTTTTTTGTAAATATAGCAAACTCTACTATATTTGCATATTAAACTGAATGAAAGTAAATCTATATCCATTGTTAATTTTGATATACGTAAAAGCAGAACAAACACATTTTTGAATACCAAATTCAATCACTCATGAAATCAATTTACCAATAGCTTTTGACCTCTAGACCAGTTATTGAATAAAATGTTCGATATCCTTTAATTTCAATTTAAAATTTTCACAGCAAAGTCTGATAAATGAAATTGTATTCAGAAATGGATAAAATTACCAAATCATCTTTTTCAGTATAGTTGTATGTAAGGAAGGAATTTATAGAAATTTTTAATGATTTCTAATAATAGTATAATTTAATACAAATTTAATAAATTAACAGTGGGTAAAATATTTCCGACAGTAGTTAGTCGTAGTACCTCCTAAACTTTTAATATACTGATTTTTTAATAATTCGCATATTAAATATGAACCTTCCACAACCTACTAAATTACAGTTGTAATTTAAATAAAAAGCAATAATAATAAGCTAGAGTTATTGTCATGGCAAAATTGTTATGTAATCAGTAATTCTAATTATTGTAAATATTATTAATTTTTCAACCAAACTTAGTAATTCCATATGTAACTGAAAATGAAATAATATATTATTATATATTATATATTAATGTTTAGATATATTGAATGCAGTCCATATGTATGAAATAGATTCATTTTTAACGTTATTCTGAACTTTTAGAGAAAAACCTACCTAAGACGAGTCGATTTTCATTCTTAATTTTACAAGTTACGGAATAAAAATATTATCCCCTCCTTTCACCCCCTCTGAATTATGACATCACCATTGAAAATTTTTAATGAGAAAATGGTCGTGTGAAAGCTCTTTTGAAAGGGATTTTAATTCTCTGTTCAGCAATATACAGATTTTTAAATTTGGTGCATTTATAACTGAGAAAATTAAACCCTGAATTTATAAGAATTCCAAGAACGCATTGCTTAATTATCAAGAAGTACATAAATACACTTAATATAATTGTAAAATAAATTAGAAAATACATTCTAAATTATGTGAAATTCTTCTATTTATTCTTTTATTTATGTAAACTTTTGAAGTGGAGATATTATCAAAATTGTACATTTTTAAAATCAATTTTCTCAGTTACTAATGCACCAAATTTAAAAACTTGTATATTGCTGAACAGAGAATTAAAATCCCTTTCAAAGAGGGATCACACGACCCCTTTTCTCATTAAAATTTTTCAGGGGGTTTGTAGTAATTCAGAAGGGGTGAAAGGAAGCGATTATATTTTTATACCATAACTTGTAAAATTAAGAATATACATCGACCTGTCCCCAAAAGTTAATACGTTAAAAATGAATTTATTCCATACATATGGACCGCACTATATAATATATTACATATTTTGTAAATTAGTCTAAACTATTATTGCTAAGTTTGGTAGTCGGGCACCAAAAAACGGCATGAAATTTTGTACCTAAATTAACATTTTTGGAAGATATTTTCTAGAGATACTAGTATTTGTAAAATAATAATTTGAACAATCTAAAAATATATTTGAATATATAATGTAGTTCAATAATAGTCCTTATTTTAGATAATATGTATACATAAACTGTTTATTAAAACAGTCCTTACTAATATACATGTCTTTACAGAAAAACATTTATCAAAATTGTTATTGTTTAGGAACAAAATTATGTGCTATTTGTGTATCGCCACCCTGTACACATCATTCTTATCATATTATAAATAAGATCAGTAGATTAGTGACCACTTAAACTTTTATGTAAAAATTATGTTTGTCAAGAATGTAAAATACTAGACCTAATTTAATCCATGGCACTTTAAAAAATTTCTTGTAACTAGTCGTATCTGTACATTAATTATTCTTTTGCATTCAAAGTACGAATACTTTAAAAAAAGAAACACCTTATATTTCCAATATTCTTCCGATATAAATTTTTCAGTAATTTGTGTTTTATTTAATTAATAATTTTTATTTACAATGGCAATGTCGAACCAGTAGCACTTTTTAAACATTTACTTTCCATAAAAATAAATTTACCTCCAAAAGATAATGAATAAGAAATATATACGTCATATATTCTGTATCAACGATTTTATTATTTTAAAAGTTGAATGTTTAAATAAAAGAGATTAGTTTGAATTTTTACATAAAAAATATTAATTTGTATAGGCGTTATGTTATTAATATGAATAAATCATCAGAGAATTTAATTTTCTTGAATAAAGATTCAGGGATTTTAATAGTGCTGTATGTATGTATATATTTAAAAATATTAATGTAGAATAAATTTTGATGAGATTCACTTTTTAAATCATGGTGGAAGCGCCACATTCTTCGAAAAATGGTGGATGTAATTAGAATGCTTATTTTCGCTAGAGCCTTAAATTTAACTAAATATAAGCGTTTTTTACTGGAAAATATCTACCATAAAAAAATCTACTGACTCAGAGAAATGTATAGATTCACACTTCCTAATAATTTCAGTCTATTTTTCACATATTCACTTTCGATTTTCGATTAGGTATTAGTTTTACCTTACTCCTAATTACAAAATATTTTTAAAATATGTATTAAAATTTAAAACTTATCAATTCGGCATCCCTATTTCAATTTCAAATCGTGACTATTTTTTTAGAACATTATTTTAATTTTTAGTAAATAAGGACTCTATAAAAACGCTCACACATTCAAAAGTTAGAAGGAAAATGGTTATTTTTGTCATACATATTTAGCAAGCTATGAATATGAAGACATTTATTAGAAAAATTTAAAAACTTCCTAAGTTTTAAAAATATAATTAAACGTAAAAATATATAGATGTTCAAAAATTAGAAGTATTCAAAATCTTTTGTAATAGTATTATAATATATCTACAAGGTAATTTATCTATATAATTGTGTAATAAAATAAAGAATCTAATAAAGCTAGAAGTAAATAAAACATAATATAACTACTCGTAGCGAAAACTGTACAATTTTCTAATCATTTAACGATCTTTTTGATATGTGTTAGTTTTAGTGGGAACATCCTGCATAAACATATGGGGTGTTGCTAAATTCAAATGAAAAAAATTTAGAATAGATTCCTCGTTGAAAATTGTGGTCTTTGAATTTTGTAAATTAAAAATATTATTCAGAATTTCCGTTTTATATCTTAACTTTTTTGCTTATTGATTTTTTCCCAGTGGACTAACAATTTTTCATCAAAAAACAAAATGTAATATCAATGTTTTTAATGTTTATTAAGTGAAATAATGTAATTGAAACTACGAAAAGAATATACTCGGTAAAAATTGAAAGTGGCCGTAATACACGAATTTAACATTCGTCTCATTAATCTTTAAAAGTTTTGACTTTGGTGAAGATGTACGAATACCGAAGATGAAGCACTATTTTTGTTGATATTTTCTAATGTAAAAACGTCCAGATTTTAGTCAATTACCATTGTACAACATGAAATGCATATTGATCATTTCGGTAATAGTGTACATGTTACAAAATGATACAACTAACAAAATTTAAACATTTAAACAAAGAACAATAACGAGAAATTACAAATGAACAAATAACCTACAATTCACTTAAAAATGAAACTACAATAAAACTATTAATATTTGATGAAAAGTAGAGATCAGAGTAAATTGCAAATCAACAATAAAATATATGCTATATACTTTGTTTTTTTTTGTTCAAAAACTATTACTTCTATCGAAGGAAAGGAAGAAATAAAAAAGTTAAGAAATAAAAAAGCAGTTGTAAATATTTTCAATTTATCATATTTAATCCCATAAAAAAGTTCTGACATAAAATAAAACAAGGGTTGTTAATTTTAGCCCTTTTTAACATAATGGTAATATTGAAAAAAAAAATACAATTACCTCTGTACGATTGTATGTAATTCAATTAAATCAAAACACAATTTTAATTCTGCTCTTTACGGCGTAATACTTTATAGTCTTGTCAGGACCTCTGTGTGCTTTGAGCTGAGAATTTTTTTTACAAGGAACCTAATTTTTAACGAGGAACCTCCTGCTGAATTTTCTTGCATGAATTTCGCAACTCACTTTATAAAAAGTAAGAGAGACAAATTATTTGTCATTACTTTAATTCTTTCCCAGTCAGGATCGTTTGACTTCCAAAGAGTGCTACTGGTTAGACAAGACCACACAAACAAATTAATCAACAAATAATTGACGAAATTGATTCGTGCAAGTAGGGAGTAAAAGATAAAAAATTTGAGGTATACGGGAAGAAAAGATACATACCTTCCTCCAATGCGTCGTCTCCGTCCGAGACGAGCTCGTCGTCCGAACAGATATTGAGCACGTTGACGAGCATCTCTGTGACTTTCTCCCCGACGAAGGGAAGCGACCAGGTGAAGACGTCCATGAAATTGGGCAACCAATACGGATGTGGCGAGAAATTGAACTGGCGGATGTTCATTACGTTATTTTCGTATTTCAGTACGGCCGCCTGTAATATAATTCCACTTATGTATGATGTGTACGAGAAGGACTTTGTGGTTTATTGAAAAACTCCCACAAATGCGATATTATATATATATAAAAGATAAATAATTGTACACCGCAATTTTTATCGGCTAATAATTTGTTTGGTTTTGAGAATAAAAAAATTACATCTTTTAATAAAGATTTATAAAAAATCTCTCCATCACTTTAAAAGCGTTGTTTACCAATCCTAAAATGAGAATACCTATATCTATCTTATTAAAACTCGGATTCTAGTGCGTGATTTACTAAAATACTGTAAAAATAGTAGTGATGGTGGATAGAGTACGTTTTTAGGAATCGATCATTCGTTACTCGAGTACATTTAAGGATCGAGTACTTAACCGAGTACTTTGTTACCCGAGAACCCATTTGATTCGAATCCAAGTGATTCATCTCGGCAGATCAACTGAGATGTTTTTATGTACTCTTTCTCTGCATCGATCCTATTACCTTGTATTCGAGTGCAACGAGTACTTTTCAAAGACAAAATACAGAAGCAAAAGAACATATCAACTCAAGACTAGACAAAGTTGAAGGTAGAGTAACTGGAACTATATTAAAAAAAAGTAAGTATATGGATAAAAAAGACTGGAGGAGCCTATGTACCACTGTTAATAACCACGACACAACTGAAATAATTTCAATAGGGTTAATATTTTTCAATTTTTATAATATGTAAATTTAGTAATAACGAAATATTCCTTCATTCAAATGAAAAATATATTTTCAGTCACTAGAAATACAATAAAAATTCAGTATAATAGAAAAGGATAATATTCCAAGAACAATTTATTTTCATATCTACCCTTCTTTTCGCTTTCAATTTCCAGGAAGAAAATTGAAAAGTATAAATTCCTGGTTTGCAATATTAAAGTTAATCATCTGAGTAATTAGTAAAATTTGTTAGAAAATCTAATTTCACAGTAATACGATTGCATTAATGGAGTTACTAAACGTTTAAAAATGTGTAGTTCAAGTGTTACAAACCAGTAATTTCTAGAGATTTTTAACGAATAAATAATTTAATGTAAAGGTTTAAAACTATCAATTATTTGTATATCATCTGATTCAATTGTTACATATTTTTTAAATAAAATACGAACGAGGAAGAAATCTACGTTATTATTTAACCTGATGAGGTTTCCGTAATAAAAATGCCCGTCTAGGATTCTTTTCTCTCATTTATCTGAAATATCCCGTATTTCTTTCGGCATTCCTTATATAATTAATCCAGGGCAATCGAACAATTTTATTTAATCGCATTTCCCAAGTTTTACAGACACTTGAGGCGTGGAACTTGCATTAACAATTACAATAATAATATTGTCATTTGTTCTTAGTTAGTTTAAGCCCCGAGTATGTATATCTGAATTTCAAGATGTCGAAAACTTGTGAAATATTCACATTTGCAGCAGATGCAAAACATAATTTATATTCGCAATTTGTCTGCATGTATTGCACCAAAACATTTTCAGGAAAATGCAATATCACAGCGATATACATATAATGTTTCCTCGTCAGTCATATCGTATATGGGTTAAGTGGATTACTTGTTGATTAAAATTTGATTTATGCGATCGACATGTATACAGTGTGAATATTGACGATTGTTCAGTTGGCACAGTTTCTGAGATGACATTCCACTATGATACTAAAACTCATTTGTTATTGCAACAAATAAACCAAGGGAGGCTATTAAACCTCTGCTGTGAACTGGGAGAAGGAGTATTCAGCAAAAAACCAGAGTTGATATCTCAATAAACCTCGGCAAGTATGCGGAAGTATTCGCGATAGAATTATGTGAAAGAAAGTTGGCAAACCAGCCTCTCAGACAGCCTGGCTGCTCTAACAGCACTGAACTCTAATCGGCTGGATTCGAAACTGATGTGGAACTGTATCGAATCACATTGCTACCAGTTACAAAATATCCCTACATGGGCCTCAGCGGGTAGAAGGTAAAGAAAAGGAGAAGAATCGGAGTTCATTGGACCGGAGCCATTATTTTGGTTTTGCCGAAAATATGACCAAACACACTGTCTTTAAAGTGGCAGAGAGAAAAACCCTTCAGCATTAGAAAGACATTTTTGATTTAGCTCACTCTAAGGCGCTTATATACTAGAGTTGAGTAGAAGATATCTTAGCATTCTAATAGACGCCTAAGGACTAAGAAATTTCCGAAATTAACTATTGACTTCGTAAGAAGGTGTGGATTATATGGTGAATTGTAACCCTCAAGGGTGAGGTACAATAGTCCCTAGCTGGCCGCAGTGAAAGGGTGTACTAAATCCTAGTATTGCAACAAAATTAATAAAAAAAATGTGTTTATATCAATTTATAATATTATCTAAATTCAAATATTTATCACCTAGTTTTTATTTTAAAATTTTAGTCCCGTTTGTATCATTAATTCTTGTTAGAGACCATTGCTAAATAAGACAATCTAATAACATGTACAATGTCGTTATAAATATTCATTAGAGACGAAGTGGTCTGCAATACATTCAAGATGTTAATTAGGTCTAATTGTTCTGCACTAATTTAGGCAGAGACAAAGGCAATGGCTGCAATGCTGACTCTCACGGTTTAACATTCAACGTGGGCTTTGCCATAATTGAAAATTCTTTAATGCAATCGTATCAATTAGGACTCTCATGTGACTTTATATAAAGAGGAAAACGGTGTAACGAAAATTGCTTTGTAGAAATTTCATTTTGGTACACTTAGAATCGTTTTCCAATGCGGAAAATGAACGGCATCTAGGTATTTTAGTTTTGAGAACTAGCAGTATTAAAATATTAATATCTGATAAAATTCATTAGTAAATGAGTAGAACAAACGAAGGGGCTTATGTATTGTATTTTCGCATGCTGTAATTTGCTTTTTTCATGTTTACTAAACAGGGTTAAATTCGATGTTAACAGCCAACATCATCACGTGACTTTTCCGACTCAAGACAGTTGCCCCCTTACGTTTTCAAACACACTAACTATAAACACATCGTCACCTTTCTTCTGATATGATTATATGAAACAAAGAGAGAAACGAATACGATCTCAACCAGAACTACTTTTGCGTTTGTGATTTATTCATCGACTAAAACACCGCACAAGCCCGGTTCTAATAAAAAGTATATTTAATTTTTTGTCGCAAATCGAAATAGATGGGGAAGCGTGTGTATAAAAGAATATCTTTGTGGTGGATTAAATTTATGTAGAAGTGGTGCATTGCAAATAACAATTTAAAAGATACACCAAATATTTGCTGATTTTTCCAGTTAAATTTTAATTAACAATGAAAACATGGTTTCACAAAAATGCATGAATTCATTTTTGTGACAACATCACTCGTGAAGGACGAGTGATTTCATATGAAAATTATTTCATACATTTTCATGAAAACAAAGTTCCATTGTTAATTGAAACTTTACCGAAAAAGTCAACTTCGTATGTATTTACTTCTGCAAAAATGATAGTAGGTTTTTAAATTCGCGAATATATTTATATTTTGTAGACATTTTAAAAAATACGTCTCTCTAATTACCTCAATTCGTTTTGTAAATATTTATAATTTATGATATTATGCGCTCTCGTTGGCTCTTAACTTGCCAAATAAACTGTTATTCATAAGATGGATCAAATTTAAACTCGTTTCACCTTAGTACGTTAATTTTTTTTTAATAGCACTATGATTAACTATTTCAGCCAGACACTTCATTGTTAATATTTAACAAACACATTTTTATACATTTACACAATACCCATGCCCATACCGGGATTCGAACCCGGGACCCCGAGGATCGAAATTATTTTTAATTAAAGTAAACGTCTTGTTTAATAATAAGTATGATTTTAAATGTTGGAAAAAGTGTCAAGATTAGAACAATGGCAATTTAGTGAAATGGCTCATCATGCTATAGTTTCTAAAAGCTGGAGCAATATCTTACAATGTAAGAAACTTGTCTTTTTAATTTTGAATATAGAGCTGGAATAAAGCAGTATTCTTCACGAAGATTAATGCACTTTTATGATCAGTTGAACCCATTCTGAAAGCAGTTATTTCACTTTTTTGTTGGAAGGTACAGTCAAAATGGCGTTTCTGAAGACATCAACTACTTTTTCTGTTCTAGATTTTTGGAAAGGTAAACATTCTTAAAAATTCTTTGGTATTTAGGTCGGGACTGTACAGAGAATGGTCTGATAATTAGAAGTTTTCTTGTTCTAAAAATTCAATTATTTTACGAGCTGTGTGCGAACTTGTATTGCCTTGGTGGAGAATGATTCATCGTTCGGGGTTGATTTGTCGTGGTTCAGCGATTACTCCTGGCAAACAAATGGTCCTATACCAATAGGCAGTAACAGTTTTTTGGTCTTGCTGAGAGATTGTTGGTACTTTACTTTTGAGACCAATGTTTTTGGACAAACTTCGAGAACTTTTGTCAGATTTTCTTCAGCATGGAACACCCAAACAGATTATTAGAGTTTATTTTAGGGTTCGTTTTATAAATTATTTCAAATAAGTAGATAAGTAAGGTTCTAATTAGTCAATATTTGTCATTTTAACAATTTTCTGGAATTATTTATTCCTGCAATAAACGTTGTTTATTTTGAAAACGGTGACCAAAGAAAATATTTCTAATAATAGTTATTTATTTCTTCTTTGTATATTACATTTATTCTTTAAATTGGAACGCTTGCTGCATTTGCATAGAACCTTGGTGAACTTTAGAATAAAATTCTTTTTAGTGACTTCAATAACAATTCTAATATCATACATTTTTATCGGAGTTTAATTTACATAAGAAATGTGCCATCACGTACTTCGATATATTACCAAAGTAACGTATCTCCGTTCTCAGTGAGATGGGAAATTTTTTAGCGTGTTTCACCGTTGTGTCTGGATAAGTCATTCTCATGTGAATATTACATTACATTCAAATATGTTCTGAATAATATATATATATATATATATATATATATATGTATTGTTGAGATATTGTTGAGATTGGCTTGATTTGATTACTTCTTTTTTTTTTGTTCCGAAAGCTTTCGTTTCCAGTCTATTCTCTATTATCCGCCATTTTCATTTATTGTATCCAATGAACTAGTCTGATTCTCTGTACTAGTTTGTACAGGTTCTTTACTGATTATTAGTTGAACTAGTTTTTTTTGTATTCGCCTTACACTGTTTTTGTTTTGTCTAAGTATCCATTCCGTACCCTTTTTTGGATTCTATAACTTTTAAATAAAAATTTCGACTACTCTATCTTTTTTCTAACCACCCAAATATGGCATATTTTTGTTTTTTCGCGCTCATAGTAAAAGTCATATTTTAATGTGAATCTTTAACTTGATGTTTTTATTACAGAAATAAAAGTACTCTATTAAAACAAGGCATTTTTAAACATAGAACTAAAAATATTTTCATTCTTGGAGTAATATTTTATACCGAAAACTGAAAAAGTATTTGATGCTTTAATTTGAAATAACAAATGTTAAATAAATAAACAGTTTTTAAACATTTCTTCATTCTAGTGTTATCCTGAAATTCTAAAACGCTGTAGATAATTTCGCTTTAGGTATTAATATTTTAAAATGGGAGTAACAATAGAAAACCAAAGCTTTAATTGGTTGAACATTTAAAAGTTAATAACTTGTTGTAGAACCAAACATTTAATAATAAAAAACTTACCTTATTATTATAGACGTCCAAATAATTTGGTGCTGAAAATATCGTAATTAACGAAGGGAAGCCTGTTGTTTGACTTTTTCTGTACATCCTATATCTGCAAAAGAAAAAAATATATAACATTTTTATTATAAAAATACGAATTTTCGTGAAAACATAAATACTTAAAATTTTGAGTAAATTGAAAAGGTTCTAGAAGCGCAGTGTTAACTTTTTCCATATATTCTAAATGTGTTTATGTAAATCGTAATATTTTTTATTCATGTACAAATGCAGTTTTGTATATTTTAATTATGTTATTGTAGAACAATAAATTTTATTTTATAATAAATATTATCTCGCATTATATGGGAGAAGTCGAAGAAGAAGGATTGTCCAAATCTTTAAATTTTTCAACAAAAACCTTGTAGCAAACAGCATACCAGACGCAAAAGAAATGTTTGAACTGCAGAGGGATTATTAATGTGATAAGTATATCAGGCAAAGCATTTACCACAAGATTGGAGAGTAGATGGAGAGAAAAATTAGAGAAGGCTGTAAAGAAATCGTAACACGGGTTCAGAAGAGGAAGATGCACCCATGATCTGATTTTTATAGTAGGACAAATAGAAGAGAAGTTTCAAAAAAAGGCAAAGAAATCCATATTATTTAATCGATCTCAGCAAAGCTTTTATTAGAATAAAACGGTGGGATGTATGGAAGTGTATGGAAAAGAGAGGGGTAGATTTTAACATTATAGAAATTGTTATACAGAAACAACTAAAAGAAAATAAGAGCATATAATACGGAATCTACAGATTTTGAAACAAAGATAAGATTAAGGCAATATTTGTCCTGATCTCGTTATTATTTTCAATAGTTATAGATAAAACCATCAAAAATGATCAAAAAAAGTTCAAAACATGATCGTGGGCTTATGGAAGATAAACCCAGTAGAAATGCAAGAAGTAATGTTCGAAAATAACCTGACTTTGATAGACGATTCGAAAGAAAGACTACAATAAGACTTGATAATCTACCAGATCTAGTTATAAAAAAATAAACAATGTAATCATCATCGAGAAATCTAAGACTATGTTAATGTTAATAGCGCCCAAAGAAAAACACCATCGCAATAAATTATAATGAAAAACAATAATAGAACAACCAAATAGCTACAACTACTTAGGCACATATACAGACTACTACAGAAGATCGATAATGAAATAATGGAAAGCGTAGTAAAGATGGGGGAGACAGTACAATATTCTTAAGAAATATTTTTTGGAAAGAAACAAACTCCAAAAAAGGAAAAACCAAATGGTCAAACTAAATAATAAATGTATTTGCATCAAGAATATCTACAATATATATAATAATCATAATAATGAATTAGACATAATATTCTGACACAAACAAATAAAGAGAAGGAACATAAAGCTTTCGCTGTCCGTGTCATATCTCATTTATTTATTCATGTGTGACCTAATTATGAAAGTTTTAATAAAATACATGTACATTAAAGCACACATACACACACAACTACATTTTTTTTTTATTAAAGAAGTTATGTATAAGTTGTCTCTGGTTACTTAGTAAAAATGACTTAGCTTTATTCCTATAATATGTTTCAGAATTAGAGATGTTGAAAAGGTAACTGTCTGAAATGATATTTATGAATCTTGGTCCTAGAAAGGCAAGACATTTGAATTTTTAGCCCTTGTTGGGTACTTATGTAAAAGAAAGTTTCCTATTCTTATGTAAAAAACATACTGCTTTGAGAAACAAAATCTTTCGAATATCTAGTATCCTAGCTTCTTTGCATAAGTTGTCTGATGGGTAAGTTCTTTCTCTTTTTAATAACATGTTTAAGAAATATTTCTGAAGTGTGTTTAATTTTTCTAAGTACACATTCGTGATACCACCACATCCGATAATTCCATATGCTATACGGGAGTCTACAAGATAGAAATAAAGCATTTTGAGATGGTGCATACGTATTTCAAACGGCCCAGAAGGTTCTGATCGTATTAACAGTGTTGTTAATATGATCATTCCAACGAAGATGGCAATCAATAATTATGCCTAAATATTTTACATTTTCAGTACGTTTTAATGTGATCATTTTATTATGATTAATTATCTGTAAAGTGTTATACTGAGGTAGTTTATTTTTGTAGCTTGTTATAGGTAGAATCATTGTTTTGTCAAAATTAATGTTTAGCAATTTATGATTAAACCAGTCAATAATATTATTCATTTCCGATTGAATTTTTAGTTTTAGGTCTTCCCAACTGCTTGATGTATACAATATAACTGTATCATCGGCAAAGCTTATTATGTGTCCAGAGGTTCTAATGGTAAGTAAATTATTAATATATAATATAAATAAAATTGGTCCGAGTACCGACTACTATCGGTTTTGTCAATTTTAACAAATTGTTTCCTATCAGATAGATATGGTCTGAATAAATTGTGAACCACTCCACGTATTCCTACATCTTCCAACGATTCCATCGACTGGTGGTGGTCGACAGTGTCGAACGCCTTTGCAAGATCCGGAAATACACCAATAGCAGGTTGGTTGTTATTGATTGCTTCATACATTTTTTGAGTTAGTGACGCTATGGCAACTTCCGTAGATTTTCCGCTTTGAAATCCGAATTGGTTATCAGCAATTATTTTATGTTTTTCCAGAAATTGAGTTTTGTCGCTTTTTTTATGCAAAGGTTTTATTACTGCGATTTTAAATTCAGTAGGGCAGATTCCATTTTCCATTACATTATTAATAATATAACACAGGGGTGTTGCTATTTCCATAAGGAAATATATATAAATATTGCTTTGAATATTTCGGCTTTTATATCGTCTATGCCAGGTGTCTTATTATTTTTCAAATTTAAGATAATTTTACTAATTTCTTTTTCATCCGTAGGTTTTAGAAAGAATGAGCAGGGATTTATCACTCTCGCTGGAGGTGATATTGAAGGTTTTTCTATGTTTTGTATCAGAAAAGTAAAAAATGTATTGCATATTTCTTCATTGGAGTTTACGTCTTTGCCATTTTTTTATTGTAGCTGTTTTATTATGGGTGTTTGTAATGTTTATTATAGTTTTCCAGAGCTTTTGTGAATTATTTTTATTCTGTTCAATTTGATTTTTATGATGGTTGAGTCTTGTAGCATCGACAAGTTTATTTAAATTATTTCTGTATTTTATATAGTTCTCTTTTAGCCTTATCTTTTTGCCATTCCTTGAATAGTTTGTCGCGCTTTTTAATTGACTTTATTAGCCTTATTGTAATCCAATATTTCTTTTTTATGTATTTTCTTTTGGTATTGTTTTCAATGGTTCGCTCAATTTTACTAACAAAATAGGTTGTAGCTTTCTGTGCGTCTTTGATAGTATATAATGAATCCCAGTTCAGATTGTTTAAGTCGTTTTTTGATTTTGTAAAATGTATCTTTTTTACTGTATTATCCCTATAGCTAGATTCGATATCCTTGAAAATGTTTGTGTTCAATATTGTGGCTCTATGATCTGTTACAAGAGAATCTAAAATAAAGCTTGAAAAGTAGTCGCTGACTTCACCTTTTTTTAATCTTACAAAAATATGATCCAAACAGCTTTTAGAATTTACTTGGGTTCTGGTATGGGTATTAACAGTTGAGTTGAAGTTAAACAAACTCAATATGTCCAGATATTCAGACACAATTCTATTATCTTTAGAGAGTAAGTCAATGTTCATATCACCTATAATTATATGTACATCACTATATCATTTTTACAAAAGTAATCGTATAGTCCATTTATAAATTCTTTATCATTGGTTGCCGGTGATCTACATAAGGTTGTTATTTTTATGATTTTTTGCTCTTTTTATCAGATGATTTCAATTGCTTTACATTCTGAGATTGTTACAGTCGTGGAGGTATAGTTAATAGTATTTTTTAAATAAACAATAGTTCCATTACATTTATTGATGTTACCGAAATTATATAACAAGTCGTACCCTTGTCTTTGCATGAAGTCTATGTCAAAATCATTTCGAGTTTCGGTTAGAACTAAATAATCTCAAAATTATCCATATTTTTTGAAATGCTTCTAATATTTTGATGGATTAATTTAAATTTACAATTTGTATCTTTTATGATTTCATTATATTCGGAAGCATCTCTCAATATTTTGGACGGAAATTCTGAATAGTTGTTATCTTTGATGAATAGATTCATTATTTTTACGTTATAATAAACAATTTAAGCAATTTAATAATTAATAGATATGGGTGACCATTATATTTTTTATAAGTCCATTATAAGCACTAATGCATAAAAATTTTTATAACTATAGAATAATTAAACAATTAGAGATTAAACCGGTAGGAAGAATGGTAGAAGACAGACAACTGGGATGGCTAGAGCATCTTTATAGAATATGTGAAAATAGACTAACAAGAAAAATATATGAACTTCGAGTGCAAGAAAAAAACAAAGTAGGTCATCCACATCTGACAAACGAGGAAATATAAAATTCTACGATAAAGATAGCAATTCCATGGAACGGTATAAAAGAAATAGCACAGGAGCGGAAAATTTGGAAAACCACAAGAAACACTTTATTTGAATTTGTAAAATAGATTGTAATTATAAGTATAGTCCGGTACCTATCAGTAAATGAGTTTTAGATTAAAGAAATAAATAAATCTTATATTAACTTCCACATTACGCCTTTAACAGTCGATGGACTAATGACATGTAAATTTATAAACATTTTATTTATTAAATAAGAGAAATAATTTGAACTTTTAATATACCTCAAAAAATTCGTTTTTAGACATAAAAGTATGCAGCTGAACAGAATTACAACAGATATTGACAACACTCACAAAGAGAACGCAACATAGATCATCCATTGAACAGGGCGATAAATTTATTTTTTATTATTTGTTGTTATTTTGGCATTCGTCTACATCGACACACGCTTTGTAATTATGAGAATGATACTGATTATGAAATGGTTTTTTCCAAACAGAAAAATGGTTCTTGGTATTTTTTTGTTTTCAAGCAATTTTGTTGTATGTTATTATTGACTTATTATCAGTGGCGGTGAGTTTGTTTTTATTGCTAATTACAAGAAAATGCCCGGAAGTCACTAAAATTTCTAAAAAAGAAAGGGGAGAAATTTCCAGTGAAATCTCAAACAACATATTATTCGAGAGCAAGAAGCTGCCTAGGAAAAATCGGTCGTTGCTCACTTTGGAGACGAATTTCAACCCCTTAATGCGCAAATAAAAATATGCAAATTTTATAATTTTGTTTATAAATAAAAAATCAAATTGATTTCGTTTTATTTTTCTTGTACTGACTCCCTTAAAAAGAAAATAAGGAACCTTTATTCAATACAACTGATGCAGTCTTGATAGCAGACATAATGTTTCATTGTTTATGCAAAGTAATATTGCTCGTGTCTTAATTTTGACTAATAAACTATTTTAATGAACATCAGCAAAGTTATGATATTAAATACTGACAATAGTATTTTAGCAAAATGGCTTTAGTTAATGGATTCACTTGTTCAATATTTAGTCTGCAGTGTCTGCATACACAAACAAGATTGCTAAATGGAATTATGGATATATGGAATTGATATTCTGCTTAAATTATGTTATAAGACTCACTGTGTCAATAATAAATTGATCGACGCAATATACCAAACCGAATTTTGTACATTTACATTTATATCAGAATAGTAAGTTCATGTTTATTAATTGTATTTTTTTAATTATTATATTTGACAAAGCGTTGAATTAAATAATACTTGTACTTTGTCAAGTTAACCGAAAGTAGAGTTCCTATTGATTCCTTTTTTAAGGACGAGTTTTCTTTTTGGGAATCCTTTGCGAACTAAAAGTATTTTTTATCTTAGTATTTTTTTATTATTAAGAGGAAAAATCTTTCACAAGAATGGGCTTATCTCCATTTTCATTAGAACCATTTATAGGGAACATACCATTTTTGGGAATTTTAACTCATTTTTTTGTTAAGTAAATTTTAAGATAAACTAACGGGTATTATTCTATTTGACTGGTAAATTTTGTCTCAGTGTATTTATTTTGGAGTGACATAATCATTGTTAATTACCTATCTTTTAACCGATTGAAAATTTTCCCTTTTGAAAAAGTGAATGAGAAAATTACTTAAGAGCCAACGAGGGGGATGAATTCCTTTTTTTTATATTTATAAGTACTGGTAAAAATGACAAAAATCTATCAAAACAAAAAAAGGATTATGTCCTTCCCCCTTCATGTAGATTTTTAGATCTAAACTTTTAATGCAACTTTTTTTTAATCGTGCCTTCATACCTGACGTTGAATGCGGCCTAGTACAGGTTTTTAAATTTTTATTACTATTAGCGTTGTGATTATTGATCCATTTTTGGAAACATTCTCTTTAAATCATTTTCAGAGCTGTACATAAATTTAACCCACCGCAAAAATATTTTGTACCCCATCCATTCGTATGTGCGCCAAAAAAATTAAATCTATTTTATTTTCTAATAGAGCCCGGCCTGTGCAGTATTCTAGTGGAAAAGCTAAGTTGCCAAAGCAGTTTTGTTGAAATCGTATTTGTTTTTTTCTTTGTTTAATGAAATCAAATTTGAAAAAAGGAGATGTGTTTATAGTTAGTTTCTTGTTAGTATGGACTATATGGTCTATAAGAAGGCAAATATTTTTAGTCTGAAAAAGTCACGTGATGATGTTGGCTGTTAACTGAGATTATTAGTTTTTTAGGGTTGTCACTAATTAAAGGAAATATTTAATTGTTTCATTTAGAAGGGGAGTAGATGACGCCTTGTTTTTAAAAAATGCACCTGGCCAGGAAGTACAGAACTGTCTTGGTATCAAGATTTTAACTTGAAAAGTAATCCCTTTTGCTTCAAGTTTCCGACAGATAAGAGTCGGTAAAGTAAATTAGTAACGAAGAGATTTTTATTTTATATAGAGGCAAAGCACCGTCCTTCCCAGATGTTTACTTAAGAGTAGCCTAAGTTTTTTTATATAAAAGTTGTAGTCTGTTCTTCTGCGTTAATCTCATTTTCTCTTTGATTTTTTTAATTTTGTTTTTCATAATTTTATTTTTGTAATCAAATCAATAGATTAGTATTCCAAAAGGATACAAAATCTTTTATTTTATTTATTTAGCAACCTCGTTCAACCTTACTGAAGATTGCTTTTTTTATAGGTAACAGATCAAAGGAATAATTAGGGAACAATTTCTATTACACTAACAATCACTTAAAAATAAAAAAATCAAACCAATAAAAATAGCTTTACAGTTTATTATTCAGTAGATGAAATTTATGCATGTATTGATCTGAAACAGAAGAGAAGATAATGAATGTTAGGATGGTGGTAGAATTGGTTAAAGCATGAGAAAGTGAGAGTTGTTAAATAAGAACGTTTTATTACCAAAATGAAATCAGTAGAACTAGAGACGAAGGAAATGTAGACTCATGCAATTTTGCTATTTAAAATGATAATGCAAGTAAAGAGGAAGAGCAAATAGGTAAGGCACAAAAGAAACATATTATTGGAAAATTTTAATTGAAGACTAGGAACAAGAGTAATGGAGATATATATACGTTAAGAAAACAAATTTCACATTGTACGAAGAATGAGTTTAAAATAACAAGATCACTTATTTGTCATTTCCGAAGATTCAAGTTCTATAACAAATGATTTTTTATAAGAACTCTTGAAAAACGTTAAAATTATAAAAGATCAAAGATACCTAACAATAATTTTAACATTGGAATTAAGATAGATTATAACTGAAATTAAACAAAGCTTATAAATCCAAAGATAAAAAGCTACAAATTAAGACGAAGAAAATTATTGTGTTCTATATTAGTAGGATTTGTAAGAAAAAATAAAATAATTACGCGTGACTTAATTTATTTGACGAGTCACAGAAGTAATCTAGAAACAGAGAAACAAGAAATTTTATTGTGGATTTATTTCTGCTTGAGTTTGTAAGCTACTTATATCTTCTAAATGTTTCGTAATTCACATTACTCCTAACATAATTCTTTAAGCGAACAGAAAATAGGTTTCAAGCTCTCGCTGGGAGCCTTATTTCTATATGAATATCTGTGATTTCTTAAATTTTGATTTTGCATTAATATTTTTTAATGGTTTTATATTAAATCTGTATATAAACTTTTGAATATTCTTGTTGCCTTCCGAAAAATAATTGTCTATGAATATACAGAAAATTGTTGACATAAATGATGCGTTTTACATTATCAAATTTTAATAAAGCACAGGTAAAGATCCAGTAGATGATGAAGGTATGTAAAAAATAAACTTACCCAGCATCCTGTGCTTCATGTGCTCTAATTATTGAAAGAAGGTTATTATTCTGTAGAAAATCACAACATGCAGCGTAGCTGAAACAGAAAAACGAAACAATATATTATCTGTACAGTTCTTAGCCAACGAAAGATATCGCTTATTTTATTTCGATCATAATAATTTTATAGAAGTAAAAAATAAGTATTCAAGTGATCCATGTAGATTAACTAGATATATTTTCTATAATATAAGGGTTACTATTATATTAAATAATAAACAATAAAATTATGTCATTTTTGGTTATTTTATAACCATTTATTTTAATAAAAAAAAATGACAATTGTTTTTTTTTCTTCTACTTTTCTAGTAGTAATTTACGGGCACCAATCGGAGACGAAATTACACACATATTTCAGGTTAAACATAACTAAAAAAATATTTTTTTACATCAATCAAATCATAAAAACCATTTTCACTTTTAAAAATATTTATACATTTAGTAAAATATAATGGAGTGCAATTACATTGTTTACTTTTAGTTATGAACACGAAATGAAATGATTAAGTTACTAATGGCTTTTTTTAGAATATAAAATGTTTTTTAGTTTTAGTTTATCAATCACCTACATCAAACCAACCACGATTTCAATCCTATAGAAATTTCTAGATCCTCAATTTTGCCGAAGAAGAATATTGTTTAAATAATCTAGAACTGTTAGAAATCCAAACATATTTTAAGAACAATAACAATAAATATCTTGAAGTTACAGTAAAATTCTCAAGAATTTTTGTAGCAATTATATAACACTTAGATACATTTTCACATTTTTTTAGTTTTTTATATCCTTCCATCAATACTCTACTCGCATAATTATAAATTTTCAAAATTAGTATTTTTTAGTTATTTAGTTAAATACAAAACACTATTATCGGTACCATAGAAATCCATAGAATGTAAGTAGTTTTATATTTTTAGTTTCTCTTGATGAATTCTATTACGTTTTTACAGCCTTACAACTTTACTTGAAAATGGAGTATAAATGTAATAAATTTTGAATTTTGAGAAGCGAATTTTCGATTTTTTTTTTAAATTTGGAAAGTTCTTATTTTTATAAAGGAACAAAAAAACATGAACAAACCACATGATCTTTAAACCTAATACGCATATAACCATTTGATAAAAATATTGTTTTAAGTTCTAAGTGATGTTGAATATTTACCTGTAGAAATATGAACAGCCTCGTACTGTGTTGTGTGAAAAATGTTCAGCGTTGTTTTCATTTCCAAAATCTTCTAGAGGATCCGACCATAACAAGTCGCACATGGGTCCAAATGCGGGAGGTTCCTTAAATCTGTCTAACTGTAACAATAAAATAAACATAAATCATTTATGTTAAATTATTTCATATTAAGTGATTAAGTTTATCCAGGATAGTTATCTCTTGTTTAAAAATTCTCGCCTTGCCGAAATGTTTAACATAAACAAATTGCTAGAAAACCAGGTTAAGAGTCCATCTCGATCATATTAGCAGTGAATTTTATGAAAGTAAGGTGGTTCTTAAGAAAATATTGTGTCGCAAGATTTAAATAGTGTCAGTTTTATTTGTTTGTATTTGTACGACACTTTTATTGCTACTTATTTAAATGTACCCATATAAATATTTATTTATTTATTATTTTATTTATCAACAATAAAAAATATTATTATCGTTTCGAAAATGTAAACAAAACATAACAATATAATATGGCGCCAAGTACAGACACTTTAAAAGCAAACAAAAGATCAATACGAACAGTTGAATAAGTCAATAAGCAGCGTGTAAAATTCTTGTAATGACCTCATTCTTGCCATAGTTGGTTGTATGAAAATCAACTGAGAATAAGTCGGAAATGCTCGTTCTTCTCCCCACGTTGAGCTGGACCAATCCAAAAATTTTTGGACTTTGGATGCATCCATTCAGTAGTTTCAACAGAAAACTAAAATCCGACTCTAACCTCCTATGTTCCAAGGAATTCACTTTTAATAAAGTTAGAACAGTATTGTGATTAAACTCCTCTTTATCGATGCCCTTTCTAAATCTACTGATACTTAAAAACTTATCCTGAACCTTTTCTAATTGTGTATTATAAATGTCGTAACTAGGAGACCAAATTACACTACAATATTCTAAAATACTTCGTACAAGTGAACAGTAAAGAACTTTAAAAGAGGGTACAGAAAAATCCTGAGTATCTCTTTGGGCAAAACCAGGAGCTTTAAAATAACGAGGAATGAGGTCATTAACGGGGATATTGAATATAAATTTTTTATCTAATGTTACTCCTAGGTCACACTCTTTGATGACTATTTTATTAATTGAATAAGAGGTATTAAACACTCGCCTATATCTAGAAAATTTATTATTATGCCAAACCATTAACTCTGCACCAACGATATAAATTCGTCAAATCGTAAACCTACATGATCGGATATATTTCTAATAGATTGGTAAATCTTTACACCATCGACAAACATTAAAAATTAACTGGATTTAATTACTATGGTCAAATTGTTCACAAATAAATTAAATAATATGGGTCCCAAATGAGATCCCTGGGATACACCAGACGGTACAGTTATAGGCCTTGACACTCTGTTACAAAGCTTAACCATTTGAGAAAGGTTTCAGAGAAAACTACCAATACACTTCAAAATATTACCACCAATACCATAACCCTCTAACTTGGCAATAAGGATCCCATGGTTGACTCTGCCAAAGGCTTTTGAAAAGTCAGTATATATAGCATCAACCCCAACTGCAAATTGTTGATGATAAAATTTCTATACAAAATTAAATTTGTGCAAGTAGATTTACCCCGGCAAAACCCTTGCTTTTGTGGACAAATAATGTTTTCCCAATTATGACGTAATTCAAAGAATTTTCAACGAGGGCGATATACCCTGGATTCAAAGAGTTGCTTTTGGGTCCTAAGTGGCCAATAGATCGTTTAATTGGTAGCAGTAAATCTGGGTCGGGCTTAACTAAAAAGAGTAACTTTTAGTTTGCTAAGACGAAAATAATTTTCAAAAGATAATTTTGAACTCTAAAGACAAAATTTGGGCCAGGGAGAATTGAGACGATTGGGCAAATTGGAAAATAGAACCCACTGATTTCTGCACCTTGAACTGGTACTATGGTTTTTGAATCGCAAATCACCCTTTAATCTTATTAAAAAAGTAAGTTAAGTAGAAGTTCAAAGTATTTGTTACATAATGCCTAAGTTCGGTCAGTTATTTAAAGTTTTAAAAAAAGTAGCGATTAAAGTCGTATGAAATAGGGTTACCGCTGTGAGATCGGTTGATTACATTCAAGATTCAAGATTTATTGCTATAATTTAGTGCTTATAATACAGTAAATTAATTATTTAAATAAAGTCCCAGTAGAAAGATCACCCTCCATCTCTAGACAATTCTGTCTGTTTTAGAGTAAAACTAGATTTTTTTTAGAGAATGCTTTTCAATACGTAGAATTTGTTAATTAATTCTTTCCATCTATTATTTACATGCCTTATGTATTCTATTCAACGTATATGTTGGTCTAATATGACACAAAGGTATTTAATAGATTCAACTTTTTTTGTCAAAAGAAATATGTATAGATTTTGACGATTTTGACAGCTTGTGGTGTGTAATTTGATGGAAAAGCTGTAATGCTGATTAACAATTGTTGGACTAAAGGCTATAAATTTTGTTTCAGAACATAAGTTGCCATTTAACCACGTATTTTATTTTTTGCAAATTTGTTTCTACGATCCGTTTAACTTTTTCCCAAATTTTTCTAGTGCAGATTAAAGCTGTGAAATTGGCAATTTTTGTAATATTGTTCATATATACAAGAAAGAGTAACGGGCCCAAAATTGTACCTAGCGGTATGCCCGTATTTATTGTGGATTCAGAGCTGATTTATTTACCTATTTTAACTCGTCGAGTATATTCGATACGTAATTAATTAAGAGATCAAATGTCAAACCATGGATACCATAATTATTTAGTTTTGTGAGTAGAATACTGTGGGAAACTGATCTAAAGTTTTGGCTAAATCAATAAATACCGCGATGGTTGGGTAGTCGTCAACTGCTCCAACTACTTTTACCAGATAATCCACTACTGCAATTCCTGTGCTTGATTTTTGAATAAACCCCTATTGAGACTTGGTAATAATTTTATTTATTGACCATTGATTGCTTCCATTGATTTGGAATTCGCTCTGTTTTAAAAGAAATATTTATTATATGTAGTAGGGGGACAATTACATATCCATGAATATTTTTTATTGTAGAAACTGTTAATTAACTGAATTGACTTGAATAAATATAAAGGTCCCGGTTTTAAGGCAAAATGTGTAGCTTTTTCTTGGGTGTTCATTATTTTCATATCAATGAAGAATTGCCTCTCCGTAGATGGTCTAGGTTGCTAACAGAGATTGCGTAGACACAAAGGCCTGTTCTATTTAGCGATATGATTACTTAGAGTATTGTATCCCCTTGAAATTTTAGATAGACCTATTAATATCAATTTTCAGACAAAAAGATCTCCATGTACTCCGCTCGGCACACGATCCTCATAGAGAGAATTAAATTATGACGTTGTAATGATAAGCAGATGTAACATATTAAGATCAGAAGGGTCAGATTAATAAATATAATTGTTATTACGAGGGGGTACAAATTAAATAAAGCCACTAAAACGCTCCTCGACTTCTAAAGAGAGATGTACTTTCTTGAGTTTATAAAGCTGAGACTTGATCAATATTTAAACATTGCCGAATAGCGTGATATTTTGGTTTCTATGTTTATATAAGACAATTTAATACTACAAATGAAAATTTGAATTATAACAAAAGATATTACTTTTTTAACTTGCGCTTGTAAAACCCAAAAAACTTTTTTCTCAGCTTAAGCAACCAACGGTAAAAAGGAACTAAAATCTTGATAAACTTAGACAAACTTTATATCAACTTTACTACCAAACGGGGACTATAAAAACGGCACGGACTTATTAAATATTTCCCGAGTTGGGGTTTTTAAGACATTTAACGTTCACATTTTAAAAATGCCAAGACACGTCCGAAACTTAAAGGCCTTTTAGAATTTATCATAGTGCATAAGTTGTATCGGTTTAACACCAGCTCCATATGCTACTTCGTTATTTATACTCAATTAAAAGTTTACTCTTGCGACCATCCAAGAGATGTTCCCTTGAAGTTGCTTTATTAATATTTAACACAATTCCCTAAAGGGTGTGTTTGTATGAGTAAAGGAACTGTTCTGACGTCCTGATGGATCTGAATTATTTATATAGCTCTTGTTTCGGACGGACCCGCGTCAACTCTCGTTTGAATACCGAATGAGAGTACATACATGAAAAGAAGTTTGTTTTTCTTACAACAAATTGAGAAAATTCTATTTTCGCTTACTTTGCTGCACATTTTAGAGTGCCATTTCCCGAAGGAATGATAAAACTAAATGTTTTATATGCACTTTATACGAAAAATATTTAATTCTTGTATTTTAAGTTTGTTTTTCTAGATGTATATGTTGGGCCGTTCACTTGGATTAACAAATGTGTTTTATAGAAGAATGTGTTGTACCTGCTAATTATAAACATGTCAAAAAAAAATAAGAAAAAAAAATAGAAGTCTAACTAATTTCCTCTGTTAATAAATAAACGGATTAACTGACACAGTTTTTGATAATCCCATGAAAAAACTATCTAAAAAAATGTATTTTTATGACATGATAATTAAAATAAAATGGATTTAAATGTCAACATACTTAAAGAATATCTAACTTTTGATTAGGGTGCATAATAAAACCGAGGAAACCAAACGTTAATTTGATTTAACACTCTATCGCTATTTTTTTATATTTTGCTGAATAAAATTTACATTACGGTCCAATCTTATTTCAGAAACAATTAATCCATAAACAAAATTAAAAGACTTATTGTAGTGATAAAAAATCAACCATAATTAAAAAATAAGAAATTTTACGACGTATAAGAAGTTAAATATGGTTGAAAGTGTTAAAACAGCGAGAAACAATTTATTAGAGACGTAAAGAATGTTCTAAAACTTTTTAGTACAATTAATTTCTCTCTGTGGTAATTTATAATTTTCAGCCAATTACCCGCTTAAAAGAGAATTCGCATTATTTAAACGAAGAGATGTGACTGTGGAAACCTTTACTTTTTAGAATTATACAACATGTATAAGCCAGTCAACCTTATTTTCAGTGACATTAGACATGTCATTATTAAGCTACATTGGCTTTATTCAAACGTACAGAACTACTGTAAAATTTTCGCATAAAAAATTCGACACGTAACATTCAAAAGCTTTTTATTTCTATTATCGGGATTTGACGAAATGTAGACAGACAGCTTCTTGAAACTGTCTGTTGAACTTCGAAGATGGGATGAATAATTTCCAGGCTCACCTATAGGTAGCTGTGATTTTGAATATTCGTTAACGGTTTTATTTGATATCATATGTCATCAGTTTTTCTGGGAAATTTTATGGTTTATCTTTGAGAGCTCGCTGTACTAATCAAGTTCGAAGTTTTTTGAATAATGGAGAAAGTCGAAGTAGGAGCTGTTGTAAAATCTTTTCATATTAAGGGTTTAATGCCCACGAAAATTAAAGCTGAGTTGGATTCTACTGTAGGTGAGTCTGCTCCATCATTTTCTTCTTCTTCTTATATGTAAGCAACTATTGCTTGTTTTTCTTCGTTTCTTTGCCTGTCTCTAGTCTCTTGGAAGATCGGCACTCCCTACCTTTTTCGGGGTCTTCCAATGGACCTTCGCTTTTGCATAAACTTCTGATATCTTCGGTTCTTATTCGGTTCCTTAGCTATTTTGAGAACTACGTTCATCGCTGTTGTTTCCAGTATTTGCTTCGTTTTTAAAATTTCCGTTCTACTTTCTGCAGTTTATGTTAGCATGGGCCTTATTGCCATTTTGTAGATCCTGGATTTTACTTCAATTCCGATGTGCTTATTTTGCAATATTGTATTGTTAAGGCATGTGGCTGTTCGCGTTGCTTTCATGTCTTGTCCTTTTACCTCCGTTTCAATATCCCCATACGCGGAAATTTCTGTTACGAGGTATAATAACTTCATTTCCTGCTGTATAACTTTATTGTCCAGTTCTAGCTTACATCTCAGAGGAGTTCTAAGCGTAAGCATGCATTTAGTTCTGGTTGCTGATAATTGATGCAGCAACCTTTGTAGGTAGATCATCTTCGCTTTCAGCTATCAACACTGCATCGTCGGCGTAGCATAAGATTTTGACGTTCTTATTTCCTATTTTGTACCCTTTCAAATTACGCACTTTTTTTATGATTTTGTCCGTAATAATTTTCAATAGTAGAGGGCTAAGAGAGTCGCTCTGTCAAATGCCATTCTTTACTTCTATTTCTTCGGTTAATTCACTGAAGGTTGTAGCTTGAATTTGGATATCTTGATATATGTTTTCAATTGTTTAGATAACGTTGTGAGGTATTTGTCTATCGTATAGTAGGTGTATTATATTTTTCAGCTGTATACGACCAAACGCCTTCTCTAGATCGATGAAATACATAAAAGCTGGCCGATTATATTCTATTTACTTTTCAGCTATTTGTCTTATGGCGAATACGGCACCCGTATATGACCTACATGATCTAAACCCTGCTGGTCCTCTACTACGGATTAATTTTGTTTGTTAGAATTTTTGTGGTTAACTTTAGCATGGTAGAAAGCAGATTTATTCTTCTGTAGGAAGCCGGTATTTATTTGTCATCTTTCTTAAATAAAAGAATTGTTGTACTGGTCCCCCATTCGTCGGGAATTTTGTGTAGGAGTATAACTTTATTAATAAGAATTGTCAATTGTTCTGTCAGACTCTGTCCTCTATATTTTATCAGCTCGTTGGCGATGTTATCTGAATCTGGGCTCTTTCTGTTTTTTCTAAACTGATTCTACATCTTTTGTGTCTATAGCTATATTATCATTGACCAGCATTTTGGGTGTGTTAGGTTTGGTTTCGTCCCGTTGTTTCTTGTATAATTCCTCAAGTAATTTATCCAGGTATTGGTATGTGGTTGGTACTAACTAGATCGTTGATTTCCTTCCTCTGGTTTCTAATTAATCTCCATACCTGTTTCTGAAGTCCACAGAAGTCACTTTCCAATTTCTTTAAAAGGTTTCTCAGTGTGTTGGTGTTGTTACGAATTCTTTTGTATTCTTGGCAGTATTCCTAGGTTTGTGTTGTCATGTATTTTAAGTAGGCTTTCTTTTTCCTTCCATATTACTCTTTAATTTCTTTACAGAATCAGGGGAATTTGTTAAGTCTTGTTTTCCTTTGATGTGTTTTTCGAGTACCGAGGGCTTCAGCTGTTGCTTTTTTGATTTTTCTCAAGCTGTTAATTATGTTCGTCGATCGCGTCTCTTTTATTTTTGTAAACCCTACATTCTTTAACGTATATTTAGTGAAACATTTTGCAACAATAATGTTAAATGATTTTTTAAAAAGTCTAAATAAATTCTCTTATTTCAAACTAGTTAAATAAAAAAAAAAATCTAAAAAAACAATTAGCTAATTTTATTTGAAATATCTCATAAATATTTACAGTTAGGTATAGCGAATGTATTATGAAAATGAAAAAGCTATTAAATGTCATCTAAAAGACATAAAAAAAATAGGATGTTCTATTTAAATAAAATGAGAACATCTTGGTTTTAAATTTTGATTTATTGCCTAATAATTTACGATTTTTCGGAGAACTTTTTAAAACAGAGCAAAGTAGAATATATTCCCAAATTAATAGCGGTGAAGAAAATTTCAAATAATTTTTCAGACGCATGACGCTAAATATTCATCAGTTTTGACATAAAAGTGGTTAGAACTTATTAAAACATCTATAATGAATCCAGAATACCCTATATTGGACGACTAAAAAAAGTCAGCAGTGTTCATATATGCTATAAAAAAATATAGTATTCCATTTAAAAAAATATTATCTTGGTGTGGCATTACGTTCCTGAATATCCTGTATATTTGTGACTAATTTTTAAATGTGAATCTTAAGACCGCCTTCGATTTTTGTAAATACGTTTTTTTGGTAACTTCAATAATAGCGAGCAGATCGAGCTTTGCACACTAATGCGTTACCCAGTACATGCTCCATTATTTTTGGAGTTAGTTTAGTATGATGATTTTAAGAACAAAATAATATACAGAGCGTTCCGATTATTATACAAATGAAGGCTACTCCTTTACTTCAATACCAATTTTACTGTTTATTAAAATTCTCTTTGAAAATCATGCAATTATGCGTACATTGCTTTTTTTACGTTTTGAAAAGTTAAAAGAACCATCAAAATCATATTCTAATCTTCTATTATTGAATAGGAATTAAACGTTCTTAAATTCCAAAAAACTTTCTACCGACTATTAAATATTTTTTATAATATTTTTTTTCGAGTAGGAACCTATATATTTAATTAATTAATTAATAATTATTTTTTATTCACATTAATGATTTTAGTGCATCAATCAACACATACTCTGCCTTCCCACGTGACGTTCTTCTTGACGTAGCTACTGCAAACAGATTCTCTGCAGCCTTTGTAAAGCCCAAATCAGATATAATCTGACAAGCTCTTTTTCTCTTTTATTCTATCCACAAAAGGTCTACTGGATTACTCAATGATCCACATTATTTACACTGAAATTCTTATGAGGCCTCTAGACTGAAACTGAGAATGAGCCGGCAACAATTCGCCAAAGCCATGTATGGGGTAATATTTTTAAGGGATTTTTGTTGGTGTTTAAAGTGGCAACTTTGACCAGTCAATGAGTTTATATGTTTCCAAGATGATTTTAAAAGTAATAATTTTAAATAATTGATTAAAACTATTGAAACGCATATCGTACAAGTTTTATGTAAATGGCTGTTTAAGGGTTAGGTGCCTTTTGGCACCGCCACGTGCTGCCTTTGGTGATGAAGAGGTGTGTTTGAAGTGGGATCAAAAGTGTACCCCATTTAATCTACTGAACTAATGAAAGAAATTCGTTAAAAAAAAACATAGCCTATACAAATTGCTACAACAAATCTGTCGTCGATCTCTGGTTTACTCAGTAAAGTTTTCATTTCAACATTTATCATTTAAGTGTTTGTAATTTTTAAATTTAAAATAAGATAATAATAAATATTTATTATATCTTTATGAATGAATGTATTTTTCTTTTAATCATATAATTTCGTTCAAACTACTTTAAAGAAATAAGCGCCACATAATTTATCAGCCATTTTTATCACAACGAATAAATGATAAAATATATCTGCTCGTTTCGGATTTTACAATCATTTAATTTTCTAGTAGTCAAGTAATAAAACTTCCCATTTCCCATTCCTGGGTGATCCAAATATGTAAATTTTCTCATTTCTGATTATTTCCAGCTTTCTTATTCCTCTTCCGTGTATTAATATCAAATTCTTTTAGATTATTTACGCTCTTGCATCTTATAAATTGAATTGCAGAACGAAAAGTTTTTGTGCATGCTTTGTGCATGTATTACGACCGTCAAGATCGTTACATGAATTAAAAAAGCTAGGCAACGCCTTTTCATATCAAACCCTTCAGCGGGGCAAAAACCAAAGCAGCAACAGCGTGTTAGCACGTATAATTTCGTGTGACACGATTTCATAGAGGTCGACGGATAAGCATCATAAGGACCGTATTCGCAAAGAAATTTTAAAACAATGAACACAAAATCGTTACCATTGTTTTTCCAAACCCCAATACCACATTTGAGAAAATGGATAATCTTCATCATCCTAAACTAATCTTGCTTAAATGGATTACCCCTCTAATGTGAGATCAGCAAAGAAGATTGATTATTACCTTTCCTTTATTTTTGAAAAAAATGACTATACATGAAATTGGATTACATCAATACATCATCATCATTCAAGAATTTTGAGTAGCATCAGTTTAACCATTATTTTAAGGTGGACTTGTTTTATCTGTTTAAAGGTGCGGATATGTTTTAGTTGCGGTAGTAATTTTTTTCCATTTCTTTTTGTTTCAGCATTTAGTATTTCTACTGATATTATGTCTTCCTTCTCTACATCGTTCAATTTGTTATTCTTTTTATCATTTATATTGGTGTGATGGCCTATCCATTCTAAACGTTTAGCTTTAATATCTTTACCTAAGTGAAAAAGCTAAAAAAATATTTGTCATTTGTAAAGTGTGTACATTTGTCTTTCACCATAATGTCGAATTCTTTCCGCCACTTCTAAAATTATTAACATAAAAATCATTAATATTACAGTGCGGCCCACAAGAAAGAAATACCTTACCAATATTTGGCTAACAATTTAAAAAAAAATTTCTTTATAGTAATGTGTAATTTATATAACTGTAGTAGTGTGTACAAAACCTATTATTATATATGCTAATATTTTTTGTATATTGAATATTAAGAAATTTAAATTTTATAAAGTATTAACATCAATGAAAATTAGTTTAGAAGGTCAATATCTCGATGATGCTTTGTAAGTCGAAAGCGCTCGATATAGGTACCTACTTATAAAGTAAAAATATTTTTTTTTACTTGGTAAGAAGTTTGTACAAATATTAAGTCTCAAACTATTATTTTTAATTTGGTTTACTACATTTTCTCCATTCAGTTCCTGTTCAATTTCTATGTTATTCTTTTCGCCTTCAGTAGTTTTATTTGGCTCCAATATTGTTCTTATGATCCTTCTATCTAATATTTTGTGGTTTATTTCTTCTTTTTGGTCTATTGTGATTGCCTTTGTTGTATACATTGTGGTTGGAAGAATTAGGATCTTGTATATTTTAATTTTTTTAGTTTACTGATTACTTTATTCTTTAATAGTGCTTTGTTTCTACGGTAAGCAGAATTCTTTCTTTTATTGCCCCTTTACCTGTTTGCCCAATTCTTATTCCTAGCTACTTAAGTGACATCATTGTTTTGAATTAATTGTTCCCCGATATTGGGTTTCATATTTCATGATCTACAACCATCTACTTCGTTTTCTCATTATTTATTTCTAAACTGAAGGTTACTGCTTCTTTGCCTATTTTTTCTGTAGTGTTTCCTACTATCGTTAAGGCATCTGTATAGGCAATTACTTGAACTCGATTTACAATAATATTGGTGTTGTGTATCTTGACTCTTTTAAGGATACCTTTTTGAACCAAATTAAATAGAGCTGGAGAGATTGAGTCGCCGTGTTTAACTTCTTTATTTACTATAAATTCATATGTAGTTGTTCTTTGAACTTTTGCTTTAGAGTCATTCAATAACATATCCACTAAATCTCCGAATTACCTGGACATGTCCAAATTTTTTAATTTTTTCAACATTGTTATTCTATTTACCATGTCAAAGTCATGTGTAGAGTCGATTAAAATCATATGCAAGTCTTTGTTATATTTATTCTCTGTAATTTTGGGTTATTTGTTCAACTGTTTGTATAGCATTTATTGTTGATCCTCCGGATCTAAATCTATTTTGGCAATCTCCTAGTATATACTCTACGTAATTTTTCAATTGAGGTTGACAACATTTGCGAAGATTTTGTATGTAGCGTTAAGAAACCTTATTGCTCTCTAGTTTTTAGAATATTTAGGAAAGAATAAATTCCCAAGTGAAAAATTTCAATTTTTTTTAAATTTGTTCAATTTGTTCAACTATAAGATGATTTAGGAGTGTCATGTAAAAATTAAATGAATTAGCCAAAATGAATACCGTTATAGTTATTTGGGTTCCAGTTCATTGTGGTAAATCGTAACAACGAAATAAAATACACACTCATTAGAAGAGATCTTCAAATAATATTTGTAGAACCAGAACTCTTTGGTGGGGTCAGTGATTGAAATCGGGAAAAATCTGAAGTAGAGATATTTTTGGAAGACTAGAAACTTAAAAATATCCAACGAATCAACTTAAGTAAGAATACTAAAGACAATCCTAACTTGGCATTAATGGCTGAAAGGACAACTTAGGTCACTTGACGAGGGAGACCTATCTAACTTAGATCTCTTTAAAATTTCTTAGAGAAATAGGATTAGTGCAGTTGTTACATAACAATAAAAGTAACTGTAGAATAGCGTTTACAATTCCGGATTCATGTAATCAAAATGATAGGTGTAGCAATATAAATCAGGAATTTTATACTTTCATCCCCATTTAAATAAGCTGTAACCGATATATATGGATAAGAATAATTTTGAGTCATAATTAAATAATAATTTTTCGACGCATATAATATTCTCTGTCACTAATATTTCTATCACTTATATTTATTTTTGAAGTAGATATACATACTATTTCTTTGAACTCTGTATACACAGTCAACTAGCGTTTAACAAAGCAGCGGACGGAAAGCAAGCAGGTTGGTTATCGGTGTGTAGGAACTGGTGGTTAGTTAACGCCTTTCATGGCTACTGTAGTTGACAGATACGAAACGGTGGTGTTTGAATAGGAGAGTGTAGTATGTTTCTACTTCCTCTTTAATGTGTTTCCAGCAATCAGTCTCTTACGCGATACTGCATGAAGAGACCACAAATATAAATTTCAAAGGGACCACATTTTCTCTGCAAGTTCACAAAAGTTGTTTGCTCAGGATTACTGCCTTAATTACTTACCAAATTAAGTGATTAGTAATATTTTTGCTGTTTATTTCAAACATGTGGTCAAGTTATTCAATCTTAATTTTCTTAACTTTAAAATTGCTTTAATCGATTTTCGTTTCTTGAATATATTAAAAAAATTATTTGGTTAATCAAATGAACTCAATTTTATTAAACTTATTTTATACTGCTTGTAGGTGATAGATGACAATAATGATAATGCTATTTTACTTAGAAAACGGTCTTCCTTTATCTAAACTTTACGTTTATTTGGATCCCATATCTCCAATCGTCTTCAGCTACTACATTTTTTTACAGGATTTTGAAGATTAAAAAATAGAATCCTAGACTGAGCAGGATCAACTAGATCAACTAGGTTAAACTTTTGACAGTATCAGGTGAGTTAGCTGGATAATTTATTTCGCACCCTCTACAAACTTGTTTTATTCAGAACACCCTGTCTCTTGTGATAAGGACTTGAATATTAGTTTTTATTTGTAATAGTATCTAATGCACTCGTTTGGATAAACAAAGTAAAAGTTTTACATTTACACATCCCCTACTTTCTTGATCTACACTTAATTTGCAATTTCTTTTATTATACTTTATTCAACATAGTAGTAAAACTATTTTTATGTAGTTTTTCACTTAGTTATACCAAACTTATTATGGATTCTCCTTAATCTGCTTAGTCTAGATTTGTGTTATAATATCTAAACCGAATGTTTGTCATGCATTTTCTTTCTCAGAGTTAATATGTGGGAACTTTCATTTTTTATTTTGATGTATAATATTTTTTCCCCAAACTTTACGTCGGGTTCAGGCAAAACTTTGTTTAGGATTCAAATAATGTTTTTAAAATAAATATTCCAGCGTTCTTTACGGTAAATATTAATTTTCAAATTTTTATATAAAATTTGCAGAAACACAAAGATTTATTTTATGGAGTGCGGTTTGAGAGTTTGAAGGGCCAGTACTAGCCGCAAGCGTTCAATTCATCATTCCAGCACCATCGCAGGCTTTGCGAACATGGTAATAAATTACTTTACGTTTTACAAACGGTAATTTAGCTTTGGGCCATGCTCAAATCCGATGAGTGATTGTTTACTAACAAATAATGTAGAAACTCACACATTAATCCTAGCTGCTCGTATTTGCATGCATTAAATGGGATATTAAGGGATAGTTATCTCTTTCATTTACAGATTAATTGATTTAGGATCATTGGAGGAGATTTAAATGAAAGAGTTACAGTTGGATTTTTAAAACTTTACAAATACGTCGCTCGCAATTGAAGATATAAAACATGTATGCTTAATACGATATATTTTTGAATCAATAGTAATAATAGCGTTAAAAGTACTTAACAATTGTTTTTCAATCAAAGAACTACGTTGTTATGATTCCTAAGTATAACTTAAGAACACTGAAAAAAGACTAAATTTCAAGTGACAATCCGTCTTTTATATTTGAATTTGATAAATGTGATCATTTACTGTTACCATTTTTAAGCTGTCATCCTCTTTGTTTTCATTTGAAATTTACCTATATCTTGTGTGTCTTAAGTTTTTTTTAAACTAATTATACACCACAATAACATTTTAATAATCCGTACATGTTTAAATAACTTTTTGTCATTACACATTTTTAACCTATTTCCCTCAGTTGATAAATAGGTTCTGTCTATAATTCCACCTTATAAGAATTCAAATATAAGTAAAAAAATAACATCAACTTTGATGAAAAATTTACACTATAATTTGTGAAAATCAATAGAAAAGAACATTTATACGGGAACATAGAGATGCATTATTGCCATTACTACCCTACCATTGTGATTTCAATGCTATTGAATAATTTGTGACAGATTGTAAGTAATACAATAATAAATATATTGGTTTAGCTGGATACAGCAGTGAAAAAATCATAAGTATGTGGATTAAAGTATTAGCTAACTGAGTTGCTGAAGTCTGGTCAAAATATGTTAAGATACTGAATTACTAATGAAAAAATGGTATGATCAAGAGAAAAATTTAATTGTCACTGAGAATTTGTATCTGTTTTCATACATGTTGGTAACAGTTCCGAATTAGAAAGTGAAGGTCCTGTATGAATTATTTAATTATCAAAGGAATGATATATTGCTATACAACACTCTGTTTAAATTAATAAATAAAGTTAGTGGTAAACATTATTTAAACCATTTAAATACAAAATACGACTATAGTAATAAAATATATTTTTTATATATTTTATTTCGTTTAATATTAAATAAAATCCGTGATGTATGGGTAGACTTATAAAAATCAAATTCGATATAGTATTTAATCTGGAATTCCTCCCACTTTGATGACATTTTGGGACACATGAAGAATAATAGATGAAGAACTAAAATTAAAATCTTATACTACAGTAATAACGTGTATGTAAGTTCTGATTCTCAATATTTCTTGGTTCATTAAATGGTTTTGTCTATAAAAATCTTCTTTTACTATTTCTGTTCCTTTTTTAGTTTTTTAATACCAGTTAATTTATAATTGTCAAAACATTATATATCTAGGAATACTTAAGTAAATTGCATTTGACTAAGATGAGTGCAATCGAATTAATTTTTTTGTTAATATAGTATTAACTATGTAGTTTTTATATTAAATTTTTAATTGTATATCTAATAATCTTTTAACCCACTCCAATTAACGAGCTGTGTGATATCATATCAAAACCATTCGTAAAATATGAAAGAACCTTTCTGCTTGCAATAATAATGGTTCGATTGAAGTCTGCGATTCTCATAACGGCAACAATTTTCAAATGAAAAATTCTATATCCCTTGAACCCATTAACTGCACAAATGATATCATTTTAGAGACATGGGAATTGAATTTTCAATCTATCTTCCTTTCTGCTCTAATTCAAAACTTATCAAATACGCTATCAAATTTTAGTGTATCTCTGTTCGCTAAATCCTTCTCGCTTCATCCTCGTTAATCCCGAAATTACGGAAATAAATCTATCCAAATTTTTGAAACTGCTTTTGCCGGTGTTCTCATCGGGATATCCTTTAATCTTTCTTTGAATGCAAGCAAATGTGTAAGCATATGTACTTATGATTAGAGTGAGTGTTTTACTTTATTTGTTAGAAAACAAATACTTTTCAGGTGTTATGTTTTACTTATGGAACATTATGAAAGATTATTTATGTTCGACGTAGTTCATCTAAGGTTTATTAACTAAAATTAATCAGATATTTGTAATTCGGTATATCCTCAGATTAGCTAGCTGAACTGAAGCAAATATTAAGTAAGTAAACTTCCTGTTTGTCCATAATTTATTTATTTGTGCAAAATGGATACTGACTGTAACAGATTGAGTATACAAGAGATAAATTGTTTAGGTATTTGTGAAGTAATAAGATATGTTCGTATGTAACCCAAAAATTAGGATATAAGTTAATGTTACAATTAGCAGCCTTATAATTATTTTAATCGGAAATATGTTACTAATGTCTCTAAACACCACGACAGAGGTAAAGGCATATCATAAGTGTTTTTTATTGTAAAAAAATAGTCCCAAATAGTAACTAGGAAATAAAAATACAGGCCTAGTAAGCCCATGCTATTGTTTATTATATTCTTCAAAATTCTCCTATTTTTAGCCCTTCAGTTTCTCACTTCTAGTAATTCGACGCCCTTTTCTATTTGCTGCAACCATCTTTCTTTGGGTCGCTCTCTCTCTCCTTTAGTCCAATTCTTCTCTCCAATGTCATGCTTATTATTCTGTCCTTAGCCATTCTGGTGGTATTCTCCAACCACCTCATTCTGTGCGGTTTAACAAGGGCTATTATGTTTGGTTCTTTCTACAGGATATTTAATTCAAGGTTCGATTTTCTTTCCCATATATTACTTACTCTCTTATCTCCAAATATCTTCCTGAGTCCCTTTCGCTTCCAGATCTCAATCATATATATATATATATATATATATATATCCGATTTTGTGAGGACCTCTTTCACATCCATATGCAACTACTGTCTTATATACAGAGTGGACCAAAAGTCTGAAAAAGGCCAACTATTACGTAAATTGCTAGTCCGAATTCTACAAAATTTGGGATAAGCTTATTTTGGGATACGGAGATTCCAGATTGGACATTTACAATGTTGCTAGATTTACCGTTTCTCTGATATTATTAGTCACTTTGGTTTTTTAAATACATCACCCTGTATATTCAGTCATTTTTGGAATCTTGTCTTCAATACTAGTTCAACCATATGTAACTCTTATGATTTTATGTAGTCTAGAAGATCTTAAATAAATGGAGAAATGTGGTAGACGCATTCTACCCTAGATTAGTGTACTATGAACTCATAAATGGAACACATTTCGAATACTTGATTAAGTAATCATTATTTTAAAAATCTTTCAATTGTTACTTTTTAATGTAGTTGAAAATAGTTTGTATTAAAAAATTTATTGAGACAATGAGGCGTTTACAGACTTCTGTACCAAAAATCATAAGTGTTATATTTGGCAGAACTCGTATTGAAGATAAGATTCCAAAAATGACTGAATATACAGGGTGATGTATTTAAAAAACCAACGTGACTAATAATATCAGAGAAACGGCAAATCTAGCAACATTGCAAATGTCAAATCTGGAATCTCCGTATCCCAAAATAGACTCGTCCCAAATTTAGTAGAATTCGGACTAGCAATTTACGAGATAATTGGCCGTTTCCAGACTTTTGGTACACTCTGTATAACTGAATAAAATTGCATTCATTTTTATTGTACGGAATAAAACCTCGCCCACAAGCCTTTGCCTACATTGTAATGGTAATATTTTGTCGTTAAAATGTTATTTAACTCAGCTCACTTTAATAATAGATAAAACGAAGTTTCAAAGTGCCAATCTACATTTTCTCATAGCTTACAGGATATATTGCAGCTTTTACAGCGTCCAAATAAATACAAGAAGCATATTAAACAGAATTGAAATTATCGATCGCGATGCACCAATTTTTCCAGAGTTGATCCGTTCTTTAACAATGCCAAGCCAAATTACAGAGATTGTCTTTCAGATATAATAAGATAGAATTCTGTACTAATATTATCGTATACCGAGAGTTCACAATATTTATTATGAATAATTTCCATAAAGTAAGTAAGAGTTGAAACAATTAATTTAATATTTTTTATATTTATATATGTAATAGGTGTTTTAAAATTTAGAGAAAATATTGAACAATGTATTTATCAGAAAGTCTCATTTAAATATGAAACATAAATTATACTTTTTTGTTGAATTTCCACAGTATTCCTAATATTTTTTCAAACTGTGACAGAAGATTGACAGATTTCTTATATCCATACTTGATTTCACATCATAAACATTTAAACCAATGTTTATCAAGCAATTTAGTGTAAAAGTAATCCAAAGTAATTGAACATATCAAATTTAATTGTTTATTCAATACTATATACTAAGGATATTTAGGATCTTTATTGATTTCAAATTCTTTCAAAAAATCAAGTGCTTTTTTGTGACTTGTATGAAATGCCTCCTCTGTTGTTTCAATTGTATTGTTAAGTATAAGTTTGTATTTAGTATCAATGAGGTGTTTTGCGTAATGTGACTTAGCTGATTGTTTTAATCTATCTGATCGTAATTCGGGCAATTTAATTGGTATGAGCTTTTTATTTTAAGACATATTGTAGAACATGTTGTACTTTTTATCATCTTTAGGTTGCTTCGGAAATATAAGGTTAATGGCAACATTTTCTTCATTTTTATTGATCAACCTATGTATTAGATAAAATGGGTAAATATTACAGGTAGTAATTTGTTTTATTATATTAATTTCCCTTTTAAAGTCCTCTAAACTCATTGGTACTGAAAAGCTCTATATATAATTCAATTATAAGCTGTCAATTTATATTATTTGAATGAGTTGGTTTACGATAAAAATAAGTCATATTACGCAAAATAACTAATTGACACAACCACAAACCTACACTTAATAATACAATTGAAACATATACTCGTAAGTGACAAAAAAGAAAAACTTTATTTTTTGGAAGAATTTGAAATAAAGAAATATCTAAAATGCCCTCAGTATATAGTACTGAGTGAACAATTAAAGCTGGGAAGTTAAATTATTTTAGATTACCTTTCAGATTAAATCAATAATATTAACCAACTTTTTTTAGAAAAAGAAGAATATTATTTTTTATCAAGAAATCATGCTGTACATATTGCTTGATATTGATTTATTTAAATGTTTATGAAGGGAAGTCAAGTATGCATGCTCGTATAAGAAATCTGTCAATTTTCTGTCAATGTCATTGTTTGAAAATATGATTAACGAAATTCGAGTAACAGAAAAAATATTTTAAAAAAGCTTAGGAATCCGGTGGAAATTGAAGATAAGGATCATTTATCTTTCATATTTATTATGGAGAGATTCCACAAAGTAAGGATAGAGACAATTAATTTAAGTCTTATTTAATTTTATGTCCAGATGTTCTAAAACTAGATATCGTTCAGCTAAATAATATTGTAAAAAGAAATAGAACCATCCATCTTCGCTGATCCCAATATTAGGAGAACGAGAGACAAAATGACACTTTAGAGGTAATATATCGGAAAAAAGTGTTCCTATAAGATATCCTTACCCTTCGTATATCATCTAAATTGTGTATTTCCGGTGATAAACCGCCGTGCACACAGAGAAACTGTTGATTCATAAGCGCCGCAAGGGGCAGGCAGTCGAACGCGTCCATACACGCTTCATATACACGTTCTGAATATTTTATTTTACCTGAAAATAAAGAAAAAATAAATTAATCATAAGTTAATACCTATTCCTAGATTATACAGCGTGTTTTATAAAAAATGGAAATTTTTTACCATAAACTGGACTCAAAAATATTATTTGGCTGTTGTTACAAACCCGATGACACCCATTAGGGAAAAATTCAAAAATGCTCTTTCAGTGGAAAGTTTATATACCTACAAAGTTTAAGAAAAGAAATAAGTCCTTTAGTTTCACAGATTATGAGACTAAAGGATTTATTTGTCCCTAATTTATTTTCAATAATGTAAACTCGCATATGGCAAAAACAACCCACTTTATTTAGAGTTTAAGAATTCTCCAATGAGCTGTAGATATTTGTTAATAATAAAAATTAAACTTTCAGAGCCGCCATTTTGTGGTGGGTAACATTGTTTAATATCTGCGGTGTGATAGGTCTGATAACCTTCATATAAAAACTAGGAGATTAAGATCTGGTGACCTCGTTGGCCATTATAGCTGTCCTCGTCGTCCACTCCAACGATTGGGAAAGATAAAGTCAATGTATTGAGAGACACTTTTATTAAAGAGTGCGGTGTTATCAGAACGTACAAGTAGAATATTACATTAACAATAATTGTAAGTTCTTTGTATTTATTAAAAGTGTTTTTATTCCATTAACTTCAAATGGGACTCAAAAACCAGATAAAGTGCTGAATTCTTACAAATGATGTGCCAATTGGCTTACCATCTCATGTAAAAAAATATGCGTGACGTTATCGACAAAAGTCACGTGAGCTCTTAGTGCAAACCATACATAAACCCATACATAAACTGGATGGCGTGTGACGTCAATCTTCCATCGCTATTGTTGTAATGAATATTACTAGAGTGAGAGGATACTAGAAAGATCTTAGAAAATATATGGTTTAAGAGAAAGATGGAAATAGGAGGGGAAATCAACTACACATATGTATACACTTTTTACTACAATATAAACATTACTGATTATTTCCCACTCTACTGCCTTCTTCCTATCTCTCTCTAGTTATGTTCATGGCCGTTCTCTCCCGCATTTATTATTATAACTATTTGTAAGGTAAATACATGTTCAGAGAATTCATAACTATGATTTTTTATGTATTTTGTTGACCTAAATAAATAAATAATTTAAGAATTCCTGATATAGTTGGTGTGGTTTTTAGTTATACTAAAAATATCAAAATATCGTAAATTTCGACCAAAAAATCGAACATGTTAAAAACAAAACCTAAATACTGAGTATCGTTTATATAGTGTAAGTATAAAGCTATTTGACTTTTATTTTTATTTTCCGTTCATCCTTCTAGTTTCGTCTAACAGAATTTTTTCTACTACGTTTTACATTTTAATTGATCACTAGTTTGAACTAAATTTTATTTTTCTAACAGTTTAAAAGTATCCTGTCAGTATCTAGTTTTCCTGTGGTTCATTACAGCTATTTACGAAGTACTCTCATATCTGTCATAAAAACTGAGACTTTTAGATAATATTTAAGTGAAAAATTTGTAGTTCACCTAGCAATAAATGGTAACTCGTTCTTAAATAAAATTGTACAACTATAAATCCACTTCCCTAATTTATTATTAGTAGGACAAGAATAGTTACCACTACTTGTAGAAAGTTTCCTTAATATTTCAAACTGCTTTAACGACACTCATCAGAGAATAAACATCATATTTAAATTTAAATTACGAAAATTATTTCAGACTAGTTCACTGAGGCGACAGATTTCCTGACAAAAATTGACCATCTTGAGTAAATATGTACAAAATAATTAGATAAATAATCAGAAATTATATACAGATGGTCCAAAAAAGGTTTAGAGCAGTTGAATAGCTTATATACTATTTTCAAGAAAATAAAAAAAAACAGGTTACCAAAGAAACCAAAGAAAATGAAAGCTTCCTCAGTGAAACTAAAAGCAATTAAAAAGCGTTCCAAATATGTTTAAACCATGAAGAAAAAAAATTATGTAATTTTTACTGATTGCCAAAGCATAGTACAAATAACTAAAATATAATTGTCAAAATGGTAAAAAAACTACATTATCAATGAAATTGTTATACTGCATAGTGAGGCAGCAAAAACAGGAAAAAATGTAATACTGTGTTGGAAAAAAATTCACATTGGCCTGGAAAACAATGAAATAGTAGATGACCTCATAAAAAACAACAAAGAAAGTTTCTGACAATGTCGGATATTATAAAAATATTCAACTGTTAATTCACACAAATTCACAATTTAAAACAGTTTTCAACAGAGCTGTTATCAGAGCTCTTTGCAGAATAAGGAAAAAAAAATACTCAGTGGCTCCATCATATGACAGAAAAACAGGTTTAATAAACAATGATGAATTTATACGTGGGGAGTTAACATTATTTGTTGTTACAATGTCCGTTGAATTATAATGATATATCAAACAAGTTTACATTAATATTCCACTACCTACTAATCTAATCTATCTACTCGAATTCTAGATTCCAGATGTATTTATGATTTTTTATACTCATATTAAGTAAATTAAAGCTCTGACAAAAAAAAAACAAGACAAAAATTAGACCAAGACGAGCAAAATACTAACTTCAAAGAAAAAAACCAATAAGCACCAACTAATAGAAAAGGAATTGTAAAATAACACATAATTGTCAAATGCAAACAATCACTCTATGTTTTGTGAAGAGAGAACTCAAAACAAATTAATTACGAAGACCTGTGACAATAGAATTCATAACACACACAGACGTACTATTTGTTTTTTTTTAACAACAGAAAACCGCATCAACCAATAAGGGTAAATAACGGTTAGGTCGTATAAAATGTTACAAAATCTTATATTTTACAATATAAGTTAATATCTTTAAAGTACTGTATAACTTCTTCGTAGTTTTTAGTTTTCCAATTGTTGGTGAGGGTCTCTGCTTTTTATACTCTGGATAGATGATTATGATATGTTTTGTAGTAAGTGGAACCTGACAACAGTCACATTGAGATGTAGGTTCTTTAGTGAGAGAACTTAGTATGTCCCACTCTAATTCTTGTAAGCTTAACTCGGTCCTCACTGCGTGAAGGTTGAGGTAATTTGACAGATACTTTCGGTAGTAATTCTTTTAATTTTGTATTTTGGATTTCCCAAGTTGCTTGCCACAATTTGTTTACATACTGTTTGTAGGTGGGTTTGTGATCGAAATGTGGAAACTGTAGATTACTTCGGGTTCCGTTTGTTTCTGCTGCTGAAACTGCGATCCACTTTCTCGGTACCTACGATTCCCATGGGAAGGAGCACACATAAAACGAATGGCGAAGTGGTTGTGAAAATATATTAGAAGTTCTTCTTTAATTTTTTGAATCACAGAATGTGATGTGTATGTTCGTTTCAGTTCTTGAATGACACTTAGTGAATCAGTAATAATTAATAAATCGGTGTTCAAATGTCTTCCATATTTCAGTGGTTCCGATATAGCGATTGTTTCCCCAGTAAAAATACTGCAATGATCATGGATTTTTATCGAGTGTGTGTGGTTTTCACATAATAGAGCAACCGCTACTGCTTTCTCCGACTTTGTCACATCTGTTTATATTATTTTATATGTGTTATATTTAGCTATCTGTTCAGTATACATTGTTTTGAGGATAATGTGATTATTGACATTTTTGGGAAATGCGATAAGATTAAGATTGATGTGAGGAATAGGAATAATCCAAGGGGGTGATGCTCTAACAGTAGTTAAAGATTTCTCAAATATTTAGACGTTCTAATCTGTAGATTTAATTATTTCTCCTATGGGTACAGTTTTGTCCTTCTTGTTAGTGTATAGTGAATTCTCATTTTGAAAAATTGCAGCAAAATATTAATATCAGGGTTTGAGGAAATGGATAAGCAAATCTTTAAGATTCTCATTGGAATAGATGGACAGAAGTTTGATATGAGTTTTTGAGACGGAGTAATCAATCTTATTTTCACTAACTGTAATAAATTTATGAAACTCTACTAAATTATCAACATGTGAAGTGTTCGAAAGGAAAACACATATGTGATTGTTGGAGATTCTTGAAATAAACAGTATACTTTTTGGTTGGATAATTGTTCCTATAGCGATCAGATAATCATGTATTTTGATATTTTCTAGTGCTGAGAAAACAACGGCTTGTTTTTTAGATGGTGGGTTAAAGATGGATGCAGCATTCGAATACGACCTGGGTATTGCGTTTTGAGTTGAGTTTGCTGTTTTGTTGAATATTATTTTGGTTGTTTGGTGTTGTTTGAATTTCAGAATATCCTTTTACTGGCTTTATTGCTATCTGTCTCGTTGTGATTTTACTCTCTTAATTTTAGTTTTGTTTCAATGGCCGTTGTCGTCAATTTCCATCTCGGAGTAGCTGCCGTTATCACTTCCATCGCTTTCAGATGACATTTTTGGTTTAGACACTTGCACTAATTAAAGAAAATACAAACTTTTCTACTCCCAATAAATGCTAGGCTGAAAGCTGTATTAAATTTTAAGTAATACATAAGGCTTTTTGTATATTGGTCGAATATACACTGCATTTGGAGTAACAGTGAGATATGCTAGATATACTAAATTTAAATATTTGTATTAACAAATAATCAGTTTCATATCCAAGAAAAAAAATATTCCAGCAAACGCTTTTATTCAGAAAAAAATGTAGGAAAATTAACTTCTATCATGTTATTTGGTTCATTTTTGTATGCTTATTATGAATCTGTTGAAAGTTGATGTTGATTTTAAAGGTATTTGGACTAATAAAATGGACTGTTGTTATAAAATATCAAAAAAGCTTACCGGATAGTTTAATGATGGCTTATTTGGGATCGCCAACTAATATACATATTTTACGCCCTTTAAAAATAAATTAAATTTTATTTATTAAATTAAAAAAAATCACAAATTAAATTTCATAAAAAAATTAATTTGGTTTATCTGAAATATACTTACGATTTATTTCAAATTTTGGTGGATACTTCCTTTACATATACTGAGCATTCACCGATATTTTAAAATTATTTTACATTATACTGCGCAACAATAATTAAGGATCGCTCGCCTTTTCTAAATGTTTAACTTCGAATCGAAACATGCAAAAAGCCAAAAACGCTTCTTACAAGTATTATGATTCAATAATAAACAAAACTATCGTTTTGATTTCTGATTTTTTACAACTAGGTATAAATATCAAATGTTAGTGAAAGTACGGTAACGAAGTTCATTGTTAAGTTGTTAGTTATTAATAATTATGAAAAGGAGATGTACATTTCAATCAGCCACTGTAATTAGACGTATTAAAGACGGAGTTCATTAAGGATAAATTAACGCAACAAAGGTGTCATACGGATTTTAGTAAGAAATGTCATACAAAAACCACATTTCACGGCTCAACATCGTAAAGATCTAGTATATAAACAGACCTATTTTAACGAAATCAATTAGAAGTCGCTAAAAGGGATGGGATTAGGATCTAGACGGTCAGCAAGGATACCAGAGTTCAGAAGACAATTTGATTGGATATCGATACATTGAGGACATTTTGTAATTCTATGAATTATACTTAAAAATATTGCAAATATTTTATTGGCCAAGAGGATAATGACCTTCTTCATGTCGCCAAAGACGACCGAACGTTACCTGAAGAAAAGCATATTTTGGTTATGGGACTTTTATTCCATAGAAAACATGTGGGATAAATTATAACTTTAACTTTAACTTTAAAAATGTCTTTATTATATTTTTAATTATCTTATTAAACAAACAGGAAGTGTGGTACTATCGTAGGGACGTGTCCCTTCCGATAAGGCGCGGACGCATAATGCTCCGGCACAGGCTCTTGAATACCTCCTTGTTCCTGCTAGCCTTTCTGTGTTTTTTCGCCCTTGCCCTTACTCCTTACCATAAATTGGTATTATTAAGAGGTTATTTGTTAACGAAAGCGGTACTGATCTATTACTCGATTCTTTGTTACCCTCATTATATAATTATTTATTGCCCCAGCCCTGAAAAACAATTGGAAAAAACAGGAAGACCTCCTTTCTGGTGGAGGCGTATTGCCTGATCGGCCGCTGTATACATCGCACTCGTCCCTGCCGCAATGCCGGATGGATTTGTAGAATTGATTTTTCCTCACCAGGCGTCCAGCGCTCAGTCCGACCGGCGAGCACGGGTCCCTGGTTTTATACCTGGTCGCCGCGCCCCACCTCTCGGACCGAACGCCCACCACTCAGTCGTCGGTCCGACCAGAGGTCTTGAGCTCTTGGGCCCAAAACCTCTAGCCGCAGAGGAGGACCAAGGGAGAAAAGCGCTGGCCGCTACCCCAAGACACCGAAAGGTAGGACAGGTTGTATCACCCCACCCAGCCCTTGGGGTGATATCTCGAGGGAAGAATGTGGACGAATGAATCAGAGTATGAATGTAAGAGGTCCTGTCTGGAGACAGGGGGTGGTGGAATGGGTTCCCCATCTTCCATATCAATAAACCCGATATGGAAGATAGGAGACCCGGGCTCAGATTGAATGTGTGTGTGTCTAGCCGCAGTAACGACCTGGCTCGGATCCAGCGTGTACGCTGTTATGTTGACGTGTACATGGGAAGAATGCGATGTATACAGCTGTGTTTCCCCCATGTTGTGATTTTCTGTTTACTTTGGTCCCTGAATTTAATTTTTAAAGTTATAATTATTTAGGTTGCTTACAAAATCATTGTATGTCATGAAGATTTCAGTATTATTTTTACATTTTTTGATTTTATTATTAAGATCAGTGACCGCCCTCGTCAACTCACCCAAATTAACCAATGTGTTCAGTTCCTTGAAGGCCTCATTCACATCCTGAAAGGCGTCGCTGTCTCCGTTGTTGGTGGTTGTTGGCCTAACATACTGTCTCGTTACCGGCTTCGGGTTTAGTGGGGGGAAGTCTTCCTGCAGGTTGGGTGTGATAGGAGTGTTTTGAAGCGGTGGGCCTCTGCTGCTACTCCATGGGTTCCTTGTGGGGGCTGGGGCTGGGACATATCTGGTTTTGGGCCTGTTTAGGTTGTTTTTGGATTGTATGAATTCCAGTTTTCTGCAATAGATCTCACAGTCCGTGGAGTTGGCCGGGTGTGGCCCGCCACAGTTGGCGCATTTGGCTGGTGTGTCCCTTGGTTTTATGCATAAATACGTCTTATGGGCTTCTGCGCATTTGAGGCACCTGGGTGTCAACCTGCAGTTAGTCGTGGCGTGTCCCCAACCCTGACAGTTGTGGCATTGGATTAGGAGCCGTGTTGATTTACGAAGTTCCCAGGTCACCCTTGTGTATGAAACTACCCTTACGTTTTTGTTTAGATATTCCAGGGTGATGGCTGGTTCTGTTGTGATCAAAAATAGTGGTCTGCCTTTGGTTTTCATCTTATATATTTCTTTAGCCTCGATCTCGTAGGTCTGCAACAGGTCTTCTTTGATCTCGTCTGTTATCGTGTTATCCGCCATCCCTCTCAGAACGAATGCATGTTTGCGTTCGTTCTTAGCTGTATATGTGTAGTACGGAACCTGTTTATCGTCGAGTTGCTCCCTTAGGGTTTTCCTGTCTACCTCGTTGTCCAGGTATACGATGCATGAGTTCCTTGTGTGCTTGAATGATATGCTGCCTTTTAGCTTCTTCTTCAGTTCATACCATAGTCCCCTACTGTCACTGACTGTGCCATCTAGTACAATTGGGGGGCAAGATTGTTTTGTTGGCTGCGTCTTCTGTGCTTTCTGCTTTTTGTTTGCGGCTTGTTTGGCCGCTGGTGTCTTCTTCTCTACACTGCTTGTGGAAGGGTTGTTGACTTCTGTATCAATGTCCGAGTCTGGGTGACTGACCAGGGCTTGATATCTATTTTCTGTATTAAGTGAGGTCTTCGCCTTTTGTTGAATGAGTGCTTTGATATTTAAGCTTTTTTTTGGTAGCTTAAATTCTTCGGTTATTTGCTCGCCCTTTGTTGCCATTTCGATTATGTCCATCTGGCCTTTTGTGACTTTATTTCTTGCGAGCAGCTTCCTGAAGTCACTGTTTGGTGAATATCTCTCTACTTGTTGGTCGGTGTCCATTTCTTCCGCTGACTCGTCTTCATCTGAGGATGAAACAATTGGGTGCTTTACTATTTTTGCGTGGGTCTTGGCTGGGATCGGGCTCTTATTCTGGGTCACGGTACTTCCAGACCAATGTCTGGAGCTGCGTGCCGGGGGTATTATCGGCTCTCTGTTTTCTGTGGCTGTTTCCTTTTGTTGTTCAATGACCGTTTTTTCCACTGTTGTTTCCTCATCTGATGACGAAACGTCCGTGTGCTTTGCTATGTTTACGTTCGTCTGGATGGGATTCTGTTTCTTTTTCTGTATTTCGGTACTTTTGGGATCCTGGTTTTGTCCACAATCTAAAATTCTTGTTTTGACTGCTTTGCCTCTCTTAATCTGAGAGGGCGACATAATTATCTTGCCGGTGTCCATGTCTTCGTCTTTATTCTTCACGTCCACCGCTGGTGCGTTTCCGTCTATCGTAATCGTTTTCCACGAGCTTTCCCATGCGCTCGGTCTTGGTGCTTTCTCCGCACTCTCCCGTATGCGGAGATTGTTAGTTTTCTCCTCACTTTCCCAATCGATTTTGTTTAATTTCTGTGCGAAGTCGTTAACAGCTTTCGCTACACTTTCTTCATTGAGAGTCCCGCGGTAGTTCTCCGCACTTTGCTGGGCCTTTTGTTTCTTGGCCGCCTGGACGGGCGACGTGGAGCTGTTCCACGTACTTTCCGAGTGGCCTTCAGATTTTGATGTGGTAGATGTTTCCAGGCTGCTGGGCTCTTCCTTTTCTCTAGGTAGGATGATGTATTCCTGGATTTTGATCCTGGACGTTCGGTTTACTGTATTTGCTTTCTCCGTACTTTCTTTTTCAGGGCAAATTTGGCCAGGGTCTGTGGTGTAATGGGTAGAAGTTTTCTCCTCATCTATCGGGTTAGTAACGGTAATGCCTACCTTACCGGTGTTGGGGTGGGTCTCTGGCTTCTTCCGGAGCTTAGCTTTGAACTTTATGGATTGGCTTCCCTTGTGAGTTTTCCTGGGTTCTTGTAGACTCGTTGTCGGTTCCTTTAATTGGTTTTCTGCATCGAATTTAGCCCTTAGGCGTTCTTTGAGCCTCCTTGAGTAGACAGTTGAATGTTGCTCCTCCCTCTGAGGGGTAGGAACTGTGGTAGGGCGCACCTTTTCCTTCAAATTCTGAATGTTTGCACTATTACACTAATCAGTCTCTGTCTGCACACGTTGTATTTCTACGCACTTTTATTTACTAAAAATAAACACACTATTCTGTTCTCGGCACGTCTATTCGCTGTCACGGCTGCACAGCGAATAAATTATAAAGCCGCCAGAGACAGAGAAATGCCAAATAATCTACATCAACTTGCAAATGCTTTACTTTAAGAATTTGAGTTAGAGTTTTTATTTCGAAATTGATATAATTTTTTTTTCAAAAATTCTAAAAACGTTTGTTTAAATCATTTTAATTCTTATAGGGCAAATTGTTTGTTTATTTAGTTTATTATAGGACTGGGAATATTGCATGTTAAATTAGTTTAATAGAATTAATTACCTTCCATCACAATTCTTCCTGCTTTAATTTTTAAGAGTGATCCTTAATTTCTTTTGCGCAGTATAATTACATTTATAGACCATTTGAATTTTTAATTAAAGTAATTAAATTATTTTTGTTAATATATTTTTGCAAAAAAAAAGCAACAAACAACAAGTATAGTAAATGCAGTACTAGCAAGTGAAAGTATAGCAAGAGAACACTTTAGATGTTGTAATAAACCAATAATTTTAGATTGTTTTAATTTAAATATACTAGTTTGTTATTTCGTCTTTAGTAACAATATCGATATTTTTGGTTTTGATCGTTAGTGTAATCATGGTAGCTTGGCTAATCCAAGAGAAAGCTATCGAATTATCTATTTCAAAAAGTGTAATTTCGTTGGATTTATAGTTTTAGTAAAAAAACTTTAACGAAAAAAAGAAAACTCTACCTATAGCGTAATTTAAAAAAATGTAAAATGTAAGTCAATTTAATTGATTAATGATAAAGACTAAAAATTGTACATCTTTATACCATATTTCTAATTTGAAAAAAACAATAGTAATAAATAATGAGAATAGTAGAGCAAAATATTATAAAGGAAATAAACAGTAAATTACAGCCTTCCACACTCTTAATCCATAATTTATCAAACAACTTTTTTTAATGTTGGTTACAAAATAAATGTTTGTTGGAAGATATTCCCTAGCAAGAAAACCTCTTAAGAAGAATTATGTTCGTAATTCTGCACGCTATAACTGTTGAAAATTCCCAAACTACTTATAACTTTTCATTAATTTGGCGCTTACAACCAAGTTCTATGTATATACCAATAAGCTTTTAAGATATTTTTGAAAAAGTTGAAGTATTTGAGAAATTCACTTGTAACTTACATACAGCGAAGTTATGAATAAAAATAATAATTCAATCATTTTCTTAGTTATAGTTTAATAATAAAATGAAATCGAAATTTATAATAACAAAAATAATTTATACTTTTTTTCTAAATGATATTCTCATTAAAAATTTGACAACTTTTTAGGACTTTAAAAGTTAAATTGATAGCTCTGAAATATTCATAATCTAACAGGATTTTCAACATGAGTTGCAAAATATTGAAAAAATAAATATTATTATTAAAGCAACTAATATGTTAATGGATTACCAAATTACATATAAATTTGGGTATTATAATCAAAATATAATTCTGATTCGAACGGTCGAACGGTCCCGATTGGACATTGATTTCATCAAATTCTATTTATTAAATCAATCGTAGAAACTTGTTGAAAAATGTTATATTAAATTTAGAATTTAAAGATTTAATATGACGTCACATGGGATTTTTGTAATTTATATTGCATTCTCATTCTGGAAACAAAGTGTCAACAAAATTTCGAATACCTAATATATATATAATTATTAAGAAAATTTGATATATGCAGACTTGAAAAGAAAGGCTGAAATTTCATATTATACAGTTGTTTTAAGTAGAAAGATGTTCTATTATTTAATTTTAGATCATTAAATTATTAAGGGATTATAAGAAAATTTTATAAAATGAGCTGCCAAATAACAAAAATTATGAATTAGATGGATAAAAAAATATAAAGTTATGAAAGCCGTAGAAAAAATTGACATTCTCTCCTAAATTTGACTGCTAGTAGTAAATTTCGTTAAAATCATACAAAATTCATGACGTAGGTACTTGTACTTGTAAGTAATAAATCAATGTGTTTGTTTTATTAAATAAATTCACTCTTCATATATAATATAAACAATTGTGATCAAAATATAGAACTTTGTTTACAATTATAAATGTTATGAAGTGAAACTATTTTACCTCACTTTGGAATGGTAATAATATTTTTTTTGCCCTAGACTCCTAGTTTTAATTTTCTAGATTGGAAAATAGTAAATGCCTGGTACTTTTTGAATCGCAAGATTTATTGTTGAGTGTATTTTGACACTGATAAAGCCCAATGTTCTGCTAATATAGAAAAAATTTACATTTAAATTTGCAGATATACATAATTGCTTAATTAAATTTTTAGTAGGCACTAAAATGCTCGTGTCTCTGAATATTATTTAGAATTAGTATTTTTCAATAATTTTGTAAATAATTGAAACTGTATGATTAATTAAGACATTTTTATGAAAATAGTAACATCATACGATTGATGCAATAAAATAAAATCCGCACTGAAATTTGAATATATTTATTTACAGTTTTTTGGGTTCATGTTCCACTTTATTTATTTTTTTGTCGATTTATTTTGCTTTATGTCCTAGAATTTATAATCAGGCTCCCACTTTTTTCTTTTAATTTAATTCAATTTAATTTAATTACAAATTTTGTTTATCATTTATCAACAAATTTATAAAATCTGAAAATCGCTAGATAAAATAAAATATCTTGTAGGTATGTTATAATAGGTATGACATGTTAAGTGTTTTCATTTTTTTGTGCTCCATGTTGGACGCCAATTGTAACAGGATTTTATCTAGTGATTCTTAAATTTGAAAGCAAAAATAAATATATGTTAGTATACATATATATAGGGTGGTACAAAATTGTAAAGCAATTCTTCTAGGGGTGATAGTTCACCTAAAAATAATTTCTGAATAAAAACCAATGTGGGAAATCTTTCTTTTTAAAGATTTCGTAAACGTGAAAAGTTGATATCTATATGGTAAGAGCAATGAATGGATAATGAAATAAGAAATCAAGTTTTAGAAGAGTTTCCATTCTAATTCTTTAATAAATATTTTCTTGGCATAAATAACGAATATTTTACAATAATTATAAAAGCTTCATTTTTAATAAGTTATATTAAGTCAAAGAAATGTCTAAATAATGAATTCCGCTAAGATATGATCTTATTTTCAGATAGACTAAAATTATTACAAACTTATAACCAAGAATATCTCTGTCATATATATTTATAATAAAGACTATCAAGATATTGAAATTTATCCACACAACTATAACTCGACGGCATACCATATGATCGATAAATTTAAATCAGACATCCTACATAATATTCAATGTCTATTGTTTGTTCAGTTAATAATTTTTTGGGTGTACATACAATTATTGTTTTAGTTTAATTATAATTACATGTACAGGGTATTTCAGAGAAAATAGACAAGATATAAGTTCAGAAAAAATATTAGTTTTTGCTAAATAATACTTTTCGTTATCTACTGATATAAGTTATAAGAAATTCCATAATTTTTACAACAAATTTATGTATTGATATCATAAAATTTTTTTGAAAACGTATAAAAAATTATCAACAAATCGATTATAAAATTCGACACCGGTAAAAATATATGGTCAAATTTTTTCTTCATCACAACAACAGAGCGTTGTATAATCGACACAAAAGTAGGTATATAAAATAGCGACAATGGTAGTAAATGTAAGGTTATATTTCATAGTTTAAGTATTTGTAAATATACTTACTTACGTCAAATACAGTATAAATAGCACTGACAGATGAATTTTGTTGGATTTGACCCTTTGTGCCACATTTGAGTTGAATGGATAACCTTTTTTTTTATTTCAGATATCAATAAGTAGGTTAAAAATCACGTTCATATTTTTCATGTTTGTAATTTGGGCACGTGCATGAATTCTCGTAAGCGTTCGTGTAGATTTCGGCTAAGTTCGATTAGTTTATTTCACAAAAATTCGAATAGTTAATAGTACTATGACGTAATTTGAATATCGTGCATTGTTTTTTCCGGGAAAAGTCAATTAGTTTTGATTTTTTATTTCATATTTTTTTGAATATCCGTCTAAAAATACTTTACATATTTTTAAGTATCATTTTCCATGTAAGGAGCTAATACATTCTGCAAAACGTTAGATTAGAAGTTACATCGGTCCAGTCAATTCCCATAAACGTCTAAGAAACGTATTCATTTTTTTGTGGTTACGTCATATGCCCATTTTTGAGCCACTTCTGAGTGATTCATCACCTGTCAATGTCGACTGAGGATTTGAAGTTCAAGAGACCGTAAATGATGAATGATTCCTGTATCTACTAGAACTCGTCCACTAGATCGACAAGTGCTCTCAGCCGTTATAGAGAGCCGTCTATTTGCGTCAATAATAAAACCTTTTCATTGAAGATATCTTGAATGATTTGAAATCTTAAGCGGCAATCGTCCGAGTAGTAGGAAAAAAATAGAAAAAATGTATAAACACGAACAATTTATTTATAAAGAGCGAACTAACAGTAATGGAACAAATTCATTTTTTCAGTTAAAATACATACTTATAAAACATTCCAAAACACGTCAATTTTAGATTATGAAATGACATCCTGTACTAGAAAATGTAATTCCTAAATTTCAATTTTTTCAATGGGAAGTAAGATTTGATAATCATATGAAAGGTCCCTTAATTCTCCATTTAAAAATGTTATATACAGTTTTCAAATATATTACAAAAATTAACGTTAAAAATATCATCTGATTAACGAAATTCGATGCAACACACTAAAAACTTAATAAGTCATACCGTTCAGTTCTTGATAATATAAAAAACAAAAATATGAATGGTAATGTAGGGATGTTCAAAATGTCAAAACGTTGGGGGGTTTCGTAACGTCCTAATCTTAAATAAAAATGTCTTCTAATGTTATTCCACATCGGAGTTGGACCGACCTGATTGCAAACTTTATTCTCCTTCTTAAGTCAGCTAATTCAAGCGGTTTAGATTTGTATACTATAATATTGGCATATCCCCATAAGAAGAAGTCTAATAGCCTAAGATCTGGTGACCGTACTGGCCATTCTATTGATCATTGCCTCCTTCGCTAATGTGGCGGTGCTCCATCTTGTTGAAACCATATTTAATTTGTTAAAACTTGTGGGTTTTCTGTACCAAGATATAAGTTTGCCAAAGTTGACACGACTTTTTTTTGTAGCAATGTTAAATAATTATCTCCATTCAAACTGTCTTCAATGATAATTGGACCAATGACATGGTTTCCAACTATTCCTACCCAAACATTTTTCAATTTTTCATAATTTCTGCAGAACTGTTTTCGTGAAGTTATAATCACATAATGATTTGCGAACACTGAAATGGTTCTTGCTTACTTCTTCAATATCTAGAACTAAATGATACAACTTAAAAACTTCTTAGAGTGATGTAGCGAATTTCGTCAGTAAGATAATTTTTTTTTAGTATTAATTTTTACAATAAGTTTGAAAATTATAACTGTTTTAATAAAAGATGAAGAAACTCTTCAAATAATGTCCCTATTTCCCATTTAAGACTTTGAGGCCTATAACTGCAACTCGACGAGGATTCAGTGTCATTTCATAATCTAAAATTGAGGCGCTTAGTGATTTTTAATAAACATACACAGTGAATGAATAAATGAATTACTTCCATTTGATTGTACCATACTGTGTACAATACAGATGATTTCAATATTTTCGACTGACCGTAACAAAAAGAAAATTTGCTTTAAATACCTATTAACATTATTAAAAATGTTTAATCAAACACTGATTTCCTTGAACAAGTCAAAATTAAGTTTAATAAATGTATTTTGTAAACTACAAATATCTACAAAATCCGAAACTAAATTTTTATCACTTATTAGTTCACGACTATTGGATATAAAACACATTATTTAATCAAACTTAAAAAAAGTTGATCGAAAGTGACATTAGGTACATGTATTTAAATCTGAAGATTCCAAATATGTAAAAATATATAAAATCTTTCATCTAATTTTTTAGCTTTTGCATTATTTCAGATGACACACATTTTCATTTTTTTATAGGGGGTGCTCTGGAACTCATTAACATATGGTATATATATATATAAGAAAAATAAAGAAATATACTTACATTCTTGTTTAAATGTGAAATACTCTGTTAAATGTCGACACTCGTGGTTACCACGAAGAAGAAAAAGGGTAGTAGGGTAACACAGCTTCAGCGCCCACAGGTACAACACGCACTGCCAACAAAAGAAAAACAAACAAATTCAATATCTATTTACAATAAAACTACCAATATTTATTAGTAAGAGTATTATAAAAAATGTTAACAGAAATTATCAATAAAAAATTACACCTTTGAACAATTTTATTCATAGTTTTCTATGTTCATAAAAATGAGTCTAGAAATGTATAAATATTTTTTTGCTCAAATGATGAAAACGATGCCGAACATCACGGTGTTCCTTCCTTCCTTGATTGGCGAAATTTTAAATACAGACTAATGAGTTTTCGTAACCACGAAAGATAAGAACAGTCGATAAACAGAGAAACTAATTATAATATCTTAGGTAAAATGTTTTCGGATTTAGAGGGCAAGACGAATTTGGTAATTTAGGTTTTAAGATTAATTGTTTGAATTGAAAAAGACTACATTTCAATTGGAGTGTCTGTTGGCTAAAAATATATTAATAAAAAATTCATTATTAAATCTTAGCTTTCCTTAAGAATTTTGCAGGCTATTGAATTTAATTAGTGAATTTATCTATTATTCATAGAGACTGGAGGTATAAAGTCTTTTGCAGTACGTAATTTTATAATTAGTATAAATAGACGTTTCTTATGTTCTTGCCGTTTTACTTCATCTGATTTTTGTTATATTAGAATAGTTCGAAAAACTCCAAAGAATACAGCATTTTGCGTGGTTGTAAAAGAATAACACAATAGAGAGGCCTTTAATTGTATTATACAGTTCAATAATGTGATACCCCCTCTCACTAACTTCTATACGAGCAAATTGTGAGAAAATGGTCGAACATGTATAATTTTATTCCGAATAATGCATATTTTGATTATAAAAATAATATTACAAATATCAACACCAGACCTCCTTAAAATTTTTAAAAGACATTACGTATCGAGTGACAGCTCGCATTTAAAAGGGTTTTTAATTTTCTATGCAACCTGTAAATTTGCTTTATTGATTTTTGAGTAAATTAAATTTCAAGTATAAATGTACCAGACAAAACAATACGATATTGTCTTAACAATTAAATTACATCATTTTAACCCCACAAACATAAGTGCAAAGGTGTGAGGTAGAATATCACAGGTCCTCGGCATCCTATCCATCTTTTCTCGTATACAACATTTAAATAAATTCTTACATTTATCGTAAAACGAGCAATAGTACCATCTTGTTAAAAAATAATACCTGTATTAAATTCAAAATTCAGTCAGATTTTGAGAGCGCCCTCTTCCAATTTTCATTGCAAATGTTCATTCTCATCGTAAAAGTGAATCAAAATTATGACAAACTAGATTAAAATGCAATTTCATCATTTTGTAAATATAATCTCACATTTGTATAAATAACGTGATTAGAAATAAAAAACTGTATATCACTGGTGAATTACGTAAAGTGCGAGGTTTTCTATTCTAATTTCGTAATATGGATTTAAATCGCGAGCATTCTCGAGTAATGATTTTGTTTTATTTTCGTTTAAAAACAAATGAATAAGAGTGCCTGGATGATTTAACAACTGCTTTTGACGGCGAAACACCATAAAGAACAACTGTTTTTTGGTGGTATCAAGAATTTAAATTTGGTCGAAGCAGTCTTAGTAACGAATTTGGTAAAGGTCGACGAACAACCTCAAAAATACCAGAAAACATTGATGTTGTAAGATAAAATAGGGTTTCAAAGCAAATGATTGCTTGTTTTGTGTCAAAAACTAAGCATATCGCTACTATGCCTCTAGAAAATCGCAACGCAATGAATGCTGAGTAATATAAAATTATTTGTTTACCAGAAGTTTTCTCTGAAATAAGAAAAATCATTAGAAAACGTCACTATTTCTGCACCACACAGCGTAATGACCAATTGATTATTTAATTTATGTTTAGTTGTTTTATTTTAATTTTTTTGTACTTTTTTATTGTTGGTGCCTAATTCCGAATTTAAATTATTATTATAAATATATAAATATATATTATATATATAAATTATTTATAATAAATTTGACACAACTTTTAAATCTAAATTTTTTCGTTAATTTAAAAAAAAATTCCCTAAAATATTCCGTTTCAATAAATATATTTGCTTTATAAACCATTGACTCTTCATCTGGTATAAAATATTAACTAATTCCAGAATAATTGAATTAAATTTGGTAGCAAACAAATTTTCTAGTTATTCATTATAAAATATAATGGAATTTTTGGAATGTAATTAAAATTTCGACGGAAAATGATTACAAGCAGCGTTAACCAATCCTATTTTCACAAATCCCTAGCTATAAATAATTATTAAATATGTTAATTTCGCAATTCACATGAGGATGGTTTCAATCACCCCATTCAATTATAAGACCGGACAAAAAGAAAAAAATATCACGTTGGTGATTATTTTTCATAAAGTTAATTCATCAGAGCGAGCAGAGTGCAGCAGTAATTTAACTTTCATTCTTGCTACGTATTAATTACATACAGGGTGGCCAAATGAAAACAAAACAGAGCCATTATCAGGAACTGCGTCAACGTTTTAAAAAAACGCAGAGACCAGTCGATTTTTTATCAAAGGCGGACAATTTTTTCCAGGATATTTTCGACTTCGCTGCTTACACCTCCAAGCGAGAGTAACAATCACCCCTAAATATTCTTGGGTTTGAGTCAAACCAGTAGCGGCAATTGTGACGATTTACGGTACCGTTCATAAAAAATCTGCATTCATCGGAGAAGGGTAATTGTTACCCTCGCTTGGAGGTGTAAGCAGTGAAGTCGAAAGTACCGGAAAAAAGTGTCCGCCTTTAATCAAAAATCCACGGGTTTCTGCGTTTTTTTAAAAAGTTGACGCAGTTCCTGATAATGGCTCTATTTCGGTTTCGTTTGGCCACCCTGTATATAAAGAATCCTCGCTACTACTAAGTTAATTAAAATAAATTAATGATAATTTTAGCTTGTCATTTGGTTATTTGACTGGATAAAATCAAAACTGCATAAAATTATTTCATATAAAAATTACTTTTAAGTAACTGTAAATATCAATCTTAACAATTATTTTTGAAATAAATCCAATGAAAAAATGTGTAAAAGAAAAAACATTATTTACCATTAATATAAAGCGCGATTAGTATCAATTAAAAGTGTTATAAAAAGTATGTAACAATATCAAAAGTATTTTATAGTGAACTAATACAGAAATCAACAACGATTTATGAATCTATAATTTGTTTAACAAAAATATTCCTGATGTATTTCATGAGTTAATTGAAAAAACGTTTGTCTTACCAAAATTCAGATCTTAAAAATAATACTAAGCCTGCTTCAACTAAAAAATATTTGTTAAGTAAAATTTGGAACACTTACCTCTATACTAAAATATCCCCTATCAACATAATCACCAAGAAAAAGGTATTTTGTACTAGCGGGTGGTCCTCCCACTTCAAATAGTTTCATAAGGTCATAAAATTGACCATGTATATCTCCACACACTGAAACAAAAATAAAAAGAATTAAAATTTAGATTTCAGATGTATACAGTGTGTTTATAAATTCAATAAATAGCGTATACTTGATAGAGTGATGCTTTCAAGACGATGAATCATTTTAAAAAAAATAAAGAATCTAAGCACTTTATTATTTTAAAATATTATTATTAAAAATGTTATTTAGGGATATTTGTGTAAAAATAGACGAGTTATTGTTGAAGCATGGTAAAGGAAGAATATTCGAATCAAGAAATAGAATAGAGGAAAAACATAGTTAGTCGAAATGACATCAATATAGGAAAGAGGCAAGAAACTATCAGAAATTTTATGGCAAAAATGTAGTGAAACAAATCTAGAGTTTAAAATACTGTAAGCGTTATTTAATTAAAATAGTAATTCTTCAATTGGTCGATTTAAATTATGAAGTGTAATAACTGCTTTCTATCAAGTAACATTAATCGTATATTATTTACATATCGTTGAATATAAATGATTTTAAACTTTTTTAAGCACACGCACATTAAATTTTGCAGTAAGTATAGGTATATACTCAAGACCATTTCTATAACAAAATCAATTTTTAAATCATGGAAGTTCTAGTAAAAACAGAATTCTAAATAAGTTGCCGCAAAAATAGTAACAATTTAATCTTATGAAAAATAAACAATAAATGTAAATAATTAATTAAATATTTTAACAGCGAAGAATAGATATAAAAATATCATGTTATATATTTTTTTTCAACCTAGATTAATTTTAAATACATTTTTCTTTTATTTACTAAAATTATTTAAAATTATGATATTTTTTAATATTAGCCCTTACAATACCCGTTGTTACTAACCATAAGTATGGACAATAGTAAAGAGTAGAGATCATTTTACTTGTAAGGGAAGTAGGGGAAGGGGGAAGTTGAAGCCCTATGCACATGTGGCATAACCAGGGCCATATTATTGTATGACTTCAAATCAGTGACATAACTATTTCAAGTTTTTTAGGAGCTACAGTTTTAAATTAAATAAAACGCTCACTTATAAACAAACGAACGTATAAAAATTGTCAAAAATCATAAATATCCTACAAATAAACGATTGCATTTACACAATCTCAAATGTCAAACATAAGCCTATAAAAGATTACTTTCCCTGTAAACCTTAATCTTACGTCAGTGGTGTAACACGGTCGTTATTAAGCGACGAAGATAAACAAAACACACTACTAGGGGACATTGTCTTTTTTTAATAACTTTAGAACCTACCTATTAATAATTTTTATCTTCTTAAATAAAATACCTTAAAATATATAAAAAAAACACAGTTAAAATTATTTAATGTATGAGTATACTAATTATCTGGCACATTGTCTCATAATTACGAAATACTACCAAGTCAACATTGCCAAAAGTTCACACACTATATTTAAAGATTAATGCATTGGATGAACAGACACCCACAAACAATATTTATTGCATTAAAAGTCAAATACAAGTTAAATAATGACTATACAGAACTAATAATAACTCTGTATTACAATGAAATACTGCTTCGAATTATATTTAAAAATGGTTTTTGGATTTCCTGTATTAAAGGCTTTTCATTATAAATCTTTTATACCACATTTTGTGTTATTTTTGTTTCATTTTGCAAAATATTACGAATTTCAATACTATATTTGAATTTTGATATCTAAATATGGAAGAAGAATGCATTTCATCTAATGATAATCAGCCAGAAATTGCTGAAACTGTCTATAATAAAAATCTAGTTCCAGAAAAATCCCAGAAAATGTATATATGAAATCGTATGCCGTTATGTTGGAGTAACAATAAAAAAGACAAGAATTATACTAGTCAAGCCACTGCCAATCATCAACATTATGGTCACATTATTCAAAATTGAAAACTAGGATACATTTAAACCTAAACATTCATTTAAATAAATTAAGTTAACTTATTTCCTTCATAAAATGACATACAAAAAACTATAAACCAAAATAATCTCATGAGAAAACAGATTTTAGAATTTACTAATAGAGCTCAAGATAATGAATTCGTTATGATCAAAGTAAGAAATCACTGAAACTAAAATTTATACGTATATATTGTATTCATTTAATTATAAACAATCTACAAGGCATTGTAAACAAAAAATTAAATCAAGAATCCTTGCGTTAAATGTCCCAGTTGCGCCATTTCACCTTAATCACGCTTAATATAAAAATAAGGATTACAGATTTCTTGTGATCTTCTACCAGATGACATTAAAGAAACTACCTTAGATGTTATACTTCTACTGTCATAAAAGAATATATTAAAAAAACATTGCACAGTAAATTTTTGGGCTGATATTTAAGGATTTGAATAAACACCCATAGGAGAAACTTCTTCAGTTACGCCAGAGCCCAGATAAAGCCTAAACTTCAATATCAATAGAAACTACAATTCTCTTGTAAGCAGGTTACATTAAAAAATGATAAATTACCAAATGTAATCATTAATATAAAGAATTGTAATACTTTTACTGCTATTATTAATTCAAGTAACTAACATTAATTGTGGTAAGTTGATGTGCTACGCTCGTGCTTTACATTTTCGCAACTCTAGAGCAAAAGTTCAACTTCACGCACTTCATAACACTTCATTTTCAATTTTATTTCCTAGAAATAAATTCGCTTCGTTCCTGGATCACCATTTACCACAAGAGAACAGGTTGGAATTAAAATGAAATTAGTTTTAAATTATTATATCTCAAATACATGTTGTGATATTTGGCTTGCAGAAATTGGTAGTTGTTAATTTTCATATTCTGAAATGGATTTTAAGACAGAGCCGTATTATATTCAAGTAAAATACTCAAAACAACAAAAGAATATCAATGACAACAACAACACGTACGTTGTGCAACAAAACTGGCCTTTGTTTAACTAAAACCAATAATATCACAAAAATAACACCATTTTGTCTCCTGTTCACTTTCCTAATAGCGTTCCGAGAATTTGCAATCACGAGGCTTCCATGCGCTTAGTACGCTAAAAACTGTTTCTATCAAACGTATGTGAGTAGAGTTTAGTCAACGAGGGAAGCAAAAAAAAGCATTAATCAAATTGAAAATAAAAGTTTCTGATCCTATCTGAAAACTCAAAACCTTGGCAACAATGTAGCACATTAACATTTCGAATCGCTATTTATAGTATTATACAATTTATTTATTTTTTGACTCAATTCGATGTTGCTTAACTTCCATTTCACCTTGTATATGCATTTTGTTATATGGTAACAAAAACATTCTAGGGGACATACTCGTATTTATTATCTAATACCAATTAATAAAAAGGGGAATGAACTTGAGACACTTTTATCTTTATCTAATCATTTATCACAACTGCTGATTTGTGAATTCGTTACGTAGGTATTGTTTGATCCTTGACTGTTTCACTGGATAAATATTTTTACAAAAACAATGTCTGAAATATTTACTAGGTTTTCAAAAATAACTAGCTATCTATTTTTAAAACTCTCAGGATACAGCATTAAAAATATAACAGATGGGATAAATTTAAAGTATTTTGCCGCGATTTTAATAATAAAATATGGGTAATGATTGGTTATTAAGCAATTTATAGAATCGATATTGAATTGTATAATTTTGTAGAACTGGAATGAAGGTTAGGACTCAATTGGATTATATTTCACATTGTGAACCATTATTGAATACTGGTTTAAATCAACCGATCATTTATTAGGTCTCACGTACATTAAATTTAACTTGGCACAAGCAAAGAGAGGAAAACAAAAACTAATAAATCACAGTGAAATACACAAATTTGAAACCTATATCGTCCGTCAAGCTCTAACTTACGTCTATTTTCATTTGTTTCAAACCCAAACACGTACGTTTTTCATCAACTTTCCACTATCTTCGGGTTGTCCACAAACTCGAATTTGTCGATGTTATTTTTCAATTAAATCAAACTCATAGACAGTAGAACGTTAAACCCAATCTGATTATTTTTGCTAGTATTCACCAAATGACTGTGGAGAATACGATATTAAAATTGTCAGCTTTTTTCATTAAAAAATATAATATTCTGTGGCAATAACAAGTACATAAAAATATTAGGTATTGTTTCAAGCAAAGGATGTTTTAAACTATAATTAATGTATTCCAAAAAATAATTTAGGAATAAAAATTGGTGTGGAGATTTTTTTTTTCTAAATTGTACTCTTTAACAACAATTCTATTTATTACTGATACTCAAATTTGAAAAATTAAATTAGTTTTTCGGTTATATCCAAGGAAACATTAATTGCTTTATAATCTGTCTTCGAAAGCGTATTAATACAAAATGTACAGCTCAGTGATTGTTAAAATTGAAAATACAAGCGACAGAGATGGGAATTTTCCAATGCATTGAATAAGAAGTGAGCAGAAAAAAGTATAATCGAAGATCCTGAATTAGCTTTAACATAAAACCGATCCATGGCATAATCGAAAAGACGCAACCAGACGAGATCGCTCCCTAAGGAAGAAAAATAATAAGCGAAAACTTTATGGGAAGTTAGAACCACCAAAAGAGAAACTAAAATAGACGATATTACAGGAAAGGAGTCAGGATCAGTGTTGCGATATACAGGGTGGCTACTGTTTGTATTGCTATTTTCTAAACCGTTAATTTTAGTAAAATACACTAAAAAGAGATACAATGTCAGTTATTTTTTTTCTATGAAAATGTATTAAATCCGACAAAATATTTAACAAAACCTTTATAATAAAGTTCTTATGTTTCCTCGGCCAGATTGAATATGAACATTATTACTTTCGAAAGAAGATGTGCAGTAAATCAACTACTAAAGTAGCCAGAAAACACATCTAAAATTAAAGATGAATGAGGACGAATTTGATGTGATTAGTGGACAGCGACAGGGTGGGAGTGGGGTAATAGCCTGAAGTCGCAATGGTCCGTGGAATGCTTGTATTTCAAATGGAGCAAATATACCATCCATTTTCTCTCATTATATTAGTTGTATGTTTTCTCCACATAAGCTCAGACATCTTCATATGCCCTTGGAAAACAGAGGAAGCAATGTATCCATTGGGGGTAGATATTGTACGAAGTGCGTCTTGCTTCTTTACCAAGGATTTTACAGATACTGCCTGTGAAGCAAATGGATGGTAGAAGCACTGATGGAGCTTGGAGTCAAGGTTCTGAAGGGGAATTTTTGATTCTAAGTTTTTGAAATTTGGAGCTACTTTTTTGAATGAGAAATTTTTTGTAGTTCTTGTAGAAAAGTGTTGATTGAATGCGATTCAGTTCATGTGAAAGGTATTCTGGTTTAGAGAACTAAGGAGTTGTGTATTAGTTTCTTTTGACTAGGATGGTGATGTGAGATGTAGTGAAAATGTCAGTATGGTTTGGTTTTTTTATATAGAGTAACCTAAATTACTGTTCTGGTTACGTGTGTCCCATACATCTAGTATAGGAACGGAGCCATTGAATTCTACGCCCAGGAAACATTTAAGCGTTGATTGTTAAAATAATTTAGGAGAGCTGGAAGTGTGTTTCGACCATAATGATATAAGTATCATGTACATAAAGTAGCCAAACTTTAGATTTAAGGTAAAAGGGCTGGAGCTCCATTTGTTCATGAAAATGTTAACAATGACAGGGAATAACGGTGAATCCATTGGTGTATCTGAGATTTGGAGATGGGATTTGTTTTGGAAAGGAAAGTATGTTGATGTGAAACAAATGAACCAAGTTAAAAGATTTATTTTCTTTTGTTAATTGTAAATTCATATTAATGACATCCAAGCTAACCGACTATCTACAGGACCTACGTGAAGAGTAAAAATTGATTAAATAAAGTGTTGGAAATTAAGGACGTAGGATTGGAGTTTTTCGGTATTCTTTAAATAATTAGGCTAGGTGACTAGAAACTTGCTATTTTTGAGAGTTTATGATAAACGATAAATACGAGGAGATACGGAATTCTTTGGTTACAGGGATTTTTGGACAGACACTAGAAGTACAGAGCCTCGAATGAGTGAAGTGATTTCTTGCTCAATTTTCACTGTTGGATCGTGCGGAATATAAATATAGAAAATACGATCTTGTAATCTACCTAAGGTACCTAAGGTTCATAAAGACAACATTTTAGATTTAAATGAAATACCTCAATTTTTAATATTTCTGCGACGTCATTCTAATTGGTAACATTTTTTTTATTTAAACTGACCCTACATGTTATTAAATACATCATCCTTTAAACTTTATCCTGCATTGTTTGTTTAACCCGATTAAAACTTGCAAAACATTTTTAACTTATTTTCAGGTAAAAACACTTAAGATTTTGTATCAAATATTTTGCCAGATATAAAACTTCTGCAGTAAGAGACTTGGCAACAATGTTAAATAGTTCGTCGAAATTTGTAGACTTTCTAAAGAATTTAGCATTTATAGCATTTAACTCGGGTACTGGTATCCAACTTGACCCAATAAATTTGACCCTAGTCATGCGACACTCAACTCGACTCTTCCGGTAAAATTATTCCAAGATGACCCTAACATTTTGGACTGGGGATAAAATCGGTGTTGAAGAAAGGAATAACTTATTTTTAATAAAATGACTTTTTTTGTTGTTTGTTAGCTTTGCTACACTGATGATTTTCAAGAGAAAAAAAAATGAGGACAACTTGATATTTTATTTTTCCGGTAGTTAAGCGATAAAGAATGAGAACAATAAAGTACTTTATACATGTTTAATAATGCAACCATTTTAAACAATAAAATTCTTCACAGTAGTGAACTAAACTTTGGAAGTTTTATTTCTGGAAAAAATAATCACCTTCAGTATACTCTTCTCTATATAAACCAATGTCCGAGTTAGTAAACAAAGGAGGAATAGGCAAACCAGAGATCCCGAAAGTGCTGTAGAGAAAAATGTTCTTCCTAAGAATAATAATCTATTATCATATAATCGAGAGAGCACGCAATAATGTGTTCTTGCCGATAACCCCACGTTACTATCGAATTAACCTGTACTATGGAGTCACTAAGGAATACTGATGTGATTTTTAAAAAATCTATGGTTAATGAGACGGTGGTTTTATAAGAGATATAATATTTTATCGATTTTGTTCCTTTTTTATAAATAAACCACACAGAATATAGTTTTTAAATTTTGGAAAATATATTTCATTCCTAATTAATATACCAGCTAGAATAAAAATCTAGGTAGGATTATCCAAAAATTAATATTTGTTTTTTCAAAATAATCTCCTCATATATTTAAAAAGAGTACAATAATTGAAATAAGTTGTGTGTGTACTCTTTATATTTTTCCACTCAATTTTAGAACTCTAACATTTAACTCAAATTTAGTGAGATTCAAATTAAGCGCGCAGATAAAAATGAACGTTAAAGATGCTGTTAAAACTTAGAAAAACCTCATTCAAACAAACCACAGAGAAAACTTAAATATGGAAAGATAATAATACTTATCTTGAATTTCCACACACTTCCAAAGCGTTTTAATAATTCAAGTCTACCATTTTCCAAGTCAGAAAGAAGTTTGGTATGTCAAAATACCGAAATCTAGGTAGACTTGAATATTATTAAAACACTTTGGAAGACTGTGGAAATTCATGATAAATATTATTTATTTTATTATATTTATTATGAATAATTTCCATAAAGTTAGAGTTGAAACAATTAATTTAATTAAGTACATCACTTTGTTTTGCTAGTACTTTTATTAAAACTAAATCATTTTACGTAGTTTGCCAACAGCACTTTAGAGTTTGGTTCAGTCTGATTGATCGTGAGATTGCCAACACTGCAACTTGTCACGTATTTAAGCGAAAAGTAGTCACATACGTTTAAAACAATGCAATGTTTGTAAGAGACTTGCCAAAATGCAAATTGATATCTGTCAGATATTGTGAACAATAGGTCTGCAGTGCTGAATTTAATGGTTACATGTTTAAGGTTTCAAACAGTTGATTACTATAATGGAAATTTGTATTTTTTTTAATAATAGATCATTTAATTAATATTAGATAAAATTGTAAAAGTAAAAATTTATTATTCGTGGAAGATAAAAAAACTGATGAGTGTTTTTACAAGCAAGGTTCCTATTATAAAAACGATTTAATTTCCTATGCAAGTATTGGGAAATGGATTACTGATATCGAAATCTTTTTATTCGTTTTATTATTCTCAACAGTCAATAAATATACCATAAGGTCAACGCGATGCCTTGAAATCATTTGACTCTTTTCCAAAATATGCAGCCAATAGCTTAGTTTCTATATGTGTAAATCTATACGATTATATACGCCGAATTAAAAAATTTTGAATAAATTTCTTCTTTTTGTAAATCGCTAATAATATATTCTTTATTTTTTTAAATTAGTTAATCTGATTTCTCATGAAAAATACTTATTTTTTCTTTAGAAATTATAATAATCGGTAAGAACTATTAAAGTTTTAATATGTTTCTGATTTGAATTTACCAATTCGTTATTGAGTACGACATTTGTTTTAACTATACAATTTCTTAGATCCATATTTGAATATTTTCTCTTACCTTATTTCTTAGGAAAATATATTCAAAGAAAATAATTTTCTTTCAGTAAAAATTTTAACTGAAAAGAAGAAGAGTTTGATGGAAATATTTTTTTATTTAATGATCTGAGGGGTCTTTGGAAGTCTGTAAGAATTTAAGCAAGTAAAGAAGTAGGTAGATTTGCTCCACCCTGGAATTCGTACAACACAAATAAAACACAATAATTCTGTTCTTAAAGTATAATTCAGTTCGGAACTCAGAATGGCAATTTAGGTGCTTGTTTTGTCGTTGGTTATTGCTTGCCATCCAATAAATTTTCCCATAATCAATTTCTAGCGAATACCGTAATAAAAAATAATAAACGACTGGATCCCGCGATTACTAACGTGACTTATTGTTTTCTTTTCCAAAGACCCCACTGTGTTTTTTCTTGTCAGATTAAAATCTATGCTGATTATTTCCTGAAAAATTTTAAAATTAAAATTGCATTTAATCACGGAACTAGCGACTCCTATTAAACAGGGTTGGAGTAGACCAAAAAAAATCCGGCAGTAGACCAAAAAAATATCAAGTAAAAGAGTAGACTCGTTTCTAAAAAAATTATTAAAAAAAGCTAGGAGAACAAAATATGAACTGAACTAGGCAAAATCCGATGTAAACTAATTCTCTTTAAATACTGAAAAGTCACAAAGAATAATGATAATAATTAACTAAAAATTGTCTTATGATAAAAATGAATAGAAAAATAAAGAAAAGTTGATGGTTCAATTTAAAATTCGAACCAACATCCCTCACTAATAAATTACTAAATAGGTGAAGTCTTGTAATAAGTCAAATATGTTGGAAAGTATGTATATTTAATAAAGAAAAATATGTTAAATTTATATTTACATTTAGAAATGATAAGTGTTTTACAGTTCTCCCTTAGATATTAAATTTGTTGCATGACTTTGAACCTGGCACAATCCGAGCCTGTTCGAACCACTCCTCGGGAAGTAATTCAAATTATAGTGGTAGTTTCTTTAAAGCGGTCAAATTGCCTTCATGAAGAATGTGATAACTACCAAGTAGGAACAAAGGGCATATTTAATCACCATTATAAGATAACTTGGTATATATTCGTGTGAAATTGTAAAATTGCAAGAACGATTCGTCTTCACTAATTTTCCTGATTTAAATTACAATCAAAATAAGTGTTTATTATAGTGAAGGTTACAAGAATGTAGAAAAAGGAATAACAAAACTAAAATACACAACAAATTAATGACAAATAAAAGTAGAAATAATATAATTTGGTGATTTTTCGGAACAAACAATTGAGATTTTAAATGAGAAATTAAAACTCAAGAAAATAAAGGCACGTACCATTATTATTATTATTATTATTATTATTATTATTACTATTACTACTATTATTACTATTATTATTATTAATATTATTATTAATATTATTATTAATATATTATATAATATATATATATATATATATATATATTATATAATAATATTATTATTATTATTATTATTATTATTATTATTATTATTATTATTATTATTATTATTATTATTATTATTATTACTATTATTATTATTATTATTATTATTATTATTATTATTATTATTATTATTAAACTAGATAAAGACCACAATTAATAAAAACTTAGAGGAAAAACGAAAATTGTTGGTACTCAAATGAAAGAAACGAGAAATAAATAATAGATAACAAAGTAATAGTTTATGCTGAGATTTTTTAATGTAAAAAATAAAATTATGTAGACGAAAAAACTACAGTATAGGAAGTACTAGCATCAAGAAAACATAGAGATTTCCTGAGAATATAATTTTAATGACCAGCAAAGGAAACGAATCAGAAATGGAGTAATAAGAGGAGACATAATATTAAAAGAAGAATGTATGCTAATCAAAGAAGTAGAGTAAAACTAGGGATGCATAGTCAAACAACAAGTGAAACATTAAATATAAACCAAAAGAATTTAATTAACATGTCAGGAAGAAAAATAATAATTGAACTAAACCATAAAAACAACAATATAATCTTTTATTGATTAGGAGAAGAGTAAAAACCTAACAAGACGATCTGAAGTGTAATAATTATAAGAGTACATACATATGTGGACAAGAAGGGTAAAGAATCAATAAAAACTAAGAAACATATTACATTAGAGAATCTGAAGATTAAGAATAAAAACTACAGTTAGTTAACAAAAGTTGTAAATTGTAAAATTACAAAAATACATAAAATATAACATGGTTACTAAATTATTATCAGATCATCCCACAAAGAATTACTGTTCTAAATAATATAGTATTTATTTGGTCCTTGAAAAAATATTAATTCATATAGTTTATACCCTTGCTGATAAAATATATGTTAAAATTTGTTAATTTATTTGACGAGATATGTTTTAGAAAACCCACATTTAATTTTACCATATTTTATGTCCTTACCATTAACATTATTATGTTAATGGCAAAATTCAAATAGCCCTGAATCACGCTCTGTTCTGCTTCTATTTTTACAAATATGTGTAAAAATATGGTACAACATTATTAAAATCATTAGAGAGACGTCCTTAGTTATTAAAATTATATTCAACATTTAAGGCAAAAAGTTTCATGTTGGCATAGAATTCAACAAGGCGTGTCTTCTTCCGTCTTTTTTTTTATTATTTTAACCATAAAACGGCATGTACTAAATTGAAAGCAAAGCTGGAAAATATATGATGTACCGGATGATACAAATATGTGAAAAATGTTGATATATTTGTAATTTTTCAAACAAAGAAAGTTAGTTATTTATGTAAATTGTACGGGCTACCTTATAAGGAATACACAGTTTTACTGGGTATTGCAATTGTTTGTTTACCTTAAAATGAATTTATTCCATACTTTATGTACACAGTGTATAATGATCAAATAATTGTGAAAATGATAAAGTCTTAATTACCGCCAACAAATATATATATATATATATATATATAAGTTTAATAATTCAAAAACATCGTGTGCCTACAAGTTTCTTAATATTTGGCAAAATGTCCCATTAAAACATAGTGTTTTTCTAGAATGTAACAAAGTATAAAATTACATACGCTTCCAAGAAACTTTACTTCTGATAACGACCCAAAACGCTCTTTGAAATAGCAATCGTCATAAAACATTCTCAATGTGACCCACTATGAACGTCGCACACAAAGATTATGTTCCATATTATTTGAATAACATTTACTCTTTCGTATACAACCGGAAGTATTTAACGGTCTTTTACTAAATAAAGTATACAAGATAATTAATCAATCCCACATAATAAATTTAAATCGGAATTACCTTTCTTTCCTTCCTTAAACACATAAAGTGCCAATTTATTCTCTTAATGATTCAAATTTTGATTGGAAATTTAAATTTTAAAATGTAATTTAGATATTATTGAAAATGACTAACAGTATAGTGAAGAAGGACATTTAATGTTTTAACGGGACGGTGCTCCTCCGCTTTATGCATGGCACTGGATTGGGAGAAGAGGTAGCATTGAATGGCCTCCACGGTCACCAGATTTGTCGCCCCTTGTTTTTTTTGTGGGGATACCTCAAAATCTACAAAACACAACTAGCCCCTTTAGAAGATTTGCGTGAAAGAATTGTCAAGGAGTGCCATCGAATCACTCCGGAAATTCTTTGGAATATGCGAGAAAGTTTCGAACAAAATCTTTATTATTGTATGGACGCGGGAGGTCATCAATTTGTACATTTAATTTAATTAAGAAGTAAGTAAACAACTAAACATAATTTAAACTTTAAAATGTAGTTTATTAAAAAGTATTAGGCCGAATTTTAAAATTTAAAGACTATTTTGGGGTGATTGTTACCCTCGCTTGGAGGTGTAAGCAGCGAAGTCAAAAATACCGGAAAAAAGTGTCCCCCTTTGATCAAAAATCGACGGGTCTCTGCGTTTTTTTAAAAGGCATTTAGAGTAGTTTTCTTTACTATTAACACCCTGTATATAAAAATAACTATTAAATTTTAGGGTTCCTCATAAACTGTTTAGGAGTGTCTGTTCAAAATGTGTATGTTTAAATTAGCAAATTATTAATCAATTAATTGTTCTTGCACTTCTAGACATAAATTTTCGAAATTCGAAAGCTCGTTTCAGCGAATGCCATAGTTTGGTACATTTAAAGTTAGGCCCTTTGATTCCGCTTTAGTTGTTAAAAATTTGCTTATATCTACAAGTACACCATTTTCTTTCCATTCTACATATTTACAATAATTATATTTAACCAAGTATTATTATGGACCAAGGGTCTAAAAAGTTTGATTTAATCGTTTATCAGTATAGTAGTCGGTAAATAAAAATATGTATACCATTCTTAGGGATATTTCTATAATTATAATTATATGTAAACGCGAAGATTGCATACAATCTTAAAATATCATTTAGTAAACAAATAAATTATCGAAATTGTTTCTATCAATAGAACACAGGTGTGTAGTTTGAATCATTAAATTTTACATCTAAAAAACAGAACAAAAACATAAATACCAAGCGATTCGAACTAATGTTCGCCACCACGAAGAACTGGTTTCTTTTGTTACAAAATAATATTTTTTTGATTAAATATATGCTTGTAACTCAAAATTTCAAGAATAATGATTTTTGTTGTCGTTTTTAACAGTACATTTAGAGCGTCCTATAAAAATAATAATGATAATATTTGGTAAGAATTTTACGTACAACTAACCAAAATAATTAAACATTTTACTTAATATGTTTTTAATTTAAAAATGGTTATTATGCTTATATATTCACTGCTTTTCGTTACAACCCAAAAACATAACTAACACTGGTAACTGAGCATTCCCAAACAACACATTTAGTAGCGGCTAAATATGTCACTACATAGTGGATTGCCTTAGTTAGTCATAGGAACAGATTAAATCCGTTCCTGGTACCAAAGCGGGGAACAAATGTCACGGAGCCAAGTCGTATTTGCAACGTTCCGGCTACAGTCCCTACAACTTAATGGAACCTCACAGCTACGTTGTAGGAACATTCCAGGGTAGTTCCCGTGTAGTAGCGTTCACTTCCGATAATTTGTTTCTCATATTTCTGAATATTACTTTTCTCAACTTAACTTGTTATTCCATTCACTAAGGTTTCCATAACATCATTCTTTTAATACTTATACTTAATATGGCGGTATAACCAGAATTGATTCTTTTGTTAGTTTATCGGAAATAGTATTTATATTAACACTTTTTGAACTTAACAATAATGGTGTCGTTCCATATTTTAATTTATTAAATGACGGAAATGGTACATATGTATCTCAAAGTACCTTTTGTTACTTCTATGTATATTAGCCATCTACAAGGTGGAAAATTCCAACCGTTATGTTTTTAAGCTAATCGCTACGATAAAATAAAAAGCGAAACCATCCTAGTGTAACTGTATGGTACCAGTTTCTACCTTGCTACTACAAAGATTTCAATAAAGTGTAATACGACTTTTTCTCGCCACCAAGATCCCGTTTGCCACTTTATAAGTACATTTACAAAAAAGTAAATTTGAACCAAACGCTGCTTAAAAATTTACCATATTCATACGTTTTCAAGAATAAAATACAATTTCTCTATATCGTGTGTTATATTGAACTACACGTATAAATATTTTGATGCTGATAATATCTTTCAATCATTCTTAAAAATATCGATAATCTAGGTATCGATATTATATTGTCAGTGTTATTCAGTTTGTTCCATTACTTATATAAAAAATCACAAACTATTACCAAAGAAAATATAGTCATGCAACTTAACAATGACTTCTGAAAAATTACGGATTCTCCAGCAAACAATATTTTTGTCGGATACCTAATCAAAGTATCGATATTTGAAAAATCGATTTAATCTATTGACAATTGACATGTAGGTGTAGGTTAAATTAGAATTGTTAGATGGCTTATTGTTGTATATAATTAACAAATAAATTTTGTTGAATTTGATGTTCCTAAATAGAGTAATGATACCATAGGGTAGCGATTTTAAGTATAATTCACTATATGGTGGCATGTGAAAGAAGTGGCTACTTTCAAGAGAACACCGTCTTCTACTGGGGGTACCCGGGTTCTATGTATGTTACTTGAAGTTTCTATACTTTTAAGTTCCCTAATTTATTCCAGGTACATTGCTAGAACCGCCATCTGGAACTATAAAGTATCATATCTTGTAAGTCTCAATTTAGTTCCACAAACTAGTAACTGCCTCAAAACTTTGCCGTTTCAAAGTAGTAATCTTTTGAAAAGCTATTTTAATAGTAGCCGGGTAGTTTCATTAAATTTAAAAATGTCTTCAATGTGGCGGACCTTTGTTGTAGTCAATTTAAGTAGCAAATAGGTAACTGCTACATTTTTTCAACACCATAAAGTTATTAATCTTTTTAAGTCAAAAAATAGGTAACAGGTTTGAAGCATTTACTTTTATAAAGTTCCGGTTTCTATAATATCTATTCCTGGTATCAAATGCGTTACTTGGGTTGTTCCGACTTATATAATATTTTAAATTGTATTTTATGTGTCTATTTCCATATTCAGATATTTTTTGTATAATTAGGATTGCTCTATTATATTTTTTTATTCCATGTATAACTTACTGGGCTGACGTATGTTTAAAATCATTTGAAACAATATTAACAAATGATTTGGACCTTACGTTAAACTTAATTTTCAGAAACTAAATTTGCTGTAGTTAATTTACTTCTCGTGTAGCTTTTACACCCACATAAATTTCTCGTATTGTGGCCAAATTAATGTATTCGGTCCCTTAACAAAGAGAATGGAGGTAAAACTATTCGTTAAACTATCGGAAGGGTAGTTATTTTAGTAAAATAAAGCAGACGTTGTTAACAAAAGTATATGTCTATTTGTTTTATCGTTAAATAAAAACGCAAATAAAGAATTAGAGATATTCAACAAAAAATAGAGAACACCAAAAGAATAGTAGAAAAATGTATGGTTATGTTTCACTGTCATACTTTAAATGTTTGTAAATAAAATGCAATTGGTCCAAATTTACACTTTTCACATTGTTCCATTAATTCCAGTTCCCTCCGCTGCTTGTCTTTTTCTTTCTCAATAATTTCCACAAAGTACTGTAGCTATGAAATAATTGCTTTTCGTTTAATGTTTATTGTAAATATGTCAAATTAACATGTTATCCTGCAAGTAAATATTTATATACATTAATAGGTATATAAATAAAATAACTTTAATTAAATGAGTTTGCCAATAAACTTAATTCTTTCGTACATTGTATAAATCACATTTCGAATTCAACTAGTAACGTGTTTGTTTATCAGTAATTATCTTTTTGTTGTGAACAATTGAAAGTGATTTCAAAACTTTGTTATATTTACAAATATCGATGTGATAGTGGCAACATTATAAACAGTTTGTCCAACAGTACAATTTTAATTTAATAAATAATTCTCTACATTCTTCAATAACTCCTGTTTAAATAGACATCTTTACTTGTTATTGTTGTAGTACGACAGATTCTTGATGGATCTTCTTGTGCCCATTCGGCATGATTGTTATTCACATTACATTGTAAGGATTATACACTTAATTATTTAAAATAATCAAAAAGTCAAATATTTTTATCGCCCCTGATATTTCTTTAACACAGTTGAAAATTGAAGACAGGGACAAATAAATAGTTTTAAATAGAGAATGTATGTACAATTTTTGTTAATGAAAAGTAATTTTATTGATGTAATTGTCTCACAAAAAAACCATTGCATACTATGGGAACCATGTTCAAGACAAAAATGCTGATTTAATTATTTTTGGTGTATTTAACACAGAGTTTTAGTAAATTTCAATGTATGATTTTAAAATATAAAATATTACTGGTTAAAAATTAGTCCTACTTTCCATGTTATATTAATTATTTGATTTAATAAATAATTTAACTCCTTGAAGTGCTTTGTAATCAAGTCCTAATTAGATGAAGCCAAGAAAATTTTCCATCGTATAATGTTTTGTAAATTAAATATGAAGTAAGTGAATCCTTATAAATCTTCGTTTTATGCTATTGGTTTTATATAGAAGTGAAGAAATCTTATGGCAAATGGAATAAGTACCTTTTGCAGAAAAAAGTGATTTAAATGGGAATTCAATTACAGTATTACAGTATGTAGATACTATTATTTTAAGTATATATTTATATATATATATATAAAACTTTTTTTTTCATAACTATATATATATAATTTTTTATGTAGTATTTTTTTGGAATTTCAGCTGAATGTGTTTGAATTTATTATTTAGTAAACAAAATATTAAATTAAAATTAAACTTCTAAATAATTAAACCAATCTCGAAACTCAGTAAAATAATCAAATAAATAAAGCAATAAGTGAATGAATGGTTGATTTATAAAAAATTATATTAAACCTAAATTTTCAAAGGAATAAATAAATAAGAAATCAAATCTCAGCTTCTAGTCTAATTATATCAGTTAAAACAACGGATATTCACATGTTGCATTATTTTATCCTTGGGCATATGAAACTTGGATAACTGTCCATCTACATGTAAATTTTAATCTTGTTGCAATAATTTTGACAGAAATGGCATTAAATTGTTTTTAACTTCATGTATGAAAATGTCTTTAATAATCTTAAAATTAATAGTTTATTTAAAACTTAATAAATATCAATAATTATAACAAAGAAAAACATAAACAAGGTTCAAATTTCTTACTCCTTTGCTTGTACGATGATACCACTGAACAATGGAAAGAAATGTCCAAATACCAGTAATCAAGGCAGGTTACACGAAGAATTTAAATGTTGAATTTTTCATTAGAGGCAAGACAATCCACTGTTTCTTTTTTATATAAATAAATACAAACTGTTTTATTCGTGTCAAATGTCAAATTTCATGGAAGTTTTCACATTAAATATTTTTTTAACAAAATTTAATGGAAATGGGACATCACATATTTTTCACAATTTTTAAGTTATTTTATCGTCAAATTTTGACATGTCTTTTATATGATTTGGAAATTCATAACTCATTTGCAGTCAAAAAATTGGCACCTGACAGTAAAGTTTTATGAAATATTAATTAATTACTACATCTAGATTCATTCACTGTATATTATAAAAGCTGCTTGCAGAGTCTAAGCCTTATACTTTTTCTCTAACCTGAATGAAACAAATATTAACTTAAGCTCTATTTATTCATTAAGTTAATTTTTTTAAATGGATATTTTTTTACTTTTAATATTTTTTTTAAATATTCATATAATTAGCTATAAATAAGTATCTAAAACAACTTCAATAAATTAAGAACTATTTAATTCACAATTTTAAATACGAAAAGTGTTATTAAAATATATTTTGTTAGAATATAACAATAAAACACCTGTATTATTACTCTTTTAGGATGTCATCTCCGAATCTTTGGAATTCTAACTCTATTTTATTTTTATTACTATAAGTATATAAAATTTTTGTTCTACGCCAAAAGCTGAAATGTTAAAACACCGTTTTATATACATTATTCATATATATGTCTCTCATCATTTATGAAATAAAAATTCATGAATTTGAACTTCATTCGAACAACTTCATCTTATGAACAAATATTCTAAAATTGACATTTTTTAATTACAATTTATACAGAATAATGATTAATTTTAATTTATTTATCGAAGCTTTTATTTATATCTCTTGAGTAATTAAAATGATATATATGATATTATTCTCAACTTTTTGATTGTTATGGAGATTTCTATTACAATAAAATATACAGGGTGTTTCATTGAGAAACGGCCTAACTTCATTTGCAGATTGACGTCACTTTGAAGATTCCAAATAACTTATATTTAATGGATCTTCCACCCTTCATAACTGACACCCTATATATTTTATCAATTTGGCCTATTTATTTCGGAACTTTCGAATTACTTTGTATATTATTTTGATGTTTGGTACGCATAATAAACATTACCTGGAAAATCTACCAAAGCATTATCAAAAAGAAAATCCACGACCGTCTTGACAAAATATTTAAAAATTCGTTTTTCCAAAAAAACAACACCCTGTGTAACGAGTTCTTTTAAATTGCTTTTTTTAAAGTTAATGTTTTATTGACGTTCGTCGAGCCTTCGATGCCATATCAGACCTTTAGAAATTAATGAAAAACCTACCTAGATCAATCACTATTATTACCAAATACTGAAACTAACATGTTTTTTATTATTGAATATAAATAAGACTGGACTATAAAGACCGACTATAAAATAATATTAATGTCAAAATACCACAAACGCAAAAAAATACAAAACTCATTAAATCCGTGACTTGTATTAAGAAATTTTCATTTAAATATCAACAAATTTAAGATATAAATTAAAAAGGGAAAATAAAAGCCAACAAGTCAAAATCGATTTTTTGCTATGAAAAGATATAATATCTTTAATCCCAATAAGTGCCAATTGCTACAAATAGAAAGAGAGCCTTAAAGACCAAAAAACATTCAGTTAGATCGTCACTAAATATGCCCATATCGACTAAAGAAAAAGGTCTCAAACATATACCTACATAAATAAATGCTGTATGGGTCTACAGAATACAACTGTGGGGACAAGTAGGAACTTTTCAATTTATTGCAACAATTCAAAATAAAGTTTTAAGAATACTCGCGAGTGGTTTCTTGAATACTGATGTTAAAGTACGCCGCTTAAAAGTACCTCGTAATTCGAATAGAGTTTCTATTAAACTCAAATCATTGGGGTGTTAAATAGATCAACATACGTTATATGTTGTTCAGCTGTATCGCAAACATGGGTAAATTAGTACAAACGATAATGGAAGGCATTTAACATTGGTTAAGTATTGAATTAACATGTTATAACAGCGGCCGGTCATAGTAGGCAACTAAATTTAACAAATATTAGTTGCGAGTGTGTAGCAAATTTAATTGGATAAGCTCAAATCTAATCTACTACATCAAACTTGAACGTTTTGATTTTGATTCAATTACTCCCGTAGTCGAATGGCAAAAATATTTTAAAATATTTCAATCATTTTTTTTCGTCTAGTTCATTCAGATATTTTAAAAATTTCTAAGAAAGTGAATCAGGGCACTCAGATAATCATGAAACTACGCATCTTCGGTTTTCATTCTACCTCCTTTTAATAAAACAAATTGTTTTTGTTGAATAACTAATTTTTTTTCATAATGATTGGTTTTTGGCAAATGTAAAAAAGCAAAAAAGCAAAAATATTTATTTACAAAAATTTTATAATAATACATATTATATAAAAATATATGTACAGAGTGGACCAAAAGTCTGGAAACGACCAATTATCTCGTAAATTGCTAGTCCGAATTCTACTAAATTTGGGACGAGTCTATTTTGTGATACGGAGATTCCAGATTTGACATTTGTAATGTTGCTACATTTACCGTTTCTCTAATATTATTAGTCACTTTGGCTTTTTAAATACATCACCCTGTATATTATATATATATATAAGACCTCAAATAATTTGATGGAGTTATCAAATGCCGTTAAAACTTCATAATTTATAACGACGACCTGTTGCCTAAATCCAAGAAAGGGCACAAGAAACTCATGATATACCGTCAAATTTGTTTTAGATTTGGCAGTTTATCAAGATTTTTTAGAATTTTCTCCAAAGGATCATCAATAACCGAATTGGAACAATAATGTAAAAAAACAAGCTCTTTACTTAAAACGTTCACCAGTGACCTAGTTGAATATCAGAAAATTTTCAACATATTGCAAGTGAGGTATTAGCGTGCGAAGGTAGACCCCACGCAGTTCTCCCACCACGAAAAGAACAATTGCACGCGACCAACTAGTTGAGTTGATGTGATAAATGACCGCCTGGTGCCGATATCGTATCGTATGTGAGAACATTTACAAAATGTATGCAGGAAATCTTAGAGTAGAACCAAAACAGATTGCATTAAGTGGCAAATTGGCAAAGTGGCCAAGCGAATAACAAAATAGTAGCAGAGCTAACCATGTAAAAAAAGAATCGTCAGTTTGACTCTTTGAAAATGAGTCGGCTCCAACAAAAGTAGTTCATGAAAAATGCCGAAATAAAAATACAGTCGCCACTTTTTTGGAATTACTGGAGATGGTTCCAGTGCAGGATAGACGTACGGTTAATTCAGAATGGTACACTACAATTTGTTTGCCTGAGGTTCTCCAAACGGTTTGCGAAAAATTTCCAAGAGAAAAGACCATCTTGGAAATAAACAAACGATGATCAGAAGATTGGAGAAAACGTGTCAAGAATAGTTTTCGCTGATTCAAAAATGCATTGACTGTGGAGGAGAATACTAAAAATAATAATTTTTAAATGAACTGTGTCTTACTTACTTACTAGGCTAATCGGAAAAAGAACAGCCCTCGTAGATTGTTTAATCTTTACTTTACTAGGCTAATCGGAAAAATAAGAGCCCTCGTAGATTGTTTAATCTAGAGTGTTAATTTTTATTCTATAATTACAATCCAGAATAAAATCAAAGTAAGAAATATGAAACAATACTAAAATCAAAATATTAGTAATAAGCAAAAAATCTTGAATAAATGGGTGTCGCAAAAGGGAAATTACTTTTAATAAAAGCAATGGAATATTCTCACTAATTGGGCCAAGATGTCAAGCAAGAAATAGATGGCCCCACAAGGAACTCAAATATAAAGCAAAGCCGGTGAAAATATTTAAAATCAGCTTATATTAGTAATTGTTAGTCCTATTACTTTTTCTATCTGCATCTTAGAGCAAAATATCCTGTCTAAATTGAGCTCTTAGTGGACTTGGATTTGTCTAAATTGGAGACTTTAACATTACCTCCGTCTTATGGCTTAGCAGATCCTTTATCCATTGTTCTTGATTTCTTTTACAGCCACTTATTAAAATCGTGTCGCTGTAAAAATGTTTAAGACCAAAGACCAATCATAGCCTTAGCATTTTCTTCTCCGGTCAGAGAGTCTACCTTTTCCTTTCCATTGTGGATCGTGTGTTCCTGATATCCAGGATAATGTCGCTTATTTCTGATTGCTTATGGTTTAGAGCGATTGTTTACTCCATTGGTAATCTTGCTAATACTATAACTATTATTTGCTGACTTAAGTATATAATAATTACCTTTAAAAAAAGGATACGGATAGAATAACCTGCTAGTTTGAGATTTAGTATTTGTACATACTTCTTGTCAAGTGGGAAGAAAAGAGCATTTATATTTTTGAAGTGGGTTTTTTTTTTACAAATATGTCAAGGGCTTTAGACGTACAAAGTCATCATCAGGGCATTTCTAAAAATTATTTAATATAATCAATATTATGAGTATTACATTCGCTTTTTTTAATGGTAATATAGACTTACTCTTGATTTAAAACTATTGAAAGAAAACTGGTATAAAGAAAAGAATTTATAATAAAAAATTATATAGTGCTTTCATTTCACCACCAGAAAGCAAAATAATTTATGTAAATAAATAAATATTAATATTTTACTTATGTTAGTAAAGTATGCGTAACCTATTGTTGTTACAGACATACTAATGCAAATCAAATTGTTTTGCGTTCTATTTAATTTTTAATTTAGAAATTACCTACATGCTAGAACTTTTTCATATTTATTTAAAAAATATTATAATTTGTTATTATAATCTTTTTCTGATTTGTACCATTTTTTGCGAATGTACTATTCATAATTTTGAATGAGTATATAAAATAATTTCTAGAAATGTCCAGATGATAGTTTTGTAAACCGAAAGCGCTTGACATATTTATAAGAAAAAAAATTTACACACTTAAAAAGTAGAAATGCTTTTTTCTTTTTCCTTAGGAAAAATGAGTTAAACTGATATATACAACTGCAGAGGAAAAAAGCCTTTTGATCTTTTTGATACGACTAAATATTTATTTGGAGTAAATGAATACCATAATATCTCCCTAGAAAACATTAAATTTCCGGAATTGTTATTCACAATTTAATTTAGAACAGTTGTATATTTTAATTAATAAATACTTTTCAATTCCACTGAAACATTTTATTCAAATTATTACCTCTGTTTAATTCGTCAAATTATTAAATTTATTGTTAAATACTTAACGTGACATCATATCTGTAAAAAAATAGATAAAAAAAGAATGCTTTCGTTGATCAGTTGTGAAGGTAATATTATTACGATTGTATGTATAGGGATTTGTTAAACATACTATAACATTTATTATTTATTTAATATTACGTGTGCGAAATAAATATTTTAATGAGATTCATCAAAAATAATAAGCATTGGGGTTTTCTTGGTTTGAAAAAAAAAGGGATTGGAAGCTTGAGAAATCGAGACCTGATAGTGCCTACCCCTGCAATTAAATATTTTTTTTTAGATAAATATTTTATTATTTTTTTTTCAGTCTCTTTAATTTCTAATAACTAAGTTACGTAATGGATTAAACATCCCGAAAATAATATTTAGAATTTTTTATATATTTATTCAAAAGATAATCCGATACGTAACAATATATTTATTGTTAATTTAATTAGCTCAATAAATGCAACAAGTAAAAATAAATTCTGAAAAGACGAAAAACCTATTGTCAAATGCCAAAACAATGCACGCGATTTAGACCATAAGCAAAGCTTTCAGACACTCGACTAATAAATATTGGTACATAACTGAAAAGCTAATTATAGTGTCGGTGCCATAAATAATTATGTATTTTCGATTCTTTTTGATCTTTCTTTCAGTCATAAATAAGGTTTGCGATTTTATTTTTAGCAAAGAGATTTTGCATCTCGTAGCAGAAAATCAATATAAGTGACAGGAAAATTCGTTTTAATATACCTTACTGATTTACCCCGGAAACGTGAATAAGACACAAATTAATAGTGGCAGTAATTCATGGAAATCGACAGTATATAATCTCTTTAAAAAAAAAAAGGAATAAAAAATCTGCCTTATGTTAGCTTTAAATACAAAATGTCCCTCCTGTTCTTAAAGCTCGCATCTAACTCTAGACGCAGAGGTTTCAATACGTAGCTTTCTGCTTTCAGATATTCCTCTCCAAATTGCTAAAACGGACTCTGGCTAGGCTTTCAAACTCTAAATGTGCATGCATTGCCATTTCTTTTTCTTCTTCTAGGATAAGTTTCTTCTAACTGTAAGTATCTTCTAACTAAAGCAAGAATAAAGGCTAATCCTAGGTTTAACCAATTAAAGCCGATTCTAACCAATCCTAATCGATTAAAACTCGAAAAGATTCAATGTGCTTTTAGTTTAGATTAGGTTTGGTTAAGTTAGGTTAGGTTTTAGTTAGTTTTAGCCGGTTTTAAGGCGGAAGCGTAACTACAATCTAACCTAACCTAATCCCAGCTAACAGCTAAATTAAGGAACCTAAGCTAACTTAAACTAACCAACTAGGATTGGTTGGACACAGGTTTAGCCGATTAACGGTAAAAACATTGAAACTTTTCGGGATTTAACCGACTAGGAATAGTTAGATCCAGCTTTAACCGATTAATCCTCGAACGACCATTCATTCTGGCTTTAACCGTAACATATCCATTTTGGAGATCCTTAGTAAGAGTTTGTAACTTTTGGTACTGCTATCAGCTACAAAAAAGATTGCAATTCTTTGGTTATTTGCCTTTCTTCTTATCAACATCTGCCTTGCACTGCATAACCATTACGTCTGTTTGGAAGAAAGTGGCGTATTTTTCTTGGCTAAAAGTGATTTTTATGCTCTCTTTGATTTCCGACCTAACTACTTATTCTGTATTGGAGTTATTTACGTACCAAACACCTTCTTAAGCTTTTTAGAAAATAATCAAATTGTTTTTGGAAGATTATTATTATACAGGGTCCGCCAGAGAAACTTACTTATTTGAAAAAACTCCCGAGCGGTGAGTTGAGCGTGTAGAGAGGTGGGAGGGGGCGCATCTGGAGGGGGAAGTCCCCAAGTTTGTTTCCCCCTCTAGTCAGTTGCCATCATACTCTGGTCTAGAGAGCAGCGGGCGTTCGCCATCGAGAGCTTCTTTTCTAACGGTCGCTCACTTGTTCCTACTAAACGTGCCTTCCGCGCTCGCTTTGAAATTCCTCCTCACAGACTCGTTCCTGGCCGTAATTGGATTCTGTCGTGGGTTCACTCATTTCAGGAGTATGGAAGTATCGCTAAACCCAGAAATGGACATCAACGGACCACCAGAACTGCGGAAAATGTCGAAATAGTGATGCAGTCAATTCTGCGTTCTCCCCGGCGTTCGGCTCGCAAACATACAGCTGCTCTGAGAATTTCCACCATTGTTCGACCAAATATTCATGAAGACATTCGATTTCATCTCTATAAATTGGCTGTTGAGCAAGAATTAACTGAACGCGATTTTGTTGCCCGTCAAAATGGATGTGAAGTGCTGCTTGACAACCTGCCTCACGACGCGGTTGTTTTTTCAATGACGAGGCACACTTTCACATTTCCGGCTGCATTATTTATTATGGGGTTATTTGAAATCCCTGGTTTATGTCGATCCACCACGGACCATAGCTCACCTCAAGAACAACATTCGCGACGCCATTGCCAACATACCGATTGATATGCTGCGAAGAGTGGAGACGAACTTCAGAAATCGACTTAATCAATGTATTCACAATGGGGGTCGCCATTTAACCGATGTCATTTTCAAGACTGTATGAAAAAAAACTTGGGATATTGTATTCTCAAATAAAAAAAGAATTAAAACAATAACTAAAGTACTTTTGTTTTTATTGACTTTTCAAATAAGTAAGTTTCTCTAGTTCACCCTGTATTATCAACGATTGTGAATTTCCCATTTTTATGTAATATGAAATATTACTTTAAAAACTCTTATCGTCGGAATAACACTAATATACCTAAAGAAATTGTAAGAAAAGTGCAATTTTTTATAATTATAGAAAATCACAATAGAAATGGCCAATACACAGCGATATTTTCAGAAAGTATGTCAAACTTATTTTCAATCTAATTTAAATATTACTGAAATATTCCACTAGAACTGATTTCAGCTTTACTTTGCTCAAAGTATTTAGAAACTTTGAGTTATTAAGTGTTTACTCAGAAAGCTGAAGATAAATACGAATCATAGTTTGCTTGTTTATTTTCATATCTTATTTTATCAAGAAAAGTAAATTTTCATCTACAAAGTTATCAAATTGAAAGAGAAAAAAGTTGTCAGATATTGGATGAACGTTTCAGATTAAACGAAAATGTTTCCTTTTTAACATAATTTTACTTACTCACTTGCAGAACTAACATCTGTCGGGATATTTACCTGTAAAGAATATTGACAATTAATATGTTTTCTATAAAAGTGAAAAAGTATTTAATTTTAGAAAGAGTCTCCCTTTTTGCGATATTTACATACTATTTTATAAAATTTGAATACTATTCACAGAAACCAATATTAATTAGGAATAATATTGGTACTATAATTAAGAACAATTTTAGAGTATGAGGTCACGGATCTTTCGCCAAAATTCAAATGTATAAAGAATAATAATAAAGAATGGATATATGGATAATTTTAGACCAAACCAGATCATAATCTTCAAATACCTCACAACTTAACAATATTTCAAGGTTTCATTAGGATAGTCTAAAAATTTACATAAGTTTAGAAGATATGACTGAAATCTGGTTTCCAAAAAAAACACAATGTTTTGGTCTTTAAAATATAAAATACTTTGAGCAGAAACCACTTCTATTTTTATTAAAAATCGATACTAGTAAAAAAACAAAATATTCAAAGTGGAAGTATAAACATTTTGAACAAAACCAAGGCTTTGTATAATACCACAACAGGTTTTTCGAATTTTTTTTACAGAATTCATCACACAGTATCCGAAAATAATAATACGTGACTAGCAAACCACAAGAGGCGTTACTAAATAAATGCCGACAACATTCCGATTTACAATTAATCAAAGTGTAACCGACAAAAATAGAAAACGAATTCAAATTAAAATTTCTGAATTCCAACTAAATTGATTTTATCACAAAGATAAGAGTTCTTTATTAATTAAAGCCAGTACGTAATTAATATAAGGTGCAGAAATGGTCCATCAGAACTCATTTAATTTCCTATTGCCATTTTATATTTTATAAGTTGTTAAATTAAAAAAAAAATATTTAACGGTTTATTGAATACATATTATGGAAAATAAAGAAAAACAGTTACTACATTCCATCACAATAATTTTTTCATCACTAAAACTATTTTATTTACATTAGTTTTAAAAGATAAGTGTCCTGGTTAATGTGAACTAAAGAAAATTACTGGTGATTCATTTTTGAATATAATACCCAAAAAGCAATTCATTTCACATAAAAAATGACCTTTCATTTTTTTAGACTTTGAACCATAAAATATTTTAGAATTTCTTTAAATATACGTATGTAACTTTTTTTGCAATTTTTCTTCAACACTTTATATGATAATAAAATTGCTTTTTCTGAAATTTTTGTTAAGAAATACTTTTTATACACATTTGCTTGTTCTAGGAATTAACTTTTTTATTCATTTTCTAGGATAATTACAAGTATTATAGACGTTCGTTAAAAGAAATTGTAAATCAATAATGTATAAAAATGGTAGAGACAACAGGTAAAGAGTGTGAAAAACTGAAAGTTTTCCGATGATAACACGAAAGCACCAGACAGTAAAATATGCGTTGCGTTTCGTGGAAACTTTTGAAACAACTCGATAGTTAGCGCGAAGTTCACAAACTAATCGATATGTCGGCATACAAACACCTACACGAATCAGTAACAGGTGATACCTACTTCTACTTGTAGGTCAATGCATCAATGTAACGCTTACATTGGAAAGTTTCATAACCACTTATGGCTGGAATATTAGAGTTCAGATGCACTTAAGTTTTCGCTAATTTAAATGCAATTTAGTTCAATAAAAGCGCACTTCGGGGGTGTTATTTCAAAGAGACGCAGGTGGCATTAGTTCCAAAGGATTACTCCAGATAAAAATAGAAAATTGCGTACGATGTGATGAAATATGCCAACCTCGTTAATTACTAAGTCACATCCACTACATTAAATACTCTCTAACGTTTGATGGCATTACGTTGGTTTCATATACTTAGCTATCGATTAAACATGGTAGTACTTTATCTAGGAAGTAACTGCCACATAAAAATACAGTAAATCTGCATGGTTATTTCCTATGGATTTCCAATATACATGATTTTCTTTTTTTTTTGTTTTCATTGTAACCCTTGAAGGTTAAGAGTTAAAAAATAGCTCGCTAGCTAATATTCGCCTTATTGGGGCAAATATGATGTATTGTACACATTTGTTAAATAAAGGCAGTTTATTATTATTATTATTATTATTATTATTATTATTATTATTATTATTATTATTATATGAACGAAGTTATTACTTGGCAAATATTGCTCTGAATGTGAAGCCTTTTGATGCGCGGTAGCAAAATGGATCAGGCAAGGCCGATAAACAAGTATACTTAACTGCACTGGTCGTTTCTATTGTATCTGACTGACTATACATTTTAGAAATATTTAACCCAAGTGTATACTACCCTCTTTGTAGATCGAATACTTCCTCATTCTAACTTGGCGCATCTCACAAATTTTTAGAAATTCGCAGCTAGATTTGTCAAGTAATAAAATAATGACTACAGTACTGTATTAGTGTACTTTTCCGTTAATAGAATTTTTGAAGACCATTGACACCTAATTAACCAAACCGAAAAGACAGAAAAATAATTCGAAAAGCTACATTTACTAAAGATCTACATATAAAGGTAAGAACTAAAGATTATAAAAATTATAAGAAGAAGGAGAAACAGAAATCCCCTAATAGCACTGTTGACTAGATCACCGCAATATTATATGTCACAAACAAACATAATTAAAAAAGAAGATAACTGCTGAAATAAAAAAATCCGACAAGTGTTTACATCTACTAAACCCCTTTATGCGTGTTTTAACATAATAACTAACCAAATACATTACAGAATTTAAGTTTACCAATATTGGTTTCTCCATGTTAGAAACACCAGTATCTTTAAAGATTGAAAATTTAATTTCACAACACACTCTAAAACTTTAAGAGTGTAAACAACTTTTAACTGAGAGGTAAATTACGTTTTATAACGAGTTTTCAACTCCTACTCATAAATCTAAGCTTATATAAAGCTCCAATTCTCACTACTCTGAAGATAATGTAGGAACGTTAGGATATTATTAAAAATAAAATTTCGTGGGTTATTATTTTCCCTTATGATTTTCGTTTTGTACTTATAAAAATAGCTGTGATATAATAAATAATATATACTTCAAGTATGCGATACCTTATTTTTGTTTTCATAAAGACATTCAGAGTGAAAGTATTACAAAATAAAAATGAAATATTTTGTTTAATGAAAATATAATAGCGAGGCAAAAATACTTTTAAAATATTTACTATATATTGATTTTTACTCGTAATTCGGCACAGATATAAACAGATTATAATAGAGGAATGTAAAATCAATAATAACTTTGAGTAAAGTTAACACTAAAATGTCGTAAAACTATTTTATCAAACTTTCACATAAAGTACATGTAAAACGTCTTTTAGATTTCCGTAACATAAAATTGTAAAACAATAAAAGGCAAAGAATACGTGACTTTTTTTTTTAAAAAGAATTCAGAATGTGCCTAAGTGATACCACAAACATGTGCCATGAAAAACCTTTTTATGGTTTAATTGAGAACACCTAGAAGAAATAAAATTTAAAACCGACCATTAAAAGCGCTATAAAACAGTAACGTTAATGTTTTTACCCATAGAGGGGTACTAAATTCAGACAGACCTGTTTTCAGAAAAAATATCCTCTAAATATTTCTATATGGTTACCATAGTAGTGATGTCGATTTTAAGCATTAGGCATTTATGAGGCCCGTTACCTTTGTTTATTAACCTTTTCACGAAATATCCATCAGTGTGCTCAACTACTTTTTCACCTTTTTAATGAGCCTTTAAATTTAGTTTAGCTCCATGGGAGTTTGTTGTATAAAGATCTTATTCCATGCCTTTGATATCCTCAAAGTGTTTCGCATGAGGTTTGAGATCATTTTGACTGAGTATCGTTATTGTCTTGACAATAGTTAATTGCTTTTGAGTTAAAATGAGTTTGATCCAACAGTTTACAAACATTTATACCAAATGGTTTGATTGTTATAGCTATTGACTTGAAGATCTGATATTAGGCTTCTTTAATATCTAGAACGGCTAGAAAAACCAATTTTTATAGTTAAGATGCATGTTATGTTTGGTAGTACTGTTTGCCTCTATTTGAGATATGTTTCTGTATGCTTTTTGTTAGTATCAATGAAAAGGGGTAAATAAGAAAATAAGCCTTCGCTTAAGATGGATCTTTTCCTATTCCTGAGAGACTAAATATAATAAAATTAATTATAAAATAATGTTTGGAAAAACTCATTCGTTTTCCATTAGAACAAATTTCTAATGAAGCATAATAAACATGATTTAAAAGAAGTTTAAAAGCACACTACGTCTTCATTAATAATTTAACAAAAACACTAACCTAAAACACTGTGGTTTAAAATTATAATTCAGATTATTATTAATGATATTTTGCCTTTGATTACATGCATATCCCATATTAGCGTGTCAAAGTGCACTTTAAATGTAGTCGTTTTCACATTCTCCGTAGTACAACGACAAATATCGACAGAATTTCACTTCTGTTTCTACTGGGAATTAATGAACACAGTAAATATAGAAGAGGTTGAAATGAGTGGATTAGCGAGATTGGGTTCGATATAAGGAAATAAATCATGAAGCAATATTATCATCTGAAAAGCTGTTAACACGTATGATTATGACTCGCAAATAGATTTTCTGAAAGAACTCCAGGAAATTCTTATAAAAATATTATAATTAAAAATATAAACGGTCAATATTTAAAAAAATTAAAGGATAGCAATTAATTTTTCTAATATTTTATTAATAAATCATCTCCAGAATCTAATACCATAATAAAGTTTATTTAAGACGGAACAAGTTATGAGAAGTGCTAAAAATAAAAACTGATGTATCGGTTAATGCTTATCTCTTTGAAATAATAATTGCAACCCTATTACCTATTCACCATTTACATTCAATATGCTAGATTAAATTCGTAAAAACCAAAACATGACAAAGTTTCATAAATGCCAATTTTTCTCTATTACTCAAAATTATCGATTTAAAATTTTTATTCATATCCTTAAAATAACTGAACTTATTGATTACATTGCAGAGAGCCCTTCCCCAAATGCATTTCGAATGAGTGTAGATCCTAATATTCTGCTCCGAACTTTTAGGGTTGACAGGTCAAAAAATTCGGCATATATGGGTCTGGTATAATATTTGATTATTTATCTCGATCAGTTTTGTTTAAATTTCCGGTGATTTACAAATCCACTGAAAGCTGTTATGATGAATTATTTCAGTAAATTTCCGCGATTGTGAGTGGACATATTGGATTTGGATTACAAAGGAAAGACAATTATTTGATTATATTTGAAAAGGGAAAAATACATCGTGCGTATAAATTCGGAAGATTTTCTTGAAAAGAAAATAATTAAGCCAAACTCGATTTATTCATATTTTCATCAGATATTCTAATACCAATGTTTAGTTTTTTTAGCATGGGGTGTTGATCCATGCAGCCACGCACCATGTTCCTATTTTTTTTTTAAATTCATAGGTGACATTCACACAATCATTACATTATTATTCTGTTATTTCAATTTTTGGATTGTCCAAACTGGGGCTTCTAGCTCTTCACTATTAGTAAAATAGCGCATGTGAAGTTCTTTTAGTGTGGGAATCATTTAAGTCGGAACTGCATTTTGAGTAATTTCTTCAAAAGATCGTAAAAATTCATATTTTTGTTGATTGAGATATTCTCAAGTTCCTTAGATCATTGCTTGTATTTTTATAAGAAAAATACCCTATATTTGTCCACTATAACAGTGTTTTTAAACAAGTTGTTTTACACAAAGCTTCATAAAGAAGAGTTTCAATGCGATAATAGCACTGGTTTGCAGGTAGATGTTTAGATCTATCTTGCACAAAATTTATTGATGTTTAAATCATTTTTTCTGAACGGCCCGAATTCTTTTTATATTTTTTCAAGCTTCGATTATCTAATTCGAGATCATTAAAAAGGAAAATCCGTGGCTACTGCCAACCCTTTTAGTCTGTTCCTTTGTACATTGGTTAATGTTTAAGCCATTGTACTAATAAAATTTTAATTCACTTTGGTGAATATTAGCATTCCAAGTTAGCCCTGTTGGGTTAGATACAGGGTAATTCGTATAAGAATTCGACACAGAGCAGGGACATGTAGGGGACCCAAAAAATATGGCGAACGCAATTTACGTTTATATTACGTTGCACTCCTGAGAACTTAATAGGCCTTGATTCACGTTGTGAGTGTCGAGAGTAAGTAGATTTTCATTGTGCATTCTAAAGTAATAATAAAGGATGATGTATCGTTTGACAGAATTTTTTGACCCTCATTAAGTACCTCCACGAGATTTCCAACACGAGTTTAAAATAATTGTTTGGATCGGTGTCATTAATCGGTGTTTAATTAGACCAGTTATATTACTGAATTGACTAAATGACGAAATTTATTAACAATTCCTCCAAAACATTCTCTTAGATCTTCTTGAAGGGGTGACACTACAACTCACACTGGAACATTGGTTTATGCATTTTGGAGCTCCGCCTCATTTTAGTATTATTATTAGAGACTTTTTAAACAACCGGTATTCAAATAGATATTTTGGAACAGGAAATAATTGGCCACAACTTTGGCATCCACGATCACCAGACTTCGACAAATGTGACTTCTTACTTTGGGGAACGTTAAAACAATTTGTGTAGTCCTTGCCAATTACGTCTCGAAAAGAATTGCATTATGCATAAATGCACATTAATTAGAAATGCCTGAGAGAAAATGGTGATCACTTTGAACAATTTCTACAGTAACTTATCAGTCCAACTTGTATGTTATTTCTGTTGTTTAAGTATTTATTTTTCTATTAAATTATTATTATTTCAACATTTTTCCTGATCATCAAGTTTGACGTTTAATTTCATAGAATTTTCGAAGAATTTAAATAACGCCCCTGCAAGACGTGTTTTTAGTTATTCGGGTTTTTGTTGAAAACGACAATGTTTTATTGACAAACAACAAGAGTAAAAAAATTTTAGAAACAAATTCCCCATAAAATAAGGTAATAACTTTTTAAATTCACCAATGTGTTCAAAATTTTGTTATATTTTAACGGTGTATCCCTTATCAACCCTTTAGAATATTATAACTTAACTCTGTCTACTGTCGATTAATGCTCTTGGTATACTCACAACTTTGATCAAATTTGGTTTTATAAGTTCAAGTATAACTGAGATATTGATCGAAATTAGAAATTCCAGTGTAAAAGCCTAAACCTCCTCAGGGCTGTAACTTAATATAGAGGTAAGTTACGTTAAAACGTTAAATTACCATATTTACCATGCTTTAGATTTTCCTCATCTCTAGTAAAACTTTTCGAATCTTATTTACTGATAAATGTAACGTTATGTCTTTTAGTCTAAAACCAATCTCTTAACTTTCAACTACATAATAGAACATCTCTCCCTTCAACGAATTTAAAACTTTCACCGATCTTAATGGAGAGATAAGTTACGTTAAATCACCATATTTTAGGATACCCTTCATGCCCCTGCTCTGTCTCGGTTCTTATACGAATCACTCTGTATAATCTTTCACTTTATTGAATATTGACCAATATTAAAATATATAAATCTCTATACTTTATTTCAAATAAACAAAATATTCTTGGATGAACATCCTAATAGCAAGAGATATGAGACTAAAATCTGGAAGCAAAATATATCGTGGACTAGTTCAGTTGACTGCATCGCCGCATCGGCCTTGTATAAGTAATTGGGGGTGGCTGCTATTCGAACCACCCGGACCCCCAGATCTGCGATAGCCTCACGTTATTCGGTCAAGGTTATACGCTCATGCATTCTTGGCACAGCTCTAAAATCACCCGGCGAATATATGACTACAAAGAGCGCCCAAATACGAGTATACAATAATTTTAAAAAACAAATAAGTTTTGCTTTATATCGTAAGAAGAATAAAGAATATGGACAAATAGAAATAGATTCATTTTACATTTGACATAATAAATTGGTAATCTTTTGTAACATTGTGAAAAGACATAGAATTTGATTAACTATTAAGGAATGGCACAATCTGTTCCCATTTGGATATTTTTTCATAATTAGTAACAGTTCTATTTACTTATATTTTAGCTTTGCTTGTTAACCTCTAGCCACACACCAGTAAATAATTAATAAGTCGTACCTACTTTAAATAGAAATTTTCTTTATTAAGACAACTCCACAATTGAATTCTATAACTCTTTATCCTCCATTGATACTAAAACTTGAATACTAGTAGGAAAATGACAATTTAATTATTTTAGTTTATCAATAAAGTTAACGACTCCTGGATTTGGTTTACAAATAAAACCAGGAGATTCAAATCAGTAATTTCGTTATCGCATTGACAAAGAGGCGATTCTATTATTCAGATGGAAATGGCCGAGAAAGACCATGGTTAATTTTAGTAGTGTGATGAGATGATTGATCTGTAGCTTCTTGAAACATTAAAAGTAAACTTATTGTTATGATAGTATGTACAGGTATTTAGTTAAATATCGCCCTGTACATAAAATGTATTTTTTATTATCTAAATTATAATATTTACTATTTATTTAACATTACGTGATGGGACAAGGCCACCAACGAATGTTAAATAAATATTTTTAGTAGTCATCAAAGTTAATAAACATTAGGGTCTTCTTGGTAAGTAAAATAAAAGAAGATCGGAAGTCAAGTTTGGGTTGGTTCTCTGATGATCCAGAAGTTTATAGTTTATATACTAACAATATGGAGAACCGGTCTTGGTAAATTCTTATGAATTAGAAAATAGGGGTTTGTGGCTATCTCAGACCACTTTTCCTTCCATTTTTTTATTTATATTTATTATAACCGTAAAAAAAATCATTATAACATTGAATATTATCAAAATTGGTACAAACTCGCGCTTCTTTGGCTGAATTTTCTACTTTTTCACTACCATAAATGCCATTGTGACCCTTGCCCATATAAATATAATCTTGTCCTAGTAAAAGCTGATTTAGTAAACATTTTATCCTATAAATTATGAAGTTTTTTGAATTGTTCATTGACAAGTGCTTAATATTTTCTAATACGGATTTTGAATCTGAGAATCTTGAGTGCTATTGTGTAAGCTTCACGAGAAAGGTTTTTCAATGCCATTCGCTCCAGCACTACAACTACTACATACCTCTTGAATTCGATATTTAAAGGTTAATTTTTGAATGGAATACTTGCTTCTATGTATACAGGGTGATTCACCATGAATTGTACACAAAGCAATGGTAGAATCCTCACATCAAAATACGACGACTTAACCTAAAATACTTATGTAAAATACTCCTCCTAACCTTATACATGATGTTTTATTTTAACATTTGAAAATGATCTTTGATAATTGTTATGATACCTTTCAATATTTAGTTTTTTCATACTTAATAAAAAGTTTATGGAGTTTAAAACACTTTTATATATTGTAAAGATAGTTCCTCGCTACTACCAGAGAAGTGCGGTAGTAAATATCCTCTTGTTTCAGTGCGATAGAGTCGGTGTTTTTCAAGATATTTGCGCCTAAACGTATAAAGTTCTTATTAATTTCAATTTATTTCGTGTTATGAGTTAGATCGTAAAAATTAATAAATCAGCATAAATCATCATATCCAAATTGTCCCAATAATATTAAATTAATAGGAACTTTTTAAACCTTTAGATGCAAATTTCTTGATAAACAGTGATTCATTTTTTGTTTAAAGAAAATATTTACTTACAAAATAATGGCGTATCAAAAATAGGTCTTTATGACAATTACGACAGTTGCATAGAAACTTGCCAGGAGGAACATGGTGTCTACCCCTACCCACGCCTTTGGTCATAGCGAGAAACTATCTTCTACAATATTTTAAAGTGTTTAACAACCATAAACTTTTTGCTAAATATGAACAAAAATATTGAGAGGTATCGTAAAAATGAGTTAAAATTACCTTCAGGCTTTAAAATAAAATACCCTGTATCTCGGTTAGGAGGAATATTTTACTGTGTTTTAGGTTAAATGGTCATATTTTAAAGTTAGGTATCTACAATTGCTCAGTGTACAATTCATTATGAATCACCTTCGGTAACTAATTTAAATTTACCGTTATAGGAGGGAGTAAGAACTGGAAATTTAGTAAAGATTATATTAAAATTATAGTCAAACGTGGTATAGTTACTACTTTAGTTAGTAACTTTCAATGTGTCTAGGAAGGCAGATGTTAGTAAAGATGAATTTTTTTGTACCACAATTTACTAGTTAGATACCCTAAATTTAACAAATCTATTCGGTTAACTAATAACGATTTATATGTTCTCAGTTTAGTTATGAGTTTGTTAGCTAGATATATGAGATGTAGTGGGGGTTCATTAGCTTACGCAAGAATTGCATTTAAATTATGGATTTAATGTTAAGCAAAGTCACAAAGTAAGATTTTTGAGTATTACTTTATATAGCAACTTTTCTTTAGTCTAGTTATCACTAATTGGTACTTACTATTAGTACACGCGGAATTGGCAATTATCTAAAGTCAACTGTATATTTTTCTTAATTATAGCTTAGCATTCAATCATATTTGCGATTTTAAAAACAACTTTAAATAAACGAGATCTTTTTGAACAACATTAAAACATCATTCTTATTATCAAAGAATGACAAATTATGAATATTTTGAAAATGATGCATAATTGTAAAATCTCCCTATAAATTCATTTATTATCACCATCAAATAATCTACAGCAAAATTATTCAGCCAGCTTATGGTCTTGATTTAATCCTATGCAAAACAAAAGTAGGTTTCATTCTCTAGAAAATGAACTAATTATATTCTTGGGTGGACCTAAGCAGCCCATAACCCTTGGTGCAATGTTTTCAAATTTCGGGTGGAAATAATGTAGAATTAACGCCAAGGAAATTTGCATTGAAAAGTTATAAATGCAAGTTTGTCAAATCGTAGTTTGGAAAATATTCGTATTCGAGACTATTGTCTCAGGAGATTTATTACAGAATTTGTTGATATTCGAATAAATAAATACAAATGTAAGATTCAAATCTATAAATTTTAATCAGCTCTTCTACATGACAGCACTATTTAAACATTTTCCCAGTCCTCAGCTCTCTTTTTATACCATTCTCCCTGTTAGCGGCAACATTGTAACATTTCTAAATGAGGGCTTCCACCCTTCGTCTGGAGGACGGTGGTTTGGTTGCAGCATAGAAATGAGGCCGTAAAGTTCTTTTCGTCTATCATGATTTCTCTGGATTTACGTAAAGGACGCTTGGGAATTTTAACGTCTATTAGAGGTGTCTAATGGTGCGTAAGAGGTTCAGTAAATTGTTACGTCTTAATATGGTAGGCTTATTGAGGCGGCAAATCGGAAGCATTAACAAGGGGGAAGGTGAAAAGTAGAATTTATGTAAACCGGAACATTGGTATGAATAAAAATAAAATGATTGTGGGATTTGACATAAATATAGGGTCCTAGATATTTTCTTTTAAAAAAGTGTCGCTTTTGCTGCAGTTTTATTTAGTAATTAATCATTAAACTCAAATGTTGTAAAAATGAAGTTTTTTTTGATATATTGACAATATCGGTTAGCATTTATGAATTATTTAGATGGTTATAGGCGGGAAAGGACAAACAATCCCGAAACGAAAGAAATATTTAAAGTGTCCACAACAAAATAACGATGTTCATGGTCTTAAACATACATCATAGTACAATCTAAATGATCATCATACAGACTTGCAGCCTGATTTTAGTAGACTCAATAATCTGATCGTTTGTATTTTCATTTGTTGTAATAATTTTATAAATATAATAAATTTCAACTAAAAACAAAACTACCAGAACACGTATCTATTAAGGGAGAAAATTTGCGAAGTAATATTTGTTTCACTTAGATGATATAATGGGATTTCCATTATAACAGAAATTGACTATTAACTACGACAGCCAATATATAATCGTGTTAGGTAAACTCAAAAGCAGTTTCTATCAAAATTCAAATGTTGTAAGTAGATAATAGTAACTATCGTCTTGTCTAATATATTCTCGAAACGTGCCCTTATTTACATACTTCAATTTACGGATAACCTTGGTGATAGTAGCCCTTGTTAAGGGGTGTAAATTATCACCTACAACCTAAGCTTGATACGGTTAAAGATATTACAAAATATGATTCCATGAGTCCATTGACTTTGTTGTCACATTCTCGAAAATATAGATTGATATCAGATCAGAATAAACACAAATGTCTACATTTTATTACATATATATTAATCAGAATGTAAGATAACACTACAAACTAATTAGATTTTGAACAAACTATTTTTAAAATGACTTCAGAGATGGATTAAGTACTTGTAAATTGTAGCATCCTTCCGATGGATTCCATATTAGCATTTACAGTTGGAAAATCTTGTTTACATTTACGAGTTTATTATTAGAATATATATTCAGATAATCAAATTGGATGTGATTTAAATATTCACATAAATACTATTTTCCCATGTTTTTATCCTATACAATTGCCTTAGTTCATTAATAACAGGATCATTACTAATATTCAATAATTTTAAAGGAATTTTGTACATAACTATTCTCACCTAAATTCTAAAGGTAATTTTCCACTTTTTGATAACAATTCATATGTAGGTATGGACCACATAACATCCAATCACAATACGTAAGCCTGATGTTGAAGTTTATCTAACTTCCCAAGATTCCCTTAGTGCATAACAGCAACATTTGACAACCATAATCTAAGTAACTCAATACAGTATAACTTAATAAAGTTTTGGGACCACTTCCCCACAAAGAGGTCCATGAGATGATATTGACCTGGATGAATTTTCAATTCCAAATACTCAACTTGAGTATTCCATTTGAAACTTTTGTTGAATGAAGATTTCTAAATATTTAGCTTTATCTACCCTATGAACCTAATATATTATTAAGAAAATAAAATTTACTAGGAGCGTCAAATGTAAAAATTATATTTACTAGTCCAAAATATCTCGAATCTCTTATACAAATTAATTATTTAAACAAGATAATTTTTATTTTATGATTAATTTTTTTTGTATTGACAATCTAAGCAAACATTAAAACAGGACAATTAGCATAGCAACTTCAAATTATATTGTCATTAATACATCAAATCACGCAAGAACATTGTCAAAATTTCAGTTGGTCTGTAACCTAAATTCAAAACTTAATTTTGCATTTGCCAACAACTTTCTTGTATAAATATTTCAAAAATAAATAATTGGAATTAAAATAACATGTCCGGAAATCCTAACAAAGATGAAGCAAAGGCTGCGGTCCCTACTGACGCTACAGTACCTACAGGATTAGACGAGTGTCAAGGGTCCAAATGCGGTTTAAAGAACAAGGCGGAAAAATGTATGGGAAAAAATTGTGAAGCTTGCAAGGGCGCTGGTTGTAAAATAGACGCCAAAGGAAAGAAAAAGTAAATACATTTAAACATGATATTCTTAATGTATTATCATAGATTTTAGAAATAAACGACTAACATTTATTTAAAAAAAAAAATATATATATATATAGTAAAACGCGAATTTTATTGACGTTTAAATCATCATTATTATCTAAAGCATTCATTTCAATGAAACACTATGTATTAATTTTTAATTAATTTCAAAAATAGAGTATTACTTTTATATATGGATCTAGATATATACGGCATGTTCCAAATTAAATGTTGCAAGACACTGGAATATTCAAGGCATTGGAAATGTTCTGCAAAATAGTGAGACAAAAGTCATTTTTTTATTTTCACATAGAATTGAAATATCCGTTAGAACAATGCATCTGGTACACCCAGTACATGTGAAAGTAGTTACTAAAAAATTGATTTTGAATTTGTAACAAAAAACCATGTACAATTCGCTACTTGGTACTGATTTACATAATATTGATGTTACCATCACGGCATTTTTTACTTCCACGATGCTTGTTTACATTATAGGGCGGAATCCCTTGATATCATAAATGCAAAGTGCTCTTTCCATCGTGATGCAAACACCCTTGCATGCTTCATATTCATGTACAAACTTTTTATTTGCATTAATTTGTCACGTGCATACGTATATTCAGACGATCGGTTTTTTAGAAGTACAATTTAACAAAACTGTTATAATTGTTTTAAAAATACCCTCATCTATGTTTAATATTTAAAATAATGGGCTTCTGCAATTTATATAATAAAAGAATCTGTAACTTTTATTTTTTTCTCTTTGGTAGAGAGAAATCATATAATTTCATTTTTAATAATATTGACGTTGCCGTTGTTTTGAGACGTATATTGTGAAGAATATATGCGAAAATATTTTATGGGGATGTATAGCAGAAAATAGAAAATACATCTACCTAGCAGCATTTCTTCCATCTTTTCTCTTTTCCGCTGTAAACATACATTAATATTTTTTAATCTTTCTAACAAGTGTAAAATATAATGGAATTCCGCCATGCGAAAGATACAGTAAATTCAGAAGTATTTAGTAGAATGAAATACTGTTTTTGTGGTAAAAATCAAAATTTTAATATTAAGCTGATTTGGCCATTAGGTACATTACACTTTGACATATTTTTTATACGTATGTGCTTCAGTATAATAATATTACAGAATATTCAGTAACTAATGAAATGTTATCATTTGTTTTTTAATTCATCGGCAGACTTATTAAAATGCGAAAATCCTGTCAACCCTATTCTTGAATCCGCCAAATTTTTCTCTTCAAATGGATCATTAAAATAAACGCAAGCCAGGAACTTTTCCTAGGAACAGAAGAGTTTTTCTCTCAAAGAGGAGAGTAAAAATTAGATTTACCTGGAAATATGGTACATACTTCTATTATTGATGCAAAGCGACTATCCGTTCGTTTGGAGTGTTGTGTACTGAAATACTACTATGTGTTTTGTATATATATTCATTCTATAACAAGTTACGGAATGAATATTCCGTAATTGTTCTAAACAATATCCACAGCCATGGATGTCAAAACTGCCAATGTCAGATGTAACAAATTTTAATTTAAATAAAACATTGAGTGAAAAATCGGGTGAATTTCTGGTTAGAATAATAAAATTCGATACGAGTGGAACTACGAGAATTTTTTTTCATTCTAACCTTGTTACAGAATATTACTATTCTAGTGCGTTTACATCATAATGAACTGCATATTTTTTATCTACGGATTTTGTCGGATTTCTAATTTGTCAATCAGATAAACGTTGCACTAAAAAAATTTCCAAGAAACTAGGACTATTAAGAATTTGGTATAGAAATCAGTGCTTAATAAAGTATACCCAAGTTTTTAAAAGGGCATCTAAAAGAAAGCTTCTCAGATTATCTATACTACTCCAATCATTAATATAATTATATAATTAAAGTAAACATCATACATTTAAAAAATTTTATAATGAAATGATCGAGTAAACCAGAACTAAAATATTTTATTTGAAAAATGAATGATTCAATATTCTAGCTTTCAAATATCACAAGCAGTGATTCCGGGAGATCAAATCTAGGTCATATTTATCTTTGACCAACCACTATATTGCTCCAGGTTAAATAATTAAAGAACTTGCTTTAATAAAGGCCAGTTTCCTGCAATATACTAATATAAATATTCTCTAAACATTAGTTATGTTACAATTCAATGTTTTTCGCTGTATTTAATTACTAAATTTCTGAATCTTGTATTTAAAAAGTTTATACAATATAGATTGATTTTTAGATATTTTTTACTAAGATGCATAATTTAAAATTTAAAATTTATCTGAAAAATTATGTTAACTTTTCTACTAAAAAATTAAAATTATAAAGATGTAACCATTATGAAATAAAAACCCATTGTTCACAGTATATTTGCATTTCCGACTAATGAGCTTCAGGTTAGACAGGAAATGTACATTTTCATTTTCATGTAAAATGGAAATTTGTGTTTTTATTTCAAAAGTTGACCTATTGTTAAATATAATATGTATCTCTTTTATGTTATCTTTTCCTGCTAAACTTCCAGATCATGAAGCTATTAAATCATGAACTTTATATGAAAAATATTTTTATGGGAATCAGAATTGCCGTATTGTCAATTAATATTTTTTTCGTTTATTTAGTTAAAAGCGATAACAAATCAAACTTATTTGACAATTTTAAGCTATAAATCAATAGAAATAAAATTACACGGCCGTTGTTTTTCCAAAAAAGACTAAAAAAGAATGTTGAAATTTAGTTTACGTCATTTTAGAGCACAAACAGAGATATAACGAATGTTTGTTTGTATGTTTGTTTGTTTGTTTGTTTGCTTGTAACGTATAAAGAATAACAATTGTCACATTATAATTTTCTGATCCGTGGCTATGTGGGTTAGAGCAGCAAATTTTTTCTTTGGATGTACGTAAAAAAAAATTATTTCTTTTTTGGAAGTTCTGAAAATAAATAATGATAATGATAACAATAATAATAATAATAATAATAATAATAATAATAATAATAATAATTAAAGAACGACAGTAAATGAAGGAAGAAAAGAAGATAAATAAACAAAAACCAAGAATAAAAAGCTTAATGCGAAAGAAAGTCACGAGAGGGATTCATAAAATAAATCCAAACCATGAATCTATAAAAACGTGAATGTGTCCACAATACAATAAAATAAAAACCTAGTTTAACAAATCGCAACAAAATAAAAAAAATCCATCTAAAAGCTAAATATGTACAGGGGACTTAATCAGTCACATATTTGTTAAAAAGAAATCAATTTCAACCCTAACAAGATATAGGACTAGAGTCAATTCGAGAGAGAAAGGAGTACATCAAGTCGTCAACCAAACCTCGTAGAAACTTGCCTTAAAGGAATTGAAATAAATAAATAAATATATATACAGGGTGCTGCCTTAGCTAGTCGAAGTACGATATATCCGTTATTAATGTGTAGGCAGTCTTGAGATTTGAAATCCCATCTGATTTTTAATCACTATATATAAAAAAATTTTTATACAATAGCATAGAACTTGGAAAGTTAGGATAGGAACATGTAAGCCGCTTTTATTAATTTTCAACGTTTTGGCTGCTACATACATCTATATTCAAATGTGATTTTCAGGTGGCTGTAGATCCTTTATTAAACATAATAGACATTAAGTATGATACATCTTTGAAATTAGCTCGATAAGAGGTTTATAAAAATGTAAAAATATACATGGTGTTTCATTTAAAAAAAAATTCTGGCACTGCTTTCTTGAACACACTGTATATTTGCGACTAATTTTAAAATGTGAATCTTAAGACTGCCTACACTTTTTGTAAATAACTTTTTTGATATCTAGTTTAATAACGGATATATCTTCGACGCACTAATGCCGCACCCTGTATATATATAAATATTATTTATTTATTATATTTATAGATAACTTATTTGTTTTTCTTTCGTTTCTATATATATATATGTAAAGTGATTCATTATCCGCATTTGGATAAGTTGAACAAATTTATTAAAAAAGCGCTTTATTCCATTTTTTTCATCGAATTATAATGACATTTTCTTTGTGCAACAAATCAGTGATGCATATGTGCAGAAAGAACAAAGGCAATTGCGGTCGATTATAAAATTTAATTGAAATTACTAATATACAGCAGTGTTTCTGTTAAAAGTAAATTAATGCAAAATTTAACACATTTACCTTTATTCTAACCGAAAGAGAATTATGTCGAAGCCCACTAACCATGCGTTAAGGGAAAAAGGATTCTCCATTATAGTTTTGTATATTTCAGCTGAAAATTCAGACAAAAGTGAGCAATGGCTTATAAAAATGGATATACGTAGATAAAACCTTTATGAAACAACGCTACCGAAACGACACAAGATGAATAAAAGTGAAGAAAATAAGTTTCGCAAAGCGCTCAAACAAGCGGAGAAAATATAATCATTTTAACAAAGCAATGCCGTGTAATCGGAAATTATTAGGAAAATGAAAATAAGGAAATCATAAAAACACTGACACGTGAAATAGTATTCGGTATACAAAGAACTAAAGTTCTTTAAAAATTATTACTTATGTAAGTAATTTTTTTCTTCTTCTTAAAAAGGTCAATTTGTACTAAAGTGTTACCTTTTGAAGGCTTAAGAATAAGGTTTCACCGCATGATCTAAACGGTAGTTTTTTTTATATAAGGTGTTTGCCATTCTAATATTGGTCGAAAATAAGTCTACTAGAAGTAACTGAAATAAACAATTGATGACTTTTTATTGTAACAGAGCCGTTCTTATAAAAGAATCTTATTTTCAATAAAGACTTATTACAAATGCCATGCCATAGCTGTCCCAAAAAATGTAAACACAGTAGATCTTTTCAGGAAATATAACTTAGTTTAAAAGTGCCGAAATAGATGCACAAATTAACTCTTTTAAGCAACAAGTAAACATTAGTTTTATGATTGTCATTTATGCAGGGATAGTGAAAACCTTTGATGATAACTGGACAAGAGGTTGGAGGTTCTTTCTGGTGTTTTCCTCCTGCAAAAAGCTTATCATTCGGAATTGTAAGCCTGCACTAAATTTTGCCAACAGAAAGAATATTTCCAGATTTGTAAAACGCTAATAACTCGAAAAAGTCATAAAAGCTTTAATGGCTTGAATATTAAAGCCGCCTTCTATGGCGTCACAAACAAAAAGTACTAACATGGCAGACCAATTAGAGCTTTACGTCTGTCTGAGCCAAGCAAATTTAACGCTAAAGTCCAGATTGAAGCAAAAGATTTTTTTTAAATCAAATAAGTTTAACTCTCTTTTCCTAGTTTCACGACTGTCATTAAATTAAAGTTTTTGTGTTATAGCTGGACCTGTAATTTCTAAATTATTCAGTTAATAGAATCAAATTTGATTATTAATGAACTCAGTCAGGTTTAGTATACCTTGAATTCATTCATTTAATTTAATTTACCTTTATTAATTTTACTTGCTTTTTTTATTTTATTGTTAATTTTATCATATTCCTCACCTGAATAAATAGTTTGATATTTCCATTAGCTCAATTGCGTACCCTACCGGTGATACGGGGTGTCTTTTCGAATAAGAGCCAATAAATTCAGATGGAACAGAAATGAACAGTGCAGTTAAGTATAATTGTTTATTGGACTGGCCTGATCCCTTTTGCTACCGCGTATCGAAAGGCGTGGCGACTTCATATTCAGAGCTAGATTTAGCAAGTAATTCGTGCCAATTTTCTTATTAATACTATACTTCTATTCACTGACAAACTTTTATATTTTATTTATGTCGTTCAAATCTGTAAATCTTTGAATGTTAATATCACTAATCATAAAAGTATAAAAGTGTCTAAGTACAATAAATTCATAAGTCGCCCTATTACATTTTGGTGCCATGCAAGTCCACCTAAATATTATATTATTCATATAGTTTAAACTAAAGAGGTTTTTCAAAATAATGTATCAAGAAATGGAGAGAATTTAAAACATACAGACTCAAAACAAACCACTCAACACGTTTAAAAGTTAAATAACTGTAAGAACCAGCAAAATCCCTTGAACAATTCTCAACACAGATTTTTCTGAAGCATTTTCCGTCTTGTTTGTCTTGTAACGAGCAGGACCTAAAAAAGGGGCGTGATGAGAATCGTAAATTAATTTCCGATGTAGGCTATGTCATCGGGTTGTTTATGGGTCGAGTTTCTAGTTTAACTTCTCAATAACTAGATATTCTAGTTGAATTGCGTAGAAGTCGGAAGACGCCACTTCTACCACAGCCGATGATCGGGTCGCGACGACGACCAATTTAATGATCGATCGTTTTAATGCGGGTCTTCTCTAAAAGGACCCCGGCTACAGTGGCGTCAACCCCAAGTTTCAATAATTCTGATATCTACACCTCAAAATAACCAAAATTTGATTTTGTATATTGTTACTAATGAAAATACGGTTTTTCAACAGTTGAAAAATAATAAAAATATTTATATAAAACGAATAAAATACAAACATAATTATTATTACCTGCTTTTTGATTTAGTTGCCCCTTTTTTAGTAATGGGACATGATAGTCAGCTAAAAACTGAACCAGATAGTTATGTATAAAAGTAACAAGTGGGTTGAAAACTTCGTTATAAGTTTTAGTTTCATCTCTCTTAATATACAGATTTGGCCTGAAGTCATACACGAATCCATTGAGTGATAAAGAACACGTTACGAAAAAGAGAGAAAGTATTATTAATATCTTCAAGTAGGGAAATCTCGAGGTGGGAACATCGTTCCAGTCAATTCGGCACGCGTGGTCGTACCTCTAGTTCGGTTGAGAAGGGACACATCGCCACCCGCTCTTTAAAATCTCCTCTTAGAAACTATTTAAACCTGTATATAAAAAGTTTTTTACAAATTAAGAAAAGGTATATCTAACATTTTACAAAAAAATATATTCTTGAAAAAAAGCTAGTTGGAAATTAATAATCGAGTATCAAACTTTAAACTAAACTCAAGAAATGTGTAGTTTATTTCTATTTCCTTTATTTAATTAAGTTCAACAATTGCTGACGTCTTTCTGGAATGTTTTGTATAAAGAGACTGTTTTGGTGACTAAGAAACGCCACCGCATTTCTGATAACGGACATGGAGATGTGGGACAATACGCTTAGTGGGAGGTATATACTGATAAAGTAATTATTAATAAAATAATATGAAACAGAATTATGAAATTTATTAAAAATAGATTGATTTCAAAACATAATCATGATGTTCATATGGGTTTTTTCTCTTATCAGAATCTGTGATAACGTGTTGGATTGCCTATAGCTCGAATAGTAATCATTTATGAGTATACTCATATAAACAAATAGTAATCGTTGCTCAAAAATAGTGTCAGTGCGTGGAAGCGAACTGGTATCGATCTTCTGTGGAACTAACGGAAATTATAAGATTATGCTTGCTAACATGAAGGAAGAAAGAAGTAACCTTCACGCGCTTGCGAATTGGTCATATCTGAATCATCTTGTAAATAAAAACATTAGATCACAAGGTAATCACTGTCAAACAAATTTGGATTAACAGATATTTTAAGGAGATTACTACATTGAAAATAATAAATTTCCATTTTACTTTTTCTCAAAAATCGTTCAACCGATTGTCTTACAATTTCCTAAGATTATTCAGTTAGCTAATCTAAAGAACTGGTAACAGTTTTATTAAAAATTATTTAGTTAAACTGATTTTATAGGAGCTTAACCTGACATACTTAAAAAAACAAAAGCTGTATTTAGGTTAGAGTTTGAAATTCCTTCTTCTCACCAGATGAACTAGATGATCTGTCAGAAAAATACTACTTTTTGGGAGAGCGAAAAAACTGAATTAAACTTTTTTTGCAACATTTTGCATTTTAATCACAAGTTTTTTTTAATTTTTGTTGATATTTTGGCATTCGTGTTATTGCTGGATGTTTTAAAAACAAGGTACAGCACATACTATGAAAAGTTCTTTTTATTTTTTTGCTTTGAAGCCAAAGAGGTACCTTTATTTTTGTTGTATGATTTTATTAACATATTATCAGTGATGGTTATATTTAGAAAATGAAGGCCTAAGAGTCATAAAATTTCGAAATAAAAGGGATAAAACTTCCAGGGAAATCCTAGACAACAACGTATTGTTCCCATGATGAGCGTACACTAAGTGGAGCAATTTTACTATATAGTCATTTTTTATATGACTTTTTCTCTGTTCAAATATCACACATGTGAAAATAAACAGAAAATTACTTAATGTAATAAATACAGAAAACTACTTGTTTTGAGTGGGTTCTCATTTCAGTTTAGTGATTTACATTGAATAGATTTTATTATCTTCAGTAATCATGGATCATCTACATACAATAATTTATGTACTGGTTATTTACTTTTATGTATAAATATTTTATATTCTGTAATATTTTTTATTATAAAACCTCACTAAATGTATCCTTATCAAGTAATTAGCTGGTATTTTAGATAAGTAGGTTTTTGGGGAAAAAATCATTGGTTAAATAATTTTGTATATCATAGTTGCTCAGTTACTACCAAATGAGACCTCTTTCGTCTGTTGCAACAATTAGATCATTGTTTTCAATATCTACTTGACTAATAATAGAAGCTACAAAAAATATCTAAAAAGAATAGACGACGTTTCCATGAAATTCATTCTTTAAATAAACTATATAATGGAAAATTGAATTATTTAAAACTGATCTTAAGAAAATTTTGAATCGGAGACGGGTTTTTCTCAAATACCAGTCAATTTATCTTTTGAATAATTTAAAAGTTATATATTTTGTGATAAGATAGAAAAGAAAATTATTTAGTGTTACAATTTTGATTTTTTGTTTTTAATAAAAGCCCTCAAAAAAACTAATACAATAAACTTTCTATATTATTATTAATTTAACCAAAAGAAAGGGATATCAATTATGTCCACAAAATCGACTCAATATAAATTCTGTAAAATTTAGTCACTATTCACTTAGGATAAGAATTTGGAGCAGTTTTGGTGCAAATATAATTTTGTTTATAAATAAAACTAGTTTCAGAAAATGAAACAAAAAGATAATTTTACTATAATAATTGTTTCTACCCTTACTTAATGGAATCTATCCGTTATAAATGCAAAAGGTAAAATATACTTAATTTAAATTTTCACGATTTTCCAAAGCTTGTTTAATATTTTTGTGACAATTGTTTCATCTTTTTGCATCGTCAGAAAACATTAAAAAAATGTATAAACAATTTTTTTTATTTTGTTTGTAGTGAGCCCCTTAAGATAATATCAGGTGATCAACAAAATCCGAGCAAATTATAATTTTATTAACAAAGTATGATTTCTTAAAAATCTTAATGATTATGAACAATATTTTACTATACTAAAGAACATTAATATAAGATAATTCTCTACTATAATGTGAAATACTCTACTCTATCTACTACGGTTGTATTTTTATAATTTGTTTGTCACGAGACTATGTTCAAATTAATGTTTAGGTAGGGATAATTGCAAACTATATCGTTGGTCCCATTTTTATTGGTCAATTTAAAAAAAAAATTTTTGAAAAGGCACTGGAAAGACCTTTCTAATGATTTATCACAAGTCACTAAGTACTTTCTATTTAAAAAATTTGTTTGGTTGAAAGACATAATTTCATAATATAAAATAGACGGGTTTCAGGATTTTTTATAAATATGCACAATAATTGAAATATGAATTTATTCCATTTGGCTGTTCCACACTGTAACCTAGTAGTTCATTTATGAAAATGGGTGCCCTTGATCAAAACAGATTTGCGGGATTTAGATGTATATGTAGTTTCTACCATCTTATACAGGTTTTAATTTGCTTTCATCATTTTTCATAAGGAAATATATACAAACATTTACCAAAGAGAAACCCAAAAAACATAAAAGTACAGTTAGTGAAAGATTTAAAAATAAAAAAGGTTAAATTAATTGTTTCAACTCTTACTTTATCGAAATTATTCATAATAAATATGGAAAGATAAATAATACTTATCTTAAATTTCCACAGTCTTCCAAAGCCTTTTAATATATATTCTAGTCTACCTAGGTTTCGGCATCTGACAATACCATTCTCAAGACAGAAAGAAATTTGACACATTTAAAACGTAAAGTTTCGACTACAGTGAGTCCTCATCAGGTCTAGTTAAAATAAATAAAACACGGCAAAAATTAAATAATTAAAGTTAAATAAAGTTGAGATGTGCTATTAAAATATTTCATAGTAGTTAAAAAATAGGCTTCAATTGAAAAGAACACAAAGTGGATCAACACTTTTAGTGCCAATATGCAACTCAAAAACAACAGGATAATGTTGAAAAATGTAAAAATAACTGTATGGAAACAATCCCCGCCAGAGAACGGAAAATAAAGAGCCAAAGACTCAAATATAAAACTAGCTTACTTAAGAAAGACGCCCAAAACAGGATAGAAAATAATAGCAAGTGTGTTGCCACACAAGTCTGACAACCAATAAGAAAGAATGAGATCTGCAGTAGCATAACAAATTCCCTCCTAGAAACATGAAATGAATCAGGAAAAACGGAACTCGGAGTGGCAAATGGGAGCCAGTCAGTTGCCACACACTTCTGACATCCAATACAAAAGGAAGAGATCTGTCCCAGTACAATGATCAAGCCATTACATATGGTCATCGTCCCATGACATAGGAAACTAGGGAATCGAGAATCGTTCCCCCAAAAGGAACGAACCAAGGAAGACCATAACAGTTGGGAAGGTTGGAGTTAACATAAACTCACAAAGGCGAAAACCAAGCCAAAAAGGCAAATTGAAAATGTTGGGTGTTGGAAATCACTAAAGGTTAGACCACACTTCAGTTCAAATAAAGTTAACTTATTTAATTAAATATGCCCTGATGATGAGTCACTTTAGTCGAAACTAGTCATCCCCTTTTTATACATTAAATTATTATGTGGTAATCATTTCGAGTTTTTTTTGTTAGTAAAATAAACTGTAAAAAAGTCTTAGTATATTTTCAATATTCGAAAACATCTACAAATCGAAGATCGTAGAATCTACCAGAAGGCAAAAGAAAATATTAATTTATCATTTATGAGTCTCTAGATCTAGAACATTAACAAAAAAGATTATTATTTCGTTTTCCTTTTTAGCATTTTAAAAGTTATTTAAATAAACTGAAAAGAACAGATGAAACTCTAAATGACAGGATTCAGCTGTGTTTTTGCAAAATTGATTGGTGTGTATAATTTGCGCGAAAAGTATAGACGATCCACCTTCAAACTTCAATATTTCTACCCAATTGACAAAATATCGCCAAATAGACCAGTTTGACCAAGAGATATTCACTGCTCAGTTAGTTATAACATTATTTTTTTAACGTAAAATGTATATCTTATTTAGCAGTCTTATGAAGTTAAATCACCGCACCCATACCCATGTTGATGAATTTTGGAGAAAACGTAAAAGCCTTTTTAACTTTTTTGTGTAATTCTGAAATTAATATATTTATAGACCGGTTATAAAACTGTGGATTGAACCAAAGTTTTATAGTGCGAAAAACCATATAACGGCAGGGTAAATCAACTTTTATGCCTTTATGCTTTTAAAGCTTCGTTTCCACGGAAATTATACCCCAATTTTATAATTTCATTAAAGTGTAAATGGATTATTGAATCGACTTTTCAACGTACATAGCATTATTAACGAGTTTTCATCAGTAATAATAGTAGAGGCGATTATTTATAGAATAATATTCCTAAAATCTATTAAAATATTATACGGTCCATATACGAGTACTATTATTATATCACTTTCGTCTGATTATTGTCTATTAATAAAGCGTTCCAATATTCCATTATAGTTTGAAGACATTAACATTGGTCAAGATCAACCATTAATTTTTACTTAACTTTTAATGTTATTTAGTGTGTTAATATCTAAGTGGGACTAAGTCCGTATACACAATAATATTCTCAGATGACCAGATTTAGTTGTTCTGCAATTGAACAACGTGTAGTTTGTCGTTGCCTCACTCACCATTAAAATATTAAGATCAATATGCAAGGTATTTGACTTTGTGCTCACGCGGAACTATTAATCTTTCTTGGTAAAATTAATGTGTATCGACTTGATTTCATTCAATTTGATCTTTCATTTTTGCTTCACTTAATGAACAATTTTGAGGTATCACTTGTATACGGTATATATAGGACAGGCCCAAGAACACTTGCGTGTGGTACTTCTGGTTGGATGTCTTTCAGATCTGATTCTTCTGAAGAGTCTGATCGATATTTAAGATTTTAAGATATCTACAAACTATCTTGGCAACATTTTATTTAGCTTGTAGATTAGTCCCTCATCCAGACCTTGTCAAAGGCTTGCACCACATCAAGAAATAGTGTTTATCAGAGTTTATTTTTTCTCTTAAGGCATTCTCTATTATATCTGTTATTAGGCCAACTTAATCTATTAACGAGTGCTTTTGTCCAAATACAAACTGATGATCAGGAATGATTTTGGTTCTTTGAATTATTGGTTTTAATCTTTTAAGTAACAGTTTTTCAAATAATTTTTAAGTTACTGGTAAAAGTGAATATGGAATTAAGTTTCACTTTATGTGGTGGTTTTCTAGGCTTTGATAGCATGATGACCTCCGATCCATTTCAGCTTCCAGATATATGTTTTAATCTTAAAAGCTACATTGAACAAATATGTCAACATTACTATGCCTTTTCTTGGCAGTTGTTTGAATATTTTCACCAGTGATTAAATCAAAGCCTGGTGCTTTTTTCTAACTTATATTTTATTTCTCCTTCACCTTCTTTTGGAGAAATAAGAGAGATTTCTTCTGAAATCAAATATTCTAGATTAGTGGTATTGTTGTCTATTGTAACCTAACGCAACCCTGACGATATTATCAGTTTGTTCTCGAATAAGAAAAAGTTTGTGATTTAATGTGTAGTGTTAGTTAAAAAGTAAAAATTTTAAATACAAAATTAATTTTTGGGTCTTTTCATTAATTATTTGTTTTCTAATAACTGTAATTAATTTTGAAATACATCTAACCCTAATATAAATAAATTTTAAGAACCAAACAAATTATTTATATAAAGATTATTTTTTTAAAGAAAGTACCCCTCATACTATAAATGCAAATTATTTTATTTTACCTTGTGCCTACAACCATAATTAGTATGTTAATAATAATTACCGAGCCATACCTGAAACAAATATGAGTTTATTAATATTTTCACATTATATTTTGTATTATGTTTTTTCATATAGTATTTTCGTAAAGTAGTGCATAAATTAACTGCAAAATTTAAAAGTTTATTTCAGCTATTTTTTGAATTTATCATTGCCATTAAAATTAGAATGTTGACATTGAAAAATCGCTTTTCTTTTCTTTTTTTATTTAATCTACATTCATAATGACCTTGGCATGCTATGTAAAAAAAAATGGTTTCTTTAAATTCTTTAAAAAAGGTACTAAAAACATAAATTCCTTATGGAAAACACGCATACTGACATAGTATAAATTCACATTTTTTTATCCACAAATTACCCTTAGAAAAAAAAGGTGAAACGGTAAAATACTATTTTGGACCTATATTAAATTAACAGTGCTTAAAATTGTATTCAAAACTTCATTAAACTGTTGTTGAAATACTTAAATAAAATTCAGATTTGATTGAGAGATAATGGTACTTCATATTTAATCATTATAGAAATTATTTGATTGGTTTGCTACCCAAGCACCATTTTTCTTGTTGTGATAAAAGCAAAAAAGGCTTGACGAAACATAGTTTATACAACATAATAACTAGTAAGATTTGAATAATTAACATTATCGTTTTTTTAAAATGGACGAGCAGACTTATGTATTTACCAAGAAGTGCAAAGATCTAACTAATAAACTAATTAACATTTTGCTTTACGCACTTTATCCTGAAGATTATATATATTTAAAATGCTAATATTTATTCCCTGCATGTAACTATATAGCACCCATTTCAACACTGAACTAATTTAGCAAGTTGTTTGTTTAAATGAACAAATACGAATTTGGCACCCAGAAACGTTCGTGATCAAATAATTAACGCAAACAATAATTTGAATCTAATTTTGCTACTCAAATAATAAGGGATTGTTTAATCATGTCGCAATGCCACTGTTTCAAAGAGAGATGATCAGAGCCGGTTTGTAATAAGTTTAGTGTTTATTTAGAAATATTATATTTACTTAATGCGACATTACGAACCAATTTAATAATTGTTAAACATATTTGTAAGTACTAATATTAATGATGTTCAACTGTATGCAATATTTTTATTAATGCAATAAAGTTTAATTTTATCTTTAACACGTAATTTTAGTTGTACTCTATTTCTACAGGGTGTTACTATATTCGACCGACAACGCTTTACCCCAGAGAGCTCTCGTTAATTGATGAATTTTGATATGGGAACATAAACCCTTAAAGGGCTTAGTTTCCGAGATACAGGGTGTTAAAAGTTTGAAATCAAAATTAAAAATTTGTCATAAATCAGAAACGCCTCCAAATATTTTTTTCAAATTTGGTGACCAATATGCTCTTTAAGAAAGTAATATTTTGACAAATTCTCTGTTCATTTTTAGGTAAAAAATTAATAACCTTTTATGGAGCTAAAATGAACGGTATTGTAGATATTTGCTTCTAAACAAAAGTCTGCAAGTACTTAGATAATTTGTAACTACTCAATATGTCTAAATTCTGATCTAGCAGGCACGTGTCAAATTTTTAATAGTTCGTGTATTTGACAAGATCTTGGTAGATTAAACAATACAGTTTTAAACTAGTTTTTAAATTAATTTTGTTGTTACAAAATGAATTTTTCATTTGAAGAATTGACCGATATGTTAATGATCTATGGGGAAGCTCGAAAAAATGGTAGAATGGCAGCTCGTTTATACCAACAAAGATTCCGCAATCGTCGAATTACACATCATTCTATATTTTCTATATATATTGAAAGAAGACTGAGAGAAACTGGAAACTTGTTAATTAATAGAAATAATGCTGGAAAGCCACGAACAACAAGGACTGTGCGTCTGGAAGAGGCAATATTAAATAATATTTCTGAAAGGCCATCTTTAAGTACTCGAACTCTAGGCCATGCATTAAGAGTGGACAATAATACTGTATGGAAAGTTTTAAAAGAACAAATATTGCGTCCTTACAAATTCACCAGGGTTCAAGCATTAGAACCTAGAGATTTTCCGGTACGTATGGAATTTTCAAACTGGTATGTACAAAAGTGTCGTGAAAATCGAAATTTCCAAATTATTTATTGTATACAGACGAGGCCAAATTTACCAGGGAAGGCATTTTTAATTCCAGAAACAGTCACGTTTGGGATGAAGAAAATCCACACTCTGTTCGTGAACGTGGATTTCAGCATAAATTTTCGGTGAATGTGTGGGTGGGTATGGTTGGGGATTGTTTAATCGGGCCTTACCTTTTTCCAAATAAATTAAATGGAGATATTTATACGCGGTTTCTGGAAGAAGTGTTAGATGAATTGTTGGAAAATGTACCGTTAAATATTAGACAACACATGTGGTTTCAGCACGATGGGGCATCTGTTCATTTTGCTGCAAGTGCTAGAAATTTCCTAAACAGACGATTTAGAGAAAAATGGATTGGTCGGGGTGGACCCCAATGTTGGCCTCCAAGGTCACCCGACTTAAACCCTATCGATTTTTTTATCTGGGGCTACATGAAGTCCTTAGTGTACGAAACCATCGTTGAAACTGAAGAAGATTTAATAGCGAGAATTCAAGCTGCGACAGAACTCATTCAGTCCAATCCGGAGTTATTCTCAAAAACACGTTTTTCAATGAGAAAACGGTGTAGAACGTGCTTACAAGTAAACGGCCGACAGTTTGAACAACTATTGTAATTTTGTCAATTTTGTTATTGTTGTATCTAATACATTTGTTTGAATTTAATTTTGATAGCTTTTGCGTTATTGTGATTTTTACTTTTATCAAGTTCTCAGAAAATCTCAGAAATAGCATGTATTCTTTTTTCAACTAACGCCTAACGCTTAGTTATTATTCGAAATAGAATTAATAGTATGGATTAAAATCAAATACTTACTTACAAAACGCCAACGGGCAAATTACACAACAAATCATAATTTGTGAATTATCTAAGTACTTGCAGACTTTTGTTCAGAATCAAATATCTACAACACCGTTCATTTTAGCTCCATAAAAGGTTATTAATTTTTTACCTAAAAATAAACAGAGAATTTAAAAAAATAAAAAAAAAATATTTGTTCCAGTGGCGTAAAAGATAGGGGGGATAAAAGTTGCCACAAACCCTGATAGCGCGCCACTGGTTAAATTTTTCAAAAGTCAGTTTATGTCAAAATATTACTTTCTTAAAGAGCATATTGGTCACCAAATTTGAAAAAAATATTTGGAGGCGTTTCTGATTTATGACAAATTTTTAATTTTGATTTCAAACTTTTAACACCCTGTATCTCGGAAACTAAGCCCTTTAAGGGTTTATGTTCCCATATCAAAATTCATCAATTAACGAGAGCTCTCTGGGGTAAAGCGTTGTCGGTCGAATATAGTAACACCCTGTATAATTACATTCAAAGTTACAGAGCAGGTATTTTATTAGGTAAAAGCTGATAAATGCTAGATAAAACAAAAAAGTAAAGCCTTACTTACCCAATCAAAGTGAACAAAGTGGAAATTAATTTTAGTATTAAACACATTAATATTTTAAGTTTGAAACTAAAATGGACGTGCAAAAATGGTAGTTTAGTATAAGGATAATGAGTGAAATAATTTAGTGTTAATAAAAAAATTAATTACTGAGAATAATTTATTTGAAGGGAGGAAAATTTTGGACAAATTGTTCAACAAGATTTTGAAGGTTTATGAGATTCAATGAAGTGAATAAAGAAACAGTATTCAAATTACCAAATAAAGTTTATCAAAAATTTGATTGTCCAAACATTCCAAAAATTTCATATTTCACCTTCTTATTATAGGAGTCCATTCACAACAGTTAAGGTTTATTTACTTCTATTGATAACACTATTATATTTTCCTTCTAATTTTCTATTTTTAGTTACACATTTTATGGTTATATTTGCAAAATTGTCTTTATAAAACTATAAACAATACTGTTTGAATGCTTTGAGTTGTTCAGTATCAGGTAAAAGTTATGTTTAGTTTGATTAATATTTAAAAAAAATGAATCTAAATTAAATTTGAGGTTAAATAATAATTTCAAATTTCTTACTAACAGGTTGTTTTCTGTTTCAGGCCACGGATAGAAGAGAGCTCCGTCAAATTCCGAGGGAGCTTAAATAGTTTTCCGAAACCATAGCATATTTTATGTTTAGTTGATTATTTAGTTACAACCAACCCTAATTTTTTTACAATGAATTACTTTAATTTTGTTATAATTAAAAAATTTTAAATTCTTACATATTTCGAAGTAGTGACCAAAGTTTAATTAACAATTTCTATTAAATTTAAAGAATTTTGATTTCGTTTCAGTATTATAAGTACACTACTCAAAACAATTATCGCATATTTTCTCAAATGTCTATATTTAATCATCAAATAAAAATAACATTGATTTATATATTTTTTATCGAATAAGGACATGTTTTAAGGGATTTTACGAAGTGTTGCAAAATTTACATAAAATGTAACGAAATAAGGCAACTTTTAATTTTTTAGTGTTTTATTTGCATTAAAACCAAAAAACAAAATTAACATTACTGTCCGACCATAATGAATTTTACACTACAAAACATTAATTAATATTCAGTATTACCCCCTCTAGCTCTTACAACTGCCCTGCAACGCCTCCCCATACTTAAAATTAAATTTTGAACATAAGCTTCGGGAATTCTATCCCATTCCTCTATAAGAGCTTCAGACAATTGTTCCAAAGTTTCAGGTGGATTTAATCTTCCTCTAACGGCTCTTCCAAGTGCATCCCACATATGTTCAATTGGATTTAAGTCAGGTGACCTTGCTGGCCAATCCATGATATTAATATCGGTGTCTTGCAAGAACCTCGTCACAATGCGTGCTGTGTGAGGACGGGCATTATCATGCATTAATATGAAATTATCGCCTATAAATGGGGCAAAAGGAATCACATACTCTTGAAGGATATCATTAATGTACCTTTCAGCATTCAAAGTACCGTTTTGTACAATATGGAGATCAGTGCGTCCACGAAAGTTTATTCCTCCCCAAACCATAATGCCTCCTCCACCGTATGCATCCAACTGACGAATGTTGCCCTGTACAAATCGGGTTCCAGGCCTTCTATACACCCTTACACGACGGTCATTTGTTGAGACAGTAAATCTGGACTCGTCGGTGAACAAGACCGTGTGCCAATCAGCTGCTCTCCAGTTCAGGTGTTCTCTGGCGAAGGCTAATCTGCGTACGCGGTGTTGCCTCGTGAGTCGTGGTCCCGTTGCTGGTCGTCTTGGCCTTAAGTCAGATTCTCTCAATCTGTTTCTAACCGTTTGATCACTGATCCTAACCTGGTAAGTTCTTCTTAGGGCATTTTGTAAGTTCCTAGCTGTAGTTGAACGGTTTCTTAAAGTTTGCAAAAGCAAAAATCGATCCTGCGCTGCAGTTGTGACCCTATTACGGCCTTGGCCAGGACGTCTTGAAAATGCCTGAGTCTCCCTATACCGCCTTAACACTCTACTTACTGACGACTGGGTAACATTTAAAATTTGCGCTATTCGGACTTGATTGTAACCCTCAGCTGACAGAGTAACAGCCGTTTGTGCTTCAGCATCTGTTAAATGTCTAGTAAGACGTCTGTTGTTATCGTCCATAACTCTAATTTCATCCAATTAATAATTTCGTGCGAAAGTCTAAGTTCAACTAATCGAATACTCGTGCCATTGATAAGTAAAGGTTTTAGCATTTTGTAGTTATACAGAAAAACATCAGATTAAATGATAAAGAACAATATAAAAACCCATATCTACCGGAATTTGCATAAAAAAGATCTATGTTTTTAGTACTAAAAATCTTAGTTTACCAGTTTTATGAATAAAGTCTTTTGTACAGGGTTTTCAAAATATGCGATAATTGTTTTGAGTAGTGTATTACATAAAAATAATTGAAAATGTTCTTATATTGTTTTAATAAGAATAAATATACAAACATAACTCATATCTTACTAAATTTGCATCCCACACAAAGGTAAAATTGGGAAAATCAATCCTACCTCAAACTATAAAATTTTATATTATTTCCATAACCATAATTTTTCATATACCAATAAAACAAATAAAATATGCCAGTTAAACGATATATTAAAGCTTTACGATCTAATTTAGACTGGAAATCACAACTGTGAGCTTATAATGAAAGGTAGTGAAAGATTTTAAAGTGTAATCAAAATTAGAATGGTTTGTAGTAGTATTAATATCACACTTCTGCATTCTTAAATAACATTTTTTTACAACATAAATTTTCTATTTTCAGGTTATTTGATAAAACCTATAAATTCATGGATGTACGAAAACAAATTGTAGTACTATTTTTTGACACTTCGCTCTTTCAAGGGCCTCATTAACAATACAGGTTTGGTATAATCTGAGACTTAGGGGTTTCCTTTGAATGATTTACTAAATTCCATGATATTCTAAAATTCCTTAAATATTCATATAATAATTTTTTCACCAAAGTTATGAAGGTTCATGTTTAACAAAGTTATAATCAAACGTTAAAAAAATTAGGTAGAGTAATAAGTTAATTTGTCTGGATTGTATTGCTATCTATATAGGCCAGACCCATAAAAATGTTGAAATCAGATATATTGAATACTTAAATACGAGTTTATAGATTAAAACAACACCGAACAGAGCAGTAGAAACAACAATGAAAGTTATTTATATATGTGATAAGAAGCAACAACTTGAAGAATTTGAAATAAAGACATCTCCGATACCCTCAGTATAAAGTATTGAAAGAACAAATACATTTTTGTCTTTCAATTATCTTCTAGGCTAAATACATAATATTGACCAAATGTGAAGATATTATTGGATATAACAACTGTTCTCAAAATTAAGTCTGTATGTGAAATGTCTGAAAATTATTGATAAACGTATCTAACGATTCCAAGGAACATTGAGGAAACAATAGAATATTTAAATAAAAACACAAAATTTTAATGGTGGACCAAAATGTTTAGATGTCATAAGAAACATTTAAGTATCTGTTAGAAAGAGTCTTGTGAAACGTTTAAGCGCATAACAATTTTTATATAATTCGCTAATGGTTGTTTATTCTCATACGGCATTTTAAAGTCATAAAACAATACCAACTGATAGCTCAAAACAAAATTATGCATTTGATTTTTTGCTAGCAGCCAAATGCAATTTTATTTTCAAGAAATTTAAGAATTTTGATTTCGGCGGAAACCAACTCTGGTACATTTAGCTTGAATTCGCGTTTAAAAATAGTTTGACATTGGCGTTGGTGTGTTTATTTTTAACCAAACACAAATTGAGACATTTTGTTTTATATTGCGGGTTATATTATTTACACAATTTTCATCAATTTTCTGCGCTATTTATTGTTTAGATTTTCTGTTAAACTAATCGTATTTACAAATAAATATATTTTTTAATGGATAGATATATAGTACCTTAATAAATGTTTGACAATATCATCGTTATTAGTTTGAAAATATTTAAATTTAAAAATTATTCCAATTGATACTGGTAGATAAAGTTGTACATATAATTTAGATCTCAAAACGGTCATTAGGGTACACAAGAATAAATAAAATTACAATGAGAACTTATACAGTGTATAAATAAAGTATGGAATAAATTAATTTTAAGCTAAACAACCAAGTTTAAGGAAAATCCTGAGACAAGTCGGATTTTTATTTTAATTTAATATATTTTTACATAACAATTAAATATACAGCGTAAACCATTTGTGAGTAACTATGTCATCGACAAATTTTTTAATTGGCATACCCTGTATATTTTACTTTTATTAGATTGCAAATTTCTAGACGATTCCAAAAATATATCATACTTGTGTTTGGTAATTCCTGTGGAAACACAGATAAGTATATTTTATCTTTTTCATATTATGGATAGTTTCCACAAAGTAAGAATTGAAACAATTAATTGAATTTGTAATGATTGATTTTGAATTTGAAATACTTGTTTGAATATGTTCGACATAAATGCACAAACAATATTTGTTCAAATACCCTAACAAAGATTCATACAATAGAAATAGGCCTAAATTTAAATGATAAGTAGATTTTGAAGTGGAATAAGTGAATAATAAAAACTTATCAGCAAACTATTTAAGATAAGGCAGTAATCCAAAGAACATATAGTACCTATAAACTACATAAGTTCATTCATAAAATTGATAAAATATGAACATTTCCATATAATAAACTTTTATTAAAAATATAAGGTTAGCTCAAAATAAAATTGTTATTCATATACAGGATATTTCATAATAAATTGTACACAATGCAATGGTAAAATCTTGACATCAAAATACAACGATTTGCCAAAAAGGAATGATGATAGTTAACAAATTATAGAGTGATAGTTGAAATATTTTATTAATTTTTTGGAATATTAGTATATCCACTTCACTGATATCGAAGAAATTTTCATAATTAAGGTTTTTCTAGGTGGCAAATATCGCCATAATGTAAATTTTTGCTTATTTCAAGAGGGAGCGCTTCATATTTTGCTATAACCTTTTAATGTAAAATAAAGTAGATATGTTGATATGCCAGTTTTATTTAGACAAAAATACCTGTTCTAGTCCCAAGCCCGAAGAAAGGAGGATTTAATAAGACGATCAAAAAATGAAAAACATTGCTACTAACAGCAGCACTTTATGCATAGTTTAGTTTTCTAAAAATTGTTTTTGGGCAATGATTAATTTTTAGTGATTTAGTGATTTAGTATTACTTATATGTATTTCATAATAAAAAAATATGAGAGAGGACAAGTCTAAAATTGTAAAATATAAAATTAACACATAAAGAAAGGCAAAAAATGCAAAATTTCAAATTCAAATTAACATCTGAGAATGCAGTATGTTATAATATTACAAGTGAAATTAGATTAGATGTTAATTTTAATTTGAAATTTTGCGGTTTTAAATTATTTTGTGGTAAGTCTATATTTTTGCCTTATGCTTTATGTGTTAATTTTATATTCTACAATTTTATGCCTGATGATGACTTTTAAAGTCGAAACTAGTTGTCAAGTTTAGTCAATGTTATTAAATTTTATGTGGTAATGGTTTTTGAGTTTCCTTCGATTTTATGAAAAAATATGAGTAAAATTATTCAATTTTATTGTACAAACTTGGCTGGACCAATTTCATTGAGTAATAATATTTTTGGTAACATAATTATGAAAAATGTTGAAACTTTTTCAACTAAGAAAAAAAAACAATCTCAAAAAATTTTTATTCATTAATAAAAACTAAAAGTGGATTATAATTATACACTATGTACAAGGTCTTTCTTTTATTATTTACATGAATATCAAATTTATGTAGGTATATACTTAATAACCTACGCCTACGGATCTATTTTGTTTCTTGGATTTTTACTTTAGTTTGAGGTATTGCAATTAGAATAGAAATAATTAATTTCCTGCAAAACTATTAGGATTACTTAAACCTTTAAAACCCTTTCTTTTAATCTCTTGGTTAGCAGTTTACCATCTTGAATGTGTTTTAAAGGGAACGTTTTGTATAGTTTTGAAAATAATTTGTATTACATTCTTAGTTCTAAATATGACATTTTTGCCTGGAAAATACTGACTGCACGAGATAAAACCCATTATAACCTTTTTTCCCTTCCCAACGTGTAATTTATGATGATCATAACAATTTTTCCTTCCTCATTTTATGAGTATTTTATTACCAAGAAGCGTCTATTATTATTAGCAGTGCAGAAGGTATTAGAGTAAAATGTCATAAAGATCATCATTAACACATGCATTTTATCTCGGCCAATATTAAAGAGTTCACGGTGTGACATTAAAAAACTAAATTAGATCATTTCGTGAGTCAGAAAAGAAGCACACTATTCTTAGATAGTTTATTGCCAACATTAAAAGTGTATTACAAGAGACCAAATATAAACAGTGGCATTTGTTACGGTCGATAAGATTTTTTTGAAGTGCGGGAAATTATTTATTCAACCAGAATATGTACATAATTATCTATTAGGTACATTAAAAAAGAACTCATAAACTTAAACTGTATATTCTAAAACTGAAGCTGGTAAAGTAGCATTTTAGCATAATAATGCAATAATTAAAAACAAGCCGAAATTTGTCTCCGCAGATATTTCTATTTTTTTTTCTGTTACAATGTTATACCTCATGGGAAAACCTTAATTTTCAAATTTTATAAGTTAAGTAATATCCGTCAGGAATATCTGAAACCACGAGATGCGCAATGTCTTAAAGGACGAGGGATACCACAAAATGGACAGACGAAGAATTTGTAGGACCAGAATAATATGCTAATCTATGTTGCCATATCTTCAATGATCAAATTTTAAGTAACGATACAATCAACAATTAAACCTACTTATCTGTTTAATCCATTGGTATTAAAATATTTTGCCGGTCATTACCAATATTTTATATAATCTTGGAAAAGTCAGTGGAAAGTACAGTATTATTATAAAATTTAAAAGAATTGATCCCCGTGTTTAAAACAGGTAGAACCTATTTTACACCACATAAATCATTATATTATTTTATTAATAAAATTATTTACATTAGTTATATATTTGCTATTGAAAATCAGGGAAAAACATATTTTTACACCTGCAAATTAATAAGTTTCTTATGAAATATACGGCACACTAAATACTTTCAAATAAAAATCTCTTTTAAAATCACTCACAGAAACGTAAACATTATTATTATTTATTATATTTACTTGCTAAAGAAGCAACTCACTCTTACATTTTGTGACCCTAAAGTTTTATTTTTCTGTGGTCATTATCAATCTGGCAACATTGCACTACCTCTCGTCACTTTCAACCCTCGATATTACGAAGTGAACAGCTCAAAGAATGTCACTCGAATGACGAATGTTACTATTTATTTTGTTTCGGTTAGTGTGCACCCTGAGCTCGCGGTTTCAGATATTCTTGACGGATAGTAATATTCCGCCTTGATTTTTAACGGTGCCACGTGAAATTAGGGGTGAAATATAAGGAAATTGTACTGTAATTCAGCAGTTGATTACATACAGCAGAACGATCAGACGAAACCAAGAAAATTAATATTCGACTAACACTGAGTTGGAGACCGCAAATTCCTGTATAAGCGGAGGGTCGTTAATCAAGTACAGTGAAACGGTAAATAAATTGGAGAAAATTCCTAACACTGGATTTATTTTAAAGCGAAAAATGTTCAGTAAATTTTTCGGTTGAACGAAATAATTACCACAATTTGAATTTAATTTGAAAAAATTTTACAGAAAATAAATAAATATAATTGCTTTATGAAAAATACTAATGCGGTATGTGAGTATTTCACATAAAATATTAAAACCGTTTTTTTATAGGGGTTATTTTGAATATAAAAGGTTGTTCAAAACTTACAGTACTTCCCAATTATTTGAGAAGAAATTTGGTTTATTTCTGAATATTGATGTCATAGATCAGGTGTAGCTTAATAAAAAAAATCTTCAACAAAAAGTTATGGAATTGTAGAATTCAAGAATATACCACGTAAAACTTTACGAAATGTTAACAAGCAATTTTTACCAAAAAACGAGTACGTCACTGGAATTAAAACGCACCCAATAGATGTAACTTGACTTTTATTAAAATATGTTTATTAATAAAAAAGTTCATTTTAAGTTTAAATTTTCTAAACTATTACCTAATGTATACTACTGCTATCTATAATTTTTTTTGGGCCATCTAAATCCAGTGGCGTACCAACTATTTTGGTTTTAAAAAAAACACTACTAAGATTTCGGGATTTTTGACAATGAAAAATATAATAGTGCGACTTACAAATAGGAATAACTCTTTGAAACCTTGTCTCCAAATGAAATTTTTGATGCACTTTTAAAAAAATTGTTGTAATCGGTTAATAGTTTCAAATACTATGGTGGTGTTTCCAATTTAGATGGGTCACACTGTATATATATTTGTGGCTAATTCAATATTTTTCAGATCCGTAAAGTTGGTTACTAGGCTTCAAAATATTTAGATGGTAATCGGTAGCTCATAATTTCAAGAAATCTAGGGTGAAAATAAATACCGCAAATATTCTCTACTTACTTATATAGAGTGGTCCAACGTTTTGATCACTTTGTATAAACATTTTCCGTACCCCAGAATAGAGTATTTAAAAATTGATGATAGTGATATGTAAATATTTTTTTCGGGTGGTAAGTAAGTAATAAGTTGTGATATGGTACTCAATAAACTTAACAAGTTTGTTGTAGAAATAGAAATAGAAAAAAAAATTATATTTTCAAAAAAGTGTAAATAAAGGCTTCTATTTTCGTCTCGAGATTACGAAACATCAGTTCACTTTTGCCATATAGTTTCAACGTTTACATAAAGTCTGAAGAATATTTTTAACTGCCTTATAATTTTGTAAAATAAATTCTACTACTAATAACACTGAAAATGAAAATCCGTGAATATTAATAGGCAAAGTAAATAATATTTTTAGATACTACGTTCTCTGTTACTCGCATTATAATAAGTCACATGAATTGCATTGATTTAAAAAAACGATTTTGCAACATTTTAAAAAATCCGGAATATTAAGTTTTCCTAATGAAGTAGAAGGCAGTAGACAGTTGGGCAGAAGAAACTTAGTTCATAATAGACCAAAGTTAAAAAAATAATAAAAAAAGACGTGTCATCTTGTGTAATTTGCATGTATATGTGCAATTTAGAATATTAAATTAGCAATTTTTTTAGGTTTACTGACTTACAATAATTTTTTGAAAGTAATAAAGTACAGATCATCACACTTATAAAAAAACGGCACTTGTATATTTTCTACACATCATGACTTGAAAATAAGTTCATAATGAAACCTAAAATAATTTAAAATAAAAATATTTATAATTTATTTTTGATCAATCAAAGCAAATAACATGTTCTGATCGTAAAAACATATATGCGAATCAACCTATATATTTTGCTTTTAATTTTCCTTTTAAACATGTTAATAAATTATTTTCTAAAATGTCACTAAATTATGCCGTTCTAAAAATAGCGTTCTATTGCACACGTACATAATTCCGAGTATTTACAAATATGAAAAGTACTGGCTTATAATTGACACAGTTTGACAATATAAAATCATGTTAATGGCTGAAATTTTAGAAGCATAAGAATTAATATACGTTGGTTTAAAAATAAAACTAATATTAAATTCCGAAACAAATTGTAAACCGCAATAATCCAAATGCCTATTTTATTTCAAGTTTTAGTTAAATTAAAAATAACTGAAGATTTGACTAAGAAATATACCTAAATTAATATGCTACAAAAAGATAAATTTTAATAATAAAAACAGGTATTGATCGATTTATATCACAGCGAAATTATATACGTTTGCTCGATTTTATCCACATCAGTATCACTTTTTATACATACAAATGGTTTAAGTAATATGCATTACTTTTTTCAAAGCCTTTATATTTATACAGTGTGTTCATTTTAAAACTAACCGCCCCCTGTAATTTAAAAACCGCAAAATATTTCACGGAACACGTCAATTTTTATTTTGTAGAGGGGAACATTTTTAACGTCAAGCGGTTTTGATTTGTTCATCCCTCTAACCCCCAGTTAAAATTAAAATCTTAAATAGAACTACCCCACTTGTTATACATAATTTGCAAATCGGTTTCACGGCGAATACTACTAAAATTCTGAAATATTTTGCTGTTTTTAAATTACAGGGTTTGGTAAGTTTTAAAATGAACACAGTGTATATTCATTATCCAGTGTTTCTGAAACAGGAAATTATTTACATTAGACAAATAATGTCTTGAGTACAACCAGAAAGCGCAACGTAAAAAAAATATTTTTACACTATCGATCAAGTAATTAGTACTTGAAGAAAGTAGGTTAAAAAATGTATACAATGATTTTAGATTACCATGACAACAGAAAAATAATATTATTTACGAAGGGAAGTAAATGATTATTGACATTGTATCATTAACAATAGGAAACACCTCGTTGAAGGGTCGAATAGATCAAAAGAAAGTTTATGAACAAAATGAATGGAAATACGATGTAAAAAATTGCTAAAGAACAAGAACTAGAATAATTTCTCATCACTTATCCTGTTCCTCTTCTATCATATTAGGTGTAGAGGTCTGCCGTTTTCCTTTTTGTCTCGTTCTAGTTAAGCCACTTTTTCTTTAATGTCGTCGTTTCACGTTTCACGTTTCCCTTTTCGTCGGCCTTGTATTCTTTTATCTTTGACACTAATTTCCCATATTTGTCATTCTTACGGTCATTTACCCAAACTTCAGAATTGTTAGGGTTTTATTTTTTCCAACACAGTTTTTATTCTCAACCATTTTCTTCGCTTCTAATACTACCTTGCTTTGTAACTCCTTCAATTTTTCTTAGTATGTTAAAAGCCTCAATTTTTCATTTTAGTCTATCATCTAGTGACAAAACTTATCCCGTAAACTTTTACCTTTGTGTACGTCAGCTTTTTTTTTCATTCAGAATAATAGTATATTCTGTAACAACGTTAGAATAAAAAAAATCTATACGAGTGGTTCCTCTACGCTCGCTAGCGCTCCCATTTGGAATGTGCCACTCGTATAGAATTTTGTTATTCTAACCGAGTAACAGACTATAATTATTTTCTCCTCGACCAGAAATTTACTCCATTTTTTACTCATTATTTTATTTGAATTGAAATTTGTTTATTACGGCGCCGCCATTTACATCTGACAGTTTTGACGTCCATGACTGTTGATATTATTTAGAATAAGTATGGAAGATTCTTTACGTAACTTGTTATAGAATGAAAATACATGAAAAACACATAAGAAGAGTGAGAATCTTTATATTCTGTTATTAAAAATGATTTTGAAATTAATACATTCCACTAATGGTCCTGGAGAAAATGGAGTGGTAGTTTTTTATCTTGTTGTTGATTTCTTGTTGGAAGCAATAAAAAGAAAAGAAAATGGCAACCAAAGGTTGGATCGAGATGAAGTAAAAATTAGAGAACACAGTGTTTAAGTCACGTACGAGAATCATCTTATGTGAAAATATTTGGCTTTTGAAAAAGGTCTTCATAACCTGTACTCGCCATTTAACACGAAAAATATAAACCTAATGGCTTATAAATTCCGCACCATTTACATAACCCATCTCAAAAGTTATTCTAACCCTATCATTAAACAACAGTTCTTGTCTATATTACAAAGAACAATAAAATTTACATATTTCTTAGTTTAATATAGAAAAGTGGCAAACTGTAACACATACTGAAGTAAGAACTCAAAGCTGTAACGATAGACGTAAAAGTTTTGATGTGAAAACTGCTTCACAAACTTAATGTAATGGGTTTTGTTGTTTATATTATAGGAATAATTTTCCAAGTAATCGATGTAAATGAAACAATATTTTTATTAAAAGCTTCTGGAATTTCATTTTCTTTAAATTACAATTGTTTTGTAAATTTAATAAGAGGCGATCTTAAAAGTAACTATTATCTTTTGAAAACATTTCTAAAAGGATTCTGCAATCGTAATCAAAAATTTTACATGTAGAATTCCGCAATTTTATAATGTCGAAATAATGGTTATCGTTATTCATATTACAGAATGCTTTATAAAATTACTTTTCTACAAAGAGAATAACTACTCTTAAAATGGAGGAAAAAAATAAATTCGCAGAAAACAAAGAAGAAAATATAAATTCCAAAAGGAACATGAAAAGAAGAAAAACTCATACTTTACTAAAAAGGACAAATTCTATGGTATGCTTTCTCTTTAAATTTTAGGAAAAAGAAGAAGTTAGGAGATAGGAATGACATTTAACTGTTGGATATAGAAGTCGAAAATGTATAAATCTCAGTTTTATTAAAAATGTCAAATATTTGGTTTTAAACTTCTTGTTGTATAAGAGGACAAAAAGAAATTATCTAATAATATTTAATGGTTTATATTCAAATGAAAAATAAAACATTAACATATCCTCCACAGCTTCACAATAATTACTATAAAAAATAAACAATTCTTAATTTACATTTTGATGACTCATTTTTTTATTATTGAAATGTAAACAAAAGATGTAAACACAAGACAATTTTACTAGAACAATTTAATGATCATAAAAAATTAATACACCGTGTTCTAAAGCGTGTGGAATAATTTCAATATTTCCTTAACTAAAAAGAATGTCAACAAAACCATAAAAAGATTGATTTTTAATTTTATTTTTCTACATTATGTAAATCCTTTAATCTATTTTTACTTTATAGGATCATCTACATGTAAGTTATAACATCATCGATCTTTTTTAAATACAATACCTGAGATGTAATAACATTTTTAGATTTTTTCTAAAGAGCTGACTCCGACAAAGTTTCACTCTTGGGGTATAACATTAAGGGCTGTTTTACTTTGAAAATTATGCATTTTCATGTTTCTTTTGATCTGAAATTCAGTAATAAATAGCTGGTCGATCATGTCATAATTTATATGTAGATGACTCTATATAGTAAAAAAAAATTTACATAATGTAAAAAAATAAAATTAGAAATCAGCCTGTTTCAGGTTTTCTTGATAATATTTTTTTTGGATTGTACAGATTTGGCCTGAATATTTGAGGTCATACACGAAACCATGAGAGTGATAAAAAACGCATTACTAATATCTTAAAGTAGGGATACATCGAGATGAGGAACATCGTTCCAATCATTCGAGAGTAACTTACCGACAGTCGCGGTTGTACCTCTAGTTCTTTTGAGAGGGGACACATCGCTGCCCTCTGTCTAAAATATCTATAAAATATTTAGGTCCATTTAGATACTTTCTTAACCTGTATACAAAAATGAATTTATTCCACACTTTACGAAGAAATTGTACTTGTATACAGCTTAGAAACAACTTCTTTTACAGTTTTAACGTGTAGTTTCTGTTGTTTTGAGGAATTGTAACCGTACTTTTTGTTTAAAATAACATTCCTTATCTGAGAAAAGTGTACTTAAAAGTTATTTATTTAAAATTAACCTTTCGACGTAAATAGTATCATGCTAAACATATCCCTTATTTGACTATTAGGGAATAATTAGATAAAAGCTGTTCCTTGCTACCTTGTTAACTGAGTGCTGAATCAACGTTAACTCAATTAGAAGCAATTTTAACTATGTCTGATCAATCTGTTTTATAATGCAGTCTGCTGGGCATCATCAATTTTGACATATAATCTGTTTTTATATGAGAACAATACAGTTATTGAGTTACACCGTAAATTCTAACGGCGATAGTAATAAATAACGTATTATTATTTGTATTTTGTATTATGGTTGATTATTTAAGATATCCTGTGAAATAATTGTGAAATCGAATTTTCTAGCCTAGGCATTTTTTCTTTGGCATTTTCCACATATTTCTTATTAACAAATTCCGCCTAACTTTAAACCTGGTTTCTTATTTGTTTATACTATCACACATCCCCCCTCCTAAAATTTTTAGAAAATTTAGTTTCCTATTTTTTTTAATTGTAAATGTGTAAGATTACCTCTTAATTTTTTAAATTCCTAAGCTGTGGTTAATACTGCATGGAAAGCCAGAAATATTCCTTAGAAGAGGGTACAACCTATCGTCATCTTTAAAAAAGATGTTTTCCAATAAAATAACTGTAAACTAATGGTATTTTGTAAATTGTCATAATTGTTTAACTAAAAAAAATTTAAAATTCTTAGATATTATTTACTGTTTCTCAGAACTAAAAGTACTTCAATAAGACCAACAATATTAAAGAGTTCCCCGTATTATCACAATACGTCAGATATTAAAAACGAATATAGATTTTGTGATTTAATTATGAAAATTTTTGCTGGTCACATTTTCAAAAAAATTTGCCAAACTGCCTTATAGCAATCGGATTCAGTTTTAAAACTTTTTTATGGCTATCAGGATGACCAAAATACTGATTTCAGATATTTACAGTATCACCTTTAAGGTCAAAAACAAAAAAACTTTCAGGGGTCACTCGATAAACGCCCCGTTGCATTTGTGTTGAGAATGGTTATTTTAGTTATTTATGTACCAAGTCAGTAAAGTTAGCAGTGCTTCTATATGTATGTACACTACTCAAAACAATTATCGCATATTTTGAAAACCCTGTACAAAAGACTTTATTCATAAAACTGGTAAACTAAGATTTTTAATACTAAAAACATAGATCTTTTTTATGCAAATTCCGGCAGATATGGGTTTTTATATTGTTCTTTATCATTTAATCTGATGTTTTTCTGTATAACTACAAAATGCTAAAACCTTTACTTATCAATGGCACGAGTATTCGATTAGTTGAACTTAGACTTTCGCACGAAATTATTTATTGGATGAAATTAGAGTTATGGACGATAACAACAGACGTCTTACTAGACATTTAACAGATGTTGAAGCACAAGCGGCTGTTACTCTGTCAGCTGAGGGTTACAATCAAGTCCGAATAGCGCAAATTTTAAATGTTACCCAGTCGTCAGTCACTAGAGTGTTAAGGCGGTATAGGGAGACTCAGGCATTTTCAAGACGTCCTGGCCAAGGCCGTAATAGGGTCACAACTGCAGCGCAGGATCGATTTTTGCTTTTGCAAACTTTAAGAAACCGTTCAACTACAGCTAGGAACTTACAAAATGCCCTAAGAAGAACTTACCAGGTTAGGATCAGTGATCAAACGGTTAGAAACAGATTGAGAGAATCTGACTTAAGGCCAAGACGACCAGCAACGGGACCACGACTCACGAGGCAACACCGCGTACGCAGATTAGCCTTCGCCAGAGAACACCTGAACTGGAGAGCAGCTGATTGGCACACGGTCTTGTTCACCGACGAGTCCAGATTTACTGTCTCAACAAATGACCGTCGTGTAAGGGTGTATAGAAGGCCTGGAACCCGATTTGTACAGGGCAACATTCGTCAGTTGGATGCATACGGTGGAGGAGGCATTATGGTTTGGGGAGGAATAAACTTTCGTGGACGCACTGATCTCCATATTGTACAAAACGGTACTTTGAATGCTGAAAGGTACATTAATGATATCCTTCAAGAGTATGTGATTCCTTTTGCCCCATTTATAGGCGATAATTTCATATTAATGCATGATAATGCCCGTCCTCACACAGCACGCATTGTGACGAGGTTCTTGCAAGACACCGATATTAATATCATGGATTGGCCAGCAAGGTCACCTGACTTAAATCCAATTGAACATATGTGGGATGCACTTGGAAGAGCCGTTAGAGGAAGATTAAATCCACCTGAAACTTTGGAACAATTGTCTGAAGCTCTTATAGAGGAATGGGATAGAATTCCCGAAGCTTATGTTCAAAATTTAATTTTAAGTATGGGGAGGCGTTGCAGGGCAGTTGTAAGAGCTAGAGGGGGTAATACTGAATATTAATTAATGTTTTGTAGTGTAAAATTCATTATGGTCGGACAGTAATGTTAATTTTGTTCTTTGGTTTTAATGCAAATAAAACACTAAAAAATTAAAAGTTGCCTTATTTCGTTACATTTTATGTAAATTTTGCAACACTTCGTAAAATCCCTTAAAACATGTCCTTATTCGATAAAAAATATATAAATCAATGTTATTTTTATTTGATGATTAAATATAGACATTTGAGAAAATATGCGATAATTGTTTTGAGTAGTGTATATAAGGTGGAGCACTAAAAACAATTTTTGTGGAAAAACGCAAAAGCATGTCGGTTTTTATCACATTTCAACTATCATACATCTCTCCCCTCCCCTGTGTCAATATTAGTATTATTTAAATAGAGAAAGTACTAGGTTTGACGCATCATTATAGTGTTCAGCCAAAGACTGTTTCGTATTCCAAATTACGATATTTCATTTGAAAGCTAATTTCAACAATTTAATGCACAATTTCCAAAAATTGAGTTGTTTTTGCATTTTTTTTGTTTTTAAAATATTCGATCTATTTCATTTTCGGCACTGCGTCCTGTATATATGATCCTTTCCACCAATTTTGGCGGTCACGTCATTACAGTCCTACGACATAAGCAGACGGTAGTATCAGTGTCGGGTTGCACAGTAGAGTTCACAATTGTAGTAAAAAATCTATATCAAAAAGTTATCTAATCAATGTAATACAATATTAAATTTGTCTGATATAATTTTTTCGACATCTGGGCAACTTATTTTGTCATGTTCAATAGTTTTCACATGTATTGCTTTAATACCGATCGGTAACATTCTTTAACATTTTCAAAACTCTTTCAAAATATAAGATACTTAGATCCTCCATTGACCCATATTTCCTTAAACTTGATTTTTTTTACTCATTTTTTTAACTTTTCAAATTGTTTCATGTTTTTACCTGATACTGTAAGTGTCTGAAAAACCTGTTTTCGGTACCTGACGCTTATTAGCCAACTACATTCTAAAAATGAGACGTATTGCTATGAAACGGTTCAGTAAAATTTTTGAAAAGGCAGTCAGGTAAAACGTAACGCGGAAAGCTTCTAAATATAGTATTTTTTGATCAAAGGAAACTGGAAATCATACCAAAACAATTTTTATTCAAAAAAGAAAACTAGTTTCGACGTTTAGAAAGTCTTCAGGTCTAAAAATTATTAACATTATTAAAATTATGTAAAATAAAACACAGCCATAACGTTTACAAAAGTCAGACTTACCTAAAATTTATACAACAGGAATGAAAAACAATACATCAGTGAAAACAAAGATAAATTAGATGTAGTGCAAAAAGGTAACCTCCAAAGAAAGTTGGGGGATAAACAAAAAAACAAATAAGCTATTTAACATTGAAGGTAGGATCAGTAATGTCAGCCAACCAATCCACTCCGCTCACCTAAACATCCAATACTAAAGGATGAGGCAAGCAAAGTTAGCCCTAAGGTTGTTAATATGAAAAAGAAACTACTGGGTACATGTGAACACCAAAAAAGATGTAAAGAAAGGCAGACTAATAGTGTTTCGCCACGTATAGTTTGCTTGAGAAAAGTTGCAAGAAAAATCCTACAGGACGAACTGTTCGTGGGAAGTCACACTGGGAGTTGGTGGTGGCGAATTGTTCACCCCTCAACTTTCTTTGGTGGTTACCTTTTCACACCAATCATTCCAATTTTTTACCAAACCATTTTCATAGTTCTAATCGTACACGGTTAGACTCAGTTCGTGATGTGGCTATATTTTAATTTCTAAATTTGATATTCTTCAATTTGTTTATTTTTCTTACTATATAATGTTTTTATTCCACCACAAATAATTTATCTTTGTTTTCATTGTTATATTAATTTTCATTCCTGTTATATAAATTTTAGTTAAATTGTTAGGCTTTTGTAAACATTATGGTTGTATTTTATTTTACACAATTTAAAAAATATTAATAATTTTCAGACTGAAGATGACTTTCTAAAAGTCGAAACTAGTTGTCTTTTTTGAATAAAAATTGTTGTGGTATGATTTCGAGTTTCCTTTGATCATTCCATGTTATCACATTAGAGCCCAATGAGAACCTTTTGTATCATAATATTTTTTGCTTTAGAGTAATTGAATCTATCAATTTTATACGGTTTTAGTCCTGGGCTCTTAAACTAACCATTTTTGTTAACAATGTTATTCTGCAGTGAGGAAAAGTATTTTAAATGGTTGTTTTTTATTCAGTAGACAAAAAATGTCTCTTAAACACCAGTTAGAGTGGGTAAAATTAAAATTTACGAGTTCAGGAAGACTTACCTGTGACGGGAGCTTCTATATCTATCATGGTTTTTTCAGCTCGGAGCAGGGCCGCCCCTTCATTAATGATCCGGAGTGCCGCCGCCTCATCAATGCGACCCTCCAATATGAAATGTTGCTTCAATGTGTCCGGTCGCGGCTTTGCCGTCCGAGGGTCGAACACTTCGGCTACTGTTAATTTATTACTCGGTGGAAACGGTACCGCTGAAAAATAAGAAAAAGAACATACATTGATTTATCGGCTTAACACTTCTTAGATGGTTAAATTGATAAATGGTTGACTCCCGAGATAATACGAGTATATTATTGGACAAATTCGGGTCAACATGAATTTGTCTACTCCGGTCAGAATATGCTCCAGTGATTTAAAAATCATGAGAAACTACGATGTTTATGTACCATCTGTTTATTTCTTGTCTTATACTCGAATAAACTTTATATTTTCTATAATATACATATTATAAAGAATAATAAATTTCACAAAGATTTTTTGAAAAATGTTGGATAGAAGAAATAGTAAATAAGAGAGTAAGTTTCACGATTAGTGGGTGCCTGGTATCAATAAAAAGAAATTATTATGTTATCATGAGCGTAATCAACAGCTTAGAGAATGGAAAACTAAAAGCATAAGGTTTTCCATTATCATCATTATAATTTATCTATCATTTGGTGCGTTTATTTATGCATTGATCTGTTCATCTCTTTCTAGCATAACGTTCTCTGCGATTTGCACATGTTCTCGGTAGTAGTTGAGTTACTGTCTGTACAGTACAGTTTGTGAAATAAGCAACTTCGGTCAAATTTGAGTAATTATCAAGTGTGTGAATAAAAGTACTTGCACTAAGAACATATTTTTTTAAATATTTTTCTATCTGTTTTAATGCCCGATACACAATTATTTAAAACTGATCTAAAAAATATCAATATATTCGCGAGTTTAAAAACAATGAAACTTTGTATTCATAAAAATGTATGAAACAATTTTCAGACCAAATAATTTATCTTAGTGCTCATGATTTTGTTCCAAAAATTAAATTCATGCAGTTTTTTGAAAGCATGTTTTCATTGTTAATTGAAATTTGACTGGAAAAAGCCGGCAAATATTTGTTGTATCTTTTAAATGTTTATTACCATTAACGTTGCGATTACTGTTTCATGAATGAAATTTTATTAGAACAAGATCTATACACTATGCAGTATTATAGTCGAGGGGAATATCACCAAAGCAATGTTGCCAATGTAGATCTAGTTGAGATCGTATTCGTTTCTCTCTTTATTTCATATAATCAAATGAGAAGGAGATGTGTTTATAGGTAGTGGGTTTTTAGGTCTATATATTTTTTGAAGACGTAAGAAGGCAAGTATTTTTAAAAAATGACATAATGATGTTATCTCTTAATAATAGTTTATTTCAATATTTTTGTTTCTTGCCTAAAATTGCTTAATGCCTCAACAAATAAAAAATATTAAAAATCATTAAAATTTTATTTTTCACTATTCTTTAATCCAAAATAAAATAAAATAAGACGTCAAACAATGTGGCTATAACACAATATAACTTCTCATTATGTTAACGAGGTAAGGCAAAATTTAAGTACTGCTACCGTAATCGGTGTTTCGAAAGGGGGTTCAATTCGATGGCCACCGCGCTCACATTACTTTAACCCCCTTGATTTGGTTCATATGGAGCTATTTCAAGGAGGTAGTGTATGCACAGAAGAACTTCAACAAGCAAGACCTGCGCCCACAAATAACCACAGCTGCCACATTAATACAGCAAAATGAATGCCCGTTAAGTCAATTAAAAAGAATTTTATTCGTCGATAGAGATTATATATTAGGAGTGGTAGTAGGGCGTTTTAGAATTTAGTGTAAAATAAATACATACATGTAATAAAAACATTGAACACAATTTTTTACTTTCTTTATGTGTACCCGCTTAATTTCGCAAAAATAATGTTTCTACTTAAATATTTTATATAGGTGGTGGGTGCACTGTTAGAAGTTGAAAAACACTTTGAAGTTAAATAAAAATTTTAATATACCAAAATATGTTCTGAAAGTCATCCATCGATTTAGGTGAATTGCCACAAATTTTATAAAAATTCATTTATCAAAAAGGTGTAACATTTATAAACATGATATTAAACAAACGAGCAGCTGAACAAAACGTACCTTTTTTCTCATATTTTGGTAGAGATATAAGACAAAGTTATGCAAAAATGAAAAACTTCATATCAAATTTCATCTTTTGAACCATCAATAATGAGTTAACAATTGCCTCACTTCGTTTGGTCCACGAACTTTGGGACACTCTTTATATTTGTTGTTATTGCCGCGAAGGGCGTATGCAATCCGTATCTATATTTCAACTATTTTCAGTTGCGCTAGGAAAAAGCGAATTCTCCAGGGAACTTAGTTGAAACTGATATATATCCAAGTCATGTCCCATCCGTTAGTTAGGAAAAATTTATAAGTTGCTCGACTAGGGCGTATGTTGCTTTGAAAAGATCTCTAGCGAATCCAACTTTTTGCTGAATATGTTACTAATGTTTTTTAAAGACACTTAGGGGCAATATTTTCTGATAAAATTGTGCTCTCCTGTCGGCTTTTTATGACGTATATAAATGAAATATTTCTAAAAAAAATTGTTCTCATATAAAAGATTTTTTAGAATTTATGTGTTAACAATAATAAATAATAAAAAGCTAATCTGTAGAAGTAAATACTTACAAGGCACACTAAAAATTAGAATATTGTTAAAAATATAATAAAAAATATTATGATTTTAGAGGAAAGAAAAACACTAAAAGAAAGATTTACAAAAACGAAGGCCAGAAAGAAAATAGAAGCACAAATCCAAAAGAAAGAAATGTATAGCACTCTGTGCAAGACAAGGCGTTCTTATTGCTTAAAATTGATGTTTGAGCTTGGTTGAAATTTTGAACTTTAGTGATTCACTGGAAACTTGTGTTGTATAATTGTCTTGGATTCACTAGGGAGATAGCACAAGTATGAACTAAGCGAATACAGGTTTTTGGAACCATATGTACATGAAGGTTTTATTTTGATGTTGAATCAACAGGTTCATAAGCTTTAACTATACTTCGCCAGAGTTTTAAGCTGGGCGGTTGACTATCAGTTGCAACATACAATCTTAGTATATGGTTTGCTAAGGTAAATAGACAACTTTTCCAGGATTTCTTGAAGATAATCTAGTCAGCAATTTCTACTTGATACAGCGATACATATATCAATTAAAAATTTCTGATCAGTACTCTAATCATTTATTTTCTCACACAAATTTTCAATTGGCAAGAATATTCCTACAGGAAATTTAGCACAGTTTTTCAGTTTCTGACCTTTCACCTTTAAACACTTTGGGTACCTTAATTTTCTCGTATAAATGACAAAAAGTGTCATGAACACTGTAATGAACTTTCTGTTTTATTTTTCATCAAAGATATCACACCTTTATGAAGTCTAAAACCAACAGCAGTAAAGTTTAAGAATTGTTCGTTGTATTTCCTATCTCTAACACACTCCATTATACTGCCTGTTATGTCTTTTTCCAGAAGCTAGATGTGGTATAACGTGGTCAAAAAACATGCAATTGGTTCTTTTATAAGTCAAAATCGCTTTTCTGTAATAACTTGGTATAATATAAATACATTTTTTGGATGTTTTAGAGGCTTTTTTATAAGCAAAATTAAATGTTCTTGGTGACATTTAAAATTAAAACACAATATTTACCTGTTCTTTAAAAAAAAATTTAAATGTGGCAAAAATTCTTTAAAGAATCGCTAAAACTTAACCAAAATTGAAAATGTAACTAAAATGTATCACACTTGCACATCCTTAAGAGGCGCTCCAATATTTTTCATTTTTTTAAATATCTTTTCCGAATTAACCATAATCAAAAATTCGTTTTTTCGTTCCATCCTAACCTATATGTACGTCTTGCACTGAAATACCCTATATAAAAAAAACATAATCTCTATTTCTGATTTATCTCCTTCAATAAGAATCTGCGGAAAATTTAAATGATGTAAATATGCGTGTAAACATGCAATTAGATCGCTTTTGCTCAGTTGCAATTAAGACGATTGTAATTGCATTAATTCACACACAGAAGTGTTAATTATGACCACACTTACTTCCATCAATTTCATAACATTATCAATGATAATCAGCCAATGGAAATGGTATTAGTAATAAAGATAAACAATGTTTGTTTTTATAGTTGCAAGTAGAATAAACCGGTAATTAAGTTTTTACCATCAAAATAAACATGTGTATTTTCACAAGATTCTTACTAAGAAGGGGTAATACTACAGCCTTATCGTTCTATTCTTCACCTTTATTCTAGCTAATCCATCCTTTCACCCAGCAGGGCCCATGAATCAAAACTCCCTAGAACTGCACCACCATCTGATATAAATATGGTATAAATGCAGGTTTGCTTTTTGGTGTAACCCCTTCGCACATATCCAAATTAGAATAAGAACTTAATAATTATGCAAGAATCTTCAAAACAATCAACGAAATTTACCTTAGGAGCTTTGAAACCAATTTGAACTGGAGCACAATCGAACAAACAGTTAACAAATCCCAAAGCCCCCTACACAGTATTGTCACTATTATTCGACAAGATCTGATAAGATTATTTTTGTAGTGTGTTAAAGAGTTTGCCGATTAGAATCCAACTACCCCAGCAAAATGATTGTTTCCTGGTCAGAGATAACGCTAATGAACTATTAACGTTCCGTAACCGGTCCCATTCGATGCGAGCTTCGGCTATAAACATCAATTTACTCTGAGGTAATTATAAAGTCTATGCAAGTCCAGTAATTCCCTCTCTAAACAATATATAACGCATTACGTTGTAACTGAAATATATTAGATGGTGTCAGCTTCATTTGCCCGTTCGATTCTACGGTGGCTGCCTTTCATTTAGTCGATATTATTGTCCTAGAGCTGTAACATGTTTCTAACAATAGTACAGTTCTTGTTAAGAGACAACAAAACAAAAATAATAGTTATCAGCAATGGACGAAAATGATAAAAGTAAACTGATTTTCTTTATTTTTTAATAAAGAGATGATATGGAAAAGTTACACTGCATTAGATTATTTTCTGAGTGGTTTCATTCCTTTCTAAACAATGATCCCCCATTTTGAACTTGCTTTTCATTCTACACTCAGTATTTTCTCTCTCTACAAGATAGCATTCCACACGCACTGCCCTGCCTTTTCTTTTTCTTCTTCTTCCTTTGGAGACCTAAAAACGTTATCCTCTGCCAAGCCAATTTTACAAGTCTATAGTGTGAAGTCCCATTATTACCCACTTTTACTTGGTAGATCTGATATTTATCCTTCATTGTTCCTGCTTATAGAGTTCGTTAGCCTTATTTTTAAATTTAATTTCTTGGTGTCAAAGCTAGAGTTTTTCTTCATCTTCGATGGTTTTCAAGTACCAGGCGTTTAAAATCCTAAATATGTTATTATAATATATTATTGTGTGCTGCAGATTGTCTAAACTTTTTTTCTTTTAGATCCCAAATGTAACATTGTTTTGAAATGATAACATACTAACATTAAAAAAATTGTTTAATTTTACTGAAGAGTACATAAGTCTTAGAGGTACGTTTAAAGAGGCATTTAACAGTTTAACACCTGAAATGTTTCAAAATGTAAAAATTTTATTAGGAGAGTTCAATACTGTTTAGAAAAGGATATTGCCCATTTTGAACAAATAATTAATTATAGATTAAATTAAATAATATATGTCTATCTACTCTACTAATCTAATTTTTAATTATACATGTTATTTTAAAACATTGTTAAATTGCCTAAATAGGATCGATTTTAGAAGCATGTTACTTTATTTAGGAACTAAGGAAATTACTATGTATATAATTTTAGTCCTACTTGAAACAGCAATTTAATATACTAGTTAGCTACTTAGGCACTTTTAAAAATGGAATTCTTAAATTTAATTATTAATAAAATTAACGCAAATAGTTTTTTGAAAAATTAATTTATTAATTAATTTCATTTTTGTTAATTTCACTTCTAAATTTAAAAAATAATTTTGAAATATTTGAAAAAAGTAAAGTGAAATTTGATAGTTGATTAATATGTACTTGAACCCGGAGGATCTAAATATGTAAATATATATAAGGTGTTCTATTAAAACTTTTAGTTTACACAATTTCTGGTGAAACCGGAAGTCGGACATATTGATTTCTATGTCACATAATTCAAAGCTGGCTGTAATATATATCCATACTAAATTTAAAAAAATCTGGCAGAGCGTTCAAAAGTTATACGGGTAGTCCAATAACTTGTTTACACCCGATGTATTACTTCAAAATTAATTTTTTTTTTATAGATTATTAAGTACTCAAACCATTTAGTGAGGGACTGCGTTATGGAAATTGCAGATTGATTATTTAAACTAGGCGAAGAATTTCTGGGTTTTTATTCATAATTATATATAAAAGAAATACTTTTAACCGTATAATATAATTAATATGCTCTAAGAAATACTTGCCAGATAACTTCTCTTTCCATTGAAAAGATAGTGAAATTAAAATCGGTTATGTGAAAATGCCCAACCTTTATTTTCCATTAACTTAAAGTTATCACTTCAAATTATACGTGGATTCATTAATTTAGAATCTAACCCTTGGAATCGATTGGAAAATCTAACGTATCTCCCTTTATGATTCATAACATGTGCGTGTAAAGAAACACTATAGTATTCTGTGCTTTGTTAGTAAATTAGTAGTATTTCGAAATTGTCTCGTTTTCTTTTACTCGAGAGTGACATTCCAATTTGTAGGTTTTCTATTACTACAATGATTGATATATATTGTACGTTATGTAATACAAAATAATGTTAAACACTCAAAATTTTATAGACAATAAATTATATTCTTTTATTAACGATTTATTTTTTTCATGAGACATAAAAAAATATCTAATAAGAAAAATTAACAAAAAAACATTATATCCATTGAGAAACGAATAAATTAAATTTTAATCCACTAAATCTTCAAATTAAGCACCACCAACATCCATACAAATGTATACATTTTGTTCAAAATTTTGCCTAACAATTTCCAGCATTTCAGGAGTTATTCTCCTGCATCCATCAATAATGCGCTGGCGTAACTCTTCCAGCGAATCGGACTCCGAGCATAAACTTTTGATTTTAAATGGTCCCATAAGAAAAAATCTAAAGGGGAGAGGTCTGGAGATCTTGCTAGCCATTCTACAGCACCTCTTCCACCTTCCACCTTCCACCTTCCACCGGGAAAGTTTCTTTCTAAGAATTCCCTAACAATAATGGCATAATGCGACGGAGCACCAACTTGCTGGAAAAATAAATGTTGTTCTGAGTACCTATTATCGTTCTTGTCAATTAAGGTAGGGTATACCAAGTCTTCCAATATTTCAAGATACGACTCTCCTGTCAAATTGCCATCTATAAAGATTGCTCCAATGATGCGATCATCAAAAACATCCGCAAAAACATATATTAAAAAGAAATTGCCTGCTGTACATTATTTATTGAAAAATATTTTCGCAAAATTCCAAGCGCCGATCATAATCGATTTCATTCAATTCCTGAACTAACTTTACTTTATAAGGATGGAGCTTGAAGTTTTTCAGAATTCGTTGAATAGTTGTTCTAGGAACATTAGTAAATGCAGCTAATTTTCTTGTACTAAAAGTTGGATAACTTAACTATTACTTCCAGGTTTGTGACTTCATTGACCACAGGAAATTCACGTTCAAGGTTTCGTTTTTTATTAGACACCGATACAGTTTCTTGGAACTTATGTACCAACTGTAGAACGTACTTATAAAGATGCAGATTATTGAATAAGCGTTTCTTTAGAGTTTTCATGATTTTTAAAAAAAAGGCTCACAATTTAAACTCTTTCGGCAATTGTATACACCATAACAAATGTATAAATCTATTCAAAATAACAAAGAAAAATCAATATGTTCTTCGTTCGTGACAGCAATTCAATGTCACTAATCCGCAATGACAAAAAAGTTGCTATGAGGACTGCGTTATCACAACACATGTTTGAAGAGGTTTTTTGGAGCACCCTACTCTAACCCCGGGGTCACACATTAGAGCCAACGTTGACTCGCCCGGTGAAATAGGAGTGGGGACAGCCATGGCTGTAACGTTGGACCGTATTCGAAGCGAGTCGGTTTTCTCGCCAAAGATCAAAGGCATTGGCGGAAACGTTGGAGATCGCGGCCACACATTAGCATTCTATTCAGTCGACTTTTAGCAATGAAACGATCGTTTAGTAGTATTAGCGAAAATACGTCAAGAGTAATGCAGGTGCACCGACTGCTACTGCGCAACAGACATGTTAACGTTGGCTCTACATATAGGCAAATGACGTTAGATTCTATGTGTGGGCGCTTCAAGAAAAACAAGCTAACGTTCGAACGAAATTTGGCACGAATATTCATTCTAATGTGGAGATCCGGCCTAAAACTGAACTTACCTGGTTCAATCTGTTCTTTTTATTTTTCGTATTTTATGTTTTGTGAAAATTGAGAGGTAGGGTATCTTTAAAGCCGAATATTTCAAAAATAAATCGTTCTAACTCACCAATTTTATTTGTATTTTATCAAGAAAGACCTTTCAAATGATGTATCGTTTGACCCCCTTCCCATTTGGGGGATGACATCCCCACTTAGGAGTGTAAAGTTTGGGTTATAATTTTTGCGTCAAAAGTTGTCCCCCTCAGAAACAAACTTAACCTGTTTCAGGTTTTTTTCGATAAAATCTTTTACTGGCTAGTACTTACAAATTGATACTCAAACAGCTAGTACTCGTTAGTTGATTGTTCTAATTTATATGAAAATAAGAGGCGGCATTTGTTAAAGACTTTTTGTTTCCTGTTGCAACACCGTTTCAAATTCTTCAAAAGAGGGATATTGTCAGATTTGTCGAAAAGCTAATAAATTCAATAAATCCTAAAAACACGGCTATTTAGTGAACGAATGCTCAAAGAAAGCCGTCTCTTAAGAACTTCTTTAAGTCATAAAAGTGGGACATAATGATGTCGCTAACCAATGAAAACAATACACCGGGTAAAGCAAATTTAGCGTTAAAAATTGAGATTAAAGAAAAAGTCATTTTTAAAGTAGTTGTAGTTTGACCCTCATTTACTCATAATAAGTTACAGATTGACCGGTATTTTTAAATTAGTCAGTTAATAATATCAAATCTGATTATTAATAAACTTAGAGCCGAGGTTCCGGCATTAATTTGTTAAGTGACAAATTTCTGTATTAATACAGTACGACTATTGACAGAATCGTTTGACATTGGGCAATTAATTCTATTACAAAACTGACATGCTATTCGCTCGGCTTGAAAAATTCCAAATATTTACTAAATTTAGCAGCTACTATTTTCTAACATAGATAAATACAGAAAAGGACAATAAACAACCGATAACAGATATATTACGAAACATAACAGAGAAGAAGAAATGTTTCTAATATTTATAGACTTGAGAGCCTCTGATACGAAAGTATAGGGCTATCTTGAGCACTCTCGTATTCATAATCATTATAGACAATACACTGAAAAACACTACTAGTAGAAGTAGACTGACTTATGTACACCGAAGATACATATAATTCTGATAGCAGATAGATACTCAAAAATGAAACAATTAGCAGACATATGGGTACAAGAAATATAGAGAATGGGTATGGAAGTGAACACAAATAAAAGCCAAATGATGATTATAAATAACTAAAGGAAAGAACAGGACAAGACAATACACATAAATGAAAATGCATTGAAAATTACATCCGCCTATGAATATCTTGGATACACAGTAAGGGTGGTTAACTAGATCTCGAATTAACGAACTGGGCTAAAAAGAAAACGACCTCTTATCATTCCTTAAATTACACTAGCAGAGGTTAAAAAGAAATAAGTAAAAATATTAAGCTAAGATATTCAACGTAAAAGTGATTCTAACGATAACTTATACAAGTGAATGATTGGTATTTCAATAGAAAGGTAAGTGGAAAATTACAGCAATAGAAATAAAATACGTAAGGAAAATAGCAGGAAAAAAACAAAAAATACAAACAGCGAAATGAAAATATAAGACAATTGGTAAACCAAAAAGAAGAGATAAATGCAAACATAGAAACTATTTAGTTAAGATGGCTTGGGCAGATAAATATAAAGAATCAGGAAATTTAGGAAAACAAAGAAAGGGAGGACCCAGGATAAGTTGGTAGGATAGAATGAAGGAAATAGGACAGAAAAGATACAAAACGATGGAAGAATTAGGTAAATTAGCTAATGACCAGAGAGATTGGAAACGTTGGTTAAATATTAAAGTTTATAATTCATATATTCGACACCTTAGTAGGATGAGAAAAGAAGAAGAAGAACAAGATTTAGACTTATTTGCCATGTATTGCAAAATCTGAGGGATAACGTACGTAAGTCGAACACACCTTGAAAACATTTTCAATATCTCTACGCCATCACTAATGTAGCGTAAAAAAATCACATATGCCGAAGTAAGCTCTTTAGACATTCCACAAACGAAAGGATTTTGTATCTGTGTCTATACGGGCAAAATATGAATAAATTTTTCCATAAAAAAATATTACTAATACTTAAACAGGTATATATACATAAATATTGTCAATCCAAGAGAATTTAAGTACAACACAAATTTAAAATAAGATTTCATACGATATTACAGACTTACATAAAGACGATCGTTTGATTCTAAATGATGGGTGCTTAATATTTTTTCTTTATTATACAATTGTAGTGAACAGTCAGAAAATTTATCTTGGAGATGTTTACAATTTATAGCGCAACAAATTTCTAGATCTGCAAAGCAATGATTCGAAACCTTCAGCTAGGATAGAGGCAAATATTTACATGTATAACAAAATGTGAAGAAGAACTCAAAACGTCGACACGGAGAAGATCTACCGACATGGGTATGAATCGCATATCACTACAGGGTTTTGGAAACGATAAACACCTTTTTCCATACAAGATTCAAATGACACAGAAATTAAAAACTGCATATTTTTAGCATATGTAGTTAGATTTCAACAATTCCCAAGGAAATAACATGATTTTATTTATAATCTGATTATGCCCATTGAAGCTCACTTTCAGCTCAATGATTTACTCAATAAGCAAAATTTTAGGATAATGAGTACCGAGAACCCAACAGAACATCATCACAACGTTCTTTTTCGAAGATGACAATGTTCCTCGAAATCTTTATACGGACTTGTGTGCAGTGGAAAATAGACCTAGAATATTATTTCAGAAAGATGGGGGCCAATTGCGATTGAGCCATAAATCAAGTTCTAAGAAATATTTTTAGGAGAATGAATAATTTTGAGAAGATCCCAATTTAATTGGTCTCCAGATCTCACAGCCATGACATCTTTTTGTTTTATTAAAAAAGAAGGGGGGTACGTGAACAAACCTTGAGCAATTTCACTACAAAAGGAAAACATTGGCGTAAAATTAGGACACTACAAGCTATTACACTAATCAGTGTCTTGGAATATACCAAAGAAATAAGCTCGCCTAAAATAGAGACACTTTAAAGATCTTATTTTTAAATTGTTGTATAGTCAAATCAATGCTTATACTTTATTAGGTACAACTAAATATAAATATATTAATAAACAAAAATAGAGCATTTTGATTTCTGAGCCATCCAGTAAGTAACTTGAAAAACGTATACCTTGTGTAGTACTCACTAAGTTTTCTTAATATAATTCGTAGTATGCATGTAATCCTAAAATGATATGTTTGATCTCCTTCAGGTAAACTGACAAATTGCCATAGACTTTCGGTATGTAGAACAGGAAGACACACAGGACAGTAGCTACATTTTTTTCAATGTGTGACAATGGATATACTTCGAAAAACTGTATATACCTATGAAATACCGTGCTAGGGTAATAATCATAAATTACTGGAATCAAAAAGAGAAGCCCAGTATACGAAAAATTAAAAAAAATTAAATTGGCAATAAAATTACAAAAATGTTTTATTTCTCATGGTAAAAATGTACCATTTATCGACACGGTTTGTGGTGGAATGCAAAAGTAGCAATGATTATAAAGAAAGTTAGTCAAATTACGTAATAATTGTTAGTGTAGTACCAAGTAATATATAAAATTTTGCTAATTTACAACAAAAATAAAATAAAATAAATAAATAAACTTCAAAAGAGTCGAGCCTAAGAGCTCAATAGTCGTTAGCTGGACTCTTTCTGAATTTCACGGGCGGTTCGCGACCAAAAAAAATTAAAACTTAATTTGATTGTTTTTATGGTTTCTTAGTTAGTACTCAAAATTTGCCTCTAGTCAACTACTGAAAGCCGGCCAGAGTTTTGTATTTTTTCTGACAAACGGGAGTAATAACTTTCGCCGAAAAGCGAAGCGATTCAATATTGAAATAATTCAGTGGGTCAGTGGTCAATATTTGTTAACATATTTTTTTTTTGTAAGGGTGACTTAGTCGAGGGGGTGCTCACTCAATTTTCGTAATAACTGGTTACCCAATTTTAGACTTGCAAATAGTTAAAGGTGTTTGGAGCCATATTTAAATTATTTTTTTTTAAATGTCAGTTCGGAGAAGCGGAGAAAGACAAGTTTGGCCTAACGTTTGGAATATTAACTCTGGAAGTAGTTATGAATTTTTAGTAGTTCGACGAATGATCGCCACAGTAAATTAAATAGAAATGCAGGTAATTTAAAGATTTGTTAGAAAAAAAAAATACCCAAATACCGTCCTTCGGTTAGTACTAATGGACCCAGTTTTTATAAGCCTGAGCGAATTTTCAAGTCCCTTAGGTAAAAAGATGTGTAAAACCAATTGCCAAATCTTACCGCTATTACCATCTGATATGAATAGGTACTTGGATTTATGTGGGATAGGGTTAATTTTTTATTACTGACTGTGAGGATTAAAGGTATCGCTAATTTTCATATATATATATATATATATATATAAAGATAAAAACAATACAAAATTATTTACATATAGGGCTTATCTTATTTATTCACCTACTCTAGCAAGTTATCTCTAAGAAACATATAGCTACCATTACAAATAAAGATAAAAAAACACAATAATATAATGATATTAAAAAATAACTTGGATGGTGTGAGCAAAAGATAGGGGAAGAAAAATTGTCAAAATTAGACCTAAAAGATGGACGAAGAGAAAGAAGAAAGGTCAACAAAAATAATAGGAAGATTGTAGTATCTTATAACAAATATAAAATAAATAACTTTATGCTATAAGAGAGAAAGTATCAATAATTAACTAGTTACATATATGTCGTATATTTTTTTCTGTTATATTTAAAAAACCTTTCAAAAACTAAACACAACCTATGGTAATGTAAATAATAGGCACCTAGCCATAAAACCTGTTTTAAATTTATAATGTTTTCTGTTGTACACTATAATTTAATTTATAAATATCCTAATCAATAGAATTTAATAAAATTTATCTGAAAATAGAATGTTTTTCTGTTTACATGGTTAAGTACTTAATAAAAAATCCCATTTTATTATAATTATTCGAAAAAGTTTGACAACACTAGTCATGAATGATCATTTGTATTACATTATTTATATACTATACTATTTATGTTATTTCTTTGTGCATCACTAATTTACACAACATTTTTCTCTTACGACTTCTTCTTCTTTCTCGAATCCATGTTGCCCCTTGAGGTATCGTCTTGACCCTTAACTATTATACTAAGTATCCACATTTTTAATTCTTTTTTTTGTGTGGTCAGTCCTTTCATTTATTCCTTTTCTATCTCCTCTCCTTGATTCTTCTTATCCAGGTTTTCCTGGGTCTCCCTTTTCCCTTCTTTTTATCTAATCTTGCTTCTCTTCTATAACTTTCTTGATCAATCCGTTCTGATCCATTCTAATGATGTGACAGTTGGTTTATTCTCTCTTTTTTTTTTGTTTTTGATTCTTACTCCAACGACTTTCTGATTTATTTATTTCTCAATCTGGCACATTTTGTCATATCTGGTATTCTTCTTAAATAATTCATTTCCATAGCATTAAAAGATAATTTAAGCTTTTGTTGTATTACCCAAGTTTTAGAACTATATACAGTGTGTCTACTTAAGTTGGGACCATATGGAAAACTTTTTTATTAGTGGTTGTATGAAAAAAAATTATTCTTTATAAAAAGTTCTGCATGGTCTAAAACCTGAAATACAACCATCGGATTTAAAATTTGTTGAGCCGTATACAAGGTTTGTCGAAAAATATAAATTTTGCTCAAGAGTAAAGTACCTTTATTTTTGACAATATCGAAAAATGTTACTAAAAGAAGTTGATCAGATTTAAAAATTACGTTTAAATATGCATAAATATAAATTTGCAAAATAAATGAATATGCACTTATTACGCGTTTTAATTGCAAAATTATTAGAAAACATCGAAAATCTAAAAGGTTATCATGTGTTTCGTAATCACAAGAGATAAATGTTCATTCAAAATAGAAATATTAGTAAAAAATAAAATAATCTGAAGCAAACAAACAAAATTAGACCAAAAATAATGTGAAAAGATTATTTTAGAAAATGAATAAAATAGTGATAGGACTGGCAACATGAAAAATAGAGAGAGAACTAATAATCCTTATTTTTTCCTAAAAATCTAAAATATGTCAATAAAGCACTCAAACAGAAACGAAATTTCACTTGCAAAGTTTTTTATTAGAACGTACAAATTGACACTGACATTTTTTCGGGTTTTCCACCGTTGAGACCTTCTTGCCAGAGATTAGAATTAAATAGATTTTATTTAGCTAAAGATCGCTATTACATAACAGCTAAATTCATAATACAAATTCTCAAATGAAAAAGATATAAGTATCCTTGACTTAAAATGTTTTAAAGTAGGGGAAATTTTTATAATTAGGGGTAAACTATTATACAACCTTAGGCCTTCTACGAATAATGGGTTCTCCATAGCTGTTGAGTTAAATCTTTCAGATTGGTAATTACCTTTTGTTCTTAAGTTGTAATTCAAGTATAAAGATTTTTTATTTAAATATGTATTAATATACAACGGAGCTTGATTATTGACGATTTTAAAAATTAATAATAAATTTGACTCACGTATAAGTTGTGTTACATTTAGAAATTTTAATGACTTTAACATTCTATTAATTGGGGTGTATCTACCTGAACGTAATATGAAATGTGAGCTGAGGATCAAATACAACTCCAAGGATATTTTATTTCATCTACATATTCTATTATAACTATTGCCAACTTTAATAACCCAGTTACTTTTCCTAACCTTGAAACAATTTTGTTTCACCAGAGAGGTATAGAGAATAATATATTAGAATACTAGAATAATTTTTTAAGAAAAATATTGGTAAGAGATGGCAGTTATACTAAAAGATTATTTATAATATTAAGCTCAATAACAAAGATTTTGAGGTTACTACAACCGATATCATAAAATTTTATAAAAAATATATAAAGTAAATTATATTCGTGTAAACCAAGCACGAAGTCAAAAATCGCTTTGTGTTTATGTTGGGACCATCCATCTCTTGAAACAAGGGTTATTAAAAAGGTAGATAATTACAAAATTAAAATTGCCATATTAAAAAAAGGTATTAGATTTTGTGCACTTTCAGCATGAAAGACATTATTGATGAGTTAAAAAATCGCCAGTAAAAACTAAAGAATGAATTATGTCTTCAACACCCTGTGTAATTTGCACCGGATATTACATGTTTAAATTATAACACGTTTCCATGATTTTGTTGGCCATTAAGCTGCCGAGTGAGTGCCCATATAATTAAAATTAAATCCAGGCGCTCGGTGCACGCTCCACTTATTTTCTTTTTTTAATATATATCGAAGCTATTCTGTAATAATTTACAGTTAGTTTAATTTCTATTTAAACCGCCAAGAATACAAAAATTAATATATATATATATATATATATATTAAGCTCTTCAAAGAAAAAACCTGCACAATCTAGAGCTTCATAATGGATTTCTGTTAATTGCGGCTTATGACTACAATTAAAAAATTATATTCTCTCAATTCCATTGGGCACATTCCAAAAAATAAATGTGCAAAATGATATTATTTAACAAGATTGCATTATGAAGTTATTTGAGTTAAACCGATCTTTAGAGAGCTTTCGGTTCCTTAGAAATAATTTTTGGATAAAGCGATTTACATCAAATTGACATAAAATGAGCTGTATATTTGGCAGTTTTTTTCTTTAAAGAGCGCTTCTAAACACGCCGCATAAATTAGTACATTATCATTGCACAAATCAAATATGTATATAACTTGAGTTCTTACTTTCATAAGTTTACAAGAATTGTACCTTTGTGAATGCAAGAATCACGTTGAATTATTATGCTATTAATTAAATTGCTTAACCATCGGTCCTTGAAACTCTAGATTTTGACAAAACAAACATATTACTGCTACAATAGCCAATCCCCGTGATAACATATTTACAGAAAAAAATTGAACTCGATTGAAATTCCCTAACGCTGAATAGAGTAATTATGGAATACCATAATTTATGATACAATGATTCTTTGTGTGAAAATCAATACGCTACGGGTCCTCGACTATCACAGTCAAAACGAACGATAACATTGTACAAATCAATGATTTAGTGCTTACTTTTCAGACAAATTACTGAAGAAGCAGTATTTATCATATCATACAGTGTGTTCATTTTAAAACTTACCACCCCCTGCAATTTAAAAACCACAAAATATTTCAAAATTCACTGGAACACGTCGATGGGTCATTTTGCGGTAGATCTCACTACTTATATTAGAAAAGATTCATTCCAAACTGGAATATAAATTAACTCAGTACACAAGGTAACAAAAGTTCGTAAGTTTCATTCATATAAATTGCAAATACTTCAAAGAATTGTATGAAGATGACCCTGATCGAAAATTGCAATTTTTTGAAATAATGTTAGAACAGATTAATAGATCACCCAACCCACTGAAAAGTATTTATTTTTTCGGACGAATGTTCTTTTTCCCCAAAAATTAAATGTCTGGGTATTAATTTTAGGAACACCATAATAAGTCCTTTATTTATAAACGGTTCCCTTACCGGGACAAAGTTGACGTACTTATCACCGAATCGTTGGAAAATCAAGTAGATCAACACGGAAATCCTTTACTCGAAGAAGACCTAATCTACTTTCAACATCTTATTTTAGTCCAAATCACTTGTTCCTATAAGGTTAACTCAAATAAGTAGTTTACGAAACAGCACCACTAAACCTTCAAGATCTCTAAAATCGTAAAACAGCTGAGTGCAGAGCTAATAGACGAGAAACTTTTGAAAAAGTGCGGGAGGAATTTCAGCACCGTCTTTATTATTGTATGGAAAGAAATAGTGAACATTTTGAACATTTACTAAAATAACAAAGGCTTATTAGAGAGTTATTCCTATTAATTTTTCTTTTTAATAGTTTTGTAAAATTCAACCAATTTCCAAAAATGTTGGCGGTTTTTAAATTACAGGAGGTGTTAAGTTTTAAAATGAATATGTACCTAATTTTAATATTGCATTCTTTTGTTTTTACGATTTTTATCCTACTTTCTTAATTGTTAGAAAATTATGCATTTGTCCCCTGTATTAAATTTCTTGACGCAGGCGTGAATTTTTTCTGACAGGTTCTGGTCATAATCCACGTTAACTCCTTCGGGAATGATTTTTCAATATTGTGGCGACAGTGGAAAACCAGTAAAAATGGCGGTGACTAATAATATCAGAGAAACGGTAAATCTAGCAATATTACAAATGTCAAATGTGGAATGTTCGTATCCCAAAATAGGCTTATCCCAAATTTTGTAGAATTCGGACTAGCAATTTACGAGATAATTGGCCGTTTCCAGACTTTTGGTCCACTCTGTATATTTCCCCAACTATGCCTATTCAATATAATATGTCAATTGTAGAGGCCTAATATAAGATTTAAAATGAGAGTCTGTAATTGTTTTAAAAAAAGGAGAATTTAATCTGCAGAAGAAGAGGAAGAAGAAGAAGAATCTAAAATGATTTCATCAGTTCACTGAAAGTATATGATATCCCCTTCTTATCCCGTTTAGTTACAATTTATTTTCCCGAGTATATCGCTTAAAAGGAATTGATGCAAGTGTCCGCATAAAAATTAACAAAATTTAGCAGAAGTCAGCCACGCGGCAAACTAATGTAAATGAGTCCATCAGGAATCGACTCTTCATTTGGTTTTCCTCAAATCTCATGCATTATTCAGCTTTCAAAGGATAGAAACGACGAAAAGTTCAACCCGACTAAATAAATTCTCTTTGTTTATTCTGTAACCGTATTCCGTTTTGTAGATATTTCTTGTGAGAATACCTTTTAACAGACGTTATTTGCAAGCTTCAATAAAAGGGTTTTGGCTATTTTATTATAAGGTTAGTTGACCCAAATACTGGTTAAATACTAATTAAGTAATAAACAAAATATAAGGATAAAATCAAAACGTGACAAAAATTAATAAGTAAAACGCCGGAAATTTTAAACCACCCCAAAGTTTTAATAAAGATATAAGACATACGAAGGCATTGTCTGCTGATTTATATTTTCGTGGCAAAAAATTTTATCTTTAGTTCATGAAGTTAGTTTACAATGTTTTTTCGATTCTTACATTGAATTTGTTTTGTCTAATTGTAAACAAATATTTTATTTTATATGACAATTTGTAAGTTTGGACTCGAAAATCAGTACAATTTTCTCTATTGCTGATTTCATTTTTTTGTTACCAAAACGTTTAATTATAAATATCCACTTTTATATAAACGTTAGTATGAAATATAAAAATTGTTTTATTTATTTTATTTAAACTGTTTATTTATTAGACTTTCATGGCATAACAGACTTTAGACATGTTTTTATATTTTTATAAAATAGAGATACCTCATTTGTAGTACAAATCAAACAAAACGTAAAGAATTTATGATATTAGTAGTCCTTTAAGTACAAACGTGGAGATTTTTTTAATTAGAATTGCAATTAATTTTTTTTTAGTGTACGCTAGTTAGACATTTCTCATCTATAAACTCTGGCTCTTTTAATAACAAAATTAATGTGGTAGTAAATGTGAATGATTCCAGTATTTTCTCTTATTTTCCTTCTTTTCGTATTTCGCTCACGTCGACACTTATCTCCTCGTCAAATAAAGCAAGAAACTGAGATAGTTAGATTTATTTGAAATCTGTTCTATTCCCCATGAAAAATAAAACTGATTAGAATAAGAATTTCTCCCGGCTGAAAGAAATGACAAAAAGAATTGTACAGATAAATCTTTGTCGCAAGAAATAAATAAGCTCTCTTTTGTAAATAAATATGGCCCATTTTAAATATTGTAAAAGGATAAGAAGTTCATTACACAAAAGGCATACCTGAAAACGGAATTTTTGTTTATCGTTTTAATGAAACAATAGAATTCAAGAAACCCAAAGGTTTATATTATTTATATTTTACCTTTGACTCAAAGTTTTCCCACTCTAAGTAGTCCTAGAGTCGGATTTAAAAATGTTAACGATCATTCTAGCGTATAATTCCTACAAAAATGGTGTAATACTCTAAATGAGTAAAAAGTAAAGAGGATGTGGCCACGTTAAGTGTCTCTCACCATACCTAGGGAAGCTCAAAATAGATATTTTATCTAGTAAATGACTTATCAAAGTCAAGTTAAAGAATATATAAAAATATTGTAAGTTAAAAAGTTGTGTGTATTCCTCAAAGTATACTCGGGAAATGTTTGAAATTTGGTCAAGTGGTTAAGTTCCTTGGAGTAATACTCATGTCTATCGTTAATCTTTTTCGCGAATATATCAATTTAGTGTGGTAATTGCATATTGTCGAGGAAAATGCTTGTAGCTGATATACACTGGTTCTACACTTTCCTCATGAGGTGGAAGATTTAATATTGAAATATTGATATGTAATCTGGTGGCCATCTCAGCAGATCAGTTTAATGATCCACAAACTGGCTAATATGCTACGAGTGCAAATTAAAATATAAGAAAGAGAAGCTTCTCCACTCGGAAGTCGGAAGAAAGAGTGGTATCAAAATTTAGAAATATATTGATCGTATATGTATATCTTGTAACAAGCCTTCTAAGAATTCCTAAGAGCTGTTATAGACGGTCATTTAGAGTCGTCATTAATTATTCTAATGATTATTTGTCTAGATCGATTTTCAATACAATAAGCTGGTGAAATTAATAGGTTAAGATTTAGGGACGACACTTTTTTCATATAATCGTCAGAGATGTTTTGTAATAATACCTAATTTAGTATGTAAATCATAATACGGTACATGCAGTAAATATTTAATATTTTTAACCGATTTTAAATTGTTTTCGAAGACTTCAGTGTGAAACTCAATACATTTCTCGGACTATCGTATTATTTTATTATCTTTCATTGTTATAGCAGGGTTAACGCCGGTCATAGCCGTAACCGTAATAGAAAGGGATAATTATATTTTAATAGCCATCACTGCGCCCATAAGTAATTCATAATTTAATTACATAAAATTCCAATTTGTGGAAATTCAGTTTTCGATATAGGTGAAAAATTGTAGTGACTGAAAATCGAAGTTACTTGTGAGTATCCCCCAATTAAAAAATTAAAACTAGACCCTTTTTTTATTTAATGAAAAGAAGGTTATTTTAAATGTCTACAACTATTTTGGACAACACAATTCTTCAAATACTGTTGATGTTATAATTGAAATATTACCTAAAGAAAAGGGATACGGTAAATCAACGATATATAAATTTTAAAGGTGGAAAAATCAGGTGGTGGAACCATAATTTTCCTATTTCTGAATATTAATTCATAGTTTATGTTTATATATTTATTTATGAAAAATTGGTTATCGGTAAATAAAATAAATAAATTACAAAATACTGTGTTCTTGAATTTCCCTTTAGTTTGGAAACGCACGTCTATGGTTTATTAATTTTGTGACTGATTAACGCAACATATTTCTGGGAATTTACGCTCTCTTAATGTTCAAATACAGTATAGTAAAGTATATTACCAAATTTTTACTAGAACAAATCAAAGTAAACTTGAATGCAAAAGAGTCTAATACATAATTATAAAAATTAGTTTGGTGAAAACAGGAAATACAAATCACAGTATATAAACCAGACTAAAGACAAATTCCATAGGCATCATAACGAGTTTTTAATCGGAGTATGTTGCCAACAATACATAAGTCGAATAAAATATATTTGGAGTTCACTTACTGCATAATGTCTTTCTTTCTCTTTATTGTGTCTAATTAAAAATATCTATTATACTGCGATTAAGGCCCTTAGTTGAAAATAAAATTTTCAAGATAACTGCGAAAATATACCGGAATTGTGTTCATCGTTTTAAAGTTAAATATGATTTGTCGACTGCTTTTTTTCTAGGTCAAAGGGCAACGGTCTTTTTCAGTCTTGCTGATCTCATATTCCTTTCCCTACTCATATAACTCCTGACAAAGCCCCTAGCAGTGGTAAGCGAGACGTAAAGTAATTTTACTTTCAAATAGTGACCTTATTTCGAAAATTGTAATAATTTAACACTTAGGTCATGAAAGACTAGCTCTCAACTTATCTAACAAAGCTAGATAGAAGAATAACTTTAGGTTATTTTTTAGGAAGCGTACCTACTTAGTACATAAATAAAAAAGAAATTACTCTTAATACTGATCTAATTAATAAGTATTTAATCCACATACTTTTATAAATTCTTTACTCATTTGTTATTTACTATATTTTATCAATATTTACACGACTACTTTTTAGTTTTGATTTTCTTGTGTTACTATATTTACTTTTGCTTTTAAATCTTTATCAAGATGAACAAAATAACTATACATGTTTGTAAGTAAATAAATGTGACCTCTGGAGACAATTTCAATTAATTAATGAAATATATTAGTTCGTCCTTGAAGAGGAAACTTCTCTAGACTAGATAATTTATTTAGAAATTACAAAACATGTCTGCGACTGAGGTACAAAATCGTTTCAACCAAATGCTTTATTATATTTCAAGTTCATTGAAACAACAAATTGTATAACTTTAAACAAGTAATTTCACGTTACAAATAGCTAGAGACAGGTAACTCGTTCGAAACTTATGAATGAAGCTCATTGGAACCAATTAATGCAAGACCAATTTTCGTATCAAAATGCATTGGGTAAAATTTTTTAAAGTATATATTTGAGTGAATGTAATAATTATGCCAATTATTTTATTTTACTTTTTCTGTATATCAGTTTTAGAACTTAATTAATTAGAATTTTAGATGGTGCATGGTGAAATACCTATCTCGAAAGCTAAAGAATTATTTTAGTAGCAATAAAAATAAACAAAAAGTACAATTACAATTAAGTGAAAAAATTTTACATTTATAGTTTTTAGTCAATTAATAGTTACATTTCTATTAACATGGGTAAGTAAAAAAATGAATACCATTTTTTATCTACTCGGCATATACGGCATAAATATTTTAACTCCTGAATAAAACAACACATTTGCTTAGAATTCAACACCAAAACGTTACATTTTTATTATTATTGTTGTAAATAACACAAAAATTAACAATAACAGAAAAGATGTAGATTATTATTTAAATATTACTCAGGTACGTAATGTTTCTCAATAAAAAAGTATAAATGCATTTGAAATTCTTTAAACACTTGTTTTTTTAGATATGAGATCATTGCTTAAACGGTTAAGTCGGTACAATAATGCTCTAATGTGCACTATTTTGATACTTTGTTAACTAAATGCCAAAAACCATATTGTTTTCTTGTAATTTAAATATAATTGATATCGGTCAAAAAATTTACCGCACTACAAGACAAATTCAATACTTAAACAAATCTGAAAAGAAATGTCACTTCCACATTTTTAAAATTATTGTTCTAACATAAATGATAAGTAAAAGTATATCTAATATTAATAAAAAAGATGTTGATTATCCAAAAATAAAGTGTCCAATTTATTTTTTCATTCAGGTGTTACTAGAGTAATTAAATGTTTTTTATCACTAGGAATTAGTGTGGGATGTGTTCTTGAACTTAAAATACAAGTAAATGACAAAAATATTTTGTATTATTATAAAGTATTCGATGTAGGTTACATTTTATTCCGTTTTGTTTTTATAAAATTAACCGAACACAAATTTTTGATATTTTTTAATTTTAATTTGAACAAATTGTTATAAAGAATAGTAAATTGTATTTATTATAATTCATAACGAATAAGTGACCAACACATGTTTCCGTTGTTATCTTATCTCAGTGTATGAATATGGTGCAAAATTGTTTAATGTTTAACCTGTTTGATTTGGTTTTTTTTATATCTTTGAAGAATTGTAAATAATTCCAGAAGAAGCTGCTAAAGCTGTTGTTTACATATATTATTATATCACAATTGTTATTGGTATTCCTAGAAGTACAGTATCTGATGCAATATAGGGTTTTAGAAAATTAAATTTAGGTCATCCTGTATACTATCTATCTGACGTAGAAGTATGAGAACACGCTATTAATTAAATATATTCTATATTTCCAACTTCAACACCCTGTAGCTGAGAAAGTAGCGATCTTACTTTTGACGTACCCTGTATATATCTGTAGGTATACTCCGAAGTTTGATATCTCCATTATCTTGAGAAATAGGAAAGAATGTTTTGAATAAAAGTTGTAGATAGAGGCAAGCTTCACATTTTAAAACTAATTCGTAATATTATATCTTATTCTATTATATTATATCTTATAAGGTCACACCATATCAAAATTATGTTTATTTAATGGAGTACCCCGTATATTTTTACATTTCTATAAACCTCTTGCCAAGCTAATTTCAACGATGTATGACATTTCATGTCTATTATGTTTAATACAGGATCTAGATGTATTTAGCAGCCAAACCGTTAAAAATCTATAAAAACTATAACCTAAAAAAATATTTGATACAGAGGGATTAAAAATCAGATGAGATTTCAAATTTTTGATCACTTCCCTTTCCATATCATGATGATTCTGGGTTGATCATCGTACGTTATTTTGCAAACGCACTGGTTTGTTGGCCTAGTCTAAAACCAGAATTCATGTGGTGGTATCATTTCAATTCTTTTTGTAATAAGTTTTGTTGTTTGACTTTAAAATTTTTTTTAATGACCGGTTGCTTAGTTTACGAATTGTTTCTTATTACTGTTAATTCAATTTTTTTTAATTTCACTTGTAATATTATAAATATACTACATTCTCAGATGTTAATTTCAATTTGAAATTTTGCGGTTCTAAATTATTTTGTAGTAAGTCTTATATATTTTTGTCTTTTGCTTTATGTGTTAATTTAAATTCTACAATTTGAGATCTAACGATGACTTTTAAAGTCGAAACTAATTGTCAAGTTTAGTTAATGTTATTAAATTTTATTTGGTAAAGATTTTGAGTTTTATTTCTCTATCTTCGATAATTTTATTTTTATACTTTATTTTGTGTTAAGTATTTTTAATATTTGTAAAATCAATTCACGAAAAGGTTAAAAAAATAACAACGTAAGGGCACTTTTACCCTTACTTAATTATTCTTAAAACTACATTTTCCCCTTAGGTAAATTATTCATGAAAGAGAGGTTAATCAGATTATGCAAATTTTACGAAGCCGACTTCTGTGAAAATGAAACATTTACGTTAGAAAATTTACTGCTAAAATTGTTACATTAGGTTATTACTACAGAAATGTTAATCGTAGACAAGAATATACCTAATTACGAAATAAATTTAAATACAAAATGAATGAATCATTCATTCCTCGTTTCTGAATATGTATTTAGGTTCATTTTATAAATTCTTACAGGGTGATTCTAAAATACAATGATACCCAGCAATAAATTTTAAGTAGCCATATAACTGGAATGCTCAATATTTTTTAAACTTCAAGAAATTTGATCTTATTTGGTCTTACGAGTGTATAATAAACAAGAGAATTCGTGATAAGAAGAAATCTTGTTTCTGCTCTCTTTATTTAAACCAAAATTAAAATAGAAAAATAGACAAGTTCGTTATGAAAATCATATTATTAAAAAACCGTGATTTTTTGAAAATTGCGCTTTTTCTTCATTTTTTGATCAAAATTTGATTCAACGTTTAATACCTAAAAGATAAAAAATAAAAAGTATATAATGGAGAATGTATAGAAAATTCATGTTCAAGTTCCAAAACAACAATAAGAAATTAAATCTAAAAACGAATGATCTAAGATACGAAAAGTAGAATTCTAAAAATATCTGATGTGCACCATACAGGGAATAACGGCTTTTGAGAAACAAGTTGTTAAATTTAAAAATTAGAATGGGTTTCTAAGAAGATGAAGAAGAATTATCAAGTCATATATATTTTTAACTTAAAAAATTCTAAATTTGTCGAAAAACAATTTTAGTCGTTCATTTGATTAATGCGTGGGAGGACTTATTAAATGTCCATTTTTTAGATTTTTAATGTCCGAAATATTTATATCTAAAGAGGGTCCTACAAATACATTGATTAGATAAGTATCTCGCCAGAATGCTTCTGTTTTATTTTTTAATTGCATTAAAGTTCAAGAAAGTAAAACGGCTGTGTAAACAACGAATTTGCAAATAGACAGTAATTCAAGGTTTTTGAAATGTCCTTCACTCCCACTCTGGAAAAATCTTGTTATTCATTTCATATTTCTGGACTTCTTTATCTAATAATATAAACATAAAAACATTTAAGTCTACCTACCAAAATATAAAACATTGAGGTATTCATGAATAGTAAATTGCAAGATAATAAACGACAATTACAGAGTGAATTAAACATCATTAGCAATATAAAATATTAATATATATTAATTAGTCGGTTTTAATGAAAAAATAATAACAATTAATTCAGCCTAAATGTTTTTTAGTTTCTAAACAATAAGTGGAACTCAAAACTTGAATGTATAATACTGACCCGATCGAATTTTTTATTTATTAATTTCAACACTCTGTATCTCAAATAATAATATCATTAGCCCCTTTTTTGTGACCATTATTCTCTTACATTACATTTTTTATAATGACTATGTTTTTATACAGGGTGGTCCAAAATTGTCGAGCAAAACTTCTAGGGGTGATAGTTCACCTAAAAATAAATGTAGCTTTTCAAATAAACTTTTTTCGAAAAGGGGGCTCTAAAATTGTATTATTATTTTTTTAAATATCTAAAATGACCAAAAATTTCAAATTTTGGACATAGAAGCTTTACATAAAGATACTTAATTTTATGATTCCTTGGCCTATTTTACACAAAAAAATACTCTTGATTAGTTTCTGTAAATAGCACCGTTTTTCAGTAATTTAGACTTAAAAGTAGACGTGCAATTAGCAAATAATAACAAAAAGGTGTCTTATTAGGCCAGTAGGTTTTGAAACCGTAAAATAGGCCAAGAAATCTTAATTACCAAATTTCTTTTTTAATACTTAGGTATTTAAAAATATGACGTAATCAGTAGTACTTACCCCTAAAAACTACTCCTTAATCATAAGGGATGAAAAAACTAATAACATAACATTAAGTATCTTTATGCAAAACTTCTGTGTCTAAAATTTGAAATTTTTGGCCCGAGTCATTTTGAAGATATTTAAAAAAGAAATTTATACCATTTTAGAGGCCTGTATCTTTCTACCTTATTATATGTAGAGTTTTCGAAGTTTATATAAAAAGGTACCTTTAATTTTATGTGAACTATCACCCCTAGAAGTTTTGCTCGACAATTTTGGACCAGACTATATAAAAAATATCCAGTTTTATGTTTGCGATTATAAATTATCTGAAGTCTAACAATAGAACGTTTTTTATTAAAATTTTTATAGATATACCGGGGCCTGTAAACGAGTTATGGGTTAAAGCATCTGACATTTTTTTTAATTCGGATTATTGCTAATTCTTACCGTAGATCGTGCTAAAAACTTAAACGGCCTATTATATTTATCAATTGTAAATGCTACTTTAGATCTACTTTTTCCAAATATTTTCAAATATTATTTTTTGAATTTATTGGTCGTGACCTTCTTAAAATTACCAAAAAATCAATTATATGAATTTATTTTATTAATGATGAAATTAAAGAATTCCAGTTTTTTTAACTTATTTCAATAAAAATATCCATGGACCACACTGTAAATTAAATAACTATTTCAAGTTCCAATAAAATGACGTACATAGTAATTCCTTAGTTTCTAATTAAATCAGTAATTTATAATTTTCTAATTTCTATTAACACAAAATTCTCATGAAGCCGATCCTGTTTGGCAATTTTTTAAAATAGTGGCATGCTTAATTTAAAGAAAGTAAATAGAATTTTGCTGGCCTATATCAAAACAAAGTATCTATGCCAATTACAACCGTGTATAATCTTAAAAGTATGAAATGTTCCAAAATATTCACAGCAATTTTATTGAGTGAGTGCAATTCTGTTAGGAAGACGGTGGTGGACATTTTAACACATAATTAATAATAAACAATTTAAGAATAACTAATTAATTAATTATATATAATTATAGGAAAAACTAAATTAATGTCTATACACTGTACTGCAATTTTTTTTTTAATTAATCATGTTATTATTTATTTCAAAACATTGTTACATTGCCTAAATCGGGTCGTTTTAAGTAGCACGTATTGTTATTACAAATTAGAAAATTACAAATTACTACTAAAGAAATTAATTTAAACATGATTTTGCTGCTACTTGAAAGAGCTATTTAATATAAAGATGGCCCGTGTATGTTTTTAATTCAAATAAAGTTCATTTCAGTTAACAAATTAGAATCTTTAATAAAATATAGATAAATATTCTTTTTGAAAGTCAGCCATTTTAAATCTTTAGCTCGGATGATTTAAAACTACTGTCTATATTAAACAAATTATTTATAATAAATAGTGTGACCATTCTTGTAGAGAATATTATTTTAACTCAAAAAATTAAAATCAAAAATTTCTAAAAAAATTACTCTCGCATACAAAAAATTAAATAGTTATTTTTTTGTGTACTTTTGTACAATATTCAATATAACATAACAAACTAATTATTACTAGAATAAATTAATAAAACATATGAAAATGTATTTTTGGAATATATTTGTATTTTTTGCAACATAAATATTATCGGTAGTACTTACTACTTTTTTTTTATTTGACATATTCTGACAAAAAATTTTATTACTCCTGATAACAACGGTTTATACCTGCAACAATAATAAAATATATATAAGATTATGAGAAATAATAAAAGTAAAAGTATTAAGCAATCATTTTTAGGTAAGTATAAGAGACAAATTTTTTGAAATTTGTTAATTTTTGTTAAAAAAAATATGTAGGATGATCCATTTTAAAATGTATTTTACGAAAAAAAAGTAGCCTATCTTGAATTTTTAGTTCAGTGGAAATTAATCCTACTATAAATACTACACATTTTGAATTGAGTACCTGTCTTTTGAATATTTTTTACGTCCGTGATTTTGGTATAAACATCATTTAAATAATATAAAAATTGCAATAATTTAACAAGCTTAAATAATATTAACAAGTCCTGATTTATTGTGACTATAAAAATGCAAAATTTACTCGAATTTTACAATATTTAAGTAATATTACATTTCAAGGGTAAATCAACTCCTTCCAGATCCTGCAACTGGTTTGTGAAATTTATAAATGGTGTGTGTACATTGAACTTTACCCAATATCTGCTATATTTAAATAATGATGACGAGTTTGGTGTTTAAATATTTTTATTATAAAAGAGAATGAACTATTTAAGCAATATAAAATTTTCTAGTCGTGTGACTTGAGTCTTTTAAAAATAGCTGCCTGTAGTCCGGCAAATATCAGGTGATGTGTTTGTTGTTTTGATGTTTTTTACATTTAAATAATGAAAATCTTTAAATAATTAAAAAATTGGTTTTAGTTATAGAATTTAAAATAAATATTAAAACATGTTATAGTTATCATCAAATGACATTATTTATTTTTGTATCTATAAATGATAAAATAGAGAGAATATGCTGATAAATTTTTATTCACTGAAATATCAGATATAAATATAATTGGTCACTGTCACCAGATTAGTAATTAATAAATAATTATAGATCTACCGAGTACATGACCTGAAATACTTTGAGCAAAATACTTTTTCAAATAATTTGCCGATTATTTGATCGAGAGTTTCCTGTTATTATATATACATATATTTATGTAGTAACGTATTTTAGCGTTTTTAAATTTAAACCATTTTTTTAAATCAGTTGACTTAGTTTATTTGTATCCATAGTGCTAATTAGCATTTCTTTTTTTTTAACAACAGTTCTAAATCGAATACAGTGCTGTAGTTTTCTTAGTATAGTGCATTGGAAGTTTTTTAGAGATATAGACTTTTGAAATGAAATAAAACACATAAAAATAGTGGTAACTACCATGGTATTGGTTTTATTTGAAAAATAGTTGTATACCATTAGGTTTTAAATAGAGTTTATGCATGTGGGAGCTACGGCTGGCTCGAATAAATCGCAATCTGGAAGTCTAATTTCGATCAGTTTTTTCCCAACTGTCTAATGTTGGCTTCCAAGTCATCCATCGACTTCACATATCTCCACAGAAAATAATCCAAAAATGTTAGATTAGAGAATCTTAAAGGTCAATAGACAAGTTCATTATGCAAAATTATGCGCTCATAGAATATTTCGTTAAATCATTGATTGCGAAGTGGGCTGTTTGGAGGAAAGAAAAAGTTATTAATTATGGATCTATACCGCCCTTCATTTATTGAAACATTCTGGTTAGTATTATTTTTGAAGAAATAGAGACCAATGCTTCATCCAGTCCATAAAGCACACCAAACAGTGACTTTTTCTAGCTGTAAAGGTGTCTCAATAATTGCTTGTGGATTTACTCTACTCCAAATGAGGTAATTGTGCTTATTGATACCAAAAATGAGCTTTATCGCTGAACAAAATTTTGTGGTAAAAAATGTGGATCAATAGTAATCTAGTTTTCAACCCATTCACTGAAAGCCCGACCAGGCTTCAATTCTTTCACGAGCTGAATTTTGAAAACTAGTAAACCAAAATCACACAACTAAATCTTGTGGTATTTTGGTCTTCTGGTCTGGTAAATTAGACGCTTGGGAAAAGAAAATATTGCAGGTAACCTAACTGAAGTTAAATGGGAGAGACGAACAAATGCGGAAATTTATGAATAATGAACCTCGATTAAGTGAATATATCGTATTCAGACTATTAGGATGGTATGTCACATAAAAAGTATGGAGGAGAGCAGAAAAGTAAAAAACAACAACAAAAAAGAGATGGGGCGAAACAGTGGAAGGCGACTTACAAATGAGGAATTGGAGAACAGTAGAGACGGGAAGAAATGGAGGACCGATACAAAACTATAGGCCTAAATGGCCTACATAAAGCTTACATACTCATACAAATTAGACGTAGCACACGGTAAGTTTCCCGAACTGAACCACGAAATTCTAAATAGATTTACAGAATTTGAAAGCGTTGTTATAGATCAAGTCTGTTCATCGCGAAATTCAAAGCAAACTGAGCCCAAATCTGATAGCAGTAGTCAAATTGACAATAGCTGGGAAAAGTGCTTCCAATACGAAAAAAACCTCTAAAATGAACACCCATTACAGAGTCGCTAATTTTTTTCTAATTATTTTGTACTGGTTAGGGATTGGAATTGATTTATGTTTTCTCTGTCTCTCAATGCATGAAGTTGGTTTCTAAGTACCTAGTTATGGCTCTTCATATATTTTATATCAACAATCTCTAAATTGGAATCTAATTTTATGTATATATATTGCATACAAAAGAGCAGAAGCTACAATTAGTTTCTATTTAGGCCCCTATAAGCATCAGCATACATAACTAGTATTAAATTAATAAAATAATATTAATAAATTAGTACATCTCTTGAAAAAGGAACTTACAGAATTGCCAGTGGGTCACAACTGTCATATTCAATATTTGGATTATTAACAGCAATTTTTCTATCTGTTTCTATTATGTTTTAACCTTTAGTTCTATGTACTCTAAATAATCTGGGACTACTGAATTTGTACATTTTAGAGACATAAGTGACAAAGTAAGAGATGATCACCTTCTTCATTAGGATAAAAATAAGAATTAACAAAAAAAAAAGGAATAATGACAAATATAACATTTTGTATTTAAACTAATATTATTATGCAACTCGTTATTTAATTTTATCTTGCTGGTGTCTGGTTTCATTAAAACTCAAAAGAAACAGAAGTCATAAAAATAATCGTACCGGAACACATTTGGTATGTTGTTGGTTTCTCGTTGATCTGTGGGAATTTGAGCGAAACCGTTAAGATAATACAGTGACGTACAGGCTTGCACCAAAAGATGATATGCCTGCATACAATTTACAAACTTACAGCCTAATATTTTAAATATTAAGCACATATATGTTATTTTAATAAAATATTTTATTATTCGAATATCTACTAGACGGTAGGAACAGAGAACAATAATAAATTCCTAGTAAATAATACATAATAAATAATGTTTAGTTTTTAAAGACTTTCAAAATTTTTAGGTGCGAATAAATTGTTAATACTTTCTGTCATTGCTAGTAATCCTTCAAATGTTTCAATACCAACCTGAAGATATTTTAAAGGATTATGCAATGACAATAGTATTCTTTTAGTACTTCATTTTAAAACAAATAATAAGTAGAAAACTAAAATTGGCAACTTACCAAAAATAAAGCCATCCAAAATTTTCCAACATTTATCCGATATAGTAATATTACTACATGGAGAATTATTTAATTTTTTTCCTTTCTCATCTATCAGAGTTTATTTAATTAATATACAGGGTGTCCGCATATTTTTAAATGGTATGTAAAACCTGTCATTTGCAACAAAATATTCTAATAAATTTTTTCAAACTCGAAAATTTATACGTGGCAGCACCGCACACTTTTAATATAATTATGTGTCATGGAACCAAGAAAACATCTACCTGATGAATCATAAAATTGTGTTAGTTTGGAGGTGAATCGAATCGTTTTATCGTTTGGTAAAGAAGTTTCAACAATTCAGTGAAAAATAGCACTCAAATCAAAAACATCACATGTTATTTAATCTAATCCGCGATGTTTTGTATCAGTGTACCAAAGATTGTTGAAAACGTGTCGTGTATTACCTAAAAAATCGTTCAGATCCTGTAATAATTGTCGAGAATACATATTTCACTTTTCTACATCCTCTGTAATCGACCGTTCTAAATATCTGGATGTACTAAAATAAAAACTTATTTTTAGAAAGTTTAAAAAACCATAGTTTATTCATTTATATTTATTATCAGTTATACAAGTGTCGCAGTGTTGTAGCCTTTAGTTGCTTTTCGGTAAATATTATTTGAATAGATGTAAAATACTAATATTTATTTCTTCGAAAATAGCTGACTTTATTTATTATTTATAAGACATTTTTATTCTGCATACGTTATTATGCCTCATCCATAAAAACTGGCATTATTTTCGTTGTATATTTAAAACTAATGCTAAAACAAAAGTACTTAACTACTTATTTTACAAAACATCGATCTAATAACAAGTACGTTCTAATTAAATTTAATTGTTATAAAATAAATTTATATTCCGATTATGGCACTTAATGTGTTAACCGACAATTTATTTAATGAAATATATTTGTGTACCTAATGTTCAAATTTTGGAAAGCTACATATTTGCTGAAAGTTTCAGACCTCGAGGTTATTATAATTAATTATAAATTATTAAATTACCATGGAAAACTAATTTCATCAATATCATTAAATATTTTAATGAATAATTATATTCGCTGGAAAATAGAGATTACGGATTACTCAAAATACAAAAAAATTCAAAACAATAATAAAAATAAAGTTTTAATGTAACTTTTCTTTATTTATCACAATCCGCAAAATAAATGCGGTATGTAATCTAAAAATACTTCATGTATAAAACTATATTTCAAAAATATGAATTGAAAAGTCAAAGTAATAAATTGTTACTTTTAAATCCAATGGTTTAGAAAAATCTTGAAACTTATGCCAAATGCTATAATTAATAGCCAACATTAACCTGTTTTTGCTTATAAATAATTAATTATGAATCGAAGTTTTAGTTGAACAATATCTATTTTTCTCTTTTTATTAAGTAAAGTTGATTAGAGGTGCTAATAATTGTTTATTTGATTTGGAATTAACACGTAATTTTTTTAGTCTTTAGCTAAAGATGAGCGCACATTCAGACAAAAATATTTAATATACGTACTCGTAACAAATATTCTCTATCTATACAGTGTACATAAAGTATGGAATAAATTCATTTTAAGCTAAACAAATAATTTTGAGGAAAAATCCTGAGACAGATCGGTTTTTGATTTTAATTTAATGTATTTTTATATAACAATAAAATATACAGGGTAAACCATTTGTGAATAACGATGTCATCGACAATTTTTTTATATTGAATTCGTAATAAGATGTTGGTGTACGATTCGGCAAAACTAAACTAATAAATTCTACTGCATAAGATTTAAAAAAGCTTATTTCCATTACTTTTATTTGTGCAAGTGGTACAAGTTTCTAAATGAAAATTTCTTTCTTTCCAAACATCTGCTAAAGACTATTACAACGACTGCTGCAATAAAAATATTCCGAAATTAAAACCCTTATTGTTTTAATGTCTTATTTATATAATTTATTAGGATAAAGGAGCAATAAAAGTACAAAGAACATAAGAAAAACTTCGGGAAAAAAAACTTGAATGAAAAAGTTTTAACAGAATCGACAGAGTTCGAACTAACTTTAGTAATTCCGTTGTTCCGCCTCTTCGGAACTTTTTAGTTACCGGCGGAATTCTTTTGGACACTCTTTCTCGTTTTATTAACAGGAAAAGATGAACCTGTAAAAAGAATTGGTCGCTACAAATTAAACTCTAAACAAGATAAATCAACCAAGAATAATACTATTGTAAAAGGCGAAGGAACTTAACAATAGTATCGTTTGAAATATACAAGGTAAGCTCAATAATTCATCGACTTGAAAGAATCCATCAACCTTCGTATATTAAGATATGATCTCCAGAACTATTATTAATTCAGAAATGTAAAAAAACCTTTTCATACTACTTTCACCACGAAACGGAAGGGGTACAAATTTAGGAACTTTTTGAGGATCTAAGGATTTTACTATCTAATTTCTTATTTTCTAATTTTTTTAAAAATATTGGATAAATTAACTTTATTTTTTTTTTTTTAGAAGCCAGCAATAAAAAGGTAACTACTTACATTGTAACACTTTAGTTACCCAAGCAATATATTAGACCTATACTGTAACTAAAAATCGATCATGAAAAAACTATAAAACTTATTCATTTGAAATATTTGGAATTAATATAGAACAAACGTTAAGAATGTCTTTGTATTATACTCTCAATTATTGAGTTATACCATCATAATCTTGTTAGAATTAATTTTCAGTAAATTTAACTACAACAGATTCTGTGTAATGCTCTACTTGTTGTTAATGTTAAATTTTCGAGAAGAGCCGAATGGGTGAGGGTGTGAATATACGTAGTTGTCTTGTGCATTTATTGAAGATAGTTTTTTTGAAGCTTTCGTAATTTTCCAACAAAAAGGTCCTGAATTAGGTACTGCCTATGTTTTCAAAAATAAAATGACAAACCTTATATTGTTATATTAACATATATTTTTTTAAATTATAATATCCGTTATCCTATATTGGAAACTAATTTATAAGAACGGTTTTTGATACTATCCATATTATTAAATAAAAGCAATTTGGTTTGCAAATGACAGTTAATATAATCCTAAGCGTTAGTATTGACGTCAATAAAAAATCTGGGATGACTAGTTTTGGTGCAGATCGATTGTTGTTTCAATAATATTTCTCTTTATTATAAAATATTTTTTTAGCGAGCCAAAAAACTTTTAATTTCTTTAATAAAAAATAAATTCCTAAAATGGAAAATGAATACAGTTGGATTTTTACAGCTTTTTACATACAATATAAACATCGTCAGAAGTACTTAAAATTTGTTTTTTATTCAAAGAACTATGTTGTTATGATCTTTAATTACAATTTAAGATTTTTAAAATTAGTTGTACATTAGAATATTATTTTAACAATTAGTACATATTTAAATAACTTTTTATCAATACAAATTGTTAACCTATTTCCCCAAGTTGGTAAGTAGGTTCCTTCTATAATTCCACCTTATGGGAATTTAAGTAAAGGATTGCGATTACTACTGAATTCATTTGAGCAGATTGCAAGTCATATTACAAATAAATATATTGGCAGAGATGGATACATCGATGAAAAAGTCATTAGTGTTTGGAAGTGTGATGCTGAAGTATGAACAAAATGTGTTAAGACGCACTGAATCACTAATAATAAATGGTATGATCGTAAAAAATATATTTATGACATAAAAATTGAACCGGTAATAATAAATGTTGGAAACAGTTCCAAATCAGAAAGTGGAGACAAACTATGAATTATTTAATAAGCAAACGAATTATGTATTTTTATACAAAAATCTGTTTAAATTAATTAATGAAGTTTGTGTTTAAAGATGGTTTAAACTAGTTAAATATAAAATGAACCTGTAATAAAAAACCTATTTTTTACGAATTTTATTTTGTTTAATAGTAAATGCCCTCATAAAAAATAAATAGGTTGCCTAAGACATTCAGTTTTTTACTAACTACCCATACCTCTACTGAAGTAGTAGCCATTTCGTAAGCTTATAGAAAATTTCATTCGATTGAACAGTTGATTAACTGAAGCATTTTAACTTATTTCGTATGAATACAGTCAGTTACGTACGGATAAAATAAAAATCCAAATGTAAAGTATTGAATCTAGGTATATGATAACATTAAAATGCAAATAAGGTACATTTTGGATAAATATGTGTCGTCTAATTTATCATTTAATTACAAATTTAGAAAAAAATTGTATTCTTTATTCATTATACTCTTAAATCTATAAAATAACTCAGTATGTTTAGTTTTAGTCACTTCCAATAAAAAGTGCGTCAGTGAGGTTCTAAATAAAACAAAAATTAAATATTTAATTAGTAATGAATGTTCTTTATTGGGACTATTAAGTATTTTCTCTGTTTGTTACATAAAATATCTGCTGAAACGTAAGATAATGAATTAGGTTTACGTTTATGATAATATGATGTAAATATTTGTGATAGCTACTGCTAGAATAAGAAAATCGCTCGCAATATAATGCTATTACCAGATCCAGCCAAAAAATATTTTATTTAGCTAATCTCATCAAACTACTATACTTTCTTTAAAAAAAAGCGGTTACAATGTTATAAATTATTAACAAAATCGGTCAGTTTCAAAGAAGACTAAAAATAAATATTTCTTGTAATTTGCCTTTTTGTTATACGTATACAATCTCTTAAATCAATAAAAGTAAGATTACCGTGACTCAAGTTTGCAGGTAGATTTCTGACCCGAACTGGTTTCTTCCATTATTTTAGAAAGTGTCCATTAATTTTTTCATAGAAGAATTTTTTCCTGATTCAATATATTTAAAATATTTTCACCTTGTAGCTCTTATGGTATAATCTATATTTTGTCAGTATAGACGAAAGTTTGAGATGGTTTTTTTTCAAATCAGTAGTAGAAAGTAACTTCCTATTTATTTCAGTTTCTATTGGTGCGTTTCATGTTAGAACTTAATAAAGTTCAGTTGAATTCAGTTGTTCAAGTGCCGTTAAGTTATCTTTTAAGTTTGATATTGTTACTTTAATTGAACTTCCTGAAAAAAACCCTAATTGGGATAAAAGTAATGATTATCATAAAAATAAAATATTTTAAAAAAGAGATCTTTCAATATTTGTATAATGAATTTGATCAATTGTCACTCGTAGAAAAGAAAATTTTAAATATTCCTATGACAATTGTATTACCTTACGGCGTCGTCAGATAAGAATTAAGAAATTGACAGACATTACACATAGATACTTTATTTTATATTATAGATGTACTAACCAATAATATTCTTCTTTTTCTAAAATATTTGGTTATCATATATTTATTACAGAAGGCAATCTAATCGTTTAGATTTCTACACTGAGGATCTCGTAGATGTCTCTATATTTCATTTTTTTCGAAAATTGGCCACTAGTAATTCAATGATAGATAGAGCTTTTTCAATACCAATAAATGTAGATTAATAATTATCCACCACATCTAATAAAAAGGTTGATTATTTAAAAGAGGATAAGGTTCCCATTAACCTTATATATCCAAAACAACCTGAACAAATTACCTCTTACAAAGCTTTTACATATTTTAGAAATATTTCAAATAAAATATCAAAAATTACCAAAATTACTAAATTAAAAAATCATGTATTTATAAGTTAAATTATCTGGATTGTAATACTATATATAGGATTTTTAGTACAAATACCGTTGCACGTCAGGAGTGACCTCTTTCGTCATAGTACTGCCAACTAATTAAAATTTCCCTAACTAAGATAAATCATACGAAACATCACGAAAATTCACGAGGACTCATGAACGTAGTCACAGTACTAAAAAACCGAAAAAGTAATCGTAATTATTTTGATAATTTTAGAATTATTTCAATTATATTGGCTTATATACATCTTTTTCTTTATAATATAAAGTTTATAAATCATTATTATATGTTTAGTACTCAAAAAACCATAATTTACATTAAATAATTTTGAAATTTTCTACGCCCATGAGACTCGTATTTATGATGAAGAAATGACATTGTAGCGATTGGCATGCCTTGATGCGACGTTGTCGAGTATGTAGATTGAAATATTTCAACGATTTCTGACGTCCGGCCGTCAACCAGTTGTGTGTTTTCACCACGTTTTCGGTAATTTTATAATATTGTCTTTATTTTTTTGCTTTGCTAGATAGTTAACTTATAAAAAAAACTGTTTTTTTAAACAAAACATTGTCTTATTTTAATAACAATAAATAGTTTGCTATCTTTTTTATATGTCTCTATTTTATTTATTTAATAAAAATATAGTACAAATAAACAACATAATATAACGATTTTTATAACAGATTATTGAATATTAAAAGTAGATAATACAGCAAGTAGAAGAAGAATATCACAGTTGTAGATTGCTAATGAATCAACTGAGAAAAACATTTTTCAAATGTATTTTAAAACTGGCAGAATGAAACAACATAACCTAACCTTACATTTTTGAAACTTCCTACATTCCTCGACAATTTAGACAAGCCGACAACACTGCAGGGTCGTGATCTCATAATTGATATATGACGTGCAACGGGATTTGTATTAAAAATCCTATATGTATATTGACCAAACCTTTAAAAATTTTGAAATCAGATAGTGAACACTTGCGAGTTTATAGATTATAGCAACCAGATAAGTCACATTACGCAAACACTGATAATCAACACTAACCTACACTTAACTAAACAAAGAAGGCAACAATGGCAATTCTTCATACATGCGATAACACGCAAGAACTTGATTTTTTGGAAGAATTTGAAGTAATATCCTCAATGTAGAGTACTAAACGAACAAATAAATCTGAAAAGTTCACCTTTATTAAATTGCATTCTCTAATAAATATATAATATTATAATATTAAGTGTTCTGGAAAATAAAGAAAGTATTGGAGTATTGGTAAGAACGTTTATAATACAAAATTAAGTCTGTATGTGTAATACCTGCCATTTTTTTTAATCTTAGCTGACGAAGCCAAAAGTTGAAACAATTATCATAGGATTATTTAAAAAGTTTTTGGAAAATTAAGATAAGTGTATTTTATCGTTTTCATTTATTATCAAACTATACCATCGCAATCTACATATTATGGTTTTTTGTTAATTTTACAATAAACTAATAGATTTTTATGGCCAAAAGCAACTAAATTAGCCCAAAGTAATAACATTAATAACTGCAAATTTTAATTGCCCTCACAAGGTGCAAATCTAACAATCGGTTTAAATGCAGTATTTTAATTTTTACTGACTCTAATAATACTAGTTCAAAGTGCCCCGGTTATCCCTACTGTTTAATTAGAAATATTGAAACACAAGCTGGAAGGTGCAACGTGGCTGCTCCGTTAATTTAGACCTTAATCCTCGGGAACGGGGAATACAGCAGTACATGTAACTGTAAACAAAAGTGGTTGGAAACACTTGCTCCATGGATATGAATTTGCACGAAATTACATGAAGCGAATTTTGTTCCACGCTATCGGGATCGTTTAAATCAACAAAGGTTATTAATTCAATAACCCTTTTTATTTAACGTTTACCTAATCCGATTTGTAAATGTGGATAGGTTCACGCTAGATATAAGCTACTCAAAATATTTCATCTAAAAAACTTTACAAGTTGGTCATCATATAAGTAACACATCAAAAATGTCTTTGAAGAACAAAAAATATTCCTCTTATATACATCAATTGTAAATGGATTTTAAAAAGTGAAATACAATTGTGATACTTGATTAACCAACAATGAATTTATTGTATTTTCAGTGTAATATTATTTCTCTTTAATGAACTAATCAAACAAAAGTTACAAAGTGCATTAATTTAATTGAAATCCTTAAATAACAATGAATGTAGAACAAAAAATGTTGCTAATAATCTGTATTTCTTCAGCAGCATTAATCGTAACCGTTTTGGCATACTTAAAATTAAATTATCAATTTCGTTTTGAAATAATAAGGCCCATTCTTGTATCAGAATATATTGAAAATCTTGCTGTGTATGCCAACTGCACTGGCCGCGGTAGAATGGTAATATCCTCATTAACAAACCAATCTCTTACTGTTTGCGCAGTTTGTGCCCTTGAATTATCCTGCATGTGACACAAATCAAGGCAAATAGAAGGACAACAACTTCTAAAATACCAACAATATATTGATACTAATCCTAAGTTACTTCTACAATAAACAGCAAATGCTACCAAACAGAAAAAAGCAAAGCAGATACCTTATACAAGAAAAAGAAGAATGAGTGGATGAACAGGAAGCTAGAAGTTATAAAACAATAACAGCAACCACAATGAAATAATTTTATAGGAAATAAAGATACACTACAATCCCTAATAATGCCCCACAGAAAACAGTAAACAGAGAAACCGAAGAAGAACACTCAGAAAATAATAAAAATAAAGGAACGAAAGATGAAATTGAAGCAAAGCTAATAAAACGAAGAGTCCAGAAAATAAACAACCAAATACACCTGATGACAAGAGTAAATATAGAATCAAAACAAAAGACAACAAGAATGGAATACTGGAATACTTACACACATACATAAAAATGGAGATAAAGAAAAACTTTAGAACAATAAGACTATTAAACACAACATATAAAATCCTTTCAAATATTATAAACAAAAAAACTTAAAACAAACGCTGAACAAGTGTTCATTAAAAACTACCAAAAAAGATTGAGATCAAGATGAGCTACAGTCAATGCCTTCAACACAGTACACAAAAATATAATGATAAAAGAAGAATTCGAAAACGTAAATTTACCTAAAAAACTAATCGAAATAACGGAAGTGACACTAAGCAACTCTAAAATCAAAAGTAAGATTTTAAGGTGCTATGTCACAAAACTTCAAAATAAATAAAGGGGTGAAACAAGTAGATGCAACCTCACCGACCCTATCTAACTTAGTAATGGAAGATACAATAAGAAAGACAAAGTTAGACAACAAGAATATCATGATAAACCAAGTACAAGTAATAGTCTACGCCGATGTTATAATCAAAGCTGCAAACTCGAAAGAAACCCTTATCACAATAGAAAAACTAGATATAGAAGCAAGGCTATTTGGGCTAGAAATAAACTACGAAAACAAAACAAAATACATGAGCTTGGAAATAGAAAATACAAAAGGATGAGACCAGTTAACAAATAGGACAGATACATTTGAAACGATAACATCTTTTATCTACTTAGAAACTATGATAGGGCACACCCGAAAAGAGAGAGTTAAAGGCAGGGTACAAAAAGGACTATAAGCATACATATATGCCAAAATATATAAAACATTGATAACACGGTGATAATATACACTCACTATGAATAGACAAGAAAAATGAAAAATAACCGAGAAGAAAATAATAAGAATAATAGCAAGGACAAAAAGAAAGAGAAAATCGAAGTTTTTGTTGAAAAAAGTGGATTAAGAACATCATCATGTGATTTTTTCAGACACAAAAATATGTTTGCGTTTAGTTAAATTTATGGAGCAATGGTATTTTTTTCAAATGATTTAAAGAGAAAGTTTTCAAGAATGGATCAATAATCACAAAGTTAATCGGAATAACAATTTAAAAACTACAACAAATGTTTCCCGGCTTTTTCCAGTGAAATTTCAATTAACATGGTTTCATAAATATGCATGAATTAATTTTTGTGATAAAATTACGAGCGCGTAGGACGAGTGATTTCATCTAAAAATTGTTTCATACATTTTCATCCTTCATATTTCCGCAAAAATCATAGTAGGTTTTCAAAGTCGCGAATATATTACTCAAGTTTGATTAACATAATTTACAATGTTCGTAAATAGTACTGTACTCTATATTAACTGTATTAAATCCTACTGAAAACGTGGGCTAGGCCGAAGTCAGGCAAGAAAGCGTAGCCGGTAAAAATAGTTCAACACTGTGGCAGATTATAGATTTTTATATTTTTAGGGTATAGGCGTAATCTATTGTTTAAGTTTTCCAATATTTGAAATGTAATTTTAGTGCTAAGCAGTTGAAATTAAAAAATGTTGTATTTCTTGTTTATTTTGATGGTTTTTTATAGTTTTTTCATTTTCTCCGTCAGTTAACAATATATTAAACAAGAAGATACGTTCCCCTCTTTCATGTAAAAATCTGTATCTCTCAGTTTTTAAATCATATTTTTATCTCAATCCGTTTTCAAAAGATTTGCAATTTACGATTTCATGCGGTATCGTTGGCTCTTAAATGTTCCTTAGGCATTTTTGATGTACCTACATACATAATCTAAACCCAACCTTTATATCATGTGGTGACTATATACAAGTATTCTTTACTTTTTTTTCATAATTTTTACCACTCTGTGAAGTAATTATGGTTGTTTTGGAAATGTCTTATAACGATCCTTGCCTAAAATATCAAACTCAGTTTATAAAGTGTTTGCTTACAACTAAAATATTATTTCAAAATCATATTATGTATTTATTGCCTTGTGTAAAATATTTTGTCCCGATTGTTCGTTACAATTCTTATTAAAATCACACTGTATACAAGTAGGCAAGTAATTATTGGCTGTTTTTTTGAATATTCCATAATGTAATATTATTCACCTTATCAGATCTAAGATCGATTACGGGTCCATCGCATACGCTTCCGCAAAAACTGACAGTTTAAAGTATTTAGGTACCATACTCAATCAAGCACTACAAAACATTTCTGGAGCTTACAGAACATCTCTCTTCAAAAGCTTACAAGTAGAATTAGGAGAGCCATCACTTGCTAAAAGAAGACAGTACATAACATTATCGTATGCAACTGCTATAATAAACAACCAAGTGCATCCGAACTACAATAATACAGTTGCAAACAGATATCAAAACACCTACGAATCGAGAAAAAGGGTATATTATCCTGTTTACATACAATTAGATGTACATATCCCACCCATCCTACAAACAAATACTGATACATTACCACCATGACTGATCAAAGCCCCAAGCATCGATACAAGTTTAACCATTTTTAATTAAGCAAAACACCAGTCTCCATAATATATCAGAAAATCCTTTCAAAACTATCTATGTATTCTGACTTTCAGAAAATATACACAGATGCATCCAAAAAAACTCCAAATAGATACTGTTAACACTTCCTAAAAACCAGTATTAAAAAGGAGAAATACAAGCATCAAACCTACAAAAAACTATAGTAATAATAGACTACTTAAGTGCTCTAAATACATTGAAATAAATTTGCTGCATTGACTACAAAACAATAACTCGGAAGTCCGATTTCTATGGATACCCTCTCATCAAGGAATAAAAGGAAACTAAGATGCTGACAAATATGCAAAACAAGCCACATTCTGCAATAATGCAATAATATATAGTGAATAATGCGGTTTACAGTGACGTGAAAGCATACATCAACATGAAAATCAATTCCCAGTGGCAATCTAAGTGGCAAGAATCAGCTAGCAAATTAAAGAAATTAAAAGAAAGTGTCAAAAAACGGCCGCGAATATGCAGCAATCATTCAAAACAAGTCGTAATAACTAGACTAAAATCGTACATGAATATCTGCTAAATAAAAAAGAAAAACCTATATGTACAATATGTAACAAGGAACTTAATGTTATACATTTATTACTCGAATGTACATAATACACATCGCAAAGACAACAATATAATTTGCCAAACAACATACAAACCCTACTGGGAAAATATTGCAATGTGAATAATATAATTATCTGTTAAATACCTCGCTCATTAAACTGCAAATTAATTACCAAAGCCATCGCTAATAACCAATATGGTTGATGAGAGATTAAAAAAAACAAAAATTACTGTGTTATTACTAGATATACTATTATAGTAATATTTTAAATTCGTCTATTTGTTTTTATACGAGTTAAACGTAATAAACTCTGTGTTGCAAAACAGAACTATGTACATCTATTTCAAAGCCTTCCGATATTTCACGTTAAGAGTTTAAGTAAAAATGCAGCGAAAGCATAATTTTTCCATTAGTTTAATGAAGATCTAAAGTGGTATTACTCAGACAAGCAGTAACTCAACCGCTGGTCTTGCAGCGGTCTCATCATTTTCAGAAAGTGTTTTCGTCGGCGGCGGCCGAGGCGGCGCGGCTTGGCGGCGGTTCGTTGTTAGCCTAGTTTCGCACTCGGCGCGAAACAGGTCCTTTTGTTTAATGTAGCAAAGCACATTGATCCGGGCGCTATAGTCAAGACGCGAGTCACAATGCGGAAAGCGCAGATTGGAGGGCGCCGCCGCTCTTTCGCCGCCTCTCGACGTCCCCCCACTCGAGCAACATCGTCGCCGCCGGCGATGCAGACGCACGGCAACTCACTCTGTTGCCAAACCTCCGACAATTCTAAGATACAATCCATTCTCCTGTTTATTCATACCGATGTACCAGTACAAGAAGTACTGTATAAAATATCGATGCTATGATAATATTATACTCATTGTATACAGGATAAGCCATAACTATTGGGACATAGAGTAAACGTAGGTTATTTGGACCAGAATAGGACGATTAGAATATTATTTTATTTATTATTTTCATTTTGTTACATGTGGTGCCAACGATAAAGGTTTGTAGAAGTTTTATAAATTGGTTGCCTTCTGTCTGCATACAACAGTCCATACCTTCTGGTCGCAGATCAAGCTCAATATTTTTTTTTGTGGATACACAAACATCAGATCCCACATTTCCTCGTTGGTAAAATAGTTATGCAGAGGCATTTCAAGAGAAAAATAAACGATCGGTTTTTAATTCTTCTTTTAAAATGTAACAATGTATTAAAATTTGACAGCAAAAGTAATGCATTCAAAATAAATGAAATATTAATGAAATCCCATTCCAAAACTTTGAACTTCTAACATAGCCTCTGCTAAAAACGAGATTAAATATGAAAGCTAGTGTTTTTTATTTCTCAAGGACTTCTCAAATTTACAAATTCAATAGTCAAAATACAAGCTAGCCTGAGAATTATAAACCTTTTAAAATCGAGGGTTCAAAAGGGTTCTTTCGTTCAGATTGTTATCCTATCATATAATTCTCCAAAGTGAGGAATTGACTAGTTCTGTAAAAAACCAAACTCTTTAATAAACCGAAAGTCATAAAAAAATGTGTAAAAGTAAAAGTAGCGCTAAAAGTTCAGATCAGAAATCTAGACAAATTGGGTAAGCGGTTGTAGTTTAACACCAGCCTGGGAAAGCACATGTCTTTAGCCTTGTTAAATTTTATAAGTTATAATTTGCCGGTACTTTTCTAAATTAGTAAATAGAGTGCAAACGGTTTACTAAAGAGCTCGACGAGGCTTAATAATTATTCAATCAGTGATTTAATTAATTGCATTGTTAATTTCACTGGTTGTTTTCTTCATTTAATTTTTATTGTAATTTTCACATATTTCTAGTCCAATAAATACGTTAGAAAAAAGTCAGTAAGGTTCTGATTTGAGTGACCTATCAGCTATATATCTACATACTGGGCGTTTCCCAGAATCAGAGCTCCAGGTCTGAAGACATAAGAATCTGGTAAGTGCCAATTTTCCTTAAAGGACCACGTTTTGCTTCCGCTCGGCAATAGCATTACAATATCACGTGTGGTGTCATACATGCATTTATAAACACCCAACCATCCAATCACAATATTACAATTAGCACCACCCCTCCCCCCTATATATATAATACAAACTCTTCATTTGCGTTTTTTCTCGAAAATGGTTGAAATTATCGTGTTTCAAGAAATATAACAAATTTATATAAAAATGATGTTTCCTAATATTTTCTAATTAGAATTACTAAAAAATTTCGTCAAAAAAAAGTAACGGCTCAGTTTCATTATCAGGAAACGCTTAATTGGAGTTCCCTTTAACAAAATGTAAATAAATAAAATAATATTTTTTGTCTAAAGTTATATCTCTCTGTCAATTTTGATAACAAGTTATGAATATATTGTGAAATTATTATAAAAAGCGATAAAAACATTTCAGCTTTAACACCTAATATCTTTTGCCACGGCAACATTTTATTAAAGTACATATATTTGGTTTAATCCTCATATTTTGGTTCAAATAACTTGGGCTTATTCTGTGTTCCAATAATTATGACACCCTGTATATGGGTAAAAAATAAGAATTGTATGTATATTTTTCTTCTGTGTAAAGTTTTAACAATATGTTGACCCCACATAAACCCTTTTTAACTTCTGGGACACCCTGTAAGTAATATTTTATGATTAACAATATTCAAAATACATATATAAAAAATTAAAATAAAATTATTTTAATTATAAATAAAAAAAATTTAATTTTTTCAGACAAAAAATATCTCATTCAGGTATTTGTGCGGCCTTTTGAAAACTAGCAAATAATTTAAAACTACCGCGCCGGTAATAATGGGCGCGAACTCTGTTTTTAGAATGAAATGCATTCAGGTAATTATAGTTTAAATTGCCTAAAGAGGTATTGATCTTCTGCATAAACTTTTATTCAAGCTAATTAAATAGCACGTCGAGAAACAAAAACCAAATGTTTCCTAAACAAAAGGCAAAGATCTTATGGGATATCTGGAAAATGTAAGTTGCCCCAGTTGATTCCGTATCAAAGCTAATTATAATGAGACATAGCGCGGATAATTTCAAAGAGAATTCGTAAACGTTTTGGTACAAGTACCATAGCAAACGAGCCTCACTCGTACATAAAGAGGATACATGTTTGCTCCCGCTTTGAAGAGATTCTCTCCGGTAAATATTTGACGAGAAATGGAAAACAGAGGAGGCATTAACCAACCTCGATACATGAATATCATTTAGGAGTAAGAATTATAATACTCTTTTCGCTAGAAGATGATCTTTAACGACAGCACATGAGAATAATCGTAAGTTTTTCTATCGATCTTTACTGAACATATTAATTCCTATTGATTATTTTCACCAACATCATTAGTACCTAAATAAAGTACATATACTTTTTTGAATAGCTAGAATAAATAAAAGTTGGAAAACTAAATTACAAGGAGCTGTAAGTATGTTCAAATTTTCAAAAAATAGATAGTTACGCCATTGGCATAATTGATTCATTAAAGTATTTAAAGTAATAACCAATACAAAGTACATTTAGTACATTTTTATTTTTTGTAATTTAAATGATTAATTTAACATGTGAAAATAGAAAACCGTATTATCTCAATCATAGGTCAATTATTGATTTTTAATTAATTTGAAAGTAACTAAAATAATTTAATTAAAAAAATTATCACTACCTTAAAAAGTACTTGCATCGACCCTTCAAGCAAAAATTTTGTTATGATAAATAATAGTTTTTGTTGCTATTAGGTATATAGTATCTACTTCCTGATTGTTTTAAATTATTAGAAGAAGGCTAATTTAGCATGTTTACAGTCTTTACGCTCAAAGGCATACTTATACGATTTATCCCGGGCAAATATTTATTCATATATTTATACTTTTTCTGTAAGATTTTAAAATGTTTTCTTTCATTTTATTGGTGTATAGGGTGTCGCAATAAAAAAAACGCACTAAATACAGGGTAATCACCTTATACTCCGAAGTTTGATATCTCCGTTATTTTGAGAAATAGGAAAGAATGTTTTAAATAAAAGTTATAGATCGATAGATAGAGTCAAATTATTTCGTAATATACAGAGTCTCATAAGGTCACAGCATATCAAAGTTATGGAATACTCCGTATATTTTTACATTTTTATAATTTTAAAATGTGAAACTTGACTCTGTCTATAACTTTTATTTAAAACATTCTTTTCTATTTCTCAAGATAACGGAGATATCAAACTTCGGAGTACAAATTGATCACCGTATAAATACATATCAATGTTTACCTATTATTTTAAATATTTACTAATACAGGATAGTTTTACTTCGCAATTTAAACACTTAAAAACTATAACAGAAAAACAATAATCTAATTACTAAACACAAATTTAAAAACCCTGAAACAAATCAGAACAGTCCAAAAAACCAAACCAACCAGACTGATATTCAAACAAGCAGTCAATTAGCAGTTGATAAATCTGAGAAGTTTTTAACAAGAAATGATGAACCAGAGAAAGCTATTAACTGCTTATTTAATTTACTTTGCCGTATTTGGATAACATAATAAGCAGTTTAATCAGGAGTTTGACTTTACGCTGCTAAAGTTATTAACAAGTAAGAATTCTCAAAAACAGTTTCCAATTCATAAATGCCTAATTACTATCACCATCCATAATGGTAAAATGCAACCGTTAAGAAATTCTTCGATAATTTTTTTTGGTAAGATTTTTTAATATGGAACTTACTAGAAGAAGAATGGGAAATGGAATAACAGGTAGAAATTTTAGAACTGCACTACACAGCTCGTTTTATAATAAACTATTTTCTCCTTGTAAAACAATTTGTCTATAGAACTAAGTAATCAAATAATGAATATATTCTGTCAACAAGTAAGTAATATTCAATATTTTTGAATTGGGTTATCCGTAAATATCTAATGGATTCACACCTTTTACCTTGAAATTGTAATTTACTAGAATCTATGTAAATATCAATTAAATTTCTCAAACCATTACCACTGATAATTAATAGATATGCGTAATAAACAAATGTGAGGGTTTTTAAAGTTAGGCAATATTTTCTTTCAGCTGGTGCAAACAGAACTTTAAATAAGTAATTACTTGAAGTTCTTTATTATCTATTACTTTTATCGAATCTCAATAAGTAAGATTTTATAGGTAAACACAGATACAATGAAGCGAAAAGTAAAATAAATAATACTGAGCGAAAAACATTTTTTAAGACTATAACTTAACAATTAATTTGTAATGTATGTTTTGTTGAAGATTTATAATAAATTATTTAATAATAAACTTCTTTAAAATCAATTTTTGAGTGCTTTTACCTAATAGTAGTAGTTAAATTCCCATCTCTTTATTACCAAAGAAATACGAAATTTTCATTAATAGATAACAGATTCGTGCTTAATTAGAGAGATATATTAAAAAATGTATTTTTTAAAGTATAATTAAAGTTTCCATAATAGCAACAGAGAGTAATAATTAACAACATAAAAAAGTTTAATTAGCGATATGGCCCCAACTTTCACTTAAAAGATGTTAGTATTAGGTGAACGGAAATTGCTAATAAGATTGTTTTCGGACAACAAAAATTTGGATTATGTAAACATGAAACAATATCTGACAAATATATTAGAAAAAGTTTGAAAATTTGGAGATCACTAAAGTGCCATAAAAACTACATTTTTAGATGGTTTAAAACTTTCATACACTGGGATGTTTTTTTAAGGGATCGTAACCCCACAATGTTTAAATTGCAACCCCTATCGAGTTTCACGTTGTTTTAAAGGTAATGAAAAAAGGAACACATTTCCAAAACTAAAACCAAACCCCGATATTTTGAAAACTGATACACAATTATTGGGTCCCGTATGCCGCCCTTTATCATTTTGGAACACAAATAATGTCATTCTGGCGGTAGTATGCTTTCAGTTTAGCTTAGCTTTTTTGCAATAAAAACAAAAATGAAGATAAGTAAGTGTAGATTTAATAAACAGTTTGTGACAGTGACAATTTATTGACTGTTGAATTGTTGTGTTAAATTTGAGCCTATTTATTTCATTTTTTTTAGTTAAAATAATCTGTTAAAAATGCCCTAAAAACTGACCGAAAAAGAAAGAGTTACTATTTTAATGATTCGTGGCTTTGGGGATAAAACAAGATCTTACGATGAAGTGTGACGGGTCTTCAATGATTTTTTTCATGAACGACCATCGATTTCCAAATCAACAGTCGAAAAAACTGTTTTCAAGAAGAGGGAACTGTGAAAGATCTTCCGAGAACTTGAAGACCGAAATCTGCAACAATTTCAGAAAAACCGAAGAAATGTTACTGTCTTTTGTTGAAGAACATTCAGATCCTTATAAAAGCGTCTCAGGTACATGAAGAAATCAGTAAAAGTTCTGTTCACAGAATTTTGCAAAAAAATAATAATTTCCCCTATAAGTTTCACCTAGTTCAGAAATTAAATAGAGATGATTTCGATAGAAGGTTGGAATTCTGCAAAATAATGCGTGAAAAATGTGATGGTGACAGAAATTTCCTTCTCAATATTGTTTTCTCTAATAAAGCTACTTTTTACTTAAATGGTAAAATTAATAGGCACAATTGTCGTTATACGGAAATCAACATTTAATAAAAGAAGATCATACTCAGACACTGCAGAAAATGGATGTGTGTGCTGGAATTATGAGAGATAGAGTAATTGGTCCCTTTTTTATTAATAGAAATTTGGACGGAGGCAGATCTCTAGAACTGTTGAAAAATTAAGTGGTTCCAAGTGTTCGTGCCGTATGCCCTAATGGTGTTGACAATAAGTGGTTCCAACAAGATGGTGCTCCTCCACATTTTAGCGGAGTAGTCCAAGACTTCTTAAGTCGCACGTTACCAAACCGTTGGATTGGGAGAAGAGCTGAAATCGAGTGGCCACCACGATCTCCGGATCATAAACTACTCGATTTTTTCTTTTGGGAGTTTCTAAAAAGTAGAAAGAACTTCTCCATCAAATACAACAATAAAACATTCCACCACAACGAAAATCATAATAAATCTTAGCACACATGTTTTCTTGCGATAATTTCATTTTTAATATGCTTCTTAAAATATATCGCTATACAACGTACAACTGGAAACAGATTTTAATAATACGAAAATCTGACAGACTCTTTATTGGTATATTTTAGGGTATCGTTGCGCAGGCGTCGTTAATTCATACAAAAAGATTTGCCGCCAGAAAAACAACAAGAGACACATTATTACTGTTGATGAAAATTTTAATAGATATGAATACAAGAAAGCAACGACGAGTTAAGTCGTACAATTAATTTACATAGTTTTTAATTGTGTCATACAATAAAATATTTCGGCAAAGTTTTTGTCGATAAACTTAGCCTGTGTGCTTTTAAACATTTGCATACATACGAAGCGCTCGCTTAATTATGCAATTCATAAAAATCTATAATATTTGAAGGAACGATTTCCATTGCTAGGTTATGCGGACAAAAAACTAATCTTAAAATTCCCCTTGTCCAAATTCGAAGAAACAAAAATACAACTGCATCAAAAAATCATTATCATGCTAATTTTATTCATTAAATTGTTTTACCAAAAACTATTCGAGCTCACATTTACGGCCGGTTTTCTCGTACTTAGCTAGTTAAATTACCTTATGTGAATAAGGTACTTTAACTCGACTTGTTCGACAAAATCACACGAGCTACGCTCTCCTGATAATAAAAACACCTATCCACAATAACCAACGAATTTATAAGAACTAGTACCGCAATCTATATCGTTCATTCGAGCTTCATTTCCAACATAAATTTAAATGATTTGGGTACACCTGTTGCGGCCTTGATTCAGAAGCACAGCATATATTCTGACACTATTAACTTTTCTTATCTTTTCATCGTTAAAGAAAATAAGCAATTAACGTATTTATTGTTTTCATAATTAATTACATTATAGTCAGTGTCGTTGCTTAGAGGTTCATACAGGATGATGTATTAGAATATATAAACTCGATTTATTTCGATATTAGATCGAAAACGGTTACATAATGAAGAAAAATGGATAAAAAACATAAAATGCTAAATTTTCTAAAAACGGTGTCTTAAAATTTAAATATAAAAATCGTTGTTCCCGCAGAATATTTTTTTTTAATTTCCTCTTTGGAAACCACAAATTTTTATAGAAAAAATAGTTGATCAGTTTTTCATTGGATTACTGCACGTAAGGATAACCTTAACACAAATATTTTCTATCCCACTAGCTGAAATTCGATAGATAATTGTAGAATATTTTGATTCCTTATTTTATCCGATATAAATCATGGATAATCATCAGAAATTACGAAAACCAATTATGCAAGTTATTCCACAAAAGTACATACTGTACCATAATTTATCAATGAATATATATAGGGTGTTTCTATATTCGACCGACAACGCTTTTTTCCCCTAGAGAGCTCTTATTAATTAATGAAACTTGATATTGGAACATAAACCCTTAAAGGGTGTAGTTTCTGAGATACAGGGTGTTAAAAGTTAAAAGTTCAAATCAAAATTAAAAATTCGCAATTAATCAAGAACGCTTTTAAATCATTTTCTCAAATTTGGTGACAAAAATACTCTTTAACGAAGTCAAATTTTGACATTTATCAACTTTTGAACAATGTATCCAGTGGCGCGCTATCAGGGTTAGTGGCAATTTTTCCCCCCTATTTTCGTTTTAACTTTTTATAAATTCTTTGTTCATTTTTAGTTAAAAAAGTAATAACCTTTTAAGGTGTTAAAGTGAAGGGTAATGGAGAGATTTGCTTCTAAACAAAAGTCTGCAAGTATTTAATTATGATTTATACTAAAATATTTTCGTCGGCATTTTGCTAAACAAGTATTTGCTTTAATCCATATTATTAATTTGATTTTTTTCAAATAATGATTAAGCGTACCTAAATAGTTAAAAAAGAGATACCAGCTATTTATGGCCATAGTTTTGAGACCAGCTGCAATTTAATAAAAATAAAAATCACAATAACGAAAAAGAGCAAAAGCTATCAAAATTAAATTCAAAGAAATTTATTACAATAATAATAAAATTACAATAGACATTGAAAATGTTGGTCGGTTACTTACTTCATTGAAAATCTTGACTTTGAGAATAACTCGGACTTGGCTAAATAGTTTCACTTAATTTACTTGGAAAAAAGTTATTTTGTTGTTTCAAAATAAATTTTTTATTTGAAGAATTGACCGATAAGGTAATGAACAGCGCTCGAAAAAATGGTATAATGGCAATACCAACAAAGATTCCGAAATTGTATTGAAATCAGAATGAACGCAATAGGAAACTTATTAATTATAAGAAATAATATTTAAAAACAACGAACAACAAGGACGGTGCGTCTGGAAGAGGCAATATAAAATAATATTTTTGAAACGTCATCTTTACTCCAACTCTAGGCCATGCATAAGACTGTATGGAAAGTTCTAAAAGAACAAATGTTTCATCCTTATAAATACAAGACTTTCAATGAAAAAATGATGTAGAATGTGCTTTCAAGTAAACGGCATTTTCATAAAAGATTTAGAAAAGTAAAAAACATATGACGACGATATGGTACAAAGGAAAAGGGATCCACTCTTCAGGGAGCAGAGCGCTTATATTTCAATCAAAACTTTAAATGAGTTTCTCTTATATTTTTCGACAATCTGGCACTGTAGCTCAAAAAGTTTTCTAGGTTTTCTTGTTTTGTTCTTTAATTTTCGGATTTACCTTGTACATAATAACAGTACAATGATAAAGAACAATTAAATAGGCACATCTGAAATTGCTAAATCTTCTTAATATCCCTTCTGTAGATCGTTTGTAAATAAATAAAATAATATCTAATCTGTATTTTGTTGATTTTTTTGTTAATTCTCATAGTACCATTAGTTTCCGTTAGCGACAATATTTATTACATTGTACTTTGTCGAGCAAATATAATTGTACCTTTCCTGATAATTCTAAACAGTATCTTTTTTTAGCATAATCAACAAACAAGTTTGGATATAAGTTTTTAATTAATACGGTTAGTTACGAAATTGACGACAAAACTTAAATCACAAAAAGAATGATAAATGAAAAAGTTGAAATTAAGTAATGGTAAAAAAATTTCAAGTTAAAACTTGTTATAAAAATTATTGAATTATGCAAAATATAAATTAAATTGAAAAATTATATATAACATATTAAAAGTATTAACACATCGCTAAGTGTCTAAGCGGTGGAGAGGGAAAAGATAGGGCAGAATCAAGAACAGGTAATTTATTTGAACAATTGAAAATTTCAATCGGTATATAACAGAAAACGTGATAAGGAGCTAAAAAACACCTACAGGAATTAATGTTTGATAAAAGGAAAATAAAGATGAAATCTGAGGTCAAGATTGTAGTTCCTAACAAGGGAACAACATTAATAGTAACATAATCAAACTGATAAAATTGAAGGAATTGGAATAATAAAAGTGTAAAACACCAAAAAAAATTGTAGAAAATAATAGTCCCCACAACAGGAAATATTCCACTTTAAGTGGGGATGAAAAAAAGCATTAGAATGAGGTAAATCCGTATGACAGGTGAAAAAGAAGCGAGAAAATGGGAAAATTTAAACACGATGTTCGCTGAACGACACACACGAAAAAACAAGTTTGATCTTATATTTCAGAAAAGTCCTTTTAATAAAAAATAGGAGAATTTGAAGAAAATTAATAATTATTTCTCTAGGGCCTTTTGTGAACTCAAAGCAACTTCGTATTATATTTGGAAGTAAAAAAAGATAGCAAGAAGAAACCTGAAGAAACTAGAAGGGCTAGAAAACTTAAAAGGAAATGAAAAACTACAAATTAGACAGAAATTGCAAAGTACAGAAAAATGAGAAATAACCTTAAAACAATCGACTAAACAGACATGGGAACATACTTTTGTTCAATTTGTGTTTTATATTCTTGGTGGTTCTTCTATTCGCCAGTTGTGACTATATCTTGGTTTCTATACATTTACAACTTCAATTTTCTTTACCTAGATATGTATTTTATTCATAATGATTGTTTCTACCTTTACTTTGATGAAACCATTCATTATAAGTGTAAAAGATAAAATATACTTACCTAAAAATTCCACGATTTTCCGAAAATTATTGTCATAAGAATATTTAAAAAGATTTGGACAACCGTGGAATTTTAAGATAAGTATATTTTATCTAATCGTGTTATTTTAAATTTAGATATAAAATGAGCAACCACACCTTTCTAACTACTTATTGTTCTATTATAACTATTACATCTAACAATAATTGCACTTTGTAAAATTTTAGCCGCCCCCCTTTGATACACGAAATTAACTAGGAGAGAAGAATTATAGGTAAATATACGATTGAATTTTTTTTTCACATAAGATGCCTGTGGCACAATCCTGAAATATTTAATCATGTTTCAAAGTTCCTGTAGTAGATCTACTATAAGCGTTTATTGAAATGAAACGAAAATAAAAAGATATATTTTTTTAGAAAAATATGTAGTAGGTTTTAGAATCTTTAGGAATAACAGTTTATCAAATACAAAATATTCGACTTCCAAATATAAATACATATAAAGAAATCTCAGTATAACAAATCACTGGAAAGAGAATGTATTTTCCCCGAAATTATGTATATAGTTTATTCTTAAGGTAAAAGCAAATTACTGCAAAGAAATATTTCGTTCACAGCTAGCAATGGAGGAGATATATGAATATTTTATATAGAAACACATTTTTTGTTGCTTATTTAAAATTGATATCCCACATAAAATTTTAACTTGTTTACTAAAGTTATCTAATACCTATTTCTAATAACCTGGTGGCTCCCATATCAAAATATAAAATCAGTAAGAACTTATAAAATTTTAGTATATTATTTTATGAATTTTAAATGTATACCAGTTTTTCTAAATTTTTCAAACGAGAAAGTATAGTCATTATTTATTACGATGAAAAATTATGTTTGGCTTTTTGAAAAGTTCCATCCATTTGAATGTAAATGGTTGATTTTGGAAGTTAAAGACCTATTACCCTAATTTTAATAAAATTGCAGAATTTATGCACGTAGAATATACCAAAATAATAATATTTCCCAAGATATGAAAGTAATAAAAATTAATCAATAAGTGGGTGCAACCATAGATAGGTACAGTAAAACCAGGTGTCACATCCGCTTAAGTTAAAAAAAAAAATATATATATATATGTATGTATAACCAGTTTTTAAACTATTTAAATATTTTCTGAGCTTTTCAATCCTTCCGCTTAGAAATGAAATGTAGTTATTTCTTACCCAATAAAACAATTATTATTATTTTCAATATAATAATATTTGGCCCATAAATTCTCTTATTGATTAAATATTTTACTAATTTGTGCCTTGACCTATAATATTTTTCCGGTAAATGAATATTTATTCAAGATGATAAGCCAAAATTAGTTTGTATTTCATTGCAAATTTAATTGAATTACTGATTAATAATTACACTTCAAACGTATACGTTTGATTATGTTATACTATGGCTCGATGTGTATGTCAATTGATATGGTTTCAGGTGATTGGTATTTGCTTAAAATTATAATTAATATTATTTACAGCATTTAAAAAATGTATTGAGTGGACCTAATATGAAAATTGGCGTAACGTAAAAGGTGAAAAACTCCCATAAACCATTAATGCAAGGTAAATTATTTAATTGATGTTTACGAGACGTTTAAAATGTACTAATAGATTTAGTTATGTTTTTTAATCAAAAATTCATAATATTAATAATAAAATATTATTTTTCTGAATTAGTTTAAAAGGTCTATAGTACTAAAAGTAGCACAAAGGCAAAGGTATCAATTTATACCTGTTTACATACCAAAATAACTATTTGTTGCATTCTAGTACACGTAATTTAACTAGATATGGATAATTGCAGTAAAACATTTATTTTGATAAACTATTATTTATATAATTATTTTCTTTAAATATTTAAAAGAAAAATGCATTGATTAGGTTCTATACTAATGATATATTTTTCTTTTAGTTCATAAATCTTAAAGCCTTAATTTTTGATGGATGCAGGTATGTATATAAAAAAATAGAATCACAAAATTTACACATGGTTAGTTATACTCATTAAATTTTAAACTTCTGTTTAGAACCTAGAACATATTATTTTACCTTCAATTTAAGGTGAGTTTATGTAAAAACTCGTTTTTATCCCAAATGTAGCCATAAAGGTCCACCGTTCATTCATACGAAATTCGACAATATGATTAAAAAAAATATTGCAGGATTTTTTCGCTAATCTACCAATTTTGTGCCCGATGTGGCATAGGTTGGATGATTAAATTTTAACATTTTTGGGAAGTCATAGAAATAGTTAAGAGTTTCGAGTTATGTATTTTTTCAAATATTTATCCAATAAAAGTACATTTTCGCATTGTCGTATTATCGGAAATCAAGTACATTACTGATTCCTGATTAATATACGGATTCCAGGTGATCTACCAAAGTGCTTTTGGTTATCGCCGGTATTTACCCTTTGTGTCCCAGCAAGTAGTTGGCTATTACAGCATTATTGTAGTTTTCTGCTGGTTTTCCTTCTCAAGGAAACCATATAGGTTGACCAAAATCAATAGGGTAATTTTTGGTGTTTCACTTGCAAAAAATTAGTAGACATAAGTCACACTTTTCCCGAAAGAGAAGAGAATTGTTGATAACATAGCTTTTTTTAGTCAAATAACAAACAGAATTCTAGGTATCAAAAACAATTTGTGTACAAAAAAATGGTGGCCACGCCAATGATAAGGCAACCTGTTCGATATAGAAAATAAATGTTTTGTTTTTATTGAGCTAATTTTAAACTAGTGAATAATTGTCACGAAAATATTTATTTTTAGTTCAGGTTGCTTAAGCGAATATTCGATGATAAGAAATATAGGAGGTGATAACATTAGCGTCAAGACAATCCCGAGGCCTCGGTGTCGATAGCCCAGTGACATGATCGGTTAACAAATAAAGTAGATATCCCACTGGATAAACCAGTAGTAAACATTTAAATAGACGCAGCCAAATCAGGAACGAACAGAATATAGCACGGCATGGCAGCAGGATCTGACCGCTGGCCGGGGCGCGAATATTTTTGAGGAAACCCCCAACTACTCAATAGATAACAGTTTTTGGATGATCTATAGCACAATATAAACACTTCAAACTGTGAAACTGTCACAATATTTCTCGAAATCGATAGCCATGGCGCCTAGAAAATCAATCCTGCACATGAAATGCGCGTACAGAGAATAAACCTAAATAAAAGAAAAACACATCACTGACCTTGTATCATACGTTGCGTAGTGGATTGCTTCTGGTTATTCGAAGACATTGCTTGACTTAATTTTATACACTTTAAACTATAAACATCGGATTTTTGTCGCACAATTATACACTCACCGTTCACAAGCTATATTCTACTCAAGATGGAGCGACGAGCGCTCAACCCAGCCAGAGCTATCAGCTGTGCGCACCTCGTTCGCGTCGGATCATTGCTGCAGGTTCACCACACACACCAGGAAAACAATATCGAGTGTTATCTCTCGGGCAATAGTAGCAGGCTTCGTAGCAGCAATGTCTCGACGAGTAGCCTCGAGGTAAACTGTCCAATCACCTACAAATATTTTACTTGCGGTTAACAGATGACGCGACACGTAAATCTAACTTAAATTGTATCTTGAGAGACCATCCGCATTTTTGTTACAATTACCATGCTGACGCTTATTAAACACCTCACATTTTTCTTCAATAAAATGAGGGCCCACTCAAATCTATTACAATTTTGGTATTTAGCTGTAGTTCACTTCATTGCATATGCAATGTTTAAACAATTAATTAATTTCTTAGAAAAAAAAAGATTTAATCATTCAACTCTTACAGCTCTGCTCACTTTTTATGTGAACGCGGGAATAGTATTGAGGGCTGTGAAAGCCCGATTGAGATATTTTGGAATCTCCGGGCTTTTCATTATGTTCAGCACGACATCTTTAAAAATAAATTATGTAGTGTGTTCATTTTAAAATTTACCACCCCCCTTTAATTTAAAAACCGAAAAATATTTCAAAATAATTTTTGGAAATTGGTCGAAATCTGACAAAAACCACGTAGTTGACAAGAAAATATTTATTTATTGAAGAAACGACAAAGTTGAAAGAAATTATTTGTTTACAGTAGTTTAAGCGTGTAAAAAATAAACTGAATTGCAATGTTTATAGTTGGTTTTATTCCTTAAAAGAAAGAGTTGAAATGGTTTTGATTTACGATGTGAGTAATGAGTGTACGCGGGCAGCTCAAATATTTAACGAGATAGAAATGTTTCGCATGTTATGAGCTTCAACGTTTGTAAAAGTTTAGGAAATCTGAACCTGTAGACAATGTTAAATGAAATAAATCTAGAGTTCTAGATGAGGCAACTCATATTGAAGGTCATTTTGCGGCATATCCAACTATTTCCGTTAGAAAAATTTGAAACCAAACTGGCATATTAATTTGCTCAGTACACAAAGTAAGAAAAGTACATAAGTTTCATCCCTATAAATGCCAAATACTTCAAGAATTGTGTGAAGGTGACCCTGTTCGAAGATTGCAATTTTGTGAAATAATGTCAGAACAGATTAATACTCGTAGATCACCCAATGTACTGAAAAATATTTGTTTTTTGGACGAATGTACTTTTTTCATCATAGAATTAAAAACTTAGGACAGGGACAAGTAAGCCGTTTCTATTGAAAAAAAGGTGATATTCAGGTGGTTGTAGATCCTTTATTAAACATAATAGATATCAAGCGTGATACTTTGTTGAAATCAGCTCGGCAAGAAGTTTATAAAAATGTAAAAACATACGGGGTATTCCATTTAAAAAAACATAACTTTGGTCTGGCACTGCGTTCCTGAACACTCTGTATATTTGAGACTAATTTTAAAATGTGAATCTCAAGACTATCTACACTTTTTGTAAATATTGTTTTTGTAACTTCAATAAGAATAATCGAACTTTGCCACACTAATGCGTCACCCTGTATATTTTATTTTACTTAAATTAGTATAATGTCTCATAAATTGTAAAATTCTTAACGAGATTAATAATATATGGTTAGTTTCTGAGTTACTTGAACTTAAACTTAAAATTTAATCATATTTTTTTAATAATCTCTCGGCATGCTCAAAAACTAAATAAATAATTTTACTGTTTCTTTTATTAATGCGTAAATTTTGAATTACAATGTATGAGATATTCTCAGGATTATATTTCTTAGGTACTAGTATTTTCAAAATTTAATATAATTTTATTGTCCAAAAGTTATTCTTACTTAGAGAATATTGAGAGAAAAATCTCATACCAACCCCTAAAGAGATATCACCCTCGAAAAGGTGGAATTAAAATTGAATTTTTAATATTTTTGTCAAGTCCGACTTAATGTAAAAACTTGAAATTTTACAGATTAACAACCCATATTTTATTTGATGTCTGAACTTTTTTATAGAGTTAAATTTCAACAAAATATAAATCGAAATTCCTGTTTTAATTTATAACTTTTTATCTCTTGCTTTTCAAAAAACTACAGATTTGAAGAACATTAGATGTTATAATAACTTCTACAATTATCTCTTTATGTGTGTATGTAATCCCTAAAACATCAAATTTCTACGTTACCTCGGAATTAAAAAAAAACTCAATTTTAATTTATTCCTTTTAAGAGTGATATTTTTTAAAGAATTACGAGAGATTTTTTTTTGCTAGAAAAGACCTCTTATAATTTTTAACGATGAATCTAAATTTTTTCGCGCTCTGTACATGGGATTTTTCATTGCCCAATTTTATCATGTCTTAAATTCTATAGCTAAATTTTGTGAATAATAAAAGTAAAGAAGCAAGCAATTGTAGATAAGAAGGCATTCAATTTGTCTTAAAAAAAAATAAGAAATGTTGTTTTTAATAAGTATTTGTTATTTAATCAGGTGCTTATTAATTTTTAAAACAAGGCATTTCTTAAAGTTGTGCACTACACAGTTTCTTTTAGTCAAATTGCCTTTTTATTTAGACATGCTGTAATATATGTGTAGTACAAATTTTAGTAATTTTACCTTTTCCTCGTATTTGCGACAATTAATACGTTTACCACACCTTTGTCTAAAAAATAATGAGTCCCATCAGCCACTCCTAATATTTACATCTGAGAATTTCAAGTAAACTAATTAAGTTAATGACATTTCCTAAATTTACTTTGTATCCATTTTTTTAGTCGACAAAATTGATCCAAAATATTGATCATTTATTTATATCATACATGGAAATACAATCTATAAGTATTTCGCTTAGGATTTTGAGTTGATCGCTGAGTAGATAGATAATCATTCAATACAATGAGCCAGCGCAATTCAGAACGCATTTTCAGTAGATAAGAATTTTTTGCGCGAGAGATTTTCTCTGAAGAAAATCAATTTTCGTTTATTATTAACTCATAATAAGTGGGTTAATTGCTTTAACGTGCTATATAAAATATTAATTAAAAAACAGTTTTAATGGTTATGGAATTGTTTTCAAATGTGGCGAAAATATTATTTGTTTACTTCATTTCATCAGTCTTAATATCATAAGGTAAGTTAGTATATTTAATTATGCCAGTTTTTTTAAATAACTAAAAATTAAAATTGTTTCTTCTGTTTTGTCTGATGATCACGAAGTCAAAAGTTTAGACTGACCTATATAACGCCAACGGATTTTTTTTTAAATTGAAGATATGTAAATATTCCATATTTTCAATGGTTTTCATATATTAGCAATTAAAATATGTAATTTTCAATGCCTACCCTACCCAAAAAAAAATTTTTATACCCCAAACGAACAGTGTATGTTAAGTTTCTATTTATAAAACAGATGTTAGATGTGCCGTACTTCTGTGAAACACCCTATATATTACAAAACATTTTTGAACTATAACCAATCTTTAGCTACAAAGTTACTTTACAGTACTTTGAAAAATATGTCGTTTAGATGTAACAAACCATCAATTAGATATAAAACACCCTGTACAAATAAATTTTTGCTTCCACATATGTTATTCATTTTTAGTTATATAGCGTGTGCCCTAATAGCAAGACCATCCATAGTAATCCAATATAATATATAAGTAGAATATAACATGACCTTGAAATAATTATTGGTTTAAATTATCAGTTTAATAATCTTTACAATATAGGAAAATAAATATTTATTGACATATAAAATGTTAAGTGTCTTATGATATCTGTCTGTGAGAGTTAGATAAGACAATTATTTTTATAAAATCAATTTGATAAAAGAAGGTACCTACATTTAGGATAGCACGAGGATAATTTGAAAAACTGAATGTGCTATGGTACGTACTAGTATTATAATAAATGTTTATTATGGTACTCGGACTATAATGAACACATGAAATTATAATATTGTTCATATAAAATGCCAGGAGACTAAATATTATTTTCGTCTACTATTTTATGAGTAGATTAGTAACTATGAATGAATATATATAATAACACCCAAAAAACTTAATATTAAACGTAGCAGTAGCAATATATTTATTTCTTACCACCAAAGAAGGCACAGTGCTAAAAAGGAATGATATGTATAAAAATGATTCGATAAGACATCAAGTAAGAGTAAAAAAATTAACTAGTTGACTTCTCTATTAGGCATCTCACTTTCACGTTCAAAGTGATGTCCTTCGAATTCCATATTTTAATGTTGAGTAGATTACTAAGAATCAATATAAATCTTTTTTTCAAAAATATTTTTTAATCTATAGTTTTTCACAAGGTAGTATTTTCTAAAATGTAAATAAAACAAACATATGTGCAAAATTCAAACTACCTACCGACTCAAATTACCGAATGGAGAAATTAAGAATCTGGTCGGTTGCAAACGATTTTAATTTTGAATGTTAAGAACATTTCTGTTTAATGTAAATTAAATGAAACTCACTGAGGAAAATTTAATACCTATTTAATAAAAAGAGTACTTCTAGTAATACATGAGTATCATCTTTTGAACTAGATCAGATGTTACCTTTCTGCATTATCAACTAGATGTACATATTTTTAACTTAGATATTATTTTAAACGTATTACATCATTATCAGAAGGTATAATGCCAGGCTATTTAAAAATATATTTCCATTTCTTCAAGAAAATAAAAGCAACATCATTTTGTAACAAACAATATATAATTAAATATAAAAAGATAAATTGTACTTATCTGAATTTCCACCGTATTACAAGGCTTTTTAAATTATTTGTCTGACCAAAGTTTCGTAACTACTGTGACATTGTCGAAGACAAATAAGATTGACAGATATTGACAAGCGTAAACAACTTCACATCACAAACATTTCAACCAACCACCATTAAACAATGTTTACAATAATCTTCCTTCCTAAAAAAAATTTTTGTTTATTCATGTAAATGACAAGAAAAACGAACTTGATTTTTTGGAAAAATATGAAATAAAGAAATACCTAAAATGTCCTTAGTATATAGTTTTGAATGAACAAATAAACCTGTGAAGTTCAATTATTTTAGATTACCTTTTAGACTAAATACCTATATAATAATAACCAAAAAAAAAATTTTAGAAAAGAAGATTATTGTATATATTGCTTAATGGTGGTTGGTTGAAATGTTTGTGATGTGAAGTTGTTTAGACTTGTCAAAATCTGTCAATATTACTTGTCTTCGAAAATGTCACAATAGTGATGAAACCGTGGTCATACATATAATTTAAAATTTAAAAAGCCTTGTAATACAGTGTAAATTTAGATAAATACAATTTATCTTTTTATATTTAATTATATACTGTTTGTTACAAAATTATGTTGCTTTTATTTTCTTGGAGAAATGGAAATATATTTTATATATATATATTCATTTATTATGAATACTTTCCACAAAGTAAGACTTGCAACAATTAATTCAATATATAATTATTTTATTTTAAGTATGTAATACTTTTGTAGGAAATACAAAGTCTCGTTCATATGAGTACATTTAATTTAAAAACACCTTATATTTTTTCATATTTCCAAAGTTTCTATTTATCTTGGCATCTTGTTAGAACATCATTGATTTATACTTATTTACAAATTTAAAATTCGAAAATTATAATTGGTATGCGGCTAATAGCAACAGAAGTTTCTGGTTAAAATGATGAAAACAAGTCGGTAATTTAAAAATGTCTGTTATTGATGATTTGTTTATACATTCTAATTTCCTGAAAATGCTTTCTAAATAATCGAAAAACAATACAACCTTCTAATAAGTTTAACGGTTCAAAAGCTATCGAACTGAAGCTTATAGATTGTCAGTTTGGGCAAATTTGACCATTAAAATGGCAGGCCATTAGGGCTAAAGGTTAATTTTTTAGCTAATATTAATCAATATTGCAAAGGAACTCAACTTTCAAAACAATTATTTATAGATAAATCACTCCACCTAAATAATGCTTGTAAGTTCCGAGCTTAGCATAGGTAAAGCATAATATATTTAATCAATGATAAGCTACTGTTACCACCCACAGACTAACACGGTATTAATTTTAAGGAATACTTGATCCCATCCATGACCAAAAAGTTCTGATATACATAAATGTATACAAATTTGAAATATATATGTAGTAATATAAATTATAGGGTAGTGTGTATGGAAAAATTAAATTTGTTAAAATAAATTAGAAACGAAAATTAGGCGCAAATTAAATAAATATGTAAAATAAAAACAAACAAAAATTTGAAATACGAGTAAGACAACTAAAATTAAATGCATCTTTATTAAAAAGAAATAATTTAGAAAAAAACATATTATTTTCGGTAAAATACATATTGCAAATATCTGCTGTCCTATCTCCTGTCTGGCCTTAGAAGAAGATTAATTTATCAAGAGTATTAAGAATTTTGTAAAAACATTATTCCAATTGAAATACTCTCTCAACCACATCTGGTTCTGATTGTAAAACTTGATGGTTACATTTGAAATAAGCGTCGATTTCTTCAGCAGTTCCATGAGGAAGATAAAAACGTAGTAATCTCATTTTAACAATTCCTGCTTCACTCAGAACTCCAGATACAATCCATAGGCATGAGATATATCTCTTAATTTCAGGAATATTTTCAAATTTTCCTTGCTTTATATTCTCGATAATTTGAGGTGTGATTCCAAATCAACATCGAATACCTTCAATGGTCCAGAGAGAGCAGCTTGAACATAGAAAAACATCACAAGCACAATTACGTTATTCATTTTCATGTTGATCATTTGTCTTCCTCAGTCAAAATCTCAATACGTCCCAGAGAATGTGACTTGAGTATACATACTTTTACTGACGTAGAGTGATAATTACTCATTAATTTCTTAATTGTGCTACTCTAAAATTAAATTCAGAAACACGAATAAACAAATAAACACTATAAAATCTCAGGATTTGTTTTATCTTCTTCTTCTTCTTCTTCTTCACCGTCTCACCGCGTTTCCGCCCATTTGCACCACTCTTTTCTATTTCTTGTCATCTGATTTAATTCACTGATTGTCTTTCCTCTTTTCTGTGCCAGTTCTTCCACTCTTTGTTCCACGTGTTTTCTTCATCTTCCTACTCTTTTGTGTACGCTGCCCGTTATTCGTCATAATTTTTATATAATTTGCGTATAACAGACTCAGCAGTGGGCCTTTGTAGAAAACTATTACTTTGTCTGGAAATTGTCTGGAATATTTACCTTTTCCCTTTACTTCTCGTTTGACTTTACAACATTCACCTTCCATAACTTGCCTGAGTCTATTTGTTACTTTCAGTTCTTCCAAACATTTCCATAATCTTTCTCTGGAAACCGTATCGAATGTTGCCTTTAGGTTTACGAAAACTAAGTACAATTCTTTTGTTTGTTCGGTTCACCTTTCTATTTACTTTTTTGTTAATACCTATAGAATCCTGTCTTTGTTTTCCTTTCATTAAGCTAGAGCATGTTCTTCTTCTAATTTATTTTCGGGTGGTGAGTTTTAATCCAAATATTAAAAGAATTATATATTGAAAAAACTTATACTTATTTACATATGATTAATTGATAACTATTCATAAATGAGCATAAAGTTCAAATTATGTTGGTCAATTGTCAACGAATTGTCTTTAATAAATTTTTGTGTGATTTTAAATGCTTGCAACACAAATAATTTAAAAAAAATGGATACATAGTTCCTTTCTCTGAAAAACGACGAATCCTTTCAACAATGAAATGAATCATTTAGGTACGCTGACACTGAAAGACTAGACCCATTCTCTCTAAAAATTCCAAAATTCCAAGATTTTGGGCATATTAAGGTTGAAAAATCATTTCACAAAACACAAAAATCCATAGGTGATTTCACCAAAGTTTTAAAAACTGCATTGATTGATAAAAATTGTTTTCAGTTTAGGATTTAAAGTTCAAAACAAAATATTTTCAATTAAATTTGATGTTGAGTAAATAAGCTTTTTAATCAAAAAAGGCCGGTTTATGAAAGGATGTGACGCCTACAGCATTCAAATTAGATTTAATTAATTAAATATCAAATTGAAATTCTTTGAATATAAATTATAGAACAAGCTACCCAGATATCAAATAAATGTTCTTCTCAATTTAAATTTCTACTAAAAAAGTATGACACAATTTTTTTTTAATCTTAATATATTTAGCTATAAATAGCAATAAGAAATAGCTCTAATATATAACAAATTAATGAATTGTAATTAATGTAACAAATTAATTAATTCACCCAGTTTACAGATTAAATTAGTTGATTGAACATAGTTTCTTGCAAATGACAATACACTAGAAATACGTCATGTACATATCAAATAATAAAAAAAATATACACATCATGTTTTAACTTAGAATCTGAAACCTTAACAATAAAAAAAGGACTACAAAAACCCAAGAAACCAAGGACTACAATATATAGGCCAAAATTTAATCCTCAATTTTTCATGAAGAATTTTATTAGCTCGGCAAAAGGTTTATAAAAATGTAAAAATATACGGGGTGTTCCATTTAAAAAAACAAAATTTTTGTCTGGCTCTCCGTTCCTGAACACACTGTATATGGGGGACTAATTTTAAAATGTAAATCTCAAAACTGCCTACACTTTTTGTAAAAACTTTTTTTCGTAACTTCAATAATAGCGGACTAATCGAGCTTTGCCACACTAATGCCTCACGCTGTAGATTCTCGCCACATTTAGAGTGAATTTTGTAACCTCTAGCTTGGAGTACTCTGTATATTTCTTTATTATTAACATAATTTTTTATCTCTAATAAATAAAAATAACCATCATACCTTACTTACCTATTAATTAATTACGAGAAAACAAGTAGGTATATATTTTCGCAATTTCTGAGAAATAGTTTATTAGTGAGACATAATTTTTATTAAAATTACTGCCCTATTTAAGCTAGAAAGCGTAGGTATTTATCCTTCAGCTGCCAAATACACAATAAATCGATTTTTATTTTTAGATTTCACACTTCATCATAAACAGTAGAAGGATGTTTTTCATTGGGTTATTTTGTTGTCTGTTCTATTTTATGAGAAAATTTAGCCTCAGTCTGATTAGTTTATTATTTTATAGTAAATTAATGTTCCTTGATGTGCTTTTTAGTACTTGCCATATCTATTACAAGGCGGAAAGTTAATCAAATCTATAGATATTATTCCTATTGGATGAACTAAGAGATGTTTTTGCATTACACTGGTATTGTATTGATTTTTTTTATGACTTACTTATATGTATATATCCAGCTACAATCCCAAAAATAAATAAATAATTAAAACTTAAAACAAATTGAATTGATTAGAATTGAAACAACTTATAGGCCATAATTTCATATGTTACACCAGAGTATAAATCTGGTTATAATGGTACTTTCTATTTTTTTACTTTAACAAGTAGTTTACTCGTATTATATAATAACACAAGAAATAATGTGCATGTACCAACATGTTCATAAATTATTTTAATAAAGATAATTTTAGCTTAAATGTCGGTGGAAATGTGTTATTATTTGTTAATTACAGTATATTTCTTTAAATTTAACTAGATTTTTTTTTTAGAAAAATTAACAAAATACAATAATGAAAAGAAAAAATTTAGCCACGAAGAAAATATAACTATATTGTTTTACTTTTTCTGTATTGTTTGCCAAGTTAAAATAGAGTAATAAAATTTGTCCTGAAGATTAACTGCATATGTACATACTGTTTCAGTTTAGCAATATCTTTGGTTTTTTTTTTATTAATCGTATTTACTGAATTATCTGTACAGGTTTTGTACTCAGGAAGAGTTATTTCTTATAAATTGACACCTGTCTTATTTAGTCCAAAATTATATGAAATGATACCATCAATAAATTCTAAGGCAACCGCTGATTCATTATTTGCAATCTATTAAAATTTTTAAAATATGTATACTCGAAAACTTACCATTTCATCTTGTAGAACTCACTTCTCTTTAGTTTCTACTGAAATTACAAGTTTCTTGTAATATTGTGGTCACCACTTTTTAAAATAAAAAAATTTACATTAAACATCCTTTTGTTTGCTTCAGCAATAAGCTTACTGATAAGGTTAAGGGGGATAAGAACTATTTGGATTTGAACTAACTTGACTTGTCAAAAGTTAAGAACTTAATATGTGTCCAACGAGTTCCCCTGCTGTTAGCATATACCTGTATTCAAGAGACTGCATGAAGGGTCTATAATCTACATTTCTTGTTAATCGTTAGCAAATAACAAACAAAATTACTGTACTTAAATTTTATGGTCCTGCTAGTTTCAGAAGATTAATTACCTATGTTAATTTTGAAGAATTAATTAACTGTCAGGTTTCAAATGTTATTACCTTACTCATCTTTAAGTAGAAAAAATTAATACACCATCCCTAAATACAGTTTAAGGTTTTTTCAAAGATATAACTTTATCTATTGACATGTTGAAAAATTTCTTATACTTGAAATAGGAGTTTGTCAGAAAAATATTTACAGAATATGCACGAACTTACAATATAAATAAATATACAAAAATACATATATTTTAATCATCATTGCTTTCTGTGCATTTATCAGAACAAGTTTTCTTATTATGCCCCAGTCTTTGCTGCTGTTTATCTAAAATTATAAGTAATGCAGTTTTGGAACCTTCGTTAATTTGCAGTAAAATTAAGTTATTAAAGAATGGTTGTGGTTTGGACCATAAATTTTTTTTGTAATTAAGGGTATATTCGTTTTCAGATAATTATAGATAAAACTTATTTCTTCATTAGGTCCTTTCTTACATCGTTCTTCATGGTTCCACACTGTATATAGGATAATTAGAATCGATATTCTTTTTTAGTTTAGTAGTTCTCAGCCATTTCTTCAATTCTTCATCTTCCTTAATATTTCATTTAGATAAGAAAATGGTTTTCCCCAAATTTACAAAAGTCTCATTTCCCAACGAAATTTCAAAATTGCGAGAGGAAACATGTGACAATTCTGAAAATTGTTTTGCCCCATAGTAGAAAATCTATTACGATTTTTTACAGAAGTTTTTCTCGTTTACATGATTCAACCAAATAAATGTCTTGAGGCCTTTGGCAGTCAAATTTTGAAACATCCTGTAGTATATAGTAAACTACTGAATAATTACAGAATTATTATTGTAACAGGTGTTCTTGATATTCGCCCTTATCTGTTTATCAATTTGCTGAAATAACAATGGTAAAATAATTTATTTTGATCCACTAATAATGATAAAAATAAACAAGAACAACTTAATTACTAGATACATATGTTTAATTGAGTATAATTAGTATTTCATGTAGGTAACATGTATCCTTCCACCATAGGTAATTTTTCATCATATATTTCACAATTCCCAAAAACGATGCGAAGGAAATGAATTTACATTGTAAAATGAGTGAAGAATTTAAAATTAGATTTTATTTATAAGAACTTTCTTTCACCAGTCTTAACAAATAAAATTAGTAGTTGTGATTTAGTCAAATTTAAGTATTCATTTTCATTTAACTTAAAGCAATCGAGTGCTATAATGAACCACCTCTTATACTTCAGAAACCTTAAAAGGAAAAAAGATTTTTAGACAGGTTTTTCTCTCTGCGACAAATTAGATATGTACCGGGTGGGCAATTAAGAACGGCCGTCGGCCATATTTCAGGATTGGATTTCGTGAAAAAAAATTATAACGAAAGTGACCTAAAAGGTGGAAATTATTTACAGAATTGTAGTCCACCGCTAGAGGGCGTAATTGAATACCAAAAATTAAAAAGTAAAATTTTACAGAATTTACCTAACTAAAGGGTATTGGAAATACGATGGTCATAGCAGGAAAAAATGCTTATAACTCCGGTTCTAGTTAACCTATTTTTATTAAGTTAGTATAATAATAAATATAAATGCAGACTTTTTCGAAGAATATGATGATTGTGTTTCCAATACCCTCTAGTTAGGTAAATTTGTAAAATTTTGCTTTTTTTAATTTTTGGTATTCAATTACGCCCTCTACCTGTGTACCTATAATTTTGTATATAATTTCCAGGTTTTTTCGAGGCCACTTTTCTTATAATATTTTTTCCCAAACGGTCGTTCTTAGTTGCCAACCCGGTACTATGTCTGACCAACCCATATTTTATAAATTGTTGTTCTAGTTAATCCCTTTATAAATATACAGTTAGTATTTTTTGTCATATACAGAGTGAGTTTTTGATGTAGTAACAGTCGATAACTGTGTTATAAGGAAGGATATCCAAAAAAGTTTTTTACAAAAATTGTAGATAACGAAACGCTCCTTACTTGGAAAATATGCCGATCTCTGCAGTGTAATTCATACGAACATACACTCTTTAAATGGGACACCCTGTATATTTCCATGTATTTGGAATTCACTCATAAACCACGTTCTTAGAATATGGAGGTTTTCAAAACTATACAAGAATGATGATCATTTGTATGTCGAAATCGCTATGAAATCAACAGTCTCTAAATGAAGAAGTAGTAAATAAATAATTATTTATTTTGCATAATAAGTTATACAGTATATTCTAGTTTTCAAATTAATTGTAACTGAAATCATCAACGAATATCGGTATTCAGCGTGGGCAAAAAATGACGATTTTCTCATTTTATGTAAATAAGTAAGTTCATTACTTTCTAAGATTTTTTACTTTTTTTTAGCATTTTGAATAAGTATTGTTTAACTTATTAGGTAAAATATATAATTATTTATTTACAACTTGTTCGTATAGAACCTATTTTTTCAAAGCGATTACAATATAAAAATGGATGTTATAACTGTTTAAATGAAGTGTATACTTTTGAACAAATACATATTTTAGGAACTGGTACCATGAGACAAATATAAATATGAAATTATGAACAAAGTGGCTTATTTTCGCGTTTAAGTTCATATCGTTGTCTGTAATTTTTGTGGATAACTTTTTTGGATATCTTCCATAATAATGAAGTTTCAACCGTTGCCATACTAAAAACACACTCTGTATATGCGAATCAAATACTACTATTTTTTTATTTTTACAATTATTCTATGTAGATATTAGAATACACTTTAAAATAACAATGAGAATGATATTTTTATTTAGATATGCTACTTATCGCAAACGTTAAAATCTGCTTAACAAAAGTAACCCTATAAGATCAACATAGAAAACCTCTTTTTCACATAAATACAAATAATTTTGTTATTTTAATAAAAAGAACATTTTTATAATTTTTAAATTTCTATCATAATTGTTTTCAGGTTTTTAGTTCTAATAGGTTATTAGTACCAGATTACATTTAATTACTCGTACTCCCATTGTGCGTTGAAGAATTAAACAACCAGCACTTTGCCAATGATACAAAACTTCAATGTATTGGCAGTTTCATTTTAAATTCAAAATTAACCTGCCAAATTTAAAATAAACAATAACTTTGACACCTGATTTTGCGAAAAATAAATAAGCTAGATCTCTTTGTATATCAACTAGGAAAGATGATATTGGTAATGCAGTAGGGCGCTCAACTGATGGTACAATACACCATTAATACTATATTTATTGACAAAACCTTTATCATATCAGTGCAAATATGGGAAAACCTAATTGAATTATATTTTATTTATTTCAGAAGAAATACTGTAGGACCATCGAAAATGAAACCTAGCTATAAAAGTAAAATGCATTTGAAGTTAGGTTAAAAATGTTTCTCACATATGTCTACTTGCTATTTTGTTTACGACAGGTGAGTAATAAATAACAATAAGCCCTTTAAAATCTACAATAGTTTTTTTTTAATAATTTATCTAATCACATATGTATGTTTTAGGTTTATAGCAGTAATTCTCTAGGTCGAAGCACAGGTAAGTAATGTTTTACTAAAGACTATCAATAAATTTATTATTTCGTAAATCGGCAATTTTAGGGGTAAATCCTGAAACCCGTCGATTTTTATTTTTAAACGGGCTTCGTCAGATCAGATTTTTATTTTTGACGTCATCTGTGCCAGCGTGATGACGTCATCAATAAAAATTTTAAATAGAAAAGTGGGTCTTGGAATACCTCAATTGAAAGGTCTTTTAAATATCTATTCACCCATGTCAATATGTCCAAGTAATTAATTATAATGATATTATAATTAAGTACAACCGAATTTAAAGCAAGTACTCAAATTATTTACCGTCAGCTAAAATCAGCTAAAATACAATGCGAAAGACGAGCAAGGAACTCTTCTCGAACTTTCGCTGTAATTTCCGGAGTTATTTTTGCGATCTCAATGCGTATTCGTTCTTTGAGTTCATTAATAATTTGCGATCTATTTATGTACACTTTACTTTTCAAGTATCCCCATAAAAATAATTCAAGAGGAGTTAAATCAGTTGTCCTCGACGGCCACTCAATTGCTCCTCTTAAGATTTAATCCAGTTGAAACACCTTCTTCGGAATATCCTCCTAGTACGTTACTTCAATTTTTTTTTATTGGCCAAACACTTTTCGACACTACCTTCTGCTACAGTACTTGATTTCCAGCCCTCATGCTACTTTATTTTTAAAATGTCAGCTGCCGAATTTGCAAGCAAAGATTAAGCTTTTTGTCATTAGTTCTTTCAATAGAACATTCAAAGTAGTCTCTTGTAAAAATCATAGATTTTTTTGCGTGATAACATGCAGATTTTCCCTTCAAGTTATATATTTTTAAATGTCAATATTTTTTTATATTTAATTCTGCCTTCAACATTAGTAGTGTTTTTCATCGTTTCGAAATACGCCAGCAGATCTTTTCACAAACATTTTTTACTTCTTTCTCTTGACACCACTTCAAATTTCTTATGTATTTCTTTATATCTACTTCTTGATTTACTGCCTATTCTTGAATTTATTGCTAAATTAGATTATTCTTCCATATCCAAAGGCATATCTACATTAGAATAATCCATTTTCGGCTTAATTTATAATTAAAAATTCACCACTGATAAATATTGTTTATGTAGTATCCCAAGTAAAGCGATAAAGTTCAATATATTTGCTCGACTTAAAGCCTTATTACATTTTTAACCCCACAACTCTCTGTTTTAAAGCGGAGTTGGATAAAATTTTGTACTTAACACGTTATGAAAACACTAATTTTATTTCACTCGTGTAAATACAAAAGTTTAAATTCGCCAAATAAAATTGGTATTTTCATAACTGGTTATGTAAATAACTATTCCATGCATATGAAAATTAAACAAAAAAAATGCAGCCAACTTTATTATCAACATAACCTTATCGTTTTTTAAATTGTTTGTAGTTTTGATCTATCTTATATATAAATAAACTTTTTATACTATCTCGAAAACGGAGGGTAGTAAAATAAAATTTTAAGAAGCAAACATCTTTTATTTTAAGTATTTTATTCCGGAGACAGAATATAAACGGCTGGGGCATGTTTATCACTGATTAATTATTTATTTACATACCAAAGATAACACACGCCTATAATATTTACAGTGTTCCATGTAATAATAATGCATTTAAGCGGAAACGTGTTTTATTTATACAGGGATCAACAAAAGTTAGTCAGTAATCTAATATCTCCATAAATATACATTATACAATAAAATATTATTAATTGGCAAGTTATTTTTTATTATTTGTAAAAACTAAGAATAAATACTTTACAGAGAATTATCCAACATAAAATAGTGTCTCATATCTCTTAATTTGTAACTGAAAATTTGAAACTGATTAAAAAGTAGCCAAACTACGTGTATATATTTATTTTTTGTAGTTCAATTGTTAATTTCATTATTTTAGTTAAAATTTAAAGCAAAAATGTGGATAAATGATTTTGAAATTTTGACAAAATTAAGTTATTCATTTGCTAGTAAATAAGATTGTTTTGTTTTAAAAAATATTACGATTTTAGTCTATTATCAAGAGACACTCAGCATTTATTATTATTTTTTTCAAATTTAATAGTTTTCATAAAAATGTATTCTATATCTATTTAAAATTTGCGGAACTATGAATTTAAGTCACAATTTTAAAAATGTCAAATACGTCTTCATTAATTAATAATTTATATTTTTAGATCAAGAAAGTTTTACAAATTTATCAATAACAGCTTTCCTAGACGACAACCGCAACATTCGTCTAAATATAACTTGGGAGAATTGTTCAGGTATTTTTTATTATTAATTACTGCGCATTATACGATTTACTATTATACGATTATAAGATTTACTAGTGTATACTCATTATCAGTACTTTTTTTTGTAAATTCTAAGCTATGAATATCTTTAGATGGTGCTAAGTGGAAACCGTTAAAATTATCTCCGGTTGATCCATCTAACTGTGATACCCTGTGTATTAATATTTCTTAAAATTTGGTAGCTTATTTAAATAAAATATTTCCCGTATGCTGTATTGTCTGCCACTGTTATTAACTTTGATACAATATAAGAATGATTGATCACGACTGCAAATTACAAATGGTGCTTTGATTTTCCAGAAATTAAATTGATAAGAATTGAAACCACTCATATCCAGAATCCCATATTTTACACTAGAGCATAAAAACTGATGATTACAACTGTACCCTCTGGTTTTTTCTTATTTTAATAAATTACTTACTACATATTAGTTCAAGAAATATTGTGAAGTACCAACATTATTATAAAATATCTTAATAAAGCGAATATTAGCTTAAAATTGTATTTTTCCAATAATAAACTCTAAACTATTATTTTTTAGTAAACAGTCATTAAAAAGTACTAATTTAATGAATAATAAAAATAATAAACATTTTAATAATTTTATTAATTATCATTTATTTTTTGCAATTTAATACATTGGTTTAACTAATACAATTTTTTAGAAAGTAAACAAAATACAACAAAGAAAAAAAATTATCACTAAAAGAATATAATACTCTTTTATTCTTTATTTCCTTCTTTTTTATCTTCGTTTTCATTTTATATTGTCTGCCAAGATAAAATAGATCCGTAGAAGTTGTCCTTTAATCAGTTATATAGTGTTTTAATTACACAATATATTTGAGTTATTTTTATTAAGCGGATAGACTTATCTATCTGTAAAAATGATTGCAGTTTTGACCACCGCAACCTTCACAGATAAAATTAAATTCTGTTGCTTTTAAAAGTGCATTCGTCTTTAGATAATCATATATAAAATGTACTACTTCATTAGGTCCTTCCCTACACAATTTTTTATGATTTGAAACAACATATAGACTGGATATGAGTGGTTCCATTACTAAACGAAAACTTTTATTTTCAAGATTTTCACATAGATCAGAGTATTATCATTTCACAAATTAGCTGTACATTACAATGAAATGAGTCGGTAAAAATCGAGAAATGTAATAAATATATATGTAGGCTTCAATTCTAATCAATTCAACTATGAATTTGAAAATAAGTAACAAACAGTTATTATCTATTAGTTTCTTACATATCAAAATGTTTCAGATAGGGTAGATTGGATGTCAATAAGATTTAATGATATCGAAGATTGTAATCCTATAGATGGAGTCGAACGAATTTCCGCCAAACAGGTAAGCAAAAAACATCAGATCACGCTTTGTAAATTGCATAGAATCAAAAATAAAATATATACAGATTCGGCCTGAATATTTGTAACCATACACGAATCCATGTGAGTGATAATAAACGCGATATGAAAGAGAGAGAACGTATTAATAACATCTTGAAGTAGGGAGATATTGAAGAGGAAATATCGTTCCAGGCAATATGATAGTAACGTACCGGCAGTCGTAGTCGTACCTCTAGTTCAGTCTAGAGGGAATACACCGCTACCCGCTCCTTAAAATTTCGTCAATGTCCATTTAAGAATTTTCTGAACCTTTTTATGTCAAATGAAACGACGAGGATTAATGCTCCTGGGAGACCGCCTTATTTTTGAGATATTTCTCAACGTTTTCGCAGTCTATCATGAGCAGCTTCTTCAGGAGGTGAGATGTGCATTATAACTCAACTATTAAACGTAGCCAGAGGCGAAACACAGATGTTTGTTTGTAGTTGAGTTATCCTACACACCTTACCTCCTAAAGAAGTGTTTTACGAAATATGACCATTTCTATTACGAAAAATGTCCGATTTGTCAACCTGTACTATTCGTCAAGAATATCTGCAACCGCGAGTTGCGCAATATCTTAAAGGAGGAGGGTTACCGCAAATTAGAAGCAGGCGAAAAATTTGTTGGACCAGAGTGATTTGTTAATTTATGTTGCCATATCTTGTAAAATGTTCAAATTTTAAGTAAAGATATTGTGTATAAACTTAATCTGGAGCAGATCAGCATTTATTTTTTATTGTCATTTAAAAAATTTAATTAGGAATTATAGGTACTTACTGTTTAATGAAAATACTAATATGTGTTAAAGCAATTAAACCCACTTACCTGTTTAATCTATTGGTATTAAAATATTTTGCCGGTCATTTCCAATATAAATGTGTATATTCTTGTAAAGGTCAATGAAAAGTACAGTATTATTATAATATTCAAAAGCATTTAAAATAGGTAGAACCTATTTTAGCCCATTTAAATCATTATTTTAATTTAATAAAAAAATTATTTACGTTAGTTAAATATTTGCTATTTGGGGGTTAGGGAATATATTTATTCCAATATCCTTGATCGTCAGTTGTTTGTTATTCAAATTCAAACACAAGAAATAATTTTTTGGATACGTATCATCAATTTTTACTATTTGTTATATTTACCAGTTAAAGCAGCAACTGGCTCTTGTACTTTTTGTAAATCCATGGTCAATATTCCATTTTCTGCTTCTTTCTGGGAAAATTTCCAAACTGTATATAAAATTTATCACTTTTGTGGTCATTGTCAATTCAGCAACATTGCACTACCTCCCGTCATTTTCAACCTTCCATATTACAAAGTAAGCAGCTCATTCCAATAACCAATGTTACAATGTATTTTGTTTCGGTCACTGCGCACCCTGAACTCGCGGTTTCAGATATTTTTAACGGATGGTATCTTTATAATTAATGAAATTTTTTTTTAATACCATCGTTTTTTAGTATTCTGTTTTGATTAAATTTAGAAATTGGTGATTTTAGAATCGGTGATTCAAAAAACATATTTAAAAATTTCTCAACTTTCTTAAATGGTTCACCCTGTATATTATTACTTTTTTTAGAAAAAATTGTTAGTGTTCTTTAAGTTTTAATAAAAATGAACAATTATTGCTACAATTCAACGAGCGAATAAATGTATACAACAGAAATGAGATGATTTTGAACATTTACTTTAATATTTTAAATTTTAAATTTAATTCTTCATTGTATTTTTTTTGACAATTTAATGCAAATAAAATACAAACTCATAATCCGTTAGTTAAAAGCTAAAATCTCAATAACGGTTCGATTTAGGTTTAGAGATGATTAACAAAACTTAGAATAGTAAAGAACAGTAAGATTTTTTTCTAAAAAAGTTATAATATACAAGGTAATGCCTATAATAAGTTTGAGAAATCTTTGGATATGGGTTTTAAATCTTCAGAATTTGCTTTTCACTTCAAGTTCCAGTTAGAAATGAAAAATATTGTTATTTATACACAATTTTAAAGCATCATCAAGACTTTGAAGTTGACAAAAACGATAGTTTAAATTAAGTATAAAAAGAGGTCTGAAATGGATGATTTTCACGTAATAAGAAATTATTTTATAAATTAAAATAGAAATTATGTTTAAACGTGAATTTGTGTGCATTTTCCAGCTACTTAATTCACACTTAAATTATTTTTATTATAGGTACATTCCATAGTAATACCCCATTTGTCTTTGATTAATCCAGTTGATAATCTTATGAATGGATGTGAATATGAAGTAATTTTAGAGAGTAACAATCTTGTGCCCAAGTTAAAACAATCACTGGACTATAAAATTCCAGGTAAATTTAAATGTAAACTTTATCATTTTAAAATAACTCACTAATTATATTTTTTTGAATTATTAGAGAACTTGAAAACAAAATTTTCACGAAGAAAATTTACTACAGATTCTGACATATGTATTTTATTTGTACGTGGTTTATTACTATGTTTTTGTATTTTAAGATTATTTAACCAAAGAGGAATACTTCGACTGATTTTATTATTTAATTATGTTTGTTTCAATGCTAAACGGACATGTTTGTTGTAAGTGTATGCGAAAAGTAATAAAGTATTTTAAATAATTCCAATGTCACTTAAACATTGCGATAATTAACTAAGTAAATAAAATATCGGTAAAATTAATATTGTTTTTTATTAAGATAACATAAAAGAAGATTTTTAAGGTGAACTAATCTTTAAACGTAAAAATTACATAATCAGTGCGTACTTGTTTCTTATATATATATATTTTCCCTTGTTTCATTTTTAATAAATATTCTTAGGAAAATTTTAAGTAAAGGATAACATTCATTATTTCATTAGAGAAATAATAATTTTGTTATTATTACCCGCTTCTTGAAAAATAGCAAAAATCTTAACTCAAGAATTTTGTTTTTCAAAAAATCTCTAAAATATGTAGGGTAGATAAACAGAACACATTCTTTCTATTACATTTATTTATAAAATACCAGATATAAACTTCAAAATGAAAAAAATGTATATTTTTATTCGTACACTAAATAGCTAAGAAATTTCATTTTTTTTTTATCTATGTAAGAACTTACGCAAGACGTATTTTTGTTCGCAATATTGATAAATATAAAATATAAATTATTGCCTTACTGTCTCCCTTATGTTTTACGAAAACTTATGTAATTGTTTATTTGATTTTCGACGGCTGTATAAACTTATTCAATAAAAAATATAATCTATATAATATTATATAATTGATCATTTTGTAGCTAAAATAAACAAACATTTATAAGATTTATATGAACACATTCTTAGTTATTTTTATAATGATAGTAATCTAGCAGAAATGTAATTTTCGTAAAATAGTATTACTCTTTAAAGGCTAGACACAACCAAGAAAATTAGAGATAAAACTTAAAAAATAAAAATCACAAGATCGATTTTACCTAATACTTTAAAATCACAGTAAGAAAAATAAAAACCTATATTCGCCAATTCGATGTTTTAACGTTTCAATGATAGGGTTGTGATACCACATGGGGCTTCAAATTTGGTGTCTAAATGACGACAAATTTGATAAAAAAAGATATAGTTATTTGTAAAACATGGTCATTATTTTAAACATATACGGTGTGTGAAGTATGTTTTGTTTCTGTATTAAAGATAAAATAAGGATTAATTTTTGATAAAAATATAGAGGAGATGCATACTTATTTTAAAAAGTAAACGTCATTACAGGAAAAATTTAATGTCATTCAAGCAAGTTTTAAATTTATCTTTTTAAAATTTCAAGTTACGAAGATAATACCTGTAACCGGAAACTTGAGACACAATGTATATTTCCTTATTAGATATCATTGAATTGATAGACTTAATGAATAAGAATAAATGATGAACCATGTAGCCTCTTCTATTTTCCAAGGTTTGCGTACTATTTTGGCAACTGTATGCAACTGTGATGTTTACTATAATTAAATAAAGGTCGTGGATCACATATAACGATTTTATTCATATTTCAGTGCTAAGAAAATTATTTTTTAATATATTACTCTTGGCCGCCCTTGTATATTGTATTTTTACTTTTCTGTCGTCTTGATCGATTTGTTACTTCAATTTACTGGGCCCTTTGGCTCCATGATAATTAATCAGAATCACATTTTGTATATATTGATTACAACAATATCAGTTTATACCTGATAAACTTTTAGAAAAGAAAAAGAAATCCCAATTATTTAAAAAATCAATAAATTTATTTCAGATTGTGTTGAAGACAAATGTATATGTGAAGATCCTAAAAAATCGCCCTATCAAATAAGTAGCGTTGTACAAGTAGTTAATGATATATATTTTTTAAAATGGAAAAAATTATCAAATGTTAGTTTAGCTATATTGGATATTACGTGGTAAGAATAACAAATACGTTAAATGTTATATGTTATGGAATTTCAATTCTATATGGCAACTAATTTATTACTGAATATGAATCCAATAATACTTAGTGGGTGTCAAACATCCTCCAACTTTTGAGTAGTTTAACAATTTTTACTTAAACCGCAATGTATTAAAATATACTCGTATATCAGTTTTCTTTCAGGATTCCGTGGGTGATGTGTTGAATTTTTTCTTCCGAGTATTTACTATTTGGTCTTAAGAGAGACCGTGACTGATGGTTTGATGACTTTTCGGCAAGATCACATTTTCCATCTTCAGGTCTTCAGTAACTGTCTGCTTCTCCTTATTCGTAAACTAACGTTGTCAAACTCTGTGATATGGTTGTTTGAACTGCTGACGAGTTAATTGGCTTTCTTTTAGCTACTTACGACCATGATATAGGCAGCCACTAGGTTTCATCCCTTATGTTCAAATTTTCTGGTCATTTCTCGATCTCAGTAACTTCCCTAATATATTTTCTTTTTGTGTGTTCAATGTTGACTATTAGTTTGTTCCTGGAATCTTTGGTGAGGGGTGTTGTTTTTGCAAGTTGTGCAATTGATGAAGTTTTTTCCACTTTTATATTCGCTTCTTCTTATGTTTACCTTTCTATTAATTTATTCAATATAGATTTTATTACAATTCAGTCCAATGATATCATAATCACCTTGATTTTGCAATGGTATTTTAGTCTTCCTAACTACTGTGCTGATAAAATATTAATGAAATGAGATGATACACAAAGTCAGATGGTATAATTCACAGATTTGTTGAAAATAAATAAATAAATTACAACTAGTTTCGGTCTAATATTTAGAAAACCTATTCCATGACTTCTATCCAAACCCCGGATCAGTTTTTTATGTAATTAAATTAAATAAGGGCCTGTTTGTTTTTTATTTTCATAATCAATTTTGAAATGTCTTAAAAGAAAATTTAAATGTTTTCTTTTCATTTTAGCACACGTGACAAGAGTAATAGTAATTCTTTAACTCAAATAAAGGAAAGAAACGTTACAGATGACGGTGCCGAGATCTTATTACCAGACCTTAAAGAAAATGTTAATTATAGGATCACTGTACGATTTACTCATGACGGATGTATTTATATCTCCTGGATAATTATGTCAGGTAAACATTAGGTGTCTATGCGAAAGTAGGTTTATCATAACGCAGGCTTTTAAAACAAAAATATTTACTTTTGTACATTCTTGCTTAAAACCACTATGCAGAATGTAAATATTTAATTACCGTAGAATGGAGATACGTTGATCATTTTAAATTTTAATTTTAAATAATAATTTCCTTTACGAGATAAAATCCAATGAAAAAAATTAGTAGTAATCGTTTTTTGTTTATCAATACAGATAATAAATATCAACATCAAAATATTTGATAGATTTCGAAAAAATAGAAATATAAACAATGATCAAAGATATAGAGATATGTAGTATGGAGATATTGCGGTTACACATGAAATTTTATGGTTGAACTCGTATTGAAGAGAAGATTCCAAAAATGACTGAATATACAGGGTGATGTTTTTAAAAAACGACGGTGACTAATAATATCAGAGAAACGTCAAATCTAGTAACATTGCAAATGTCAAATCTGGAATCTCCGTATCCCAAAATAGGCTTATCCCAAATTTTGTAGAATTCGGACTAGAAATTTACGAGATAATTGGCCGTTTCCAGACATTTGGTCCACTCTATAAATGTATTTCATATTTTCGTCTATCTGCAAATAAGATTGTATGGATCATCTGGGGTAATATTGATCACACGATTAATGTTACCCATTGTATTGATCAGGGTTTCCTCCAGTAATTTCACGCTATAGATACTCTTAATCTCTTCTATAACCTGCTTATATTATTTTCAGTGAAATTCATTCATACTAAATAAAAAGTGAAAGAATACTTAGTATAAATTATAATTATACCGTGATATGTACGAAATTTTTCACAGATTAAAATCACTATTAAACTCAGGAATCTATAAAAATGCGTGTACTTCTAGAGTAGTAGTTGATATATTTATGGAATGATAATAAATACTAAATATCAGTAACAGAGCTGCCGAAAAAAAAACTAATTTTATTATATAAATAGAGACAACAAGTTTCGACTGCACAGAATCATCTTCAGGTCTAGGTACAATGCATAAAAACAGCAAAATTAAATAATTTAAAGACAAACTAAGTTAACATATGGTATTAATAAATAAATAAATGAAAATTTAGCAAAAATAAGTGGCAAACTTAACATCAAAATTAAACAATTAAAAATTTATAGTAGTAAATTTATATAATTCTACTACTTCTACTTCTTTTGAGTTTTTTTGGTGTAATTATTTTTTAGTTTTGATTAAAATTTCCCCCGGATTCAAAGTTACCTAATCTATGGTACTAGTTTATTGAAGTAGAATGATTCAGGAAATTTGTCATAGTGACCAAAATAGTAGTTTTAATTTTCAGCATAATCTCTTAGCAGTTCTGAATACATTCTTCTTGTTTGAACTAAATTCTCAAATTATCTGTTTGGGGTATCTTCGGAATTTGAATTACTCTTCACGCGCCCTTTTACTTCCTATTCCACCACTCACTATTGTAATTAGGAGGGGTGTTGAGAAAATAACTAATTATTAAGTCACTCACGTTACAAACCCTAATTTGTGCCCTGATTATTTCCTTACAATCTCATCCAAAGTAGTGGAAGAAGCATTTACGTCACGTACTTTGGCTATACTATCTTGTATTTTCTAAACAACAATAGAGTTTTCTGACAAAAAAAAATTTCTGTGTCAGTTTACTATTCCATATTAATATTTTAACAAAATAAATTATTTGTCCTAAATTTATGTCCTTCAGTCTCCCTTACATTTATTCAGACGTCTAAAAGCAATAATACACAACAAATAGTTGACAGTTTAATAAATACAGTTATTCTAGCAATAGTCGAATTGTTTGATGAAATAAATATTTTTTTATAGAAATTAACCCTATTTTACCTTTACAGTTCCTATTAGGCGGCACGTGTTATCAATTATAGTGAGCATATTAGTTTTTGTAATATCATTAGGGATGATAATTCTTGCAATCTTTATGTGTTCTCGCCGTTTAAGAATCACGTTAAAGAACAATATACTTTGCTGGAAGAACGAAACATCTCAAGATGTTTATGCTAGCACCCCATTGTCCTTTAGGTAAGAAACAATAAAAAAGAATATTTTCTCTTCAATTGGCGTTTTCAATTTTCTAGTATGTTGAAAGAACAAGTAAATCCACAGTATTCAGATATGAATTTTTACATGGTAAGTCCACTCACATTTTTAAAAAAATTGTCATGCTTTTAAAATCGTACTTATAACTTAATTAAGAAACATTTTTGTTTCAGAATGCACATAAATATGACAAATATGAGTTTCCTAGACACAAAATTGTAGTTAAAGAGGAAATTGGAAAAGGAGCTTTTGGAGTAGTATATTATGCAGAAGCTTTCGAGTTAGGAAATACCCAAGGATATACTAAAGTTGCTGTTAAACAATTACGAAGTAAGTACGATTAGAAGACAACATTCATTTATTCACAATTGTGTTGATTTAGAGGATTTTGATTCGGTCACTCTTATTTTTAGTGAATGCTCCAGACGAAGAACAACAAGATTTACAAAATGAAATAAAAATTCTCAAAAAAATCGGTGAACACAAAAATATAGTGAAATTGTTAGGTTGTGTTACTATGGATCAACCATACATGATGATTTTGGAATTAGTAACTTGTGGTTCCTTAAAAAATTATTTGATGAAGTTAAGAAAAAAGTGGTCAAATAGAAGAAGTAGGTTCTTTTTTGCCGAGTAAGTTTGTTTTTATAAATAAATAAATTAAATCTTTAATGATGATTTAATTTCAGTGATATGTTGCAAGTTTGGGGTTCAAACAATATTAAAAAGTAAGTTTTTTTCATACCCGGTAATTGTGAGACTTAGCTTATTTTGAAAACTTACCAATTTTTTTGAAATCTGGGTATTCATATTATAATGAATTTTCAATTCGCTGATCTACAAATCTAAGATAACCGATTACATCTATTATTTTCATTAAAGGTTTTTAGATCAATTAGGAATTAAAATTGGTTCATATTTCAAAAATAAAAACAACCCTAGTTGTAACCGATTTTAAATATTTTAAACATATTTTTGATTTTACTTTCGATAATATAGCAACCTACATTTTTTTAGTCAGGATTCTGGAAACCAAAATTTTTTCAGACAGAATTCTGAAAATCTAAAATACATAACAATGACATTTGAGTAAGTAAATATTTTTAATTTGCTATCTAATAGTAAAACAATAAATTGTTTATAATATTTATATATAAAATTATATGTGCTGAAGACTAGTTATTATATTACAAAGTATATTATTTATTAATTACTCTTATTATAATTATACATTTTTTATTAACATTTCCTTATTTTACAGTGATAGTGATGACTCGTATATTCACCCGAATAATTTACCCGTAAGAGAAAATAATAAATGCGGTTCAGAATATATTTCTAAATATTTATCCCCAGAACGTATTAGGTCACTGTCGGAAAAGTCACAAGCACCTCAATCTCCTATTTCTTTTGCGTCTAGTGGTTTACCGTCTTGTGCAGAAAGTAAGTACTCTTTAGTAAATTATTGAAAACACAAATCATCATGCTAAAATAATAACTATATATAATCTTCTTTTCCAATCCTATAGACTCTATTAGGGATATGAATCATAAGCTCTAATTCTTTAACCATCGTTTTCATACATTACGGTCCTTAATTAATTTCCATAATTCTTCCAATGTTTAGCCTCTTTTTTGTTCTATTTCCTTCAATGTATACTACCAACATTTCCTGGTCTGCCCTTTCTTCATTTTCCTTTTTATAGTTATATGCCCAAGCCATTTTTAATATACAGTTATTATTTTTGCTTTTATCTCTAATTTTTGAATTACTTATTGCCCTAAGTATTTATTTCGTTCTCTGTTTTTTTTTACTATTTTCCTAAAGTATTTCATTTCCATTACTGTATTTTTCCCCTCATCTTCCAACATTCCGTACCATATATGAAATAGTCGACTATTTAAAAAATACAAACGAATTACTGACCAACCCATCACATAGTCCTCATTTGATACCAAGTGACTTTTTACGTTTCCTACAATTAAAAATAAAATGCGTGGTTAACATTTTCTGTTCTGAAGAAGTTGTTAATGCATTCATAGCACACACTTTTTGGCATACCAACTTCTGAATTGATTGAGTGTTGTAATAACTGGTATGAACGTATGAAAAAGTGCGTATGGCGAATACTTCGAAAAACAATAAAATATCCTTTTGCATATATACTTTTTTTCATAACTATTCTCAAATTTATTCGACTGGCCCTCTAAACAACAATTGTAATAGTAATAATATGAATAATAATAATAGTAATACAAGAACGTAATAAAAACATTTATTGTTTGTAAATAAAATTCATTAAAATTTTTAAGATAAATTTGTCAAGTTTAAATAAGATTAAGTTAGTTATTTCATAGATATTTTAATAATTTTATAACTAAATTTCAGCTGAAACAACGACACTAAGCAGCGAACCTTCAAGTCCAATTACAAACGATTATACTAGTAAAATCGAAGCTGTTTTAGACAACACTGAATTACAAGATTTTGGATTACAGATTGCTCTGGGTATGAAATATTTAGAGCAAATCAACGTAACTCACAGGTATAAATACTAAATACAAAGCAAATACAAGGTGGCAAATTAATCGCAACAATTTAGGCAAACTTTCGAACCCGACAATTTTTTATTAAAACGGCATTTTCTATTCGCCACTTTAACTCACATTCGAAGTTATTATGCGTTTGTAATATTTTAATGGACTACTATTAATATACATATATCATTTTCAACCGGCTACTCTAATAAAAATTTAAACAGTAACCCAATCTCAGTTGTTTGCTCGTAGCTAAAGTTTATATAAAATGTATAGATAATGTCTTTTTTTTGTAGAGACTTGGCTGCTAGAAATATCCTAATTTCCAATGAGAAAATTCTAAAGATATCGGATTTTGGATTGTCCAGGGAAGGAATATATGTTAGCACCAAAGGCAAGAAACTTCCATTACGATGGATGGCTATTGAGGCAATTGAAGGAAAAACGTGTAATAATAAAACTGACGTATGGTCTTTTGGAGTTGTTTTATGGGAAATAGGCACCTTAGGTAAGCATTTTTGGAAAATGCTATCCACTATGTTTAACCGTTTTTCACCGGTGTACCCTTTTAAAGACCTCAATGATTGTCGAAAACTGAAATGAAATTGTTATTTATTTATTTATGTTTTTCTTACCATTTAATAACTTCGCACAAATTTTTAGGTGCGTTTCCTTACCAAAAAACTCCAAACAATCTAGTATTGCACGATTTAAAAATTGGAAAGCGTCTGGAAAGGCCAAGGATTTGTTCTGATGAACTCTATACATTAATGTTAAAATGTTGGAGTGAAAAGCCTGAGGACAGACTAACATTTCACGAGATCGTAGAACAGTTAGAGTTAAATAAGAAAAAAGCGTACGTCGATTTCTCAGCATTAAATCCAACTTACGTTTTTCCGCCGGCGACGGAGGACTGTACCTGAAATAATATTTAATAGACTGATTAATGTATAGTTATTATGTAATTTGTAATAGGTTAAAAATTAACAAACAAATTAAATTTTTTATTTCGCATTTTATATATCAACAAAATGCATCCCGCCCCAGAATCACCGTGTATTTATAAGATAAAATTAATGTATGGAATTAAAAGGTAGTTTATATAGTACTACAAACAGGTCTTCCTTCCTGTTCCTTAACTCCTTTTTCTCTCACCTTCTGCTTCTTTATATTACATTTTGGTGTTTTCCTTTTTTTCGTATTCCTGTTAATTCTATGTCTGTCATTGTTTTGTCAATCTGGTATCTGGCATCCTTTGTAAGTAATTCTAGTCTATTTCTTGGTTTGTCCTTCTTTTCCATACTCCTTACTCCTTTTTTCCGCCTAATATTCTTCTTAGTATTTTCTTTTCCATATGTCTATTTCATTTTCATCTACTTTGTTCAGTATCCACGTTTCGGTCCCATAGAGTACCGTTGATCTTATAATTGATCTGTACAGATGTAGCTTGGCCTTTTTGGATACTTTCTTTGAGTTTGAGGCTTCTTGCTTGCTTACTCCCTTACTACCTGGAAGGTAACCTAAACTATTAAACGTAGCTAGAGACATCTGTGTAAGATGTGTTTCGCATCTGGATACGTTTAGTAGTTGAGTTAATGTGCACATCTCGCCTCCTGTAGAAGCTGCCTTTGATAGACGGCGAAACTTTAAAAAAAATCTCAAAATGACGCGGTTCTCCGGAAGCAGTAATCCTTAACATCCAAGATCACGAAGAAAAAGCTCCATATCTTAACACTAAAAATAGTGCAGTGAAGGATCGACAAAACGATGGAACCAATTCACCATCCCCTCAAGGAACATACTATGAGCGCTGTTTCTGAGCAGAAGGACAGGAATATAAATAGAAGACTTGCAACTCTTAAAAATGTAGCAGATCACTACTCTCGTGGCAATTACTTCATAATATTATTCTTGCTTGCTGTATTGACAGTAAAAGTACAGAAACATTTTCTCGAATAGTGAGAGGCTTCTTAAAGTCTGAGATATAGAGTCACAATGAATCTGGCATGGAGATACACAAAAGTCTATAAATATAGAGAAGTGTTATTGACTAGGTTACCATATTACAGGGGAATCTTTGTTAATTATCTGACAGATGGATAGCAACACTGAACATATAATGGTATCGCTAAAACACAAATCTTGCCAACCTTAGGTAATGCTTGTCTGTCTCTCCTTAAATGAGGGCTTCCGGACCATGAATTGATACTCAATTCTGTAAAAGCTGTTAAGAAACATTTGACATTACATCAGACATTTCCGCAATTTCGCATTTTAATTATAATGATAGACGAACCAATAATCCTTTCGATTAGACTTCCTATTAAGTTTTTTCTCTAGGATCTTCAAGATACTTTACTTGCTCTATTTCCTTGAGAACGACTAATTGCGTTTCTTTTCGTCATTCTTGCTTGATTTTGCAGACTACTTGCAAGAGTTCGCGGTTCGATCCTAAAAAGCCCTACTCTTCAAACTTTGCGTTTTCGATTATAGATTTTTAAAAAGTGAGTTATCGCTGAAAACTAACCAGAGCATTTAAAAATGTTCACCTTTCGGGCTCCCATTGCTCTCACCCTCTTCCACAGTTCGGAGTTTCCGACATAGTAGTACCAAAGCCCTGCATATACTTTTGGTATCTCTATATGAGAAGGCCCTTGGAATATCAACAGGTCCTCACACCATGATTATTCACACAGTTTTAATCTCAAATCACGCAAAAATTACGCTGCTAGGAAGAATAAATTATTGACATTAACAAAAGATCAATTAAAGAACAAATAAATAAAAATAAAATAACAGAATAAGAAGCATAAAGTGAGATACACAAGTAAAGATGAAATATAATATATGTACATATAATATTGGTTTCAATATAGAAATCTATGTGCAAGCAAAAAAATAATATATAAAAAAATGAAACATATCCATCTTTATTAACAAGTGTGTATGACATTTATCAATTCAATTTTTATAATTTTACTATTGTTTGATTCATATTTATAATTTAAGAGATCCGATACAATTTTTGATACTGAAAATTCTGAAAACTAACCCTTAAATATAAGAGTGGCCTCTTTTAATTAACGTTGGGTATTTGCACTTTAAATAAACTTGCCAATCATTTTTGATATTCGATAAGTAGATTAGATTAGATAAACCATATCTATTCCAAGAAAGAGAGCCTTTGTTTGGAAACAAGCAAAGACACACTTTTATTATTCAAGATATATAATAGATTTAGTAAACATGACAACTCAAACGGATGCGAAACCCTTTAAAAACCAAGGACTCAATACGAATTCTTCTCCTGTTAGTGCCACTGCAGCTCCTCAACATTTTAATTTCGAAAATACCAGACCAATTGAAAATCTTCAAGGTAAGCTAAACAAACAGAATTAAAATTGTCGATTATAATTTTTAGTACTATTATCATTCAACACACCAAAACAAAAATTATTTTCAGCATCTAAGAGATTCTCATTGGTAAATTCATTTTTACATTCTATCGATGTGTCTGCGAAAACAATATATTTTACTAAAAGTTAGCTATTACTAGTTTTTTCACATAAGACTTTTTTTACATTAAATGAATGCATTTTTATTAGAGACCTTTGTTATACTTTCCTGGTTCTTTGTGTATCTACCATTAGCTGAATTTTTTTCTATTATTTATTTATTTTCAGTTGAAATTGAACCGCAAAAGTTTATCGAGAGAAAGCATTTTAGAACAGATAGATTCGAATACGATAGAAATGGTGACGATCCTGGCTTAATTCTGGTCTTCAATCAAGAAACTTTCGATGACCCTACATTGGGAACCAGAAGAGGAAGCAGGAGAGACGTTAATGAAATAATAATTTGTTTCCAGCGACAAGGATTTAACGTGGATCCTAACAATATTCTAACTGATGGTACTACAGCAGAAATAAAGCAAAAATTAAAAGACGGTAAGCAATTTTAAGTCTGTGTATCTACCACCTTTACTCTTAGTTTTTCTTTAAATTAAATATTATTTTTTGAAACTTATGTTAGTTATTATTCATCTTTTTAGTTTCTCAATACGACTTTGCAAACTACAACTGCCTTATTATTTTTTTCTTATCACATGGTGAGGAATTTAACAGATTAGATACAAAGGATGGAACAATTGGAGTTGAGGAGATTTGGAGTGAATTTAAAAGAAGCAAAAATATTGCGAATAAACCTAAAATGTTTATATTTCAGGTAATACATATAAAATCGTCTATATATTTCTAAAAATTTTTAATAACATTAAACCTTATAGGCCTGCAAGGGAGAAGGATATTCTACTACAGGAACTCAAACTTGTTCGCAAACTTCTCCTCCTGCTACTGTTATTGCTCCTTCAAAGACATTTTCACCAAATTATCTCTATCCAGATTTATTAATCGTCTATTCTTCCATTGAAGGTAAGCTAATTCTATAATTATTATTCCCGCGATCTTAATAGAAGACGAAACTTAAGAATCAAGTCCGAGAATCCGAATAACATTTTCTAAAATAATCGTGATTACGTGATTGGTTATTTTTACTTTAACTCTATATGGATCAAAATTGTTAGTTAAAGGGGGACGGACTTGCACTTTAGTCCCTAAAACCAGGATATAAAAATTTGTGAAACATTCCTTCTTGTTGATTGATACCGAAAAGGAGTTTAATATTAGGCGCAAATTTTAATAACTAATAGATGTAGACAGAATAACATTTATGTGCGCGGCAACCAATATATTTTTAATACTGGGGTTTAGGATTGTACTTAGGGTACAATGGCATATTCAATGATGTTTTTGAAAAAAATTACTTAAATAATATAACTTTTTAGGTAATGCCGCATTCAGAAATTCTTTAACTGGATCTTGGTTTATCCAGGAATTGTGTAAGAATTTTTCTACCTACGGTAAAAGAGATGATGTTATTACCATGATAATCCGCACTACTAAATGTGTCTGTGGAAATTATTTTCATAAAAAAGACAGCGAAGATCAGAAACAGATGCCCGTTTTCGTATCAACGCTAAGGAAAAAATTTTATCTCAACAGAAACAAAGATAGAGACGTCATTCTTCGGATGGCCGAAAATAACGAACAGATTCTGAAAACAATGAAAGAAATTAAAACGCAGCTAGACGTGTTGTTGAATGAAGAAAAGAAGAAAAAGAAGTAATTTAAAAAAAATATTTTATATTAACGTGTATTATCTCTTGCTTTTAATAATTGTAATATCTATTAATAAAAAATTAAATACATATATTACTTTTATGTTTTTGGAAAATTAAAGTAGCCATATCCTTATACTATATTCCTCGCTTTAAATAAAATAGTCATAATCTAAAAAATAACAAATCTTAACAAAAATTGTACATTTTAAATATCTCTGTAAACACTAATTCTCTAAATACTGTTTAAACTAAATATGGAAAGATACATAATACTCATCTTGAATTTCCAGTCTTCCAAAGCGTTTTAATATGTATTCAGGTCTACCTAGGTTTCGGTATCTGACAATACCATTTTTCAAGACAGAAATAAGTTTAAAAATGTTTTTAAAAAAAGATCTGTCAAACTTCTACATATTAAAACGCTTTGGTAGACTGTAGAACTTCAAAATAAGTATTATTTACCGTTCCATGTTTATTCTGAAAAATTTCCATAAAGTAAGAGATGAAACAATTTATTTAATTTACTATTAAAACTGTTCATCAGAGATATAACTAAAAATCATTTGTTAAATATTTGGACCATGTCCCGTCTAGTTCATATAAATAATACATGTGATTTTTGTGTAACCAATTAGAAAAATTTAGAAAAGGACAATAATTATAGAAGCGCAATTGCAAATAAAAGAAAGATGAAATTTCACAATTTCAAGTGATTGTTCCATGCACAAATGTCTTTAACTAAAAAAATATGCTAGTACATCGATAATTCCACTAATGAATCGGAGTGAGTTTAGGCAAGCAGTACCTATATGCAAACTAAAATTTACCCCAACAGAACTCTAAACAGATGCGCTAATAAGGCAAGAATTTGACAAACATCTCTTACCATTTACTATGACAGTGAAGATCAAGATGTCAAAACAAATTATTTCTTAATTCATACCAGGAAACGAAAAAAATATTAATCACTTTCCTGACTGACCACGGAAAAAATATCAAACACAGAAGAAGTTACATAGAAGTTACGTGACGAAGAAGGGAAAGCTGCACTATACATATTATGCTACTGCGAATTAAGTTCTAGCAGGGTTATGGTTTATACCATTTGAAAAACTTAGGAAATATAGGTACAAAGAGGAATCTTTCTCAAAAAGAACCAGACGCTCCGGCGCTAGAAGATGTCTAAAACGGATCTAGGTCAGGGTGGGAGATGTTTTATATATCACAGTAATTTAAAAACATTACCTACTATACACAGTAGTAATGTTTTTTCATTAAATATATCTATATACACATGTATTTCACTTTAATCGATTTGATTAAAAAAAAATTAAATTTGACTCGCTTAATAAAAAACATTTTTATTATCAAACGAACTTAATTAATAAAATAAATTATAGTTTACCTAGATATTTTTGATAAGACATAAGTAGCTAAGCTTTTTATTATTTTTTAAACAGATAAACTATAAATCAGATATGTATATATTTTAAGGTTATCAATATAATCGAAAGCGGTTTATCTAATCTATCATGAATCATGAATCGATAGGTATACTACATGTCTAAATTTGCCAAAAGATTATTCTTTGTTAGAGTTTTCCCCTAGACAAATAAAAAAAATTGTGAATATGATAATGTAGCAGTTCAACTATGTCTGCTAATCCGAAACGTGCTTCATATTTTGAAGAAGAGAAAATTGAGATTAAACCTTCGACGGAACTGATTCCAGACGAATACGAACACTTTCAAGATTCCCGGTGTAAAATTGTTTTGCACACTTTTGTAACTGACGATGAAGATGATAAACAAAATGAAAACATATTTCTTGAAACAATAAAAAACTTTGGATATGTGTTGAAACCATCAAACAGACATTCTCTTGAGAAGGATAATTTTTTAAAAAGCATCAAACAACGTAAGTATTTAAAACCGTTACCGTACAAATAATTAAAATTGGTATGTTATGATTAGAGTGCAACATTTATCACTGATTTTTGAACTACCAATAAAGGAAATTTAGCTCACGAAAGCAAATAGAGGTAGTGGTAGTAAATATAAATAGTGGTATGAAAGACTATGTAAAAAGTTAATGCAAATAATTTTTCAATATTGTATTTCACGTGTAGATGCAAAATATTTTATTATTGTGGTATGAGATATTTGCGGAAAAACTATATCGATTTTGATAATTTATGAATATAAAGCACTACAAAAAACTTATCAGCAAAAAATTATTTTATCGATATCTTGCTTACCAAGGACAATGGGGCATTATTTTGGGGACAAACTTGAAACTTTACTGGTTTATTTAAGCTACCTATACATAGATAAAAGTAATAATTATATATAAATTATCATCTTGGATAGTTTATGATACATATTTTAAGTAAACAATTGTTATTCACAATTTTTGTTTTTATTACATCCTCTACTCTAATATCTAAATCAATAATAAAACACTACGGACTCTCTCATTATTTATTTTGCCCGTTAGATGCATAAAGAAAAGTATCAATTATATAAGAAATATTTATATTTAAAAGTAATTATCACATATCAAATTGTATTTTCATGCCACAAAAATTAGTTTTGATTCATAATGTTATTATCAGCAAAAAGTAAGAAAGGGGCAAGCAATAAACCCACAGCAGTCCTCCAAACTAACGCAAAAATAAAAAACATGCTTGACTATAGTGTAGAAAGGGCATGTCGACAAAACTGCTGTTGCAAATTGGATTTTTTGTTTCCAATTTTCATTTTCACTATTCACTTCATTGTTTTATTTCCATGCCGCTCAACTAATCCGTTTTGAAGTAGACTTATTGCTTCTTTGTCTTAGATTGTTACGAGCTAGAATTAGAAAACTTTTAGAGGAATTTAAGCATAGTGTTGACCTTTACTGTTATAATTTAACTACCTAAGTAAACCCCACTGTGTAGGTCTCAACATCTTCAAAATGGGTACAGTCTCGGCTTGGAAATATAGCTGTTCGTATATTGATTTAATGTCATTTTGAAATTTTAAACCAAATGAAAATACAGATCAATTAAAAATATTTTATTTTGTTACCAACTTTATAATAAGTAGAAAAAAATTAGTAGAATACTGAAATACTGATTTATAAATTTCAATAAAAATTAAGTTTTTATAGCCGTCAACAAAGTACCTACATGTAACATACTTTTACAGGTTATTTTAATTAAAATTTTCAATATTAGGATTTAGACTACGCAATATAAGATTAAAATTAAGTTTGAAATAAAAATACAATATAATACACAGAACAGTTTTAAAATAACCAATTGTTGAAAACTAAATTCTACTATCTCTAAATTTAATCCACCCCAGAATAACTTAGTAGTGTAGTCTTCTGTGATATCACTATCTTCATTTAAACTTATATAAGGCTTGAAGATTTGTACTCATATACACATAGGAATTTTCCTTCTTAATTACATGCTGTATATAGTTTTTCCAATTGTCTGTAGAAATGTTACTTACTATATTTTTTATTAAGTATACTATAGATGTATTTAATGTGAGGAATGGATTATTTATTTTGACAATTGATTTTACTTGGTGACAAAATAGTTCAGGTGGATTAAATACACAATAGTACGGGGTAGGTGCAGCACTGTATGTCCATTTTTTGTTGCAGGTTTATCACACACGCATCAATTTTAAAGGTTTTTAATACTTCTAAAAGTTCACGTTTTTGTAAGTTTCTTCAAAATATAAATTATTATTCGTCTTAAAATTTTTAAGGTCAGCTTTTGTACAGTTAAAATTAGGAATGTGTTTTACTTGACAACTAAGGTATATTTTTAAGAAGTCGATGTTCAAACTAAACTTTAAAAAGTTGTACGTCAAATCTTGGTGGTAAACTAGAGAAGAATCTGCTCTTCTTTTTTGCTATTCGGAACAATAACATTTTCTGAACCTGTATGTATCATTGTCTTTATTTGAAGAAGCCTTGCTTTGATCATTTTTTTGAATGATCATTCCATCCTTTTCTTGTCATGTATATCCGACCATGTTTCGTCAAGGTAGATTTTCTGCTTTATATTGTTTAATAGCCTTTAAATATTTATGACGCCATTTTCGTAAACGTTGAGATTTCATTAAAGTTTGTCTTCTATTAATTACGTATTAGGCTTGAAATGCTGCAAGAAATGTTTGTTTAATCTTTGATCTGCCTCTTTTTTAGAGAAATCAGAGTTGGTACAGATTGTTCTTCATACATTTGATAAATTTTCCTTCTTAGTATTCGTAAATCCAAATTATTCTTGTCGATATTTCTAAATGTGCCAAAGCCACTTCGGTTTTTTCTGAAATTAATAGGTTTTCGTGCTGTATGCTTTTCTGAAGATAAAAAACTTCTTGTTAAAGCAGACGTCTCTGCTAAAGCATCCCTTGAATTAAAATATCTTTCCAGCAATAATTGGTACACATTTTTAATCATTTCTTTAGCATCGGAAATTAAATGCTTTTTTTCGAGAGTGGTGTTACTGCAAGAAGTCGCTAGACTACCCCACTTCAGTACATGCCCATGGACGTAACGTTCTAACACTAATACAACAAAAAAATCACTCTCCAGCAAACCAAATTACTCTTCGGAAAACCAATTAGAGCTAAAATTAATTAAAATGTATTTGATATTTATATTATTAGAAATTTATTTCTTCTTAAAATAATATAATACTTCGAGATACAGGTAAATAAAATTAGTACTCCGGCTCTGCCTGAAAAGGTGCTAAACTTGGGATATTTTATGGCCAAAGGGATAATTAGGGTTTTATTGCAGTCAAAACGTCAACGGTATAATTTAATCAAACTATACCTTACACACAGTTTTAAGTTTAGTTGCTATAATATTGTTTTACTAGGTCTTGACCTGATGATGAACGTTATGAGTTGAAACTATATAGTCGCCTTTTCTTCCCTTCAAATTAAGGTTTGTGGTATTAATATGACGATTACATTATTACCCCATTTGATAGCATGATTAACTTTTACTTTATAAAATTAAGTGTATTTGTTTAGTTACAGATGAAACTAGTTCAGATGATGCTGGACTAATTTTATTTTTTTCTGGTGTTTCACAAGCGGATGGGAAACTAGAAGTATTTGATGGAAAAGAACAAACTTTTGTAAATATTCAGCAAATATGGTTGAGATTTGATTCACATAATTGTCCTCAACTAAAGAACAAACCTAAAATTTTTATATTTATTGTAAGTAGTTATGTTAAATAAAATCTTAAACTTAAAAGTTTTTAAACTTTCAACATTTTTTGTCAATATCAAAATAGAAAGAATAGCTGGTACTTCTATATATTTTATTTTGTAGCTTTCTGGTCTTTTTTCACCAGTGCAAACAGATGGCAAGAGGTATTTTGGATCTCTTCAAACTGCTTATGAAACTCCCGCGGAAGCAGATATATTGGTGCTATGTAACAAATCAGATAGTAAGTTATTGAAATAATCATATGCAAGCATAAACTTAGCCATCAAGTTCTATTGCTATGAAGCGTTTCTACCCTTACTTTGTGCAGTTTATCCATACTAAATATAAAAGATAAACTAGACTGTGAAAATTCAAGATAAGTATAGTTTATCTTTTATATTCATTATAAACTATGGCATTCCCAATACAACCTAATCGCAAAATTTGGTACAAATAAAACTTGAACATCATCGTCTTCTTCCCAATAGGGGAAAAAACAGAATGGTGCAGAAAACTCACCAATCTTATCCACTATCCGAAAAATGTAGAATATTTTTCGTAGTACCAATATTTTCAATTATATTTCCTATTAAAGTAGGTCATTTTAATATTCATACTCATTAATAATATTAAAAACTGAAATTAAATATTATGAAAATTTTAGGTGATAATAGATTACTAGAAAAGATATTGTAGTAGAGAAATTTTTCTTCCAAATCAACATTTTTCTTTTCAGATATTAATGACGACTTCATGCAAAATTTCTGCGAGAGCATAAATTTATTTGGAGACACGGAAAATATCGTAACACTTGCAACTTGTACATATTCCACCGCACCTACGCTTATCATTTCTACCCTTACCAGAAGTTTTTATTTTACCTTTAGTGATTTACGAGGACATCATCTCGTCATTGATAAGCACCATAACGACATTAAAACTCATTTGGAGGAATTGAAGGAAAAATTAAACAACAAATCAGCAGAGAAAGAGAAAAAGAAAAAGGGTTCATTTTTTCAAAGTTTCCGAATTAAAAAACAAACTGACAATGAAAAGCCGGAACCCTCAAGTTTAAAAAATGTTAAACCTAGTTCCTCAAGTACTACAAAAATTAATTCTAAACCTGGGCCCTCAACCATTCCAACTAGACGTCAGAGTTTGGGACAACGACAAAGAGGGTTGTCTCAAAGTGAACCAGAAGGAGGAAGATCTAGTAATAGGAAACCGAGCGAACAGAAAGATCAGAAGAAAATATGGCGTCCTTAAAACTTTGTAAAAAGAATTTTATTTAAAATAAGTAACCTGCATTATTACAACTGTTAATATAATTTTATTAAAAATTGCATTCAAATAAATTATAGGTAATCCATTAAAATGAGTGATCTATTTTTTAGAAATCAGTGTACGTTACCTACCGCCCCGCCCTTATCTTGGTAAATTGAAATATTAAAAAAAACTTTTTTTTTGGAAGTTTGTTGCTAAAAATACTGGTCATTTTCCTTTTCTTATTTTCGGTCTTCTAAGAAATAAGTTAAAAAAGATATCCAGGACCTCTACGGCTTGCAAATATGTCTTTTTAAATAGTTTTTTGGAATATTAAATCAAATTAAAACGGATAGTTTTTATAAGAGGAAGTTCACATATCTGGCGCTTCGCGATATATTATATATATATTTGTAGACCATTTAGGTCCATAGCTTTTTTTAAGGTTTTCATCCTCTCTTTCCAATTCTTTACTTTTTGTCTCTAGTTTTGTTCTTGTTTTTCTTTTAAATCTTCTGATGCTGCTTGATCCTATCATCTTGTTGGTCGACTTTTTTCCTTTTGCCTTTAGGAACTCTCCATGCAATTGATTTTAGAATTCATATCTTAAAATTCCACAATATTCCATAACTTTCAAACAACAAGTTCTTGCTTGTTATCACAAATGTATATTAAGGATTTCCATTGTTGGTTTTATTGTCTTGTTAAGTGTACTTTTGTGTTTAGTGCCAATGAAATGAGTGTTTTGCGTAATGTGACTTATCTGGTTGTTTTAATTTATAAGCTAGTAAGTGTTCACTATATCTGATTTCAAAATTTCCAAGGGTCTAGCTAAGGCAATGCGGATAATTTAACTTATAAATACCTGATTTTTTCAAGAATAGAAACAATCGTTATAATTCTAGTTCTTCCATCCAAATATTCTTTTAACAATCTTCCTCTCCCATGTCTCCAGCCTTTATATTATTTAGTCATTATCCACGTGTCGCAATTAGTCAGCGTAGGTCTTAATATATTTCACAATTTTTTAAACTCTGCTATGGTTCCATCTTGTCCTTGCACTTGGATGTTATTCTTATTGTTGCGCCCACATTTATTTTTATTTACATGTTTTTTGTTTTTCTTGGTATTTATTTCTAAATTTTGTTCCTTTGACGTTTCTATTATTTATACAATATCCAACGGGATTATTGTCCGTTGCAAAATATAAGAAATGGACTTTCCAAATCCCTCGATAAGCTCTTCATGGGCAGGGTAGGCATTAGGATTGTGAATAATAAGAATGAATATAAATAAATCCTAAAGAATTATTTATTATTTATCATTTTTGTTAATTTAGTTATTTGTTATTATAAATGCAATACTATTAAATTTTAAAATTTTATTGATTAAAAATAAGAATATATATAAACAAAGTGAGGGTTGAAACAGTCATTATAAAAATAAGAAATTACAAAGAATTAAGCTCGCTATCACTATCACTATCACTATCATCCAAATTTATAATAAGACTATTTATTTTTGGAATTGAATTATGAATAAAATAATATCTTAACGCGATTACGATAGCACTATTGTCGAAGATTATCCGGTATTAAGCAGTTCGCCGAAATACAACCCTGTTACAAATAGTACTAAACATGACGAAAGCGTCCCAATGCAGCAGAAATTTCTACTGAAAGTCTGACGAATGTACAAGTAACATAAGGCTTAATATTGCCTATTCGAAATGGTTTTAATGTCATAATATCGAAATCGCTGCCGTTCTTTGGGGATTTGGGAAGTCCAATTATTATATTTTGCAACTAACTATAACCCAATTTACAGGTTAAGGTAAGGTAACAAGATACAAGATATAAAACAAAAGATTATCAGCAGACAGGTAAAGAGCTTATTAAATATACCTTAGAGCATCGTTTCTCAACCTGTGGGGCGCCAGCAAGCACATCAAAATGAAAAAAAACTATAATTAATAATTAATAATAAAGGTAGGATGTTAAAAATGGCAATAATATACGAAATGCTCTTGTTTTCAGTGGAGAAAAGGCATCATCCACACCCGCTCAAAATTCAAAGAGAGATTTATTACTAAATTCTCTCTTAATTTCGCCGCTTGCAGTAAAGTCTATGAAGATTTCTTCTTCTGCAGTTGAGAGACCTTCGGGAGTAGTTCGAAATGGATCCCTAACCCACTCGTAACTTGCTACCAATTTGTTGTCAGCAAGAAAATACTTTTTAAAATTCTATGCCAATATGGCTAAATGACTTTCTATTGTTACAAAAACAACTTTCACATACTGTTCTTCTTCCTTGTATGTTTTGACACACTCATTCACATTTGTAAACATTTCTAGTTTTTTTTGTTTCACATTTCTGCTCCACAGCTCCAACTTTCTACAAAAAGCACTACAAAAAGCACTAACTTTATCACTGGCAGTGGCGGCTGGTGTCTTAGTACATAGGTGGGGCCAGTGCAAATTTTGTTTTTTGGTATTCGATAAAATGTTCTTTCGTGAATAATGCGGTAGCTATCAGATATCCTGTAAAACTAAATCGAGCCCTAATTTGTTGTATAATATAATCACAAACTTCCAAGGCTTCTACCTTTTTTTTCCTAACAAAACAAAACACACACGAAACAAAAAAATGCATTTTTTTTATCACATCCACAAATCCAGTTATTTTTTAAATACATATTCGGATTAAACTTTCTTATACGACCTTTGAAATTTGCCGAACTAGAGGTAGAAGCCTTCTGTGTTTTTGTAATTGCGTAGAAAAAGGTTTCACTAGTAAATAACTTATTTTATTCATTCCGCCTCAGACGATGTGTAAACAGAAATTATTTAATTATATACTTTAATTTTAAAGCTTAAAAAACATTTAACATGCACAATGCTACTCACATATTACGGAAACAATCGCGAAATATTAATCCGCCTCAATCCGAGCCATTCAATCGACTGGCTCGGTCTCGACATTGAACATGCATTATGGATATCTATCATGGTGACCGCGAATAACCATCGGTATATCGAGCGCGTGGAGGCCAATTGAGGATGTGCTCGGCTGGAGATTTCGTAGTTATAATACATAATTTGTTGCGTGTACGAATAGTACGACGCGAATTTTTTCATCGGGACCAAATTATATAATGATAAATAGTTACTACATGTATCGTATAGCCATAATTTGAGAAAATCATTATATTTCTTAAATGTTTTTAGTTTTTAGTAGCGGTAGTGCACCGGCCCCTTGGCTCCATAGGACAAGCCGCCACTGATCACTGGTATCCAACATATGTGTGTTTGCTCCTTGGAGTTGTAGATTCAGGGTATTTAATTTCTCGAATATGTCGACCAAGTAACTCAATTTCATCACAAATAAAAAAACAATTTGTCACGAAACTTTTCAAGAAGCTGATGCTGTACATCTTCGGCTATATCACCAATTCGGCGGGTACAGTATAATATGAAAGAGTTATGGATTGCAATTGTTTGGCAAAATTATCTCCAAACATAATTTCTACAATCTCCATCGCAGCTTTGAGAATAAGGTCTTTACCAATGGTGTGAGCCTTTTTACATCTGGCTATTTTATATGATACTTTGTAAGAGGCAAGTACAGCTTTTTCGTTCACAGACAAAGTTTTTTTGAAAAATATTTTATTATAGGGAAATACGGTATATTTACAGAAAACTTAGAAAATTTTGGTACCGGGACTGGACTAAAACTGACCGGAACCACACACACACACATACATATTGAGCCTGGGTCTCCTATCTTCCATATCGGGTTTACTGATATAGAAGATGGGGAACCCATTCCACCACCCCCTGTCTCCAGACAGGTCCTCTCGCATTCACACTCTGATACATTCTTCCTTCAAGATATCACCCCAGGGGCTAAGTGGGGTGATACAACCTATCCTACCTTTTGTTGTCTTGCTACCGATGCGTATGTCATAATCGGGACGATTATAGAACGTATCAGTAGCAACTTGGTCCTCAGGTTCAGCTCACTTCGTCTTCCTACTAGACAGTTCATCCTGGCTCTTGCCTGCTTCACACGGTGTCTCACTTTCTCTACGTGTTGTTGCAGCGTCAGCCTCTTATCCATTATTACACCAAAGTACTTAGCACTGTCGGACCATCCAATGTCAGTTTCGTCTAGCTCTATTTCCTCTTCTGGTTGATGTATCCTCTTCGTATGTAAAACCGCTTAGGTTTTATCGGTGTTCAGAGTTATCTTCCACTTGACGCACCATTCATGGATGGAGTCCATGGCTCTCTGAATGTACCTGGTGACTAGGTGTGGATGGGCGCTTCTCGCTGCTATAGCGGTGTCGTCCGCGTAGAGAGTGTGGGCCGTCTTCGGCATGTCTGCTATGTAGATCTGGTACAGTAGTGGGGATAAAACTGCTCTCCGCTGTATTCCTGCTTCTTGGTGTCCTTCTTCTGATAGAGTTCCGTCCGGTTGTATTCTGAAGGAACCACGGTCGAAACTTCTCGTAGCAACGGTAAGCAGCGAGAATGTTCGATATCCGTCGTAAATTACTTTGAATAATATAATCTGAAAAATACTACAACGAAAACAATAGATATAAGGTATTTGTTCAGTTTAGCTTACCCCATGGACGTTAAAATGAATATAACAATAAGTACATCAATGCATAATATTAAAAATTATCACAAACAGTTTATGAATTTAAGAAACAACATTTAATTGATGGTATCCTACAATGCAGAATATCGATGGAATTTCAATGTTGGTGTAACACTGAATCATAAAATAGAGTGGAGATGCTTTATATACGTTACTTCGATATAGATGTTCATGAAACAATTGAATATGATGAGAATTAGATCTGGGAACGGGGTATGACAGAATTTTAACTATATGATTACAATCGAATTTTTGATGAATATTGTATAGGAAAAGTACAGAGTACATTAACCGCCGCCTTAGTAAACTGTGTGCACCAAATTGATCATAGTAGTACTGTTGGGAAATGACCCTCGTTGGATATATACCGTCAAGTACAAAACATGCAGATTTAAAAAAAGCCTTTGGATACGTTCAATTGTCAATATACGTATGTTATAAATAGGATTCCAGATAATATTAGTGTACTCCAGTTTGGACCGTATGAGTGCCGAAAATAGTAAATGTATTGTTGTAAAATTTTTGAAAAATTTCATATTTCTAACTATAAATCCAAGAATGTCATATGCTTCTGTGGTGACATTATCAATATGGGCATTGAAATTTTATTTTCGGATCAAAATATACACCAATATCTTTAAATTCTAAAGAATCATCATCAGGTCTAGTAAAAGGAAACAGGAACAATACCAAAGTTATAACAAATTTTTTCTTAAATAAATTAACAATGCAGTTTGAGTGCTAAAAAATTGAACAAAGAGTAAAAATTAACAATTAACTTAGGTTTTAAGCCAGTATGACTAAATTGATTATGAAAAAGGGTAAAAAGGAAAGGGTCAAAATGATGTTCTCTGCCGTTTCATCCTCCGCGCTGCAGAAACGACAGTCCGATGTATAACTCAGTCATATATTTTTCAAGTGTTAAAGCATAAAACAGTTACCTGTAAGCAATACAATTAGAATACGTAGATCTCTTCTACTTAATTCCAGAATCTGCGATATGGTACCACCTAAGGATTTGGATATAAACGCCTTAGGGTGAGTTAAACAAGGAATATTTTTCCATGTTGGAGTGTTTTTCTTTTTGTTCTTTTAATAGTGCTTTGGCTATGTTTTTATCCATGTCAAAGAATGGTTGCAGTCCATTGAACTACACTCCTTATGCCCAGAGTAGGGTTATTCTGTTGCTGGTATAGCAATGCGACCCAAGGAATTGATACACTTCTACATCAGCTCCGATTCCAGGGAGTTGGAGCCTGGCTGTCAGATAAAATATATCTGTATACTTTTGTTAACAAGAGAATGGTTTGCCAACTCTCTTCCACACAAATACCTCCGCCTGTGTACTGTGGCCCTCTTTTCCCATTCGTCTCTCCTAGGAAGAAAGATGTTAAAAGATTTGTGATGTGTGTTCTGGAGGAGAGCACATCCGAAACCAATTCCAGAGTGTGTAAACACTTACCTTCCACAGCAAACCAGAATGTTCTCATAGCCTCTCCGCCTTGATTTGACTAGTCACATATACTTTAAAACTATTGGCAACTTAACCTTTGAAAATGACAACAAATGTAAACTAAAATTATTGCACAACAAAAAGCTAACATTGCCTTCCTTCTTGTTATTTGCCAGTATAATTTATTTGAACTATAGTACCTATAGTGTATGATAAATGCAATCTACATTTTCCTTTTTTGTTTGTTATGAATAAGATAAATACGTTACTCACCAATGAAGGCAGATTTGGTTTAAACTCGAGCAATCTCGTTTTAAAATATGTTAAAAATATAACTCTGCTATTTCTATTTAAACAAAATATTATATTTCCTGTATACTTCTCTCATCCAAATATAAGAAGTATCCCAAATGTTGTTGGTGTTTTTCAGTATCCAGTCGTCACTTTAACTGGATTGATAAAAAATAAAAAATCAATATTTTTTTAAACGTTACACGGTCGCTTTAAGAAAGTATAGTTGGCAACCCTGGCCATGTCAATTTTTTTGATCTAACCTCAAATTAAAATAGTCACATTTAAGTTAAATTATAACCGAAAATTATATTAAAGTCAAATTTATAAATAAAAACATGGAAAATATATCTTCGCTAACTGGAGCCCAGAAAGATGAACTTATGGATCAAGTGAAACAGCAAATAGCAGTTGCAAATGCTCAGGAACTACTAACAGTAAGTCGCTAAAACAGCAAATAGAAATTCATTAAATACTATTTTATTGTAGAAAATGACTGAAAAGTGTTTCAAAAAATGTATATCGAAACCTGGAACTTCCTTAGATAGTTCAGAACAAGTAAGAAAAACAATGAATCTATTGCTCCCCTAACCTTTTTGATATTCACAATTAATTTTAGTTGATCAATTCTACCATTGCTAAATATAACTAATTATATCCTACTAGTTTGTACATAGTTTTTTTTAAATATATTTTTTTAGAAATGTGTAGCTATGTGTATGGACAGGTATATGGACTCATGGAATTTAGTATCAAAAGCTTATAGTATGAGGATCCAAAGAGAAAGAAACCATATGTAAATTATTGTAAATAAAGTAGTTATCGGTAAACATTTTTTTACTGAAGTGTACAAAAAATTAATGCAAGATAGTTATATTAAATAAACATTTTTTTTTCTATAATTTTTCATTTTTATACTTATGTAATTACACATTATCCCTTTTGCTTCTGTGATTAAGATTATTTAAATGTATAAAATAAGAATAAGTCCCACGTTTTTTTTCTTTAGTAAAAAAGTTTAGCAGAAACTGCTAAATTAATAATCTTTCAAATAGAAAACCTTTAAAAAATAACTGCATATCAATATTCCAAATTAAACTGATATATCAGCTTCAGTTTTGACAATTTTGTTTTGAAAGCCCTTTCAATGACGATAATAAATCAATTGGAATTAAAATTGAACAAATAAAGGAATCATTAACTTGTGTATTTATTGATTCTAGGAAATCACAACTTCATTAAGGCACAACTTTTAAATAATTTAACACAAAGTAAGTACAAAAAATTAACGAGAAATATTATTTTACTTATTCTCAGTATGAGGAATGTAAAGCAGTACTTCTTTAAACTTTAAACAAAATTTAAAAAGTAAGCACTTTGAAGGTTTTTTTGGACAATTTATTAGTTTTATTTTGATGATATACTTACTGTACACGTATACATTTTGATCAAATATTCAACTTTTCACAAGGCTTACTCTTTTACAATAATGGCGTCTAGATTAAAAATACTACATAATTCATCATAAAGAAAACAGATTAAAAACTAATTAATTTCATATAAAATTCATGACGAGTTTTGAGTCATTTTTGTTTTAACTAACTATATAAACAAATACAAAAATGTCTCAATTTGCTTTGCTTACAAACGTTTCATTTAAAATGTCTCTGAGAGTTAAAAAATATACTAAAAATGTTAGACTTCAATAAATAAATATGGACGGTATGTCTATATAAAACCTAGTAAAAAATTAATTATTTCTAAGAAAAAAACGTTTTAATTCACATTATATTCAAAAATTTACATAAAATTTGGTATATTAAATTTGTATTTTTAAAGAAAGCGTATTTTATTGTTTTTTCTAATTACTGTAAGCGTTTTGTGTCAATACCAGAAGAATTACTCAATAAAATTAGATATAGATTGTGAATTATTTTAAATAGTAGCACTACATGTACAACAAAACTCATTCATACATACTTTTATAAAATATTAAAACTTTAGAAGAGCTGCCAAGATGACCAACGTAAAATTGTATTAATAGTATTTGTTTACTGAATAATAAATTTTGAATAATAACTCCTCAATACATATTTTTCCCAACTTCTCTTACAAGACACTAGTATTTTATTATTAATACTAAAAGCACCCATTCATGTATTACATATTTTAAAGAATGTTCAATTGATTTTGATAACATTTTTAATATACCATCTTGCATATTTCCAGTAATCACCCTTATTTTTATTTTACTTTAAATAGAAGTTGGAAAAAATGTTTTACTAGCACAAAAAAAAATATTTTTTTTGATTCCAAGATTGCCAGACGAATCTGACAACATGTGTATTTTTCCTCAAATCAGGTTATTTTTTGTACTAGTGAAGCAAATAATAATTTTTGGCCCAAATAAGTCATATTGCTAATGATTACATTGTTAAAGCATATATCTAACTGAAAATTAACTAAGCTTTTTGCAGCTGCTTAAAGTTAGACTTAATTAGATAGTGAACACAAAAATAGATGGTTAGTCCTTTTTCATACAAAATAAGTACATTTTAAAATTTTGTATCTCTCCGATTCACTAGCCCAGTCAATATTTCATAATGTAATCAATGTACGTTATAGTACAATTACCATAATGACAAACAATCTAAAACCGGTTTTAATGTTGCTAGTTATTATTAGCAATAAATATATATAGGGGTTGCCATTTAAAAATAATAGTTAGATTGTTTTTAAAAATATTGACCAGTCAGGAACTTATAATTTAGAATTCTCCAAATTTCATTTTTAATCCTCAGAAAATATTTTATTAGCTCATTTTATGTTCTTAATTAATTACGGATGTTTAAATACATCTGTCCTAGACTGCTCATGATGAAAATGAAATATTTTTTTATATAAAAAGTTTCCTTATATTTTTCTACTAGAAGAAAACTTTTTTCTATATGTTTCTAATGAAAAATATATTCCAGGAATAAACCAGTTGTATAGAAATATTTGTACTTTGCTTGATATTGATTAATCCATAAATCCTTTATTAAAAATTAATAAAAAATGAGCTAAAACACAACTTACAAACTGTCAGAAGTACTTTCTGAATTTTCACAAACAGAGTTTGTTTCAGTAGAATCAATGGTGATTTTATTTTTTTTAGGGCTACCAGAGGTTTTAAACTTACAATCAGCCATAATTCTTGGATTTTTTGTCCTTACATCTTTTTTACCTAAAATACCAGTCTTCTCTTTGTTAGATTTATTTGATTGTTGCAGTTCTTCTAACAAATTAACATTACTATGATCTGATTTTAAAGACAAGTCATCACCACTGTACATAAAATCTTCCTCATAATCAGCATCCATTTCAAATAATTTATCAAGTTCTCGAAGATTTGACTTATCTTTAAAATCTTTATTATATAATGAAGGTAAAATATCACTAACTCTAGATTTATTAAGAGGAGGGAGATCAGAGAGAGAACTGAGGTTACTCTTGGTCTTTAATTTATCAGACTTTGGAGGAGATAATTTAGATTTCTCAATAAGTTTTTCTTTACCTCCTTCCACTTCATCTGTGCCATTTATTTTTATCTCAGGAACTTTAATATCTTGATCCACTGACTCTGCATCTTCAGGTAAGGAACTTGTGTCATCATATGTATCATCACTCTGTTTTTTACTTTCTGTATTATCTAAATCTCTATGAATTTGATTATTTTGAGCAAACACTGTATTATCATCGTTTTGTTTAAGACTCTTCGAATATAATGGGCTATGAACATCAAAGGTAGCATTTAAACTTGGTTCAGGCAATCCATTTTTAGGTTTTGAATTAAATTCTTTATTAACTTCTTCATTATAAATATCTGAGCAAACATTTTCTGGAACTGAAAGATACAAAAAGATTTTAGTTGTGAAGCCATGTTTGTTGAAGTAAAAACTTTAATAATTTAGTACCTTTTCACTGGTGACTAACAAAATATGTTAATAACAAACACAAAAAATATTAATGAAGTGTATATGAAATACCAGTTTCTCCATCATTGAAAGTAGGGCTTACAATACCGGGATTCCGGGATCCCGAATACCGGAATCCCGGACGATTTTTGTCCGTTATTAAAAACCGGTATTTATGTAAAAATACCGGTATTTTGGTATTACATTAGTTGATAAAAATTGAATTTATGCACAATATAAATCTAATTTAAAATAATATTAATTAATTACAAGAAATTTTTTTTGAAGATAAACAAACAATTTCGATATTCATTTTTCTGACGAAGAATTTAATTTATTATCTTCAATTATTGCTGCTCTTACTCCTGTAAAATTAACAGTAGATGCATTATGCCGAAAAGATGCAAATCTTTTGACGGCTGACGCTTCTTTAACATTTATGTTAGATACTCTTTCCCAGCAAAAATCTGCAATTGCATTAGAATTATTGGAAGCATTAAAATCTCGAATTTTGCTACGACGAACTGAATTATCACAAATACTTCAGTATCTGCAAAAGGGCTCACAAGATGTTGGAGAAGTATTTAAACGCATATCCATATCATTTAAAAAATTGTAAGCTTAACTAAACGGCTCACACATGAAAATCTAGAAGATACAGAAGATATGGAAGTTGTGCAAGAAACATCCCTTCCAATATCTTCCCAAATTAGTAATGAAACAGTATTAGAATCTGACAAGGTAAATGTAAACGCATTAAAGAAAAAACTACAGGCAGCAATAGACGAAACACTAAATACTTCACCCGTGTCTGCGTTTAAAAAAATTCCAGGTCTGGAACAAAAAATAAAAGATGAAATTACTTTTTTTGAAAAACAGGAACAAAAGGAACGTATTTACAAAATGTGTATGATGACAATAGTGCCGACAAGTGTAGAATCAGAAAGAGCTTTTTCGGCGGCTGGTTATATTTGTACGAAAATTCGGTCCTCGCTTGATGATGAAACGATTGATTGTTTATGTTTTTTAAGAGCATACTTTAATAAACAAAACGCAAGTTATTAATATTATTTCATAAATACTTTCAATTTAATTATATTTTTTGCTTCTTTAATTATATAATGCCATACGAGCCTATTATATTTAAAAGGTAACATAGAATTTAATATGTACTTTTTTTACTTGCACGTTTTTTTGTATCTATCTACTCCTACTCTCTATGTAATAAAATAAATAATATCTACTCATTTCAGAACAATATTTATTGGATTTCATATGTTATTTGTTAACAAGTCAATATAACAACTGAGGTAAGTAAAAATATAACTAGTAAATTTTTTATTAATAATACCGGTTTTAATACCGGTATCCCGATATTTCAAATTTCAAATATCAAATACCGGTATTCAGATTTTAGTTCGGTATTGTAAGCCCTAATTGAAAGTAATAAATAAAGATATAAGGGATATATTTTTACCTGAAACACTTTCAGATTCACTGAGTATACTCTCAGACTTATTTTCTTGATACAAGTTTCCATTTACATTAATATTAACTTCCAAATTCTTTTTAGATTTTTGAATAATTTTGAGTAACTGATATAAAATTGGTTCATTACTATCATCAACATTTTCTAGTCCAAACTTATGTAACAGCCTTTGTTTTTCTTCTGATTGGTATGTACATTCTAAATATGATTCAGGTTCATATACAGCCAATGTAAAACACAAATTAAAAAACTCCAAAAAATCATGAACAATATAAAACATTGCTTTGCCTTCATCTGTTTCCACAAAACTTTTAACTTTATTGTTTAATAATGGTTCTTGTTTGCTAATCTAAAAGCATACAAAATAAAACAGAAGTCTGAAGAATAAATCAATGAAAGCTCAAAAATCAGGTTAGCTATTCAATAGAAAAGAAAATATAAGACTAGCTTAGCATACCTTTTCATCCTCATCCAAAGCAAGAAAAATACTGGCACGTAATTGAGCCTGAAATAAATATTACTTTGCGAATTATAACTGGTGGTTTATAAAGTAGACAACTAAACTATCACAAATAAATAAACTAAACAGAAACTTATGATTATGCCTAATTCCATTTAGTAAATATTTTGTCATTTTCGGTTCGACTTAAAAATGAAAACAGCAGGTACTCTTTGACACAAATCTATTACAATAACTGCTCATATAAAGCAAAAATGAGTCCTTCAAAATTTGAAAGAAAATGAAAATTTGTTAACAAAATATATTTTCTGTAAAAATAAACGTTAAAATTAACCTAATATTTATATTTATAAGTAATTATTTTTACCTTAATTTTAGCCAATGTTCCATTTGACTTTAGAGTTTGAGCAATTAAATCCTTTAGTTCTACTTCCTCTTCCACCGACATATCCTTAAGTTTTATTTGTACATATATGAATTAATTTGAACAATTACAAATTTTGAATCATTGAAAAGCTTATATTTATACAAAGCATAAAATAAAAATTTGCTACAGTAGTAACGCAAAACAGACGGAAGTAGGAGTATTTTGACATCGCTTCTTTTTTATCTTGTCAATATACGACCATTACTATTGTAAGCAATAAAGTAATTAATAAAAATTAAAATAAACTGTTAATTATTACTAGTTGATTTAGACATAATTAGTAATACGATACGAATTAAACGTTTTCATGATTTAAAACCAAACATCACCTGAAATCTAAAATATTAAATTAATATTTGAAATGTCTCAAACTGAATTATGGCAACACTGTCCAATGAGAAAACGCTGGATTTCATTCTGTACTTAAAAATTTTAATCTGTGGTTAAAAAAAAATTCAATTGAATTCTAATATGTAGATCCACTTATTTTTATTAATATCCAATTAGTAAAATAACATAATGCAATAATCTTAACTGGAATCGTAAAAGTAATCCAATGAGAATCCACTTATTTTTATTAATATCCAATTAGTAAAATAACATAATGCAATAATCTTAACTGGAATTGTAAAAGTAATCCAATGAGAAATAAATGCTTACAAATATTTTATCTAAATTTGCTTTAAGAAAAAAGATCACAGCAAATATTAAACATTGAGACAGTACAGAAGTATTTGTCTACAATTAGTTTGGCGAACATAAGGATAAACGATACAATAACTCACTCTTCTTTAAGATTTGTTAGTTCCTAGCTATACACCATGGACAAGGTTATATTAAAAAAAAATCACTTTTTCAATTGCAATTAAAACAGTTTTTACAATTTGCTTTTTAAATACACTTCAAACTAAAAGTTCTATCGTTAGATTGTTTATGAAAACATCAAGGACATTAATGAAAAACTAAAATTCTATAGACAGTAGTATCATTTTGTTTTTTCTCAGTCACCTTTTTTACTTTTAGTTTTTGAAGATGAAACAGATACTCTGGACTTAGACGACTTTGATCTTTTGATAATTTTCAGTATAGTGTAGACTGTATCTGCATCATAACCCATATTAAGAAGTTCCATAATCAATCTAAAAACGACAAAAACATTTTTTATACATATAATATGTATATATAAATTAAATTATATTTTATGAATGACATCAATGAAAACTATTTTACCTGAATACTTTGTAATTCATATAAACTCCAGCTAATTCTCCAAATTTTTGCAGTTCGCTTTGATGAGGCCTTAGACCATCCATTTTGCTAATTTCGTCGGGCATCTTCCCTTTCAAAATATCCTTGATTAAATTTTCACAGTAGAAAATCAAAAGTCTATTTTCAAAATATCCTCTTGAGGTATATACTTTTTTTGTTTAATACACAAAACAAATATACACTGTCAACTGTTTTTCATATGATAGGTTATATTTACATATTAATTTAAAATTTCAAGATTTATTTTCTGTTTTACGTTTTACAATCATGAAACAGTTCTTTCAAAACATATGTTACAGGTTATGTCGACTGAAACAATCGATGACATCTACCGTACAACATAGAACACTCGCTGTTCAAACAGAGTTTTGTATTTTTTTATTTAAATTGAATAGTTAAGTAAAGAATCTCAGTACCTTAAATATTTTGATAAACTGAGCCTTAATGTAAGGATCTCTTTTGAATACTTTTAGAAAAGATTGACAAAAAGAAATACGTTAGGTTATATTATTTTATTCTCAAAAATGAGATTTAAGTTATACAGGGTGTTTCATTAACAACTGTGTCTACATCAACTGGCTAATCCTAAATCAAAATATGATCTAACCAAAGTATTTAGATATGTTATGCTGTCTAATGTAAGATTGGGCAAAGTTGCAAAACAGGATCTTCAGATACAAGCAAGCTTGGATTCCCTGCGATCTATGGACATACATTAGTGACAAGCAAGTGGATAACCATTTTTTTTCTTTAAGCGAAATACAGGGAGATGCGAGAAAGGCACTTGTCAGAAATAATGAATATCTCTAAAATTGCCCATTAAAAATTATATCTGAAAGTACTTAATGAGGATAATTCAGTATAACAGAAAAAGTCTTTATTTGCGAGTTGGTAATTTTTTATTAAATAAACAAAAACGTAGGTAAAAGATTTTCTTTCCAAAAATAATTGAAGTAGCATAAAATTTCTGACTGTATTGACCTTTTCAAATAGAGAATTATTTTTTTTCATTTCTTTATATATATATATATATATATATATAGTTAATAATTTCACCGCCACTTTCGTTTTTTTTGTATTAAATTAATTCATTTCATACCAATTAGTTTTATCATCAAAATGTATTGTGAGATACGGAAACTGTTTAAAAAAAAAACATTCTTGTATTAAAAAAACATCCTAAACGGTCTTTTTTATGTTACAATAAAAATTTTCAAAGTTGTATGTAACAATAGGGTTGCGAGAATTTTAATCGAAATCTGAATAAACATTAGTTTCTTTTTCGGAAGCACTTTTATTCTACCAATGGTCTAACTGATTAATCCGAAAATCCATTTTGAATTTGATATTTTTAATCACATCTATGATTTATCGGTGGCAAACGTAAAATTTATTTTATGTTTTCCATTATTGATGTAAAGTGACTAACCGTTCGTTTGGCACGTTGTGTACTGAAATTCCTACAAGGAGGTATTAATAATTTGACAATTTATGTGTATACAGCTAAATACATGCTATAAAAAATTATTTCCACGTGAACGAACCGTATACGATTAGTCACTTTACATCAATAATGAAAATATATTAAATAAGTGATTTATTGCGATGTTTTCAATAACAAGTTCAGGTTTAAAACCAACTAATCTGTAGAAGTTCTACCAACACATTATAAATTTTCATAGCTCTTTTGGGCGCACCGTCCTTGTTCCTGCCAACCCACAGCCTCGCTTCATTGCAACGGAGAGTAAGAGGCTACCCATTATTAATCATAGGTTGGCTCTAGAAGTCCCCTTTAAAATGCGGGTAGCGATATATGTAAACGCATTGATTTTAGAAATTACTACTTTGCGCATTAAGAAGTCAACTGCAGGATATTCACCACTTACTATCTACCATATCACAATGTATTTGAGTAGGTAGTCAGACAGGTCGATTTTTTATGTCTTATTAAGCACATTTTGATTATAAAAATAACATTACAAATGTCATTCCAGCGCAGGGTAGCTTGCTTCCTTAAAAATGTTAAATTATAGTAGGAGTCGAACTATATAGTATTTGTAAACGAATTTCCAAATTAACTATCATTCAGCCCCTATTACCATTTAAATGGAGGCGCTACCCTGAGCTGAGATTGATATATGGAATGTAATTTATATGATCCGAATATATACTTCATTAGAAAAAACACTTTACGTTTGCACTACAAAATATCCACAATAACTTCTGTAAAATAAATTACAATTATACCGTTGAATAAAGGATTCAAATCTCTTTCAAATGACCTACCAATCCACCCCTATTGCAAATTAAAATTTTTAGGAGAGCAGCCAACCTGCGCAGTGGCTGACATTCGGAATGTTATTTGTATAATCAAAATGTGTTTAAGGAGAAATAAAAATAGACCTGTCGAAGCATTCCCTCAAATAGTATATCATACGGGAAACACTTTACTTTCGCATAGTATATAAATTTTTCTAGAAAAATATTAATGTTGCCCCAAATCTTTTGTTCCAACCTGCGCAACTTATTCTTAAAACATAATTTTTTAGTTTAAAAAAACTTATACAAATGGATAAAATATTACAGATGAAGCGTAACTTAGCATCTTAAAAAAAATTCAGCCTTCCATTAAAATAACAAGCCAACTGTAATGTTTTTGAACCTTTCAAAATATTCAAGATAATTTAATATGAAGTGGATGCATACTTAAATTGACGCGACATAGAAAACTAGAATAACCAATATATTTTTGGTATAACAAGAAAAATTATATCCATATATTCTGAAAATACTAGTGCTGTTACTTTTTCATTAATTTATATAAAGGTCACCAAACCTTTTGCAAACGTGGAATATTTTTTTATTACTCTAAATAATATTCTTCCCAATAATTCTTTATCTAAAACAAAAAATAAGTTGTCAGTTAGTTTAGTTATGAAGGCAGAACTTTTTATAAATAACTCTTTTTAATAAACATATTAAAAAAAAGTTTTCCATATGTCCCAACTTAGCTAGAGCCATAAAACGTACATTCTGTAGTACAGAAAAATAATATAGTTTATTAAAATATATTTTTATATTTTTAGAGAGGACAAAGTATTTACAGCGGAATCGTTTTTAAAAGTATGTACATGTTTAAAAATAAATAAAGAGGTACTCAGGAACTTCGATGCGGCAGTTCCATGGACTCGGCTCTACCTTTGCCTGTCAAAATAAAAAACTAAAATCAACTTGCAACGAGTCTAAGAGAAAAATCAAGTGAAAAACATGTATGTATTCATTGTTTGGTAAATAAAATCGAAAATAAAAATAATACAATTGTAATATTATTCAATTAGAGCTAAATTTCTAGCTAAATAAATATTGAATTTGAAGACATACTATCCTTCTCAATAGATATTTAAAATAAATGTATTTTCACCTGTACATAGTTTAACAATTGAATTTTCTTGCTTGATTGTTGTTAGTCAAATGATTATTGATTAAAAAAAATTTATTCTTTAATAAAAACAATTTCACATCATGAAACACTAACAAGAAAAATCACAGCACAAAATACATAAAATGAGTTAAGTAAAAAAGTTGAAGTAAAATAACAAAAATTATTCAACAATTTTCCTACTCTAAATATATGCAAAGTTTAGGCTAAATAAGAAAACCAGCCTTTAAAACCAAATTGTACAAATTGTGCAGTGCGCTCATTAGTTACATCTAAACAGAAAACTATATTCACGTAAAAAAATGTTTGGTATTTATAAATACATTTAGATAAATGTAATTAGATTAACTAAAGACAACTTCAAACAATCTGAATTAAGTCCTTCAGATAATAGACAACTTGTATTATTCTAAGATTTCAAAAACTAACTGCATTTTCTAATTAAATTTGAGGAGAAAATGTCAACTTTTACTAAAATGAAATATATATAATTTTATATTAAATATGTTTATCCTAGAATATTCCTTAAATCAGTTATATTGAATCTTACGCTGGATTATATTGCCGTAATTCTGAAAGTTTATCTCTATTATTCCAAAATGCGTATAAAAGAGATACTCCCAAGCCTACAGCACCTCCTAATCCGCATTTCCTCAGTCCAGCTGAAAACAAAATGTTTCAAGTTTATTTTTTTAACAATTTTTAAAAAAAATTAAAGAAAACCATTTCAAAAGAAAAGAAAGAGTATTATAGTTTTTCTTTTTTAATTTATAATTCAATGTGTTGATTATCAAATTTTTATAAAATAAATATTTTACCTGTTGATTTATAAAGACATCCTGTAGCTGTAGCAGCCACAATTGTGTTCAAATCGTCATCAGTGCCTCTAGCCCAAGACAAAAATACACCAAAGGCGGAATATATTACAGCAACAGATCCAAAAGTGTTTGCTGTTGCACTACCCTTTTTCATAATATGATTTAATAATCTAAAAAATACAAATTATGTATTTTGACAGCAACTTAAAAAAATCATAGGGAATGAAGGTATGCCATGTAAATAAGGTTTTATTATAAAAAGTCATTTTTAAGTCCCTTAACCCCTTAACGGACACTAATTTGGGAAAAAAACCGGTAAAAAAATATTTTTTTTTAATTTAAGAAAACTTATTTAAGAACTTGTTTTACAAAAAAATAAAAAATCTATCAATAATTTTATATTAATTTTGGATTTTGATCCACATTACAGATAAGAGCCAAATATTGCAATCTTGCACATACATCCTTTCTTTTCGAATTGCTGTTCAAAAAAAACATATTTTTATCAGTAAGGGATTAAGGAACCAATAGTAACATAAAATGGAAGAATTCATTTCAAAACTATGTGCATATCTAAGGGTAATATTTTAATAAAAAATCTTAATAATACACATTACTCACTGTGTTCGCCTAAGTTTTCCAGTCTGTCCTGCCAGTGTAGTAGCTCTCAGACCATTATAAAATCCTGAAGCGCCTCCTAAAGCAGCTCCTATCATACAAGAACCACCAATTTGGCCAAATGCAAGTTCAAATCTTCCTCTCTGTTTGCTAGCACCATCCAGAAAAATAAATTCAGGCTGAGCTTGAGGTATGTAACCAGGATCATAATTTAAATAAGGAGATGAAAAAGGCCTGAAGGTTGCTGTAAATTTATATAACAAATAGGTTAGAAAAATTATAAGATAGAATTTAAGGAATTACCTTTTGAATCTGAAGAATAAATATCGTTTGTATCGTTTAAGGAAGACATCATGTAATTTTAAAGAAATTCAAACAAATTTAAAGTTTTTCCGTTGTTAAGTTCCGAAAACGGAAAACTACAGGAATGTCAACCAAGAAAAGGCTAATAAGTTGTTCTTGTCAAGTGTTCGTTTTGAAAACCACAACCATGATTGGGTGATAAAAGAATAAAGATATACAAATACACATCTTTAAAAAGAGATAGGCATATCACTATATCACATCATTCAGTAACCACTTCGGGTTAATAGCAAACGAATTTTAAATCTATTGACCATTAGTTGTTTAATTTTACTTGTTTTAATTTATACTTCCTAGAAAAACGTTTTATCTATTTTCCAATGTGCGATTGTATTAAAATTCACGTTCACGTCAATCCCCTATTGGTTACAAATTAACAAATTTCCTCATATTTATTTACTTGATCTTTCTTTGGTATTCTCAGATTTGGTAAATATATTCATTGTAAATTATAAATATATTCACCTGTTCTATGGATCTTCTCTTTAGAAATGCATGACAGACAAAAATAATTTTGTCTTTTAAACAATCAGTGCAACGCACTCTCAAGGTCAAAATTGTTTGTATTATGAAAAGAGTGTTACATACGTCTGTCGCGCCTATGCTATGCTAGTAGTTGTTGACAAATAGAAGAATTTCTCTATATTACATTTTTTTTAATTAAAATTAATAACGATTCATAAATAAATAATTTTTATTATTTAACACAGGTATGAACTGTGTATAACATATTACTAACAAATTTTATCTAAAGATGTTATCTTTCAGATAATTTTATTGAAAAATTTGGGACAGTTGGTTTTAACATATATTATATACCTAATACTTTTCAGGGATTGTTTAAAATGGATCAACTATCAGCAGAAAAAAGATTGTCAATTGCATATCTTATATGCATTGTTTCAGGAGCAATATCTAGCATATCAACTGGTATTGCTTGGAGTCACTGGTACAGAACTTTAGATCAGTGCATTGACAAAAACTGCAGCTGTATCATATATGGAAAACATACTCAGAATCTTTTTCTGGGTAAGATTTTAGTATATGTCTAAGATATTTAATAACAAATACCTTTTTATTTCTAAATATATAATGCAAGATATATTTATGTTGAAATACATAATACATAGCAATTTTATGTTACCGTCTGATACCACAAAATGTAGTACATTATTCGTCAAAATATATTTAAAAAGCTAATTTTATATAAATTTTTCTAAAGAAATTATATCCCTGCTAATTAATACTGAAACCATTGAAGACACAGAATTTAATAATTTTTGTTTTTGAAAGAAAGGTCGAGATAAATCAAACATTTTTTCTACATTGCCAACGTTTCAACTATATATTGAGTCATCATCAAGATCTCAAAATAATATAACGTATAAAGAATTTTTGTCATGACTAATAGTAAAAACCCCATCCACCAAATATAAATAAAAAATACAAGAAATTGAAAATTGGACATAATTTTTAATTCATCTTTTCACATATGACATATTTGTTAGTGTTATTCTTTTATTTTTGGTAAAATTCATTTCCCTATTTATATATTTATTTTACTGTTCTTTCTTAATTGTATATTGTATTTTAAAAGTCATACTTTATTTGAAGGTTTTACTTTAAACCCCTGAAGATGGTTAAATACAGAACGAAAACGTTTAAAAAAAGCTTTTTTACACAATTAGCCCTTTCTCCAGAAACTAAATCAAGTTAATATTTTTATTGTAGGTGGTGATCAAGCTCCATGTATATGGGTAACATTTGGACCTCTTATTTACCTTGTTTTTGCAGTGGCATTGATATGTTTCCATGGTTATAGAGTCTTGTTTACAACAAAATCTCCAAGTGGTAGGGCAACAAGAACAATGCTAGCTAAATTAGAGTAAGTGATTAAGTCTATTTAATCCAAGTTTTATTTAATTACCATATTGTTTTTAGTACTGGAGAATCAGTCCAAATTGAAGCAATATCTCAAGAAACTACTAGTCACCTGCCCAGTTTTTTTTGGATCACTGTCTCAGTTATTTCTTCAATTTTCACTGTCTACTCTATAATTCACTTTGCCATATATTTAGATGGTTATTATCGCACATGTAACCAATATCGGGCCACCTTAGAAAAGCTTCTCAACATTCATGGTTCAGCAGTACCAGTAGTTTACTACCGCCTTGGATGCCAGGCAGTCTTTGATTTTATGGATTATATGCAACAAGATACTGGTAGAGCTTATCGCGATGGAATTATAAATACAGGTTTGTGCCTTATATTTGGTGTTTCTGGGGCATGTATCAATTGGATCTCATTTATGTATGCTACTTTTATTAATATTAGGGTATCACGCCATAATAACGAGTGATTTTTATTTGTTTTAAGTGAAGATGTAGCCAGAAATAGTTTTTAAGGATTTTATCATTTTAAATGTTTTCATTGGCATCTATTTCACACAAACATAGTTGCATTGAAAAAAGCAGTATTTTTTCAATATTTTCTGGCTACATTGTTTAACAGATGTCATAGGTTCTTAGGGTAATTCATAGTGCATTTTAATAGTTTAAAGATTTGCATTTTTATTATCTTTGATTAGCATTTACCATATAGGTATACAGAATAGGCCTGTATATTTGTTGACATACAAGAATCCATGCGAGTAATAAAGAACGCGTTATGAAAGAGATAACCTAGTATACTAATATCTTGAAGTAGGGAGATATCGAGGTGGGAACATCGTTCCAGTCAATTCAATACTAACGTACCAGCAGTCGTAGTTCTGTTGAGGGGACATATCGTTGCCCGCTATTTAAAAATTCGACTATGTCCATTTAGGTACTTTCTGAACCTTTTTAGTAGGCCATACAGAAACAAATATGTAACAATTTTTAGACGTGAAAATTGCAAAATACTTTTTACTGTGAAATTTTTAGAACTGGTATCTTAGCTTGAATTATTTGCGTTTTAAATATACTAGGATTCCATATTAGCATATTTGAGAGAGAAATTGACTATCAAGTATTCTAATATGATATTACTAGAAGAATATAATCATACAACAATTTTAAATTATTTCTGGTACATTAGATTAGAAAATTATATTTATTATAAAATTTTAATCAAGATTACTTTACTAGAACTGTAAAATATGTCATCCAGACATTTAAACAAATATTATGTTTGACATAACATATTGATATTAGATAAAACATGAAACATACTGTGTAGTTATGACAAAAGCTCACATAGAAATAGATAAAACATAAAAATGTAAGACTTAGTATAAAATAAAACGTGTGACATCCTGTTTTATTTTTTGTGTTCAAACAATAAATGTGCCTTTGTCGTGACTGAAATGTTGCATTTAGATTTTTTATACTTTTAAAAAAATTGTAAACAAATTTTTATTTTATTTAGAATTAAATATTTTTATATTTTTCTTTTATTTACAACCTTAAGCACAGAAAAGAATGGTTTTTATTGGGGTATTAGATACTTCCATATTAATATTATGTTTCTAAAGTAGCTACAATAGTTTGGTTGGCCCATGGTTTGGTCTACGTTTCTTTTCCTTTGCCATTTCTTTCCCTTTGCCATTTCTTTCCATTGCTTAATGTTTAGTTTTCTTATGTCCTCTTCCATCTTTGTTTAGGTCTACCCACCCGTCTTCTTTCTTCTACACAATGTCTTAGCACCATCTTTGGGGTTCTGTTGCCGTCCATCCTTATTATGTGTCCCATCCATCTAATTCGCTGTTCTTTGACCACACCGGATATCTTCCTTTCTCATTGTTCACACCGCGTTCCCAAATATTATAGGTCTTATTACCGTCTTATAAATCTGTAGTTTGTTTTCTCGATATCCCCTTATTTTTGAGCACTGTGTTTAAGGCTCCTACACATCTATTTCCCGCTGTGATTCTAGCTTTCATTTCCTCATTTATGTTCAGTTTTCTTTTGAATAGTTTTCCGAGATATTCGAAACTGTCTACTTCTTAAAATTTGTATTGTTTATCACTAGTCCCATTTTTTTTCTGATCTCTCTAATCTCTACCACTTCCTTCAGTTCTTTTTTGCTTCGTGTAATAATGGCTCTATCGTCTGATTACACTATACACTGGTGTTTCTTGTGATCACAAGAAACTTATATCTTATGTAAGTTGAAATATTTTTTAAGTTTCATTTTACAAAATTTCAAATGAACCCTATTCACAATTAGTTTTACAAATATAGAGGTAAATGTATGTAGTTTGGTCCGTCCAGTAAATTTTAAATTTACCTTTCTAATGACTGACAAAAATGTTTGTATTTACTGTTATCATCTATTTTGTTAAAATAAATAGAATTGTGTTTTATAATATTCTTGTTTATTTTGTTTATGTTAGTATTATATTTTAAGTATTTTTAGATATTCCATTTAAATACTTATTATGACAATTTCAAATTATTGTTATTTGCTTTATTTACACATTGTAAGTTGATAATTTATGTCAAATAAAGTTTTTGAAAATGTTTACTGTGTTTAATGCAAAATCACATTGTAAAATTATATTAGCCGTAAAAGACGAAGTAGCATTGTGCCACCTTGTATATTCTAATGTTAATCCCAAATAATTGTATTTCAGATAAAAAACATTTTGATGTGCTATAAATATATATATTTCTTAAATAAATAAGGGAATGTAACAATGATTTTCTTATATAAACAATATCAATATTATATAAATAGGCAAACTTCACATAGTAACAAATAAATATCTACTTCTAACAATATAATTGACCTGTTTAAACAGCAGTTAGAATCGAGCACAGATAATCTTAATACTGTATATATTTCTCAAAAATCGAGAAAAGGTGTCATTTTTATTCGAGAACCGAACAGATTCACAAGTGCTTTTTGAAAATATAAAGTTTCTGGATCTTACCCAAAATTAGCACTATCGCATGACCAACAATGAAGATAAAATAATGGTTTCAATAATAAGTGAATTTTTTAAACACTGTAATTATATAGACTTATTAAATAGATATAAAAAATAAACCTTAAAATCTTATTATTTAACTCAATTATGTGATTTCACTTATTTAAAAAAATATTATTAGAAATTGTACTAATAGAATTGAATATAATATTTAAAACCAATAAATGTTTAGTTTATTTTAATTTTATATTAACCAATTACACAGCTACTTACTGTCATAAAATACTTTAAAATGCGGTTTTATCTTAAGTAAAAGAAATATTGAAACTTGAAACTTTTTATAAAAGATGCTAACATATATGTTATCTAAAATAATTCTTATAAAAGTATTAATGAAAGTACAAACATACAGATTTAATAATAATTCATTTTAATTTTCCTTCAAATCTTGTTTTTCACTAATCACAGATTTGATGTAGGATAAGATATATACCTTATTCTTGTCTTTGGAGATTATAAAGCACATGCTCACTTTTTTTTCATATAAAAATAAAGGATCTGACAGCTCCATGTTAATATTTTAAATAGCAATAACATACGTTTTCATTTTGTAAAAATGGACTTTTTCATTCATTTTAATAATTCAAAATATCTAGTACGTTTTAGTACTTATATATACTTATATATCTCTGAACATGCACTTATTTAATTTTTTTAATAATCTCCTTTGGTGTATGAGATATATTTATACAAAGTTATGGTGAAAATGGTTTTTATCCGTCTTCAGTAGATTTAAACACCAGACGTTTAAAATTCAAAAAATGCTATTTTCAATTGTCTCAAATGTGTTACATAAATCAGCTCAATAAGTAGGTCTTATTAAAAATGCAAATCCACTTAAAAAAAAACAAATTTAATGTAGCTTTATTGGACCCTGTATAATTGAAAGAATTTTTAAAGTGTAGTCAGTAATTACATATCTTTTAAAAAAATCTTTAAAAAATGATTGCATTTAGACATAAAAGACTGTCCCGTTACGCGAAACAGCCCAAGTAAAATTGATCAATAGAAAAGTTACCTAAATTTCATAAATATTTAACAGTGCTGAATACACAGGTTATTTGGAGATTCGACATCGCTTGACAGATATTAACTACAATCCTCACGAAAAAAGATAAATGAGGTAAGGGATATAACTTATAAAGGATTCAAGAATAAAAATGAATTAAAAATCGAACAATATTTTGGCTTGTGAATTGGTGCACGATTTGTTGTCTACAAACTTCAAATTCTGATAGGATCAATATAATTTTTTCTAGTGCACGGCAGGTTAAAGGGTACTTTAGAAGTAATATTCATAACTAAAAGGTAAATTATTCCCAGTTTTAGCTGACAAAATAATAAAAAATGAAAATAGGGACTTTTCATCTGTGCAATAACTTAGAAACAAAACTACATAAAGAATCAAAATATGTTCAAATTTTTTGGTTTCAATGAATAGCGTCGAAAATATGAAAGCTAAAGATACCGTGATCCCATGGGTATGCGAAAAAATAAATAAAGACTTAAATACAATTAGGCCTAAATATTTTCAGATAAATATTTAGGTATATGTCGTGTACGATAAACAAATTTCACACTTAAGGAAAAAAAGTATGCTCCTAATCTGTTTTTTCAATATATGGATAGTCACTTTTTCAACAACCATACAATCATCCAAGACCAGAATTTTGTTCTAGATATTTGTTTATTGGTATTTAATACCTGTTTTTTTTTATTTTATTATAAACAAATATTTCCAATTGTTATTTACTTAAAAAAATTGTAAAAATTAACCCAATATCAGTATTTTCTTTTTAATAAATATTAAATTATTTAAAAATACGAAACTCGAATATGATCCCTATTGTAAATTAAATCAACATATCTTTGTTGGGATTCTAGTAATGTGAATGTTTTTTCATTGTAAATTTTACCTTAAGCGCCAGCCTTTAAACAACATTTGTAAATAATTTTTAACATCAGCTTCTCTTGGTAATTAGAGATGGTCCCAATTTCCAATTATAAAGGACACACCATAAAGTTGCAGAAAAAACGTGGACGTTGTTATAACCAGTTCCATACTCTCAATATGATGTTTGATTTGAAATCAGTAGCTTAGCGAATTTAAATTTATTCAACAATTTAATTATTGCAAATACACAAACTCATGTGTCAAACATAAACAATTAAAAAAATGACTTTTACAAAAAGATACAACAGAATTTGGTATCTCCGCATTTAATGGTTGCAAATTAATGGTGTGCCTTTTTCAAATGGAATCATGTCTACATATTTCTGTATTTCATAATCTGTTTTCAAAAGGGTCGTCATGGCATTACAATCAATAAAAAGAGGACAACATTAAAAAGTATCACAACATATAATATGAATTCATTAGAATTTGAATAAAAGCAGACAATTTTCTTTCTAAAAATTTCGTTTTTGACCTAAATTAGCTAGTTTATCGAATACAAGGTCAGTAAGCACAAAATTTTATAGGAACTCCAAAACATTTCGAAGGGACTTTGAGAAAATAAGATTAAATGAAAATTCGAGAATCAAATGTAATAACGGTACCATAATTTATAAAAATATGAACCATTTTGGTATCCATTCTCAAGTTTTCTAGTGAGATCTCGCTTTATATAATTTGGCAAAATAAGGGAACAATGTCAGTGCAGCATTTATTAATAAATACGCCCTGGAAATGTATTTGATAATAACAATAGCTGCAAATAAGCACACAGCCTAATACTATATTTTGAAAATAGCTGCTCTTTTCTGTACTATATGAAAATATAGAATGTAGTAACAACACTACAATAATGAGAATGTAATTGAGGAATCAAGAGAAAGGGTTACCGATTCTTTTCATCCCAAAACTCTTTTGCTCTTGTTCGGGGCTCCTCAGCACTTCAAATGGCATTATAGAGCTCTCAATTACTTCCCGGTCATCTGACGGAAAGTCTTCAAAACTCATGTTGCTAAAACCCCCATCACTTCGAACTTTAGAAGATTTCTTTGATTTGCCGCCACTTTTTTTGTGAGTACTAACTTTTGATGGTTTTTTCGACTTCTCAGACAAATTTTTACCATCATCGGAAGCATTGTCATCTATCAAATAATATTTTGGTTTCAGTTCTTTGTCCTTCTTTTTATCTTTTTTATTTTTATGAGACCCTTCTAGAGAATTGGAGTCCTTTTCATCAATAAAATCTAGTTTTAAACTACTTCTAGAAGCTCTAGGAGAAGGAAAATTTACATTTTTGGTTACTAAGTTATTTGGTTTCACAAGCTCGGTGAACAGTGGTTCTTTTTTAAGTATCTCCAAGCTTTCCCTCTTTATATCGTAACTTTCACGTTTAGATACTTCAAAACTATTGCGTTTAGGCATTTCCAAACTCCCACGTTTAAGTCTCTCGAAACTATGTCGCTTTGGTATTTCAAAACTGTTACGTAAAGACATATCAATAATGTCGTGTTTACGCAACTCAACACTTTCTCTAGATGCTCGGAATTCTTTGGGAGGTTCTGGGAAAGAATTTTTGAAATTCGTTTCAAAATTAACTTCTTCAAAATAGACGGCTTTCTGACTAGGAATATCAATTACGGGATTAGGTACATCTGGTTCCGGCGTGACAAAATCTGGTGACAAAAAGGGATTGGAATTAGGAGTAGTAACAGTGACATTTTGGTTTTCATGGTATTTCGTAAAGTGGTCCTCAAACGTTATTGGTATTATAGACTCATTATTTTGAGATACATCCTTGGCATAATTAACCCTGGGTTTTGTTTTAGAAAAAGGCGCTTGCGCAAATACATCTTTGTTATCTTCGAAGCTACTAGAAGGTGCTATCCATATATCGGCACTATTATTTCGGCCGTTTTTAGGTACCCACTTATGTTTAAATTTACTTTCGCATTCTGAATCTAACTCATCATCCATTAACAGGGGTTTTTCTCCATACTGATGACCTACAAAGAGCATATCTTCTGATAGTACAACCGATTTTTTTGCTAGCTCTCGTTGTTTAGTTCTTACTATTCTACTTGTACAGTCTTCCTCATGCGTAGCCATGCTCTCACATTCAGCATGATAAACTGACGACCCACAAGTTTTAATACTTTCGCTTATCGTTTCACTGATCGCATCTTCCTTAATCCGGGGTGCATCGTCTTCATCTACTCTTAAATCACTCGCGGATCCTATGGAATCATCTGATTCTATGTCACCGGCATCCTTTTCCTTATTATCATTGACATTTCGTTTCTTTTTACCGCTTTTATTTTTATCAGATCTTAAACTTTTAATAGGCATTTCCACATTTTTATAAACCGAATGAAGTTTTTCTGGAATGGTTATTTTCTTTTTCTTTTTGTTTTTAACATTTTCTTCCTCGGAGCTGCTGTTAGAGGAAGTTGCGTCATAAGTTCCCTGTGTTAACTTTTCGTATTTAGATCTATCTTCCAAAGGCGCTTTAACAAAAGGAGGCGAGACAGGCTGATCGGTTTCTGGTTCAGTGTTAATAAGTGCTTCACCTTCAGAGAGTGCTGCAAGTTGTTCAGGAGAAGAATCGTACAATAAATTTTCTTCTGGCAATGTTTCCGTTACTGGCTTTTTAGAGACCGCTTTAGCTGAAAATAATGCCATTTATTAAATTTATAACACATACACTTCATTAATTATCTAGAGACAACTTACTCTTTGATTTTGAGAACGGTTGAATAATAAAATGGTTAGTCTAGTGCAACTATTTCTGCAAACAATCACACAAAGCGTGTTACTGTTAGATCGGTTGAAGATTGTCCAAATTTTCAATGGAATCAATATATTTATCATAACGGTGTGCGTAAAGTACTTTTGGTGCGTAATTGCATTTACACTAACAATGCAAGGACAGCATTTTCTAATTTATAATCATATTTATGTTAAATCAATTTCAAGAAACTAAGGCTAGGTTAATTGAATAACCGTAGCTAGAATGTTAAATAAAAACTTGAAGGACTTGTTATTTATCTAGTCACTTGTAACTTTGTTGTTACATACCTAATTTATATTTTCTAAACTTCCATCTTATAATATTTCAAAACAAAATTAATATTTCAAATAAGGTGGTTTAAAAAAAATTAGAATTTATGTGTTAAAATCGCTTTGTAAATATAGAAAAAAAACAAAGCGTTTGTATCTGAAAACTACATAGTACGAGGGCTATTTTTTTCAAGATCCGATTGGTAGCGAAGTTAAAACTGAAGTGAAAATCAAAAATATGTTATTCGCAACATTCAAATACACTTTCCGGCTACTTCTCTAGATAATCGCCGCTCCAACTTAGATATTTGTCATAGCCTGGTACCAACTATCCAATATGTCTGTACGTCCTGCTTCAAATTCCTGCACCACGGCGGGTGATCAAACACTTCCTATCAAAAATGCTGCAGGAGGACCATCTTTGTTGCGGCTGCAGTGTGTGGCCGAGGACTCTCAAAAGAAGGACAATGTCTGATGACAACATTCCTTTTCGCGTGTTTTGAATTGCCCTTCATAGATGTTAAGAGTATAAAACTGCAGTGTTGTTTGTGCCACGTTACATAAATTCCATCAAGACAACTCCTTTTCGGTCCCAGAATGCAGAAGCCTTATACTTTCTCTTGGAGACAGTTAGCTTACTCTTCTTTGGTTTACTTGAGGAATGAGAATTCATCCACTGGTTAAATTGCTCATTTGTTTCTTCCTTTTTGAAATAGACCAATGACACGTCCCCTGTGACAATTTGGTTCAAAAAATCTTCTCATTCATCATGGTAAAGCTAGAAAAATGTTAAGGGAGCGACCATTCGCTGTGTTTTGTAATGATCAGGCAACACTTTAACGACCCATCTCGCACACAATTTGTGGTATTGAGGTATTTCACTCGCGATAATATAGAGAGCTGAACATGAAATTTCAGGAAATAAACCACTCAATTCAGAAATTGTGAACTGATGATTTTCTCAAATCGCCTGAGCTATTCGCTGATCTAGATCATCTGTTGAGACTCACTTCTTCCCCTAACTACCTGCATCATGAATGTCTGTACGTCCTGATTCAAAGTTCCTGCACTATTGTCTCAGTTTGCTATCGCTTATAAAGTTTTCAACCTACACATTATTCTATCTTCCATGAATTTCGGTTACATTGCAGCCCTCAGCATGAAAAAATTGAATTACATAACACACTTCACATTTGGCGGGAGACTATTCTTGTACACATGTTTTCGTGCTCACTGCGCACTCAGAATAGATAAGTCCGATGTGACGCTTTCGACGGAGATACTAGAGACAGTGTGCAATACATCTGCATAAGGCTTCAATGTATTTACACTGTAGTTCTAATTTCGCGACCAATGTAACCTTGAAAAAAACAGCCCTCTTATTTTATTCCACTATGTAATGAGCATTAGATAAATTTGTAAAAAAAGCAATTTTGAAACGTAGTAAAACTATGATCAAACAGCGAATGTTTTAGATTACAAAAAAATATTTATTTGTAAAATGATAATAGAAAATAATTTGAAAACATCAACCAGCTTCTAATCTGCTTCACATAACACATATTTGTATAACCTTACTAAATGAAATTATTTCGTAATTATATTATTTTATATCTTCTTCCTCAAATTCGCAAATTTATGTTTTACGAATTTTTACTTTATAACTTATATTTGACGCTTTGAAGAAGTCGATAAAAGCCATTCATTTTATCGGAGTAGTTGTAAGTTAATGTCAATGTTAAAAAATATTTGTTATTAACAAGGATCGCAAAACGATTTGTCTAACAAGGGCGTATTCAGATCGTCTGAATACAATATCTATTTTGAAAATTTATGTTGAAATTCGTTTTTTCTTTTTATGGATTTTTGACTTATGGAAATAAATGATAAATTTAGTTAATTCTGTTATATATGTCAATAAATTAACGATTGAGTTTTAACAAAAATTAATTAAGTTCTAAATAATCAATTTTCAAGAATAGACAGGACACTCAATCATATAAAAATTCGAAACAAACAGTTCTTTTATAATACATTAATAGAAAAATACTAACAGAATTAAGTGTATACTTTATCATTCATTTCCATAGCTCAAAAACATTATAAAAGGAAAAAAATAAATTTCAACATAACAATCAAAATCCGTCTTTCCGTTTGCATTGGACCCGGTATGTTTGCAGAAACATAGACAAGAAAGAAATAAAACAGATACCGATAAATAGTGCTTGACTAGTAAATTTTCATACAAATAGCCACCTTGTATTTAGACGACCTGAATACGCCCCTGTTAGATAAACCGTTTTGAGACCACTAGTTATTAAAGATTTATCTATTTCAAAGTTGTTTATCTGTTAAATATTGTGATTAACGACAGTCAGATTCACGACTTTCAAATAGATAATTTTTTATTGACAATTATTTTTTACATTAGTATTAGATTTTTAACCCAATAATTGCTAAAAAAAGGCTGTTTCAAAACAGGTAAGTGTTAATGAAAAATATAGTAATAACATTTTGAAATGATAATATATATGAACATTACTTTCAATTATTATTTAAGTATTAGTAAGAACAATAATTATTAGTTAGTGATCCCACCACCAACATTCTGGAACAGCCATTTTTAGAGATATTAGGGAAATTATCAGGTCAAAAATAAAAATTTCGCCTTAAAATTTTTACCTTTCACTCGATAAATGGGTAAATAAGTATACGGAAGCTTATAACATAAAGCAATGTTTATTGCTAATAAAATACAATAATAGCTGTACAAGAATATGTCAAATTTTTATAGTTAGTAGACGATCACAATAATACAATTTTGAAGTACTCTAAAAATAAAAGATTATTTATTCTAAACAACAAAAAGCATTAACTCAAAGCTAATGTAAACAACATAAAGAAGAAAAAGATTAAAAAATTCCCAATAGAAAAATATTTCTAAAAATGCTGTTCCAAAATCATAATGAGATACCTAAATAAACAATGACCCTGGTAAACATAATACATACATAGAGATTTAGTAACTCATAATCATTTGTGTTTCAGATTTCGATAAAGTAAAAACTCATGTATCCAACTAACCACCTCATTTAAAAACTGTTTTTTAATTTAGCATTACTTTGTAGCTCATATTTTAGAAATATATCTCCATCACCAATTTGACATAGAATTTTTGGAAAACTTTCTTACTATGTTATTATTGCAACTTTGTCGAAGTCAGAAACAACATAATCGTGTTTATAGCGGATAAATAAAATAGTTACCAAAAATCAAACTAGATTTGGAATATTAATTGCAAACTATTTTCATAAAGTCATAGATTGCTTCAACACTATCATTTATTAATTAAACTAGTTTCCATCAGAAAAATATGAAATAAATAAAATACAATTGAAAATAAAAATTTTCAATTAGTGCCATATAATTCGAATTTTTTTTATTACAAATGAATTTATTTTTTGTCCTAGAGAAATGTTAATAACTATCTTGTTATAAGATGGAAACTACTTCTTCTGCAATGTACTTGGTATTTTATTTTTTAAACCTAGATTAGACTATTAACACAAATAATACACAGTAAATTATTGTTTAACATTTTTTTAATACCGGGTTCGTCCAAACGTTCCTACCTATTTGGGATGTATTACGAACTGGCAATTAATTTAATCGCAATTAAAAAGTAAAGAATATTGTTTAATTTTAATAATTTAGTATTTAATAAGATAATCAATTATTATAGGTTAATGACCCAATGAAACCACACCACTAATATTCCATATTTTTTTTTAATAAAGGTAACTTATATAAAAACTTTTTTATGCCTTTTGAAACCAATGGGAAATTATATTCAAAAACTCCATAACACAAAGCTAAATTATATTGAGTTATTGTTCATAATAAATAATCAAATATCGAGAATTTTAGGCAAGACTAAATCTTAGCTAAGAAAACCTACTAAAGTAAAATAAATAGTGATGAAATTAGTTAAACGCAATAATTAAACTGCATTATAACCTAAGTAGCTTGAAAATTGTCAACCTAAGCATATTAAAGATGTTAAGAGCTATTGACTCATTGCCTATTTCAACATACTTTCATTAATACACAATGGACATAAGGTTCTTCATGAAGATAAACAACAAAAGACCCGGCCTTTTTATTTCTCAACTTGGGAGTCCCTTAAAGTTCGATACAAACTAAAACCCTGTTCACCTACCTATAAAAAGTTATAAGAGATTTTCCCTGTAATGTACAATAAAAACCAAAGAAAAGGAATAACCAAAATACTCGCAAAATTAGAAGTTTGGCGAACCCTGTATAATAAATGCGGTATTACATTCAAACGTCTTAGCATGATGTTTATAGTTTTTTACTTACTAACCATGTTATTTAGGTACCTAATCTCACACAGCAAAGTCTAGAACGATTTTATAATTTTACGGGTGTATGACTAGGATCAAGGATAAATTTAATTCTTTCTTTTTGGAATGATAATAAAATATTCCGATGTTTAAACTCAATACTAATTATTCTACAAATTTTTATATATATACTTTGTAGACAACATTAGATATGAAGAAATAAACTCATTTATAATACACTTTTTGACTTGCATCAGTTTCTGTGTCAAGTGTCATTTTAAAAAAATGTGATTTTTAAATGAATCCACATTAATTAATTTAATAGTACGATATCTATTATTTGGTCTTTGTATACGATAGTTTTGTCATCAAATTAGAAATGCTGAAAAGATGCTATGTATAAAAAAAATCAGGTTTATAAATATATTTATTTCTAGAGCAATAATTTTTAAGCAATTGATTTTGACGACCTTTACTGATTAAAAACTAATAGACGCAATGTTAATATTTTTTCCTTTTGTTTAATTGCTTAATAAAAGACATTTAACATAAAATGAATTTAGGTTGTTTATGAATCTTCTGAAAAATTAAAATTTGTAACTTGCACAATTATAATGAAAAAAATGTTAGTAATTATTTGTAATATAAACTCTAATAGCTATGTCAATTCTTAAATTCAAATAATACATTCTTCAAATCTTGATCGTCAAAAATCTCGGGAAATAATATAATCTGTATTATAACAATAATATTTTTAACTATTTTATAATTAAACCAATTTCAAAATAGGTTTTAGTTGCTATGGGTGGTAGTGATAAGAAATTCTTTCAATAATAACAAATATTCTATATAACAATTTCATCTGAAATTCATATATACTGATATTTATTTTCAAGATATATCATAAGAAATATTGCTCTAGATATAAAATATGGGTTTCAATACATATTACAAACAAATAAATTAAAGTTTTGGTTACAGTCCACAATCCTCAAATATAATGAAGATATCAAGCACCTTTTAATAATACAAATAAATTGGTGATAAAGGCCCTTGTTAAAATCCAATAATAAAGCGAGTTCAGTGATATTTTTTGAGGTAAGCAAAAACATGTGATTCTGTTCGATCTAATGGTAATAAAAAAGAGAACATTGCTTTCTGATGTTATTAAGAATGAACAGTTAAAGAAACGTGTGTCTACAAATTTACACTGATAACCGTTTCGTTTAGCAAATCTTTTATTAAAAATGAAAATAGTATACAGATTTGGAAAAAGTTTTATGGACTATTGGAGAAATAATCATTATAGGAAATATGTACATATGGATGCATGGCTAGATCACTGCTAGATTGAGAAAGAGAACATATTGTAAGTTATTTTATTACATGGGCATTCTTATTAATTAAACCAACAAATTTCTCGTACTCAAAGATTTTGGTTAATATCACTAAGATTAGAGCTGCAAATGCCCTTATTCCGCACATGTTAGTAGTTATATGCGATATTCAGATTTCAATCTCATTTCGACCATAGTGGGTGATGTTTACCTAGTTTTTCTCACCTAGTAAGATCAACGGTATCATCTATCCATTGCAAAGGTGGCCGGCCATTAGAAATAATAATAATAATAATAATAATAATAATAATAGCCATAGTTTCTCATCACAAACTCTGCCACAGCTTCTGTGATTCACTCCTAGGTGTATGAATTACAGGGAGAGTATTATTATTATTAATATCAATATTAATGAGATGTATGGCGTTAACAGTTATTTATGTTGATGTGGTATTCAGAGTTAATTCCAGCAGGCCGCCAAATCTAAGAGAGTGTGAGTGTTTTTCAGGCTTTTCTTTACTTAGTAACAATAAAACTAATAATAACCACTTCCCCTTATAAGCTTTCTTTTCTAGGATTCACTCATAGAGGAGAGAATTATAGAGAAAAATTATTATTATTAATCCGCGTCTATCTTATTTAAACGGGTTAGTCCATAAAGCTCTTTCCTGATAGGTATATTATAATTGGTGAGTGACATTTCCATATTATCTCATAAATTAGGGATAAAGACCTTAATTTTGGATTTAGAAACTATTCCCACGCTTTAGTTTATCCAAGTCTGTTAAAAAATATTTGATATTTTTTAATGGAATTTGAGAAGGAATGAAACAAATTGTAAAATACGGATCCATATACATTATTGCAAAAGTTATAAAGTAGGTTTCCAGTAAATGATATTTATTAAATTAAATGATCATTTCAGTCTGGAGTCACACTCAAGCGACTATTTTTTTGATGGAGATATCACTGATTATCGCCGGAAACGATGACTGGCGTTTAAATTTTAAGATAATTATAAATAGCCCTTTATAAACATCATATAAATAATATAATAAATATCAAATAAACAAATAGGCTAGAGTGAATAGGTAGTGCAGTAGACATCAAATCGTAATAAAATGTTTCAGTGTCGTCACGCTTGATTTCTGGGGCTGTGGCTACAGACCAAAGGAGTCCAAAGAGTGAAAAAAAAATTCTAAATCCAAAATTTTTAATATCTAATGAACTTACCTAATTTTTGAGGTAAAGTGGAATGTTGCTTTAAACAACTTTCATATTTAAAACAGTAAATTTTATTTTTATGGTCTTCTTGAAAAAGTATTGAGCTATTGCTAAACACAACGGTAAATTCAAAATTAAGTATTTTAAAACATACATCATATCTTCCTGTCTTTTTATTTAGCAATACAAAGAAGTAATTGAAAAACTAAGCAATATTGAAAACTTTAAAGGACAAATCATGCTAAATATAAGACCTAATTGCAATCAAAACTAATACCGATTTTTAGAAAATCCCGCTGTGAAAATTTTAAATAGAAAGCATATTTACAGCATTAGTAAACACCTTATTATTCTCATTAAGTATGACTGAACATATTCAACATTGATCACTATCAGTAAATATCTGTTAAATAACAATTCTTTTGTTATATCTTCTCTAGTGAATAATAAAAAGGTACTAAATATCACATACTCTAGCATAAAAAAAAATATTGAGAAATTATTGTTGACGTTATTTCTGTACGAAAAAGACATCTAGAGATACAAGAATTTAAAAATGTTTAAAAATTACGATTGGTTACCTGAGGAATGTAATCCTTTGTTAGTCCTATCTCGATTACGGACAGGAAGACTAAAAGGGGCTCTGCTGAAGGGATCTTCCGAACCAGACATCGTACGATTTTCTTTTGACTTCATACCTTGCAGACCTGTAAAGATTATTAAAAAATTATACAAATTTACAGGTTACGTCACGTCCCAGTAGAAATACATTGGTATATTTCAACTAAAAAAACCACATAAGGTATGTATGAAAATTGGTAAACTAAATTGATATAGATATATAGCTATTAAAAAGGATCAAATTTTTAGTAACACAAAGTTTTTTTTTATTGAAATAAATTTGAAGATAGAAACTTAAAATAAATACTTGGTGAGAACTTCTACTTAAAAATAAAATATAAGAAATATAACAGCTTACTATTTAGATATAATATTAAACATTAGTTTCAAACAGAAATGAAATAATAGCTTGTTTAAGTGAGAATAATTTGAAATTTTACGAAAACAACTTACCTTTCTAAGTTATAGGACAAATTAAATAAGTTTGATAAACTTTATTACCAGATAACCAGCTAAGCGTGTTAAATTTTTATCTTCCTGATTATATTTACATTTAATTTTTTGTAAACTCATTATCTACCCTAAATTTTTATGGCAAACACACATTTTTATATTGTGTAATAATAATTACGCGTTTTATACAATTATATTCCGAATAAAACTGACCAAAAACGTTAACGTTTTTATGACAAGCGAAAGGATTTGACTTTACAATCAGCAAATAAACCAAAAGCAGCAATTTTTTTAAATATGACTGGGTTTTCCGTTTACATGCATACATATGAAGATATTTTGAAACTAATATTATTTTAACTGTTTCTCTTTAATTCGGAATAAATGGGTTTCTTTGTTTCATAATCTATTTCTCCTTAATGTAAAACAAAAACAATAATTATAATAAATATTTTGTTTCAACTAGAAAACATGTTGAAATCGATAATTAGGATTTTCATTTTCTTTGTTTATTTTTTAATTATATGTATAAAAATTTAAAAGGTCGTACGAAATTTTTATTGTTTTATTTAATAACAAATTATGTACAAGTTGTTTCTAGGAACGCACATTTTTACCCTTTCTGTAAAATAAACGTATAATGTTTATTAGCTAATAGTAATAAAAATAAACAAAATATACTCGTCAATAAGAATGTATATTTCGGTCTTTCTTCATTAGAAGCTCTGCATTTTGTAACTTAGTCTATGTAGTGTATATGTTAACAGAATTTATAATGAATGTACTGTAACGAAGTCGTTAATAAAAAGTGAAATAGATTTAATAAATTATTACTTACTGCTGCTACTTCCCCTTCTAATTTTATCAAATTCAGCGCCAAAAATATGGTCCTCAGTCAGTTGGCTAAAAGGCGGTTCTTCAAATGGGTTCCAATCTGCCACGTCAGCTGAAAGAGATCTATTATCCAAACCCTTACTTCGACTTACATCAGTCGTTGATGCAGATGTACCCATTGCAGCCAAAGTCCTGTTTGGATCCTCTGGTTCGGCAGGAGAAGTCATGTTGCGTGGTTTTATTGATGATTCGAAGGGAGCCAAGAACTGAGATGTTTCTGAAGCGTAAGTTCTGTTTCGAAAATAAGATTAAGGTATAAAAATAATTATTGTTGAAACATTGGCTTTGTTTCAATAATCGATATAACGGTGCCAACTGCCTTATTTTTCAAAGAAATGTAAAACTAGTAGTAAATTGTTAAGAAGATACTCTCAATTTATAATTTTATACATTTTTTTATGATTTTAATAAAAAAATATAAAATCTCAAATAACTTTTAAAGAAAAATGGTCTAATCATCCGCTTTCAGGATACCCATAGTTTAGTTCTAAATACACAAGCCAAGATAAAGTTACAACTTACTTATTGAAAGCTGTAGTATCACTCATATTACGTCTATGACCTCTTGGTACTGCAAGCGTAGGGGAAGAGGGTGGGCTATTGCTCCCAATGACATTGCTAGACTCAGTCAGCCCAGATCTCATATGCAACGATACCCCTTGAATGACATTTGCAGCGAGAGGATTTTCAGGTGATACCGGCGACACAACGCTTACCGGCAAACTAGCTGGAGCTTGACTCGTAAAACTATCCATTTTATTCCCATTATTAGCATCAACAGCAGTAGGAGAAACTGAGGAATCATCTCGGAAAGGATCAGGATAAACGGAAGACTGAAATAGGGAATCTAATTGAGGTGGATGTATCTCAGGAGTAGGAAAAAAAATTGGAGAAAAATTAGAGTTAGTTGCATTAACGTTGTTAGGAAATGCAGGAGTATATGGAACGTTACCTTGGAAATTGGGTTGCATGGTTGGTGCCACAGGACTTTGAGAATTCTTTGCTAATGTTGGACTAGGACAAAGAGCTAAGGGAATATTATTCAGGTTCAGTGGAGCTGATGAACTGCCCTTTGGTCGTTGCCGAGGCATGACACTAGTTCCTTCTATCATGGGTGCTAGGGGTTTGCTAGTTTGCACTTTAATCTGGGTTTTCTTCATCTCGGATTCAAAAGGTGGAACAGGAATGTCATCTAAATTTGGTGTAGGCGATTTCTATATTAATGAAGATAAAAATAATTTTAATCTGTATTCAAAATAAATTCTAACAAGTACAGGAATGATTCTCCGTTTAAGGGAACATAAATTCTGTAAATTTATGGGAAAATGTAAAACTCAAACTAGTGCATAAGAATGAATTTTCTAAAGCAAATCACCTATGTTTTTACTTAATTCTTGCTAATGTGCATACCAACTGAACAAATCTACATGAGGGTTTTGAGCGAAAAATGAAAAATGTGAGAATCAAGTAAATGAATTCACCTCCATTGAAACAGCATATTCTTTTACTGGTAAATATGATTATTGGATATTAGAAACTGCTAGTAAAAAATCGTTAGTTTAAATATTCGTTAACTGTTACTAATATTTTTAAATACAATTGAAACAACTGTTTTCCCAGTTATTGGGTTTTTGCTGGAACCCCTTAATATTTGGTCTTAAGAGGAATTTTTTAGAATTACATGTATTTTTAAAACAAATTTTATTAATTATTGAAGTTTAACTCACCATTAAATTTTTTACAGGATTCTCTTTACCTAATAATTGAAAGGCGACAACACTAACTTGGTAAATATCTGGCCTCTGATCTGGGTCAGGTTCTAACATATACTCTGAAAAGAGAATGAAATTAGTTACATATTGTAGATGAATATGTTTCAATAATTTACATACTTATTAATTGATACAATCCTTTGGAATAACGAGAATTATCTGGAATGCTAAAGTTTCCACTCTGAATGGCTAAGGTACTCTCTCCAAATGGTAATGTAAAGAAACATAATTTATATAATAAACAGCCTAAAGCCTGAAACACAACAACTAGTTGAATCATATTAATTTAACTTTGAAATCAATTAATCTTATTGGTTGATTTATGTCATTCTCCTATCTCTCTTTCTTTCCCTTTCTCTCTCTCTCTCTCTCTCTGTGCCTAAACGAATGATGAAAATGCAGGTTTATAAAGTATTTAAAGACACATAGGCAAAATTTAAAGGAGTAAAAGAATACGATAAATACGTATGTTATATATATATATATATATATATATATATCCGAGAGAGGATAATAATGTGCCCCCGCTCTGCCGAACTAGTGGTACAACTGCAATTACCGGTACGTTACTATCAAATTGACTGGAACGATGTTTCCACCTCTATAGATCCCTACTTCAAAATATTAATAATACGTTATCTCTCTTTCATTCGTTCTTTATCACTCGCATGGATTGATGTATATAGGCCAAATCTGTACTTATGTATGTGCGATAAAAGGTAGTTGCAGTACCCGTTCTCATACTATTATCCAGTGAGGATATTGTCTTATTAACCATAGCAATTTCTCTAAACCTTTTTGCTGAAGGAAGTTTGGGGTACTAAGATGTTTCAAGAGAGGTAGTGTGGCATAAGAAAGCTACTTTTTTCCAAATTGTTCAATTTATACCTTATATTTGAAATCAACAATATGAGAATTCAAATATGTAATACAATTTATAATGAAAATCATTATAGTACACATATGCTAACAAAAATCAAATGTATACTATGAATTATTTAGGCAAAAGAGACTAGTGCACTTGTTCTATACATATTTTTAATCAAATATGGTAAAATGAACATAAGCAGCTAATTAGATAATTAACTCTTTACGTTTTTAAAGTTTAAATATTAAATTATGTTATATTATTAGTTTGACAAATATTTTCATGCATCAATATTCTACATAATTAGATATACAAAACGTTCTATCTTTTAAAGAAACACAAAAAGTATTTAATTACTCCAAAAATAAAGTTATTCATAAAATAAGTGGCATCTAATAATACCTACTTAAAACATTCAACATATTTTAGTGACATGAGTAATAAATCAATAATTTATATAAATCTAATTCTAGTTTATTTTCGACAAGGTTATATAAATTTTTTAAGAATAGTTGTTGACAATCTTCATTTAAATAAGTAAAACTTTCAGTGACATCAGTATAATACATATTAAGTAGGAATATAAATATTTATATCACTTCATAAAAAAATGAGATAAAACATTACAGAAAATTCATTACATACCCAAATATCAGCTTTGGTTGAAATCAGTTTGCCACAATACATATCCACCATTTCTGGAGCCCTATAACTTAAAGTTGTATAGCGTTTTATTTCTTCTTCTACTGTTGATACACCCTTTTCTAAAGGATTTAATACTCTAGCTGTAGCTGAACCAAAATCACACAAAACATAATTGCCATTTTCATTAACTAAAATATTCTCTACCTAAAAAACCATGAAAATTTAATAAGTTATCCCAAAAAAAACATCAATTATTTATTTAAAAAAATTGTAAAGACGTGTATTTCATTCTTACTTTTAAATCACGATGAATTATAGGAGTCTTGCAATGATGTAGTCGAGAAACTGCTTCACATATATCACAGAATATGGTCAAAACTTCATTCTCAGTAAAATTTGCCTTTCCTCGACTTTTCATCATTCCAAATACATTTTCCTGGCAAAAATGCATAAGTAATAAGACTTCATAGACACCTCCTCCAGTTGCGGTCAAACTTGAGTCCACATAACCTATAATATTCTTATGACCACTTAAACTGCTCTAAAAAGTAAAAAACATCAATTATAATAATAAAAAAAAATTTGAAATGATAAATTTGTCAACTATTAATGTTCAATAACACATTATTTTTTTATATTTAATATAATTTAGAATCATATTTAAAATTACTAATTACTAAAGTTTGATAGCACAAGATGTAGCCTTACAGACTTACACTTTCATGAAAAAGGATTAAGAAAATAATGTTTATAAATCAAAACTTAAAAGAGCAGTTTTGGATTGTTAAAAATAATGTGTGAAATATGTGTAATAGTGTGAAATATTATTATTGTACTAATCTTACCGCAATTTGTATCTCTCTTTTTGCAACATTAAGATCTTGTTCATTATTAACATACATTCTCTTAAGAGCATATTTGGTTCCATTACTTGCTTTTACAGAATATACGATAGCAAAGCCACCTTCAAAAAGAAATGTAATATACACTACTTTCTGTCATTGATTTGATAACTGCATCCACCCCCTTTTAAAGAAATGGTAAGTATTTCAAACTTACCTTCAGCTAATACATCTTCCACAGTTACGGTTTGTCTCCCAACTGTAAAGACTTTTCCTATGTAATTATTGCTCTCACGAGATGTATTGTCGATTTTTGTTTCAATTTTAGAAAACAACTTTTTCATTTTGTTTATTGTTGTACCCTGTACACATTTAATTTTATAATAACTTTCCCTATTTACTTATTTAAACATCACCTGTAATAATTTGAAATCAAATATATTATTTTTTACATTTAAATTTCAATAATAAAATATTTTTTTATAATTACAGCATTAAAAAATTGGTTCAAGACTAGATAAAACGACAAATGATGGAAATTTGACAAATGAATAATGAATGACAAACCAATCCAACTTATGCCTTTTATTTCTCTGGCATACAGTTACTGAGCTAATAAAATTGAAAATGTTTAACTCTGTATAAGAATTAATATGAAATATTTATTGTTTTATTAGAAAAATTATTGCAATTTCCGAAACAATGATAAAAATAAAAAAAAACAATTAAAAATGGAACTATCTTCTGTGATCAGTCTATATGAATCTATAAGTATAGTACAAAAAGAAGATATGGCAGCTGTTGAGAGATGTGAGATTTGTTTTGTATTTTGTTTAGAATTTATTTAGTATTTCTATCATTTTTTTGTAATATTAAGATATTTTGTTAAGAATTTTATAAAATCATTTTTGCGAAATTTGCGTTGGGTCCAAATTATTTGTCAACAATATTTGAATCTATACATTCAATAATATTGAATTTAAGGACTGGTAAACATTTTAATCTGTAAAGTGAATAGTAAATTTCTAGAAAATAAACTGAAATTAAAAATGGAGACCGTTGACATCCAGGCTATGGAATCAAAACTGAGTGATGTAACAGTTACTGCTATTCCAATGAACAATAAAAATGCTAGCATAATACAGCCGCCACAACCTGCTGTTAAGCAAGACCCAGGACAATCTAAATATGCACAACTTTTAGGAGTTATTGAAGAAATGGGAAGAGAAGTTCGACCTACTTATGCTGGGAGTAGAAGTTCAGCAGAAAGGTTAAAAAGAAACATTGTTTCTGCAAGGATATTAGTTAGAGAATGCTTAATTGAGACTGAGAGGAGTGCCAGGCAATAGATTTAGTCAGTAAACTAGGTTCAGATTGTTTATATATATTAATTAAAGTACCGTCCAAAGAATACGGAAAATTTACCCATAAACACAAAGTTTGATCTTCTAAAAACTATCAAGAATCTTCTACCATGAATTTTGAGTTATTTGATATCTGTAAAAAAAGCCTACTTAAGTTCTTTATTACCTTAAAACATTCGATTTTATTAACCTTTTTTTATAATTTTATATCTTGGAATTGGAAAACCCTTAATTATATTTACACAATGTATGAGAAAAGAATTTCATGTATAATCTATTATTTCGAACCGTGAAGCAACAGAACATTTTATATTTTCTTTACTCTATTGAAGAGTATAGCATATAAAATTTAAAGAACTGTGGTGCAAGAGAATACTTATTAACATATATATTGTAGGTCTTTTTGATTTTTTTAATTTCCATAGCAAATTGTTAAAAATGGTAGATTTTTGTTTACATAATTTTATAAACAAGTTGTACCATTGTGATATATCCAAATACAAATGAATTTATACAGGTATACAACAGTACAAACAAATACAAGTTAGGGAACAGATGTATATTTTATCGCATAACATAGATGTATTTGTAATAATGGTTATCATATTTAATACAATTTTTATAATTACTTTTTAATTTAATGAGTATCTAAAAACGTTCTCCATCCATAATTATAATTGTAGATTCCTCAGAATCACTTCAAAAAAAATACTTAAATAAATGTGTTCTTAATTTTTAATGCAAATTACATAAATAATTAAAAACTATACATTTCATTTCATTTCCTTTTAAAATTGTAAGTATCCAATTCATTATAATTTTTGTTATTAAAGGCTAGACAAGTTGATATTTTTGTTCAAATAGCTTTCTTGCATGGATGGGTTAAAATAAATGAAAATGCATTATATTAAACCAGTTTCTTGATAAATATGCTAAAAGATGCTATACTAATTTCATTTTTATCAAAAATAAGTAAAAATGTAAAAATCTATTAATATAAATACAACCCTATGAATAAATATTAATTTAAAAATAAATTTAATCTTGATCAGATAAGCTTAAATTTAACTGCTAGTAGCTAGTTCTTCTGCTGGAGATTCATTTGTGGTGTGAACCGTTACTGGTGGTAAGTAATAAGATTTTACAAGGCTGTGCAATCTAGCTACTTCAACATCTTCTCGTTCTAAAGCTCGCAACATTTGGGAAAATTTTATTATTCCATCTCTTCCTTCAGGATAACCAAAATTCTTTATTACGTCCATCTGTATTTGTATTACTATAGGGAAGAGAAATTGCATCATTTTTAGCATCTCGTTACCTACATTATCTCTTGCTTCCTCTAGTTTTTGGACATTTTCTGTCGTTTGTAATTCTTCTAACGTTTTATTAAGAATTTCTCGTGCTGTATCTACCGTTAGTGTAATAATTGTTTCAGATTTAGACATTTTGAGAAAAATCTCAATTATTCTTCTATTGCTAGGAAGCAAAAATATTGAAACTAAAATGAATGTGGATAGATCAAACTGGATATATTCTGCGCACACGCCTAAGTTTTCATATCTTAACTGTATTAAGCTTACCGTTTTGTAAATCAACCTTCACCTAAAAGTGCACAAATAAAAGTTTAAATAAATGAAAATTTACCTAAAGTTAATATACGAGAAAAAGCTAGAACAAGTCATAAAAAATTAATCCTCAATTGACATTCTTCTTATGTCCTTTTCGATTCGGTCTTGATCTTTCGGGTTATTATTCATTTTCTAGTCTTCTTTTTGTTAAAATAAGCCAATTTTAACCTTATTTATTTGAATAATTTAATGGTAATTACAATTTAATATATGCAATATTAAAACTCAAATGGAATCCAGTAATTTTCAATGCTTGTTTTCTTTTGAAACTGAGTACAATGCAGATTCTGTTGAATGGTGTCCTCATGAGCCCCATCAAAATGTATTTGTTTGTGCTAATTATCAGCTAATAGAAAATGCAACAGGTAAATACACTAATTATGTACACAAATACCAAATCCATATAACTTCAAATTACAGATCATTGCAATAAGCGATTGGGAAAGTTATTACTCTTTTCAATACATCCAGAAAACGGCTTAAAATTATTACAAGCGATTAATACATCTGCAATATTGGATCAAAAGTGGTGTCACAAAAAAATTAAGACCTCCTCAATTCTTGCTGTTAGTAATGCTGAAAGAAGTGTAGATATATATAAACTCAATGAAGATACCTTGCAACTTGATTTGGTAACAAAATATACTGTAGATGCTGATAAATCAGAAACTTTAGTTTTGTCTTTAGACTGGTCAACAGGTATATCTAATTGTGATAAACCTGAAATTGTTTGTAGTGATTCAAAGGGCAATTTGCATTTACTAGAATTAAATGGCGATAATCTAACACTCAAAGAAAGCTGGCATGGACATGATTATGAAGCTTGGATTGCTGGATTCTATTACTGGGATACTAATATTATTTTTAGTGGTAATGAAATATAAGACCCGATTTATTTGTATTAAAGGCACAGTTAAGAGAATGGAATATTTTCTTACTTAGTAGTAAAATATTTAAATTACATTACATTGGTGACTAAAAACTTTGGTTAATTGTGAGTACCTAAGTCTTGAACTACTTAAACACAAAATCAAAAATTCCACTCTATGTTCCTTTTTGCTAACTATATTACCATCATATTAACATTATTGAAGCTGAGGTGCTAACTATGTTACCATTATTAGAAGATGATTACAACTAATCTTAAGCTAGGAAGTTAACTATTTATACTATTCCTATTTCCTATGTTTGATAAATTATGAAAACTCAAGTCATTCTTCACCAAACAATACAATGGACTGTAACGGGTGGCATTTTCTCCTTATTTAGGCTGTTCTTACAGCTCTAAATTTCTGTACTTTTATATATGCTACTAGCAATCTGCCATCATTAATATTTCTAATTAATTTAAGATGATCTAGAATTACTCTATGACTGCTGTTAAGAGCATATTCGCCTTTTTCAGTTTCACCATATCTTAAATGAGTTAAATATTCTTTAAATTTATAAATCATCTCCTGATGAAGCTAACCTAACAAAAAGCACGTCAGTGCAGTATTTTGATGGTTGAAGACTAAGGCAGCAATTTTATATAAAGCAATATTCCAAATTCTTGTAAAAATATTTTTGCAATTGGAATCAATTTAAGGGGACAAGGTTAGCTTATTTTTTAATTCTCTTAGGTGGTGATGATTGCTTATTTTTGAAATTTGATCAAAGAGTAGGAACTTTACCAGTTTCAAAAAATAAAAGTCATGAAGCGGGTGTAACCTCTTTTCACTCTAACCCAACCAAAGAATATCTTGTTGCAAGTGGTAGGTAAGTTTCTTCATTCAACTTTTTAATTGTAACTAAAGAATTGTAAATAATAATAATGAGTAAACACTGTATTTAAAGATCTAGATAGACCAAGAAATTATTTCCATAATTAATTGTGTCGTAATAAGGACACTGTGTTCATTAAACCCTTTATGATACATTTTTCTTGTAATAAATATTTATTCATAATACATTTTAGTTATGATGAAAATGTACGTCTTTGGGACATAAGAATGATAAGATCAGAATTAAGTACTATTAAAATGCCTGGGACACTTTGGAGACTTAAGTGGGATCCTTTTCAAAATAGTAAGTTGTTAGCAGCATGTATGCTTGGAGGTGTACATATTATAGATGTTAAGTCTAATAAAATGGAAATTGTTGGAAACTGTTATGAACATAAAAAAATTGCATATGGTTCAGATTGGTCTTATTTAAATGAAAAGGAATGCGGTAATTTTGAAGGAGTAGGTCAATGTATTATTGGCAGTTGTTCATTTTATGACAGATTACTCTGTGTATCAAAAATAAATTATAATAAATAATCTGTTAGTTTTTTATATTAAAAACCTATCATAAAAATTGTCAATAGTAACATTGTGGTAATAATTAAAGAACGGATTTTCAAAAAAGATCACTCACTTTAACAGTATTTTATCCTAAGCACTGGCGATATTCAGGTAATAACTTCAAATCTACAAGACTTATTTAGTGAGTGATCCTAATATAATAGATATAACAATATTGTTAATATTTTATTATTATTTTTGTATTTATATACATACATCACATTATAATACTTCATAAGAATATTACTTTGAATTATTTAAAGCATTTGCGTATTGAAATTCGGGACTATTTTCATATTCACACATATCCAATGCTACCTCACAACTTTCTTTAACCACTCTCTTGGAATCAGTTAAATATTTATTCAAAATTTCTGTACATTCTTCTGTTGCAATTGCACCTAAAGCTTCTGCACATTCATGTCTTACCATTTCATTTTCTTGTTCATCTTCCAGCGATTCTTTGAGATATGAAGTGGCTCTTTCATCTTGCAACTGGCCTAATACAAATGCTATTTCATGTTTAAACAAAGCACTACCATATTTTAAAGCCATACCTAAAGCATCAATTGATTCTTTTGTTTGCATATTTCTTAATGAAAACATCGCTCTGTATCTTTCAAAAAGGGAGGCAGATTCATTTAATAAAATTTTCTTTAAATTTTCAACATTCACTTCAGCGCTAGGTGGTGCCGGATCTATAGAGTTGTAAGGGTTATTTGAAAGGTTTTCTTTTGTAGCTTGTTTTTGTAACCATTTTATTCTTTCTAAAGCTAATTGGCATGTTTCTGCTACTTCTATTATAGGATCATTTTTGTACTTCTCAAGAATTTCTATACTTTCAGGACTCCCAATTGCTCCTAAAGCTTCGCCTACAAAATATATAGTAAGTATTTATACTTTTAGATATTCTTTCTATTTTCAAATTTAATCTAATTCGAAAATATCCGCCTAAATAAGACAATAAATACCTGCTTCATGTCTAACCATAGGTTCTTGAGCAGTATCTTGGAGAATTTTTATTAATATTCTATTGGCGTTCTTGTCCTGCATTTGCCCAAGACAGTAAGCTAACTCATGTTTTAACAGAACTGAACTGTCTGAAAAACATGATTCTATGCATTGAATAGATACCTCTCCACCAAGATTCCTTAATGTAAATAAAGCACGAAAACGCTCTTTCAACGGTCTGTTTGTGTCGTTTAATACTTTTCCTATTGACCTAATCTGGATTTCAGTTATATTAACCATGTTAACTATTAAATTATAAAATATTCTTACGGTGTTTTCTACCAGTTAAAAATTTAAAAGATATAACAACCCACTACAGACACGTTTTCTTCTATTACTAGCTCAAGGTCTCTTGTTTTTACGATGTACAGCCACACTTAGTCTTAAGTGAAGTTAGATATCTGTGTCCAAATGGATCGTTTAATTATGGTAGTACAGCTTATTGTGCTCATCGCCCCAACTAGGAAAAAACAAGATTCAGTCGGGTCACTTGTTAAAAACTAACCTGTTATTAACAGTGTTCGCTTCGTTAAGAACTCAGACTTCATATTTATTGAGTATCTTCAAGTCATAGGCGTATAAATATCTAAATGGATCATAAAGTCGGTTTAATGGTAAGGGTAAGTATACTTGAGGTGCGGGGATCAGACATATTGTCTGGCGATTTTTTGGCCCTCTATTTAAAATATAAATATGTATATAAGACAAATTTTAATTATAGTGTTTTAAATAGTTATATCATTAAAAAACAAACTAAGTAAATCGTTCTTAATAAAAATGAAAAACATTTATGAAATTGTGTATACCTTAATAATATTGATAGTATTATAATTACAATTCAAAAAAAAATATGTAGTACTCTTACTTTGTAATGTGTACATTTATTGAAAATCATAAAATAAATTATATTTTTCTTACAAATAATGTTACAAATCTTACATTTTTGGTAACAATTTATATATAACGGATAAAATAAATTATATAAAAAGTTATACTAATTGTTTCAAAAGTACTTACTTTTTATTAAAGAATTTTGTTATTTACCTTTTCTTTTTACCCTTATTTAAAAAAATGATAGAAAATTGATTAGGTTAGGATATTATTTATTTTTTAGAAACATACATTAATTTTCACAGCTCTTAAAAATACTAAATGATAATTAAGAATAAGTTACCTTGAAATAATGTTTATATATTGCAAAAGTGTCTTTTAGTGGCATTTTTTTAACTTTTAATAACACTTAAAAAATTATCGAATCACAGTTGCATACCGCAACCCTCAAAATTCAACATCCTAGCAACAATAGTCAGTAGTGTCACCAGATCTCCCCTAAAATTTTCACCTCTTGCATCTTCAAGCTCCGTCCAGATATTTATACATCGATGCTTCAAGTTTAAAGATCAGGAGCAGTCTAGCTCGTTTGCTTTTCACAAAAGCTTTAAGGGAATGGGAGATTTCCATTTTATTTGGGTGGATTGATCCCATCCGACAAAGCTCTTACTTTGTCCTCGAGATTATTTGACTATGGTAGATATTTGTAGTGTTATAATATAGAATTTGTAATTCATAATCTATAATTAAAATAATTCTGATAAATATATGAAAGCTTTTATAATAAAGTAAATTTTCTAACCTTAGAAAGTCCTGATATTTTAACTTTGGGTTGGTTCCTTCATCAACTTTCCAAAATCAAATGTTCCATTTTTTTAATCTTTGTCTAAAGCATTCTTAAATCTATAAATTTCCGTCTTTTTCTGAAGTCTTCTAGTGATGATTTTTTAGGACACTCTGTTCTCATTTGCACATAATTTTGGGCAATTTGTTTTCAACTTATTGTTTTTTATCAGACGTTTTTTGAGTGAACATCATTGCCGAATTCTTTCGAAATTTTTTTATACCAATTTTACAATTTTCTCAAATCTTACATCCTTAAGTAATTTAATATCATTTATAATCATTCAATTTTTTGAATTTTAAGTTATAATTGGACCATGGATCACAACAAATCCCCCTCTAATTAAAACTAGAACCGTAGACAAAGACTTTTAAGAAAAAGAAGTCACTTACTTTATTTATTCAGATAATTAAATACATGAATTGCAAAACATCTTATCAAATGTTCCAAATGTTTACTTCCTGGCAGCAAAACAGGTCTGCTTCAAAACGCTGTCTGTAGGTAGGTACATCGTCTTTATCACTAGTACTTGCAAAAAATTAAAAATAATAATTCAAATCTTTCAGCAACAATTTTGTACTTTGTACATTTTATTAGCAAATTTTTGTATTGTCCGTTTTCTTTTTATTTAGTTTTAGTAATCCATTAGTTGCTCGAATATTATGCTATATAATCACAATGTGTAAAGGCGTGGAAACCCAACAGAACTCGCCAAAGTGGTGAGTTTATTAATTGTACAAGATTGGTACAACTTATGTAATTTATTTTTGTTACTGCTTATAGTGGTCATCCAGATTTCCAGTCTTTGAATTTGTGCATATTTTCGATACAAATAAAACATTGGTGTCTAAAAAAAATATTTTCGTAATATTAAGTAACAAGCTGGCCAAAATGACAAAACATTCAAGTTATCAAGCCAGCATCCTGAAATGACAGTATGCCTTAAGACCCTCAAAAATGCTCTAGGATGATGTTGCTACAATATATTTTGTATGCACGCAACTTAGGCCAAAATCTTTTCATTTATTCTTCAGAGACCATTTGTGTCGTTTCAGGCTCTAAAACCCCTCCTCTGTAATACAGCATTCAATACTAGGCTGTAGTACTATGTGTAGCAAAAACATGGAACAGTCGTTTTACAAAAAAACGTTTACTTCAAAACCAAATTAATTTGTTACTTTTTTTCAATCGATGTGAATCAAGATAATGCAACAAAACTGGTATCACAGGTATTTTCGGCAGTTTTTAGGCCATACCGATATTTTTGAAAAGTACATTAAAACAAGATTTAAAATATTTTCGGTTCGTCAACGTAGCTTATTCTGTGAGTATGTTGTAAATTGATATAGCTAATTAAATCTTGTAACACAGCTTATAAAAGGAATGCTGTTGAACCGATTTCTTACTAGATTAGCTGCTTCCAATAACTTTTCCAAATTCAAATTGCCTTAGAATAAATATTACTATTTACTCCCCCCCCCATATTTGAAAATTGTTACAACAAAGTTATAGGATGGATTAGAGAACACCTTCAACACTTCATAAAAATGTTCCACACAGGATAATTAATTTAAAAATCATTTGCCATAGAAAACTTTTTGCTGCTGCAATATTGTCATAACGAAAATGTAAAAATAGATTAATGCGAACATAGTACTTGTAGCATTGACCGCATATTAGAAAAAGGATCTTAAATATATCTAATACTTCTGGTACACTGCTAAACAAGTATAAGAAACCGAGACAAACACATCAGAAATATCTGGGTTAGTGGTAATTAAATTGAAACTAAAAATACTTGAATTTTCTTAATCTATTAAGATACAATTACATTAAGATAAATGTAAACAATTGTAGTAACACTATAGAAAAAAGCGAACAAATACATTTTCTAAAATAAACACTTTCAGCTATAAACTTTAAAATTTGGTAGCATGAACTTTCGGTATACGATAGGTTGATGCCGCAGCTAGTTGTTCTTTCTGTTCCAAATTACGTGGAATCGTTGAATACTAATAAAATATTACGTTCATAAGTTATACAAAAAATATAAATTAACCACTTCAATTTTTAAAACTGCAAATCTACAAAATTCGAAATATAAAGTGACAAGTTGTCTATAAATTTGTTTACTCTATTAGTAAAAGTATTATAGTATCGATTTGTTTGAATTTTTAACCATAAATATTTTGATGTACCGCCGGATTTTTTAATGTAGCAAGATAAAAGAATTCTCTAATTTAAATCAATTAATTTTTCCCAAGAAATTAGCGAATTCGGTATGCTTAATATTAAAAAATATATTGCAATTCTCTTCAAACTGACAGACAACTCATTTTATATAATATACGTGCCTATAATATATTATTTTAAAGTCACAAGAATAAAATTAATTATACTAATTGTCAAATGTTTTCCTAATAATTCTACCCAACACAAAAAAAAAGTGTGATTAATAGTTATTATTACATCAAGAAGAATATTTTTATATGGAATTTTTATTTACGTGCCTTCTTGCTTTTGGGACCTGCACCATTCTTTACAGCCCCTGCTGTAACTCCCCTAGTTTGTCTAGCAGGAGTAGATGGGACTGTTTGAGGAGCTACTTTGCCAGGAGTCTTCTTGACTTCCTTGGTCTCCTCCTCTTCTAAGATCTCGTCTTCCTCAGCTTCTGCTATATCAGCAGAATTATCAATGTTTGGAATATCTGCTCCCTCATCTTGGGAAACTTCCATTGAAGTGTCTCCCTCCAACATAGATTCTTCTTGGGTTGGTTCATCTGGGTCATACATGTCTCCTGTCAATTTAATAAAAATATGTACTACAGCTACTTCTACTGAAAGTCACATTTTTTAAATTTAAACCATAAAAGTAATTTTAAAAACTGCGATATCAAGTTCTACACAAATGTTTACTTACCATCTTCCTGAGAATTCTGAGAATCATTTTTCTCAGCTTCTTCCTTTTTCTTTCTCTCTTCAGCTTCCTTTTCTTCTTTCTCTCTCTTTTGTTGGTCTTTATATTTGTGTTTAATAGCTTCTATAAATTTGGAATGATGTCTTCTGGTTTTCAAATGTCTCTAAAATTCAGAATAAAAATAATTTATATCTCAAGTTAATTGCATTTCCCTAAGCAAAACAAAAAGGGCTAAGTAGGTTTCCAAAAAAATGTAATTACCTCAGCCAGGGCCTCATCCTCAAAGCTTCTGCAACAAATTTCACACATAAAACCAGAGAAAGGTTTTAGACTTTTAGTTGCCACAGGCCGGTTTGGCTTGTAAGCTGGCATGAGATTTTGTAACCCATTAAGGTTATCTGTTAATTCCAAGATTGGATTCTCAGCTTCCATCTCCAAAGGTTCTTCAAGAAGAGGTTCCAACTCCAATTCATTTGTTTCTTCAGGTTCACGAGTGATTTCACATCCATCTATAAACAACAGTAAACATATTTAAACATTTTGTATAGACTGTTCTTACTTTATATAACAATGCTTTAAATAACTGTTTTTGTTAACTGATGATGTAATTGGTTGTCTTACCTGCACCACCAACTTTATCATTAAGATTTTTGTTAAGTTTTCTTAAATGGTCAGGAGTAAGACGATGTTCAATCCATTCCATTCTGGATGGAAATTCTTTACTACAGAGGCGACAATTGGGATGCAAATAATGTTTCAATCTCTGGTGACCCTCAGATCTGAAAAATGTTATAAATAGAATGTTTTTAAAGATTTCTTTTTAATTCTTCTTTTAATATTACAACTTACTTGCGATGGGCAATAATTTTTCCCAAAAATTTAAGATCGCACATGTTGCAATGACTCTCTGGTTCAGGTTTGTTGAATCTCTTGGTGATACGTTGGACACGGTTGAGTTCAATAAGTTTCTTCTCTTCCTGCAAACGCATATTCTCCCTTAAAATGTTCACAGTAATGTGGATGCTTTCTTCTAAGCTATCTAACATTTGTCTGTGGGCACGACCTAGAATTAAAATTCAAAAACTAGGTCATAGGAGAAAATAAATTTATTACATTAAGAATTAAGCAATAAAAACTACTATTCTAAGCGTATTTTATTTTTTACAACATAGAATTTACAAGTACCTTTAACATGTTTTCTCATTGATTCGCCATCCCACATTTCCTTGTTACAAACAAAGCAGTTCAAAAGTTTAACAGGAACGTCATAATATGGTCCCTCTTTTTCTTCTTTCTCCTTTCTCAACTTCTCTTCTTCTTCAGTTTCCTCCTTCTTTTCTTCACTATTGTTTTTCTCATCTTTCCAGTCTCTCTTAGTTTCATTTTCCTCAGCACCTTCATCAGCAGATCCATCCTTTTCTTCTTTAACTTTCACATCATCTTTTTTCTTTTGATTATTCTGACCAGTACGTTTATTTTTGTTGAAATTTCCTTGATTGCGATTCTGTCAAGAATCAAAATTTAAATAATAGAATTTTAAATAGAACTATCCTCGCAGGTTATAGAGGAGTTAGAAGTTAATTACATCTAAATTTAATGAAATATTCAAAAATTTGCTATAAAATTTGAATCAAATTAATAAAAAAATAAAACTGAAATTTCAGAATTATTTATTAAGTCAAATTTTAGTAAATTTAGATGTTCAGTAACTTCCGATTTAAATGATAAAATAAAGTATGAACCCTCCTAGATAAATTTCTTACAAAGCAAATCCGTTAATTACTTATGCAATGTATCAAAAAATTGAAAACAAATAGAGATATTTACTGTACCTTTAAAAAACATTCTTGGCAGAGTCTTGTAAAAAATGTCCAATAGATACTTCAGCATTTTTTTTAAATATTTTTATCTATTGATATTTTTCACAAATCTAACTTTTAATTACTAATAACATTTTTAAATAATTTTATTTTGTATTCGAATTTACAAGTACTTTACGCTTCAGCATAAATCATTTCAATTTTTTTCCTAAATAATACTAACATACTTATTTATAAATTAAGGCGCCGTTAAAATTTTGTATTTAAATAGGGGGATTATTTTTAACACTGCCATTAATAGAGTTCGATGTGTATTAATAAATGTTTTCCCATTTGTAGAGAATATTTTGAGACAAATTGCACAAAACGTTAAGACATTTTGATTCTTTGTAGTCAATGAATTTTTTTGTTTCTTACTTCATGCCTTACAAGACAACTGAAGATCTTCCAAAAATGTGTTAAGTACTATGACAAATAGATAAGAGAATTTGTTGGCAGTTATGTATTAAAAGTATTAAATGCTGTCTCTTGTAAAATAAAGGGACCAAAATAAAGTGGTACAAAGAAAGAACTATCATTTTTTTATTAAGTATACCAAATACAGGTGTTTCATAACGAATCGTCTACATTGCAGCTGGATAATCCTAGACTAAAAATATGATTTAACCTAAAACAGAGACATATTTTTTTGATACCTAAGTAAATATTACCTTCTTGTTAAATTGCGATAGTCAGCGGTTTTCAAGGTATTTGCGCACAAAGGTATAAGGTTCATATCAATTTAAACATTATTGTCCATGTACACCTTAGATGAGTTTGGTGGATTTCACTAAGTATGATCATAAAAATTATTGATCAAGCATGAATGAACTGAGATTAAGTTTAAGCTTGTTTATGAATTTTTATGACTATACTTAGTGAAATTGACTAAACTCATGTGAGATGCACATAAGCAATAATGTTAAATAAATACGAAGCTCATATCTTTGTTTGAAAATATCTTAATAAAACTATTCACTATCGCAATGAGAAAAGACAATATTTATTTAGATAAAAAACGGGGTATCAAAAAATATGTCATTAAGACGATTACGACAGTAGTGTAGAGGAGGTAAAAGAAGTCTCTATCCCTACCATAGGCCTCTTGAAATAGTGAGAAATTGTTTTTTTAATTTTAAAGTGTCCTATAAACTTTTTGTCCAGTAAAAACAAAAAATATTAGAAGGTATGGACAGTGATCATAACTAACTTTTAAATAAAGCAAACCCGTGTCTGCGTTATGAAGAATATTTTACCTAAGTGCTTTAGGTTAAATCCTCATGTTTTGTGTTAAGATTTCTCCAGCTACAATAAGGGCAATTCATAATGAAACTCTTGTATAGTGTAAATACATTTTTAAATATCCCTAAAACTTGTTTTAAAGAAAACAGGAGAGAGAAAAAAAGACAGTAGTCTTTGTAGGTCAATTGAAATCACAGCATTGTATATAATTTATATGCAAATACAAGAGATGTACCATTATCTTCTTCCAAAACATGTTACCGCTGTCCTATGTCTAAGCCGCAGGTTTGAAAGTTATTAAATAAAAATAGAATATCTAATTTTCTATCAAAAATAAGTAAGTCTCTTTGTGCCGCAAATTTGGAAACATCCTGTATATTGACCCCCAAAATTAAACATTCCTGAATATTTAAAATTAATGATCTAATTACACATATTTTTTACTTTTACAATACCAAGTTGTTAGTAATATATAACTTACCTTATGAAGTACTAACAATATGTGAAAATAGGTGGAATACCATATTACTGATTTTGGTACTTGGAATACACAAAACAAAATACAAAGATATGCAAGTTATAAGTACATACACAAATCTAATTAGAATATTTGATATACAAAAGCTGTGGAAAATATTTATTATGAATCATTTTCCAAGGATAGGTATACCCAAGAGGTATTTTTATTATAATTGGAATACAATAAGGATCAATCCCCAAGATATAATACTGATATAATACTGCATAAAAATAATTAATGTTCTTAGGCTAATGGACATTTTGCCCTAGACCTTTTGGAGTTCCAATAATTTATCTTACTATAGATAAGTAGCGAATAAATAAAGATTAAAAAAAAAGAATTGGAACATAGTTGAATTATTGCTTTAATGAATTCCTGTGTTAAACACCAAATTGAGATTTAGATAATGAAAATACGAATTTGTGTCATTGTCTAAATTGACAATATTTCCATTAATATTTCGAGTAGAATTGAATATCACTTAATAATAAATTTTGAAGACAAAAAATAAGAAACAACTCTTTATTATTGGAGTGTAATTAAATTTATCAATAGATAATACAAACCTGTTGAAAATACCTAAAAGGAATAACATCTAGGGTCACAATCTTTTTGTTAAATATAGAAACCATTTCCAAGTATAATCAAGGAGAATATTCTTAGAAAATGATTAAATACATTTAAGAGTAAAAAAAGAAGATTGTAAAGTTGCTTCAATTGTTTCTAAAATTGTTATGGATTAAAGGAAAGCCTGTATATTTTTATGAAGCGATTAAAGTAACAGAAATTGAGAAAATAAATTTTTAACACTTGAAGCAACTACTAAATTGTTTGAAATTTTTGATGGCAGAAGTACTTTAAAAAGGAATTCTAAGTAGGTACATAAAACTCATTCATCAAAGTAAAAGAAATCTGGACCTACTTCAGAAATTCTAGATAATAAGTGAGTAAATTGTGGACATGAAATTTTTTTGTCCTTTAGATAGAAAGTAGTAATAAAATCATACCTTACTGTAAGGCTCGTGTCGCCTAAAATCACGGCCTCGGTTACCAAACCGATTAAAATCTCTCTCCTGATTAGAAAAAGCGGGAGACGTGTTCAAAGAAAGTAACGACGGCGGACTCTGTTGTTGAGGTTGTAGTAAGCTCGTTAGAGCAAGAGCAAGTTGCTGGGGGTTGGAAATTTGGGAGAGCAACCCCTGATTCATAGAACTATTTGACATATTCCCCTGCCAAGGATTAACACCACCACCTCCTTGAAATGGTTGATTATAAGAACGATTGCCACGGGGGCCACCGCCCATTCCACCCATTCTTCTATTCGCCATAATTCAAACTAGATACAGCAAGAAATAATGTTAATTGAACAGAATCAAAATGGAAGCCGATGATGCCAAGCTGACGCCGACACTTTTAATTATATATTTAGACTAAAAAAATAAACCAATTTACTTACCTTTCTGCTCAAATAATTGACACTTGTGTAAATGTGCAGAGGTACTCTACAATTTTATTATTTTTAAAGTAAGAATGATAATCTTCGTTTATAGAAAAGCACAAACTGCACCTACGCTTCTACGTAAAACGATAACGTCGTACGTCGATATACCGTACACCGTTCGATGATGCTGGAGGAAACGGAAATGTACAGTTGTCAAATGTCAAAATAGTCGCGTACATTCAAAATTAAGCCAAGTTTACATGAACTATATATTTCTATTAAGAGTAATGGCATTCTGAATTAGTATTGGTTAATGTCCAGTAATAATTTACTTATATTTTGTGATAACTCAAGAAAAATTTTTTTTTTTTTTAGTTCGGGTATGATTCTATATCTATTCTCATATTGAAAGAATAGTTTTTAGTATTGCTTTATTTATTTAAAATCGAAAGATCTGAGCCTAACTTCTCAGCTTACAATTTAGAATGTCATCAAAATGTTTCTATAAAAAGAAGGAATTGACAGGACTCGGTTCACGGTAATATTCAATCTTCAATCGTTTTCATTAAATTTAACAAATTCTTCAGTCTAACCATGTCTGACTGGGATACAGTTACTGTTTTAAAGAAAAGGGCCCCTAAGGCTTCTACTATGAAGAGCGAACAGGCAATAAACGCTGCGAGAAGGCAGGGTGTACCTGTGGATACCCAATTAAAATGTAAGAATGGTAAGTGGTATCTTCAGTTTTGTTGACAATTTATTTTGTTTAGGGGGTGCATCCAGCAATAAACAACATGTAGCTACAAAGAATACTGCCAAATTAGACCGGGAAACTGAAGAACTTAAACATGAGACTATATCATTGGATGTCGGAAAACTAATTCAGCAAGGTCGACAGGCAAAAGGTCTTAGTCAGAAAGATCTCGCAACAAAAATTAATGAGAAACCCCAAGTCATTACAGATTATGAAGCGGGAAGGGGTATTCCAAATAATACAATAATTGGTAAAATTGAGAGAGTAATTGGTATAAAACTTCGTGGAAAGGACCGTGGCACACCTTTAGTGCTGCCCCCAGGAAACAAAAAGTAAATTGCTCTGTCCTGGGGGTTAATATAAGCATCTGATAACCTTATTTTACAATGATGGTTTTCCTAACTGATAGAATTAAACACGTCTAGGATTCCTGCATTTATTGTGAGAACCCTTGCAATCTTACACCCACTTGTAGGGTTAATTATTAAATGTTATATCTTTTTTTAGAAATAAAATTTTTGTGTACTGCTGTATAATTAATATTAGTTGTTTAATAAAAAATTTGGTGGTTTGAAATTATTTTATTGAAATCAAAAGCTTCTCATTTTTTTACATTCTAAACTAGTATCTTGATATAGGTACATTCTTTGATTTGAAGAATTTGATTTTTTGAAATAAAAGTCATTGAATACAGGGATAATTAGAAAGAGCAAATTTTTATTTTTACAAACCGACCTTTTTTGTTCAAGGTAAACTATAAAAGTTTTAAGAATTGAAAATATTTTTTAAAGAAATTTTTGTTTTCACCCAAAAATTACAACTTTTATGAGTTTTTACATTATTAAACTTAATTTCTCGAACTATTAACACCTTTCAACATTTAGTAACACCTAATTGTTTATTAAATTAAATAAAAATTAGTGTTTTTTGACATGTAACTGCCCTTGAATAGAAATTACATAAATTTTGGATATAGAAAAAACACAACATTATTTTTATGGATTTGAGAAAATTTAAGTATAAGTAAAGGGAAGATTTTTTTTGATACACAGAGTATCCAGGAATGCTCTTTAGCTCTTTAAGGAAAAAAATATAAATCTAGAGCTGATTTATAAAGCTTTGACGCAAATTACCTTATCCAAACTTGCTTTTTAAAAACTTAGAGCTCTTTAAAGATGGCGCTATAACATAAGTTTAATTCAAATAGCTTCACATTCCTGTTAAATGATATTATGTACATTTATTTCTTGAAGTGTGTCTAATCAAATTGTGTGAATATGCTTTTTTAATAGTAGTCTAGTTTTATTAATATATTTTCATAACTCAAACGAACCGCTTAATGAGTACAATTAAAACATCTATTTACGCAATTTGATTGGGGATATTCCAAAAAATAAATAGGCAGAATGATTTTATTTAACAGGAAATCGTTTTGACGTTAGTTGAATTTTAAACTCATGTTAGATCCATCTTTAAAGAGCTCTAGATCCTTTAGGAAGCAATTTTGGATGAAATGATTCAACATAAAATGAGCTCTAGATTTTTCAAGTATTTTTTTCTAAAGAGATTTGGACACGCTCCATATATTTGCTTTCAAGAATAAGGTTTCCATTATCATCTTATCAATTGATACAATAATTTTTCACCTCGAGACCAAAAAAATCATATTTGCTTAGTTTTAAAATAATCAAAAATAGTATACAACTAAATGCTTGCCTTTCCACCTTTATAATGGAACTTTTTAGCTCTTATGTACATAGGCGATTACAATAAATTGGAATAAAAGAAGTATTTTAATATGATAGTAGTAACCAATAACGCCATAATTTTATCAAGACATTTTGAACATTCTTAATAAAATATGAGACAAAATGGTTCAACAAACGTATGCTGCCTTTAATTTATTTGGACAAACCTCGCATAAGGACATATCTTTGTAATTTTTGTAAAAATACTAAAATTATATATTCCTTGTTTATTGTAAATTTTTTATTAAGGAAAATAGTCTCCGCATTTAATACTAAAAAATTGATATAATCAATGCTTTATTTAATAATTACATTTGAATATGAAAAGATACATTATTAATCTTTTCTTAATTGGAAAGTTTCTTCTTTAATGCCGTGCTTTGTAATAATGTTTATAAGAACACTATCTCCAGTATATATATCCCTTTCAGCAGCTGATATAAACACATCTTTCAAAGTAGCAAGCGCCTTCTCTTGGGAAAGAGGTTCAGTTGAAGGTTTTGTAAGGTTTTTTTGCCCAATTTGGTTATCTAAAAGGGGCTGAAGTAAAGCACCAGCTGATCCACCAGCTCTGTAAGTAGCCTTTTCACAATGCCCAATTGGATCATAACTATAAACACAGCCTTTTCCTTCATTATCCAAACCGACAAGAATATTAGAAATGTAGTAAGGGAAAAATCTTTTATAATATAACATAGTTGACAACATCTGAGCACATGCTGTGGTAGACATTTGCTTATTATGTTCTTGTTGGTACATTTGCATACGAGATGTCAGAATTCTGGTTAAAGTTAGAGTATCGCACCAACAGCCTGCACATCCTAATACAGTTGTGGCCGATAGAGGAAACAATTTATTTTGTTCTCTAGTGTAAATTGAAAAACCAGCACTGAGACGTGTGTCCGCTCCAACAACTACAAAATCATTTCCAGCAATTGCGACTACACTCCTAAAATAAAAAAAATATTATCGTTAGATAATTAAATAATCACTGTTTTATATGCCCCTGAGGAAATTTTATATAAATATAATGCTACTTACCCTCCATTATCAGCATATGGGTTAACTTGGCGTTGTGATGGAACTGTAGAATAATCAGGGTAATAAGCATTCATACCTGTTCGCATCATTATTTTTATTCTTTAGTGAAATATAGAGACAAAGTATTATTATATAGCAACTACAACACAGCAAAATAAAATAATGACAAGCCGAAAAATCTTAGCTGAAGATAGGAACACTTAAAACTTATAACTTAGTATTACTTCTTTTTTAAATTGACAGTTTTCAAAGAATGTGGGTGGCACAATACAGGCAACATGGAAGAAGAATAAGTTGTTCCTGTTTTGGCCTTTTACTTAGTGTACTGTTCAATAAATAAATAATTTTGGTTTGAGGTTATGTGTATTTTTACAAGAGAACGTTGCTTGAAGATTATTTAATTTTTTTTTATGTAGTGTAAAAGTAGTAAAGTATGTATTGGTATATTTATACAAAAAATCAGACTATATTTAAAAATAATTACAAGCAATATCTTTGTTCTATATGTACTATTTCTTTGATACAAAATGATTAACTTACCTATATATATCTGTTCATTCTGCTGTGGTTACGCTTCTGGAGGATTGTGTAATTATTTAAGAAGTTTTTCTTTTCAAAATTATTCAAAGTTGTACGATTTATAAAAAGACTTTTTATTATAGTGTTTCAGAAATTTTAGCTTGTGGCATTTGATTTAAAGTTGATCTATTTGGAACCCTGTATATTATTCAATGATTGAATCTACTTACTTACTTACTACTACTACTACTTACTCTAATATAATAACTTTGTCAGTCATATGTGCCAATTATTTTTCAGAAAACGGATATGGGAAAAGTAAATAAATCTATGCCGAAATTAACTTTAAAGTCTGTAAAAGTAAGTTATTTTCTCTTCTAAATAAGAATATACATGGGTATCTCTTTTTTCAGGCAACAACTAGCGGCAAAATTAATAAGGGCAAACAATCGTTTAAAAATCAATCTAAAGTATTTTTACCCTTTCTAAACAAAACGGCGCATGATAAATCATCAGACCTTAACATAAATATAACTAACTTAAAGAAAAATAAAGGGTCAAAGGACGTAAAGAATATTCTTTCCTATAAATCAAGAAAATCATTAAAACCAGTTAATAAAAGAATTAAAAAAAAGGAAAAATTAAACTTAAAAAGAAACTTATTAATGAAAAAAATTGACACAATTAAACATATAAAACAAGAACAAGGGAAGAGAGAGAAAAGAAAAAATACCTCTGTTATTGGAGATACTAATCCTTTGCATGATGCTTTACCATCGCTGCAACCTCTACTTCTAACTAAAATGAATTATAAATCACCACAACAAAATAAAAAGAAAAAAGGAATTGAGAAAGCCAAACAAAGAAAAAAACATCATATTAGCGACATAGCTATTTTCAAAAGAGCTATGAATGATAATATTTTCAAAAGTAATCCTTTGGAAATAATTTTGAGTCATGTTCAAGCCGTTGTTGAAGATGATCGTAGTAAAGTTAATTAATGTTCAATTTCTAAGATTCATATTTTTGTATAAAAATTTGTGAAATAAATATTATAATAGCTGTATCCTAGTTTTTTCTATAGTCTCTAACTTTGTGGCTCTCTGCATAAATCATACCTGCAGCTTCAGATGCATTTAAAAATGTTTGCCTTTATGTTCATGCTAATTGAGAAATAAATATATATATGATTAATATCACTTTATTAGTAGAACAAAAAGAAAAAGAAAATAGTTGTAAATCAAAAAAAAAAAAACTTATTTTGGAACCTTAACAATCTATAGTGTCATATATTTCTACATTTCAAAATATTTTATAATTAATTAGAAATGTATTTGTACCTGTAGTTTATGAAAACAATAAAAAAATTATAATTTCAATAGTAAAAACAGGACAACAGTATATAAACATTATTTACATTAAATAGAAACATACAGTTGCTAAGATGCAGTCAATAATTCTTCTTGTATACTTTGTGATCTTATTAATTTTATTCCGGATAAACTCTTAGATTGTTGTGATGATTGTTCTCTCTGGTTGTGGTATTCCTCTGAATATTCTTTAATTCTATGACCTAAGAAAACAGCCCTTTCACGTTTCTTGATCATGTAGTCGGATGGTAGTAACCATCGATTCTCATGGCATTCTTCAGGTGTTGGTCGTTTACTAAAAAGAATAAAAATTATCACAACATTAAACGGAGCATTTGACAGAGTTAAAATTGTGATTTCTTAACTTACTTAGGATGACGTTTGAACAGAAGCATGAGGAAACGTGTTGCTTCTTGGGTAACTTCTTGGAACAAGTTTTCAAACCTATAACGTACAAACAAAATATTTTGACGACTTTCATTTTCATCTTCTCCGCGGAATGGTGCAGTTCCAGAAAGCATGATATATGTTAAAACTCCTACAGTCCATATATCAGATTGTGGGAATGCATTTTCTTGGGCCAGAACCTCAGGAGCTGAAAACAAAAACGAATCAAAATAAGTATTTTCTTCTGTATTTGTTAGTTAAAATATTTGATCACTCAAAAATGTTGAAAATTATCAGCATTAACTAAAACTACACTACTCAACGTATTTTTCGCTATTTATCCTCCCTTGAAGTACAAATACAAAAGCATTTATTGTCTTATTTGGTCCCTTTTATCTAATTTATACAACTTTTTAAAACATTGAACATTCGGTACAAGTGTGTCAAGAGAAATTAAAGTAGTAGGCATAAATATGATTATATAATTTGTTTTATTGGATACTTACAAATATAATCTGGGTGTCCCACAATGGGAACTTCCGTTCCTAATTTTGTGACTCTGTGAGCTGATCCTAGATCAACCAATTTAATTTGAACTGATCTTACTCCACACATTACTATATTATCTGGCTGGAGGTCCAAATGGCAGAGGCCTCGCCAATGTAAGTATTGCAATCCATCCAAAACCTAAAAATTATTTTCGCAGAAATTATACAGAAACAAAAGGAATTGCAGAGTTGCATGTCACTAATATTCTGCAACTATTTAAAAAGTAAAAGTCGAAATTTTTTGGTTTGGCCCATAGAACTCATCAGGTTTTCTTGTGAAAGGGTCATTTCATAAGAAACATGGGGTATAAGGTTTTCAAATTCCTTACTCAAGAAAATCTTTTCAAAGCATCAAAGATTAGTATGATGTGTACGAGGAAAATTCGCCGACTTATCCTGCTGTAAGAGAATGGTCAAAACGGTTTCGAATGTTGGATGGAAATCCGTGAAAGATGCTTCAAGAACAGGAAGAAGGTGGAAGAAGTAGCGACAAGATTGTCTTTGCCGAAGACAGTCGAGTCTTGAAGGTGAAATTAATATAAAAAAATGTTCGATAGAACGCTTTGCCTAATTCTCCACAATGCTTTAGGAATGCATAAGGTTAGTGAAAAATGAACAGAAATATCTGTTGGTGGTCCAGGGCCCAGCAGTTTGTTGACTGCGTTCGATCACCTCTGAAATTATTTGAAGATCATCACGTGGACCAGTTGCAGACTGTCACAGAGAATGAAACTATGACTATCTATTATAATCTTTTGTGTAAAAGGAAGTCAATCGAATAAAGATAAAAAGGACGAACCTATACCAAGACCCAATTCGCGTAGGATTCATATAGCCCCTTGCTGTGGTTAAGACATAGTTGTAAATTTAATAAAGGTACGATACTGTTCAAAATTTTCAAATTTAAAATGTACCTTCTATGACATTTACCTGTGAGACAATAGTAGCTACAGTTTGTTCTGTGTATTCATGTCGACTAGCTAAATATGTTAAAATATCTGCGCCTTGAAGTTTTTCCATGATAAATACTGCGGTACCGTTTGTGCGATATGCAGATAAGAGACTAGCAATTCTTTCGTGTCTTAGAGATCTTAAGGCTGCAAACTCTCCATCGACATCTTCTCTTGTATCATCATTGTAGTCTAATATTTTAGCAACTACTACAGTGTCGTTACGCTTATCCAAACCTTTAAGTACTACAGAGAATTTACCCCTAGAAAAAAAATAGCTAGTGTCAATTTGTTTATACTCACCAATACGAGATCAAGTGCCTTATTAATTGTACTCATAACTAACCTTGACATTTCTGAAATAAAATTGTAATGCTCTTTAACGTTTGAATCCTCCCATTCCACAGGTGACGATTCTAATTTATAATCTAGACGGATTTTAGTTTCTTCTTCAGCTTCTTTGCCATTGTCTGTTATTTGTTGTAAATGTGACATTGCTTTGCTCAAATGTATTTTGGGTGATCCTAGACAAAAAACATCATTGACATCTAAATGGCAGCAGCATTTATATAGAAAGATTCTGGTGAAAATTTGATGTTAAATCGACATTTCACCAATAGTTAAAGTAACTTATTTTCAACAAAAATTATTTATAAACTTCTTAGAAAGAAATAGCTTAATAGTAATTAAAAACAGTATAAACGAGAAAATAAACATTAAGTAATTCAAAGTTACCTGCAGGTTTGGTAGTAATCGCAGCTGAAGGTACACCAGGATCACTCCATCCAATAGAATTTTTAGCTGCTAGTCTAAATATATAGCTTTTGTTAGATTCCAAACCACTCATAAGATAAAATTCATGATCAATATTATCAGCTTTCTTAATCCAGTCCAAATTATCGGCCAGCTTATATTCTAAACTGTAACAAATAACCGGAGCATTTCCATCGAATCTAGGTTGTTTCCAGGCGAGTAAGATTTCTGTATCGGATACTTGTTTTCCTTCAGGACTATCTGGTTCGTCCGGTAGCAATCCCAGAACTATTCGTGTTCTTGCGATGGTTTGACCGATTTTGTTACGAGCCACCACTTTGTAAGCACCTTGATCGAAATTCAATGCGGGGGTTAATTTAAAGTGAGATCTGCCGTCTCCGTCTGTGAATATCTTGATTCTGTGAGATTCTGCGACAATTGAATCATTCCTAAAATAAACAGTTCCTAATTACTCAAAATCAGAAACAGTCACTTATCAACCGTTTTAACAGATCGCATGGAATATTATCCGAAAATGTATTATGCCATTCGAAGACTAGTGTGCCTAAGTATCATACGAGCTATGAGAACTATAGCACTGTACGTGTTTATTTAAGGTCTCTAATTGTAAAAATCTATTTAGACTAGTCGAAAACCGCGGACAACTCGCCAATGTAATTGCCAATGTTAGGTGGACCTAACACGGCACCGAACGAAGCAGAAGAAGAGTTGAAAAATATTTACGTTTATTTAAATATAAGATAAAATCTTACTAGGAGTCTGCATGGGCAGAATGCACAAAAGCTATCCAAGGAGTTGTAAAACGACAAAATAATGGAAAGATAGATATATATGTCACATTTAAGAGTAAAAGAAAGCCAAGTATAATACTCTTTATGAGGAGAAAATTTACGTACTTGAACCATTGAACTATTGGTTGAGGCTCACCAACAGCCATGCAGGTTAGTTCTAAATCTTTGCCTTCTTGCATTGCTGTTAAGTTTGGTTTTTCTCTGAAGAAAGGTAGGCGTCCTTCGTGTTTTGATTCAAGGAAAGCCTCAGCTTCTACATATGCATCCAATCGGGATCCTAAATAAGATTATATATTTTTAAATTAAACTGTTCAGTATTTAATATATTTTGTTAGTTTGAATTAGTCGATGTTTAATAATTTAGGAATTTTTAAATATTGAAACAAAATAATGTTAAAATTAAAATAAATAAGTTTTATCGAGAAGAGTAAGAGTCATGGGATTTTTAAACTCACCAATTTCATGTTTAATTCTTCTAGTTGTCGGTTCTCGTTCTAGAGATCCGTATCGGTTAATGCGAACCTTACGTTCATCATCAATTTCTTCATCCATTATATCCGTAAATCGACGTCTTTCGCGAATAATAGGTGTCTAAAGTAAGAATAAAACAAATTTAGTTTACTTAATAAATATTTTGAGCATTTATTATTATTGTGTATTACTAAAAAATGCATACCGCCCAGTCATAACCATTCTCATCTGAAAGGATGTATCCTGCTCCTGGTCCACGGTTAGCTGCTACCTTCATATATTCACGTAGACGTACTGGGAAGTCAACGTCTCTTAACTGCAGAAGATATGTATCTGGTCCATTTTGGTAACTGAAAAAAATTAAACTAACTTTCTGGAGGAAATGGCTTAACTAATCTTCCTATTTAGTTGAGAATGGACATTATTATCCGTAAAATCAAATGGTGTAAAGATTTTTTACCTTAATACCACCTATAGAAACTATAATTGAAGGTTTTTAATCTTAAAATAAAATAGACAAAAAGTACTTATTAAATGTTTTTATTATTAACTGTATGTGTTTACTTACTGACTTTCAGATTTGATAACACCAATTTCATAGTTGAGAGGTGATCTTGTTGGTAATTGATCTTCCCAGGCAGATCTAGTTCTGGGTGTTCTATCCAGTGGAGCAGGAGTGGTTCTTGGTGTATAGTATTCTCCAGGAGGATATACCATTTTTGACGGATGAGTAAAGGCTCCTTCCAGTGGCCTTCGCCTAAACCATCTTCTGCAAGATGCGTTGTCATACCATTCCCTAAAAACAAAAGTATTTAACTCTCTCTACAAGGATTATATAGAAGCATATAAATGTTCTTGCTCGATTTAATTTTATTAGTTTTTAATAATAAATATTACAAATATTCTGTTAACAAGTACATTTTTTATTATTATTATTAAATAGAAACGTGAGGAAAATCTTAATATTTAAAATATTATTGAAGAAGTGTTACGGATTGCTTAAGCAAAATAAGGTGGCGTTTCAAAGAAAAGGAAAAGTCGAATTATTGGAGACGATATTTTCGACAACAAAAATCGATCATAAGATTTAAAACTGCAATTTCCCGTTAAAGTTAAAACGCGTTAAATAGGTTTTTTTTAAAAGTAATAAACTGTTAAAAACAAAACTGTCGACAAAAGCATTTCTATTTTATATAAGTCATATTCAGAGATATGGCACAATTTTTTATGTGTAGATAATTTATCGGACCAATTATATATTTTAATGTTATATCTAAATGTATCTTCTAAGTCTTCTCTTTTTTTATTATTTTCTACCATAAGCTTCTGAAAATTGTCCATGGCGGACACAGTTTTATTTTGCACTGAGTTATTTAATTGATGATAGGGAAATATTTTTAGACGAAAATAGTTTGGCACATGTAGCAACGTTAAAACGTTAAATGCAGAAACGTTAAAATAAAGCAGGATTTACATTTAATAAACTTCCTTAAATATACTATTTACATCTCTAGACATTAAACAAGTTCTAATATAACTGACAAATTTAAATAAACAACTATCACTTCAAGAGACAAGAAAAATCCATATTTTTATACCTTACAAGAACATAGAAAGGATCTGTTAATGCAGGGAAGAAACAAATGTCCTATAAAATTGAATCAGAAAATTAGTGAACCAGACCAGATGTTATTTGTATGATCTGTGATATTTTCCAGGACTTGCAATGCAATTTTTGCTCAGTGTACCTTGGTGCCCCTTTGTAAGGAGCATTCGGTCTGAACTCAGTCTTTTCAAACCATTCCTGGAGTGATCTGATTATGGTGCATTCTTAAAAGAAATTTGTTACATAGTTTTGTAAAAAGCCAAGCAATGGTTTCATCGTATTTGGTGCTCCATAGGATCAGCATATTAAGACCCTTCAGAATAATTATGAAGGCCACCTTTATAAATGCAAGATTGGAAACAAATGTAGGTAATTTTTTCTAATGATTACTTTTGTCTTCAATTGATAAATATTTTTGAATAAAAAGTGATTAATATAACAAGAAGAGTTTTTTTGAGATTATTAAAAAGTAAGTAGTGCTTAAAATGCAAAATTAAAGTTGAGAGAAAGAGAAAGTTGAAGTAGTACACGCTTTTCTTACATCTTAAATTTCTTCTCTGCTCCTGAGAATGATGTAAAATTGTTTCGATTGGGTTCAATTACACATCTTGAATGTGACAAGCTAAAAATTTAGATGATCATTTTATACTACTAGTATTAAAAGAGCAGTATATTGTCTCTAAATATATCTAAAATTAATTCACTTTGATCTATTATTATCATTAAGTGAATTAATTTGGAATAATCTTGTTTTTAGTTAAAAGTAAGTTATTTAAATTTTTATTTTTTGAAAATAGTTCCTGTCAAAGTATTTTATGTTTTGGTGCTATTTATTGAAAGATATATAATTATTGATTTGGCACCATACCTGTAAAGTCTCCAGTAATCACTCAGATAGGTAGTTCTAATCTGAAATTCATCAGAATATTTTTTATCGGCCCTCTCTAACCAAGGATGTTTCAAAGCTGCCCTTATATCCATTCTGCCTTCAGCATCATAAACCAATAATCGACTTATGAAATCTTTAGCTTCTACGCTGATCTTGGACCACCATTCGTCATAGAAAGTCCACTTGCCAGTTTTGATATTTGTTAATGTTTCTCTATCGTTTTCACCTCTGAAAGGTGATCTGCCGGACAAGAGGATATAAGTGATGATACCAACGCTCCACATATCTTGACCAAAACCAACTCCATCTCCGTTTATTACCTCGGGGCTTACATATTCGGGCATACCATATTTCAGAGGGTAGAAGTTGCCATGCTGGATTCTTCTGGAGAGGCTGAAATCTGTGATTTTCAAATCGTCACCTCCAGGATGTGATAATAGAAGATCTCCAAGCTGGAAATAACGTTGATTAGTATATGCCAAAGATTCTAAAAATTATTAACTGAAAATATCTATTACTGAAATAAGATAGAGTTTAGTAGAATGTATAATAATGGCCATAAACATACATCTAATCCCATGTGTCCATATCCTCTATCGTGCATATAATCCAAACCCTGAAGAAGCTGTCTCATAAATCCTGCGATGTCACTTTCTGTGTAGTAATCCATTCTAAGTAAGTAGTCCCTGACTAGTTCACCACCAGAGGCTAGTTCTAGAATGAGTGCTAAAGAGTCATCCGTTTCGTAGGCATCATGGAGTGAAATGAGTTTCTTGTGACGGAGTTCGTTTAAGATATCCAATTCATTGTACATCCAAGGTCTTAAGTCACCGGTACCATGCATTACTTTGGCGGCAAAGTTGCGGCCTAAAACGAACATTTCAATATACCAAAATACAATAAAATTTCTTTTAGGTGAATTATTTTGCAATAGATCTTACGTACCGTTATGTCTTTCAACTGCATGTGATGTAATTCCCTGGGTTCCACGTCCTAGCTCATCGCCAATATCGTAGAAGTCTAAGTAGTTACGTTTCTTTGATCTAATAGGAGCCAAATTGTAGTAGTTTCTTAACTTGAATTCATGTTCGTTTTCTTCAACGTATAGCATGGCACTAGCTGAAGTTGAACCAGCAACGTTTCGGGCGCTCACTGAGTACAAACCTTCGTCTTTCAAAATGACGTCGTGAATTGTTAATACTGTTATATCAGGTTCGATGAATGCAATCTAAATGAAAACAAAATTTTTTTTTATTAAAATGAAAATAAATCCGTTAAAATCTATCAACATCTTTTTTTGTTTATTATTTAAATACACAATTTATCCATTTTATCTACCATAGGGTAATTAATGTTATTATTAAAAGATTAGGCGAAACTTGATGACATCCTATTAGTAGACCTGACGTAATACATTCAAGCTATCCACATATATAACTTCCGTCAACTGAGTTTGACCTAAGCTTGAACCCTTTTTCTAGTTTACATTTAAGGGTTTTGAGTAGACACATTAATCTGAGCCTTCTTTCGGTTTTGAGTCTTCAGTCTAAATGTGTATGGTTCTTGCCTTCGGGTCCTATTAAGAGCTTTTGGTGATTATTTTCTAAACTATATTGAAAATAAAATGGCGGTGTTACAGACTATTCATTAGTTTGCAGCATTGGAAGTGCAGCGTTAAATTCTACCTAATGTTCCACATCAACAGTACGAAGGGTTAAACGAAAGAAAGTTGAATAAATTTTGATTTAAGAAGGGGTAAATTGGAGAGATCTTAGTTATTTCTATATATAACTTATATGGGGAAATTTAAAAAACTAAACTCTTGATGGTTACTGACCTTTATTCTAGTGGACGGAGCCAAAGGTTTCCAATCCTTATACCATTTGATTTCAGGGTATGGTACACCAACAATCCTGGCTTCGAATTTGGCTTTTCCTCTAAGCATAATATGTTCAATTTCTGGTCTTCTGAGAAAATACGGAGCCTCAGCTATGTCCAAACGGACTCTTTGTCGTGCTTCTCCATGCTCATTTCTAGCCACTGCTTCATACCAGCCCACATCTCTTTCTAACATCCTGAAGATTAAAGTCATTTAATGCGAATTAATGTTGCTTTGAAGTAGAATAGTAAAATAATTGAAATGAATAATTTTCTTTTGCCAAAAATGGAAAAGCAGGAAATTTATTATTTAATTTATTTATTAAAATAAAATTAAAAATGCAGTTCTTTTTAGGTACGACCTGTTATTACAGAAAAAGCGCTTAAAAAGTAATAAAATAGAGAACTAAACATAATTTTGTTCAATATTTTTTTAGAAGATTTGTTACTTTGGGTCAATTTATTGGTAAAAGTAATTTTATTGCTGATGCTTGCAGAAAGTCTTATGAGTAGATTAAAAAATGTTAGTACATAGAATATTGGAAATTCAAGAAGCAAAGCTACTGGCTATTTATAAAAGCAGACGGTTTGAAAATGTAACGTACTTATTGATAAACAAAGTCGCCTGGCCGTTTCTGGTGTAGCTCATATCAAATCTGCCACCTGGTTCTATAAGTTCGTCGTTAAAGTAATAGGTCATCTTAGGTTTTGGATAGCCATAAACGAACCAAAACAAATTAGTATTCTGATCTTTAACTCCATACTGTGTATCATGCTCTTGTCGTAAGAACCTTGGCGCTTGAGCCATACCATCGTGAGGTGGTCTTTCTATATCGAAATCTTTAGGGAAGTAGGGAGACGTCTCTGGGCGAAAATCGATCTCAGGAGGAAGATAAGGCCGGTATTTGGGTAAGTCAGGTTCTAATTTTTCCCTAAAAAGAAGATTCAGAATATGCCAACAAAATTAACTTGGTAAAAATTAACCTTACACCTTTATCGAACATTTTCAGTACTTTGTACTACATAGATAGAGGATTCTTTAGGATTCCAATAATATGTATATAGAATCAGAGTGAGACAATCATAAGTACTAATATACATGATTGGGATAAAGTATGGAACCAAGTAAATATTTTTAAAACGAAACTTTCGATATTTATGAAATTTTGTACGTAAGTGCAATGGGGCAAAATGAATCTGATGTACATATAATATCCTTCCGGTTTAACCGGAAATTCCCTCAACTTTTTCATATTTCATAAATATCGTCCGTTTCGTTTTAAAGATATTTACTTGGTTCCATACTTTATCCCAACCCTGTATACGGAAAACATGAATTGACTAGGTAGTTAATATGCTAGTACATTCACTCTATAGCAACTAGTATTATTTTTCTGTCAAAGCAAAGTCTTTCACTCGTCCTAACCTTTGAAACTAAATAAAACTTGAATTTGAAAAAATATGTACAAATTAAATACGAGACTGTACAAATTAAAGGAAATCTGAAATTCATATGGAAAATAAATAAAAGCCCCAAGGGTAAAAACATTTAAAATAAGGATCTTATAATATTGTCATATAAGGCTTATTTATAGTTGGTTTAAGGAAAAATAGGACATTTTAGGTAAATCAAAGGTGATTAAATAGAAGAAATATATTATTAATTGTCTAATTGTGGCATTGAGTATAGTCTTTTTAAATGATGGAAGTGTTCGAAAAATCTGTAAGGTAATTCGAAAACTATAGTTAAAATCAAAATAAACCAAAAAATATTTTAGATATACACTTTATAAAAAAGTTGGTTTACTCGAAATGGCTATTCATGAATCTGAGAAGATGCTGTTAACTGACGGTAAAGTAAACTAAACAAGATTTTCTGGAAATGGATCAATAGTCGTAGTAATAGAAAAGAGAAATGAATACTCCGCATTCAAATAAAAATGTAACAAACTCCAGAAAATAAAATAACAACAATAATTTCAAGAATGTTGCCCACTATCAGTAAAAAATGCAAATAGTAATAATAAAATAACAAAAGTACTTCCTGCGTTAGTACTCAGATAGGTATAAAGTTCTCAGAAGTGCTTATTAAACGGAGACAAAAATTCACGCCATTTATAAAAAGTAACCTGAAATAGTCTTAAAATACCCATTGTAACATTATTGTGGTCATTCTTAAATTTTAAATACTATCATCGTCATTAGCTATGCAAATGGTCGAGAGAAATTATATTAATAATTTGAGTATTTAAATTTTTTGACAAGCAAATATTTTAATAATAATCAATGATAAAGACCTAAATAACCCTAATATTAGAGGACGCAGTAAAAAAGTATACCGTCTAATTTTGGATAACACAGCAATGATTACAAATAAGGCATTTAATGTCAGACCAAGTCCCAATAAGTTTGACAACTTTTAGTGCATCGGGAAGAAATGTATATTTTAGCCATACTTAATTTTTCTTTCCATTTAGTCCCACGAAGCCCCCCTCCCCAACTAATAATATCAAATAAATTCGTTTTTTCGTCAATATTTTGGCTTAAAACGGAAGTACAGGAAAAGAAAATATAAATGAAAGAAATTTTTTGTTTCAGTTATTTTTTCCTAATAGTAAAAATATTTTTGGAGATACAGACAAAGAAAGTCGCGAAATTTTTTCATATTTTTCTGCAACATTTATGATTTGAGCACAAACAGGAAATATGTTATATAATAAATACCAATTAGTTACATGTTTAAATTCACCCAGACCCTATACAATAAAATTAGGTAGAGTGGTAATCAGGAAACGTGATGTTGCAGGAAAGTATCCGTATAATGATAAAATGCTAAGAACATTGGGACCATGAAAAACTATTTGAACTTTTTGAATAGATAATTCTGTTATTTTTTAATTTTACTGCTTATCTGGTAGAACCATACTGAACCGAGACATTGGCGAAAAATCGTTGCTGTTTACAATGAACTGATTACAATTGTTATATTTTTCCCGATCGAACTTGTCAAAAAATTTGTGACAAACGAAGACTACGAATTATAATATATACCTGTGTGTTATAGCATAAGGCGAAGGATCACTAATTCCATATTTGTTTTCAACCCTGACTCTAAATTTATAATCCCTAAACGGTTCCAAGTTACGGACTCCACAAGTACAACTTCTGATTCCAGATCTGACTGTGAACCAATCTCCGTTTGGCAACTCGCACATTTCAAGTTGATAAGTAACTGGTACCCTTGGTCCAGAAGGAATCGATGGATTCCAGGACAAAGTACAGTGTCTATCAGTCATTTGGGATATGATTGGTGGATCTGATATGGGCATTGGGGCACCACTTTTCTTGTATTTGTCGAAGTCGGTGTACTGATCGGTTATGGGTCGTTTGGGTTTTGGTTCTAATCCTGAAAAAATCATACATAAATAAATGTATACATAAGGAAATACAATTAAGATAGGTAAATTATTTGTCTAACCTTCGTCGAATTTCAGAGTTGCGTGGCAAATATCGTTTCCATGTTCGTTGGAAATTTTACATGAATATTTTCCTAGATCGTCTTCATCAACTCCAGAGATAGTGAGCCTGAGTAAACCAGCAGTATCTTTATCCATTTTAATTCTTGATGAGGGAAATATTTTTTTATCATTGTGGAACCATTCCACATTGGGTTCAGGAATCCCAGAAGCACAAGCTGTGAATTTAGCTGACATAGCTTTGAACAATTCTGTATCTCCAATGCGTTTAAGAAATACTGGAGGTTCTATTTTTTTGGCTTGTTTACTGAAATTGGAGGGTACATACATTATAGTTTGGTCAATAACGGATCATGAAATTCAATTTAAATTTATTATATTTTTATAGCTTACATTTCTTTAACAACTTCTAATGATGCTGTACAGTCATCTTGTCCTTCTTGGTTAACGGCAGTTGCTCTATAAATTCCAGCGTCCTTTTCTTGGCAATCCATAATGTACAAACAGCAAAGATCACCGTCCCTTTTAATCGAATATTTATCTGAATTTGAAATAGGTTCTCCATCTTTGGTCCAAATTACGTCAGGTTGTGGTACACCAGTTACCCTGCATGGAAGTTTAGCATCCCTATTCGGTAACTGAAATATTAACAGATAAGAACGAATTATTTAAAAATAATTCAATTAAAAAAAGCGTAAAAGGTAATTTTGATTAAATACTAAATTACTTACTTGTTGTGAGTCTGTAAATCTTTGAGTGAATGAGGGAGCCATGTATACTTTTCTAATAGTAGCTTTACATTGGGCGGAGTCATCGCCTAAAGGATTTATTATTTTTACACCGTAGATACCAGCATCGGAAGGTAAAGCTTTGTCAATTTTTAGTCCCACCTAAAAATTATTATTTATTAATTTATTGTTTATAAACATTAGGTATATATTTTTACTCTTCTTCCATCGCAGGTCATCAAAATTCTTTCTGAAGGTTCAATTGGTACTCCGTCCTTTGTCCATTCGGCGCTTGGTACAGGATTTCCAGTAAAAGCAGCTTCAATAACCAAAGGTTGTCCTTCATCGGTAATTGTATCTTTAATGGAATGTAGGAATTGAGGCCTTTCTTCCGGTTCTCCAGGTTTAGAAGCTTCTTTAACTGTTAGGTTTGACGATGTGTCAGCTTCCCCTGCTTCATTAGAGGCAACTGCTTTGTAGGTAAGAGCATCACGGAATATATCAGCACTATCCAGATATAGAGCACTAGATCCATCTGGTTGGTCTATTATTTTTATATGTTTGTTATCTGAAATAATTTCAGCACCATTTCTGGACCTGTGTAAATAAGGGTTATTAAAACAAATGACATTAATGTTTTGTATCTTACCAAGTAATTTTGGGAGTTGGAAATCCATCAGCTTTGACTTCAAATTTAACAGGAAAACCTTCGACAACCGTTTGCGGAACAAGCCTCTTAATAAATTCAGGTTTTACGGGTTTCTTCTCTACTTTAACTTTAGCTTCGCCAATGGCTTCGCCTAACTTATTAGTAACTAAAAGCTGGTAATTACCAGCATTTTCTGGCTTCATAACGTCCACAACGAGAGCCACACGACCATCAGGATGTTGCTCAAAGTGAACATTGGAAGACGCTCGAATAGGAACTCCTTCTTTGAGCCATTTAATTTCTGGTGGTGGATAGGCCTCAACTTTCACTTCTAGACGTAGAGTTTCGCCGAGAGGAACTTTGGTATCTTTGAAACATTTGAGGAATTTGGGTCTCTTAGGTTTAGCTGTAAGAAAAATATGTTATTAAAGTTGTAGTATATATTGGTTGAAGCTTACGTGTTATTGCTACAGCGCAGAGACAAGAACTATCTCCATTTCTATTTCTAATAACCAACTTGTACGCTCCACTATCAGATGGTTTACATTTCTCGATATTTAATTTCACAGTACCATCAGGCAAGATTGTTGTTTTTACATTTTCATCGTCTGGTGATATTAGCTCTCCGTCTTTGTACCAGGAAACCTAAGCAGAAATACTGTAGGTAATTGAACTTGTTAAATTTTTGTTATGCTTACTTTTGGCACTGGACTTCCATTTATTTTTGCTTTAAGCTCCAGTGGTTCATTTTCGTCAACATCCAGATTTCTATCTAGTTTTTTACCAAATGACGGGGCTGTTTGGTGCATCAGTACTGTTGATGTGGTTTCTGCTTCACCAACTACGTTTATTGCCATTGCTTTGTACTAAAAATATTAATGAATACATATTGCATTAAATTTAAATAACACAAACAATTTATTTGAAAAATGGATTTTATTTATACGGTTGATTTTCACTTACAATTCCTTCATAGTCGGTATCAAAGTTTTTCATGATCAGTTTGCTTGTAACTTGAGCATCAGAAGTTGTTTCAATTTTGATGTTATCATCTTCAGCAACTGGTTTTCCATTAATGAACCAACGAATTTCTGGTTTGGGTAATCCATCGGCTCTTACCATTAAAACGAGTTCGGCTCTCTGTTCAACATGATCATCAACTAGTCCAGTAATGAACTTGGGCCTTTCAGCTGTTACAAATTATTAATACATTGTTTAATTAGATTATGCACTAAATGAGGATTTAGGCGAATACGAAGCTTTGGTGAATTAGGGAAAAAGGTTAAATTTTCATGGTTTAGGAGTATATACAGCAAAAAAATGTAATTAAATATAATTGACGAGTTATCGGGATTTATAGGAATTTACAAATTATGTACTTAGTGAATTAATTAAAAAAATGATTAAAATAATTATTGATTGGTCCTTTATAATTTTCTTAAAATGGTAAATGATAATTTGCGTAACGTATAATATATGGTAAATAAGTGTGCTTGCGTGTAGCTTCGTTTTTGTTATTTTATTCTTAGTACAAAAAATACTCAGTGAGGATAATTTTTTATTATACTTGTTCTTAAGTAAGATAAAAAACAAAACAAAAATAACCTAGAGCTAAATCAATCAACGAAAAATATCGAACAATAATTTGGACAAAGATTTAAATAATATGTAGATTCATGCGAACAAAGCAAAAAAAAGTTACTAAATGTTTTGAGAATGCCGAGAAATCTCTTAAACAAAAAGAAATATTCGGGAGTCGAGAGTATTGAAATAGATAATTTCCCTAGAAGAGCGGCTAGATCTTGCCTTAGGATCAAAAACCTTCTATGGGATTAATAGCATAAGGAGCAGACATCCGAAGAGCTACTAAATATATTGCATGCTTTTATTTACATATAATTAAAAACAAGTTTCGTATACTAACAGGAATTTGTAACTCAAGAAACTGGAAAGAACCGAAATATAAGATTTAAGGAGAACACGATGAAATATCCATTTCGGATGTATTATAATACAGAACAGGGAGCACATCAAATTGAAGAAATAGATTAATCTAATATGAACCCACTCAATAACCTAAAATTCCTCACCAGGAAAAAAGGTTTATGTTAGATCACTGAGATAATATCCTCACTGTCGTTTTTTATGCTATTTAGAATAACACTTATTGATAAGAAGCAGTAAAGAAGCTTGCTTAGCTTTTATAAACTTACTCGTTGGTTCTGCTTCTTCTGTAAAACAAAAGTGACATGAGGTAATAATTATTTATTTAATGTAACTGTATTAGATATATTGTTATGAAAAATCTTTATTGAACTAATTACATATTCTAAAATTTATTTTATTGCTTGTATTTTGAAATTAAAGTTACTTACTGATAGTTTTAAGTCTTGCTTCTGAACTGGCTTCTCCCAGGTCATTCTTTGCAGTAACTTTGTAATATCCTTCATCGCCCAACATCACTTCGCGAAAAACTAATTTGTAAGTTTTATTCGCTTTGTCTTCTACGATCTTGATGAGGTCACTGCCTTTTATAACGACGTTATCTTTGCTCCATACTACGTACGGTTCCGGATTTGCTTGAACGACTACTGTGAATTCGGTGGCCTCTCCCGGAACAACTTTAACATCGTAAGGTCCATCTAATTCCGGACGCATAACGATGGATAAGTGTGCACTGCTTTCAGCTTCTCCCCATTTGTTCTTGGCTTTGACGGTGTATTTGCCAGTTGCAGTAGTTTCACCTAAGTATTAAAATTATGAGATCAATCAATTCATTAGTATCATCAAGCATATAGTTTGGCAAAAATGAGCTGAAACTAGGAGGAACAGAATATGGTGACATACATAAAAAAATAATGCTTACATCTGGGTACCGTTAAACTATAAGTACATTCTTTAAGGCCATCTTCAATTTCATGATCTTCTGTTTCCAGAATAATTTTGTTCTTCTCAAATTCGTCGTTTGAAATCTCCTTTCCATCTCTGCACCTGAAAGATTTTTATTAATGAATGTTTTAACTCAAATATACAGTGACCATTTAAACTCTAGCTAGCTCCAAATATTTCCTTTACGAGGATGGGTTGATTAATTCGTGGCCTACCATAGTAAGGCATGGTTTTTCCTTTTAAATTTTTATATTTGCATCTAGTAACATCTTGTCACAGTTTGACATTAAAATTTTGTCCGAGTCTGTCAAGTAGTTTTCATTTAGTGCCTTATCAAAATTTGTAAGGGGGGGATTTCAGTGGTAGAGCCGCGAACCGGTGATCGAAAGGTCCCCGGTTCGAATCTCGGCAGGGGCGAGAATTTTTTCTCGTCCCTAAAGGTGATTCCCACTCCAACATTCACTGTTGGGTTCAAATTAACAGTGCTGTTCCTAAAGTGGCACCGGGAAACAGTAACAAAGCCTACACAGAACAAGAAGGCTTAGCGGTTGATGCCTTATACAGAAAAAAAAAGTTTGTAAGATGACGGTGTTTGAAAAAATGGAGAAAACTGAGATTCGAGCCGTGATAAAATATTTTTATATTAAAAGTTTAATACCTACTGAGGTTAAAAATAAAATAGATTCTACGTTAGGTGAATCTTCTCCATCGGACAGGATGGTTAAAAAGTGGATGGCGGAGTTTAAACGTGGGTGTACAAGCATTAAAGATGCACCACGTCCTAGAAAGCAGAAAACCGCGACTGCTGAAATGGTCGAGAAAGTCCACAGAATAGTACTGCTAGATTGTAGATTAAAGTTGGATGCGATAGCAGAGATAGTGGAGATTTCAAAAGAGCGGATACATCATATCCATCATGAACTTGTTGGCATGAGAAAATTATCGGCTAGATGAGTGCCGCGACTTTTTACCCTTGAACAGAAGCTCATCTGAAAAATCACTCTGACCTACGTTTGGAGTTGTTTCAGCGCAATCCATTATATATCAAAGACCAAACAGTAACCCAAAAAATGGACAGCAAAGGGAGGACCGCCTCCGAAAAAGGCCAAAACAGTTCTTTTAGCCGGAAAGGTGATGGCGATGGTTTTCTGGGACGCAAAAGGAATTATTTTGGTTGACTACCTTGGAAAAGAAAAACAATAAACGGCGAATACTACGCTAATCTTCTAAAACAGCTATACCAAAAAATTCTAGAAAAAGACACGGGTTGACCAAAAAGAAAATCTTCTTTCATCAGGACAATGCACCATGCCACAAGACGGTTATACGCACCCTACTCCCCTGATTTGACCCCGTCGGACTTCAGCCTATTCCTCAACTTGAAGAAATTTCATCCGGGAAAGAAATATGCTTCAAACTTGGAAGCGATTGAAGCGACAGACAGTTATTTTGAAGAATTGCTAGAATCTACCTACAGGGATGGGATAAAGAGTTTGGAACATCGATGGACCAAGTGCATACAACTAGAAGGAGATTAAGATGAAAAATAAGAGCAAATTTATTCTTCTAAATTATTGTTTTCTTTGTTAGGCCGCGAATTAATCAACCCATCCTCGTATATAAAAGAGATATATATTTTTTTAAATATATCTAAATTAAACGTTTATTATATATTTGCTTTACAATATTTATATTAAATATTTCACGAATATTGTTTATATATTTAAAAAGTAATATTTGCTAAATAATACATAGTACATATTTGTTTCTTTTCGTATACAAAATGTTTAAGAACTTATAATATATAAACATTTAATAAATATTTTGAATAGAAATAAAAAATCAAAATTGTAATTGTATCAAAATGTCAAAAAATTTTATTTGGAGATTTTCGGTTTAAAATTTGTCTATTTTAAGTCGATATTGATTAAAATTTTATCATTAAAATCGATATTTGGGATTTTTTGAGGTTTATAAACTGTAACCTTAAAGTCGATATTTATCAAAAATCTCCATTTCAAGAAGTCGAGATTTTTAAGTAGAACACGAGATTTTTAAAGGAATTTGGCTTAAAATGGTGGTTTATTAAAATTTCTCTCTATAAAATAGAGATTAATTAAAATATCAATATTAAAGTCGACATGTTGAAGAAAAACACAAAATTTATTACTTTAAAACTGGTAACCACTGGGATATCGTTTTTAAAGTCGAGAACTTAAAGTATAACAATTATTAACAATTGCTTCAAAATTCATTAAAATATTGTGTTTAAAGTCGATATTTATAGTAAAACAGAAGATTTTTGAATATTTTTGCAAGATTCATATAAAATCTCCAATTTAAAATCAAAATCTCTACTTTATAATGCAGATCTTAAAAAAAACAATTAATTTTTAATATTTTTGATTGAAATTCAAGATAGATTGAAATGTAGAACATAAAATTGAGATTTAGTAAAAAAGAAGTTTTTCAGATATTTTTGAAAGATTCACTAAATCTTAACTTTAAATTCTAAATTTATTCAAAATTTCGATTTCATAATATTAAAGAAATAAAGTGTTTCTTTTAAATTTCTGTTTTAAAATTAAAATTAATTTAAATCTGGACTTTAAAATCAATATTCTTTAAAATATCGACTTTAAAATTATGATTTTTTTGTAATATCTCTGATTTAAAGTCGATATTTAATAAGATTTCGGATTTAAAGCCGATATTAATTATAAAGTCTACATCTATGAAATAAAACACTGTTGTTTAAGATTTGTGATATAAAATTGAGATTTACTGAAACATCAACTACAAAGTAGACATTTTGAAGTAAAACAAGAATTTAGAGCCAAGAATTCTGTTTTAAAATCGAGATTCGTCAAAATGCAATTAAATAACGTTAAAGTGAGATTTCTCGAAACTTCGAATTTAAATGTCGAGATCTTACAGTAAATCAGTATAATTTTAAGATATCTACTTTAAAATGGAAATTTAATAAAAAAGTCATGATTATATTTGATAAATATTTAAAAATTTGTCACAACAAAGATTTTACAAAAATATTTCTTTAATATTTCTTGCTATCTAAGAAGTATCCTTTTTTAACTTGAATGAATGTTCCGTTAATATCGTGTAGATACAATTGAAAAAATTCCAGATGTTTATTTTAAAAGGGAAAGGTAGGCCATGTGATATGATATCTCGTTTGAGGTTTATTCAACGGTGCTCTACTTATTTACAAAATTATCAAGTTGTGATAACCTCTACCAACGAAATAAATATCGATTCCTAATTAAAAAGATCTAAAGAAGAAGTAAATTAACATTATACAAACCATGTAATATTTGGAACTGGATCACCAATAATAACAGCTTTAAATTGCGCTTGATTCTTCTTTACAATAGATTGATCCTTCAAACCTTCCTTTATTTTTGGGCGCCTTAAATCTTTTTCAGCTGAAACAGAATAGGAAATTTTTTATTTGTTTTTGATCGGCTAAGCTACCATATTATTGGTAATTAACAAAACGAAACATTTTTTTATACAGAGTGGATCAAAAGTTTGGAAACGGCCAATTATCTCGTAAATTGTAATCCGGATTCTACAAAATTTGGGATAAGCCTATTTTGGGTTACGGAGATTCCAGATTTGACATTTGCAATCTTGCTAGATTTATCGTTTCTCTGATATTATTAGTCACTTTGGTTTTTTAAATAAATCATCCTGTAATCCTGTATATTCAGTTATTTTGGGAATCTTTTCTTCAATACGAGTTCAACCATATGTAACACTTATGATTTTATGTAGTCTAGAAGATCTTAAATAAATAAGAAGTCTGGCAACGCCTAATTGTCTCAATAAATTTTTTAATACAAACTATTTTCAACTACATTAAAACGTAACAATTGAAAGAATACAACATTTATAAAATAATTATTACTTAATCAAGTGTTCAAAATATTAGATTTGCCGTTTCTATGATATTATTAGGTTTTTTAAATACATCACCCTGTATATTCAGTTATTTTTTGAATCTAATACGAGTTCAACCATATGTAACACTTTCGTTAATTTTTATTTTAGGGTTATTAGAGAAATGTGAAATTAATAAGTATAAAATTCACAAAATCGTACTTGATCGCAAAAAATTCCAAAGTTGCCCACTTTTTCATTACTCACGGCAAACTAAAAAGAGTAAATTTACTCTCTCGCCTTAATAAATTTAACCATTAGTAAAACTCCTTATTTTATTATTACTTATATACTAGTATTATTATTATTATTTAAGATCTTCTAGATTCTAGATTACATAAAATCGTAAGTGTTACATTTGGTTAAATTCGTATTGAAGAGAAGATTCCAAAAATGACTGAATATATAGGGTGATGTATTTAAAAAATCAAAGTGACTAATAATATCAGAGGAACGGCAAAACTAGCAACATTGCAAATGTCAAATCTGGAATCTCTGTATCCCAAAATAGGCTTATTCCAAATTTTGTAGAATTCGGACTAGCAATTTACGAGGTAATTGGCCAAATTTTTGGTCCACTCTGTATATTTTTTATCTTCTCATTGTTCTTATTTGATTAGTACAAATGACATCCAATTTTTCTGTTGATTTTAATTAGATACCGATAAAAATTCTTTTGTGTCACTGATTTTAAACCATAAATAAATTGAACATAATAATAATTATAGTTTACTTACGTGTTACTTCAAGCACCGCTTGTTGCACTACTTTTCCCACAGGATTACTTAAAATGCATTTGTATACGCCGGCATCCTTAAGGTCCAATTTTTGAATTTCTAGTTTAAATTCCTCTCCATTCTGACTAATCTTCATTCTCAAGTTGCCATCAGGTTTAATTTCTTTGTCATCTAAGGTCCATGTCGCTAGTGGTGGTGGGTTAGCAAAACCTTTGACGATGTAAGTGATGTCAAGTGACTCAGGACGAGAACCATCTTTCATGTTCGTACCCAAAACGATTGGTTCGGCTAATAAGAATAAAAACTTTAGTTTTATAACAGTAACTCCTTTTTAAAATTATTTACAACTGTGCATAATAATATCTTACAAAAAAATTAGTTGTGGAAGTATTTTGTTAAGAAGATAAAGAAAAAAGTTTCAGACAATAACATAGAATCAGGAACAGAGTGAATGTGAAAGAAATAATGTAATTAAATGAAAATTAAATGAGATAACAGATTTTTGGTTGAGTGTTGAGTTATACAAGGTGAGCATAGTGCAAAGTTAAAAAACCATAGTGAAATAACTTCAATCTTATACTAGAAGGAGTTCTATTGGAGTATTTATATTTCATAATTAGTATTAAGTAAAGTGGTAACAACAAATAATATTTATACATATATATATATAACACGTGAAATACGAGAATCTTTACATTTTATTTTATTAATATATAATGTAGATATATTTTAATAATGAATTTTGACCAAATCATAAAAAAATATTTTATGATAAACTAAACATATCTTTTTGACTTACATCTGATCGAAAATCTAATTTATTAAAATACAAGCTATCATTTTTTCACGATTTAGTTATATTAAAGTACAGCGTGAAGTGGAAAATAAGTTGAGCTTATTAAAAGAAAGAAAAATTAAATACTTACCAACTGTGCTACTGTTGTTAAGAGCGTTTGTGAATTAATTTAAGGCCTACAAATGCTGTTAAACACATACAAAAAATTAAAATAAAAGTTAGTAAGTCTGTATTCAGTTTTCGTTTTTAAAGTATATTTTGTTTTGTTTCAAAGATAACTGAATAAAGATCTGTTGGTGATTGGTGCGAAATTGTTTTCAATCATATTGAATTTAATTGATATACCATTTGATTCAATATAATTGAAGTTATTCAGTGTCATACGTTAAAAGTATTAAAAAACTGTGTGTAAGAAATGTAACTGTAATAGTGTACCTTCTTGAGTATTACTTGGTTTTTGGGAAATATCTTCAATTAATATTGATTTATCAGATATATCTTCTACCAAGCTCCTCTGCTGTTGTGCCTTTCTTAGTAATTCTTCAGTTTTTTCATCTATTTCCTCGTCAAAATCTCGTTTTCCTTTTTGACTTTCTTGTCTTTCAAATGTTTTTTTTTCGATTTTAGCGAAATTGTCTTCGTCTTTGTTTATTGGTTGAGCTTCTTCTAAATAAGCTTTTTGACCCTTTTTGGGACGACTGTCTAAGTTGACTTCTGCTTCAATGGGTGTTTGTGGAGTTTTAATTAAATTTTCATCATCAATAATATCTATATTTTCTTTATTAGCTGAAATTCCTCGTCTAAGCTTTTTATTGTTAATATCATCTGTTATTTTTGCTGCTTTTGGTTCAGATCCTTCATCTTTTTGATTTACTTCGATATCTTCTTTTGTTGCTGATATTCCTCTTTGTAATTTTTTATTTTCATTATCATCGACAGTTTTAATAGATTTAGTTTCAATATCGTCAGTAATATCCCCAAATTTGACAGATTCTACCGATGCTGCTTTGGGAGTTTTTGTTGTTTTGTTGATTGCTTTTTCCTCAACTGGTGTACTGGGTGTGATTTGAACGTCTTCAATTTCTTCAATAAGCACTTGTTGACCACGTTTAGGTTTAGAAATATTTGTTTCTTCTTCAATGCTCTTTGGTTTTATTGAAGATTCCTCAACTTCAATAACTACCGCCTCCTCAATTATAGCCAAATTTGCTTTCATATTAGGTACAGGTGATTCTGGCTCTTCAACTAATGGTTCCGGGGATTTTATTTCGATTACTTTCGTTATAAGTTCAGTTTTTCCATTTTTGGGACCTATTTGTGTAAAATGTATTATTGTAAAATACTAGTAGATGAAAAAGAAACTAATGAAAAGTTAAATTAGCAGTCAATGTTTCACAATTGCTGTCAATACTTGGTAGTCTTAAACATATACAAAAGCATTCAAAGGAAGCTTTTTAGCAAATGAGCAGATCAAAATCTACTATATAAATCTAATACCTATTAATCTATCAAATCGTAAGGATCGAATCAATAGTAATATATTTTTACTCAGATTAGAAAATTAGCATATCTGGATGGAGAAAATAATATTGCCACTTTTATGATTTTAAATAGTCTAAAATACACAAAATGGTAAAAAGTTGCAAGTTTATAATACTTTGCATTGAACAAATTTTAATTATTTTAATAAATTATAACTTAATATATTATATAATAAAAAAATTAAGAAGTGGATCAACAACTATACTTACTTTTTGGAAAACCGATTTTATTTTTAAATAATAATTGTACTCAAATTTATCCCTAATTTTTTAATTTCTGTTTTTATCATGTCTCGTTATTCCCTTTTTCCAATGAAACTTTTTGTGTCCTACATATTTTAATTGCTGTTTTCTTGTTCTCATTTATGTCATGATTTATTTTTGAATCTACCAGATCCACCAGTTGTAGAACTGCCTTCTATTTTTATTTGCAAACCATTACATTACACAAATTTTGTATCAAATAAACTTTGAATTATTAACCTTTTTGAATTTATATTGGTGGGCAATAAAATTTTCGCCTATCAGTATGTTTTAGATGAAATTTTAATAATTTACTTTGTTTTAATATTTTTTCACAAGAAAGTATGCATTTTTTGCCTGATATCTATGAACATTCATGGTAATTCAAAATGAAATACATATTTTAAGGAGTGTTACAATATTAAAAATAAATTTTATTTTGCTATATAAACTGATTTCTTAAACTTCCAATCAAGTGCGTTAAAATGTCTCTTATATCCACGTGCCACAACGTCTGCATATATAGTTCTTTCATTTAATCTTTAAGTATGTCATTTCTACTGAATAGAGAGAATTTTTGACAACCAGGTTTAGTATTTTAATTCACTAATACCTGTTTGAAACCTCTAATAACAAACCATGCCACAAAAAAGGCATCTGTATTATTCTGGCAAAAAAGGTACGTGGACTACAGATAATTGATCCTGGTACATTCATCATCTTGACAGCATCATTAGTTACAGCCCGAATCGTTATCATCACATATTCAAAAAAATATGTGATGTAATATTAAGCTGCTAACTCCCCATAAAACCGTTAAACTGTTGAACATATTCTTTTAACAATCAGATAATTGGGCTGAAGGATTAATGCTTAAATTTGGAAGGATAGGAGATACACCCCTCGCCGAACCGAAGTACAACGTCAGTGTGTATATGTGTGAAAGAAAATCTCAGATTTGACCTTTGAATCGTAGGTGTTGTTTTTATTAGTCTTCCATTTTCAGATCCAAAAAATATTGGAGAGCTGTTCTCTTTCCGATGAGCCTATCTATTAGGCATTGATATTTTTGCAATACATTTTATCTGATATTTCAATCTAGTTAGTTAATGATGTTTATCAAATATACCTGATTGCTTGTAAGTTACATAAGTTTAAAGAAATCCTTTCGCCAATAAGTGGTGAAAATTATCGGGCTGTAAATTTTTACAATTTCAAACGTGGCTTAAACCGTAGAGAATATTTTGAGGAAATCAGTCGAGAACTTGGTGAGAAGTCGTGTTCCTTCACTATGGCAAAGTGGTGGTACAATGAGTTTCAACTTTCCTTAAATGACAATTTTTGAACTCCTAAGCCAAAAACGGCAATTACAGATAAAAATATTGATCTTATTCGGAACATAATTAAAGAGGACCGGCACATTATTGTCAGAAACATTCAAGCAACCTTAAAGATTGGTGTGAATGTAATTAACACTATTGTAAACAAATATTTGAAAGTCTGTAAGCTCTGTTTTCGGTGGATTCTCCACAACTTGACTTCGGGTCAAAAAGAAGACCGTGTGAGATCGTGCAGATCTACACTAGATTGTTTTGACCATGGATCGAAGTAAGTACATATTTCCAGTCAATTCGATAGTAACGTACAGACAGTAGTAGTCGCACCTTTAGTTTGGTTGAGAGGAGACACATCGTTGCTCCCTCCTTAAAATTTCGCCTATGTACATTTAGGTACTTTCTTAAGCTGTATAAAACTCTACACGAATTCATGCCAGTCATAGAGAACACGTTATGTGTAAGATGATGCAGATCTACACTAGATGGCTTTGACCGTGGATCGTCTAATTTGAAGTACATCATCGCAGGTGATGAAACATTGGTGTACTGCTATGATCCCGAAAAAAGCAATTCTGCTTCAATAAAAGTTGTTCATGAAAAAAACCAATACAAAAAGATGGTTGCCACTTTTTTTGGAATTACTGGGCATGTCTCCATGTCTCCACTGTAGCGCTGAAGGATAGACGCGCTGTTAATTCAGAATAGGTCATTACAGTTTGTTTGCTTGAGGTTCTCTAAAAGATTCGCGAAAAAAGTCCAAGAGGAAGGATCATCTTCCATCAAAATTCTTTTGAAAAATTATAAATAAATGTTTTTTGTAAATAAACTGTGTTTTACTTTATTTGGCTTAGCGGAAAGAGAACAGTCCTCATATTTACCGCACATCATTGATCCCCTTAGTTTCTTAAATCAGTTTATACAACAAACCTCATATTAACTTTGGGTGTTACAATATTTTTATTCCATTTCGAATAACTTTGTATATATGATTTACTAGAAAGAGAGAAACATCTCTTTGTTTAAAATAATTGGAGTGCCTGTTTATATTGTATTTCATTACCCTACCTTTCAGTTTATCGTCGACTTCTTTAACTTCTGGTTTCTTCGGTTCTTCAACTTCTACTTCAACTTTTTCTTCAATTTCAGCTTCCTTAGCATCTTTAAGTTTGTCTTCGAGAACATCGACTTTCGGAATTTCTTCGATTTCTTCAATGGCGTCCGTATGTGTAATTTCTGTAATTTGTTAGAAGGGTAGATGTGGTCATACATAGAATGGATCAGGGAAGGTAATCATTCCAAGGTGTTGCTAAGGAGATTTTTTGGAAAACTCTTTTGGTTGACAAACAGAGCTATACCAAGGAACAAATAACAATCAGACATTCACAAGGGGTATTTTCTGTCACCCTTAAAGATAATACTTACCTTACTTCTTTAACAATTCTATGGATACAAGTATAGCTACATTTAGGGTGATTTCCTGTGAATTCTTATTAAAAATGTTTTGATACTGTGAGAAGTTGTTGAGGAATGTATTACAAAAAGTACTCCGAAATATATAATTTAGATGTATCAAAATATAAAACAATATCTAGATTACAATAAGAATAATAAACACAATACTTACTTTGCACAGTAACAATGCTTTTACTGCTGACCGTTCCAAGCGCGTTGGTAACAATCACTTCGTATTCTCCTTGTTCTTCGTATTTGATAAGATTAACGGCAAGATTAAATGTTTCATGCCGTTGTGAATCTCTGCTAATTTTTATTCTAGCGTCAGTAGAAACTTCACGCCCGTTTCGCAACCATTTTACCGTTGGTGTTGGGCATCCTTCGACCTCTACTTCCAAGTGTAACGTAGCTCCTTCTTCGACTGTGGTATCTTTAAGGTGCTTAATAATACGTGGAGCGCCTATAAAGATACATTTATTTAATTAAATAAAAGATATAAAACAAATTAGAGCAAATATCCAATGGGAAATTGGGAAAATATTTTATTTAAATTTTTTAGATATGTTTTTATATTTTTTTTTGTTTTAAGTTCAATTAGGAGAAAGGAAAAAAAATCAGAGATATGTCTTAAGCATAGAGGAGAATATACAGCAGGGCCAATAAAAAGAAGAAAGAACGAAGAGAATTTGGAGTAATACACCTAAGTAAGTAGATTTTGATAACTGTTGACTAGAACAGCAGTTCTCACTCTTTTGTACGCGCCCCCTGTTTAAACTCATACAATTTCACGCCCCCCATTCATTTATATGAGTTAAGAGCAGACCTGTAGGAATTTAAGTTGCAATAATGACTAGGCACTAGACAACGCCATCTAGTACGCCGGAGATGCTGTCGGAAATTACGTGTCAGCTATCGAAGCTTATCGAACTGTTTGGATTGAAGAACGCGACGCGACTATAAATAGGGAATTGAATTTGCGATTGTTGTTAGTTATTTCAATGCAGGCACTACTGTTAAGCCTGGAGTTCCAATATTGTTGTGTTTTATAACTATGGATAATTTTTTGAAAAGAAAATTTGAGGAAAATAGGCTTGTACTACATCGACAGGCCCAAGTGGGGATTGTACATAAAGTACTGGCAGTAAATGAGAAAGCTCTCTAACACACACTATTGTTTCTACAAATTGTTAAAATTTATTCTTTTGTAAACTAATTGAAGGCATAACTACAACCACCGAATTATTCAAGATTACCAATGTTGCTAAGGCGAATTTGCTTTGGAAAAATTGTGTTGGGATTTGCACCGATAGAGCCCAAACCATGTTTGATAAATACAACAATTTAGAAGCGCCGGCAAAGAAGAAATCTTTAGAAATTATCTGGACACTTTGCAGGATTAATTGGGAAACCTTAGTAACTAAATCTCTAAGTTGTGGACTAAACATGGTTACGGCCTCTGGTCTATGTGAAAATATGGGAGCTGAGCATACTTATTTTTATTTTATTCCTCATCCAGATAGATGTCAGGCGGTAAGGTGGTCAAGTGTGTCTATTTTTAATGAAGCTTTCTTATTTAGTAGACATTTTTGAAAAATTTAATACACTTAACCTTCAACTCCATAGTAAAGTAAATATATTTGATTTGAGTGAAAATATTGACTCATTTTGTAAAAAATGCAGTTATGATATAACAAATTAAAAGAAAACTCTCTTGAAATATCTCCCACGTCGTGCGAATTCAAGCAGTTGGAAAAGAATCACAACCTTGTGATGCTAAAACCCGTGGGAGGTCATTTAGAAAACTAAAGTAGAAATTTCAGAGGATACTTCTTTGCAGAGGATGTCAAATTGTCCGATTGGAGCAGGGTTTTAAATCTGTCTGACAGGACACTTGTCGGGCTAACACTACAAGAAGAAGAAGAACTGAGATATGTTTTATAACGTACCTTACAAAATTCTAATTTTATTAACAAATCTTAAAGAAGTTTCTGAACTGAACATCCGAATTTCTACTTTCTTATAAGAGCCGAGGCGACGTCTTATCTTTGTGAAACTAGATTTTCTGGTCTTGCGTCTTGAAATCTAAATACCGAAATAAACTTCTAGTAGAAAAAGAAATAAAAGTGACCTTATGTGCCTTAAACAAGTGCATGTTAGCCATTAATCATTAGTCCTTAGACAGAATAACTTTTTTGTCTGTTAGTAAAGAAATATTGATTTTTTTAAATTTGTTGTGCGCCCCCTAATAAGGCGAAGGCGCGCCGTACAGTTTAAGAACCTATAGACTAGTTAAATCTATACTTACAGTTAACAGTTAATTTGGCACTAGTTTCAACTCCTCCACATTCGTTGCTCAGTTTACAGGTGTATTGTCCTGAAAGTTCACTGGTTACTTCTTTAATAACTAATTGTACTCCATCATCCATCTCCATTCTTGTAAATTCTGAACGTGTTTCTGTAATTTCTACTTCGTCTAGGTACCTAGATTAATTAACAATTATGGAAAAGTTTATCTTTATTACAAAAATAAATAAATATTTATTCAGTTCTCTAGTTAAAAATGTGTAAGTACTATAAATTCTTAATTTGAATATTTTATTTGAAATAGAAAAAGATTTTTGAAAAATAATTTATAAAATTTACCATTTTACGGTAGGTTTGGGAAAAGCCTCAAGTTTTACATCAAGACTAATATTTTTATCGTGTTCAACAACTGTCATGTCTTTTAATCCTTTTATTATTTTAGGTGGTTTCTTAACGTGAACTGTGACGTCATCATCCACTGTTCCATGGATATTAATAGCCCTGCATTTGTAGCGAGCAGCATCTGTGGTGACGGCTCCAGTAATTTTCAATATGTAAGTATCGTCATCTTCTTTAACAACATAATGTTCGCTTGATTGAATTTCTTCTTCATCTTTAAACCATTTCACCTGCGCCTTCGGTTCTGATTCCACCTTTACTTTAAGCTCGAGGTTTTGACCCTGAGAAAGTACTTTTTCAGAACCTAGTTTTTGGAGAACTTTGGGTTTGGAATATACATCTAAATTCCAAAATTGGGATACTTGAGCCATTTCGTTGGTTGCAACAACAGAATAAGAACCTAAAACAACAGAAAAATTGCTTGAAAAATAATAAAATCATTACAATTATTTTCATATACCCAAGAAATCTTACAATATATACGCAAAAATTCGAACATAATTTTTTTCTTACCTGAATCTTTGAGGGTTGTTTTCTCAATAACGAGAGTGTGCTTTTCTCCAGATTCAACGACTTTGATGTTTTCAGTTTGCTTAACGACTTTGCCGTTTTTGTAAAATTGAACTGTTGGTTTGGGAATACCTTCAACTTCGACTTCCATTTTTAAAAGAAGGTCGGCATGAACTGATACATCTTCCATCTTAGTTTTAATCTTTGGTGGTGCTAAAATTTAATTTTCAAATTAAATTATGAAGAAGTTGGAAATGGTTTGAACATTTATAGGTGCTTGCATTCAAAATGAGAATATTGTGTACAATTATTAATTTAGCTGTATATATTGGTGTGCTTTACGAGACTATAGTTTTGTTGTAAGTTTCATAATTGCACATTTTTCTCTATTTAGGATAGAGTAAGATCAAAGTAAACTAAGAGTTCCCTTAAAATTTATGAAAATGTGAATCAACAAAAAACGAAAAAATTATTACTTATAGCAAATTTTTCAGTTTAACTTTGCACTAATTGTACTCGAAAAACATGACGGTTGATACTTACTATTCAAACACAGATAATTACTGAGATACTACTGAGTGCAATTATGAAACCGTTAAATCATGAAAAGTGTGTATCATGCTTATGCTAACAATTTAGTCTGTAAATGTTTTAAATAGTAGTAAATACAGGGTGCCTGATGAATAGCTACGACCAAACATATCTCGAAAATCCGTTTATCTTTCACAACAAAATCGACATAGAAATATAAAAAAAAATTGTACATAGATGTATATACAGAGTGGACCAAAAGTCTGGAAACGGTCAATTATCTCGTAAATTGCTAGTCCGAATTCTACAAAATTTGGGACGAGTCTATTTTGGGATACGGAGATTCCGGATTTGACATTTGCAGTGTTGCTAGATTTGTCGTTTCTCAGATATTATTAGTCACTTTGGTTTTTCAAATATGTCACCCTGTATATTCAGAAGAAAAGATTCCAAAAATAACTGAATCTACAGGATGATTTATTTAAAAAAACAAAGTGACTAATAATATCAGAGAAACGACAAATCTAGCTACATTGCAAATATCAAATCTGGAATCTCCGTATCCCAAAATAGGCTTATCCCAAATTTTGTAGAATCCGGATTAGCAATTTACGAGATAATTGGTCGTTTCCAGACTTTTGGTCCACTCTGTATACATTCCATGATTCAGATAAATAAACTAAAAATACATATTTTTAGCAAAATTTTTAAGCTCTTAGATTAACGATTTCCAAGACATAGAAGGTAGCTACACTTAGTCAATCATCCTGTATATCTTGTTAGTGATTTGTGGAAAGAGTGCATAAATATTTAGAGTTGATAGGCAAACATTGACACCTATTAATATACCTATCGTAAGAGAACACTCTGGTGTTTCTAATTCCTGTGTACTTGAAGAAACTGTAAAAGTCAAGGTTATTGTACTTATTTTTAAACTGTTTTACCTAATTGTGTGAATAATAGTAGTATATATTAATATAATATTATTTTTTGGTGTTTTTCAAAATAAATGTGTAAAACATGTAATATCAATACTTTTAGAACTGTGAACTGTATGAAATGGCGCTAACTAATCCATATTTTTAATAATATACAGGATGTTTCAATAAATTTTACTGTATTTTACCAGCTTGTATAAAACTTTTGAGTCACCAAACATTAAAACATGCTGTTTTTATTGAGATTGTAAAATCTTTTCTTTGGACTAATCTAACTTTTTCTTTTCTCTTCGTTTCTTATGTTTAATATTTTTTGTTAACCAAAAACTCGTTAGTGTCTTATGTTAACAATTATTTTTCCAATACCTAATATTTTTATTACCCAACCATTTCTGAATCCGTTTTAAAAATCTTTTATTGATGATAAATGGAAAGAAAATTTGAAAACGTCTTTTAATTTTTCAAGTAACTGAATTAACTAAAAACTTTGAATTCAAGTAAAATTTGCTACAAAAATAATTAAAAACTTATTTATCTGACAAGAGGAGCTGTTGAAATACTTTAACCAATCTTAAGTTATTAAAACAACTTCTTGAATAGAATTGTATTTATGACTTTTTATATGATAAAAAATGGTTAAACATTTTTCAAATGGAATATTTTATATAAAAAAAATATTGCCTACCTTTGACTGTGAGATTCATTTCAGCTGTATCAGTACCAAGTTCGTTTTCAGCTGTAAAAGTGTATTTTCCAGCGTCAGTAGATTCGACGTCTTTTATTACTAGAGAAACAGTTTCTTCATCTTCATATAAAATCCTGTAAATGATTAAAAGTTAAAAACGAAAAAAGTTAGTATCTTATGTAAGTTAATTTTTCCAATAATTCGTCCAGAAGAAACAGATTATACTCATAATGATTTATGTTAATGCCTATTCCTCACTCAAGTCTTCATGGAGTGTGATATGAAGATATAACATGTAACTTAAAAAAAAACAATGCATAAACAGCAGAAACCTTAACTTTTGCATCACTAATAGATTTTAAAATTAAAGGAAGAACATTTAGATCTAGAAAGTATACCAATAAAAAACGTTCGTGGACCCAACTTATATCTGCTTTATAGTAACAATGTATGATACGGTATTACTTCTGCAAAATCATTACAAACAATTCAATTTCATATGAAAATCAAGCAAAATATCTAGTTTTTTCTCTTGATATCAAATTAACATTAAAAAAACGTATCAAGAAGAAAGATGCAGAAATATAAAATTCAAACAATATGTATAATTTGCAATCATGTAACTAAACTAATACGACTCTATAGTGTTAAGTACTGAACTATGATAAAGACAGAAATTTAAAAAGAATAGAGACTTTTTAAAACATAAAAGTGCTAGTTGGGTTTTTTCTACTGGAAATCCACATAACATGAGTAAAAGCAAAATAGAGTGCAACAGTGAATGAATCATTAACCAGGGAAAAGATAAGAAAATTGAATGAAAAAACCTAGCTGATTAGTTAGCTTTAAAAATGTTTGAAATATAATAAATATTTTAAACTTCATACAATAATTTATTGCTTTTAACTTACTTATGTTTCTTGCTAGATTCAATAGTTTTTCCTTCATGCTTGAATGTAATGTTTGGTTTGGGATAGCCTTTAATCTGCAGTTCCAACATTGCCGATCCACCGACGTTTACAACAGGATCTTTTTTAATAACAACTAACTGCGGTTTTTCTGGTTCCCTAAACAATTGGTTAACAGTTCCATGGACAGTGAGTTCAGCGCTGCAACTGATATGGCCTCTAGAAGTTTGAGCTACACAAGTATAAAGACCAACGTCATCGGGTCTAACTTTTTGGAAAACCAGTGCTAAAGAATCTTCATCGTCACCCATGAGCACCTTAAAACGTTCTTCCGGTTCGAAAGGTATACCATCTTTTTTCCAGTGGAAGACTGGCTTTTCACCTGGCGGCAAAATTTCGCCTTCTGGCATTTCTTCAAAGATTTTCTTGTTGTCTAGAAATCATTCAATTAATATATAACTTTCAGTTGTAACTTCGATTTGGAGTTGTTTTTGGTAATATTAATTTTGGTTTTAACTTACCAGTTACTGTAAGATTAGCTTCAGAAGACGATTCTCCATGTTTATTAGTTGCAACACATTTGTATGAGCCCGCATCGGATTTCTTTACTACTGGAATTACAAGTTCGTAAAATCCTTTTTGGGCGTGCTCTTTCATAATTTGGTACTTCTCAGAATTTTCTGGAATCTTTTTTCCCTCCTTAAAGCTAATAAATTTAAATTTTTTATGAAGATTATATATAACATGTACAACAGCTTGAAAATTAAACTGCTTAATAGGATATTAAGTTTTAGGACTTTAAAAAATTACTCACAAAGTAATATCTGGACGGGGATCACCAGCTACTTTTACCATAAAACGAAGGTATGTATCTTCCAATAATTCAGCATTTTTCATGGATATTAAAAATTCTGGTTTCTCTGTGTCACCTTTAGCTATTCTTTCTTCTGTTGTTACTAAAATTTATTAGAAAGAATAAATAGTTTCGTGTTGAGTAGTAGAAGTGTGTTTTCTGCTACTATCGTCAGTAACATGGGTGTACACAAAAAAGGTTTAAAAGAAACAAAATATTGTTTGACACAAGAAAGTCTAGTATAATTTTATAAGCAATATTTTTCTACGATTTGTGTATAAAGTTTCACTTTTTTTGTTCTTTTTCTGCGTTATTCTTTTACCATAACAGCGTCGGAGTTTAATAATTCTAAAATTAATTCATTTTAAATCAAACAATACCCAATGTATCTCATTAGGATCATAATTTATATTTTTTTGAAAAATTCTTTAAAATCGCTGCAAAAATATTGCATAAAACACGTGCAAAAAATATGTTTTTTTCACTCATAGAACTATTGTAAGCAATGGGGTGTGTACTACTTTATGCACATTTTGCCTAAAAACCTATTATCATGAAGAAAACCAGTTAAACAATAATTTAATTATTAACTAAGGATGAAATACATTCATCATATTTTATCAAATTGAACAGTTCTTTTGTATTGGACAATGGTATTCTCTCTAAATAGAGAGAAAGAACACCCACTGAAACAAAAGTTTCCAGCTAGCTTCCCTTTTTCTGTTTTTGTTTTTTTGTTATAAATTTCTGCATGAAGTAGACATTCATTCTAATGGGTGTGCTTGGAAGACATCATCAGCTTCAGAACCAGATAAACAAGATAAGTCTGAAACGATTCTGTGGTGCTGAAGATGAATCTGCAGAGTACATTCTTGACTTCTTCTGTGACTGTCTTTTACTGAAAAGCGGCTAAAATGTTTCAGATTGATCCAACAAGTACAATACTGAGTTTTGACAGATCCCCGAATAAACGATATGGACCTTATAAAAAGGATTGGATTGCTGGAGGACCTTTAACATTAGGGCCAAAATGGAGCTGCTAGCAGTACCGGAAGGAAAGATATAACGTCCACTCACCTAATTTATTTTTAGATAATAAGGCATGCAAACACAAATGATGATTAAATGAATCAAGCATAAAACAAAAGGAAGAAAACAAATGCAAAAATACTAACGTTCATGCACAACAAGCTGCGCAGAGCATGTTGATTCTCCTTTTTCATTTTTAGCGACAGCGCAATATATTCCACTATCTTCCTTTTTAGCATCATTGATGGTAATTTGAAACGTATTGGTTTTTTCATTAAAACCGAATTGTATCCGTCCAGAAAAGTTATTGGCACTATTTAACTGCTTGTTGTCTTTCAACCATACAAAAGTAAGTGGTTTCGAACTAAGAGTTACCTCAAAGTGCGCTCTGCCTCCAGCTGATGTTAAAAGAAAAGGATTAAGTTATAGAATGATTCTGAACTTTTGTGATTATTTCAATTAGCATTAAATTTTACTTTTAAAATACTAAAGTTCAAAATTATTCATCTAGAAGGTATAGATAATATTTAAAGATGGTGTATCGAAGCAAGGCTTGCGTGCTTTAATGGAATATGATAAAAGAGTCGAGAAAATAAATTAATTGTAGTAAACCAAAAATATGAAGCAGCTTTTTAATCAAATTAAAAAAATATCTATTTTATTTTTAAATAAGCATTACATTTGGTCTTGAAGTAACCAATTTCGAGATATATCGCGTTTATTATTCAAAAAAATATAGATTTCTGATATGTAAAAACACGATTTTAAAAATATTTCTGCGTCAGAAACGACTGAAAAAAGCTTCATATTTTTCTTACCTATGTAAAATCTATAATATACTACATATATAACATACATATTGAAATGTAACTATCATCTATATTTTATTAAGGAACTTACGTTCTATGCTGGTTCCATGGATTGTTCTAATAAATTTAGGTCTTCCATCTAATTCTTCCAACTTTTCTTCTGCCGATTTCTCACGAATATTTCTTGTCTCTGCAGAAAGAGTATCATGGATTTCTTTCTTTTCTGATTTAGATTCTGACATCTTAATGCTTTCTTTAACTTCTGTTTCTGAAGATTTTGATACTTTTTTGCTCAGAGATTCTGCAGATTTTTCAGAAACAGCTTCGGATGATTTTTTAGATGCAGTTTCTGTGGATTGTTGAGAAACAGCTTCTGCTATTATTTCCGACTTTGTTTCAGACTTTGATTCGACTTTGGAGCTTTCAATAGATTCTTTGAGATAGGATTCTGATTTAACTTCCTTTGAAGAAGTTATTTCGGAAGTACCACCAGTTTCTTTGATTGCTGTTTCGCTGGATATTTTTACTGAAGATACTTCTAAAATATTCAATATGATTAAATTAGTATATAGCATATATATTGCAAATTAATTTTAAATACATATGCTAGTATCTAGAACCATCTAATAAAAATCTCTGTTAACATATGCAATTATGGGAACAGATAAAATACCTGCTAAATATAACTATAATAGGCAATTTGAAGAATATTTAAAAAAAGATGATACAAGAAGTCGACTATGGAGGTTCTTGTATTGTATAACGGCGCATTAGTCGTTATATCACTTAGGCCGAATTGGATGACTCTGATGTCATTGATGACCAATCGAATAAGAAATCAGTTACATTAAATTAGAGTCAAGTGATAAGAGCTATGGATAAGTAACTATGTGTCTAGTAGCAAATAGAAATAAAGACTAGAAGAGCTTGGAATGGCACACACAGTCTTTTAAGCGTAACTTCCATAATATTTCTAGAGTATACTGAGACCACGACCTTAACGAATAAAAGAAATCGAAAAAGACTAGTATGGATGCTAAGACATAATAATATTGCGAGAAATGAATAGGTCGATGCACTTACAAGAATAAGAATGGAAATAATTCTTCAAGGGGTTAAAGTCAGTGCTAGGTTTATCTCAAAACTCCACAGGAATAATTATGATGCTTGAATATTTTCTTTTACTTTCAAATTCGGAATTTGTCTGATTAAATTAAATTAAAAAGGATAAAATGGAAATAATATGAATATGAATATTGATGTTAAGTCAGTCAAATTAATTGATTTAACAAAATGAACATAAATAAATTATATATAATAATTGGAGAGAGCAGTAGTATTAATAAATTTTACTAAAAACTAAAATAAACTACTTTCAAACCAAGCAATATTATGTTTTTATGTTGTGTAAATAAATGTAAGAGAATTGAATTGTTTAAATTTTCTTGTACAAAACACGGCCCCACATATATTCAATTAACAATTTAATATTATTTCTTAGAAGAATTAATAATGTTAACAAGTAGGGAAATATAAAAATTTCAAGTAAAATTATTTTTAATTGAATGAACATATTCCCTTTTTATTTTCTGAAGGACCCAAAATCATTCTGGAAACTTACCGTCATCGATATCAGCGTATTTTTTTGACTTCTTTTCGTATGCTTTATGATGTTTTGTTGAATTATTTTGCTCTTCAGCAGTCGAATCTTTCCTTAAATATTTTCTGGCATACTTTTCGTACGCATCTTCCTCTTCCTCATCTTTCTTTGTGTCTTTAGAACTAGTTCTTGAAAATTTTCTGCTATATTTGCTATCTTCCTCGTCTTGAAGTGCTTTTCTTTCTGTTGACGAGTCAGATCTAGAATATTTTCTTGTATATTTAGCGTATTTATCTTCTTCTTCATCAGCTGATAATTTGCCGTACTTTTTAGAATATTTAGATATAAGATCATCTGTTTCGCCTTTTTCTTCCTCTATGGATACAGATCTAATTGAGTATTTCGAGCCTAACTCTGAACCTAAACCTCTTTTAGTAGTATAACTGTAGGTATCGTCTGTTTCTGACGGTTCAATACCGGTGCCTTCTACTGATGTTTTTATCGAACGTCTAATAGAGAAGCTATCTCCGTCACCAATTCCTTCTGATCTTGTTTTAATGCTACGTCTTGAAAAACTGTAGCCTTCATCGTCACCTAGACTTTCACTAGCCCCTTCTCTTCTCGATTTAATGCTACGCCTGGAAAAACTATACCCATCATCATCATTACCACCTCCCAAGTTTTCAGATGTTCTTGTAATTGAACGCGCTGATCTTTTGGAACTATAAGAGTCTCCACCGTCTTCATCTCCTGTTTTAGTTAATTTTTTTGTATAGCTATAACTTCCGCCGTCATCATCGTCTAAAGAAATTTTAGATTTCCTAGTATAACTGTAATCATTATCACTATCTCCCGTTAATTTTCTAGAAGCGTAACTGGAAGTTAAGGCAGACGTGTCTCCCAGATCTGAGCTGTACTTTTTCCCATACCTCGAAGATGCAGTTTCGTATTTGGAGCCTCCAGTTAAAGCTGAATCAGTACTGTACTTACTTGAGCTTAATCCTGAAGTACTGTATCGAGATGAGGAAAGGCCATCTGTTGAATATGAACCCAGCTCCGATCTTCTGGTGTATGATGATTCATATCCACCTTCTGCGAATGAAGACAATTTATGAAGAATACGTTGGTTTAACACAACGAAACTTGCGGAAGCTAAAGAAACTGCCAGTTTTGCCAAGCGTTAAAATGGATTTAATTGTCAATATGTATGACTATCTTGTGTAACTTTGTGTAAAAATGTTTATAGCCGTTATTTGATAATGGAATCAGAATTAGAATTAGCCAAAAGTATTATCAAAATATTTTATTAATTTAAAAATTAATATACAGATTAAGATGGATAAGATTCCTATATGGAACAGCTGTATAAGATCTTAAAATGTTAGTAGCGAAAAAAAAATATTGATAGAAAAGAGTAGAAAGCTTGTAAATGTTATGTAATAATTCCAGATTATTGAAGGTAAAAGTAAAAACTTTGTAAAAAAAGAGGAAATAATATTGAAATTACATTTTAAACAAATTGTACAAGCAAAATAATGTTTAAATTATAGAGAAATTTAGTGTTGAAACTTGAAAACAATAAAGTCGTAAATGTTTCATAGGAAATTAAGGTCAAGTTTCAAAGTTAAATCTTATGGAAGTCACCACTATAAAATAAAGTTTTCTGGTTTAATACAACATATCCATCGATCAGTGTAGAAAAATTGCGGTCCAGTTATGGATCAAGACTAAATACTTTATTCATAAAAGTTAGTAAAATCTCGAAAAGAAAAGAAGAAAGAAGATCAAAGACTGACAATTAAATAAACACTTGGGAGAATACCATTTGCTAGCACTACTAATATATTATACTTTATTTAATTTTAGTAAACATGCTTAAAGTTATTAATAAATTTGTTAGAAATAAAACAAACATACACAGTAAGACAAAAGTTTTATTGGTTTACAAACTTGGATTACAAACTAACCTGATCGAGCTGATGATGTATATCTTCTACTCATCTCGTCTCCTACTTCGACATTGACTTCGACTCCTACTTTAAAGTCAGTTAAAACAATATCACTTAGGCCTGATTTTTCGACACTGTATAATTTTTCAACAGCACTACCTGGCACTAATTCGGGAGGGGGTTTGGTTATATAAGGAATAACCTCTTCTAGGACTCTTGGTTTGTGAAGTTCAATCAGAGGTTCAACGGCTTGGATTTTTCTAAGTTGGTGGTGTTCTTCTTCGACTGTTTCTGAATCTGGAGTTTGAATCTGTTTAAGTGTCTCGCTTTCGGATTTTACAAGATCTGTACTTGTAGAAGTAGTTTCAGATATTACACAAAAAGCTGGAAGTGGGGGTTGTTCTGAAGGGGAAGAAGAGTCCTTGGTTTGTTTTTGTTTGAGTTCAGCAATAAGATTATCTTGAGCTTTGGATTGGCCTGGTACTTTTACTTTAAGTTTTACCGCCTCTGAGTTTCCTACTTTTGTTTTTAGACTGTCTGAACTTTCAAGAGCTTTGGATGCAGTTGTAAGTTCTTCCTTTACGGCAACTTTTGTCGATGATTGTAATTCTTCTTTTGCTACAGATTTTGTTACAATTTGTAAATCTTCTTTTATATCAACTTTTGAATGCGTTAAAGTTTTACTTTGTGTGACAACTTTTGTTTCTGTGGCGTCAAGAGTTTTTGTTGTGTTTACTAAACTTTCAGATCTTCTATGTCCGTTAGATTCTTTGGAAACTTTTGTGGTAAGTGAAGTTTTTCGTGTTGGTATTTGGCTGATGTTTTCTTTGTTTTCTTTTGATTTGGATGTAGGCTGTGCTACTTTTGGGGCAGATGGTTCTTGTATTTTAGGTTTCTTTGGTTTTGGAAGTTCTGTATCTTTTGTTAGTTTTTTTTGACTATCAGTTAGTTTGTCAATGTCCTTCGTTGACTTTTCTTTAAGTTTTCTTTTGGGGTCTTTGAGTTTTTCCGCAGGTGGGGATTTAAGTTCGTCACTACCAGATTCTTCACTTTCACCTAAAAAAAAGAAATACAAATATTTTACATAATATAACTTGAGATTATTATTTTTTAATAACAATGATGGTATTGGGTATAAAAATTATACCAAAAATATAAAAAAATTTAGTGGCAGATTTCAATTTAAAAAGAAAATGATGTAAATTTATGAATTCTCCAAAAATATAGCATTTTAATTTTAGCGTTTTTAAGGAATGATTTTTAACAAACGTAAATCTCAGACAGAAAAAATTTTGCTTACCGTGATTTTTAGCGAATTCACGAATTTCTTTTAACCAAAATTCTTTAACTTCTCGGTGTAGTTTAAGAATTAATGCTTGCCCTCCTACTTTGTCAATGAGTTCAAATGTATACTTATCTTCGGGATGATCTTTGACTGTTACTTGTGAGAGCTAAAATAAAAAATAGGAGTTGTTTCTTTAATTGCCTATTTATTCAAAAAAATTATCTACACAAGTTTAGTTGTCTTTTCAGTTTTATTTACAAACTTACTTTTATAGTATCTTTGACCTGGAATATGGATCGGTCTTCCGATATCCTTCTAACTTTGCTGACTAATATGCGTGCCTTGAACAGAAACAGATACCGTTCTTTGGTAATGTCTTCAAATGCGACGCTAAATCTGTCGTGTGCAAGAAGTCGTCCTAGTTTGTGGATGCTGCCCTTGTATCCTTCGATGCTAGATATAAATTTATCGTCTTGTGCTCGATGGGGCACACTTAGCATCAAATCTAGGGCCTTCTGGAGATCAACGTAGTTCTCACCAAGGCACGCACTATACCTTACCAATTCCTGCAAACAATGAGATTTATTTAAATTTTTTTACAATTAAATATCTAAATGTAATTTTAGTCCAATTTACGATTGTTTCAAGTTTAAAATAAAATGTTTTAAATTGAACGTGTGTGTGTGTGGGCTAAAACATTGAAAATAACCCAAATAGTTCAATTTTCTTTATGTTAAAGTATTTGGTGTTCTGGGACTAGATTGCATGATGTAGCATTCTTTATAAAGTTTGAATATTTTTTGATAGTATTCCCTACAGTTTTCTAAAGTAGTTTTTTAGTGTTTTGTTCAGAAACTTTTGGATGATTTGGATGTTACTCTATTTACTCCAATTCCATGATTAAATGTCATATAATGTCGATAAAGGTTTTAACATTTACCTGTAATGCAATAGTTTGGAATATGAAGGGAGATAATTCTCAATATTCGTAAAAAAGCATATGTTCACTGGAAAACGGCCATAAACTACTTGAAATAGGATTTGGTTCATTTTTGTTAAATACAGTTTAGATTATATCTTCAAATATTTCACTAAGTTTACTTTTTAATATCTAAAAGATAATATGCACCAAATATCAATTTGTAAAATTAATTTTAAGAGAGTATCTCGTCAGAGTCAACGACTAAATCGAATGAAGATTTTAATGATTGGAATATATAATTAACTTTGCATTTAAGTACCTTTAACACATTATTTATTTACCTTTAATTCGCGACTGAAGTCATTAAACAAAAGGGATTTTAGAAATAACCTCCACTTTACATATGTCTGAAAACATAGTACATTAAAAACAAAATCGCCATGAGTCCGAAATAGTAAATACAAGTGTTGACTTCCATCATACTTTTCTGAAGGTCCGGAGCTTCCATTATTTACTTTTAATTTTGTATCATCTTGACAAGTACTACCAATTAATTTGAATAAAGAATTGACAGCATATGACAAAGTTAAAATTTTTGATTGTTTGAAGTTTGTTCAATTAAGCCCCCCCTACATGAATAATTTTGAACTCGACAGTCATTGTCATATATATATTGATCGATTCAGCATACTAGGAACATGGGGACTATTATTATTATCATTATTATTATTATTATTATTATTATTATTATTATTACTATTATTATTATTATTATTATTATTATTATTATTATTACTATTATTATTATTATTATTATTATTATTATTATTATTAGTATTATTATTAATAATAATAATAATAAGAGTACATATTTTGTGCAAGGCGTTGTATTCAAATGGTTTTCAGCCAGCCCTAGAAACTGTTAGGACTATTTGGTGTAATGGCAAATAAAATTTTATTAGATTTTTGAGTAAAATCATCATTAACCAACTTTATTTTAATACCCTTCATTTTTCTTTTTTGCTTTGTTTACTCTTAAAACTGTAATTACAATTTGGGCCATTACTACAAAGAATTAAGTCTGTGTAATATATATAGTGTCCCAAAAACTTGTATACAAATGGGATAAAGTGTATCCTACATACCTAGGTTGTACGAGTATATAAGTAAATAAAACCATTTTATTTTAAACATGTAACATTACTTAATAAATTTTATTGGAATTTCTAATCTCTTCAAATAAAAAATGTTGTTAACTTCGTTGCTTTTTGAAACAAATTGCAATTATATTTTTAATAAACTCATACTTTTTTACATACATTTCTTTTTATTTGACAATATTTTATAATCTTATAATTTCCTAATGACAATTTTCTTTTTTTTTCAACTTGACATCCAAATCTTTAATGACATTCTCGAAAAATTAAAGTTATCTTCACATATATAATATAAAAAAAAACCAAATCTATTTATTTATTTATTTATTTATTTGTAAGGATGTGTTGATTTATTTCCAGATAAATTTGTAGGAATTTTGACTTCCTTTATTCAATTAATAATCCAGCAATTCCTGACTTATTTACTGTAATATTTAAAATTTTTTTTCTAGGAATGTCATCAATCTAAACAAGGGCATGTACTAGTTCCTGTTAACACTTCGATTTAAAATTTGCTCTGCATTTAAATTTAAATATAATTTAGTCTCTATTATAAATAATTTTGTTTCTTCTATACCACCTAAGATATTAAAAATAAGATGGCTGATTATGGGTTTTTATACATATACTTCGGTTGAGAAAATAGTATTGGAGAAAAATAAAAAGGAATAATTCAATAAAAAAATTTAAATATTTTATTTTACCTTTAATAAAAGTTGATAGTCGTTGATACGTTGTATCGGTAGTTTTAAATGTTCGGATATACTTTTGTCGTCACCAAAAAGTTGCGATAGGCCCTGAAACAAAATAATAAATTATTAACGACTTTAAAGTAAAATACTCTATTTGGAAAGCAGCAAATAAAGTAGCAATAAATTTATGTACTAACTGAAATACATATCTTCTAAATGGCCGTTGGGGTAAGAAATTTCTTATTTGCATATTTAATTGTAAAATAAATTTTTACATTTTTTATTAAAATAATGCAATAGACATACATACACATATATCTCAAATGCTGCAAATTCGGGAAATTTTGAGAATAGGGTATAGACGGATCTATTTTTAAAAACCTAATTTTAACTCAGATCAACACATTTATAATGTTTATATTTTAGAATTCTTAACAACCTGCCAAAACTATTAAAACTGCGACATTAGTCAATTAAGTATATTTTGAGGCATAATTCAATTACTAGTTCTGAATATCATAATTTCATTATTTGCTAATGTAATTCAGTTTCAACAATTTGATTCATTCTTGCATGGTTTTTAAACGATCTTTAATAATAAAATTGGAGACATATTATTTTCATATAGCACATTTGAAAGTAGATATTTATTTTTACAATTTTATAAAATTTGGAAACCGTTGTATTTTAAATATGCACCAATGCAAGGCGACGACCATTGTTGTCAGTCAAATGTGAAAACGTGATGTGATACTAAGAATGTACCTACCCGTTTGACTAATCTACGTTGGATATTTATAACTTTACCCATATCACACTCTCATCTGAAGATATAAAACGCATATTTTTAATGCGAGTTGTTGATCTATGTACAGTAAAAACATCGTCAGAGGTACTCAACATTTGTCTCTTAATCAAAAAAATATGTTGTAATGATCTCTAATTACAAATTAACACAAACATAAATAACTTTTTAGCGGTACGAGGTCATCCATATTAATTTATTTATTTATTTTAAATAATTTTGTATTATTACAAATAGTTAACCTATTTCTCTAAGTTGATAAATAGGTTCTATCTATAATTCGTATAATAAGTATAAGGAAATAAAAAAATAACATCAGTTTTGTAAAAAATTAAAACGATCACAATTACTACAATTCTCGAAAATGAATAGAAAATAAAATTTTTATATCATAGATGCAGTTGTATGGGAACATGACATGAAATATTAAGATTAGCACCATACTATGCGAGTTCAATTAAATTGAACGGGTAGTTATAAACGTGGGAAATAGAAAAGTGGAAATAAATTCTTGATTATTTAATGAAAAAACAAATGATATATTTCTGTAGGAAAATCTATTTAAATTAATAAACGAAGTTAGTTGCAAATATTACTTCTCCAATTAAATGTAAAATATACCTCTGTAGTAATAAACATAAATTTTTATGAATTTTATTTTGGTATAATAGTAAATGGCTGGTAATAAGTAAAAACACGATTAGTAATCTAAAACATTCAGTTTCATGGTAACTACCCATATATCTGCTGGAGTAGTAGCCACTTATAGACTTATAGAATATGTCATTCGACTAAAACGATGATTTATCTGAAACATTCTAACCTTAGACCATATATTTTGTAATCTCTGGACCGACTGTGTGCGAGCGAGAACGGTCATGAACATAACTAGAGAGAGAGAGAGAGAGAGGGCAGTAGAAGGGGAAATAATTAGAATTGTTAATATTGTGGTTATCGCGGTTTTATTAAGTGTATACATCTGTTTCTATCTCTCTCTTACCCCATATATTTTCTAAGGTGACTCTATTATCGTCCCAATCTATGAATGTTTATTACAACAATAGCGATGCAAGAGTGACGTCATACGTGGTCCAGATTATATATGGTTCAAGAACTAAACCACATTTGGTATAAATATATTACAACATATAATGGTTTTATAAAAGGAGGTATTTTGGACCCTTAATTGAGAGCTTGAGAAATTATAAATTAATTTTCAATAATAACTGATACTGTTAATAGCAGATATAAACCATACTATCCATATAACCATACGATATTAGGGAATATACACGTAATTCGTGTGTAGGTATGCGAATTAAAATGTTACTTCGGTAAGGTTTTAAAATTGACCCGTGTATCATACCTCCTACAACAGTTTTAATTTTGATAATTATATTTTAGTCTAAAAATATATTTTGTCATTAAATAAGACTCAGTTTACCGAAATAAGTACAATGATTCAGTACACATATTGCACAGATTTTGTGGATCAGTGATTCTAGAGTATCTATTTTTAACTGCCCGATTTGCGAATTTCTTATTTATATGTTGAGTGAAAAGTGGATTAAAAATACGACAATTTCAATAGATTTTGTAGTGAATAGATTATTACTTAAATATGTGAAATTAATCTATTACTTGAACTCTAATAAATCAGACATTGGCCACTACATGCGAAATATAAATCTAGTTAAACGAATATAATGAATATATCATTTGATATACTTTTTGAACAGGTTAATTTCTATTGACTAATTATTGACTTATAAATAGCATCGTTCGTATTTTATTTATGAAGGATTGGAAAATTTAGAATCATTAGACACCATGGAGCTATTAAATTATTTTTAAAGTCACGTTTTTTAACTTTTCTAGATGTCTTTAGTTTTTTGTAAGTGTTAAAAGTACATATAATCTAAAAATTCGTCAGATTCCTGGTTGAAAATTATGAATGATCTTACCTATAAAAAATTTTCTATACCTAAAGGGTTGTTACCCTGAGAGAATGGATTAAAATTGAGTTTTTAATTTTTTCTCCAGTCTGAGTTTATGGATAAATTTGTAATTTTGGGGATACATACCCTTATAAAGAGGTTTATGGGATTTTTTTAGAATTACCATTATGTTATTAAGTTTATTATAACTTCCGTTTACATCTATTTTATTACTTTTTAATTTCATTATCATATTTAATAAACATTACAATGCTATTTATTGTATTTTGTTAGAAAATTATTAGTTGTATGGATAAAAAGCAAGAGATAAAAGTTAAAAATTAAAACAGAAATTCCGACTATTTTTTTAATTTGTTATATTCAATACTTTAAAAAAATTGTGATAGAGAGTTGTTAATTTAACCAACTTATAACACAAAGGTAATTCTGAAAAAAAACCCAATTACCTCTTTACGAATGCAAGTAATCTCCAACATTTCAAGTTTTTACAATTACTTGGATTTGAGGAAAAAAATTAAAAATTTAATTTTAATTCCGTTCTTTCAGTACTGACAGGTATCTCTTCAGAGGTAGTGTTAAAAATTTTTTTTTCAAGGAAGACCTCATATTTTTTAACGAAGAATCCTCTAGTGAATTTTTTCGCATGTGTCGTCACTTGTCTATGAGTTGTATTTTCGTTACAACTCTACGAGAGTGATATGTCAGATATACTTCCATTATCCACATTCATAGGACACCTAGTTTTTAAGAGTTATTGACTCGATGATTAACCAAAGACACTTAAAATATGACTCACACATTCAGAGCGCCACTGGTATAAATATTAAATTAAAGTAATTTTGAAGAATACCTACCTGTAATAATTATTATTGTGTTAACAAGAGAGAGGCGCTTAGATTATAGAAATGTCACAATAAGAGGTTAAGAGCTTTTAATAAATTTAATTTGATAAAAAAGAGATAAACAAGGATTGAAACAATAATGTGAATAAAGATTAAATAACGATGTAAAAGCAACACACAAATGTAGAAAGAGACGAAAAACCCTAAGGAAGAATACAAAATAATGAAGAATCTACCATGAAAAGAAATAGAAAAATAAAATCAAGAAGTAAGCAGAATTATTATAGTCCAAAGCAAAAAATTCGCTGATGATGCTGATATTCTTGCAGAGTGTATGGAAGAATTGAAATCGCTAGAGCAGGTTTCATGAAATATGCTCTAATAAATCTAATAAAAACCTAAACCTGGGGATTATATTCCTAGAATGCTATGTATGGTCCCTATTATTGTAGGAAGTCGAAATCATCGACAATAAAAATGGAGACCTCAAATAGAATTGAAGCCATTTGAAATGTAGCTCTACCGAAGGGTGCTCAAAATCTCATGAACAGCAAGAGTTACCAACCATGAAGTGTTGAAAAGAATTGGGCGACCAAGGTATGGAAAACTTGAGCCATGTACTAAGAAATTAAAAATACATTTTACTACAAACAATGATACAAGGAAGACTAGGAAGAAAGAATAAGTCATGGATGAGAAACATCAGAGAGAGGACAAACATGAACGTTCCATTCAGCACGAGATAGAACAGTATTCTTCGATAGAAGATGGCATGCAAAGAAGAAAAAAGAATAGGGGATACAAATAAAAATGATCAATTCAATTATTGTGCCAAAATTATAAAAAAGAGGACTAGAAGACAGACGTTAAATTCGTAGCAAACTCAACACATTTAACATAAAAACAGATACCCAGAGACCTTCTATAAAATAAAACTCTCTTCAGTAATCCAATATTTTTTACTTAATATTTGATACCATACGTTACGAATACTTATCCTGTGAATAAATCAGTAAAAATTAAAGGTTCTTGTATTATTTGCTTATCCTTCTTTTAATTATTTCTACAAAAGACTTAACAACTAGAAAGAAGCATTTATAACATCGAAATGGAACAGTAAAAATTACATTACATATAAAATATTGGAATTAATAATCGAAAAAAGAATGGAAATATTTTATCAATTATATTTCCTAGACAAATATTTATATTGGGAAAATAGCTTTTTCCACTGGAAATAGTATCTGCCTAGACAAATAGTTTATATTTTTATATAATTGTTAAATCACTGGGTAATTAATAGAAACATAATATTATTTTAAAATCATAATTAAGTTTTCAAATGCATACGAGTTTAAGGTAAAATTTATCACCATAACATGGTTTCTCCTCCTGTCATTTGGTTTTGAATAGACTTTAATTACTGACAACGTATTTATGAAAAAGTTAAAAGAAGCTTTGAAAATAAAAACTTTTAAAGGGGTGTCCTCTTTTTGCAAGCTTAATTAAATATTGTAGATTTAGAACACTGAGTTTTGAAGAGTTTTTAAACGAAAAAGAAAAAAAAAGCAACACTCTAGAATACCAAAGAAAATAGTACACATATTCAGTCGATATTAAGAGGATATACTCGTATATGAAGAGTAGCATTAAACATTAAATGATAGAAAAAGAAAAATTACTAGATATATGGGTCGAAAAAATAGAAAATAGAAAAACTGGAAACAGTACCATCATTACAAAAAAATTTAGATGCTGTAGCCTAGTAAGGAAGGAATAAAAAAGGCATAAAACATATATTTAAGCTTAAAATAGATCTTTTAGGCTCATAGCTTTGTTAATTTTCTTTATTAGCTTTTCCCTATTTCCTTCTTGTCTGTCCTTTTTTCTTTATTCAGACGTCTTCTATGCTATCCTCTTTCCCATTTAGTCTCTCCAGATGCCCAAACATTGTTGTCTTCTAGTTTAACGGAGTTGCTTACTTTATATATAATTAGTTACATATTGTACAGCTTCGTTTCTATCTGACTTACCCACAAATCTTCCTTAATGCTCTTTTTTTCCATACATATATCAGTTTTGGTCGAATCCCTGGTTTGGTAAATTCGGAATTTTGCAATTCTTGATATAAATTTTGATTTTAGAATTTTCTGAGGATGCTTCTATACAATTATTCCCTTTTGATTATTCTTAAATTTATTTCTTCCTATCTCATTTTTATTTATCAGGACCTCTAAGCACATATAATTATCCTTCTATTTCCAGCATTTCTCTAAGCTTAATACTAAAAAAAGTTTTCTTTTTTACTATTTTTCTTCTTTTAATTTTATATATTTTGTTTTTTCTATGTTAATTTCTAGCACAATTTTTACTTTTTCTATTAGTAGTTAATATTTTTACCTCATATAATAGCCTGATCCTCCCTGTATCGTATCAGCTATTATTCTGGTAAAAACCGATAAAAAGCTTCTAGAAAGTTCTGGACAGATTTTTTCTTATACATGCAACACAAACATTGTAAATTAAATAATTCCCTTTAAAAAACTCGTACGGCCCCTTGACTTACCCTTTGTTCATTTTTTCATTGGCTAAAAATGATCACACCACCTCCTAAATAATCGGATCTTGCCAGCTTGATTTGATTTTACACAGTTTATCTTCGCTCTAGTACACGCTGTGGTGAAACGTTAAATTTATTTTACGCACTAAAGACGAAAATTTCCTTACATTTTAATCTAATTACATCTTGTTTAGATTTAAAAAGACAGTAGAAAAAAATTATAATCAAATGCATATAGACAAAGGTTGTAAAGTGCCGCATTAGAAAAACAGCAGAAAACCATCAAAGTGCACCTACAAAGTGGAACTTTTAGAGTAAAATTTTATGTAAAAGCTTTTGTAACTTGAATCATGTCTACTTATGTTTAGTAATATATTTTTAAATGAGTTTTCGATTTCCAATTCAGTCAATTCAGAACAAATAATCATTTACAACATCTGGATCCTTCGAGAATATACAGTTCAACGAAAGAGTTTGATGGAAAGCCTCTAACAAATTTCTTCATCCTGAGCAGTCGTTATCCTGTTTGTCCTAAATCCTACCTGATATTCACTAAAGTTTTGTACGTGGTGTTCATTTGTAATTCTCGCATCATGCTCTCTTTCTTTTTTCTCCATGAGGCATAATATGGCTTTATTCTATTTCTTTGATATATCTCTACCTTCCTGTGTTTAGCATATAATGTTATGTAGCTCTGTTTTCAAACGTTCTCCTTCATATTTAGTCACTATTTCGTTTTCACAGAGGAATACGTGGATAAAAGATATTCCACGTAAAAAGTTATACAGAAGTTAAAAAAGGAAGGATCAAAATTGAAGAAACTTTGACTTAATTAAACGAGCATTCTTAATTACACTCATTTACGAAGATACACTATTATTTTTTTTTATTTTTAAGCCACTCTTTAAGATCAACTTCACCTTCTTGCTAGTTTGTATTATTTTATGATTTTGATAAACACGTACCACTTAATTGGAATGGACTAGAATGTTTACCACACGATTAATTGACATTAATAATAAAACTTATGAGAATACTCTGGCATTTTTCCGAAAGCAACATAATGAATTTAAACAAAAAATTCCTGGCGGTCCAATCTTGTTTTCTCATATTAATTTCTAATGTGTTGTTTCATAAGACATATTTGTGTAGTTTTTTGGAATATAGCCAAGATAATTCACTAGGTAAATGTTATTCAACATCAACAGTTCATGTATCCATACAATAGTGCTTTGAAGGTTTAATAAATATTGATGATCAGTGATATATGTTACTGAATTAAAACTCTGAACAACAAATAAAATACGATATTTTGAAAGGATTATACATTTTATTCGTTTGAAATAATTGATCGATAAACATAAATTATAAAGATAAGCTCTGGAGATATTTTAGTGTAAAATGAATGTAAATCAATAATAAAACTACAATAAAATCTTGATTAAAGTTGGAACGTGTTACAAAGATATTGACAGAGCGCTTTAATCTTTTACTAAACAGATTTTTAATTGAGGGAAAAAGTGACTAATATCTCGCCGGCGGATGGTTTAATTTTATGAAAAAGGTTATTGAGATAATAAAACTTTATGCAAACTAAACTTTTTGGAATTGCAAAGTTAGGTTCAAAGAGATTATTTTTTAAGGCTCGTATTTTTTGGGATTTCGTTAAAATGAAACACCGAGATTCCTTTAAAGTGTACTCGTATATTGATTGTTAAAAACAATTCCTTAAAAAATAAAAGGAGTTGAATTGAACTACTGTTTCTAAACGACTTTAACAACTAACTATCGATACATATAGAAATTATCTTAATAATAAAAAAACTGCTGAGCAAGGGTTTAAGTTACCCACCGGGTAAGTGGCAAGAAGATAGAGAGAGAGTCAGGGACGGCTTTAACTCTTAGGTTTCGCAACATTTTGTGTTTTTGGGCATACATTTAAATATTAAATTTAATTTTATAATAAATATGGAAAGATAAATAACACTTATTTTGAATTCCAAAATGTTTTAATATTTATTCTAATCTACCTAGGTTTCGGTATATGAAAATACTATTTTCCAAGACAGAAAGACCTTCTTTCTATATGGTATTATTTACCTTTCCATATTTATTATGAATAATTTCCATAAAGTAAGAGTTGAAATAATTAATTTAATTTTATAAATTTATTCCAACTCAATTTTTGTCTCATTCTTACATGCTTCTAGTTGGAGCAACATTCATTTCAAAATTAAAAGTTTGGAGATGAAAAGCAAGAATTTCTGTTAGGAGAGTTTAGTTTAAAAAGAAGAAAAATCTGAATTCGGCTGATATAGAATAAAATTCAAATAATTTGGAGTTTACGAGGAGCTTCTTCGAATACTAATATACATATAGTTGTTTAAGGGAATATTAAATATGGAGATAAAACAAGAAAAATAGAAAAAGGTACCAGAAAAGAATAGGCAGCAAAAATACAATGATATAAAAATACTAATTTCAATACAAATTCAAGATAAATTGTAGTCACATAAAAATAGCATTAAAAAGTTTTTTAAGTGAAAATATACATTGAAATTCAATAAATAGGAATAATTCAAAATGACAAGTAATAAAAATTCTTAATAATAGAATATTATAATTATTTTTTCTACTTTTACCCTGTATTATCTATTCACTATAAATGTAAAAGATAAAATATACTTTTTTTAAAATTCTACGATATTCTAAAATTCTTTCAATATTCTGTTGACAATTATTTTACCAATGTTCTTTGGCATCTTTAAATAAGATTATAAGAAATTGTCAGACATTTGACATGCAGAATTGATGTTCAAATTAATAATATTGTTCATTTTCTAAAACGTTTGATTAATATTATATGTTTAGTCCAGAAAAAAACTAAAAGAGAAGAACTTCCCAGATTTATGTTTTCATTTGAAGAACAAGAACTTGAATTCATGAAAGAATTTGAAATAAAGATCAACGATATCCTTAGTGTAAAGTACTAAATGAACAAGTCAATCTGAGAAATTATCCACTTCTAGAGATTACCTTCTGGTCTAAATATACATTAACCAAATGTTTCAGAAAATAAAAATATTATTGGTTTGAAAATTAATGATAAAAATCAAGTCTGTAAGTTAATATCTGTTCATTTTTTATAATCTGATCTGACGATAGCAAAGAAAATTGGTGAAACAAACGTCTTTAGAATATTTAAAAAAATTTAAAATATCGTGGAATTCTTAAATTAGTATATTTTATCTTTTCCATTTATAAAAAAATATTATATATAATAATTCGTTATTGCTTCTTATTTTTATTAACAGTCCAACTTAAAATCAAAACAGTAGGTTTCTTTATACAAAAATATGACTACTTATAAATTATGAAAATGTGCCAGGTATAAAATAATTTGACACTACGTTTTAAATAATAGCGGCTCTAAATTTGTCTATTTGATTAACAAAATATTTGTTAAAGAATGTAACGATAACAGGTGTAAAAATATCTAATATATACAGCAATTTTCAGACTGACCAACCTTTAATTTGATTAATTTTCTCTAATGGTTTATTATTGAATATATCTTAGAGTTATATTTTATTGTAGAGGGTGTTTTTTTAAGATGGGGCCAGATCCAGTTTGCACAATAAAACACAGCGTGTAGATTCTAAATCTGATGAGAGTTTTTCAAAATTCCTCGTATGTGGTGGTATCTTGTAACAGATAAATAATAATTTTAGGCAAATTGGAGGCGGTCATAATTTTTATTACAAATTTTATTTATTCAAATTTGCAATCAAGTTAAATTTATTAATTTAATTCGTAGTTAACAAGACAACACATAAATATAGTTTAAATTACATTTAGACACAATTTGTGATTTATAGAATACGATTTTAAATCTGTTTTAAAAGTTGTTATGATGGGTGAGGCTTACTTCAAACAACCAATACAATTTTAGAAATAATTAAATCTGACTACATAATTAATAACAATATTTCAATTGCAAAAATATTTTCACACTGAAATAATCCTAATTGCAAGATAATTGCGGCAAAATAAATTTATTATCAATTTTATCGATTTTTCTGTGAAAACCCCATTTATTGAACAATAAGATAACACTTATTTTTAGCACTTTAGACTCATATTCACTAAATTTATAGTTCTTAAATATTTAACATTAATATTGACTTAACAGTTCCCTTTATAACGAAAATAATTTCTGATATATTGTTACAGGTTTAAATTACCTTAAAATATTATTAACTATTTAGGTGATTTTTTGTGTCGAACGTGCAAGGTAAATAATACAAAACATATTTTAATAACGTTAATATTTTAGTCAAATGAAAGAAGTTCCGTTTAACTGCCACATAGAAATATATTTCTGGAATGGTTTCCTAGAATTTTAGGTCAAGATGAATTTAGTAATTGTAAATAAATTCTAGGCCAATGCTGGCAACTATAACTAATGCCAAGTTATGCTCTACTGGAAAATATAAGAAAATATTTACATTAAGTCAGTGAATTTCGAAGATGCAAATTTAATATTTATTAAGGTGACCAAAAAACACAAAATCATACCACAAGTGTTTATTGAAATTTTCAAAAATTTTCGGCCACTAGTTTCGACTTTTGAGTTTTTTTTTTGGGTCATTCCATGTTACCACATTTGTATATTTATTAAGGTATTCACGGTAAAGAAATCCTACAAAATTAAGAAATTTGAGCAACAATAATCTGCAAGATGTCTTTTCAAAAAAAACTCTCGTGCTTACAAAAATCCTTAAGCTTCAAAATACAATATAAACATATTAATAATAAAAGTAAATAATATTTTCTTGAAAATCACTTAATATTATCATTTAACAAAAGAGTAGATTAAAACGACTAACATGGAAAAATCTCGATATTTTTAATAGAATCGTAGTGTAGGCATTTTAAAAATAAATGATTTTGAAGAGTAACAAAAGGTTACGTGTTTGGTGCGTACACACTATGTAATGAAAGAAAGGCTGAATAAGTTGTATTTTAAAGTGTGTAAGATTCTTTATTTAAAGATATGTGTAAAAGAAATATATATATTTCTCAAAGTCAAAAGAGTGTCAAGCGCTTTCGGCAAAACAATGCCATCATCAGGACAAAAAAAGTGCAAAAAAGTAGAGAAGGTTGGTTATAAAACAAAAGTAGAGAACATCAACGCAGTAACAATACATCTTAAATTAACTTTTTTTTTTTAACTTTTCAACGCAGTAACAATACATCTTAAATTAACTTTGTTAACTTGTTACTGCGTTGATGTTCTCTACTTTTGTTTTATAACCAACCTTCTCTACTTTTTTGCACTTTTTTTGTCCTGATGATGGCATTGTTTTGCCGAAAGCGCTTGACACTCTTTTGACTTTGAGAAATATATATATTTCTTTTACACATATCTTTAAATAAAGAATCTTACACACTTTAAAATACAACTTATTCAGCCTTTCTTTCATTTTAAAAATAATTCTTTCACATTTTATTTATATTAAAAGGAAATGTGCTAATCATTTAAATTTCGAACTGTCATGATAAGAAATTAGCTATCGAAGATGCATTGGTTGAGTTCGGGCTGATTGTGCTAATTTTTGATTTATTAACATTTCAATAAAATCTTGTATCTCCGATGGTTTTCATGGAAACACTTATAAAACAATCTCAAATAAGTATTTTCATTTCCGATACGTACATTTATACGTATTCCGTATCTTTTCTGTAGCGAACGATAGGTTTTTCTATTGGCTGGAATGTAATTCGAGTACGACTTCTGGTGAAAAAAACTGAACCCTTCAAGCAGTAAAATAAATGAAAATAAATCATAGTTGTGCTATCATGCTGAGATTGTTATCATTGGGTAAATTTGTTTGTACTTACTTTACCTTTACTATTTTGTAATAAAAAGCGCAAGAATCGTATTTATGGATATTTGATACTATTTTGAAGATTGATGACAGCGTCCTCTAACGAAGTCTACTTTTCCCAATACTGGATTGTCTTAATCAGGATCTAACAGAAACTTTCTCTTCCTTGTTCTTTTTCTTATCGATGTCAGCTATTACCCATCTAAATATCGAGGTGCGATTTGCGTTTGCTTATTTAAGTTTTATTTTACTATTTTTTCGTGAGAAAAAGTCCATATCGATGCAATAAATTCGTGGCGAGTTCTTAAGTGGTAATATCCAGACTTTATTTAGAGCTGAGCTTTTTTGAAATAATATGCATTTGTTTGGAAAAACTTTTGAACATCTTTCACCACATTTCCTCCCTCCTATGTGTGTTTCACCTCCGGCTACGTTAAGTAGTTGAGTTACCGTGCACACCTCCCTTCCTGAAGAAGCCACTTTTAAAAGACGGCGAAACGTTGAGAAATTTCTCATAAAATGACGCGGTTCTCCGGAACCAGTAATTCTTAGATTTACTCTGGCCGTGAAAGCCTATGATCTTCAACCTTCCACCACTCTATTTTCAGAGATAGGGCAAAAAATAATATAAAAAAAAAGGCTCGATTATATCTTAGATTTAAAACGCATATATTTTTTGTTAACTTAATAAGGCGCAATTCTAAGAAACATCACTTTTTTACAGATACAGCCACTCGCACGCTTAATGGGCCACCCCGTACTTATTATATCGTTGCTAATAAAATAAAATATTATTTTTAATCGACCTTTATATTTATTTAATTTGAAATGTTTTTTAATTCAAAAAAACAATGCAGACAACTATATTTTCAGACCCATCCTGCACCTATTTATTGTGGTTTGAAGCTGTTGAGACCTACCCAATGGAGTTTTATCAGATAGTTAATTTTTAATAGTAAAGGTTAACGGTACATTTTCAATTTGTCTCTAGCTGCCCTCCATATTTTAGGGTCCAAGACAGGGTTATAAATACGATTATAAATTACACTGATAGCCATAATTATTTAACGTTAGACAAGTAATCATAATTGTTTAAGTTGGAACATCTACATAGAAATAATTTTAAGTTTTAAGAACATTTCAATAATACAAGGTAAGGAAAAATTTCATGGTTTAAAAAAAAGATTACGATTAAGAAAAAGTTGTAAATACACATAAAAAATTGAATTTTACTTTTATAAACCTCAAAAGCCAAGCATTTAATTTATTGCAAAATAAAAAATGAAAAAGCATTTTAAGTTTCTACTATGACATTGAATTTATTAGACTCCAATATTTAAAAATAGGCATTATCGAGAAACTAACAGCCTTCTATTTTTTATTGGCATGATTGCGTCATACATTATAACATTTGTGCGCTTTTAACATACTAAAATGTATTTGAATAGTCTTCTCTATAAAAGGTGCTGGTACATAGGTAAATATAAATATTTTTGACAAAAATTATCTAATAGATTCAACCATTGCAAAATAAGCCACTAGTTCAAATGAATACCACAAAACTCTATTATAATAACAATTCAATCATTTATTGTTTACTGTTTTATTTATATGTTAAGGCGGTATAAGACACTTTATCTGTGATAGTATCTATCACGTGTTGAAACTAGTAAGTACTTTCAAATATATTAAAAATAAAGAAGTAATCAAACCGGATATTCTATAATAGGTAATCCGTCAATTGGCAGTGCACTCACAAAAAATCAAGGTAGGTAATAAGACGTCACTACTAAATCAATGACGTGGTTCATTCCTACCTGAGGATCGAGGGTGAATTCGCGTTCAAAAACGGTGGTGTATACCACTTATCGGACTTAACGGACGCGATTCGACTGACCGGGAGAGATGAGACGACGCCGACGTCGCGATGCTATACATAGAAACGGTCCAAGACTGCTCAGATATCAGACGAGGACCATTCGAGTTGCAGTGGGTACGGTCGTCGATTTTTAATCAAAATAAACTAACCACGCGAATTTTTTTTCTTCCTTAATGTCCAATGAATCATCAAAAATAACGTGAAGAATTTAATTGATTAGGACTAATATAGTTCGCGATTTATAAATAAATCTCAGTGATAAATATTTGAAATCAAGCTCACGATTAATTGTGCAAGTATGCAATAGCAAAGCTGTTGCTTATTTTTGTTGGTTGCGGCCAACGCATTTTTTATTTCAGCTACTGCTCAAGATGATTATAAATCCAATAGAGCATCTCTGTTTTATCATGATTTTGAATATCAGTACACATCGCGTAAAGAAATTATGTAAATATTACGAAAAAAAACTCTATAACAGGTCCTTTTTGAAACAAATGTGAGGCAGTTTATGAATTTAGTTATGCTGGTAGAGTAAAAACATTAGTGAGAAAATAGTGTGATAACAAGGAAGGATGCCAAAATTTTCCAGAACATTACACCTATTAGAAAAAAATAAACTGTTGAAACAGATCAATGCTTACAATGAAGCAATCATATTTGACAAAGAAATTGTTATAAATTTGTTAAATAAGAAAATATTTATATTAGAAAATCAGTTAAGATCCTTAGCCGAAATTAATAAAAAACAATGAAAGATCACACAAAATCCAAAAGCACATACACAACTTTTTATCTTCTCCTATCGACCAACGAAAAAATGTCGCAGTCAATATCAATAGCAATAAAAAAATGTGCAAAAAATATGGCTAATGATAATTTTAATGATTCGTCAATATTACTAAAATCACTAAAATTAGGTTGGACTGAAATTATAAGAACGCAAACTCAACAAAAAATTAAATAAATTACAGCAAAACTTACTGTTCAAAACAAACAACAAAACAATAAAGAGGTATGAACTGATGTATCACCCAAAAAAAGGAATCTGATGATGCTTGATGTGTTGCGGGTCTAAATGGAGACAATTATCAAGAAAATGTAAAAGAATCTATCAAGAATAAATTTACAGACAAAAAATCGTTATAATCTAAAATCAAATTGCAGGAAAAAATGCTTCAAAGTAGAAAGTAGAGAACTCAAGTAGAATTCTTTTATCCAAACAATTGGTCGCAGAATGTATCTACAGATGGCGTAAATATCCAGATTTGGCGTAAATGTCCAGATTCGGCCTGATTATTTGTAGTCATACACGAATCCATGCGAGTGATAAACAGAGAGAACGCATTACTAATATCTTGAAGTAGGGATACCTCGAAGTGAGTACATCGTTCCAGTCAATTCGATAGTAACGTACCGGTGGTAGCAGTGGCACCTCTAGTTTGGCTGAGACGGGACACATCGTTGCTCGATCCTTAAAATTTCGCCTATGTCCATTTAGGTACTTTCTGAAGCAGTATAAAACTCTACACGAATCCATACGAGTCATAGAGAACACGTTATGAAAGAGAACGTATTATTGATATTTTGAAGTAGGGATATATCAAATTGGGAACATTCGATAGTAACGTATTACAAATCACGGTCGTATCTCAAGTTCGATCGACAGGGGATACATTATTGCGCGCTCTCCGGGTAACTTGGTCATTTTATATAAACATATAAAAGTTCTTAAGCTTTGTTTTAGGTGGTTTCCCTATAACTTGACTTCAGTTCAAAAAGAAGACTGTGTAAGATGATACCGATCTACACTAGATCGCTTTGAGCGTGGATCGTCTAATTTGAAGTACAACATCATCACAGGTGATGAAACATGGGTGCACTGCTATGATCCCGAAAAAAGCAACAATCGTCAGTTTGGGTCATTGCGAATGAGTCGGCTACAACAAAAGTTGTTCGTGAAAAAAAGCCGAAAAAAAAGATGGTCAACACTTTTTTTGGAATTACGTGGCATGCTTCCACTGTAGCATTGAACGATAGACGTATTGTTAATTCAGAATAATATACAACAGTTTATTTGCTTCATGTTCTACAAAAGGTTTGCGAAAAACGTCGAAGAGGAAGGATCATCTTGCATCAAGATAACGTTTGGGCTCATACTGCTGTTCGAACAAATGAGTATATGAATGCCCAAAACATAGAAATTTTGGATCATTCGTCATACAGTCTAGACCTAGCACCTAAACATTTCTTCTTATTTCCGCTGGTAAAGAAAAAATTACGGGGTTTACGTTTTACATCGGCCGAAGATGCGGTTGATGCCTTTAAAAATAAAATAAACAAACTACGGCCACAAGATTGGGGAAAATGTATTCAAGAATAGTTTTCGCAGATACAAAAATTAATTGACTTTGAAAAATTACAAATACATACTTTTTGTAAATAAGCTGTGTTTTACTGGATTCATTTTAATAGGAAAAAACCATATCTTTTGAAATACCGTGTATAATTCTGCGAGTGTGTAATATTATATGTATATCTACATTTATACGTTTCTCCGGCTAATTGATAAATTTTCGAGGCTGATTCACATACACACAATATGGTCAAACTTTATATCAAACTGCGAAAATAGGATCGGAATATGGAACACCTTGTATAACTCAAAATTAAATTGTGTACCTTAACTCCATTTACCATTTCTGTTTGCAAGATTTCTGATATCTTTAATATCAAGGAAGTTATTGAACTTTGTCGTAAAATCGGTACACCCTGTATATATAAAAAATAAATTATAATAAAAAGAAAATTACCTATCTTATTTTACTAACATAACAAGAAAGTCAATAGTAATGCTAAAGAAGAATTAACTATAACAAAATGAACACATTTTATTAATATTATTATCTATCATCTATCACAATTTTATAAAGGTAGCTTTATTAAAATATTACATTTCTGATGAATCAAACTTTTGAGAGTAAATATTTAAAATAGAGTCAGAACTTCATACATCAACTTTTTATGCAAAATAATTTGATAACCCAATTTAAATGTATTTTTAGAATGTTGTGAATTATTTTTCCTTGTTAATTTCATATTTGAATTCATTCTCATTTAAAAAATATATAACATATAATTATAAGATTTCGGTTATAATAGCAACCATTGAAAATGTAATATCTTATATTTTCAACAAATTATTTTTTGGTAAACCTAATTAAAAATTATTCATGTAAAAAGGTTACGGGATCATGTCCAACAGCATTGCTCTATTTTTAAGATAGAAATTAATGTATTTGTTTATTAAGTTTTTTTTGTAATATTAATTTAAATATTATCCTAGAAATTCATCTAATTAAATATTTCTTCCAAATTTTAAATGTGTTTCTAGAAATTCCAAATCGTAGGTGGAATATACGTAATATTTTTCACATCGCTCTTCCAGAAATAGTAACGCAGAATTATAACAAGTCGGTTAACTTTCTATTTTTAATTTTTTCATTTGTTGACAGTTTCGCTTTGATTCATGTAAAATTATATCTTTGAATTTTCATTGCCAAACATTTATAATTATGTTTTACTTTTGTCCTAAATAATGAAATCTCTTTAATGAACTAAGAAAAGCATATTTTTAAAACGCAATCAAAGAGAATATTCGGCCATTTTGATACTTCAGACAGGCAATTTACATAAATTGGTAGTGTTAAAATGGTTGCATACACCATATAGAATAGTGTAATAAAGGTTGGTTCATCTCAAAAATCGAAAAATAAACCATTTATACTTTGTATTTGAAATTTTTCCTTTAGATAATTGTGCAAAATTTCGTATGTTTCGTGTGTATTATTTGATTGCTTCAGCATCGAATTTTCATACCCACCTTGTTACAGAATACACTCCTACGAGTATCTCAGATCGTGTTCTGTCTTTTGTATATAATTTTTTCAAATTAAATTTGCCTTACGTTTTAAATGATTTATTTTATAATACAACTACCATAGTACAATTTGTTTTCAAATTGTTATGAACCCAATTAAAATTAAGACGAGATTCTCAGGAAGATTTACATGTGAGAATTGTTTGGAAATTTATCGGGACTTGCTTTAGATTGATACCAGCTTAAAATGCTTATAGAAATATAAGGGTCAGGACGAGAACACAACATTGCATACAAAAGAGATCCAATAGCCCTTTGGAATTTATTTTCGATATCAGTGCTTTCAGATTTTTCTGTTTTTAAGTGCCGACCCCGGTGGTCGAATGAGCGAAGAACCGACATTCGGTCCCCAGGTCTCGGGTTCGAGTCCCGGCGTGGGCGTAGGTGTGGGATGAATGTGCGTGTGTATGCTGTGTGAATGTATAAAAATGTGTACTATTATAAATTAATAAAAAATAGTAACTGGCTGAATAGATATACTTCAAGTGCCATAAAGTTCTAATGCCATAAATTTACTTCTATAGGGGTGGAAATAGATTTATAGTTGTTTAAATCGAATATTTTTAAAATACTTTTTAAGGTATGTTGTCTGATTTATAGTAATCGTATTTTTACTATATTTACACTCTTTCGTCCTTCAGATATCAGCAGCATTTCTTCTCAATATCTCAGGATTTCTTCTCAATATCTCAATATGATTAAATTATATATATAGTAAAGGATGTACTCACGTTAAAATAATCAAAAGCTGGATCACAAGTCTCTAAGAATTCTTGAGCAACGGGTTCATCTCGACAATAAGCAACATGTTTGTCGAAGTCTCTTTCTAATCTCAGAAATGTTTTTCCAATCATTATAGGGTTGTTAGCATTAAATTTTACTCCTTCTATTAGTACTCTAAAAAAGAGAGTATATTTTACGTAACTAAATATGTAAATAAAAAAAATGGTTTTACTTTTTACTTAGTTAATAAATCTCATGAACTTCTATGTAATAATATATTAATTAAATAATACTGAACTACTAATTTAAGTTGTTCATATTATGGTAATTATGAAGAATAATTATTTTTTGAATTAATATTTGCCTTTGGAAAAGATTATTTGATAGCATGTAGTTGTTAATTTATTCATCGAAATTATGATTAGGAAGGTAGAACTTACTAAATTCAAACAATTTATGGTTAAATGGTGATAAGTAGTTACTCACGTTCTGTGAAATTCGGCAATTTCTTTAAGATTTCCAAAAATTTGATAAAAGTTGTCTTTAATAACTTTCGGAACTTTTCCTGACTCCAAGGGAATAAGATAGCGTTGTACTACCATGTCCAAATCTCTCACAAATTCTACTTCGGTTTCTATAACCTCTTTGACGACAGCTCTAAAATAAATGTTTTATGGTTAATAATATCATGAAGATAATAACAGGAGGATGACAATTATAATAATATCTGTTAACTGTAGTTAATTGTAATTATGACATGGTGTTAATTGTGGTGTGTAAGTTGTTGTGATAAAATAATTGAGTTGAAATATTTTTATTTGAAGAACAAAATTTGGTAATTCTATTGTTGGGAAAAGTATTCACAAAAAATGAGACGCCCAAATTCATGTTTAATTAAATTGACGCTTACTTAATATAAAAAAATTAACGCCCTATACAATTAATTAATTGTATGAACAAGACGCATGGATAAAGTAAAATAAGAAGTCACTAACGAGACTAGAAAGAAGGGGTACCAAAAAAAATTGTTTAATTAATTAAGTATAAGTACAATGTTTATAGAACAACGGAAAACAGGAAAGAAATTGTATTGATAAAAAATTCTAAAATTTTATAGAGTTTTTATCAAGAGCAGGTATACATAATGCTTCCCAAAAGTTTCAGGAATATAAATGGTAGGCCTGAACAAATCATAGTACGATGTTCCGGCTGCGAGGTATATCGACACCTAAGAAAGGAAATTTTGGTGTCAAACCAACGACCTCTCATGAAATGACATCCAAACCTTTATAAGAAGGTCAAGATGTTTAGAGAAGCCACAGAACATCTAAAAATAAGGAGATGAGAAGATTGGGGATGGTAAAAAGGATCTGAAATCCTAATTACCAGGCGTCAGCCCCACCGCCCCTTACTACTACTAATACTACGACGTTTCGTACAGTTGGTTTACATTTATATTTTACACGCGCTGCAATTGTTGTGATTGCTCCAGCTGAATAGCATCGAGTTTGTATTAAATCTAAACTCAGCAAATCTGTTACAAGAGCCTATGAAATGTTAATTCAAGCTTTCGGAGATGCAGTTTTAAGCAAATCAAGGACTATTGAGTGATTTAAACGTCCTAACGAGGGCCGCGAGACTATTGAAGATAAAGAATGTTGGGATATGTTTTCATTTTGCATCAATCCAGAAAACATTACTATTGTTCGTCAGATTGTCGTTCAGGACCGAAGGCAAATGTGGTTGAATCTGTCCGAATGTCGTATAGAACTTGCCAGAGAAACGAAGACTGGGTTCGAGCATCAAGAGAATGCGCGTGTCCATCTACCTTACTCACCCGATCTAGCACCTTGCGACATTTTCACGTTTCCAAGGATAAGATACAAGTTTAAAGAACGTGAATTTGATAATATTTAGCAGAATTGCAGGAGGTCTGTAAGACATTGATTTAAAACCAATAATCAATTATTTTGTTACACCTCGTACAATCTCTAGAAAGTTTCATACAAAACTCACACAAACACACACACACACACGAGCGCGCGCGCGCTCGCATAAATCAAGTTATCTCTATAAGTTAATTACAAATATACCGGGTGCACCGTTACTCCAAAATAACGTATATTTTTAACGGATATTTTTTTTAAATACTACTCCCTGTATATGTTTTCATTGTTTCGTATTCTAATAAATTAGAAACACAAATGTTAAGACTATATTTTTCTAGTTTAATTAATTCCAAAGACACAGTGGATTGAAAGTAAAATTATAAAAAAGTATTTATGGCGGAAAATAATTAGTAGCCACTTTTTCTGTCATTAATTGTTTTAGAATTTAAAATGTTTTAGAATTTAAAAAAATTTCCACCTTAGTTAAGTTAGGTTTGAAAAAAATTGCTTATTGATCTTCATGATCAGATTGTAATTACAGAAAAATACCATGACTGGGTGTTTTCTTAAAAAAAAAAAATTGTTTTTATGTATAATGTGTGATAATAAACACTTTAATAACTTTACCTTCATTAGTTGTGTGTTATTAAGAGTAGCAAGAAAAACTATTTCAAACCTGTTTGTACACCTTCTTACTTTCAAAATTTATTTATGTTTACTGAACGGGAAAGAATGATCATTCTGATGATGAGAAGTTACGGTGATTGTAAAAGAACTTTTGATGAGGTGGCTCAATTATTTAATGATTCATATCTAAATCGTAACCCGATTACTAAAACTGCAGTTTGGAGAATTGTGAAGCATTTAGAAGAAGTCGGTTCAACTAAAAATCGCTCTAAAAGTGGCCGACCAAAGATTGCAACTAATGATGAAAAATCCTCAGATGTTATGAAGACTTTTGTAAAAATCCTTATGCGTTCATTCGAAAAACGGTATTGGGACATAATCTTAGTGTATATTCTCAAGAAAAATTTGTTTCATCTTTATAAAGTAGTGCTGGTTCAGGAATTATCCAAAGATGATTTTGATCGCAGGATAGAATTTTCTGAAAACATAATGCAAAAGTTGGATTTGTACCTTCATTTTACAAATAAGTTTTTTCTGATGAATCCATTTTCATGTTAAAGGGTACAATTAAGCGCCGCAACTTTAGATATTGGAATGATTCTAGTCCTAGATGGATGCAGGAACATAGCACCCAAAGGCCTTTAAAAAGAAATGTTTCGGCAGGTATTATCGGTACCACGTTATTGGTCCATTTTATTAGAGGCAATTTAGATGGACCAGCAATGAGGATTGTTATTCGTAACAATTTCCGTAACGTTAAGTTTCAACAGGATGATGCATCATCACATTTTAGAGTTGAACACTTGCTTTTGTAAACCTATTAGAAATCGAGGTTACGTTATTCCCGACTGCTAAAGCAAGAGTCATTTGATTACTTAATTGAGTCAATAATATTTCTGAGCTTTTTTCCTAGTGCATATAAAAATTGAAATGCAACACAAAACACACTAATACAATTTATGTTTTGAAATCTCAACATACTGTCTTCTAAATTCTGCATCTCCAGGTAATCCAGTTTTGCTCATCGTTGGATCGTCAGCAGTTTGTAGGCACCTGCAAGGCACCCATCCCTGCTTTTTGCTACCATTTACTTGTTTCACTAGCCATCTGTAAATAAAAATTACAATTTTTATAAATTACTAATTTAATACAAACAATTTAAAATTTTTAAAAAGTTAGGCTTTTTGGCTGCTCTGTTAGATTAGTTTTATGGTTAAAAAAATGCTTCAAACCACAAAAAATAGTCAAAATAATTCCTAGGCAATCAAAATGTGCTATTTTAATTTAAGTTCTCTATCAATAAAATTTGATAAACTATATGTTTCATAAATATTTTTTCTAAAAAATATTATATTATGAATATTACGATAACTACCAATATTATCACGTTTGCTCGATTGCACCTTTGCTTATTTACTGATGTTGATGAAGATAATTCAACTTATTTTGAATTTAATATTTTTAATGAATAATAAAATAATATATGAAGTTGTTACGTTGAAAAAAATATAATCATTTAGAGTGCAAGAATATGGAGGAGTTCTTGATAGCGTGGCAAGTCATTAGGATGTTTGTTTATGTAATTTTTAATGACCGACTTATGTAACCACTGGTTACTATATGGACAGAAATAATCTGCTTGAGTGCTTTTAATTTCAGTAAAGACATGGCCCTACGTTGTAGACTCGGTAGCGATGGTTTAGTTCATCTAAGGCAGGTTAATATTCACTTAATCTAGCCCTATAGTGATAGAGACAAACGTTCGTTTGAACTATAAACTAAATAATTAACATGGTTCAATAAAGGATTTGATGATTATTCTCTTAGGAGTTACTTTTTCTGTTGTTGTGTTATTTAGGTTATGATTCTAAAAGGCTCGCTTGTCGAGGAAAGTCTAGTTTTCCTCAAATAGTAAGTCAAATAGCACCATCATTCATTTGCAAGTCGCTCCGGAACACCATGAAATATAAAAATCTTCCCTTCCCCGTACAACCGCTACTTTATGGCATTCACACGCACGCTAGTAAATTATAGGAAGAGTATTATTATTATTATTATTATTGTTATTATTATTATTATTATTATTATTATTATTATTATTATTACTATTATTATTATTATTATTATTATCATAAAAAAATTTTTTTCTAATAAATAATTATCCAGTGTGTACATAAAGTATGGAATAAATTCATTTTAAGCTAAACAAACAATTTTGAGGAAAAATCCTGAGACAGGTCGGTTTTTTATTTTAATTTAATGTATTTTTACATAACAATGAAATGTACAGGATAAACCATTTGTGAGTAATGATGTCATTGACAATTTTTTTAAATGGCACGTCCTGTATATATTTTTTTTAGATTGCAAATTTTAAGATTATTCCAAATAATATCATACTTGTGTTCTGTAATTAATATTAAACATTTTATTGGCTATGGAAGAAAATTTACACAACAGCGTTCGGCAAGTTAGTCCAGAACATGATGTTCCTTTTACTTTTATTCATAAAGTTATTTTTTCTGTAGAATGCACATTTAATTAAACGGTGAATTCAACAGACAGAATCGTAGATATTGGGCAAAGGAAAATCCTAAATGGATGAGAGAACATGACACTCAATATCCACAGAAAATTAATGTTTGGGCAGAAATTATTCGAAATAAAATAATTGAACCCTATTTTTTGATGGAACTGTAAACGAGCCAACTTATCTACAATTTTTAATGAACTTTTTGATTCCAACTTTAATGAATGTGGCCACCAAGGTCACCGTATCTCAGGCCATTAGATTTATTTTTGTGGGCTTATCTAAAAAATGATGTGTTAAAAAGTAAACTCGACGACATAAATGATTTAAAAATAGAATGAGGGAAGAAAAAAATAACATTTCGCAGGAAACCATTAATAAAGTTCAGCAGGACAATGTGAAGCACAACAAGGAAGACAATTCGAACACTTACTGCAATTTATTGTTACTGTTGTATTATTTTGTTTGAACTTAATTCAATTAAATGTTTTCAAAAATACAGATTTTAAAATTATTGTATCTTCAAAACTATTACTTAACGAACACAAGTATGATATATTTATGGAATCGTCTTGAAATACGCAATCTAAAAAATGAAGTATACAGAGTATGTCATTTAAAAAAATTGTCGATGACGTCGTTACTCACAAATGGTTTACCCTGTATATTTCATTGTTATGTAAAAATACATTAAATTAAAATCAAAAATCGATTTGTTTCAGGTTCTTTCCTCAAAATTGTTTGTTTAGCTTAAAATGAATTTATTCCATACTTTATGTACACACAGTATACAGGTAATTCATATCTATAATTTTATGTATGATACATTATACATTTTAATTCACACACAATTTATTTTTGAAATGAATATAAATCAATTATGAAATACTCTCCCCGTCTATGTTCAATTAATTACATTAGCTATTTGATATATTATAAATCAACAGCAGTAGTATTAATTCAAATTGAACATAAGTTCAAAGTATGCCTTAGAATTTATATGTGGAAAAAAATTGAAAATGATAATGATAAAAGAAAATGTATATCCATAATGGTAATTTTCCAATTAATTTTCATAGAGGCAGTCATTTGTTTTCTTAACTACTTATAATAATGCGCTTCGGAGTTATTTTGAATATGTTATAAAAAACTAAAATGTATATCCTGTAATGTGTCATTTCCTTGACTTAAGTTAATAAGGCAAAATGGGTAATAATAGCATCAGGAAATAAAAATTTTTCCTTCACAAATTGATAAGAGAAATTGTGTTTTAACAATTTGAAGGAAAAAAATGTGCCTAAGGGTAAACACACATTAAGAAAAAAGGTTTTTAAAATTTTTGGTGGCGTTGTCAAATTGGCCAAATTTATTAATCTCAGTGAAAATATAATATCAAAATATTACCTTTAACTGTCCTGTTGGTAATAATATCTTACCTGGATTTTCCTAATGCTGAGTAAGCGTAAACGCTATAAATATTACAATACATTTATAACACATACCTTTAAAGATTTTTACTTAATGATTAAATTAATAAAACTTAAGAACAAGATTTGTGTTTTATATTGAATGTTTATAACTTAACTGGAATAATAAGTAGCTAAGTACACTATCTAAATATATTCATTTATTTTTGTGAGCAAGTTGTTTCATCAGAATATCTCTAGTTTTAGTCTTCATATTTTGAATATATTTTTCGATCCATTTTGTAAAACTTACCTTTGGTTTATATTTAATCTAGTTGGGGAATGTCTGGAGCTAGCATGGGTCCTCTTAGGCTTTACTGAAAGCTTATGTTTGGCTGCGGCATTATCAAGCACATTATCTCCAGAAACGCTGTCAAGTTCTGGATCGAGCTTTAAACGTCTAAAAATATAATAATATAAAAATTAATGAAACATTAATTTTAACAAATGCAAACATAGCTTTTTAACAAAAAATGTTAATTTAACATACTTCGATAAAATGTGTTTAGATAAAAATTTACAGGGTGGAAAATAGTGCGTTCCTTAAATGTACGTGTAGAAAGGACTATTAATAACAAAAAAATCTTATTAGATACTTTCGGTAAGCCATCTGTTTTTTCAAAAATAGAGGACACATTTTTTTAATAAAATCAAACTCTGTCTACCCAATTCATACTACACTCTGCTTCAGTCATATCTGTCAAACAGAACCTTCAGAACAAAGGTTAGTGATGAAACCTCTGAATTTCATCCTATTAAAGTTGGAGTTCCACAAGGTAGTATCCTAGGGCCAATCCTGTACCTGATATATACTTCTGACATTCCAACCTCAGACTATACTACGCCTGGCACATTTGCTGATGACACAGTGATACTGGCTATACATGAAAATCCAATAATAGCTTCTGCCAATCTCCAAGACTACTTATTCCAGATCGAAGAATGGCTCGAACGATGGAGAATAAAAATTAACGAAAACAAATCCCAGCACATAACATTTACTCTAAGAAAAAGCCAATGTCCTCCGGTTACTATTAACAACATAGTGATATCCGTAACTTCTTGTATCAAATACCTGGGATTACACTTAGACTCTAAACTCAACTGGAGGGAACACTTAGCCAAAAAACGGAAGCAGATCAATCTAAAGTTCCAGAATTATATTGGCTACTCGGAAGAAGGCAGTCACCATACCCATCTGGACCTACGGAATAGAAATATGGGGATGTGCCAGCAAAACTAGTTTTGCTCTCATACAACGAGGACAATCTAAAATCCTTCGATCACTAATCAAGGCACCATGGTACGTCACAAACATATTGATCCATCAAGACCTCAGTATTCCAACAATACAAGAGACAGTACAAGAAAGAAGCCGTAACCACTACCTAAAGCTGGACAGCCATCCTAACCTACTACTACAGCCACTAACCCAAGAACCAAAGAACAGAAGACTGAAACGAAGCTGGCAAATTGATCTCAAATAAAGTGCAAGAGACCTTTTCACTGGAGAAGTCTCATCAGAACATTCCTAAGACCAACCTTTAGGTCTTATAGCCAACAGAATAGCTCATAGAAAATGTATTTCTGATTGCTGTTAATTGTACAATAAAAAAATTTTTTTTAATCAAAATTTCATATGGCAACTGGCAACTTTATGTTTCTGTCAGACCAGTGCTTCCCGTTCTAACTACTTGAAACGCAACGCGGCGTTGTCGGCCTTAGGTGCACTAATAAAAATATAAATACATATAATAACTAATTAAATAGCTTTTTGAAAACGACTGACTTAAGAAAACATTATTTCAAAAGTTTTTCGTTGTTAATGGTGTATTCTATATACACGTACCTTTAGGGAAGCAATATTTTCTGTGACAGCCAGTATAAACGTCTCATCTAAAAAATGAAAATATTCTACGAATTAAGTTTACATTATCTTATAAATATTGATACACCCTCCCAATATTTCCCGCTTTCAATGTTATGTAACGTCCTTAAGTTACGTTATACAATGACGGTTATAAATTGGCCTCTTTACATTTAAAAAAACTCTTATCTAATTAACAATGTCTATGCGGTATGTAAATACATAATCATTTTTAATTTCAAAATATACATTGCTTAGAACATGAAGTTATCGACTGTTCACAGACATGTACGGGTACAGATTAACTGAATGTATTTTATTTCATTGTGCATTTGGATTTTAGAAATAAGTTAAAATGTTTCACTTAAATCATCGGTCTTAGATTTTTTATCATGTTTTTACTTTTTACGAGACCATTTCATATTAAACAAAATAAAATCCATAAAAATGTATGTTTATTACTACAGTACATTTAATATTTAAGTGATTATATACTGTTTCCTATTAACTTTGTTTACAAATGGAAACATATTTTTGTATAGAAATACATAATTCGCCTGTTCATAAAATATTTCCTAGTTCCATTTCACTTTCTAATTGAAAACTTATGATTCATTCCTGGTTCAATTTCTATATTATAAATATATTTTTCAAGATCATACCATTTTTTTTATTAGTGATTTCGAGTGTCTAATGACTTTTTCATCGCTCTATTTACTTATGAAAATATACAGGGTGAGGCGTTAGTGTGGCAAAGCTCGGTTAGTTCGCTGTAATTGAAGTTACGAAAAAAAGTTTTTACAAAAAGTGTTGGCAGTTTTGAGATTCACATTTTAAAATTAGTTCCAAATATACAGTGTGTTCAGGAACGCAGTGCCAGACAATATTTTTGTTTTTTTAAATGGAATACCCCGTATTTAATGTAGTGTCACTTACAATGTGCCCGAATTATTTCAATAGCAACGAAATCGCAATCGTTGATTTTCCATTCATTTTTTCCAATTGTAGTGTTTCTAGGCGTGTTAATTTTTCATCAAAATTGATGTTATTTTCTAACCTATAAATACCTAAGTCCGGTAAAGTGGAATTATAGAAAGAAACTATTTATCAACTTGTGGAAATATGTAAACGATGTCTAATAAAAAAAGTTATATAAACATGTATTTACTATTAAAATAATAGTCTATCGTACAATTAGTTTTAAAAAAATTGTTTTTTCAGTAATTTTAATTTAAGATACGCAAAATATATGTAAAATTAAAAAAAAAAAAATAGGGAGACAGTTATACATAGTATTAAGTATTACATTTATGAGATTCAACCTATCAAACATAAATCATGCGTTGTCCCTTGTATTTTTGTATTTTTTCTGTATTATTAATTTATAATTAGGGACCATAACAATAAAGTTCTTTTATTAAAAAACGAACTTTAACTACTTCTGACGATGCTTTTACTGTTATATCTCATTAAGGATACATATTTTATGTCTTCAAATATGATTGGTGTATGGGTGAAGTTACTGCACGTAATTTTAGATAAATATATAAATAGTGTCGAATTATTTGTAAATACGTTTATTATATCCGGTATCTGATTAGAGGTACTGAAACCTACAAAAAAAATACAATGAAAAAGGAAATACAAATACACTTACTTGCTTGGAGTAGGATCATTTAAATCTAAAAGTTCAACTACATCTCCTTCTTGTAGGTTGATTTCCTCTGGGCCACTAGCTATATACTTCTGCCACGCTACAAGAATTTCTCCTACAACCTAAATAATATGTTTGTTGAAGTTTTTGATTTTTATCTTGATTAGTAAACAAATCAAATGATTGAGACTGATATTGCTTTAATCATTGATGCAGGATCGTCTGTTAACGGTTCAATATTGGATACCTTTCTAATTTGTAACATTATCTAGTCAAAGCCTTGCTTGGATAATTATTGAATCATTAATGCTAACGTAAGATCTTGCATTTGAATAATAGTATGCTAACTCAAGTTATGCATCTGATAAAGTAAGGTGAAAGCTCTAGTAATATGTTGTCTAAAATTGCAGATATTTTAAGCTTTTTTAGATTAATTTATTAAATACCTTTAGATTAGCAAACATAACATCTACCAGGTTTCTAACTTAATAGATGAGCTGAATATATGGTAACCAGGATTTCATTACACGCAACAAAAAACTCAGCATAACAGTGTTTCTTCGGATTAATACTGTTAATTAAAACTTAAGATAGTAATGATCGTTTTATGATTCGAATTACATACAAAGTTTTATTCTTTCTCTTTCATTGATCAACAAGAATTTTTTTTTAAATGGTAAAAAGCTATTACAAAATTATCATAAAGTAGTTTATTGTAATCCTGGTACCATACTCAACATTCTTTGTGGTACTACTTAAACGTATCCTTGATGATTGCTATCATGAGGTTCCAGCAAAAAGAATCTAGATATTTAGTTAGGCATTGTAATAAGCATTAATTATAACATTAAATGAAGCTAGTAGTTGTGTTTTATGTAATAGTGTTTAATGCTCATAAATATAATTTTTTTTAATGTTCTTTTTCGTTTTACTATAATAGAATCATAAGGGATTACATACGTTAAATATAGTCATATTTTAATAAATTATTACTTTTTGTTATGTATAATAAAATTTCGTGAATTTTAAATATGTATATTCTTCTTTATTCATTATTTTTTTATATATCTACATTTTTTCGCTTTATTCCTACTTTCTATTCTTGGTACCACTGATTTCATAGCAAATGGCATAAAATGCTAATTTATCGAATTAAAAAAAATGACCATTACGTCATATAACAAAAAACTTTTTTTCATATTAATTCAACTTCATAAGTCAGAGCTTGTTCCTGGGGTTGTAATTAACCTCAAATAACATTAAGCAAAAATTAATAAGTAATCGAATATTTTTTCTTTCATAGCACTCTTTAAGAGAATTCTTTAAAAACTTATTGTGTTGATCGAACTTGACGTACGTAATACCCTTAAAAAATTTGAAATAATTTTTTTAGCAGCAATTTGGCAAGCAATTTGGTGAAGAGAATGTTTGATTTTAAAAATTATCCTACATTGCACATAAAAAGGAAAATTAAAAGCATGGAAACACCATTTTAAATAACATACTGGGTTTCTTAAAGAAAATATCATCGCCAATCAGGTAGCCAATTTTTTGAGAAATCTTCACTTCTGTTCGAATGTGTGTTGGTGTTAAGCATGTGCAAGTTGTCTATAAACAAAATAGTTAATTAGTAAGTAAAACCGTAAAACTCAATCTGGAATAACAAGTGTGGGAGAGTTTTGTATTTACATCAACTAAATCCGGTTTTGATTTTTAAGAAGAATAAAAGTCGAAAAACAAGAAAATTAGAAAATCAACAGTATCAAATGTGGAAAAGTTACAACAAAGATTGTAGGGACATTTAATAAAACTAGATGAACAGAGACTAGTTATAGAAAAATATTTATAAAAGAAAATAGGGAAGACATAGAATTATGTGTGTAAAATAATAGTAATATAAAGTTGGCGAACTAGATCATCTACCTTCAGATTATATTGGACAAGAACTAGAGTATGCAAAGAACACGATTCAAGTAGGCATATAGAAGTGGATGTAAAATCAACATGAAAATCCTCTACATATGCTACTATGTAGTTATGTGTGATATAGGGATAAATACCACCCTTTTTGCTCAGATATTTCAGTAGTGGTAGTAATTTTTCAATTCCTATTTACATGAGAAATTTTAGAATACTAGAACTCGTTAAATTTGACTTATATCCATCTTTGATTTGTTATGCTCCTGGTGTGTACTGTAAGGTGATTCACTCTCAAAGGATGTGTATGAATATTTCTTTTTCTATTCAATAGAACATGGGTTCTTCTTTTGTATTCAGCTCCACAGGTCCTACGAGCCCAAGGCTACAATTCTAGTTTTCTAATTCTTTTTATAACAATTAAGTTCTTTCTAAACCTGCATGTGTAATTCGATTAGATCTTGGCTCACTGAATCCATCCATTTTCTCTTTGGTTGGCTTTTTAATTTTCAGGCTTGCTTCCTTTTCTAGTGCTAGTTTTGTTAGTAGCAGAGGAATACCAAGGATTTAGATCTGGAAGATCTTACACTGACGTAGTATTTGTAATAAGGCAGATTACTGAAAAATCAATTGAATACAACAAGCCAGCTTACATGTGTTTCATAGATCTTAAAAAGTCATTTGATCGGGTTCAACTGAATGACGTACTTGAACTACTATATAATAGACAAATCTCGTATAATCTAATTAAGACCATAGAAAATATTTGCGCGTTCAACCAAATGTAATCAAAAGTGAAGGGAGTCTCACCGATACGATACCAGTTGGCAGTGGTATACGACAGAGAGATTCATTAAGTTCACTCCTATTTAACATCATTATGGATGAAATAATAAGAAAGGTGCGAGAATTCAGGGGTTATAGAATGGGAAACCAAGAAATACCAATCCTATGTTACGAAGATGAGGCGGTACTTATCGCCGCGACTGAGAATGACCTACAGAGACTTTTACATCAATTTAATTGTACAGCGAAGACATTAAATATGACCATATCAGCTGACAAAACTAAATGTATGACATCAAAATACACCGTCAGATGTAAGCTGAAGATTGAAGGAAAAGTTATACAACAGGAAATTCATTTTAAATATCTTGGGATAGAAATTTGGGGTTACGGTGATGTGAAGTAGAGGGAAGAGAATAAACAATAAAGGGAACAAGAGTAGCAGAATTCTTGAACGATACAATATGGAGCAATAGAAATATTAAAATTGAAACCAAAACCAGGATCTATAAGACAATCGTCAGGACTATGATGACATTTTGCGCAAAAACACGACCCGAAACTGCCAAACCCAAACGCCTATTGGAGACATCAGAAATGAAGATACTTCGAAGGATAGCTGGAAGAGCACTGTTAGACAGAAAGAGAAGTGACATTATAAGAACGGAATGCCCGACATGAGTTACCACCATTAGGCCGAAGAAGTCAAGTTCGGCCACGGAAAAGATGGAGCGACAACATAAGAGCATAAGGAAGAAGGAGACGAAGAGTGAACAGGCGACTCCGCCTAATATAAAGAGAAAGAAGAAGAAGAAGAAGAAGTTTTTTTAATCTTATTTTATTCCCTCTATATACTTCCATAACTTCTCTGTTTGTTCCTCGTCTTCATATGCCTTCCTTTATACCTCCATCATATATCATTCTTAGTATTTTTGTTTCTATATTTCCCATTTGCTGTCCATTTTCTTATTTAGGTTCCATGCCTCGCATCATACAGTACTGTTGGTCTAATAGCCATTCAATATACCTTATTTTTTTAATTTAATGACACCTTCTGCGATCTTAATAGCTTCTGTTAAAGCACCAACACTTATAGTTATTCACTTCTTCCGTCTCATCATTGGTATTTGTGAGTGTTACTCCGAGGTAGTCAAATTTCTATTCCTGCATTTCTCTTGTAGGTCTAGATTGCCTCTTATTTCCATATATTTTGTTCTATAATTAATCCCCATTAAAATAATTTGCTTTTATTTCTAGTCTTTTGAATGGCTCCTTTAGTTCTCTTCCTCAATACATTAGTGTTTTTAATGATGTATCCATCCCCTTTATGTATATATTAAATTCCGATAATACTTTTTCAAATACTGTAGTAAAAAGAGTGGCTCCCGATACCCGCTTCTCAATTATCACTTTACAGTTTGTGTTATTAAGAACAGCTTTTATCAAGTTGATTATTTTCTTCGGAAATCAAAATATTCTAAAGCCTCGTAGAGTTTGTGTCTATTTACAGTGTTACATGCTTGTCGGAAGTCTCGGAAACAGCATTTTCAAGGTCAGATTGCCCCATTGTATTTAATAATACATACAAATATTTGAGCAAAGATTGCTGCATTCATTTGGGAATGGTAACATTTGTTTGTAGTGTTGTTGGTACATATTGTGTTACCATACAACTACTAAATAAAACAAAATGTGAATATTTGTCAAACTTATCAAGTAGGACAGAATAGAAACAACCAGCAAAGTTTTTTAAACCAAAAAATTGGAACCATAAATAGAAACAATAATAAACTGAAAGAATTTTTTTTTAGAAGAAAATTTTCAAAATAAATAAAAATTATATTTTTGACATTTAAAGATTAAGAATGAATACTTACATTTGTTTTTGTTTTATCCTGAGATGCCATAACTCATTTTTCAATCTGCAAAAAAATACGATTAATTTTTAATACTAGATCATTAAAAAACTCACTCTGATTGATCTAAATTAAGAGTAGGCCTGCTAAACTAATTTTAATATCAGAGTGTTGATCGTTTGCCAATAAGAACATTGCGAGGCAAGGGTGTTATAATTCTACATTTTTTCTACGTTTTCTTATATATTTCTGTTTATTTTCATTATGCACAAAGAGGAATAAAATTAATTGTTTTTTTAATACGTACCACTATTGACTTTTTAAAAATATGCAATTGAAATCTAAAATGAATTTTATTAAACATTTTACAGTTTTATTTGTATTATTACACTTATACATTTTAAATATCGATTCATTTTGTCAACTCTCTACCTTTATTAATACCCTTTGTAATTTAATTTGATATGGTTACTTGTATTATCTACAAGCTTGAAGATGGTTTTATGACACGAAATTAGTTTCCATTAATTACTACGACTTAGAATTTTTATTTCACTAACTGGAATTAGCCACATTTTTATTTAAATTTTAATTTTAATTTTTTTCGAATACTCGTCAATATCCTGTTACAATTTTATTAATTAGTGAAAAAAACGCTCTCGCTATTCTTTTCAGTTTGTATGCCGTTTCAAAATAAATAATTTGGCAAGAAACATGCATTTTTTAAACTGGATTTTATGCACAGTCAAATTACAGTCATAAAAATGACTCACTGCTCAGAGTTTAATTGCTTGAATTCCTGCTGCTTTATTAAGGAAATTTTCTTGTCAGTGTAAAAAAATTATAATGGAATTTGTTATTATTTGTTAGGTGTATCACTGTTTTTCCTAAACAATTTATAGCATCCACGGTATTTTTCAAAAAGGTTATGTTTAACATACAAATATTTTTAATCTAGCTCACAACAAAACCTTATTTACAGTAACTACTCTCAGATTGGGCAAATAGCCAGATTCCATGCTTCATTTAAACGCAATGTGGTATACACGGACGGACTATATTTTTTCTTCCGAAATATCCGTGGGCGTTATAAAAGAAACCCATTCATTATTACGTTATCGCAAATGATCTGGAAATTGTGGTGTTGTCTAAAACAAACGCAACATGAATTGTTATATCATCCAAAAAATAGGGTGAATATTCAAACCATCATGATTATTAATTTAATTTGGTTATTTTTTATTTATACTTTATTATTCATTCATTTAAATCCATAAATGATTATAAAAACTAAATATAGTACAACAATTTAATTCCGTTGCCACTATTCAATGTTATTTAATTTAATAAATTGTAATAGGCAAATAACATGTCAATTTTAAAAGTGAAAACAAAGTTAACACTGGAATTTGAGAGATTTCAACTGTTAATCACGAAAACGACAAAATTATGAATGGAAATTGAAATAATTTTGTTAGATGTTAGGTGAAGTTGGTAGACACTATCGGTGATGCTGAAATATCACTGTTTCCTTCATTATTTTATGAATTCTTCACGTAATAATTATTCATTAAATTCTAAAGGATTCTTTCATATGGATTGTGAGCGCTCATAATTTTCTTCTGTTGATTTCAACAAAAGGTTCTTTATTCCTGAATTTGTTGTTTCTTCTTGTTAAACCTTTCTTCCCAGAAGCGGTTTCTATCTCCCATATTTATCTTCTTTCAGTCTGCCAAACGTAGAATATATACAACTCGTATAGAAACCAGACGAATGAAGAATCAACCCTGACACCAGAAACCATGCAAGAACGTACACAGCCCATATAAAAGAATTGGAAGTTTGTCAATAGTAGTCAAATAGTGAACACTGTGTGATAATAATTTATATTACATGTATATTTATAAAAGAAAATACCAAATTAATAATATAATTAGGATCCTTTAGTAAGAAATGTTAACAACTGTTGCTGCATTTGCCTACGCAGATAGATTTGAGTAAAAGGAAGTATAGAGTAAAAGCTATTATAATAAACAGGTTTTCGTTTTTGTTTACATTTTGATGAAATTTTTTTTTAAAAGCTTGCCAAATTGTAAATTTTTAATTCAAACTCTTTGTATTCCGCAATTAATGTACCATTTAAACTAATGTCAAAATTCGGAGGGGGGGGGTTGAGGGTTAAATAATGAGTTTTAAATGACCAGGTGCCGCCGCTTATAAATTAATTTTTGAGTTCTGACAGAAAGTTATGATTTATAAGAATTTATCAACGACTTACACACCAAGGTAGACTTCTTTTAACGTCTCATGTTGACAACTATAAATAAAATCAAGCAAACTGGCAGTAAAACACTGGCGAATCGTTCGAAGCTAACTGACTACTTATTTTGTACGCATCTTGATGTATTAGATGCTATTCTCGTCCTGTATTCTGCCTCTCAAATACACCGCCAATATCTGAACTATCCCATATGTAACGAATGACTATCCTGATGTGTTCCATAATTAAATTCGATTTTAGTTGTTTTGATCAGGGACGGCAGCCGACAAATTATGAAATAGGAGGCAGTGAAAATTTCCTGTCTAGTTTTTATGATTATAAACACATATTTTAAATAACAATATGTAACTCGTCAATTTCAGGTCGAGCGGAGATCTTCTTGTAGTATCGAGTCGTCGAGAAATATTATAATTGGAGTAGACAAATGTTTTGGGTTGGTACTTTAGCCACTACCACAGAATTAAATTTTAACCATTAAATTTTTTTTTTATTTAATTATTTAATGTCGGTCTATTTCTGCTACCGACGCCGGGAGCATGCTACCCCTAACCGGAAATTTTGCCGAATCCTCATGTATTCCAACCCGAGGTAGGGATCTTTAACGAGCCCAACATCCATGGACTCGGGACCGACAGCTTAACGTCTCCTCCGAAAGACGGCATATCTCCACTATACCTCGTGCTCATTGGTATAGTGCCTGCGAGCTGTGATATGCTACTAGTCGCTGCAGGCTGTACGGGCATAGTACGACAACCTTTAAATTGAAACTGAACGTTTGTATCAAATTCTTCAAAACTTTTATTAAGAAAACTAAATTTAAAAAAGGTATTCAATAAAGAACAAAGAGCACAAATTATCGAATATTACTTTCGTTCAGGTATGAACAGTATGTACAACTGAAAATATTGAAGGCATTTAGCATATTATTGATGAAAATCAAAAATTTATTTATTTCAGTTGTAACCCAGCCAGAAATTTTTTCTTATGGCACATACCAACTCATTTAACAAGATATTAAAATGCAAACAAGCTGCAATGTTTTCATGCGGTTCCCCCAGTGGATTATTTAAGGCGAATGGAATTTTCTTAATGTTCCAAAATAATCTAAACAATGAGGATAACCTTAAAACAGTTTTTTTATCAAAAACAAAAATATGAGTCAAGTGCAAAAATCTTATCTACAGGAAAATGAAATTAATCAATACATAAAATATAATATTATAAAATGATACAAGTTAAAACTAAATGTGGTACTATACAGTGTGGTCTTCTAGGTAGCTGGCCACTAGGTTGTATGTTTGTGGGGTTACACCTCGGTTTCTCAGCTCCTCCAGGATTGCCTCCCACGGGGCGGAATTGAAGGCGTTTTTGACGTCTAGTGTGATGAGAGCACACCTTTTCCTACCTGCTCTCTCGTTTGCCTCATCTGCTATTTCCTGTACTCTTTCCATGGCGTCTAGGGTTGATCTGCCCTCTCGAAATCCATATTGTTCCTCAGCTAAATCGTCCTTTCTCTCTATATATATCCCTAGCCTACCTATGAGGATTTGCTTCATCAGTTTTGCAAGGACATTTAGTAAGCATATGGGCCTATATGTCCTATTCGTTGTCCCCATTTTATGTTTTTCCAGGAGTACCAGTTTCGCTATTTTCCATCCTTTAGGGAACGTTCCTTTTAGCCAACATCTGTTAAGAATATTGTAGTAGACGAAATCAAAAACTGACTCTTTTAACAACTTGAAGCTGATTGAAATGGAAAGAGTTGAAATTCTAATATTAATTGGTTGTGGAAATAAAACACTTACGCAGAAAGAATAATGTACGTTATTGAATAATAAATATCCCAACCGAGAATCAATTACATAGTCCACAGTAAGCAAAATTGAGAAGAAATTTAGAGAAAAGGGTCATGTAAGATAAATAACTTTAACTCAGAAATTCTTTTTTAAAAATTATTATTTTCAAAATTAATCTTTTATTTAAAAATTCACAAAATATTTATTAAGTTGTTACATGTACAAAAGTCAGAACAAGAATGCATAAAAAATGAATTTACAAGATAAAGTGAAGAATGCAACGTCGGCTTTAACCTGAGCCGTTCTTAGTATTTTATGTAATGGTGAGCTTATTTCTTCATATAACTCCTCCCTCCTTAGGAGAAAACAATACCGATGAGGGGTTGTTTTCAAGTTGTACCCTTGGTGTTGTGTGATTTTCGTGTTTCTTGGATCTCTTCTTACAGGACCATATGCAAATGATGATTGTAATTATTACTATAGATGTTAGGCTTGGCATGTTCCATATTACAGGGTGGATCTCTTCTTCTTGTACTGGTTGGCTTGATTCTATTTCCTTTCTTAGTCCTTGAATCGATTTGAAGTCAATAGAATGTAATTTCAGAGGCATATTTTTATTTTTTATCGGATTGGCTGTCGGCTGGGTCCACTCTAATTTCGGTAATATCAGAGGATTTATACGAATTTTATCTTCCGTGTTTTCGTATAGATTGTTTTTTATTTCTACGCTGCAACCATTTGGGATTTTGAAAATTGTGTTGGCATTGATTACGATTATCCTTTTTCTTTCGCAATCTATACTGGCTTTAAGGGGATTCTCTGCTGGCAATACTAATAGAAATTGTGTGTTGATTTGTTCTATTATAGTATGATGCAAAACAGCGTTCTCTGCTTTACAAATTGGTTTTTCGGCTCGAATCAGAGGTATGATGCAAGTGTCGTTGGCAATCTCTTCACGTTGTTCGCACAGGTATGTATCTTCAAGTTTGGGACATGGGTTTTCTTGATATTGGTGGAGTGTCGTACTGAGTACAAGGAATTGGTTCGGTGGAATGAGAATGGAATTTTTGAATGGTAAGGCAATTATTTGGTAGGTCAGGAAGTCGCTATCAATCAGAATAGGAATATGAATAGCAAATATTATTTTTGAGAATTCGAATTTTACTTGGATTCCTGCTAATTCGTAATAATTATATGGATTCTTGAATTTAATGATTTTATTTTCGCCATGAATCGTTGAAACATGATTCACTAAATCTATTAATTGCTTTAGCGGTATAATTGAAGTATGTAAGTTACCTAGATGTGCAAACATAATAGCATTTTCTAAATTATCTACAAGGTTTATTAAGTTTTGGCAATTCAATATTATTTGATCGAGAGCATTCGGTAACCGTATATACATGAACATTTGGTCGGTGAAATTTTTTGACATATTGTAAATATCATTCAATCGTTTTTCTAACAATAGCTGATTTTGGTACAGGTTACTTATTGATTTGTTATAATGATCAATAAGCTGTATATTAAGAGAGGATTGCAATTTCAATTGGTGTGTAATTGAATTTTGATTTTCGATTAAATTTTGAATTTGCGAATTATACTTAATTTCGTCTTCATGATCTAAAGTTCCAAAAAGCCATTTACTTACAGTTCCAAACCCGTTAAATAATCCCCTTTTAGTTCTATTTGTATTTTTAACATTATAAAAGGCAAGATTATTTAGCTTTACCCTAGTGGTATTTAATAAATATTTTGCATGTTCAAACAGATTATATACTAATTCTACGTCTTCAAATTTTGTAAAATTTAGTGAAGTTTCTAACTTAATATAAAATTTTTCAGCATTTGCCAACTGGATGATTAATAAACTGGTGTCGACAAAATGTAGAAAAGTATGTTTAGTTTGTATTAATTTTGTTCTTCCTATTTCTAAGGGTAGTAAAGGAGAATCTAATTCTTGAATTTTTACATCGCTACTTTTGATTAGTGGTAGAAGTGGAAGGGCCAGGATCAAGGATATTATTGTCCAAGTGATTATCATTCTGTAAAGAAATTCGAACATTAGTGAGAGGTTTTTTGACTTTTGACTTATGAATCGTGCGATTTTTTGACGTTAAAATCTTTTTTAATGAATCTTTCTTTACTAATGATTTTATAAAACGAGGTTTTGATTTATTTCTAATTGCTTCTCTATTTTTTATAAATATTTCCTGTCCTTCTTTATATTGTATAGGGTTTTCTCTAGTTTGGTTACGTTTTTCTGTGATTTTGGTTTTTTGTTTTAAGGTTTTATTGTAAATAGTTTCGTATAGAGTTTGGAGTCGTAATTTTCGTTCGTTCAAGTATTCGTTTATTATATGTTCATCTGTCAAGTCGAAGGGGTCAAGAGCTTTCGTATTACCTAGAATTATATCGTAGGGTCGGTGTCCTGTAACACTATGAGTAGAGGAGTTATATCCGATAACAGCAAACTGTACAATCTGTTTTATATTCATGTTAGGATGCTGCATTTTTAATACTCTGCAGTTTTCTAAAAGAGATAAATGAAATCTTTCGACTGGGCTGTTGCTGTTTGAATTTTGAGGTGTTGTAAAATGTAATTTTATTCTATGCAATTTACAGAATTCCTTTAGTAATTCGCATTTAAACTCGGTTCCGCTATCACAAATTATCGAATGTGGTACGCCAAAGTGGGACACAAACATACTTAAACATTCTATAATTGTAGCCGAATTAAGAATAGGTTCTACAATGTAAGCCTGACCATATTTTGAAAATGAATCAAGTATCGTTAAAAATTTAGTTTTCATTATTTGGAAAACGTCTATATGAATAGTTTCGAAAGGTTTAGTAGGGGTGATAGTTAATGAAAATTTAACTTGTGGAGGATGTCTATCGTATTTTGCTTGATTACATATGTCGCAGAGGTTTATATACTTTGTAATGTCAGAATTCATGTCGGGCCAATAATACTTAATTTTAAGGGCATTTTGGGTTTCGTTAATACCGCGGTGACATGTCTTATTTTCATGATGGTACTTGATATAGTTTTCACGTTCTTCTATATCTTCTATATCTGTTACGAATTTTCTGGATATTACTAAGTTATAAGAATGATTTTTAAATGTATTTTGTAACGTCGTTATAAGTAGAGGCACGAGATCAATTTTCGAGTTGGGAATTGAGATATGAACACAATATAGTTTTTTCGGATCTACAAAGTCTTTGAAAAGGTCAATGATTTGTTTGTTGATTTGATTTTTATCGTCAGTTAGGTAGGCCGTAATGCGGGATTTATTTGTGAAATGTTTAGTAGTAATTACGTGAAAACGTGTTCCTTGTTTAATTATAATTTGTCTGTTGTATGAATTCGTAATATTTTCGGTCAAGGGAATCTCTAAGATAGGGTTCTCCGCTGCCGAATGTATTGTTTCTATATCGTCTTCTGAGGGAGTGTTACCTCGATTTACATCTTGTCGGGGAATCAGTTCTTCGTTATTGATGCCTAAATTTTCTCTTGCTACCGCTCTGTCTACGTCAGTCAAAGTTACAGTTTTAATTAAATCTTCGAGTTCGTCGTTTGGTTCTACTGGTTCGATCAAATCTTCTAGGTATCTATTGGTGACTTGGTTAATGTCTCCAGGTTCACCTAGTAAAGAGTCAATGTCATCGTCTAGGTTGTCGGATAAATTTGCGTTTTGTTGGTTCTCTAATACATTAATTTCGACTCTACTAAGAGCGTCTGCGTTTCGGTTTAAAATACCTGGTTTATAATGAATTTCATAATCAAATTCGGACAGTAATAAACGCCATCTTATGAATTTTGAGTTTGGTTCTTTCATATTAAAAAGATATTTGAGAGGTTTATGATCGGAAATTATATTTGTTTTCCGTCCGAATAAATAACATCTGAAGGTTTTTAAAGCAAAAACTATTGCCAGTAATTCTTTTTCAATCGTGCTATAGTTTATTTCGGCAGAGTTTAAAGTTCGTGACGCATAAGCTATGGGTAAATCACTACCAATTTTGCCTTGACTGAGGACCGCTCCAATAGCAAAGTTGGAAGCATCCGTAGTCACATTAAACGGTTTCGTAAAATCAGGATACTGGAGTACAGGAGAATTCGTTAGGATAGTTTTGCACATTTCAAAAGATTCTAAAAATTCCGAAGTATGTTCTATTTTCGCACCTTTCTTTAGACATTTCGTAAGTGGTTTGGTTAATTTTGCAAAATTTTTTATAAATCTTCTATAATAACCAACTAAACCTAGAAATGACTTGATTTCTTTGGTTGATTGAGGCAAGGGAAATTCTTTAATAGCTTGAATTTTCTTCGGATTCGGTTTTATGCCATTGGGTGTCACTACGTGTCCCAAAAACTCTACCTCTTTTCGTAAAAATTCACTTTTATCTAACTGAATTTTTAGTTTAGTTTCCCTGATACGTTTAAAAACTAATTTTAAATTTTGAATATGTTGTTCCAGAGAAGAACTGAATATAATAATATCGTCCATATATACTAAGCAAACTTTTCCTTGAAGGTTTTTGAGGACATTGTCCATGACTCTTTGGAAGGTTGCCGGAGCATTCCGGAGACCAAACGGCATGCGCGTATATTCGTAATGGCCATTCTCTACTGAGAACGCCGTTTTTGGTATAGAGGATGGTTCCATCTCTATTTGATGGAATCCAGAAGCTAAGTCTAGTGTAGTGAAGTATTGGCACCTTCCTAATTTATCCAGAATGTCTGTGATATTCGGAATAGGGTACCGATCTTCGATCGTTTTTTCGTTCACTTTTCGATAATCAATGACGACTCTGACTTTCTTACGATTACTGGCATCGGGCTTCTTTTCAACGACCCATATGGGACTTGACCACGGGCTTTGACTATGCCTAATGATACCGTCATCTAGCATTTTAGAAATTTGTCTCTGAACTTCGTCTTTGTATATAAATGGATAACGATATGACTTAACATAAACCGGTATTTCGTCCGTTGTTTTTATTTCATGTTTTACTTGATTGGTAAAGCTTAATTTTTCATTTTCTCTATAGAATATATCACTAAATTCATTACATAAACTAAATATTTCTCTTTTTTCCTCCGAATTTAAATGATTTACCCGAATTAAATTCTCGATGTCTTGATCTAAAGGCTTATGATTAAAATTTTCTAAAATATTTTCCATGTGAAAAAATTCGAAATTATTTTTGTGCCACTCTGTAATAGGAAAAACTTTTATGGGTTGTGTTAACATAATTGTAATACGTTTATCAGTATTGTTTATTATTTCGGTCTTTGCGACGCCGTTATGTGATACAGTCAAAGTTTCTGGAAAGTAGAGTTCATTACATTTCATCTCTGGTACAATTATCTCACCATCCAGGTGACTGACCGGTACTTGTAATGCGAGTACTTCGTAGGCGTCGACCGATATATTATAGTTTGCTCTATTTATTTTATATAAAATGGGAATTTCTGTCGTTTTATTTTTTAATACATTATTACTTAAATCTACAGAAAATTTTAAATTGCGTAATTCATTTAAACCTAATAATCCATCAAAATGGTTGTGGAACTTAAATACTATGAAATTTAAAGTAACATTAGAATTAAATTCAGCGAAGGCGGGAATCTTAGCTTTTTGTTGGGTGTGTTTTTTACCTATAGCAGTTATAATTAAAGTTGGGTCGTTGTAAATACTTTCTGGGAAATATTTTTCAACAATAGCTGGGCTTAACATACTGGACATGCTTCCTGTATCGATAAGAAGTTTTAAAGGCGGGTTTTGTATAGTAATATATGGCAGATCTGTTGAATATGAATTTGAGAAAATTTCGTTTATGTTTTGGGTTCCGGCAGGCCGGTTATCCAAAAAATTTCTATCTTTGATGTATTCATTATTATTGGAATTTGGGGCAGCTTGATTATCTTCAAAGTATGATTGATTATCTGACACGTGATTTTCAAGCTCGTAGTTGCCTGAATTAAGTGGATTTTCGAATGGATTTTCGAAATCCAAATTGTTAGTTTGATACAATTCTTCCGATACAAAATTAGGTTGATTATTTTGTCTGGGTTTGAATGCGTTTTGGTACGAAGTTGACATGGGTTGTGAAAATTGTTGATATTGTCTGGGTCTAAAAGTATTTCTAGACGTAGTCGACATAGGTTCTGGATTTCCGGAAGGTTTTTGACCTGTTGGGGCAAATACATTTTTAGGGGGTCCAAATACTTGTCTGTTTGTCGGATAATGTCGGTTTATTATACGAGGTTGTATCGGAATCGGTTGACTGGGAAATGTATTGGGATTTCTTTGAAAATTTATAGGAATTTGATTGTCTGGAGCCTGATTTCTCCGAGAAATATTACTAAAAGGATTTCTATTATTCTGGAAAGAGGATTGATTGTTTGGAATTGTAACGGGAAAGTTTTGTCGAATATTATTAAAATTTTGATTACCATTTCTGTTTTTATTTAGGTTAAAATTAAGTTTTGCCTGGGTAGGCTCATAAAATTTTAGATTAGTTTGTGAGTATCGGAAGTTTTCTTCTTCGGTAATAAATGCAATGGCTTGTTCAATGTTAATTGGATTCTTAAGTCTAATAATAGTTTGTAAAGTGCCTGATAGATTTCTTAATAAAGTACGAAGGGTCATTTGATCATATTGTCTTCTATATGATTCTTTTAAAGCAAGTGGTAATTCTGTCTCTGTAGAATTATTTACTCTGCAAACCAAATGGCTTCTTAAAACTTGTAATCTTCTAGCAAAATCTATTGGTTGTTCATTTCTTTGTGGATGTGCCATTAAAAGATCTTGCTCAAGACATTCGAGAGATCGTCGATCTCCGAAACATTGTTGCAGAGCTCCCTTAATAGCATTCCACGAATCTAATTCATTTCGTGAACCGACCAGTAGATTTGCTTTGTCTATTAATTTTGACTGAATAACTTTGATAATATAATTTTGAATTGTTTGATCATTTACTGCCGCGTATGTATTTACTACAAAATCGCAACTACTAATAAATTTAGTTAAATTACTTTCATCTCCATCGTAAGAAGGTATCATATCAATATGAAGCTTTAACAATGAAACATTTACAGGATTAGTTTCCATTTCTCTTAAATTTACTACTCTATTAAAGTTTTCAACTAATTTTACTATATCTTCAGTACTCATATATATAAGTACTTTTTCTAATAAGCTAAAAATCTATTATTATTTAAATATTTGCTTTCACCTTAACCTATTCTAAAAAATGCGTGTACGATATAAGTATAGATATAAAAGGATATTTAAAGGAGTACCCAGCACTTACCTCGGGACTTCTTCTTCTTCCAGTGATTCTAGTTCAATAGACCTCTAGCCAGGAGTAGATTCCAAAAGGGAGGTTCTCGACGTCAAAGAGTTGAAACTCACGTAAATTTCGGAAAATCGGACTCGGTGCCGTGGCTTTTCGCGAAATTTCTACGCCAAATCCTACTGACTGCGCCAGATAAATAACTTTAACTCAGAAATTCTTTTTTAAAAATTATTATTTTCAAAATTAATCTTTTATTTAAAAATTCACAAAATATTTATTAAGTTGTTACATGTACAAAAGTCAGAACAAGAATGCATAAAAAATGAATTTACAAGATAAAGTGAAGAATGCAACGTCGGCTTTAACCTGAGCCGTTCTTAGTATTTTATGTAATGGTGAGCTTATTTCTTCATATAACTTGTACAAGTCTTTCCTAAAGGTAGCAGAAAACAAATATCTGAAAACAAGAAATTAGATATTCTGTTAGCTTTTGAAGATAATCCCCATACCAGTTTACGGCAAGTAGCGTTAGACAATGAGGTTTACCAGTTCTTATAACGCTAAAATAAGAGAAGTGGCATCCCTATAAAGTAAATTTAGTGCAGGAACTTATAGAAGAAGATTTTGAAAGACGAGTTTTTAAAAAAGTTTTTTCGGATTAATCTACATTTCTTCTAAATGATTATGTGAATCGCCACACTTTCCAATATTGGGCTACAGAAAATTCACACTGGATGCAGGAGTACCATATTCAATATCCAGAGAAAGTGAATGTTTTGGCGGGAATAATAAATAATAGGATTATAGGACTGTACTTTTTCGAAAAAACCTTAATATATTATATTTACAATTTCCGCAGAACTTATTGCTCCCAGAATTAAACCAGTTGTTCCTAAACAGAACTAATTTGTGGCTGCAGCAAAATAGTGCGCCACTGCACTATGCTGTCTTGGTGAGAAACTACAACTTCTTCTCAAATTGGTGGATAGGTCGAAGAGGAGCAATTGAGTGGCCACCGAGGTCACCTGATTTAACTCCTCTCGATATCTTTTTATGGGAATACATGAAAAGTAAAGTGTACATAAATAGACCATAAACTATTAATGAACTCAAAGAACGGATACGCATTGAGATTGCAAAAATAACTCCGAAAGTTAAAGCGAAAGCTCGAGAAGAGTTCCCTGCTTTTATTTCACATTGTATTTTAACTGACAGTAAACAATTTGAGCACTTCCTTTAAATTTGGTTGTACTTAATTATAATATTTATTAAATATATATATTAAATATTAAAAATTTAATAAATAATTTTTTTGAGAACATACAAAAACAAATTACTTAGACATATTGATATGGGTGAATATAATATTTAAATGACCTCTCAATTGATGAATTGCAAGACCCACTTTTCTATTTAAAAATTTTATTGATGATTTCACCACGCTCAAAAATAAAAAGGTGATTTGACGAAACGTCCATTTAAAAATAAAAATGGACGGTTTTCAGGATTTTCCCGTAAAATTGCCGATTTACGAAATAATCAATTTATTCCTTTCATTTGGACCATACTGTATAATCAAAAGTTACAATAATGGAATATTAAAATCTTTAAATTTATAACAGATAAACGATGAAATGTAAACTGACGGAAGTATATAAGAAAAGAGTAAGAGAATTGACAAGTACCTAAATATCGAAGATAGAATTGTAACTAAATAACTTAAAGAAAATTAAGATAAATTCAGGTTCATAAAAATATGTAGTTTATTAGTTTTAAGTTATGAAGTCACAAGGAGCGGTTCGAGATATAAGTAAAATGAATTTCTGATGTCTCTAAAAAATGTAATCTCTCCCCTTTATTACAATTGTGTAGTTAACAAATTTGCATGTGTACTAAACAGCTTTATATGCGTGTATCAATCCCCTGAATGTACTAAGTCATAAAGATTGAGTGCGGCTTTTAGGGCTGTCAGAACCCAATAGAGAAGGCTCTAGAAGATTTCTTGAGAGGGCCAGAATCGCTGACTGATATCAGAGAATTGAACAAAAGCATATCGATTTTAGAATGATCATGAACACAGAAGGCATCACATGACAACTCATAGATTGTTATAGGTTTGTAATATTTAGCAGACTATACACGATTCAACGAATGTAAGATATGAGCTTCAAGGCTAAAGAAGATATGGACTGCATCAGAGAGGTAACGAGGATTTAGTTTGAGATCTGAGCCACTACTACTTTCTTTTGAAAAGGGGACTCAATACCATAATAGAACCATTTTAGATTAACATTGTATTTTATCCATGTACTAGTATTATTATTGTTAAATATACAATATCAGATTTTCAGAATTTAAAATCTCTTAGGCAGGAATCTTAAGGAGCAATAATATGACCTCTCCTTTAATCCTACTCTCTCGAACTGGCCGGTACTAGATAGAGATATGATCATGATCATGACTGTCCGAACGTTACTATCGAATTGACCAGAAAGACAGAAAGACGCAAGTTAGCTTAAGTATCGTCAATTGTAATAGTATTTTAATATAATAGTAGAAGTATAGTATAGTGTATAAATATAATATAGTAATAGTTAATAGAGATATTATAATGCTACCATTAAAATATAGTCGGCGTGCCTCGACTGAGCTTGGACAATATTCACTTAAAATATGAAGCTTGTAATGTTACAATAAAAACCAGATCTGAACCTATTGTAATAAAGCATGTGAACTCTGGGGCCTATCATAAAAATTGGGGCAAAAATATTTGAAGAAAAATTTCGGTCCGATTTAGCAGTAATGATTATTTGCATCAAGCCTTGGAATATTTTAAATAATAATAATTTGTGAGCACACATGAATAAATATTATACATATTATAGATTGCCAATTGAAAGTGAGCTGTGAAAGGTACACTTGAAGAAAGTTTACAACAAAAAATTGGAAGGGATCATTTACAAGCGGCCCGTTGTGGGTCTATGGACGAGATGACAGATTTCACAAGAAAAAATGCTAATTTACTTTTAAAGAAAATTTATGAAAATTAACCGAGTTCTAGGCCCACCAAATATCAAAAAATGTTATAGAACAAGCGCTGACAGATTGATTCTTTAATATCATTTTGGAGCAACCCTGCAGCAGAGAATATTATATTAATCACAGATTATGTGAACTGAATGATCTATGCAGCAAAGAAGATTAAGAAAATGTGCCGAAAAATCTTAGATTCCCTGTGTATAGCTTATGGAATTCATAGAGTTTGTGAAATTATGCTGGAGAATTTTCTTTTGGTAAAGTCCATATTTCGTAAGACGAAAAAATACTTTTTACGGCTAAGAAATAAATTGTTGTTATCACATATCATGAATCTACAATAAAACAAATTACCTATACAGCGAGAATTTTTTTTTCGCACGGTATTGATCTCTTGTTATGATATTTAAATAGAGAATTAACAAAATTTTAGACTTACCAAGTTGACTTTGGGCTGTCAAAACATAATGTTTTGACAGATTCTGTTATATTTGCAAAACTTTCTTTAAAAACTCTTAAAATGAAAACAGATAGTGATTTTGTACACCACCAGAAATGACAGAAATAGAGGATTCTGTAACTCTAGATTTTACAAAAATTTTCTGAAAAAAATAGGAAGTACCATATGAGAAGTTTATGGAATGGAGGAAAGAGTCTAAATTATATGATATTAATTGAGACTGAGACTTGTCGAAGAAGTACAGTGTACAACACATGAAAAAAATACTTTTTCTTGAGATTACAAACTTGTGAGAAAAGTTACACTTTCTCTACTTGTTGTTCACGACATTATTTAAGAGCACCCAAGAGAGATAATTTTTTTCATGAGATCTGTCCTTAGACCATATGCAATCCGAGTGTGTGCGAGAGAGAACGGTCATGAATATAGTTAGAGAGAGAAAGAAAAGACAATGAAGGGGAAATAATCAGTAGTGTTTATATTGTGGTTACCGCGGTTTTATAAAGTGTATGTTACCATCTGAACCAGTCATCACGGTTGTTGGAGCATTGTATTATGTTGGTCATTTTGATGAATTCACAATAGTTATAGATGTCCTTCCTGCAGAGTCTTTCGCAGTAACGACAGCCAAGAGATTCTTCGATGAAAATGAAATTAAAAATCAAAAATCATTATTTGTATTCAGTGTGGGCAATAGAGAAATTATAAAATTCAAATATATAATTTTCTGTGTTATTTAGAGTTTTGGCCAAAGTGGTCTTTGATATTCACTATGGAACAGGAATGTTACAAAAATGTCAACTATAAATTACAATATATTTTTTTATTTCGGAACTAACCAACCTGTAATGGAAAAATCATAAATATTACTATATAAAATATAAAAATAAAAATGGTACAACAGAATTAAATCCGTTTAATTTCTTATTTATATCCACGATCCAAAAACCCATGTAAAAGAGCATAAATTTCCGTTTTCATTATTTTCATTCCGTTTTTGTACGCACATAAATAAAGGGTGAGTCACCGTAGATGCGACGGTCCATTATGGCTAAACGGTAACAATTTTAAAATTTTTGTCTATAGCGATATGTGGGTTAATGAAGGGTATATTTTAAAATTATTTTGAAATATACAGGGTGTCCCAAAAAGTGTGGAGTATCAAAGATATGTTTTTTCTTATGGAACACCTTATATTTTATAGCATTTTTAGATTGTGCTTAAAAAATTAGATGAACTTTCTCACGCATTTCCTATACCTAAATATTATGGTTCCCAAGATAATTATGATTTTTCGTGCAATAGAAGGTCTAAAAAAACCTAATAACTCCGAAACAAATAATTTTAACCAAATTTAATTATAGCTATAAAAATGAGTAATAGAACATACTGATGCATTTAAAGTTATATAAATTTTACTGGGCGTCTAAAATGAGGCACTTATTTAATCACATATTAAAATGCTAATATTATGTTAAATAGGACACCATGGATTTTATTCATCCAACATGTAGTAAATTTGATTACCTTTTAAAAATTATAAAGGTCTGCTATACCTAAATGCTGTAGTTTTGTAATTATTTTCAATTTTTAATTTTTTTTTATTATTTTCCCACTAATGTGCTTTATTAGAACACTGTATTTTATTAGTGGGCTATGGTTAGTCCAATTTTCTCTGCAGTATAATATTTTTAATTGTTTAAAAATAACATATGTACAGTAACTTTGTAAATTTAATCACAAAATAATAGAACTAGTTGGGAATTAAAATAACAGCAAATGTCCCAAATGATGTCGATCTTGTTTAACACACGTTCTGACCCTTTCTTCAAAGAACTTCCTCACATTGCTTAACATATTTGGAGATATTCTCTGAAATGCGTACCTAATTCTTGGTTTCATGTTTTCTACTGTTGTAAACAATATACCTATTTCACATAACCCCACAAAAAGAAAATCGTCCGGTCTTCCTCTTCCTATCCATTTGTTGGGAAACTTTCTATTTACATAAATTGTTACATCCATTGAAAAATGCGCCGAGGAACCATCCAATTGTATGTTTAATATTTAATGAAATGTCTTCCAAAATTTCCGCCCATTTAAATGACCATCAAAAATATACGGGCCAATAACTGTATTGCTTATGATTCCGCAATAATTTTCGAAAGGTAAACAAATTTACTTAGATGAATACAGGGTGTTCTATTTAACATAAGTACAATATTAGCGTTTTAATATGTGATTAAATAAGTGCCTCATTTTAGACGATCAGTAGAATTTTAATTAACTGTAAATACATAAATACTTTTACTCATCTAATTTTTATAGCTAAAATTGAATTTGGTTAAAATTATTTGTTTAGAAGTTAAGTTTTTCTTTAGACCTTCTATTTTACGAAAAATAATACTTATCTTGGGAACCACAATATTTAGGTACAGGAAATGCGTGAGAAAGTTCATATAATTTTTTACGAACAATCTAAAAATGCAGTAAAATATAGGGGGTTCCATAAGAAAAAAACGTAACTTTGATACACCCCATTTTTTTGGAGCAGCCTTTATATTTTAAAATCATTTTAAAATATACCCTTCATGAACCCACATATTGCTAAATAGACAAAACATTTAAAATTGTTACCGTTTAGCCATAATGGACCTTCGAGTCCTGAAAAAATATGAAAAATAAAATAGATACAGAAAAATGTGCTTCAATCGTAAGCATGTAGGTGAACTGTATAACGCCCCTGTTAGATAGATCATCTTCGATCCTTATAATTGTTTTCTTTTGTATTTTCCGTTACCAACTTTTCAATATACAAACATCTTTGTTGATTCTGGTTGTTATGGAAATAACACCTAACCATTACTTATTTATTTTCATAAATGTGCAACGATTATAGTCACTCTAGAATAGTTGAATAATTGATATGTCAAAGGCTATATATTTTGACCTAGTAACTAATGGTGAGACTTTCTGAACAGCTTCTGTCATAATTCGGACGAGGTTAATGTCAAATTTAAAAATAGTCAAAATTATTTTTAAATCGTAACCTTTTCCAGTTTTTTGTGAATCATGGATTTGTGGACTGGTATTCACAGTGTTATCAATGAATATGAAGGTATAGCAATTAGTAAAGTATTTTATATTATTATTATTTTTGTTAATTTTATTATTCTGTATTAGGCAAACATTATATATAAAAAAAGTATATTTTTCGAAGGTATACAAAAGAAGTAATAAAAATCGATCGAAGATATTGTTCTAACGCTTGTCAGTATTTTAAAGTATAAATTTACATAAGTAGAATTAGAAAAAATACTGGATAGTTCAAAAATTATTAAGTGGGTACTAACGGCCCTTGTACAGATTTTTTTGAAAGTGAACGTGTAAAAAATGCACAAGTTTCGTTTGCAGTATTACAAAATTGTATAAAATTACTTCAATTGAGATTTGGCGGCTTAATTTTCTTTATCTCGAAGTTCGATTTAAAAGAGTTAGTAGGTACATATTCCAATTAAAGCAAGCAACTGTATGGTCTCATCAAAACGATTATTAATTTTGTTATAGTAATGTTGTTGGAGATCATAACACAGTTTAGTTAATATTTTAAGAAAGGGTAATTTTTAAGTGCTAATTTGGATTTCCTTGCCTCACCATCGCCACGATTCAGTTTTAATCTTTTTAAAAATATGGCAACTTTAACAAAACATTATTATTGATTGAAATAGAAAACCTATTCCTCCTCTACCCTGTAAGATATTTAAAAATAGCTGAAATACTATGGAAATTCAAGATAAGTATAATTTATCTTTTTTATATTTAAAAATAATTTGGTTGTTATGAAGATATCTTTAAAAAATAATAAAAAAGACCTAGTTCTCTAGGAAATTAATGAACTTACATTACCATCGAGATCTAATTATGTTTGTGTATATAATAAACTTGTTAAAAAGTTATTCTTTGTAAAAAGTTCTCTTTTATCTTTAAAGGTTTCCTTTTCCATTATTTACACAAGCTTCTCAGGAATATTTCAGAAGGTTGGTTACTCGCAATCGAACAACTCGGTTGACGGAGATACTTTTCACTTAGTTGTTAATTTTTCAATATTGTCGAAAATAAAGTCGGTCATCTCAAACGGTAAATAAAGAAAATAATATTCAATGATTTTTTTTAAACTGCGATATTTACGTAGATACCCATTTCTCATGGCCTATTAATAAGCTGTTTTGTTTCAGATGCTCAGACAGGAAAGTGGTTTTTGATGACAAGCCCTTTTCCATTATTGGTTGTTACCGGTATATACCTTTACCTTGCTCGCGTAAGTACATTAGTTTATTCGATAAACTTAAAGAGGTATTTGTTAGGTAAAATAAATGGAAATCGGGTTATACTAGAATTTGTTATTTCTATGGTATTAACTCTTAGACTTTTATAACATTTCTAAACATTGAAGGTGATTGGAGATTACAAGGCCGATTGAAACTATATGATAACCAACAATACAAGTTAATGTAAGATCATGGAAATCTATTTAATTTTAGGTACTACCAACTTTTATGGAAAACAGGAAAACCTTGAGGTTTCCAACAATTTTGATAGTTTATAATATTTTCCAAGTTTTACTGAGCCTGTGGTTGTTTTATGGGGTAAGGTAAAAAATTATTCAGTAATATAATTAGCAATTTCACTCAATTAAAATAGAGGTTATATCATTCACTTGTTAATAGAATTCGATGCGTTCAGTGTCTGTACTTAATTTAAAATCGTTTTTTAAACTAGGTACTGTTTGTTAATTAGTCGAAATTAATGAATTATTAATCACTGCTTTTAACATACATTATTAGTTCAACTTTGTATTGTTTAGTTAATTAATGGGTGATTTTAAAGTGCTTTATAAGATATTTTAGTTTGTAAAAAATTCGAACTTTTCGATTTTTGTTGGATAAAACTATTGTTAACGAAAACTTTTTATTCATTTATACTTTTTCCTGTGGCCGTTACTTTAAAGATAGATATAGTAAATACCTTTTCCGAAATGAGAATTATATTTTAATATTCTGTACTTATGTATATTACGTAAGGTTTATAAAATATTTATTTTAAAAATTATGTTTTACATATTCGATTATATACTTGAAATTTACTAATTTAAAATTACGTTTTTCCTTAGAGTATAATAATTCATCTTATATACAGGGAATAAATCTTATGACAAAGTGTAATAACTCTCTTGTTGTTTTTTTCATAGAAAATAAAGAAAATAAAAGATCCGAGGTTCGAACTGCCCTGTATATAAACCACAAGATAATATATCAACAATAAAAGAGAATGATACTAAATCATATTTCAAACCTCTTTTAGCCAATAATTTATTTTTTCCTGTAATGTTTATTGACCTACAGAGCGTTGAAATACGTAGGATTTTAATACAAAATCATCCATATCTTTTGAACTAGCCTGCATAATATAGTCTCACGTTACATCAATAAAAAATCAGGAAAGTATGAGTTATCTGAATTTAAATTAATATACAGGGGTATGTTTGATTTGTATCGGAAATATGGAAAATTTCGTATAGCTCAAAATAATTTTAAATTGTGTATCTTGACTCTCTCTACCACTTTCGTTTGCAAAAGTTTTTTTGATATTAATAATAACAAGAGAATTATTGCACTTTGTCCTAAGATTGGTACACCTTGTAAATTTCCTCACATTATTTTGATGTATATTATTTAAACTAATATATTTTTAGCTTTTGCCTGGTGGACTAGATGCCCTACAATGTTATCCTGAAGGTTCTGAAGTAAGCAACCATGGGTCTCCAATTATTGTTAAGTATAACACTTTTTTGATATATTTATAAAATATACGGCAGAAGATAGATTTACATGTTTAATTCTAAAGGAAGCATCTATAAAATTGGCTCATTTATATGAGAGCTTTTTTTGGAAGTTAATTCAATACTTCTCTGATAATAACGTTTTTTCCGATTAAGGTTGGTTACATTTTCTGAGAGCTTTTTTTCATGCAGATACGACTAACCATGATATCGTCTTGTGATAATTTTATTCAGCTATGATGATCATATTTCTATCTGTCGGTCACTTTATCTACTTTCTTTTTGTACCTTGTTTTGGACGCTAATTCCATTTTTGATTGGAGGGATTTAAGGGTTAATTCTTTTAATAATTACAATATATGTATTATTTTCGAGTGAAGAATCAGCTCGTAGTAAAGAGTAAATGTTTTTATAGCTTTAATAGCTTCTTTCTTTGAAAATGGCAACATACAACTTTAAAGTTATCGAGAGCTTTTTAAATTAAAATTAATTAAAAAAGAAGAGAAAAAATGGTTAAAAGCAATATTGGACCTTGATAAAGTGTAGTTCTTAGTTTGAAGCCATCCTATTAGACAAGAGATGTTATTATTGGTGTCTTATTTTGTTATAATTTATCTTAGTTTTGTGTCATTAACTAGTTAATTAGATTTAGATGTCTTATGATGAATTTATTATAAAATATTTTGTTTTGTTTTGTTGTCTGACTTTTTTTTCGTATTAATAAATATATTAGAGCAGACTCTATAATATATTTATTTTTGCAGACTAAGACGTATTCATACTACTTTCATTTATCGAAATATACCGATTTGATCGATACCGTAAGTCTTTTTCATTATTATCTTGTGAAAATATATATATATATATATATATAAAATATAAAAAGGTATTTAATTTTTAGAGAAATAAAAATAAGTGCATTTAAGAAATCTCTGCCTTCTTTTTAGATATTATTTATCTTAAGGAAAAAATACAGCCAGGTAACCCTACTTCACGTGTACCATCACAGCACCATGCCATTTTGGACATGGGTGAGCGTGAAATATGACCCTGATGGACGTACAACGTTTCCTGCATTTTTAAATTCGTTTGTTCATATTATAATGTACACATACTATTTGCTCAGTGCTCTGGGTCCACGAATACAACGGTATCTTTGGTGGAAAAAATATGTAACTGTTGTTCAAATGGTTTGTATTAATATTTTTTTATTATAAACTTTCTTACTTCAGTCAATCTTAACTAAAAATTAGGGTTAGTATTGGGAAATAAATTCAAATTTAACCTAAAACTATTTAACTAATGGCTTTTTCTATACAGTGCGTCCTTAAAGTAACGCATTAATTCTTTATTAGCTAAATAAACAGCAATATGTAAAAATCGTGAAATAGGTCCATTTTTGATTTTAATTTATTATTTTTTAAAATAATAATCTATCAACCTTTGAGTGATGACGTCAGCACTAGTTTTTTTTAAATGAAACACCCCCCCATTTTTCAATTTGCGGATTTCCCTTGTTGAGCTGATTCCAAAAATGTATCACAAGTTGGTTCAAATTGGTACAGAGTGGACAAAAACGAAAAAGTTTTTTGTTATTTTAACAATATATCTATTTATGCACTTTCATAGGTAATGCTAGCCGCTTGACTAAATAGAAAACGTTTAAAAGGATTTTTTGCCAATTGTTTTGTAATTTTACGTTAAAAACTCATAAATATTCAAGTACAATTCTGTATTGTTAATCTAATTTATCATAACGTATTAAACAAACTGTTTTGTTAAAATGCCTTTAAATTAAAGTGAGAAAATTGAAATTTTAATGATGAATGGTGTTGGCGATAAGATGCGAACTCAACAAGAGGTATGCACATTATTTCATAATGCACCCAGATCGTGAACGTATCTCACAATCTACAGCAGAATAGAAAGGAAATACAGAACATTAGGACACGTTAGGGATGTACCGAAGCAAGGTAGACCTATAATTAATGCAAATATTCAAGATGTAATTTTGTCGGCAGTAGACGATCCACACTGTACTGTGCGGGGATTATCTAGGGATTTGGATATTGGAAAGTCTTCAGTATCAAATATTTTCTAAAAAGGTCAAATACCATCCTTATAAAGTACGTCTCATCCATGAGTTGGCTGAAGATGACTGTGATCGCAGAACTGAATTCTGTAAGTACATGATGAATCAAAACCATAATAATTTAAATAACAATTTCATTGATAACGTTTTATTTTCGGACGAGGCAATCTTTTATTTGAACGGTCTGATGAAAATCCAAATTGGATGCAAGAATGCCATACACAAAGACCACAAAAAACTCGACGTATGGGCTGGTATTGTGAGAAATACAATTATTGGCCCATATTTTTTTGATGAAAATTTCACAGGAGAATTGTTTCTGCAAAATACATTAATTCCTGATTTGACACAGCTTTTCCCCGATATCCAAATTGCCAACAATTTAGACCGCAGAATATGGTTTCAACAGGATGACGCACCGCCACATTTCGCTATAGCTGTGCAGTTTTTAGACAGAACATTTCCAGATTGATGGATCGGAAGAAGGGGAACAGTGGAATGGCCCGCTAGGTCACCCGATCTTACCTCATTAGATATCTTTTTATGGGGTTATTTAAAATCTAATGTATACACTAACAGACCTGACAATATCCGTGACCTAAAAGCCCGAATCAGACAGGAAATGCAGAACGTAACACCCGCTATGCTACAAAATGTTAAAGACGAATTAGTTACCAAGTTAAGTCATTGTTTAGTGGTCAATAGAGAAGAATTTGAACATTTAGTGTACATTTTCTTTGGTTAGTTTTTGTTAGAGTGTAGGTTTATTCTTCATCAATTATTTTGTAAATAATAAATTGTCATAAACAACTTTTGCATTTTTTTCCACCTTGTACCAGTGATACACTTTTGGAATCAACTCAGCAGGGGAAATCCGCAAATTGAAAAAAAAGGGGGTGTTTAATTTAAAAAAACTGGTGTTGACGTCATGACTCTAAGGTTATTCACTCTGTATGATATATTATTCCTTTAAAAAATACTAAATTAAAATAAAAAATCGACCTGTTTCGGGAATTTTTCATATTACTGTTTATATAGCTAATATTGAATGTATGCGTTACTTTGAGGACGCACTGTATATCTTATCGAAAATAAGGACAGTAATTGATTTGGGTTGATGAGTGCCCAAGTATTTTTGTTCTATTTCCAAATTAAAGTACAAATCAAATGTTTTCCTAGCATGTTTGTAGATTTTTTTAGTATTGTTTTTATTACATTAGTCTAGCACTTTTCATCTTTGATAAGTATTTTTAATGAAAAATTGCTGTATTTAAATACGTAGTAATATGGTTCAGTTAATTTAAATAAATGGTCTTAAATACGAACAGTAAAAAATAAGTGAGGTTAGTAAAAAAAATTCGTAATGGTATCAGTATTTACGCACCTTTGGTATTTTTTTTGCTCCCAGGGAAGTCTTCTTATATTCCAATGCTTTATAACTTTTACAGTCAGACTGTCAAAAAATAAGTCTGCTTTTCTCTCCAAAAATTTGTCCATTTTGAGATTGCTATACATTCGGCAATTAAAACAGTATTTCCAGGGGTTTCCATAAAAGGATGTCGTTTTCATTTGGGGCAATGTTTGTGGATAAAAATCCAGTAATTGGGTTTAAGTCTTGAATATAAACAGACCGATTCAGAGATAGGGCTTTTCTTTAAAAAATGTTTTTGTCTTGCATTTCTGTATCCTTCTGATGTTGATGAATCTTTCACGGACGATTTAATGTCTATTCAGCCTAGGGACTCAAGGGTTGAGAAGTTTTCTCACTATGTACTGGAAATATACATAGCACATGACTGGCAATTTCCACCAATTGCTTGGGATAATTTTTCTTTCTTTCTTTTACGTTCTACCAATGGTTGTGAAGCTATTGATTCTAAATTTAACTCTAAGTTCTATCAATTAAATTCCAATATACTTTTATTCGTTGAGGTTTTATTGGAGGTACATACTGATATTTATATCAAAATGTTGAGTAAGGAGCAGAAGAGCTTTTTTCTATTTGTTTTTGTTTTTTTCATGATTACCTCTAGATTTTATATTTTTTCGAGCAATTGTTTTAGAATGTTTAACTTGTGACCTTCCAGGTTGTGGATTGTCCGATTGTCGTCATACGAAACGTTATCTCTATTATCTCTATCATTACCTGTTAAAATATCAGGATCATGTGGCAAACCTGCTACAGCAACACACATTGTTTAAGATTGTTTTGACTAGTTGATGCATTCGGGTTTTCCTCAAATATAATAACACTGTTCTAACAATAGTATTCGAACATGTAAAAAGATAAACAAATGAATAGCGATAAATTTTTGTACAATACACCTTTTTGCAGTTTACTCTTAATATTTTACCATGGTAAAGTCAAAAGCATCGATTTACATTTACTGAAAGGATTGTGTCTTTAACTGAAATTCATTAAATAACTATACTCATGATGATCGATTATGAAGATAGAACACGTACCCAAGACGAAGTTATTCACCTCTTCAGGTAAAAATTTTCAGAATTACCACGCATACATCAAGCTACAGTTATTGAAATTGAAATTGAAAAGCAGTTTAGTTAACTTGGACATGTGCAACAAATTAAGAAACACGATGCTTCTTTGGAAGTCGATACAAAAGTAGACATGATAGTTACGTTTGAGGAAAACCCGTATGCATGAAGTCGACAAGTCAATAATGTTAGACGTCCCTTTTATTTAATATTTGGGTTGTTGCCAGGAGGAACATTTCGAACATCTCTTACATTAACTGTAATTGTCATATATTTATAGTTATTAAAATTGATGTTTTCGAAATTGTGAGCCATTAGTTCAACCAATAGGGCGTAAATATCCCCTACAATTAAAATCGATTGACGTGTTTCGGCATATCAGTGACAAGTGTCTGAATATGGAGATATTGAATTTTATATTATATAGTAAACATAAGAAGGTTACACATGGTTAGGTTAGGTTAGGTTAGGAGGATTTAAGTGATTGAATTGAACCATATTACTGCGTACCAATTTAAAAAATGCAATGTCCCAATGTATGTTCTATTTTCATGATAATATTGATTAAAGTAATGTAATTATAAAACATATATATATATATATATATATATATATATATATAGGCAATATTTTTTTGTATCATATTTAATATTTGTGATAATTTATCCGTAATAATGCACTTGATACCAAATTAACTTTTTCTAAATTTTCAGATGCAATTCGTATTTATAATTCTTCATACGAGTCAATCGATCATATATGGATGTAACGTCTTCAAATATCTTAGTTTATTTAATGGAATTCAAGCTACTGTCTACTTAGCTCTATTTTACGACTTTTACAAACGTTCTTATAAAAAAAGACCAACTAAAAAGGAATTTGTTGGAGATTGTAAACAAGTTGATTTAATCAACTCCAAAAAATGTGAATAGTTAGTGTCAATGTAAAATAAATTAATTAATGTTAATAAAATTAATGTTTAAATTTTTCAACAAAAATGAACATTTATTTTGGTATATAATATTATCAAATAACTAAACTTTCCAATTTCCTTACTTATTTCGATTAATTAAGTTTTTTCCGTGGTCAATCCGGTCAAATACTTTTAGATTATCCAACCACTACTGCAAGTCATCGTTAATGTATGATGCAATTTTCATCCATTTGTTATAATTGTTTTGAGGTGTACTCCTTCAATTTTATTCTATTTGATATATCAAATTCCTTTAGAATACTCACTTGTTTGCGTTATAAAATCTATAAACCACGATATCCTCATAAATGATATGGTCTCCTTTATAAATGAAACAGATAATACTTATGTAAAATCCAGTAAAATAATCTCTTTAAATATCTTGAATATATTATAACTTGGAACTATTATTATTATTATTGAAATACATTGAATTAATCTATTTGTTTCTTTTTGTAAGTACGTATTATTAAGCCTACAATAGCTACGTTATTGCTGATATACGGTCCCAACTGCTCGAAAAACTAACCGAAAATTAGGTTTCTTGCGCTTTATTCGAGTCAGCCGCGACGTCTTTATGTACAAAATCACATTTAAAACCTAATGGCATAAAATAAATTGCCGATACCACGACTTTTATGTATTTTTTATTTATTTTTTATTTGGTAATCAAAAGAAATAGTCATTTCGCGCTGTAATATTACTTGACAATTTGTCCAGATACTTATTATAGACTGAGTAGTTCTTTGTGAAAGAATGTCGTTCACAATCACAGGGAGGTTGTTTTGTGTCACATATTCCTGTAGCCAATCTTTTTTTCCTTTTTGAACCCAATCGTAAACCAGACCATCTTTTTGGGGATAACTGGCCCTTAACTTAAGCTCTCCAACTTTGTTTCTACTTTAAATGTACCATTGGCTACAATGTTTAACCTTAAACGAGGTATTCCGTGTCTGCTCCTCGACTTCAATGCACTAATTCACATCAGCTTTTGCAGTTTCTTTAGTTATCTTCTTATTGGATTATCTTTAATGTAGACAGTACACAAAGTAAACATACATTTTTAGCTTTCCTGAAAAAAAAATTCAACAATTTTTGCCAGGTCATAGCAAAATGATATTAAAATTGTTATACGAGGGCTGCTGCTTTATTTAGGGATATGGCACCACTGTAATTATCTGATGATTAACGCATGAGCATTGATATAATTTGATAATTGTTGTGATAAGCAAAAGTGACAGAAGTTGAATATAGTGAGGCATTCGAGTACAATTTCAACTTAAAGTAACGAATCGAAGATAAATTATGGATTTAAATTACAAGCATTTTCGAGAAATTATTTTGTTTTAATTGGAAAGTGGAAAAAGTATTTGGATATCTAAAAACTGTTTTTGGCTACGAGGCACGACGGAAAACATTGATTCTATAAGAGAAATGATAATGGTAAAACGTGATGTAATATATAGGGAAATTTAGTCTTAGCAATACAAGGTTATCCCTTCTCCAATGTAGTCTTTTGGTAATGAATGAGATGATGCACGAAGTCAGATGCCACAATAAACTGTGGCATCTGACAATAAACTATAGCACCTGACAATAAACTATAGCACCTGACAATAAACTATAGCACCTGACATTGTAGGCCATCTCATTTAAATTCAATCTTGTTGACGCAATAGTATGAAAGAGATTAATCAAATTTTGCATGATCTTATCAACTGAAAACAAAACAAAAATTCACTGTTTGGGTGTTTTAAAATGAACAAAGCAAACAAAAGTAAGTTGATAATCGGAAGGTATCGAAACAAATGATTGCTTGTTTTGTATCGAACACTAAGCATGTCGCCACTGCTCCTTTAGAAAATCGCTGAACAGTGATACACAACGATTTCTTTACCAGAAGTTTTTTCTAAAATTAGAAAAAACAATTGATTATTTAACCATACAATTAATGACCCATCATCCATACAGAGTTGTATTAAGTCCAAACGACTTTTATACATTTCCAAAAATCAAAAATAAGTAATGTGGTCAACATTTTTCAGCCCAAAAGATGCAATTGAAGTGTTTAAAAAAGCGATGATGAGAGTGCCATCTTGACTTTGGAAACATGTTATGACGATTGGTTTATTCTCAAGAAAAAGTGCAAAAATTGTCAAAGAGTCTACTTTAGCAAACAATTCTAAATGTTTATGCTTGTATCTATCCCGAAATAAAAGCAGCAACTCTTGTAATGAGGGATAATGTTTTAAAATTATCTAGATAGGAAAATAAATACAATTTGAAATAGGAATGTCGTATATTAATCAACATTTATAAAATATTTTAAATAGTAACAAACATGACTAGATTCATACTGACTCACAAAAAAAATACAATGAGCGGCGCCACTCTAGACGCTCGGTTGGGATGTTGGCTTCAAGAAGTGAGAGGGGGCCGGGTACTTTTATTTCTTTTTTAAATGTCTCTAATCAAGTCCCATAAGATAGGTAATATTTAACACATCTCTTACGTTAAATTAAACAATATCACATGTACCTGTATGAATTTTGTAAGATTTTAGTGTAACCCAATTTTCATATTGATTAAGGAATGAATATAAAATATAGATAAAAACTTTTATACAGAAATAAATAATACATTTAGGATTATACCGATCCTTTTTTTTGATGATATATGTACAACTTCCGAATGGAGGTAGACTGCGGTGAAAGGAATGAAAATATAATCAAATAATTCTTGTGGGACTCAATATGTTTTTCTCTCCATATCTTAATGCCAACGCAAACAAACGGAATAGCCATAACATTAACATACACATGTATACTCTCTGATACAAGTATTGAAACAATCGATGCAGACAAATAGTTAAATTACATAACCGGAATAGTGATAAATGCGACTGTTTTTATTAATGGGATAAAATTAAAATAAATTGTCCCGACTGTGTTTTATGTTATATTTATTGCCGTTTTAGACCAATTTTTTAGTATGGTGTGATGACGATCAAATATTTTGTTGTGTCAGAAAATTATAATCTCAGTTTGACTATGTTTTAAAGAAAATACAAGTTCACGGTACCACTTCACAGATGATATGTAATTGCTGTTTTGTATATAAAATTATTCATTTGTGTTGTTCATAATAAATATATATTTTTTTCGATAAATACAAATTTAGAAGTAACTTAACATTGAAAGTATCATTACTGGTCACGATAAAATTATAGACAGTAATAACAGCTGCCATTTTTTGCTAATCGGTGTTGAATCTTGGGTCTTGAGTGCAACTTGAAATCAGAATCTCAGAAAGTGTTGATAACAAAAATAACTTAAATAATAATAATAAAATAAATTACTGATAAAGATTTTGAAAAACTTTCAACTAAAGGACACGGACCTAAAAACTACTGCGATTAATAATTATTGCATAAAAATTTTGATGCACTACTTGTGCATTTAAGCATAAGTTAATATTCGAACCCTGTTTCTCTGTCAATATTATTAAAAAAAAATTTATTGTACCTTGACCTATATAGAGAAAAAGCTGTTGATCAGATATACTTATTAATTAAAATGTAGATAATTGGTTTGTTATTTAGTCAGAAACAAAAAAAATGTAAAAAAACCTTGGGTACAAATAATTTCATTCTAAACGTAAGTAACCAAAATCTTTACGTGTAAAAAATAATTAAAAATTAAAATAAAATTACGTCAAGTAAATACTATTGCTATGAAAAACATTTATTTTGGGATAGGTGCCCATATTTGAAATTACATTTATTGTGTCACCAGATTTTCTCTTCTTATTGAAATAAAATTATTTTACAATTATATAAGAATTTCCGCTATATATTTTCCTTTACCGTTTCAAAATGGAAAGAAAAAGTCTATAGTAGAAACTCTTTTATAATTATAAAATTATTTCATTTCAAAAAAGAAATTCTTGTCTACAAATTGCTGTATGTAACATAACTATATAATTCTCCAACATGTTTTGAACAAGAATTTCGCTAAATAGGGCTGTCGTACTTAAGATAAAATGTGTTAAATAAGTTTTATTTGTATAAGCTCTTTAGTTAATTAATAGTGGAATTAAATAATAAAATGAATAAGACTAAACTGTTAAATTACTACGTTGATGTTTACAAGTACAGGTACATACTTTGCTCAATAACGATATGTTCATTTTTTCTACAGTCATATAAATAAGAAACGTATCGTTACCAAATAAGAACTAAATAAAATAATAATTGATACTATATACAAATATACTTAAGATATAATATTAATATTTTTTGTATAATCGCTTCCATCCACTATTATTACGTAAGTAACTAAATAAATTCTAAATTGTTCACATTTTGTGGTAAGTTAGAATGAAAACTTGCTTTGAAATATATTTATTTTGAAATTAGTTTAAAACTTGATGTTAATTTTTCACAAAAAAGACAAAAAATATTAAAAATAAATGAAATATTTGTTGTTAACTGAAGTATCGAAATACAAACTGTTATACAAGATTTTTTATTTTGCGCATTTTACCACTATATTTGTCTACATCGTTGCGTCGTTGGTAAATCATTGTTTTCGGTGTTTTTGATTATTGATTATCTACACAGTACTGATTATTAGCATTCGAATTCGATTTAAATAGTGATATATTGCGAAGACCGAGCGGGTGCTGATCGCCCGGCCGAAAATATAGAGCGCCATCTTGCTAAAGAAATTAATCGGTTTAATGTACCATTAATAATATTTTATTTTATAGTAGCTTACCAATTGATCAAAATTTATTTAAAATTTTATAAAGCATTTAAATTTAAATTTGGCAAATGCCTTTCGATAGCTGTTACATGTAACTCCAAAAACTTTCATCGTTCATAACAAGGATGGCCAGAAAGGCAAAATATTTTTTCGTTGTGTTTCACTATGAAATATATCGCTAAACCCAATTTTTTTAACATATCAAATGCAATAGTGTCTCTACGGACTTTAGTTCTGATGTTAACTAACAAAATAAAAATTTGTTCCTTTCGCAATAATGCATAATGCCGATTTTTCATCAATAATTTTGTGTTAAATGTTTTGAGAAAAGTAACAAATATTCCCTTGTAAGAATCGACTATATCTTGTGTTTAGGAGATCAAAAGCATTTTTTAAATAGTCCATAGGAAAAAACTAAGAAGTGGCACTAAGGTACTCCCCTCTACTTCTAATTTTGCTACCGCGCATCCAATTTTGAGGGACCGCTTCTCGGTGGCTCTACTGTAAGTTAGTTTGTAGACATAGACTGACCGACCAGATTTTATACTGTATACGATTTCTTTAAATTCATAAACTGAGAATCGATTCCAAAAACAATAGATACAGTGTGCTCAAAACATTACTTCGGTTTAGACATTTGTTAGTATTTATTAGATCTCTCCTCGTAGCGGGAGGAGCTTTTGATACTACTTTCCTATGCTTTCTTCTGTGTCCGACTACATCAAAGGGTACAATTTTAGTTACCACATGATTCGTTACTTTTTCCAATATGGCCATTGCCAGAAGTACATAATTTATTGTTTCAAAAAACTGGATCGAAGAAATATTTTAACCCAGCGTCATCTTAACACGTGTTTTGAGACATTCTTAATAACTGAAATCTGGAACTACTGAATGGTTTTATATTTATATTTATTTTTCTCGGGTTTCAGAATTGGATTTTGTACGGCATATCCAATATTGCATAAAGTTTTTGAAAATATAAATTGAAATGATATAAAATGATATTAAATTTTTAAAATTCTAGTTAAATTTGGTAGCCAACTTTTAATCCGGAACGATTAATATCGTTCTTTATTCTTATTATTATTTAGACCTATCATTAACTTTGTAGCTAAATGTATTTTGAAAATATTTTTTTAATACCTAGTACTGCTCTAAAAGAAATCTTAAAATTCATTTTGATTACTCAATTTCGATAGAGTATCAATATAAACTATAATTATATATTTTGTTAAACCGAGCAATTTATAAAATAGTATTTTTCATGCTAGTTCGGGTGAGAATACAAAATTATCTGATTAAATACTTCAATATTCTATTTTTGGTACCGTATTAACTTCATAACTCTTTTTTACTCTAGAAGTACGCTATAATTCCTAGATTTATTTCTCAAAGATACCATTTGTTTCTATTTCTAATAAAGCTATTATAAGTATTATAGAGAATCCTACGCTGAAAGAAGTTTAGTAATAAGTTATATTTACTATTTTGGAACTACGAATTTTCTAATAGAGCAACTGTTTAGAAGTCAAACCCAAATTTGTAATTTACTATGTATATTTGTTGAGAAGTCCTAGGTAAAATCATTTTTTTAATTTTATTTCAAAATATGTGGTACAATTTAAACTTTTTTATTATTTAATTCTTAAGGAACGTCTGTAAGATAAAATTTTCGAATAGGAGGTTTGAATTTTATATCTTATAACTTTCGAATTATATTTTTGTTTATATTATTTAATACCAAAGATGCACCCATATTATTTTTCTTTAGAACCTAAAATATATTTTTGATTTTTTGAATTAATATTTTCAATATATTTTAAAATAAAATCCTTTTCTTTTATTATTTTCACATATCATCCTGGGCGTAATTATTATTTAGATCTGTTTTTCAGTATATATCTACATCCGCTTGAGGGTAGAAATTATTGATTTGAATGGTCTGCAGTGTACAGTGCTGAGAATACGGTGTTGCCGTATGTAATAAGAGATTTCAGTTCAAAATATTATGTTTTATAAAGGTGTTGTTTAAGAAAAAATTGAATCAATTTTTAAAATAAATTTGAAGAATAATTAACAGCACCTTTTAAAAACGCATCAAATTATTTGTAAGTGTTGTGGTTTTTTAAACGAAATTAAGTGTAGAATATATCGGAATTTAAAATTTCATCATTAATTAAATAATAAACAATATTATCTGACGCCTGACACCTCAGATACATTATAAGTAACATTTAATTAAAAACATTTTTTTCCACATGCCTAATACAACTTATGAAATTTTTTGTAAGTTAAGGGTGGAAAATAGGCATTAATTAAATTTAAGCAGTGATTAAACACTAAATCTAATTCTTCACTGTTTTAATACGATCATTGGACATTAAGTTTATTGAAAGGAAAGTTTGTTAAAAAGTCTCATTCTAATCTAGGAAAAATTGGAAATGATGCTGTGTAATTTGTAATTATCTTGATTAAACTAATGGCTATAATGGATGTAAGTCAGATGTAATACACAAAATATTATTTTTATTATTATTTCTCGTACACAGTGTTGAGTTAATCGATTATAAAATCAAATTTTAGATATTATTTAATAGGCAATTAGTCGTTATTACCTCTACTTAACACACCAACACATTTATCGCTATAAATTTATAAATCTTATAAAAAAAGATTCAGTTTTAAATCAAACCTCACACTATTTTTTTGTCGACCCGTTTTGTCATCTGTTTTTCAATATTTTAATAAAATGTGTTTTAACAGATTTTAATTGGGTAAGTTAATGGCACGATTATTTATAAATCTTTTTAATTATTTTTTAATCAATGTGTTATTAATTAGTCTGGTAAAAACTTAAAGTTTCCTAATTAATATTGGTATTTTTTCGTTTCAGTACCTACTTTCTGTGTAAATTTTAATTTAAATATAATTAAAAAATAATATTTATTTAACAGGTAATTAATACCGAATTTTTGTTGAATTATTTGACACTTTCTACTGAATCCTTGTTAATAGGAAAAATAGATTAATGAGACAAAATAGATTATTTTTAGAATTCCTCATAAATTTTGGTAATATATACTGGATAATATAGCATATTTAGTTTTTAATAAAAAAAAAATAAAAAATACACAGTATTTATATAAAGTATCAAACTACAAAGGAAGGTTTTTTTCAGCCAGATTAAACTTTTTTTAATGTATATTTTTCGATATTGAGACGATTTCAAAAATGTCTTAACAATTTATATTAATTAGAATCGAAGTACATTTTCTAAAAATTTTTCGAATAATTTACCGCTTCGTGAATCATTTATAATGCATATTGTTTAAAAATAGATCTTTTGGCTCATTAAAATCTGCTTAATTGAAAAATGTAATAGCTAATATTGAACCATCGTATATCTAAAAATTAAATAAAAGGAAAGTTGAACCTAAATGCACATAAACCGCTTTTTTCGTTTAAACACTGAACCCTGTATGGTTGTGTATCTCGGTTTAAAATAATGTGAAATGGATATGCATTTAAATTTACTAATAAATATTAGGTGCATTTTTAGGTTTATTATTGTAATTTATCTTTAGTATTTAAAATAATAACCTTTTGAATTTTTGTAAAACTATATTGTTTTAATACGATATAAGTTGTTATATTAACTGGTTACAACTCTGAAAAATATGTCGATTATTATTCATATATTAGTACTGTTGTTTCTAGTTGTATAGAAAATTTGGATAAATTTGTTTTGCAAATATAATAAATACACAACTAATAAAGAACACTGCAATTAACAGATTTCCAGCAAGTTTTATTCATAGTGTATACAAAAAATGACCGACCAGAATAAATTATATTAATATATCTTAATTAGATGCAGCTTTTGTTTCACTGACATAAATATGTAATCATATTTCACATATTAAATTTAAAGTTAAAGAATTGAGTTTTGTATATATGTTAAATTATAGTTTGCAATATACCTTCTTAGAATATGTATTTGGAGTAAATTGTACTTGCAAATGAAAAAAAAAATTTAGTGGTTAAAAAAAGCAAAAAGGTAAGACTTAAGCTCCTCTTTTATTTAAATATTTCTATATTCTATTTATACATTTTTTTTTATTTAACTTTTTTATATTCATTTTATTTTTTTAGTATACTAAAAACAATTGATTCAATTAATTTTTTTTTTACAACAAAATCATCCACGTTTTATAACAAACTAAAAACTTAGTAGAATCTGATCTTTTTCAAATTTTTAACAATTATATTTTAAATAAGGATAACATTTTAGTTGGATTATATTTAAGCTTTTTTCCGATTATCTAGAATTTTTTTATTATTTTCTGTACCATTTTCACCAATAAAAATATGTATTTATTCAAAGAAATTACATAACTTAAGTTTACAAAATCATACAGACGTTCCCAAGGGCATAGGTGGCGCTCTATGTTGCACACGCAGGGCCTTTTCGTCTACGCGGGTGGATATGTAACAAGGGCTAAAGCTAATCCAACCCTAGGTATGAAGCTTCACACAGCCCAAAAATACAAGCACTTAAAACAGTGCCAGTAACTAATGAAAAGTTCGGTGTGAGCACTACACAGCTTTCATCGCAGCGCCGTCTAGCGGAAAAACCAAGTGTACAAAATTACGTCCAATTACAATTATTTAATGTTTGGAAAATTTAACGAAAACATAATTTTCCAATTATATTAATTAATAAAAATATTTTATTAAAACAGGGCTTTTTTGCCGCTGATAATTAGTATCAACCTTTGGTCTTTGTTCCTAAAGGCTTTTTTTATCTATAATTATTAGTTCATAAAATAAGTATCTTCAGTCTACAAATAAATGAAGCCAAGTCATAAATCAATCACTTAAGTATAAGAAATTGCTTTGAACATAATTTTTCATAAGTGGCATTATCCGCACAGACAGCCAGTGGTGTTGTTACTCAATCGTTATCATTAAAAATTATTTATTATCTATAGGTATTTATTATGTAATTATGTAATATTTTTTGGCAGGATATCTCACCCAAAAACAATCGTAATGGTTGTACAAAAGTACCGAGTAAAGGTTCTAGGAATTTGATGTAACAGTTCAAAAAGTGTACGGATCACTGCGCACATACACTCACGATAGGCGATGTTTCTTAATGATGTCACGCTTATTCTTGTTGCTGGTCTCCTTCTTCTTCTTCTTCTTCTTCTTCTTCTTCTTCTTCTTCTTCTTCTTCTTCTTCTCTTTCTTCTTCTTCTCGATGTTCTTGTTGTTGATGTGCTAGTCGTTTTGGCTTCTGATGCAGAAGATAAGGATGGGCGGGAAGGCGAAGGGCAGTGCCGGACATCGTGTACGGGGCTGCGGCTGGGGCAGCCGGGAACAATAGTTGGCGATTGCAGACGCAGTGCATCCGTCACTAAAATCAACAGAAATTCATTAGCTTTTTATAATCGAAAATACCAAAAGTTTTAAGGCAATCAGAGGTAAAAATAACAAAAATATATTACATTAAAGTGTTAATTGGGATACTCTTACACAGAGCCGGGCATTTACTTTCTAAAAAGGAATTAACAATTACAAATTACTTTAAAAATGAATAATTTTAATTATAATTTAATTTCTTTGTCTTTTCAAGTAATTTGGAATTGAAATTATTAAAAAAAAAACGTGAAGTATTTGTAATTCGTATTTAATACTTAATGCTTTTTAAAATATCAATTACAAATTACATTTTTAATTACAATTACTTTTTCAATTCCAAATTTCTTTTTGAATTACAATTACGTTTTCAATTCCAAATTTTCCACTCTATTTTTAAAATTAGATATCTTACAAGGTGAAAATAAGGGCTTTTTTTCTACCTTCTTCCTAGTTTGGAGTCACTTAAAAATAAGCTAAATAAATTAACAAAAAAAAAAGATGTTTAAAACTTGTGAAGATATTATACTCCAAAGTGTCATTAAAGGTTTAGATAATAGATTTAAAAATCTTTTAACTTTAGAGGATACATTGGCACTTTTAGGAGCAATTTCACATCCTGTGTTAAAACTTCGTTGGTTTTTGTTAGTCGAATCAACGTCTGTGTTATCTAAACATGATGTTAATCAACTATTTACTTCGGAGTGTGAATTATTTTTTGTATAACAATCCAAATCAATGTATGTTACAGATATTGATACCGATAATTATAAAGAGAAAATAAACGCAGTTTATTTGATTTTAATGAAGGAATTAAAGGAGTCACACAAACAGCTGAAATTCAAATAAAAATAAGGTACATTTTCAAGTATTACAGTATTTGGACGATATATAAGACAAAATGTTTGCATGCTACAGAGTTACCCTTTAATTAAACAAATATTTTTTTAATACAATATTGCTCGACCATCTATGGCACCCGTCGAGCTATTATTTTCATTTGCTACTATGATTCACGCACCTAAAAGACAAAAGATATGCTCTTTCAGACATGTTTTTTGAAAAATTAGTTTTTATGAAAAGCAACAAAATATACAATTGAATAATCATTTTACAAATCGTCCAACAAACAGCACCAAATGCTTTAGTGTCTGATAATCTAATAACAAAATGCACATATTTATTTAATAAATTTCATCACTTTCCGAATCCGACCGTGAAAACTCGATTTAAGGCATATGAAACCTTTTTTAAAAAATAGGATAGTTACTTTATTTGTTTTATTTTTGAAATATAATGAATTATGTTCTGCGTTTTTATATAATAAAGTATTATTAACAGATACAAAATTGGTAGGTATTACAGATTTTTTTTTATAAATCAACTTAGAACATTAGTGTAACACACATTCTGACATTGGATTACTTTCAATTTAATTTATGATTATGTATATAAAGTAGAAATAATGAATTTAAGACAGTTATAATTTTTTTTTGTATTGATAAATTTTATTGGTTCGGGTCCCAAATACGTAAAAGTCAAGTCCTGTTTGATAAATTAATCGTTGTACGTTCATCAATATTTAAGTAGAATATAAAGAATGAATACATTGGTAATTTAACACACAATATGTAACTCCTACCGATGCTTACAAATTACCTTTATCAGGGGGGATCGGTGCTGCAGCGCAAAATATTATTAATTAATTATAAGGACACCACGATATACGAGGGCAACTTGAATAGTTTCCGGAATCGGCAAGAAAAACACGGTATTGGTGTGGTTTTTTATTTTTATTTTTCGATGTAGTCTCCTCGAAGTTTAATACACTTTTTCAAACGGTGCTCCAATTTCTTCAAGCCGTCGGAAAAGTAGGATGTCTCGAGATCCGCAAAATAGGCATCTGTAGCGGCGATAATCTCCTCATTTGAGGCAAATCTCTTTCCAGCCACCGATTTCTTCAGGTTTGGAGATAGAAAAAAGTCGCTGGGGTCTGGGTCCGGGGAAAAGTCTACTGTTTCGACTGTACCTTGGCGGATACAAGTTTCATCCACGGTTATGAAACGCACGAAGAAATCCCTTGGATTGCTTTGAAGCCTGGCCAGACACTCCTCCGAAACGGTCACACGATTTGGTTTTTTGCTTCGGTGTGAGCAAACGCGGTACCCATCGCGCCGAAAGCTTCTTCATGGTCAAAATTTCGTGTAGGATATGGCCAACGCGTTCTTCTGAGATGCCCGTGGTCTCTGCTATCTCTTTCAACTTTAATCGGCGATCGGCTAACACGACATCACGAACTTTGTCGACCATTTTATCATTGGTAGCTGTCTTTGGGCCTCCTCTGCGTGGTTCGCCACTTGTGCTAGTGCAGCCACGTTTGAACTCGCTCATCCAGAAACTGATGATCGAAAATGATGAAGTAGATGTGCCCAATAAATCCACTTCATATTTCATGCGCCATCTCTTGCCGATTCCGGAAACTATTCAGGTTGCTCTCGTACAGTGTTATAAATAATTTATTTTTGTTACCCGCTCTTTGTTTCCAAAACTATTCTTTTCATCAGAATATAATTGTGCATAGTGCACCAACCTTCGCACAATTACGATTTAATGAGGTATCCATATTCATTGTCATAATTTGTATTTTTCTAGCTATTTACAATTTTTTACTTAAAGTGTATTGTTTACTTGTAATTTCAATATTTTGCTGTATAAAACGAATTTTAAAAACTACAGCAATTATTTTTCTTTTGTCTCTGAAATAAATGAATTTTTCCTAGGGAATTCAATTTATACAAATATGTTCTATGTATAAACGTATTATAGATATTATACCTCTGATGTTGTATCACCGTGGCCTCAAAATAAACAATAGATGAGTAACAAATAACTAACTTTGAATATGATTAACACAATTGAAATACATTTTAAGAGCAATTTATGACCTGTTTCATTATTGTCGGATTTTTCATAGAATTATACGAAATAAATTTTTTATTTATTATTTAATTATATAACCATAGAATTAAAGTGTAGGGAATTGTACAGTGTATTAATACATTAAGTAGTAAGTTATAATTTGTTTTAGTTATTCTAAGTTAAAAGCGTTCTTTCAAAAAGGAACCAGAGGTGTAGCTCTCTGAAGATTGCTCCCAGGAATGTATTTTTTATTGATATTTTAATAACCCTCGTATATTTTTGTATCAAATTTATGCGTTGGCAAAAACGGATTTTTCGAAGCATTACTTAGTACATTATATAACGACAGAAATAAAACCCTATATCTATTTTTTTTAAATCGCAAACTGAATTGACATAGCAACTTTAAATAATTTCTTAAGATTTTTTCTATTTGTTGACATTTGCTTTAAATTAAGCACTATATAAATTTTTGTTATCCTAGATATGTATTTGTCAATTTTAGTTAAAAAAAGAATAATATAAAGGTAATTCGATATTAAAAACATCGTTGGTTCTTTTTTATTGAAATTGCTGTATATAATTATTGTGCAGTAACGAAGCAGATATTAAATTTTGATAAAAAAATATGGAAGCATTGCTGAAATTTAATATACATTTGATCTTTTCAACATAGAGCAGATTGAAAAACATATATACTTCAAGGGGTGCTTTTTCAATGAGATTCAAGCTGAAAGGTCAAATGTATATTAAATTTCAGCAATGTTTCCATATTTTTCTATCAAAACTGCTTCGTTAATGCATAATAATTATATACAGCAATTTAAATAAAAAAGAACCATCGAATTTTATTTAATATTGATTTACCTTATTTAACTTATTAGATTTTAGGAGAACACTATTATATTAAATTGGTACATAAAATCTACCAGTAGCCAATTCATTAATTATTACTCCGAACATAACAAAAAAAAAATAAAAATTAATCGTATTTCAGCTCAAAAGGAAACAGTTCAAAAAATTGCCACCCCTCTTTTTTACAAAATAATTAACATGAACTCTACAACCGCTAAGAAATTCTTATCCACGTATTCTTTTAAATAAATTGATCTTTAAAAGTTATAATAACTTTGAACCTAGAATTGAGAGAACTCAATATGTTGTACACAGAAAATCATTGTCCCCTAATTACAATATAAATCAACAAGAAAATGAAATTCAAAATCAATCTTTCCATTTATAAATCCATTCCATACATTAAAAAAAAATATAGTCACAACTTATAAATCTTTTTAAAGATGAGAAATATATCAAAATAACTAAAAAATATGCTAAAACCATCAATAATATACAAAGCAAACTAAAAGACAAAGATGGCATTTAAAAAAAATCTAGTGTAGTCTATATATAGTATTCCTTCTAGAGACCTTAAAGATAGAATCACATACCAAAAAAGTGATATTAGATTAAATAAAATATCCTGTGCTTTGGCAAATCACAATATTGAAGTCGGACGTTGTGAGGATTTACACGAAGGCTAAAGTAATTTTTTCACAAAATAATTATTCAAAAATACTTTGTCGAGAAGCTTTTGAAATCACCTTCAACCAGAATGCCATAAATAAAAAAAGAGATACACAATGTCTTGTTCACATTTATTCTTAAGTGCTCTCTTTTATTTTATATTTCAAAAGTATATATTTTCTAAAAGTAATATACAATTGAAATTATTTTCATTCAAAAATTTTCTTTTATTCCTTTTTAAATTTAAAAAAATGTCAATAACCAAAATAATAAAATCTTAATACTCTATATATAGGATTTTTAATACAAATCCCGTTGCACGTCATATATCAATTATGAGATCACGACCCTGCAGTGTTGTCGGCTTGTCTAAATTGTCGAGGAATGTAGGAAGTTTGTTGAAATAAACGTCAATAATCAGCTTATTCACACTATGTTTGTTTTGAAAAAAACAGTTTTTTTATAAGTTAACTATCTAGCAAAGCAAAAAAATAAAGACAGTATTATAAAATTACCGAAAACGTGGTGAAAACACACAACTGGTTGACGGCCGGACGTCAGAAATCGTTGAAATATTTCAATTAAATACTCGACAATGTCGCATCAAGGCATGCCAATCGCTACAATGTCATTTCTTCATCATAAATACGAGTCTCATGGGCGTAGAAAATTTCAAAATTATTTAATGTAAATTATGGTTTTTTGAGTACTAAACATATAATAATGATTTATAAACTTTATATTATAAAGAATAAGACGTATATAAAACAATATAATTGAAATAATTCTAAAATTATCAAAATAATTACGATTACTTTTTCGGTTTTTTAGTACTGTGACTACGTTCATGAGTCCTCGTGAATTTTCGTGATGTTTCGTATGATTTATCTTAGTTAGGGAAATTTTAATTAGTTGGCAGTACTATGACAAAAGAGGTACGTCACTCCTGACGTGCAACGGTATTTGTACTAAAAATCCTATATCTAAAGGTTCAATGCTTCAATTGTAGTTTTCCATTTCTTTCTATCTAGTTTTTTCCAGTCCTGAATATGTAGTTGAAATAGAAGCCTTACGTTACAAGTTTTTTTATTGTCTGTAATTTGAAATCCCCTTCTGTGACTCTGAACTGTTCAATTGCGTTTTTATCGAAAACGGGTGAAATTATCGTGTTTAAACAAAAGTACCAATATTACGTAGAAATGATGTTTAAATCATATTTTCTAATCAAAATCGCTAAAAAGTTTCGTCAAAAAAAGCTACCACTTAATTTCACCATCAGGAATCATTCACGTGGCGCCGCCTGCAACAAAATGTGAAATAATACATAAAATAATATTTCTTGTCCAAAGCCATGCCTCTGTGCCGATTTCGATAACAAGTGATAAATATACTGTCATTATCAGAAAAAAACGAAAAAAAACCAACTCTAACATCCTATATCTTATTCCACAGCAATATTTTATTAAGGTATATTTGGTCCTATCGTCATATTTTGGTCCAAATAACCTGCCCTTAGCCTATGTCCCAATAGTTATGAATGACCCTGTATATCCTATCACTCGTTGCTTTTTTGTTGTAAAAATAAGCTTAAGAATAAAAATTGGTAAGTAAGGTTGTTTCAATACAATCAGAAAAGAAGCCCCGATCCCCCCAACACAATTAGTCATTTCCTCGCGGCTCTTTCTCCCTCTCTTTAATTTTCGGCGTAGGTAAATTATTTAAAATAAAATAATATTGATTAGCAATAGAACATTCTATATAAACGTTTATTTTGCTTAAAGGCACGGGGATTTTTGGTGTAAAAAGAAACTTCGAATTTTTTAGTGCATTTTATGCAAATATTCGAATGCCTAGTTGCATTCATTTTTAATTAATATCTCCAAGTCATTTAGTGAACGAGGTCAGCTTTTAAGGCAGTTAGTTAGTTCTAGCGTCAAACGTTTTCTGATTTTCAAAACTATTTGAATAACAGATATAGTGCGGATTAGTGCCTCGCTCCCCAAAGCCAGCTAATTTGCTATAACGGTATGTAATTTTAATTTTTAATTCATTGTTCAATTTATCTTAAAATATTAATCATATATCATTATTAATTACTTCGGTATATCTGAGGGGTAATATAATGCTTAAATTTAAAAAACTTGTTTTTTTTAAGAAAAGTGTTTTTTTAAAAGGTCATCAATTTAACTATTTATTTAGTCATCGTTGTGGATAGATATAATAATAATTTTTCGTGGTTGAAACCGGTGAATGTAATCAAAAGACATAAAATGAAAAAGTCACGAAAACAGATTGCACAAATTAACGCTAATTAAAATTAACTATAAGGCCATTATCTTGTAATTAGTGAAACTTATTTTTATGGCTCTCATGTTGACTAAATAAATAACTGACAAGTTTAAAAAAAGGAGTAAATACTCTTGGTTGCTTCATCAATATTATTTATCTGTAAGTTACTAAATTTCCTTGTATTTGCTTACCTAAAATAGAAGATAAATTAGAGGCATATTCTATTTCTATCTGAAAATAGAAATAATATGTTTGTCTATTGGAAATAGTTCTTGTTAAAAATCTGTTTAAAAAAAACTCCAACCAAAAATAAAAAAAAATTTGAAAAAGTTTAATTTTATTTTGTATAATTTTTATTGATAATAATGTTATAGTGTCCTAGTATGCCATTGTAGTCATAAGTTAAAATAGAGATAGTAATATACAGGGTGAGTCACAGTAGTCCCTACGGTCCATAACTCCAGAACGGTGCATTTGACGAACATTTTTGATGTATATTCAAGCCATATTTTGAAATTAGTTTTAAATGCAATACCCCGTATGTTTTGACATTTTTATAAAAAGTACTTTCGTCAAAAGCACCGTTCTGGAGTTATGTACTGTCGCGTCTACGGTGACTCACCCTATATTAAAAAATACACAATAATATGTTATTTAACGAGTATACAATTAAGGATTTGAAAAGATACTTATGAAAAAGTAGCTAATATCTTATCATGTGTACTTGTTACAATATTAAAAGCCTTCTAGTTTTATTATTATTTATGTTAATACAGGAATTGAAACACTGGTAAATATTTTAACATAGTAAAATAAAAGTGTAATTTTGAGAAATGTCTCAAAATTTTGTTCATAATTCAAAAAGTCTCTACTAACAAACATCCTTATAAACAAATACAAATTAAGACGAATTCGATTTTTAACTATAGGCGAAATTTTGTTTTTGAGTTATTAGAATCTCTTTTAGAAATCAAACCCAATAATATTCGGACTAACGTGTTTATTTATGTATCACTTTCAGTAAAGGTCAAAATCCGAATATTAAAGTAAACCAGTAACTTTTGAATTTTCAGGAAAATTCAAATTTTTTTGTATTAAGGATAATTGAATTACACGCATTATGAGTCTCCTATTATACAGTGTGGAACAGCCAAATAAATGACTTTTAAAATGATGTATCACAAGCTCCTATTTCCCATTTAAAAACGTGGGGGTTTTATCTGTCACTCGTGGGGGGTTCAAGGTAGGGGTAAAACTTTTTCTTTGCAGGTTTTTTCATAATCAAGAATTGACATGTTTATTATTATTAATAAATTATTGGAATGTAAAAATAAATGACCTTCATAGTGCTTAAAATAACGTACTTTGGCGTTATTCTATTAAATAATAATAATTGAAAATATTTGAAATTTAAAAATGTCTGGCTATTAATGACATTTTTTACGATTACTAATTTTTCCAGTCTTTAGCAAGTTTATTTCGGGGATTAATAAATAATTTTTTAATTGTTTTTAAACTATCTTAAAATATATAATTAATTGCAGGCCAATAAGGAACTCGATAAAAAAATTGAAATTGGAGTATGTTGAAATGTATTCATAGTTTTACTAGTGAAACATAGTTTTGAGGTTTGTTAAAAACGCTTTTCTTGCAGATTTGAGGTAAATGACACTTTTTTATAAATAGATTTGTTAACCAATCCTAATATGCATAAACTTTGTTCGATTATTGTTGATGCAATAAAATATTTAATAGGCAAATCTTTTTTATACAATTAAAAAAAATATGTAGTGAAATTATTTATACTATGGTGTAAGTTATTTTATTAACGTAAGTTTTTGCAAAAATTTATCATCAGTCCATAGGATATTTTTCTTAAATAAAATATTTGCAATTGTTATACTTACATATATGTATATAATCCCATATAATACTATAAAGACAAATGCGCGAATATTCAGAAACTTCCTACATTTTAAGAAAATTTAGATTTTAAAATTATGATTTAAAACAAACAATATTTTTTTAATGGCATAGCATAAACCTTGAAAGGTTAGGATAGGGACATGTAAGCCGGTTTTATCAATTTTTAACGGTTTGGCAGCTGCATACATCTGAATTCAAAAAAAATGTGATTTTCAGGTGGCTGTAGATCCTTTATTAAACATAATAGACATGAAGTGTGATACATCGTTGAAATTAACACGGCAAGAGGTTTACAAAAATGAGAAAATATACGGGGTAATCCATTTAAAAAAACAAAATTTTGGTCTGGCACTGCGTTCCTGAACACACTGTATATTTGGGACTAATTTTAAAATGTGAATCTCAAGGCTGCCTACACTTTTTGTAAATACTTTTTTTGTAACTTCAATAATAGCGAACTAATCGAGATTTGCCACACTAATGCGTCATCCTGTATAAAGTGGTTTAATTCTGCAAGATGTACTAACCTAAATTTTTTTTTAATAGAGTCTCAGTTAGTTTCAGTTGATCACAATGTCACTAAAATATAATTTGTATACAGGTGGTGACAAAATTCTGTTTTTCATTTTATAATAGGAACACCCTATGCTTTATGCCTTTGTCTAATATTTTCAAATTTATACACGTGGTTCTATTATTAAGAGTATTCTTATTTTTAATGTTTTCGTGTAGCTTTTATACAATTTTTCCAGCAATTCTATATTTGGTTTACCCTTTTTTCCACTTGCTTCCTCCTCTTTGCTTTGAAAAAAACCTGCTTAGTTATTCCGGTAATTTCTTGTTTTATTATTATTAGGACAACTGACATTATTTATTTTTGTAAGTTTAACCGTTTGTTTCTTAAAGTGTTCGTTCCCACTAAATCCAATCAATAAGGAAATTATTTATTGACATGCGAGAGTCGTACTTTGAATATGTGTCATGTGGAATATTAAATATATATACATGAATTATTCAACTAGGAAAATTTTAAATAATAATATAATAAATAATAACTATTAATTAGTTTTTATACAAGATGGTTAAAAATTACCGTAATCGATAGATCTGTAAATTCAGCCAAAAATTAGGGTAGGTACATTTTCGTATATAATTTTTTCAAAACATGCTCTTAAGGAAAGACAATCCTCTAAAGGGGTATAAAAAATTAAATTCATTAATACTCTCAATTACATAATAGAGACAATTTTATTTTTGGGTGAACTAGCAGCTTTATCAATTACGAGTAAAAACCATTATGTAAATTTGGCCATAGAAAAACGTTTGTGATGACATGATGACGTTCATAAACAATGCATTTTCAATTTAATAAAGGCCTTGCTATCACCTTGATATTTATACGCGATTGTATGGGCTCGAGATAAATTTTTTTAGTTTTTATTTAAAAAAACTAAACGATATATTTTTTTACATAATTATTAAGAAACCTAAATTTAGCTGTTTAGAAGAATACATTTTTAGTAGTAGTTAAACAAAGATCTACTTTTATAATTTTTTTTCGATGTATATATAACTTTCAATGAAAAAAATAAATTGTACAAATATAACTATTTAAAGTCATTTTTTTAAATGACATTGGAAAATGCGTGTAAGAATCCAAAATTTAATATATACAGGATGATCCACATGTATATTTGGTAATGACGGTTACAATTTAAATGTTTAAGGCGTTGTTCTAGATATGAACGTTATTTATTTAAATGTGATAAACTGCATTTTTAATTTTTGTGATAAAAGCAGTTCTGAAAGTGTGCTCAGATTATATTGCGATTATTTAAAAAGTCAATCTAAACGAAAAAGAAAGTAAGGAAGACGAAATAAATGAAACAATAGACAAAAGTCATAATGAAAGTGTTAGAAGAAGTACTAATCAAGATTGAAACTGATAAACATTCAAAGATTATAAAATAAAACAAGAAATGATTTAAGTGTTATGTACCTACTAATGCTAAACAATTTTTAATTGAAAATCTGTAGAACCTCATAAGAAATCGAAACCATCCCATTAGACTAAAAAAATAATAATAACAACAACAAAAAAGTTATTCGGAGTCTGGTAATTACAGAGCGATATAAGTTGCTCTTCAACTAGCCTCAAAATATATCAAAATTTGAATACAAAAAAAAAATCGGAATAAATGTAGACAAATACAAAACTGTGAGTGGAAGCGATGATGATGACAAATAGAGAAACATAGAAATTAATATCAAAGGACAAAATTCGAAGAAGTATCACTACGAGTATTCAGAGAATTAATGGCAGAAAACGATAAGCTAGACATAGAAGAAAAAAAACACAATATATAATTCTGTTGAAAAATAGAGTTTAATCAAAGCTTAAAAAAAACACATTGTTTTCTTTAAAAAAAAACCCAAGTTTTCTATTTTGATACATATAAAAAATGCTAAAATTTGAAAATAAAAAAATATAATTGAAAATGTGAGACTCTCATAGAAAACTGATATTTACAGTGGTTGGTTTGTCATTAGGACATTAGAAAAACATATGTGGAGCACCAACTTTAAAAGTCTGTAGATCGCATTGAAAACATTTCTGAATAAAGGTAATTTTTGTTATTTTTAATATTTCAGACTTTTGTTTGACCAACACCATGTATAGTACAATATCTGTAGCACTAGTGAAATTAGTATGTAAAACAAAATGAACACACTGCATAAGAAATAACAACTAAACTAAAAAAAAAGAGAAAAACCACTTAATTGGAATGGCCATCTAGTTAAAATCGATCATAATACCATAATTAAAATAGTACTGAAGCAATCACTACAAGTAAAGAAAAAGACAGGAAGACCATGATAGAAATGGAAACAAACAGTAGAAGAAACACTACGAATAAAGGAAAAGACATTAGAAATGAACGGTTGAAAAAATAGAGGAAATAAATTACCAATTAAAAAGTATTTAATGATTTAAGCTTCTTGAATCAATTTCAACGAATTACTACAAGTGTGGTCTAAAATATTTGATTAGTAATAACTAATTGTAATACATAACTCCGATTTCAATTTTTTTATATCTTTTGTTCTCTTACATTACCTTTACTATTATTAAAATATTGCCTTTATTCTGTGTTTTTAAAAGTAGTTATGCTTATAAAAATAAAAAATTTCAGGAAATACATAAAATATTTTAGATAGAAGTGGCATACATATTTAAACGTCTAATAAGTTAACTATTTATACTATTCCTATGGTTGGGCAGTCATCATTTACCAGACAATACAATGGACTGTAAGGGATAGGGATTACTTTTACCTCTGTAAATGTATATATTTTCGTATGCGTCTATCATTAATATTTTTGGTTAACTTAAGATTATCAAAAACAATCATATGGTCGCTGTTAAAAGCATGATTAGTATCAAATAATTTTTTAGTCATATCTTAAACGAGTCAAATATTTTTTAAATCAAATCCCAAACAACACATTTGGTATCAGGAACAGATATTATAGAATCCGGAACTTTATGAAAGTAAATGCTTCAAACCTGTTACCTATTTTTTAACTTACAAAGATTAATCATTTTATGGTGTTGAAAAAGTGTAGCAGGTATCTATTTGCTACTTAATTGACTACAACAAAGGTCCGTCGCTTTGAAGACATGTTTAAATTTTATGGAACTACCCGTCTATTATTAAAATAGCTTAAAAGATAACTACTTTGAAACGGCAAAGATTGAGGCAGTTACTAGTTTGTGGAACTAAATTGAGACTTACAAGATATGGTACTTTATAGTTCTAGATAGCGGTTCTAGCAACGTACCTGGAACAAATAAGGGAACTTAACATATAGAAATCCCAGTAGAAGACTGTGTTCTCTTGAAAGTAGCCGCTTCTTTCACGTGCCACCATATGGTGAATTATACTTAAAATCGCTACCCTATGGTATCCTTATACTATTTAGTACCATCAAGTTGAACAAAATGGCTTCCAAATTAATTCGTTTGATAGGTTTTTATCTACTTTTTATAGAAAACTGAAAAAAAACAGCAAACAACCAAGCGAAACTTAATTTATCTGTTAATTACATACAACAATAAGCCATCTAACAGTTCTAATTTAACCTACACATACATGTCAATTGTCAATAGATAAAATCGATTTTTCAAATATCGATACTTTCATTAGGTATCGGACAAAAATATTGGTTGGTGGAGAATCCGTAATTTTTCAGAAGTCATTGTTAAGTTGCATGACTATTTTCTTTCGTAATAGTTTGTAATTTTTTACATAAGTCACATAACAAACTGAATAACACTGACAATATAATATCGATACCTAGAGTATCGATATTTTTAAGAATAATTTAAAGATATTTTCAGCATCAAAATATTTATATGTGTAGTTCAATATGAAACAGGATATAGAGAAATTTTATTTTATACTTCAAACGGATTTAATCCGTTCCTATGACTTAGTGACAACTAAGGCAAACCACTATGTAGTGACATATTTAGTCGCTACCACGTAGCAGGTACTAAAAATGTCAATTTGTCTATTAGATAGTCAAATAATGTTTTTAAATTATTTGATGACTTATTTATTTATTTATTTGTTTTATTTAACGTCGGCCTATTTTTGCGACCAGGGCTGATCACCGACGCCGGGAGCATGCTAGCCCTAACCGGAAATTTTGCCGAATCCTCAGGTATTCCAACCCGAGGTAGAGATCTTTAACGAGCCCAACTTCCATGGACTCAGGACCGATAGTTTAACGTTTCCTCCGAAAGACGGCATATCTCCACTATACCTCGTGCTGATTGGTATAATGCTGTGATAAGCTACTAGTCGCTGCAGGCTGTACAGGCATATTACGACGGTGATCGCTGGTGGTCACCCATCCAACTACTAACCGCGCTGGACACTACTTAACCATAGTTATCGCATCACAGACGTATCCACTATAGAGCTGGGCCCTTGCCCTGTTCTTCTGTGTAGGTGGAAGCTGTTATAATATCTCGATGACTTGATGAAATTGCTGTATCATCGGTAAACGTCCCTGTTATTATATTTGGTGTTAATGGTAGATCAGATGTCTTTAGGAGATATAACATTGGGCCTAAAACGCTTCCTTGAGGTACTCCAGCAATTTCTTCATCCGTTATCTAAGTATGAATTTAGTAATGGGAAATAGGAAAAGGGTAGGATGTTTTTAATCTTACACAAGATACCTGAACCAGTTTTTGTCGAAAGTTTGACTTATGTCTAGAAATACTGTTTAGCAATACTTTTTTCTTCGAGAGCTTTATTTATTTCTAGGTACTCTATGACATTGTGGTCTAGTTGAATGGACTTAGTGGAAACCAAATAAGTGGCTTGGATTCTATTCTCGAGGCGGCAGATCTTGATTCATTCTATCAAGTATCAGTTTTTCCAGGAGTTTGGACATAATTGGAAGCAAACTTATGAACCGGTATGATGTTACTTCTGTTTGGTCTTTTCCAGGTTTATCAATCATTATAATTTTTTGGCCAGTATCCCAGTTTAAGTACAGCATTAAAGGAGTACGTCAGCAGTACTGGACCTTTCTTCGCCGATCTACTTTTTCTTTATGACTTTTCTATCATGGTTCTGTGTTATTACTGCTTAGACGTGCAATTGCATATTTTCGTTTTCACACAGAGTTGTCATGTCTTGTTAGCTTGGAGACATAATTTTCGAAACTTTCATTCCGGATTTGTTTGGGCTTTGTTTTCAGTCTTTGGGTAATATACGTAAATATATAAGTAGACCACATTATTAAAAATTCTATTATTGAACACTTATGATAATAATATAAATTGATTCAACACGTCCGTATTGCAAAGTATGAGTAGTTATCGCTACCGCTCATGTTATAATAAGCCTTGTGTAATATTGCCAATCATTATAAGCTTCTTAAATAACATACTATTAAAAAAAATTAATCAAAATATTATTAATTTACTTCCGGGTTTAGTTATATATTTAATATGTTTTTGGTTTGTAAATTATTGTTTTTAAAGGTGCTTGTTAGAGTAATGCAATTATTTTTAATTAAAATTATACAATACTTATCTTGGTAAATACCAAATATACCTATTCTTACTCAGAGCAATATTTACAATGAATATATATTATCTTATTTTATCGATGGATTGAAAGAATGTATCTGCATCTAGTGCGCTAAATTTCAGTAAGGTGGAAAAATTACACCTCCGCGCTCGTAGAATAATATACTATTCTAATAAGCCTAAACAAGCTATTCTAATTTTTACATTAAAATAAAAAAATATACTATTATTAGTTCAATAAATTTTTGTTCTATTATTCCAGGCCTACAATCAAACACTAAGATAACTTAAAATCCCGGAAAATAACATTAAATATGGAATCATTTGCTTCTGTAGACCGTTTCCATCAAATTATTAATAAATATGAAGGTAGGTTATTTTTATTTTTTTGATTAAATAAAAACTTAAGCTTTCAAATGGCTAATTACAGTTAATTTCAGATCCAAGAACTCGAGATTGGTTTCTTATAGCAAGTCCTATTCCCACATTTGTCTTAGTTCTAGGATATTTGTTAATTGTCACAGTAAGTACTTACACTTATGTGTATAATCCCTACTCGATAAGTAAAATTTTTGTGAATAGGAAAAATAATTGACAGGGTGTTAACAATTACCAAAAGAAGTAATTATGATTTGTAATATAAAAACGTGGTTATTTTTGTGTATATGTAATTTATACACTGCAGAATGCCTAATGTTATTTTCAATATTTTTATAGGTTTACCTACCGGTATACATGAAAGACAGAAAACCATATCAGCTGAAAAATTTTGTTATGTTCTACAACTTTTTGCAAGTCCTACTTAGCGGGTGGTTATTTTACGGTGTAAGTATAAATTAAATTACATAATTTTTTCTATCGTTACTTTGTAGAATCTATCCATTATCAATGTAAAAGATAAGTTATATTTATCTTAAAATTCCACCCAAATTCTTTAAATATTCCTATGACAATTGTTTCAGCAATGTTCTTTGGCATTGTCAGATGAGATTCTAAAAAAATAACAGATATTTGACATACAGACGTGATTTTGATCTCTTGTTATTCTAACCAATAATATTCTTCATTTTCTAAAACATTTGGTTAATATTATACATTTAGTTCAGTAGGTAATATAAAAGAGAAAAAGTTCCATTTTTATTTGTAATGCTATTTATATTGGTCAGACCCTTAGAAATTCACAAATTCGATATAGTGAACACGAACCTATAGATTAAATCCCAGATAAGTCACATTATGCAAAACACTTCATTGACATTAAACGAAACCTTTGACAAAGCAATAGAAACAAGAATGAAACTATTTCATATTGTAATAATACTCAAGAACTTCAATTTTTTGGAAGAATTTCATATAACCTTAGTATAAATTACGAAACGAACAAGTAAATCTGGGAATATTTCCTTTTTTAGATTTCGAAAATGAAGAATATTATTCTTTTGAACATTTTTGATCAAAAAAAGAATTTGAGAGTACCGTAGAATTTTAACATATTTTATCGTTTACATTTATAATTAAATTGCAAGTTATATTAGATTTTTGTAGATTTCAACTAATAACTGGAAATTCACTTTACCGTATTATTTATTATCTTTTAAAGCTAAATGAGTACATGCCGAATCAAACAAATGTGCTTAAATGGATTTACTTCAAGTTTCTATGATTCATTATGTAGTATATATATAAATATATAAATATATATATATATATATATATATTATATGAGCTGTAAACATTATTTTAGATGTGAAAGGAAATTGTGCACACACGTCACATACAAATTGTATACAGTTCAAGTTATGTACTATACTTATTTTTAGAATACAGTAATAAGAAAATAATAGAATAAACCATCGCAATCTTATCAAAAATTGTCGGTAAAAAAAGCTTTACATTTGAACAAACCTTTCAAATTTGAATTCTTATTTTATGCGAACTCCTGATTTTTTAAAATTAATTAATAATTTAAAATTAATTAACAATGTAAGTATTACAATAAATTAGATTTATAAAGAAAATATATTTATCTATAAATATCATAATTTAGATACTACTTACAATAAAATTAAGAAACTCAGTAAACAAATATTTTTTTATATTTTTACATATTATATAACGCGTTATTTTTATTTTACATCAATTAAAATGCAGAAATATGTAAATCCTAATTTATGGTTAATTTATAGATTTATTTTGCACACCTGTAAAATTATATTATTATATTGTTTTATAAGCGAGGAGCATACATTTTTTTGTAGCAATAGTATAGTTTAACCACTGAGGTAGAGAGGTAGATCCGATGTTGTTAAAATTATGGAGCTTTAAAAAATGGTTTTTGAAAAAATGAAGCTGTACACACTTTTTTCTAATCAGTTTATGCTATAATGTACTAAAGTGAAAAATATAATCGTTATATTTTCCTATTTTAAAATGTCTTTAGGAGCACTTTAGAAAAATATTTTTCACCGTACATACATGAATTATACTAAAAAAAATTTTTTTTTCAGTTCCTGACTGAAGGGTGGTTAAGGCCCAAATATAGTTTGAAATGCATTGAGCCAAAGCCAGAAAAAAATGTTGAGTAATTATTTCTAATATTTAATTACATACGTCTACTTTTATTTTTTACTAAATTAGGGATTTTATATTTTAGATGATTTTGGTGGCTTATGTTTATTACTTATCCAAATTCTTGGAGTTCGTTGATACGGTAAGTCCGTCTCTTCCATTTCCATTTTATAAAGTGCTGATTTTTTCTGTTGGGCATAATCGTGCCTTTCGGTATATCTAATTGCTCACTTAACGATAGATTCGGCAATAGCGCCTCCCTTCTTGACTTTTTAGTAATAGTTATCGCCGCTTAGCAACAGATGATCTACAGAGCTGTTGCTATTATGCCCTTATTCTCAATACAAATAAGGATAATGTCAACAGAAGCACAGGAACGCCGTATCCGAAAAGGACCGTATTAGGCTCAAATAAAATACACCAACAAAAAGAAATTAGTGACAACACGTACATTGAGCAATAAAACTCACAATAAACACTTGATAAAATTTTTCATTCCTTCGGAAAATAGAGTTGAGAGAAATTGCAATCACGAATCTAGCATGCGCTTAACACGCGCTGATCACTGTTTACATCTCACATATTTGAAGTATGAATAGACTTTATACAGAGTGGACCAAAATTCTGGAAAAGGCCAATTATCTCGTAAATTGCTAGTCCGAATTCTACAAAATTTGGGATAAGCCTATTTTGGGATACCGAGATTCCAGATTTGACATTTGCAATATTGCTAGATTTGTCATTTCTCTTATATTATTAGTCACTTTGGTTTTTTAAATACGGCAAATCTAGCAACATTGCAAATGGCAAATCTAAAATCTTCAAATAATTAAAAAAACTGAGGCTGTGGAGATGTAAAAAAACTGAGACATAACATCATATGCGAAATTTTGAACATTGACGAGATTTGGGTTTACCATTACATTCCGGAAACCAAACTGCAGTCAAAACAATGAACGACAAAAGGGTAATTGTCCCATAGAAGGAAAAAGGGTTCCATCGGGCGAAAAGGTTGTGACGTCGGTATTTTGGGATGCAAAAGGGATTATTTTTATTGATTTTCTTGAAAAAAGTAAAACAATAAATGGACAACATTATGTTAACTCACTTGAAATAGAAAATTCTGGGGAAATCAATTATTAGAATAACTGCCCTGTGTACCCAATCCGCCAGATTTGGCCCCTACGGATTTCCATTTATGTCCAAACATAAAACAAATCACGCTAGCAAGAAATATGCATCCGATTTGGAAATTATTGACAGTAAAAACGATTATTTTAAAAAGTTGACTATTAAAATTTTGAGTTGAAATTTAAAGAAATTCTCATTAGGCTCTACATCAAAAGTACTTTTATTCCTACTTTCTTGTCTATCTAGTCAATGTTGTTTTACCAAAAGTTGCTTTGGTTTTAGATATTATTCGTATTAAGAAAGAAAGACAATCAAGTGACAAGTCTTCATTTATATCATCACAGCATTATGCCACTTGGAAGCTGGGTGGCAGTAAAATATGTACCTGATAGCACAATGACATTTCTGGGCCTAATAAACTCTTTCATTCATATTGTAATGTATACGTACTACTTTCTAAGTGGTTTGGGACCAAAAGTGCAAAAATTTTTATGGTGGAAAAAATACGTCACCGTAATGCAATTGGTGAGTAACTAAGTGTTTAAATTTACATAAATTTAAAGGTTGTGATTATTGATTCATATAAATACTAGTCTTAAAATTATTATAATTATTTCGTTTTTTAATAGCCATAACAATTTAAATTGTCAAAGTTTATTTAGTATGGATAATTTCTAATCTTCATTTAGATGTTTTCTTAGTTTAATAATATTTTTAGGCACAGTTCATTCTAAGTTTTGTAAATTCAGTTCAGGCAGCAATTTTTGGATGTTTACCTACACCAATTAGTTGGATGAATATTTCTCAAAGTATTGTCTTTTTTGTTATGTTTTCTGATTTTTATAAACAAGCTTATAAGAAGAAATCGGTAAACAGCAATGGATTTGTACAAACAAATAGCGTTCCAAAAACAGATTCTAACCACAATTCTATTAAATGTGATAAATCGTTTTAATATATAATAAAAAATGAAAATTGTTTCTTTTATTATTTTATTTTCCATCCAAGGTACATATTTTAGAGGATCAATTTTTGTTAACAGTAAGAAATAGTTATTATTAAGATCAATTAAATCCAATAAAATTGATCTATTAATGGTAGGTAGATTTTCGAATATCTGTTTTATTTTGTATTTCTTCCTATCCTGTAAAAGTCAGTATAAAGCACATATGAAAAGACTATTGACTAAATTGTGGTAAATCTACGGTATGTCGTTGGTATATAACAAATACAATAGGGGGTCAAGAAGACTTTCTTGAGACATATTTCCATTTATTTATTTCACTTCACATTGTTTTTTAAATAAATTATTATTTGAATTATCACGTTTATAAAACTTATTGTAAATATAATTGATGCAAATGCGTGTTAATTATTGAGCATATCGCCTATTCCTCTATTTTTTTTATAACTATATGCGTGACGTTTATGAACATCGGTTTCATGTACAAATAAAACCGACACATCAATTTGTGACTTGTATAAGTAATTAGTTTGGTTAAAAACCACCCATTTGTATGAAGAACACATAGCTTTAATAGTCTAGATAGCAACTGAGAATTTTAATTATTTCTAGTCTTTCTTAATTTTTAAACAGAGAATGACTGGGGTTATTAAATAAATTCGAGTCCTTTATCGAAATTATAAATACATGAATGAAACTCGTTATTATTTAATTCTTATTCAATACAAGTAACAAATGTTCATTATTTAAAGAATAGTCTCAATATTTTTTTTATTTATAAAATCATTATTAACAATTCCTGTCCAAACGTCAGATACATTTTTTTAATACACGACTGCATTCTTTGATAAGATTTTTCTATTGCCGGGTATTAGCAGTTGATTTACATTGCCTTTCATGTACAAACAAAAAAAATGATACATTATTTGACAATATAATTTATATTGACAATAAGGATAACCTTTGTTAAGATTATTTACTCATTTTTACTTGCTCTCGGAAAGGTTTATAATAATGTAAAAACATATGGGGTAGTCCAATTAAAGAAACAACTTTGATACATATATCTTTTTTTGGGACAATCTGTATTAGTGAAACTAATTTTAAATTATGGCTTTTTTGATTATATACAAAAAAGTACTTTTACAAAATTTTCATCAAATGCACCATTCGGGAGTTACTGACCTTCGCGTCTACGGTGACTCACCCTGTATATTAAATATTTATACTTTTGAAATGAGAAACATTTTTATAAGTTCTACGTTCAACTTCTCAACTAACAAAAAATTATTAGTTACAACCACATATATACATCTAAGGAACGTTTCGTTGCTTGTAAAAACTTATAGATTCTTAAAGTCTATAGAAATGTTATATTTTCTGTTTCTCTTGTACAATATAATTTTAAAAGAGTATAGCAAAACCGGGTTCTGTCCTCTTCTCAGAGCATAAACATAAGTATTTGGTGTACACAAACGGCTTTAAAATGCCTCATGGACGTACAAGCCGAAGTACAAGTACAAGTTGGCAACGAGTTGAAATACACTGACCGGCAAAATTATCGCATCACAAAAAATTGCTCTATTATGATCAAAAATTTCACTATTTTAAAAAGGTAACTTGAAAATAATACATTAACATGAAGTTTAAATTACAATACTAATGAATTAATTAACAATAATTAACAAATAGTATACAAAATGAATAAATCTTAATCTTAAAGTGAAAATTGCATTCGACAATTTGCTTGGATATTTTTTTAATATTCACACCTTAGGTTTACTTCTAGTACCTTATATAAACCTCTCAGTCTTGAATAACTAGAGACATTCTACGATATATACGTGATCCATTTGCTTTTAATCTTCATTAAGTGCCTCAAAAAGTTGTTTAATTGTTTGTGGACGGTTTGGCGCGCATTGATCCTTCGCTCAGGAAAGTCCCAGACATGCTCAATGAGATTAAGGTGTGGGCTTCTTGCAGGCAAGGCTAATTTTGGAATTTGGACTTCTTAAAAGTATCGAGGCACCATAAAAAGAAAATTATGTCCCACAAATGGTGTAAATGGTACTAGTACGTATGTTTCCATTATTTAGATTATGTACTAATGGGCATTTGGTGCCCCATGAGTCGGAGAAACGAGATGTGTTTTAGCCAAAAGATTAATTTATCCCCAAGTCATGACAGAACCGCCACCATAACTTTCCCTACCAATCATTATACATTCTGCAAAACATTCTCCAGGTCTTCTTCATACTCTAATACGACTATTGGATTAATTTAGACCAAATGTGGATTCATCTGAAAAGAAAACTCTTTTCCAGTCATAGGCGGTCTAATGAATTTGATTGCGGGCAAATTGTAACTTCGCTATTTGGTGATGTGGTAGCAACAAGAACCCATTTGCCGGTCTTTTGCTGGTTAAATAGTTTTCTTTCAGTCGCCTTAGGAGTATTCACTCACTCACTTTAACATTTCTGGTAATATAAACCTCATTCCGGAGCTGTGGTGCATTTAAACGTTTTATAAACAAATCAACTCAATAATAAAAAACTAACTTATAAACATTTCTTAAACAGTACAAGCCAAATGTTCCTCAAACAATTAAAAAACTAGCAACACCTTTGACAGTTTGACTTTTCACTACGACAATATGTAAGTCAGTCACTGCATATAAATCTTACCTACTTTGTTATAATATTTTTAGGAAACTCTTCGCTATTAATCAGATGGCATTACCATCATCCACTCGTTAACAAACATATAAAAATTTTATTAGGTTATCATGCTCTTAAAACATTGTGCATAAACGGTTTTGACTTTTAGCTAGTTTGGAAAATTATTAAATCTTAGATATATGTTAGAGTAATTAACGTAAAACCCCGTATAAAGACGTGATGCCCGAGTAGGCCCGCGCATGACCGACGAGACGATGACGCATGTCACGATGGCGCAAGGGAGAAGGGGCATTCAATAAGTAGCTTTTGACATGATTGCGTCAATAAATCATTAAAGTGTGTTTCTCTGACTTTTATTTAGGGTAGAAACCCCAACGTGATAAGTTATGCTTACATATATACTTTTTAATTAAATGTTCTACGTTACAACGGTACAGCTATGTCTAATCTACATAAAAGTACAGAAAATCGTGAGAATAGTAGAAAAATGTAAGGTTATGTTTTATTGTCATAATTTAAATGTTTAAAAAAAATCTTATTTGAATTTCGAATGTCTGCAATTTTCATGCTGATTCATTAATCCCCTTCTTGGTTCGTCTTTATCATTTTCACAATTAACCACTGAATAATTGCTTTTCATTTAATTTTGTCGTAAAAATGTATATGTAAATATGCAGTCCTACAAGTAAATATTTATGTACATTAATAGGTAATGTTATGTTACTAGGAGTATTGTAGTAGTGTAGTAGTGTTACTAGGCTATCATTATATGTTTCGCCCAGTTTGCACAGCCGAACAAATAAAATATTTTTAATTCTACTATTTTAAAACTTCATTATTTTTTGCTTCTTGCGAAATAGGACTGACAGCAGTAATATATCTAACCTAACTAAATTAATGAAAATTTAACTTTCGATGTGACAGTAGCAATATCGTAATCAGTTTGTCCAACAGTACAATATTAGCTTATTAGAGGTTTCATAGGCGTACATATTTTCAAAGTTATTTAATATAAAGTAAAAATTAGTCAACAGTAAATTTATAAAATGTTCATAAGCTTATTAAAAGATGTGCATTAGTTTATATTATCGAACTAGTAAAAAATAGAGATAATCAAGTTTATATTTTTTCCCCATTATAATTTGAGCAAGGGCATTAATGTTTGTGAGCGTTCGTGTAGGTTCGCTTCGTTAATTTATTTCAGAACGATTCGATTACATCCTTGTACTGTACTCATGGCGCACCTTATCGAAGACACAAATTGTTTCCAATCGGCCAAATAAGTCATCATACTTGATAATCACATCTCGTTTGATTCACAAGAAATAGTTGTACTACTGGACCGTTTCATGGATGTTGCCATATCAATATTATCAATGTGAAGTTTCCATTTCTGACACACATGTCAACTTTAGTTATATTGTGACGTGCATCGGAAATTTTGTTGTATAGTACTAGGAAGTAATAGAAGTATCGTGTATGACGTGCATTGGGTTTAGTAAATAGATGATAGCCTTAGTTATTACAATAGACTAGCAATGATGTCGACACACCAGACTAGGGAGCAATGAAAAAGTCAATACTATTGTGAGCGTTTTTTCATCCTTCTAAAAGCAGGAAGATGCTTAGACTAATTTCATATTTTGATTAATCTGCTCACATGATTCTGCTAATCAAGATAATATATAAGAAATTAACCGACTGTTAAGCTGGCGTGGGAAGATGAATCTGATCACATTCTATTCTCATTGTTCCGACTTTAAGCGGATTTGTAGGAGTAAAAAACTACTTGTTTTTTCCCTAACTTACCCTCAATGCTGCCAAATTTTCTTTATATATTGTCGACTGATCGTTCATTTTATACTTTGAATTGGGGATTTCATTCAAGTTCTATATTAAATTTCTATTTTACTCTAATTTATTTTGGTCCGCTAAAATTATTAGAAAACTGCACTGAACCCCATACGTATGCAATTAAGTAAAATATAAGCAAAAAGTCTCTAATTTAGACAATTCTTTTTTATCTACCGTTAAATTCCATGTTGGTAGAACTTGGTTTTGAAGTAACGAACATATGTAATTTAATTGTGACATAGTCCTTTTGGATAAATTAAAACGTTTCAAATTAAACTTTACCCTGATTGTTTCTATAAATTATTAAAGCTAATAATACACAAATACTCTAATCTCTAATAAAAAATTTCTTTATTTCAGAAGAATTTTTTTTTTTTTTTTTTTTTTTTTTTTTTTTTTTTTTTTTTTTTTTTTTTTTTTTTTTTTTTTTTTTTTTTTTTTTATTATATCTTATTTGTTAGCAATCAAAACACAAGGGTTCTATAAGCTAGTTAGCTGGCTCAAGAGCAGACAGGCTCCTATTGGCGTGGTGAGGTCTTCTCCAGTGATACGACCCCTTTAATCGTTTCTCAGATCAGCTGGCCAGTTCCTTTTGAGTCTCCTATCGGCTTGAAGTTCTAATAGAGGTTGGAGTAAGGGGTTACTGTGTGATTCCAGTCCTTCATAGTGTTTCGTACTTTGTTCGGTAATCACATCCTGTACGAACGGGATTCTCAGGTCTTCATGGAGTGTTAGGTTTGACACATACCAAGGTGCATCAGCTATCATACGTAATATTTTGGATTGGCTTCTTTGTATTATGGTTGTATTTGACTTGCTCGCGCATCCCCAGATTTGGATACCATACGTCCAAATAGGTTTTATGACAGTTTTGTAGATGAGAATTTTATTTTCTAAGGTCAGCTTCGATTTTCTACCGATTAGCCAGTTTAGATCTTTTATTCTTAGGTCAATTTGTTTCCGCTTCTTAAGTATATGTTCTTTCCAGTTTAGTTTTAACTCAAGGTTTATTCCTAGGTATTTGGTGCTAGATGATTGAGGAAGTTGACTATTGTTAAGTGAAACTGGAGGACACTGGTCTTTTTTCAAGGTAAAAGTCACTTGAACGGATTTTGATTCGTTCATTTTAATTCTCCACTTATGTGACCACGTCTCGATTTCATTTAGTTGTACCTGAAGAATCGTAGATGCTGTAATTGGATTTTCGTCAGCTGCAAGGATGGCGGTATCATCTGCAAACGTGCCAGTGATAGTTTCATTATTGGTTGGTAGATCTGCTGTATATAGCACATACAGTAGTGGTCCAAGAACGCTGCCCTGTGGGACACCAGATTTTATTGGAAAATTATTGGAATAACTTTCATTCACTCTTGTTCTAAATTCTCTCTCACTTAGATATGATTTTAACAGTTTCAGATAAGTGATAGGAAGACATTTCTTGATTTTGAACATCAGGCCTGCATGCCAAACCTTGTCGAAGGCTTGACTGACATCTAAGAAGGCAGCTGTGCAGTACTGTTTATTTTCCATTGCCGTGTTTATGTAGTGTACTATTCTATGAACCTGCTGTATCGTAGAGTGCTCCTTTCGAAAGCCGAATTGGTGGTTAGGTATCCATTCCTCTGTTTCAGGGTCTGAGTTGATTCTTTGTAGCAGTAGTCTTTCAAGTATTTTGGATACGATTGGTAGTAGGCTTATTGGCCTATATGAAGTAACTTCATTTGGATTTTTGCCTTCTTTTGGGATAAGTATTATTTCAGCGGTTTTAAAAAACTTTGGCCAGTAGTTTAAGCGTAGAATGGCATTAAAGATAAGAGTAATGAGTATAATTCCTTTCTCTGGTAGTTCCTTAATCATCGTAGGTGTTATTTTGTCCAGCCCTGGAGTCTTTCTAGTGTTTAAGTATTGAATTTCTTGTTGAACTTCATTTTTGGTTAGTGGTCTGATTACTGGTATGTTTGTTGGAATATTATTTATGTCTCTTTCGATTTTAATATCTGGAGCGTCGTCGTTGTTGGGAGTAAATACTTGAGCTAGATGTTCGGCAAATAACACTGTTTTTTCCTCATCACTTCTGGCCCACTGGAATGTTGCTCCCCGTTCATTTCTAATTGCAGGTACCTGAGTCTTAGGTTTTTTGGAGTTTTTAATTGGTTTCCATATTGAGTTGTCGTACCGATTTAGATTCGTTATGTAGTATGTAAATGATCTTTCTTGTGCTTCTTTAAGTTTAGATTTTAGTTGATTGCTTAGTCTGTTTAGTATGGTCTTGTCTGATGGGGCATGGGTTTGGTGCCATTTGGCCCTTGCTTTTCTTTTTTGAGCTACTAGCTTTTTAATTTCAGTTGGGATGTAGTGAGCTTTGTTACCTGTTTTGGTTGCAGGCGTGGCATTTTGTGCGGCATCTGTGAGGGTATTGTTTAAGGCTGTTAGTGTTTCATCTATCTCCCTTGTTGTTTTAAGGCTTACTTGGAGACTGATGTCCTCTTCTAGTTTGGTACGGTATTTTTCCCAGTTAGTTCTCTTGTTATGCAGTCTTGGTGTTGTCGTTTTGTAGATTATAAAGCTGCTGATAGTTGCTATAATTGGGGAGTGGTCGGATGAGAGGTCATAGCTTGGTGTGACTTCCATGTAAGCAGGAGAGATACCCTGAGTGATAAATAGATCCAGCAGGTCAGGTGTTTTATTTGGGTCTGTTGGCCAGTATGTAGGGGTGCCTGTTGATAGAGGGTGGTAATTTTTTTCGTGTATTAGACTTACTAGTTCTCTGCCTTTCGTGGTTGTAAGACGAGATCCAAATAATACATATTTGCTGTTAAAGTCTCCCCCTGCAATGAATTTATGTCCTAGAGTATCTAAGAAGTTTCTAAAATCTTCTTTCTTTAAGTTGTAACGGGGTGGACAGTAGACTGCTGCGACTGTTAATTCGTAGGACTTCATATTAACTTTAATAACTGTGGCTTGCAAGCAATTTTGAGCATACTTTGGTAGTTCTACATGTTTTACAGTATTTTTTATCAGGATAACTGATCCAGCATGGGCTGTATTGTCTGGGTGGTTTGAGGAATAAGTTGTGTAGTGAGGTAACCTGAAGTAAGTTTGAGTTGTAAAATGGCTTTCACTTATTAATAGAATGTTAATCTTATTGTGAAGTAGAAATAACTCAACTTCGTTTTTGTGCTGTGGAAGCCCATTGGCATTCCACTCTGCTATTTTAATGAAGCTATTGAATTTTTGTTATAAGCGTTGTCAGCATGTTTAGGACCATGCTGTTTTGCTGTATTAGTTGTTGAAACATATTTTTGAATTCCTCTAGGAATTTATTCATTATGTCGTTAATGTTTGTTTGTTGTTCACTTCCATTTCTTACTGCATTAGCATAGCTCTTTTGTTGTTGTTTTGGATAATGGGTTTGAGGCACTGATATCGTTGTATGCTCAATAGGTCTGGTTATTATAGTGGCGTTTTGTTGTATATTCATACGATTGTTGGCATTGTTTGGTTTAAGTAAATTATGGTAGAACTCGCATCCCTTGTAGTTGGCTGGGTGGGCACCATTACATAATGCACACCTAGCAGGCGTATCTTTACTTTTTTTGCAGACTGTTGTATTGTGTGCTCCACCACATTTGACGCACACAAATGGTCTGTTGCAGTATGATTTCGAAGATGAAGGAAATTTTTAAACTCATCGGTATATTAATGATTACATGTAGCTATAAAAAACTCTGAAACTGGTTCTGATAATTATTACGGTGGTAATTATTTAAATGAAGGAAAGGGTTTTGTTAACTCTTTATAGGAGATTGTATCTTATTCTCATCAAGTAATATTGTTAATTGGGGAATTTCTCTCTAAAATTGTTTTCAAGTATTCCAATTTTAAACCATCCAAATATATTAATGAGCTTCGATCGGTGATTTAATGAGGAGTGAAAGTTAACCACTTAAATCCCAATTTTGGATACTTTGAAAAATAAAACGTTGCTATATTGGTTTACTGATCAATAAGTGTTCCAAAAATAGCATTTCTCAAACAGGAAGAACTTCGCAAAAAGAATTACTTGAAGTTTAATATACGCACTGTCATTAGAAGTGGTACTTACAACTAGAAAGAATAATTTCGTGAACTTGATTTTTGGCAACAGAATGACTATATTTGTTGTGATAACAATATCAACGTTTTATCTGTGACAAAGCTTTATCTTTTAAGTTTATGTTGAAGAAACCGATTTATGAAAGCTGACTAGTACACATTTTTTTAGTTATTACGCCTCTGTCTACTTGTGGTAAGCCTAACAAAATGCCTCAGGTTCGAAGATATGAAAATTATCATCATTTTAGCGATTTTGACAGGAGTAGAATTGTTGTCTATCGAGATGTTGGTTTGACTTTTGCGAATACAATGACGGTAATGCGTGTGTATCGTGTGTGGACAGAAAAAGGTAGAGGAACAAGAAAAAAACCCGACAGAGTGTCAAGATAGGTGCTTCAGATAACTACTACTATGCGTCCAATCGCTGACCAATGGTTTGGAAAAGAAGATAGACCTATTACTATGCGTACACTATATCGTCGCATTTGAGCCTTCGGACTTTTTTCATAACGTCCACGTTTAGTGCTTCTTGTGACTATGGACCACCGTCATCAATCTTTGAACTGGTGCATTGGAAAGCAGAATGGCATAATGTTGAGGCAGTATGACAGCTGCGCATAATGTTGCTGATTTCCTAAAAACTACTTTACTGCTTTATCTAGATGGCCGTGCACACGTCCTTTTTCAGCAAGACAACTTACGTCCCCATACTGCTCGTCCAATTATGCACTTTTTCCAAGAAGCTGGCGTTAATATTTTGCCGTGGTTATCTTGTTCGCCGGATTTAAATTCCATCGAACATATGTGTGATATGATGGTGAGGGAACTCTCCACTTTGCACCATCCTCCACAGACTCTGGAACAGTTAATCCACGAAATTCAACGTGCTTGGAACGAGATGACACAAGCAGACATCGACCATTTCATTTTGCCAATGCCTAGACTAATTTTTTTTCGGATTACATGTTAATAAAATGTCTTACAAATCGTTTCATTCTTGATGTGAGACTAACACATTGCAAAAAAATCAAGTTCAAGAAATTAATCCTTTTAGGTGTAACACTTCTAATGTCACAGAGTAAATTATGATGTGTAATCATAGACATCAGAATATGGAGAGTGAAGGTAATTTAATGTGACGGTTAACTTTAAATTAGTAAAATTGCATATCTTTGTCATGATGATGTAATCAAATTTGACATCTTACATATAAAAGGAAATTGATTTTTTTACTGATACACTTTTTGTGTGTTCAAGAGAATTAAGTACATCTAAGTAGAGTATGCGTTAAATATACTCTCCAAGAAATGGCCTCAAAAGATTTAAAATTTTAATTAATATCGTTAGATATTAAATTACCTTGTAGTCAAACATCAGTCTCGATGCTCATGGCGTTGATGTTGTTGTTGTGGCGCGGGTTGCAGTTCTGTTTTTGGGACAATTGATCGCGTGTCACCATCAGTCCCTCTTCTAGTTCCACCAAGTCACTCGAAGACTCGCTGAACGAACTCTTCTTCATGTGCTGCCCTAACGTGCCCGGAAGGTACGGACAGCTGGTCACATGGTTGAAGTTTTGTGACTGCATTTCTTCCTGTATAACAAAAATTTACATATATAATTTTGTTTATAGTTCAAATTTTTTCAATTTATTTCGGTAAAGGGGTAAAGTCACACATGATGAGTCATTGGTCAAACACAACCTTAAAGATGTATATAAAAGTGTATGTTATAAAACTACAAAACAGCCTTTCATTTTGTAGAAGATCTTACATTCAGTGTTAGATAGATAATGTAAATATAGTTCTAGTTATGAAAATTTTAACAAATTGTATTAATTTCAATTTATTTATAGAAACATTGAGGATCAAAATTAATTTTTAAAAGTGAAGTGAAATAAACCACATATTACGCGCTGATTTTATCAAATATGCGGAACGAGGTGGGCTAAATAAAAGTTAAGTGTTATATATACTATATAGGTCTATAGTGGTAGTGAAAGGAAATAATTTCTTGACATTTAATTATGCTTATGACTGTAAATAATATCGGAAATTTAAATGTACTCATATATATGAAAATTGTAATTAATTAACCAAATTAATTATTTAAGAAAAGTTTTATTTCTGTAGTGTTTTCTGAACTTATATTTTATTTATTACTTGAGTCTATGATTTGGCTCCCTATTTCGATTATAGTTCAGTTTAATCCCGAAATTTATTCATCATTTATTAACAAATTTTCTAAATTTAAAATACATTTTACAGTTTCTAACACGCTATATTTGATATTTAAACAGCCATTGTTAACAGATTGGTTAACGATAATTATAGATGTTATAATTAATGTTGATTTCTTCTTCCCATACCGATTTAAAAATATATTACCCTTTTTAACAGATATTTTTAGCGTTAATAATTCTTGAATTTGAGTAAGTAAAGGGATTTGAAAAAAACTGTGGTGTTTACTTATTTCAGTAATATGAAAAAAATCTTTAACAAAATCATAGGTTATAATGTTAACTTGAAGCGAAATCTTAAATACGTCCTAATAAAATTGCAGCTAACGACAAATAAATATTAGAGGGAAATACTGTGGATAATAATATTACGTCCTCCTTACAGATATGTGAGCCCCAAGCATTTTTATTGTATATCTGTAGATACCGTTTTGACAAACAATAAATGTTCTTAGTCTTATTGTACTAATGAGAGTGAAATAGCACTTTTTGATGCACAAACCTAAAAACTATTTTGCAAAAAATAATAAGGAGTAGAAAGTCACTCATTTTAAGGAAACAAGTCCTACCAGTATTTTATATTTATTATGCTTCTTTTTTGATAACTGAAAATCATTTGACAGCATCAACTTGTTATATTTACAAAAATATTATTACAGACATAAGTAATGGAATAAACAAAAGTTGTAAAGAACAGAAGGAAATAGTGGTAATAGCTCCATTTTAGAGACAAATATTACTATTATAAAAGCTCTTCCTTTAGGAGAGAATCTTTAGTTATCACCAAGCTGATGTATTTTATTAACCTATTTACAAATCGTACAAACTGTATTCTTTTATTTCAGGCATAGGATTCAGCTACTAAGCATGATTCAATAACATCACGCGTTCCATACTACAATGAAATAAGTTATGCATAGTAGAGCATAAAATTTTATTTAGTAATGATCAATTAATGAGGGAGTTTGATTCCATCATCTCTAATTTTTATTTAAAAAACACGTAAATGGGAAATTTAGTAAACAATATTATCTAAACATTTCTGTTTTTACTACTAAGTGACTATAATGAAAGGGAATACGTTATGCTGAAAATAAACTTTTATTCCAAAATGAAATTTTGAAAAGTTCTAACATAAAACCCAAAATAACAAAAGCTGTTCAAAAAGTAGGATTCTCGTAAATTATAATATCCTAACCAGTAGTGGAAACTTCTTGTGTTTGTGAGCATTTTGACTCATATTGTATTGATCACATTTGTAATTTTAAATCTGAATTGGTCCAGATTTTCTATAACTATAAATGGAGTTTTTAATTTATTCAAAGAAAAAAAAATCCATTGGTACTAGGTTTGGATATCTGGCAAGCCATTTTATATTGCTTGTCTCGCTCAAAATACGATCTTGGCAAGTATTTGTTAAAAAAGTCTCTCACGATTATTGCACTGTGAATTGAACATCTATGGCTTGGTACTACACAATGTCAATATTTACATCAGGTAAATTTTGAATAATTGAAATGGCTTCTGCTCGAAAGATACGAACATACATCTCAGCATTCCAATTTCTCTCAATGAAAATGGGGCCAATTATGTGGTTTCCCAAAATGCAACTTAGATATTAACTTTTACATATCGTTGGCTGTTAGTTACAATAAGATTATTTTCCCAGTTAGCAATATTACGTCTTCATATTGAAAATAAAATGAGGGCATATGTAATTTTTAATAAAATTGTCATCATGATATATTTTTCGTAACATTTTCACAAAATTCCATCCCGCGAAGCTGATCCGCAGCAAATAATTCTTAAAACCATAATGTTTTTAACAACATTCAGTTCCTCTGCAATAGGTTTGCTACTTTTTGTGTCATCTATATCAATAGCACTACAGATCTTAGTATAATGTCTACTTTTATTTTAGATATATTTTTTTTGTGTAATATTTTGAATACTTTGTAAACCGTAAGAATTTTCAAAACTATTAATAATGTCATAAATGGTTTGTCTGTAGGCCTTGGGTCTATTTTCGAACATAACTGAAAATAATTCCATACATAGTTGTATAGAATTGCCTTGATAGTACCATTTTATGATCTGAGCTTTTTCTGAAGGCATCAAAACATTATTAAAAGTCAAATTAACATTTGTATTTCGTTGCTATTCACTAAATATCGGATTATTGAGAATCACCTCTGAACCGAAGTTCGATTCTCGAATCTCAAGATAGAGAGTTGCATCGAAGCCATATTGTACGTTGGTGAGCATAACATCTGAATTCTTAATATGGTTATGTTCAAAATAAAATTACAGCTATATAACAGTCGACAAATGTTAAGATTACCTTATGAAAAGGTGGACAGGAAATGTATAGATGATATCAAATTATTTGACAAATCTCTCATCACAGCTGATAATCGTTAATAAAGAGAGTGGCTCCTAATGGGCTTAAACTCGGACAAAAGACTCAGAAAATTCCAATGTACTTAACTATTCTATAAAAATTGAAAGTAAACAGAATGTTTTAGTTTAGTCGATTAACTACTCAGTAAGAAAGAGAATCTATTTATACGGAGAGCGAAAGTACTACTTCAATAAATCTAAAATTTTAAATACAAAAATTGAAATATTGTACGTAATATAGGGAGACCGTGTTTAGGATTCATCATCAACACTTGCTTTTTTCGACTTAAAGCACTAGTCCCCTTAGAACTTCACAAAACACGTCTATACATCTAGAAACACACCACCTATAAATACGTTCCTTTTTTCCGATTAGATTGCATGAAACAAGGGGAGGAACAAATCAAAACTACTTTGGCAATATTGCTTTTGTGATATACACATCGGCTGCAACACTGCACAAGTCCGATTCTAATAATCACAGCCTTAATGGTAATACAATTTTAAAAGCTACAACAAATATTTGCCGGCTTTTTCGAGTCCAATTCAATTAACAATGAAAACATGGTTTCATAAAAACGCTCGAATTAATTTTTGTCACGAAATCATGAGCGCATAGGACGATTGATTTCGTCTGAAAATTTTTCATATATTTTCATGAAAACAAGAACATCAACAACAAATTGATAGTAGGTTTTTAAATTCGCGAACATATTGATATTTTTTAGACAAATTTTGAATAATTGAGTCTTAGTCATTAAAAAATACAGAGTAAAATATTTTAGAAAAAAAATATAATATAGATTTTATTATTTTCATTCTCCATGTAAGTATTTTTATTCACACACTCCATGGTTACTCAAGAACTTTAAGTTTAAAAAATCTGCATAAAAGGGGTGCGTATTTCTTTTTTTGTTTTGATAGCTTTTTTGTCATTTGCTCTGGCATTTAAAAGTATTTTAAAAAGGAAGATATGTCTCCCTCTTTCGTGTACAAATCATCTGCATCTTTCAGGTTTTGAATCGTCTTATTATCTCAATCCGTTTTCGAAATATTTCTCATTTATTTAAAAAAAAATGCACTATACAGACGAGAAAAGTACAATATTTACTATTTAGATGAAACTTTGTGTGACACCACTGAATTCTTTAATAATCTAATAATCACAATAGAAGAAAATGTGTTAATGTTCCTCCGTTCAGAAACAAAAGAATTTGGATTATTCATTGAGGAAATCCATCTGCTTGGATTGAAGCAGAATTACTTTTGTCGGCAAAACAGATAAAAAATTGCAATTCGGACTGTCATCAGTATGTACTTAGTTCGTTACATGAAAAGTGGTTTCAAAATTTGATGAATAATGTAATAATTATGAAAAACGCCTCCTATCATTCCAGGTAATTAGATAAAAAACCCAATTCAAACTCGAAAGCAATTTAAATTCAAGACTTTCTGCACAAACAAAATTTATATTTCGAGAAGAATTATACTGAAGACCCACTTTTAGAGGTACTCATAATCAAAAGATGTAAGCCACAGGATGTTGTGTTTATAATTTCAAGGAGAAAGTGTTACAACCTGTTTTAAATCCTATTGAACTTCTGAAGACCCGGTTAAAAAAGAATGTTTGTCAACCTAATAATTCATACAAGGTGAAATCAAATATTATAGATTTATTCAAAACAAAAGTGAATAATATTAGTTCGGTAAATTGATCCAATGCAATTAATCATCCGAAATAGATTGGAGAAACTTATTTAAAGACAGTACTGTCAATACGGCTCTAATTTATTGTCTACATTTAATAGTTTGTTTCGGTATTATGTGGTTTAATCTGCTACTTAGACAACATAAGACAACAAGTCGTTTGCCAAATAATTTAAAATCCAGTATACCACTGCGCAACATTCTTTTCTCCACTTTACTTCCCACCCAACTAACTAGCACGATGGCTTAAAGAAGTATATACAGGGTGCTGCATTAGTGCGTCGAAGTACGATTAGTCCGCTATTATTGAAGTTACGAAAAAAAAGTTTTTACAAGAAGTGTAGACAGTCTTAAAATTCACATTTTAAAATTAGTCCCAAATATACAGTGTGTTCAGAAACGCAGTGCTAGACAAAAAAATTTTTAATGGAACACCCCGTATATTTTCACATTATTTTAAAAATCTTGCCGAGCTAATTTCAACGATGTATCACACTTTATATCTATTATGTTTAATAAAGGATCTACAGCCATCTGAAAACCACATATTTTTGAATTCAGATGTATGTAGCAGCCAAACCGTTGGAAATCAATAAAAACGGCTTAAATATCCCTTTCCTAAATTTTCTAAAGTTCTATGCTATGGTATTAAAAAATATTTGATACAGAGTGATCAAAAATTTCAAATCCCATCTGATTTGCGTTCCTAAACTCACTGTATGTATATTTGGTACTAATTTTAAAATGTGAATCTCAAGACTTCGAGCACTTTTTGTAAAAATTTTTTTTTCGTAACTTCAATAATAACGGATATGTCGTACTTCGACGCACTAATGCCGCACCCTGTATGTACTGTATAAGAGCGGCCTAATTTATTTTAGTCTTCTATGGTGATTGTCTTAATTTCTATAGAACTATTCCATATACATCTCAATAGTAAAAGTGGCAAACTAGTTCCTTAAATGTTAGAGGCAATTTTGAAAGAACAAAAATAGGTATTCTCAATTATTGGGATATTCTGGCAATGACTGTACATTAGAAGTCGTCGTTTTTTACGTACCTGATCCGTTTCACGATGGTAGAAGTAATTGAAATTTGACACTATAACAGGCACTGGCAATGCAATGGTCAGTACACCAGCAATCGCACAAAGCGATCCCACGATTTTTCCCCAGACTCCAACAGGCCTGCGGATAGAAAACAATAGTTAAACAACAGGAATGTTTAAATTTGATATAAGTCCAACCAAATTGTGCTTTTTTGTTAGATTCGGGTAACAACATTATAAAAAAATATATATTTGTATTCAAATATTTCTTTCTTTCATAGGGGTATGAAATTATTAATTAAAAACCTTAAAAATTAATTTAGTATAATTATTAAACTGCCCTATTTTTTTTGTAAACCTATAGTGGGAGATTTTTTAAACATTATACCTCACCAGGAATTATCCAAATCAGAAACACGAGAAAATGATATATGATATAAAATATTAAACCATTTTAGATACCTACCACAAAAATATTTTTTTTATTATTACTTTCTATTATAAACCTAAATGAATACTATTATTCAATAATAATCAAGTACGATATTCGAAGAAGAAAAATTTATCCAATTTATATTTTGTTATATTTCATTATCGTTCATCACTTTACTTTGAATTTCAAATGTTAACTATATCATTTTACTTTTTAAAACTCACTGTTAGTATTACTTTATTCGATGTACTTCATTCAAGGAGGTATTTAAGAATTAACTTCGAATAATGTGATTAATTTTTTTTAATTGTCACAGTAATTGTAGCAGCCTGCTATTTAAATAAAGGAATAATTAAATAAACAAATTTTAACAAAGAAACCATAAATATACAGCTTTTTAGTAAACTAAATTGTAATTAAAAGAAATATATTGATGAGTGATAAATGAAAGTTGACGCATACAACAGAATGACTCTAAAGCTGATGAAACCAAATAAAAAAATAGCGCTGTGCAGTAATAATTAATATGCTATCAATCATATACTTTGCAACAAGACAAAAATTAATTATAAATTATTGTTGACTTTGTAACATTTGTCTAATTTTATTATATATTTTATTTTATTATAATAATTTCAAGATAAGTTTATACAAACTCAAACTACCTTAATAAATGACCTGCATTACGGTTATTTAATGAATTTTGTAAAAAATATCTCAATAAGACGTTTATTACTACATTTACCAAAATATTTTTTTTCTAGATAAAATTCTAGATAAAATTTAACGACAATAAGGGAAACATTGTTTTATTCTGTATTGAGTTTAATGGTATAATATAATTAATTAAAAAAAATATATTTTTAACTTGAAACAATTTTTTTATAGTTTGCTTTTAATTTAAATCCTAAATACTTTTCATATAACACATTTTATTTAAGAATTCAAATAAAATACATGATTAGTTCGTTCATTTATTTATTTTTATTTGGAGAAATAAATCTATTAAACATTAAGGAAATTAGACCCAAGTGAATATTTGGTTGGACTTTTCCATGTTCTCGTCGTAATAAATATGTTATAAGATCATTTCATCAGAAAGGATATGTAAGGGATAAGGTTTAAACTTAAACATGCTGATCGAGCACAATTGCATTTAAAAACCATCGCACTAGACATTACTGATTTCAATCGGATTAGGTAGAAAGCGCAGATAAAACAATGCTCAAACATGCAGCTCCATTTACAACAAATACGTAGGCAACTAAAATTCAAAAACAAATTATTCACGAGGATTTATAATATAGTAATAGTCCTAGTGATTAAACATATTTAATTAAACTCAAATAAAATGGAAATGAATTAATATTTAATATTATTAAAATATGTCAGAAATTCATATTACCTTCTTTTTGTGACGAAGCTTCATTACTATTAAGAGATTATATTTTAGTTTTATTCTCAAGATTGGAACTAATTTACATATGATGCATTTTAATATGTAATTATTGGTCTGTAGAATATTTTGTAATTATCAGAGGGGGAGGTTTACTGCGACATTCCAGGACCGTATTTTAATGCTATATCAATAGTTCAGAGCCTTGAGCCTTAAATATACAGATAATATTATAATTGCAAATACGCAGGATGTAATATCTCTATCCACTTTTCAGGAAGAACTAGCCTTTATACACGAGAATTTCAACATAATCCTCCCAGCTATAAGAAACTTCAAAAGAATCTCGTTAATGATCCCCGACAATACATTTCACAATTAAATATAGATATTGCTGAGAAAAAGAAACTAAATGCATTTTTAAATAGTTTTAAATAGTAAAGATATGTGTGTTAATCAAAGTATTAATCTGGAAAATTTAAGGCATTATAATTACAGGTATTATTGCTTTTAAAATAAGAAATGATAACCAATACGGTAGACAAATAATTTTTCATAACTTATCATTGGAATTTATAATCATTTTCAATAGACTAAGTATTATTTCTTAATATTTTCTTACTATTTTTTTCATGTTTAGTTGGTTTGTAGCATTTTGCAGTTCAATTATTTTATTGCAAAAAAAAACATTACTAATTATTTCATATTATCTTCCTCTCTCCGCCTCTGACAACTACGAAATATCATAGTAAGTTGCGCTCTCTGTTCGTTACATACAGTTAAGTAGATTAATGCACACAATCTATAAGTTATTTACCTCGTCTTTTGTAATATCTTAAGACTAAACAAAATTTAATTTCCCATTCAAATGATTTTATTACTATAAAGTAATTTTTATAACTCTATCACTAGGACTATTTAGTGCAGTTAATGTGTTTTAGTTGATCGGCATGAAAACTACGTTGATATATTATTTAAATAATGTGCATGTAAGTGTGATTATTTGTTTTTACTGAAAAATAATAATAAAATAATATTTGGTTCGTTTAAAATTATTGACATATTTCTACTTTATGAAAAAAATAATATAAATACAAGCAATTTAAAATTACAATCCAATTGAGTTTATTAGAGAATAAAAATATTATAATATTTAAAAAATGGATAATAAAAAAATTAAATATATTCCTTCCGTAAAGAATTACCGTTATTAAGAAAGTATTTTACAACTCAAATATTTTCGACTTTTTTTACTAATAGTTATATGACAAATCTACTATTTTCCCAGAATAGTTTGTTCCCATATTTATTCTGGAACAGTTGTTCCATTCGCAACTCATATCTTATTGCAAAAGCTATAAAAGGTACTAAAAATGTAGGGAAAATTACTATTTTATAAAAATAAATACAAATCCTATTTATTCATCTAGTTGAATAAACTCTTACTTTTAGGTTTAATACGTTTATATCGTCTTTTTTTAACAAAAAAGGTATGACTCTATATTTGTATAAAAAATAATAAACTAATTGTTAACTTGCTAACGAACTTTTCTGGCAAATTTTAAAAAAATCAATAGTGATCAATGAAATGTCATTGTAAATTAAGTCATAATAGCATTTTACAAAAGCAACAAAAAATTAAAAACCGCTAATTTTATTGATAAGAGACAAATATTTTATACAGGTACAAAGAGTAAGTACTTTTGGATTGATTATTTGCATAGAATAACGGTAAAAAAATTTAAATAAATAGGATTATTATATATACAGTTGATGAGAAACATTTTTAAAAAGACCAAAATTATAAACATTAAAGGCTAAATAATAATTTCTAAAATCCATCACTATTTTCATGGATTCTGATCAATAAACATGGATTTGTTTAAATAGAAACTAAGCATTTTTTCATTCCACCAACTTTCAATCTATACAGGGAGGCCCTTAAAACCGAGCATCTTGATAACAGATTCTCTTGAATTGAACATATTTATTTTTGAAACATTTTGAAGCTTTATTTTATTAATTTCGTTTAAATGTGTATGTAATGTGTAGTATTTCTGTAATTGTAAGTAACTTCAATTCATTTTATAGTTTACTGTGATTAATTCACCAAATTGAACTAGTAATTTAATAAATTTGGTGCACCCTATCTAACCCATGTATTTTGAGTTAAATTATTACTTATGCTACATCGACACAGTAGATATTTTAATATAATATATTAAAATACACAATTACGATTTCAATTTAATATATCAAAAATATACAAGTAAATCTAACTTTTATACTGGATGTAAGACTACTTTCTATAAAAATGTTTGTATTTTTTAAAATGTGTAATTAATTTGTAAAATATAATACCGAATTGTGAAAAAAATGCATTTTTTGAAACTTACAAAAATACTTTGTTGTATGAAATTTATCATATGCTTGTGATTATGATATACTTTCAAGATGTTTTTCAAGAACACTATGTGTAAATAGAATTTGTAGTGGGTACTGTCAAAAAAATATCTAAATCTTATTAAGTTTTTATGTCAATTTTTATGGATTTTTTACCGTTTTATTGACTTTTTCGGTTTTACAAAGTTATTTTCATTTGTTATCCAAGTTTTTCTTGCCTACAAATTATATATCCGGTGGAAATACATTACTTTGGGTAGTTTTTCTACCCGTATCCAATGTAACCTGGTCAAGCCTTTACCAGTAAAATTGTGTTTTTGTAACCATCCTACGTGGTTTCTCCCCTCACCAAAGCTGAGACACTTAACGGGTTTGTTTACTATGTTAATTTTTTAATACGTTTTACAAGACAATGTTAATATCAAGTTAATTTAAACTTCAATTAATATTATTTTATTTAAGTGTCTAATTTTGTTAATAAGCTTGCGTCAAAATTTAATTTAATTTTTACCACTACTAAACCTATTTTTCATTGTATAATATTTTGTTTTATTTTGTGATAAGTTGTTGTGAACACTGTTTATTTTATATTATTTTATTGTTTAGTGCTTTTTGTATAGCAATTTTTTTCATCTTTTAGACCTGAAGATGGCTGTTTAGCCGAAACTAGTCGTCGTTTTTATTTTAAGTTTGAATTAAATAGCTGTGGTAAAGATTTTGGATGTTTATTAGAAGTTCTGTAATTATTAAATTTTGTTGTTACCAAAATCCATAAGGATAGTTAGGGGTTGTTATATTTGTTTCTGTCCAAAATTTAAGAGTTTTCCTTGAAATAAAATGATCAAAAGAATGAAGTTGCTGTCAATAATCTTATAACAACAAAAGCTCATCACAATAATAAATGTTAGAAATATGAACTGAGCTTTACTTAGAGCTTATTTGAAAGCAACGCCAAATTAATTTTGTTACTTTAATAATGCGTAATGAATAGACATACAGGAAGGCCCACCAAAGGCTCAAACAGTTCTTATTTTATGCCGAAAAAAACTAAATCAAGTAGATTTAAAAAAAAATTGGTTAACTACGAGATAATTTAAATTTGCAAAGTATATGCGAAACCAAATTCATTTCCTTTGCAACAAGATATTTTGAGGTAATATTTAATCAAATTTAAATAAATACATTATTTTCAAGAAAACGGTTTAAAATTAATTAAGAACTATAATTGCATCAATGGACTATAATGTATAGCAAAAAGCCATTTCAAAAATCTAGGCGGGAGGACACGAGGGGACATGACGGTTAATATATCAAAATTTATTTATCAAAATGATGAATTATTAAAAATGTGCTTTTAGCGGTAGAAAATCGATACCAATGAGATCCATTTATAATTTAATGATTCTTAATGCATTTAGAAACAAATTAATTTAGTTTTTACATACAGAGGTCTGATAAATAATTTTTTCCATAAATGTTAAATGTAAACATGTATTCATGATTATTTTGTTTATTAGTACCTTTATTTTCAACTAGAGAAATAATCTCGTGACAATAATGTGAAAAAGTGATTGAAGTGCAGTTAATTAATACATATTATTTAATTAGTAGAGTGAAGAAGAAGATATATTTTGTTGATAAACGATTTAAATAAAAAGTGCTTTGAAAAAAATGTATCTGATATCATTTCAATTTCTTAATTTTAATAATTGTGGTTTAATTAAACAGCAAAGTTTATGTTAGGTTTGTTTAAATGACTGTTAGTAACTATGTAAATAATTATATATTCTGATTGTTATAAACAAAACGTAACACGCTTTTTTAATTCCTTTTTAATCTTCGCTGTTAATTCAAATAGTTTTTAATTATCTAACTACTTTTGTCTCCATCAAAATTTATTTTATACTGTGTATTGTAGTCTAATTCCTAAAACGAATTTCAATATTAACAATTACATGAGAAAAAATTAAGGCTGATTATTTCTTCGTTAACAGGTCTGTTATAATCTACACATTAGGTAAATAATACACAATTTTTATTTCGTTAAGCTTAAATAAATTTGAAGTATTATTTAAAAGTTTTGTCACACATCGCATTTTTATAAAATGTTAGCTTAGTTTTATCCATGATTTTTTTTGTTTTTTAATATGATATAGAACAGTTGTTTGTGTACCAAAAATTAGAAATTTGCGACATGGATTGTCAAAAACAACTATTTGGCCGGATACCCAGTAAAATTTTTAGACGAGTGCTCCTGAAAGTTTAATAAATTAACTTTCTGTTTTAAGAGAATGATGTCGTAAAGTCGTTTATGAACGGATTCAAAAAATATTTTATCCAATAAATAGAATGCCATTATATACAAAAGGAGACTAATATCATTGTTTTAAAATAAATGTATAAGATATACAGTATGGTCCAAGTAAAAGGAATAAATTCATTATTTCGTAAATCGGCGATTTTAGGGGAAAATCCTGAAACCCGTCGATTTTTATTTTTAAATGGGCGCTTTCTCAGATCTCCTTTTTAATTTTGAGGTCATCTCTGTGAGCGTGATGACGTTATCAATAAAATTTTTAAAGAGAAAAGTGGGTCTTGCAATACATCAATTGAAGGCCTTTTAAATATCTATTAACCCATATCAATATGTCTAAGTAATTAATTTTTGTATGTTGTCAAAAAAATGATTTATTAAATTTTTAATGTTACAATAAATATTATAATTAAGTACAACCAAGTTTAAAGCAAGTGCTCAAATTGTTTACTGTCAGCTAAAATACAATGCGAAAGACGAGCAGAGAACTCTTCTCGAACTTTCGCTATAACTTCCGGAGTTATTTTTGCAATCTCAATGTGTATCCGGTCTTTGAGTTCATTAATAGTTTGTGGTCTATTTATGTACACTTTACTTTTCAAGTATTCCCATAAAAAGAAATCGAGATGAGTTAAATCAGGTGACCTCGGTGGCCACTCAGTTCCTCCTCTTCGACATATCCACCGATTTGAAAAGACGTTGTCTAAGTAGTTTCTCACCAAGACAGCATAGTGCGATGTTTGGGAACAACCAGTTTATTTTATGAATTATGAATATATTCCTTTGTTTTGGACCATAATGTAGATATATTTTTAAACAATGCTAATGTAGTTCTAGTTAGATTATCAACCAACAGATGTAAAGAAAAATAAAATAATATTTGACAGATAAATTTTCACACTCAAAACGAAGAATATCATTACCCTATGGAGGAAAGGAAAAAATCAAAGTATGCAATAGATGTGAAAATAAAGGTAAGTATAAAATGAGTAGATTATTTAAATTAATTATTAATTTATAGAATTGTGTTTGCATTTCTTATTCATTTTACTTATTCTGCTTAGTTAAATCATTAAGTTTTTAAACAATGGTAACAAATAAAATTGCTAGTTGGGTATCGCCTCACTTTGTCTTTCTGTATTTGATTTCATTTTGTTTCTTTCGAGAATTCATTTACTTTTTGAAAAAATATCTATAATTATTATTATTTTAGACTTAAAAATATTATAAATTTAATGCGATGCTATAAACTATAAAACAAATGAAAAGCGTTTGTTTGTACTAAACAAAATTAAAAATGGAAAAAATGTATTTACCGTGACAGTTCTGTATATACAATTAATTATTTTAGTCTCTAATTTTGTCTTTCTCATACAGTACGAAGAACTTCTCAAATTTCTATAGGGGTAGAAGAACTAATGCGTCCCAATATATCACTCACGCTAATTTAGAAGTTCTTCTTACTGTATATTTCGTGCCGTCTAAAAATAAAAATGATAAAATTGTGTAGTGTTTCTATGTTGCTTCTAAATCTATTTAGTAATAATTGTGTCTTTGATTAAATTTCAATTAATTCCTATTCCTAATATATCTAAAACTGAAAGTGAGATAAGTATACATTTTATCTACTTTCTCTGCCGAAAAAACTATTTTTTGCTAAAGAATCTAAGTGCAAGTTAAGTTATTATTTGGGATGAAATTGGAGCGAAATCTTTGATATTAAAAAACTTTTTTTTCGGAAAAGTATCAATAATATGAATTTTACAATTTTTCCTTTGAAATATATAAATTTAAACACAAATCTGTCTTTAAATCGTTAAGTTACTGAGAATGAGACAATAATACGAAAATTTTAAGATAATTGTTAAATATAACTGCAACAGTTTTGAATTTAATGTTATATACGTTAGTATAAGAAATTAAAGCATTCTTCCCAAATAATATGAGTAGAACTACTAGAATACTGAAGACATTTGTCATTTGGCTCTAATACTGCTGAACGAATTTAAATTCCCTTTTATCTACAATAAAATTTCTTCATCAAATACGTTATAATCAATTTACGATATTTAGATAAACTACTTCACAAATAGTTCCGTAATGGGGAAGATGAAGTATTAAAATACCAATAATATGTACACAAATCAGTTAAAGTTATCTGACATTATAGTTTGTGTAACTGACAATAAAACAGGATTACATGAAAAATTTGGAGAATTAACCACATAAGCAATAAATATAGGTAATTACATATATGTCACAATTATTACGAACGCTTTATAATCATGAACACACAACACGGATAAAATAACCAAAGCACAAAGAGCCAAGCAGATGCTACATATAGTACTAAAAAAGAGGAATAGTAAAAGGATATCAAAAAAGTCAGCGAAGTAAGTAGAAGTAAAGAATAGCATTTTTCCTCATAGACGTAATGACGTAAGGCAACTTTCGTATAAATAAAAACGAGGAAAATTATACGAAGGAAGAGTCAACTACTGTAGGAAGAGATCAGAGGACAATATAAGGAGAAAATACGTTTATTTCTTATTTGACAATTTTTCTTATTACCATTTTGAACTTAATTGCATTTTTATTTGCCTAACTAATTTTAATGTCAGCTACCATTAGCAATTTTTTTATAAATTTAATTTCGTTAATTATGTTGATGAAGTTATATTGTAAACTAAACGTTGGCTTTAAATTGTTCAACTAGTAGTGAATTTGAGTTTTATCAGGTAAAAAATCCGTTTAACAAATTCTAGTCTTCGTCATCCTAATATTTCTATTGTGCTTCTATGGGTTCCCATTAGGTGTTATCTGGTACCACAGTTTTAGTTGCAGACAATGTCCTGGTTACATGTACGTAGAAAAACGATCAGTCAAACATATCAATTGGCATCATAGAAAATTCTTTGGTCCTGATGTCGGACATAATAAGGAAGCAACATTGAGAGCACATTTAGAACTTTACGACATCAATAATAGGTTTTTGGGGGTTGGAATTGTGTAGTCTAATTGAACCGGACGCGTCCTCGGAGCAAAGAATTTTCTGGGAGGTACAGGCGTCGAAGAATAGAGGCCAAATCCGAATAAACTGAGCCCTTACACACAACTTTATGATAGCTGTTATTATATCAATAGTTTTGGCAAATTTTTTGTGTATGAATTTTTTCTGATAGAGAGTTTAGTTGTGTTTTAATTTATTTTATTAAACACCTTATTTTTCGTAGGAATTTTCAGTACCAATATGATACTAGCGAAACCCAATTCCTGGAGCCCAGTTTTGGACCTGGTCCTTGGGTTGGTGAGAAGGAAAATTGAGAAGTTGTATTAATTTTATTTTACGATTTAAACAAATATTTATTTTGTTATTATTGTTATTTTAGTTGACAAAATAATCTATATAATTTGATACTACAAATTTTCATCAAATTCCGAAAAATTCCGAAATTATTTTTATGTAAATAAGAGTTAAAATGAGCAGAAAAATTTTTCCTTTAATAATAATAGGGTCCATCACCACTTGTTTAATATTATATTTATACAAAAATCCAGCTGTTAAAATAATATAAACATTCTGTCAATATATTGAGAGAAGTATTTGTTTATGAACAAATTTTGTTTATTTAGTTTTCCTGTTAAAATAGTTCATTTTTAAGTTGGTTATTTACAAAAATTTTTAGTTGACGAATATTTATGAATTGTTTTAGTTTTACTGATAGATCTTTGAGAGAAGTGGAAAGTATATTATTTTTTCGGTTTGAAATATATTTGTTAATTCACAGCTTTCTCTGGATTATATTGAAATAATAAAATTACCAAGTTGTGTATTTCTAATAATTTAATTAATATTTGAATTTTGAAAACTTTTCTTAGATGAAAAGAAATTTTATGTTCAATAAATTTAACAAATTTCAAAAAGTATCCAAATTTGAAAATACTCTTTATATGCAGTGCCAATAATAAAACATTTTTACTTCAATAATATGTTTGTATTATATGAATGCCGATGTAGTAAATATTTTCCGTTAGCATTGAAGAAATTTTATAAAATGGGTAAGTAATGAGTTAGTTTTTGGTAGCCCTGTACACTGAGTATCGGAACATTCAGAATAGATGTTTGTGAATGTAAATCAGTCGTAGGTAAGAGTCCGTGATTATGAGTATATGAGAAGTGAAGTAGGGGTCTCATAGTCTGCATAGCCGCCACTTTTGATCTCTGGGGACACTACAGCTACGAACCAGGGTGACAATAAAATAAGCCCGAAAATCAAAAAGGTAGTCAAAATGTACAAGTTAGAAGTACAAGAAGAAAATTATAAGGAAAATGTAGTTTTTTATGATATTAAATTTAGGCCATGGTACCGAAAAAGCAAGAGGCTACCATTTATTGGTATTGGTATAAATGTAAAGATGCAAATAGCAAAGTTGATTCATTAGTGTATTTACCATGGCGCATTTTTTTAATTTACTATAAAATTAAATTCTCTTTAAAAACTACGATCATTTTTGTTTTATCTTGAGATAAGACTGCAAAATTTCTCAGTATTTATTTTTTTTATTTGTTTTATGTAGAAGATATGGCATATACTAAGGAGAAACATACATAAAACTGAAATAGAGATACATGATATAAATAGAATGATTCTAGCAAAAGCTGAGATCGAATGGAATAGATAAATAGAAAAAGAAAACTAGAGAAAGTGTGATATGGATGGAAAAATATACATTAAAGATAGAAGGAAGTACTATTAACTGCAACTAGACTTTGCACGTCTAGAAATAATAATAAGATATCTATGCTAGTTAAGAAATTTAATGAGAACGAAAAAGGATTAGAAGGTAGTTTTCATAAGTAGAAAAAACAAACATAAAAAGAACGATTGGAAGACTTATGAGAAGTAGGAGTGAGGCAGTCAAAAATCTAGTAGAACAGGGAGAGTAACATGGTAAAATATGGAAGAGCAAATAGAAATTGAGAACCATTTGGAGAAAGGGAATCCAACTCCAGTGTACCAATAGATATAAAAGCTAATGGAATTAAGTAAATATATAAACATATGTGCATGGTTAATGAGTTATTTAATATTAATTAGTTAATTAATATAATGGATATATCCAGACAAAAATATTTCGAAAATATTTTTTTTAAATCTTATTGTCCATGGCTGATATAAAATTAAAAAAAATATTTTTAAATATAAATATTTTTTAACTTTTTTTATCATCTTACTCGGTATTCCTAACCGTATCATCTTGTAGACTAATTTTTCGGCTTCTACAGTCTTACTTATTAAAAAAATAACAGAGCAAAATATAACTCTTTTAACCTTCTAAAGAATTCTAATAAAAATCTACAAAATTTCTACAATTAGTATTGGAAAAATTTACAACAGCATCCATTGAATTTCTATTCTACACTAAATTTTGCTATAAAATAGTGAGAACTAATAATTTTGGACTCAGTTTATGCGCATTTAACCTCCGCAGTGATAGTGTGATTCTTCCAAGCCTGACCTAGTGGTCATGGTGTCGCGGTGTATAGCTACGGTGGAAGGCAACTAAATTTGAATTAGGTTTGTACATCATACGTCATGTCGCCGTAGCCCACGGTCGTCATGGTGACCACTGCCCACCAGAACGCGTCTGGGATAGACTTGAAGAAGGAATTCTCGGAACCGGCTTCTGCGAAGTAGACAGCACTAGAGAACAGCACGACACCTGTAAGGAGGAGGACGGGTGAGTAGTGCGACTTTAAAGGACACTGTACCTCATATCTCCGTAACCGACGGTCGTCATAGTGACCACGGCCCACCAGAAAGCATCCGGAATCGACTTGAAGAAGGACTGCTCGGCCCCGGCTTCTGCGAAGTACACGATGCTGCTGAAGAGGACGACACCTATAACAGAATAAAGCAACGGGGCCGAATCGGCCGAGCGAACGGATCAGTTCTGTCTCTTTCCGGGTGTAAGGTAGGAGCAGTATATTTCATGTTTTTGTGAAAACAAAATTCTTATTAGCTTTACTAATTCATACAATTTTTATATATAAAAGTAGCTGTCATGTCATTAAGTGTATATAGACTATTAAGAGAGAGTACATTCTTAGAAATGTTTTGCGATAATATCTAATTTACTATGCAAATTGTAGTACGTATATGTCTTCAGTATTTGTTAATGCTTTTAAATTATTTTCGACGATTCCTGTATAAAACTTAATTTATTTCTCGAACTATCGTATTATTTAACTATCTTTCATTGTTATAGTAGAGTACCTAAGAGGTCATTACCGTAACCGTAATAGAAAAGGTTAATTATATTTTAATAGCTACCCAGCCCACAAGCAATTGTTTTTTTAAATAAAATTCAAGTGCATAGAAATTCAGTTTTCGATAAACGTGAGGAAGAGTAGTGACTGAAAATGGAAATAACTTTTGAGCCAGAGTTTTATTGAATATTTGCAACTATTTTAAACAACATAATCTTTCAAATACCGATGACACCGTAGTTCAAATGTCAGCTAAAGCAATGGGATATGGAAAATTACGATATATAAAATTTTAAAAGTGGAAAATTCAGGGTTAGTAACCTCACCAAAGCATAAACTAGGCAGACCAAAATGATTAAAAGTCGACTTGGAGTGAATTTAAAAAAAATGCTATTCTAAACAGGCAAATACCAACATTAGACAAAGTTTGACCAGCTAAAACTAACGATCCTAACTTACCTATAATAAGTCGAGATAAATTGTAGAAGGTATTGCATGAATTAAACCAAATAAGAAAAAATGGACAGACAAGTTAGAACAGAAAATTAAAACATTTTCAATTTAGACAAAACGTGTATTAATACAAGACATTGTGTAGGAAAAGTTTGGCAAGACAAAAATATAAACTCATCTCAAAAAGCGTTTTTACAGGGATTTACTACTGTATTAAGAAACCTATAGTTACAGGTGCAAGAATAATTGTTTGTCATATGTGCAGTATGAAAAGTTGTTTTTAGGGTGGTTTACTTTTATTTGATTCAAAAAACACCGTTGATGGAGGAATATTTCGAATAAATGATTGAATTAATAGCGAAAGATTCAGTTATTGTAATGGACAATGAAAGTTATCACTCCAGATTACTTAAAACTTTACTAACCGCTAAATGGAAGAAAGGTGAAATTGCAACTTGGTTAAGTTCTAAAAATAAAGATTATTAAGAAAATTGCCAAAAAACGAAGAAATTGAAATTCTTCGCTTACCTCCCTAACACTGCGACCTTAATCCAATAGAATTAATATGGGCTCAACTAAGCGGTAAGTTGATAGACATAATACAATATTTAAATACCAGATGTTAAAAATTTAATCAATAAGTCAATATCTGAAGTAATCTGTTAGTATTCGCTAAAATGTATTAATCATGTTATAAGAATAGAGCAAACAATGTCGGAGGTTGACAACATAATTGATATGTCTACAGAACTTATTATTATTTTTCTGGAATAAGATGACAAGTCTTCTGTAACAGAATATGAGGAATTATAATTTTATTATTAATTCCGAAGATTATTTTATATTTTCAATGTTTATATATTTATTTATGTAAAATTCGTAATCAGTAAGAAATAAATAAATAATCAGTAAATAAATCCTGTGTTCTTGAATTTATCTTTATATATTTATACTTTATTGATTTTGGAATTAATTACCGCAACATATTTCTGGGAATTTACTCTCTTTTAATGTTCAAACGAAGTATAGAAATCTCTGCACCTCTGTAACATTTTATATATATTGTGAACAGAAGATGGTTCACCGCTATATGTGTGTAGATTGGTACAAGATAATAAATAAGCGGTAACATGTTTATTGATGCCAATTCAGTAAATTTTATTAAAATAAATATATTAGTGGCAAATGACTAACTCAACACTAAACAGTTACTTTTCATGAACGACTACAGTACAGTTCAGATAGATGAAATCAAAGCAATTAATTAGAAAATATTTGATAAAATCTAATAAATAACAAATTTATCTTTAATTTAAAAACATGAAATATATTACAAAATTAAAAACATAATAAATAAATTATTTTTTCAAATATAGAGTTTTATTTCCACTTAGAAATAAAGTACGTCATTACAATTATAACTACCTTTTGTAGCTTAAAATAAGGATCAGTAGGTAGTAGTTAAATGTGTGTGATTTATGGTTATTGAAAAAAATATTATTAGCTACAACATATTTTATGTATTAATGATGTGCGATAAATTTAAAAATAACTCCACTTATATTAGAAAAAGATTAATCTTGTCTAAAAATATATAAATTTTTCTGAAAGAGAAATGAATAAACTTTCAAAAAAAAAAAACAAAAATTCCTAAAATTATAATAATCATTTTGTCAACCATTTTTATTAAATATTAATTGCTTTCTAATTCCTTATAATACAGGGTACTCCATTTCGTGGTCCTGTTTGGCAGCCCAGTTTCAGTGTCACACGTCAAACAGAAATTTCATCAAACTAAACATTTGTTTAGTTTAAGGTTTGCTATTTTACAATATGGATCGTTTAACAACCGCTGAACGTGATAAAATAGTTAAAACTTAGTACAAAAATAGTAATTCTGTAGTATGTACATTTCGTGCATAATGAGTAGATTATAGTTGACATCATCGTAAACAACCGTCACAAAACTGTGAAGAAATTTGAAAAAACTGAATCGGTAACATATTTTTTAAGGCCTAAACATCATCGAAATGCACAAACGAAGGAAAATATTTCTGCTGTTTGTGAAAGTATCGAAGAAGATCGAAATTTATCTATTAAACGGCATGCACAGCATTTGGGCCTATTTTGTATTTGGATTTGCATCTCCATGCTTGTAAAATTTAGCTAATACAAGAACTGAAGCTGCTTGACTATGAAATGTGCAGAACATATGTTGATTGGGTGCTCGAAGAACAGCGTTTGGATCATGATTTTTCGCATCGATTTTTTTTTCAGTGAGGCTCATTTTTCGCTTGGGGGATATATCAACCAACAAAATTGTCGCCTCTGAGACAGTGAAAATCTACAAGTAACAGTAGAAAGACCTTTGCATCCACAAAAAGTCACTGAATGGTGTACGTTTTAGTCTGGAGATGTGATAGGCCTCTACTCTTTTTAAAATTACGAAAGTCAATTCTGATCGTTACAGCCGCATAATTACCGATTTTTTTAACATGAAATTGAAGATATGGATCTGGAAGAGATATAATTTCAACAAAACGGAGCCACAAATCACATAAAACGTCCCGTTTTTGTTTTGTTACAAGAAAAATTTCCCGACCGTGTTTTTGACATTTAGCCACCAAGATCATATGATTTATCACCGCTAAACTTTTCGCGAAGGATCCTGGTTATGAGGACAATCCTCAAACTCCAGACGCTTTGAAAATGAACATCTGTCGAGTTATGGCCCAGCTATTGCCAACAAGTCATCGAAAATTACCGCAAGTCCTGTAAGATGTCCCGTAGAAGACATTTAAATAATGTTGTATTCCATAAATAAACAAAATATTGAAATAAAAATTTGATAGAAATTTCAATCGAAAATATGTTTTATTTACTTTCACATTCGGAACCACAAAATGGATAACCCTGTATATTATTAGGTACAACAAGAACGTTATTTTGCGACAAATGATATTACCGTTAGTAGTGAACACATGAAGAGAGTTGTAAAAGTAAAAGTAAGTAAAAGTTAGAGCAACTAATCTAAGTAGTAAATTTGTATAAAATGAACTATACAGGGTGGCCAAATGAAAACGAAACAGAGCAATTATCAGTAACTGCGTCAACGTTTAAAAAAAAACGCAAAGACCCGTCGATTTTTTTATCAAAGGGGTCACCTTTTTTTGGGTATTTTCGACTTCGCTACTTACAGCTCCAAGCGAGGGTAACAATTATGGGTGAAGTAAGGCATCATTTTAAAATTTTAGATTTTAAAATTGGAATTTTTTTCATTTTTGTCAAAATAGTGAAAATGACACATGGGTCGTTGAGTACGGCAATGGTTTAAATGTTGATTTTCTTGCTTTGTATTGTTTTTGTAATTTTTTTTATCACATTTAAATACCATAGTTTATTCCATAAGCGTGCAAATGTAACGGCTCAGTTATTTAATGAAAAATATCAAGATAAACAGGTCAGTAGGAAGTATGTTCTTGAGTAAGTGAAAAAATTTCAAAAGACTGGAAATGTAGCTAAAAAAATACGAGAAAATAAACCGCCTGTAGTTAAAACAGCTAGTGAAGTTACAGTTTAGTGAATATCATTTAATGTTTCAATAGGACGGTGCTCCTGCGCATTATGGTTTGATTGTTCGTCAATATTTAGACCAACATTTTCCACTGCACTGGATTGGGAGAAGAGTAGCATTGAATGGCCTCCACCGTCACAAGATTTGTCGCCCCTTGATTTTTTTTTGTGGGGATACCTCAAAAGTAAAACCTACAAAACACAATCAGCCTCTTTAGAAGATTTGCGCCAAAGAATTGTTGAGGAGTGCCATCGAATCACTCCGGAAATTCTTCGGAATGTGCGAGAACGTTTCGAACAAAATCCTTATTATTGTATGGACGCGGGTGGTCATCAATTTGAACATTTAATTTAATTAAGAACTAAGTAAACAACTAAACATAATTTAATGATAATGGCTCTGTTTCGTTTAGCCACCCTGTATATTGATTACATGTAACACCGCTTTCCTAATAATTTAATTAGTTTTTGTGAAGATTTATATAGGCCATAGCATATTTAATTATTTTTTCTACTATTTATTTATATTGAAGTCATAAGTAGAAGAAAAATTTGTCATTCAATATGGTGGGGAGCATCCAAAAATAATGTTCCCGTCTAAAAATTTATTGAAATAATAAATTTAAACAACGCTCTTTATATCCAATAAAATTAAATGAAAAATAATCATATTTCCTTTGACTTTTAACTACCTAATTACGCATGTAACTGTTAGTAATCCTCTTATCGTAAACTGAAATCTGTAAAATCGGCCAATAATACCGATACATAACTTAGAAACTTGTACTTCCAAGTGCTAATTATCGTCATTGATAGTCACCTGATAGGATTACTGTGTAACTCGCTTATTTTTATGTTCTTTAAAATGATCACTTGAAAGTATCGCTTCTAGGTATTTATTCGCAATGTTTTTTTGTAAACAAATAGGAAATAAAGAATACTAACCTATAAACAAAAAGAATATGAGCAAGCCTAATTCGCGCATGCTGGCCTTCAGTGTTCGTCCTAGAATTTGAAGTCCTTTGCTGTGCCGGCTGAGTTTGAAGATTCGGAAGACTCGCACAAGCCGAATGACACGAAGTATGGCCAACGACATGGCCTGATTGGTGCTCTTGTCTTGCGGACTGACAGGCGCACGCGGTAAATTCATAGTATCTTCTTCCTCCGCCACTACGGTAGCCAAAGTAATAAAATAAGGAATGATGGCGATAATATCGATAAAGTTCATAACGTCTCGAAAAAAATGTAACTTATTCGGACACGCAAGGAAGCGCACGGATAATTCGAACGTAAACCAAATGATGCAAATGGTTTCGATGAGGAAGAACGGGTCCGTAATGTCGGGCACTTCATCCTCTTCTATCTTGGTACCATTGGTTGTGGTGTTGAACACTTTGTAGTGCTTGAATTCAGGCAGCGTCTCCAAGCAGAATATGACGATGGATAATAAGATAACGAAAACTGATATAATGGCAACCACACGCGCCGCCTGCGATGATTCTGGGTATTCGAACAGTAGCCACACGTTACGCTGGAATTCGTGCGATGGCAGAGGCTTCTCTTCTTCCTTGATAAATCTGCAAACACAATCAGAGGTGGTATTTTGTAATTAATTGAATCTCTTAAAAGATAGGTAGCTTATAAGATACAATAAACCAAAAGCTTCAGTGTTTGGAAAAATGAAATAAACCTGCCCCATATGTCCTCCCACCAACCTAATAACTGAAACTAATTATGTCCAAAAATTTAAGTACACACCTCTATAAAAAAAAGTGATTGGCAAGAAATGGGATAGAATTTTAGGTAAAAATAGTCATATTCAACAGTTGATCCTCTTTGAGTTGATTAACTTTTTCATTATCAGGAGTACCACAGCGCCCTCTGAAATCCACACCAAATCGAAGATGCGACTACAGGAAGGTATCTGAATTTTGTCCAACTGGAGTATACTGATCTTTTGATTTATAACTAGTAATTTGTGTCTGTATACTAAATTATGCTGAGAGAAGAAAGAAAATGAGAATGTATATTGATAGCAATATACATATGAAAAATAATGTGGATAAGAAGGTTATATGTGAAAAAATTGAAATTTGAAATTGAAATGAAAAATAAGATACTAACGTAAATTAAATATTAGAAAAAATATGCCTTAACATGATTTTGGAAGTAAACTAAGATAAAAGGGCTGCAAGACCGGAAAGAAAGAACAAGAAATTGGTAAAAGTGTTAGGTAATATTGTAGAAAATGAAAGTATTCTGGGTTTGTAGTGCTGACTTTTATAATATTTTATAATTAAAGTAAGCGAAAAATATTATTCGAAACTAGAAGCTACTAGTCTTAGTATGCAGTGTAATTTCTGTACCTTCGATGAGACTTCGCTGATTTTATTAGCTTAATTTAGAAAGCCAAGCCGTATATTTGTTTTTTTTAGAATATTTAGAAAACCTTATGTAACATCTTATCTTATTTATGTTTTTTACTAAGAGTGAATGATGAAACATGAAGCAAAATCCTAGAATATTTTTTTACTTAAGATATTATTTAAGATAAGAAAAACGACAATTAGTTTCGGCCATAACCGGCTATCATCAGGTTTTTTAAATAATTTCAAACAAAATAATATTTTTGATTATCGACAAAAAAATTCTTATAGAATTATTGCCAATATATTCAAAGGAAACAAAAAATACAAAGAACAATCTTTTACAAAACTAAAAAAGATATACAAGATAATAGGTAATAAAGAAAAAGTACCTAAACGATAAAATCAGTATTGTATGCAGTAATTGGAAATAATCTTGTAAGTCATAAAACATGTGTAGATTAAACAGAACAAAGGAATACTTAAATGTTTTTAAAATTGAACCTCTTAAAATGGGAAACTATTCGACAAAGATGACCCTTGAGCAACCCTTTCGGTTTATGTGAGCTCTACGTTGATACACGTATCTGATTAATGGTAAACTTATTTAAGGGTAAGGCGAAGGAGTGCAATAAGTCAACGAGCAAAAGTAAGTTGATCGATTATTTAGACCCTCCTGTAATTCAATTAACCAATTGACTACGGCGAAAATCGTTACCGCTTTTAAACTAATAAGGGCTATCATTAGGTTATTAAAAGTGGATGAAAAGATGACTACAAACTGAATTAATTGACTCTACTAAATTTCTTAAGATTTAAATAGTAGTTCCAGTGGCAAGCCAAGGCTTTTTGTATGAAAAGGGTGAAAAAATATAATGGCAAATAAAAAAATATTGGAATTGAGAACAGATTAGTTGTAGTAAGGAAATCCAAAAAGATATCTTAGAGAGCGTCATATCGTAAAAAATTCTTCAAAATTTATTCACCTGCAAAGTTAAAATAAAATTTGGGCTAAGTACCTACAAATTCGGCAAGCATCTAAATTTTTTTAGGGAGATAAAAATATATGAGAGTTGTCCAGATATGTTAAAGGAACCAGTCTTAAGACTATTTAGTAATGCTCCCTGATACATTCCCGTGAAGATGTTCTAGTACCGGTAATAAGAGAAGACGGTTTTTATTGCAAGTATCATAATGTTGATTACAAGATCAGCTTAAATTATCCAGAAATCTTATGTATATTAATATCAATATGTGTAAATTTAATAGACCGTTAAGCTGTTTGTTGCAGTGCCAACAAACTTTGATTATAATGTTCTTAAGCGATATTTTTTGATTGTTTGGTATAAAATATATTGCAATAAAAAAGGATATCAAAAAACTAAAACAAAGAAAACGATAAAAAAATTGAAATGGAAATCACATAGTTCAATGTAGGAAAGTTTACAAACCAAAAATAATAGAAGGTAGGTAGAATATTGTAAAATATTATTCCATTGGAACTATCCACTGCAAGGTAAATTGTCTATAAAAGAGAACCTTTAGGTTGTTTGTCTATTGAAAAAAACTACAGGTAGGTGACGATAGTTAATATTGATCATACATACCCTTCATCTTCACGGAATTTATTAATGGCCAGCTCGCCCAATTCGTAGAACTTAATTTCTTCAGAAAAAACATCGAGTGGCACGTTGACCGGCCTTCGTAACCGACCGCCACTCTGGTAGTAGTAAAGGATGGCGTCAAAGGAGGGCCGATTTCTATCGAAGAAGTACTCATTGCGAAGAGGATCAAAATAACGGATACGACGTGCAGGATCACCCAGTAGAGTATCGGGAAATTGATTAAGCGTCCTTAGTTGTGTCTCAAACCGGAGGCCGCTGACCTAAATATATACAGAAAGTATGTCATTTTACAAAGAAATAATTGTTGAATAACTAAAATTTATTTAAGATATTCCATTCAACCATATGGTCTCTCAAATATTATAGATAAATAAAAATAATATCTGTAAATGTAGAGGCACGCAACTCAATATCGTTATAATATTATAAGAATATGATATTTAATACCTTCATTACGCTCATAATTTAGGATTCAACACATTCAATATAATCTTTGGTTGGAACCTAATGTTTAAAAATGAAAATTGCGATGTTAAATATGGTAAAAATTGAAGGTTGTAAGAAGAATTCTAATCATAAAATTTACTTACATTTATCACAACCCTTTCACAAAAATCGTGATCATGCGGGATGGGTTCGAAATGAGCTACACCAGTGAATTGTGTGTGGGGGGTGTGCCCGTCCTCTTCCTGGCTGCTGAGCTTGGGCAGCGACCTGGAAAAAGAAAAAATGAATAGATATTAGTACTTAAGTAGTTGAAAGTATCAAAGTTCGTGTTGGTTAAAGTTGTTGTGTTTACGTGTTCGAATACATTTTTCAAATACAATATATTAATTTTTCTAAATATTATTAACCGTTTTCTTGAACAGTTTTATACCATCCCAAAATTAATAATTATTTGACATTCGCTATATGGAAAAAAATTCTCAATAAACAAATTTAAGTACGCTACTTTACTATGAACTACTGCCGGACCGGAATAACTAAAACCGCGAGGTGCGCGAACAAGAGAAATAAGGAATAAGCGGTAATATCCTTCTTCATGTTAAATCGGACGGCGTTACTATCTATAGTCAGAATTCTGTTTTTCCAGTAATAATAAGTTAGCTGTTGATTTCACTTCAAGTTATTCGATAAATTAACCAATTATCAGTTAAGTATTAGATAAATCATTCGAACAAAAATTGTGTAAAAGCAAATTTTGCTACTATTATTACCAGTACAGTTTTAGATTACTGAAATATTTCCAAACATTATAATCAAATAACTAAGCAATTAAGGTATTATACTTGATTATTTAGTAACAACATTCTTAATATCATTTGTTGGAGTGTAATATAAATTTGTTGATATTCATTTATTAATTGAATAGATTTTTGTTTTGTATCAGCATCTTTTTGAGCAAATTTCAGGACAGATTTTATAATTTCACGAGCTTGAGCATTCAAAATTTTAGCGAATTTTTGTGGTCCGTTTTAATTATTAAATGCATTCTACAAACTTAAAATAAATACGACAACACCGCAAAGACACAATTTCTATTACAACAGTAAAAGATTCAAGTGAACCTCAGAAGAGACAAAGTGAATCTTACTTCTTGTATTGCTGAGTGCATACTCGACCTTAAAGTTTTCAGCTATTTCGATCGGTACTATTAAAATTCGGAATAGTACATTGAACCCTATGTACAATATAAGTAGGTTGTAATGCATATAAGAAATTATAAAGATCAACTCTTTTTAAATAACGGTAGGTCTTCATTTGAAATTACTTCCCTTTTGAGACCTGCTATAAAAAGCAATGGTACCCTCACGTTTTTTTATATTCTGCTTGGCAGCTTTAACCTACTTCTTTATTTATAATAGAGTTATTATTCAAATCCAATAAAATTTATAAAGCAAGTCACATAGAGAGTTATTATTTTTTACATTTAGTTTTAGTCCTAACCCTCCACTTGTACGGGCCGATCCTGGACTGAGCAAGACGATTGCGTTCTGGATGATCTCTCCAGAGGATTCTATATTCTGAATTTAAGTGTTTAGTATAACAAGAAATTTTCAATCAAGCAATTTTATTTTCTATAAATACATTTATATAATTAAAACATATTTCTTCAAGGTGAGGAATTATTGAAAAAAAGCCAAATGTTTTCTATAAACTAAAGTGACAAAACAATCACTTCATAATAACCTAAAACATGCAGTAAATTAATTTGAATTAAACAATTATATTACTACTTCAATTTTTGTTTTACAGCGATATAAAAAGTCGTAATGGTCGTTATTTAATAATTTATGATCACATCTGAAGTCGGAAAATTTATACTCGTAAATTTTGACTAATCAATGGTAATTTCAACTCTGACAAGTAGGAGTAATAAAATCTTTAAATATATTTAATTATGCATATATCTTGGGTTAGCGAAATTGCTATTTATTAAAAATATTTTGTTAGAAGTAGGCAATTTTAATAAAAATTTTATAAATAAACCTATTTAAATACATTTTCCAAGTAAATATAATTCATCTTTTAAATCGACAAATTTTTTTGTAGAATTTATTTGAATTATTTTACCCCATTTAATGAAGATGTACGTTGCCGAGACATATCGATTTATATGTCCTATGAGATACTTTTTAATTTAAACCCTTCGCCCACAGCCTCGCTACCCCATTTTTTAATAGCCCTGGGTAAATAAAAATATTAAATCTGTAATAAAAAGTGTACCGACGGATATTAGGGGGTTGAATAAACAATTTTAAAGCACAGATTAAAAATGTTTAACAGTTTTCGTTTTTCCTCATTTTCATAGAACTAGTATCAACTGATTCTTTAGGAAAGGTACATAATTACGTCATCTAGATAAATACAGCACATATAGACCACGGCCAAAAAAATTCTAATATCTTGAAACGGTTAGGGAATCCGTTGATTGAATTCCTGCTCCTAAAATAACTTTATGACAGATTTATCCATTGCTTACGTCAGTTGTTTTCTAGTGATCGAATTGAAAATCTTTAATATATTTAATGCATTTATTCAATAAAATTGATCATGTGCCCGTTTAGTATTTATAAAAATCCTACACAAGGTGAATTAGGAGGAAAGATTTAGAAAACAAACAAGTTATATATTTAATCCTATTCCAGAAAACATTCTGTAAAATCATTAGATACTGAAACCCCTACTTTTAGTTGATACAAAGAAGGGTTCAGAAAAATTTCTGGTTTTGGTGTGAAGTCGAAACTTATGTTCGTATTTATTGTATTATTCCGTTTTTCCTCTCATTTCCGGTCACGTGACCTCAACACATTTTTTAAAAAGTGACAACCGGTATAATATTACATTTTAGCTTATATCTTTCAAAAAGAAATTCAACGACATCACACTTTTATTTTTATTAAACTTATTACTACTTTACTTTTTTTAATTGGACAATCGTTATAATACTATATTTTTAAGTACACTTCAAAACAAATCCAACCATGTAACACTTACAAGTGTACATTTAATGTCAGTCCTACAGGTCTTTTGGGAATTCCAACAGTATATGATTTTGTGTCCTCCTCTTCCAATAATATCTTTACTGAATTTATCTATTTTCTTTAGGATGCCCTCTTTTTTTCCTTCCTGTTCTTTCCAGAATAGTCTTTCTGATATTCGTTCTACATATCCTATCCATCGTACTTTTTGAGCTCTAATAAATCCCATTATTGTAGGGTAGTTATACAAGGTATCCAATATCTGGATCTTTCTTCTTATCCACATTTCTTCATCTGTCTTCCAAGAAATGTCCTGAGTATTTTTCTCTCCCATATTTTTAATTGTCTTTCTTCTGTTTTGTCAAAGCCAATATTTCGCTCCCATATATTACACTAGACCGAATTATAGAACAGTAATTTTGGCAGTTCCATATAATTCTTCTTAGAACGTTATTTAAAGTTCCCACTGCTCTACTCCCCTTCGTAAATCTTTTATTTATTTCCGCTTTTTCCTCATTTTTGTTACCATTACCCTCAAGTATAGGAAATCTTTCATTTTTTCGATATAGTATTTCTTTCATTTCCTATTTTAAATTTCTCGTTATTCTCTTCCAGTTATCTTCTGGTTTAACACGATATACTTTGTTATCCCTTGTTTAATTCTTAGTCAATATTTCGTAGCTGATCCACATATGTTATAACCTATTGCCTAGGGTGACATAAAAGTCCTTGTGTTTGGTTTTCGCTGTTTTGTAATTTTTTTTTATTGTCCACTGCGGGTCTTCTTGTTTTAGTCCTTATTTAACTTTAAATTACTCTGAGAGGACTCCATCCACCGTTACACTACTAAATGTGTTTTCCAGTTTCATCTTGACTAAACTAGTGATTTTTCTTGAGATTTTCAAAGGGTATAGGGCCTAGTTTGAACTCGATGAATAATAACGTGTAGCCCCAGGTTATATTCTTGACCTTTATCCATCATTTTGAGAATGAAAATTTGTTCTGTCTTTTCCTGATTCAAACCCTTTTTGATACCTCTCTACTATTCGGTTTCGGTACTCATTTAGGTTTTCTTTAATTAATCTTGCCAATACTTTGTATGCTATTTACAAAAGTGAGATCTCTCTATAATTTTCAGAGACACTGTTCTCCCTATTTTACGGATTGAGCATCAATGAATTTCTTAATTTCTCTTACATTTTTCTTATTTCCACATTTTATGCAATAATCCATACACACATATATACATATAATTTGTGGTTTTTCATGATTACTATTTGTAGAAGAATGTCTTTCTTTGTTGACTCTTCTATCTTGTCCTCATATTGAATGGAATATAAAAAAGAAAATGACTTCCTTTTACATATGTTTAAGTAGCTATATTAGTGTGACGCACTGTATATATTTTTAAGACGGTGTCGGTAGAAAAATCTTTGATTTAGTTTTCAGTTGCAGGTATAAATTTGCATGGCTGATGAAGGGTAATTGACTCTAAGTAAAATAATCAATATGCTTAAGATTACGGGATTTTGTAGACCATAGATTGAGATTTCAACAAGAGGACCAATATCAGTGTGTACTTATAAGAATTATTTAAATCTTTTTTTTTTACCGAAAAATGAAAAATCAGAAGTATGCCATTTTCGAATATTTTCGTTTTTCAATATTTTTTCATGCCAGAAAAATTATTTTGTATCAAATTTTAGTAATATTTATTATCTTTCAATTATCTATAGCTAAAGAGAAACGAAATTGAACCAAATAAGTAAGTTGACTTCTTGTTTATAATTACGGTTAGATTTTAATTTCAAATTTTCATTTTATGATTTTATGAGAATAGGAAAGTAATTTATCACTGGGTTGATTCGCAGATTACTTTGAGTAATTACCTCTTTCGCTGCAACGTTGCATTTGGTTGATTCGAATTTGCCATCTCCATTAAAATCAAGTTAATGCTGTCTTATTAATAGCATTGAAGAATGTTTTCCATTTTTTCCATTACCTCAGATTTATAGATCTTATGGTTCTACGGCTTGGAAATGCATGTGTCATTATCTTACTCTTAAAATAATTAATTATTCATAATTCTAATTAACGATATACGATGAATTGCATGTTTTTGACGACATTATTAAAAGGACAACTTTCTTTATCTCTGTTCATCTTTAAGTGATATTTATTAAAGGTTAGTAAAAGAATAATTTTGCGACTATCACAATATCTATGTTTTTAGAGCATATACAGAGCGTTCCAAAATGTATGATAATATTTAAAAGGCATGTTATATATAAATTTTAACATCGTGTTGTATTGATACGTTTTTATAATGTAAAACTTAACTGGATTAGGCAAAAACCAATAACGTCAGAAACGACATAAAGAAATACAGTTAAATTACCTACAAGAAAATTAAAACTGTTTAAAAATAGAATCTTTATATGTACTCCTAGAAGCTAATAGCACATCAAAAAAATATTGTATAGGTTCATAATTTCATAAATATTTGATACTCAAACTATCAGTTTATTTCTGAACCACCTGTTTTAAAATGATTAATTATAGGTACGTCATATTAACTGCTTTTGATATTTTAAAATAAATCATCTGTTCCCATCGATATTTTTAGCAAGACAATAGCTAAACTGTTATCCAGCTGAATTTGCTAGTCTAGGAGCTAATTTGTCACATAAAATACTGGAATTAAAACTTTGCGATATCTAATCATTTTTCTGTAAATTCTTATATTTATATATTATAGACCGTTTGTATTAAGAAGAAGTAAGTGGAAACTAAAGAAGCAAAAAAGTTGGGAAGAATTCGGCAAACATTAACGAAACATATTACGCAAATTTTAGAGAGATTGGGAGTATAGTAAGAGCAAAGAAAGGAAAAGTCCTAGAATTATAGATGATTATGAGAATATAAAATTACAGGTTAAACAGAGAGTGGACACATATACAAAAGAATTAGATATGGTTGAACTAGAGAAGGCACTATCGGAAATCAAAATAGGAAAAGCACCATAGGCCAGACAAAATCGAATCAGGAAGATTAAACACTTAAACAGTGGCTTCTAGAAATATCTAGGAAAGTATGGAAAGAAGAAACAATACTAGATCGGTGGTAAGTTAACTCTTTCGTACCATTATATAAGAAAGTACATTATACTGATTCAATTATTAAAAAAATATTAAGAAAGTTGATACAACACATAATTGAATATATAATTAAAATGTAATAGAAATACAAATGTAAAAAAACAAAGAACTATTTTTTTTAACATTCGTAAATTTAAGAGCAGCATTCCCTAAAGTTAATATAATAACAATAAGAAAATCACTGTTACAATCTCGTAAATGTAGAAGCAAACATCGTAAGAGTCATGGAAAATGTATATAAGGAAGTAAAAGGAGAAGTCTAATTGTATGACAAAACATCAGGAAAATTCAACTTGGAAAAAGGTATTACTCAAGAATATAGCTTAAGACCACTATTATTCATTATCCTAATGGATAGAATATTAAAAGAAAAAAGACAAGGAATAACTAGGGCATAAACATCGGTTGGTTACAGAAAATTTATACTGATAGCCTACGGTACGTAGATGATATTGTTGTTATAACGGATACACATACAAAAATGCAACAACTGGTAAAAATATTGAGGGAAGAAATAGAAGCTAATGAAATTGAATTCAACACAAACAAGAGGAAGTTAATGTTAATTAACAACAAAAGATAGAATAACGATAACAGCAAAATCAACATAAAGGGGCAAGAATTATAAAGAATAATAGGATATGAAGTATGATCACACAAGATGGAACAATAGATTCAGAAATAACGTACAGAATAAAGAAAGCTAATAGCCTCTATTACGCATTAAGTAGTACAATTAGGAGTAAGAATGTATATACTATAATAGCTCAACCTGCAGTAAGATACGCCTGCGAATCTTGGTTAATGCAGAAAAAGCAAACTAACAGCAATAGAAATAAAATTTCTTAGAAGAATTGCGGGAAAATCTAGATGAAATAGTGAAAAAAACGTAGCAATACACAACTAGTTAATCAAAAAGATAGTACATTAATAGTAATAGAAATTTGAACTCATTAGAATGAGCCAGAATAACAATGTTAAAAAATAACAGAATCAGAAAAAGTAAGAAAAACAAAGACAGTAAGACAGTGAAAAAATTGCAGAAAACTAAAAAAGAAGAAGAGATAAAGACTGAAGGTAATAATAATTGGTTGGAGGGAATGGAAACGTTGTATGAAAGTATAAAACGATGACATTTTACACACTTCTAGGGTATTAAGGATGTGAAAAGAACATACTGCACTACGCCTGTGTAACTGTAATAAGCAATGACAACATAATTAATTATATATTAATATAAAAACAGCGCTAGGTCTTCTAGGGTCTTTGTTTCTAGTGGTCCTAATTTCTAATTCCTAAGTATCTTGTTCCACTCCTCTCTGCTTTGCTTTTCTAGTTTTGAACTCCCACTTTCCAAATCTTCTGTTACAACTTTAACCATTTTCTCTTGGGTCTCACTTTCTTTCTCTTCCCTCCTCTCTCTTTCAGGAATTGCTTTTGTAATCTATTTGGGTTTATACGAAAAACATGTCCCAACCAACTGACTCTTTGTTTTCTGATTTTCTGTTTTTATTCCTAAAAATATCCGTCTTAATGTCCTCCTTTCTTAAATTTCCAATTTGTTTGCTTCTTGGTGGTTTAATATTCATAAGTCACAACTATATATTACTGCTACTGTATAGTGTTACACTAGCTGTCTAGGATACATTCTTCGACTTCATAGCTCCTGCTGCTCTGCATCCTTTTCCGATTTTTTATCTATTTCTCGATATTCTTCTTTTTTGTTTGTGATTGTTACTGCTAGATACTCGAACTAATTTACCTGGTCGAAGCAGTATGTTTTTTCGTCTCCTATGTTAGTCACTATATATTCATTTTTTTCTTATTTTCCCCCATCTTCATATATTTCGTATTTGTTTCTTGCTGCCTGTTCAAAATTACTGAACGTTTTATTTCATTCTGTCTCTGACATTGATAGAATTAATTAAATTAAGAATAATCAATATTATATAGTATTTTGTAAATCTCCAAAGTATTATTTGGAACAGTCAGAGCTGACATTAGGACCTAAAATACTTCTTTATGGAATTTCAAAAAGTATTTGGTTATAGGTTTGAATATTTATTGTTGTAATACAAAATACATATTATTAAACAAGTAAAACTTTAACAACAAATTGTCTGTTTAATATACAGATATTATATCTTCAGCTGGTTCTAATGAGCTCATTTTCCTGTGGGCTAAAAACCACAAAAATGGGCATTTACCGTTTTAACTGATTATTTTACTATTCTAATGTATTAGATTTTTTTTTAATATGTTGTCCAAAAGATTTGTACGCCATGGTATCAAAAATTACAGTGTAGATACAGTGAACGAACGACGCGGCATCAGCACTGCATCATGAACTTTGTAAACCGGCTTCCGTAATGAGGTCACGAATGACGTCACAGGTTGGCCTGTTTCAAAATTCCAATCCAAGAAATGATAAAGGATTTTCTGGAGAGTAGCTACTAGCTTTATTTTTCTGGACTCAGCTTTGATTCTGGATGAAAGGTACGCGAAATTGTTTTCCGTTGATTACCTTAAGAGGTTCTTGGAATAACAATTTAAAGTTGAGTTTTAACTAAAAATAGACATTGTGTATATAGTAAGTAAATAGTACATGGGTCTAAAATGTTAACATATGAGAAACGAGGAAATTTTTATTTATTAACTACGTTTCACTATTCGCCATGTTTGTTCTGGTTATTACTTTTTGTTTCCTTTTCAATATCTTTATAAATATATATATATAAATGTATAATAATTTAATGTCGTTCAATTTGAGTGTGTTACACTTTATTTTCTAATATCTGTTTGAAATTATTTGTTTAAAAATATTAATATCTAAAAAAATAATAGTCCAGTCAATTAATATTTTTATTTCATTTATCAACAAATTATTTCAAAGGTAAGGTCTTAAAATATATTTCGATTGATTCTAAATTTAAGATTAGATATGGCCAAGTTTTGAGGAGTAGGTTAGTCGGTTTAGAGGTTTTTTAATTTATCTATACAACAATATATCTGGTAAAAAAAAATATTTTTTAGAATACTTTTGATGAAAAGTAATTGGTAGAGAGATCACTTGAGAACGTTTTAATATGTACAATAATATTATTGTAAATTTTTTAACATTAATACAATGGTACAATTTTATTTCTGGTGCATCTAACAACATGTTTTTAAGCAATTTTGTAGTCTTGTATTTTTATTACTACATAAAAAAATTATTGCAATGTATGTATTTAAAGTCCTTTTATATAAAGGTTATTAGTTGTTTCACTTCGATGTACTACTATATAATAAAATATTATTTTCAACTATTTTAGTCTCAAGTGATTCGAAAGTTCTATTTTAAACGTGTTTCTTAAATGTTCTTCAAATTATTGAATTTTAATTTTTAAACACTAATATATGTGTTAAACAATGAAATATGTCTATCTTACTTTTTCAATTGTTACAACTCATTTTCTTAATATATTTTGATGGTTAACGTCAGTTCTAGACAAAATACAGTAGAATTTATATACCGACTTATTTATTTTTAGATATTTTATCACGGGAACTCATTTGAATTCGAATTTTAAAAAAAAGTAGTGATATATTTATGCTTTAATATAACTTTTTACTTAGAGAAACAGTCAATGTTTAAGCTTTAAGCCTTATCCAAATGAATCATTTTATCGTTAATGAGACATGCACATACATAATCATTTTCTTATGAAGAATCATGAGATTTCGCTATTTAATTAGATATACAATATACATTATTTAATTTTCTTTTATAAACTTATTCCATTCCCTTCGATGAGTTCCAGATTTCTCTCTTAGAATATTTTTTAATGCTTTCTTCTGTTTTTCTGTACTGTTTTCGCTTTCCACATGTTCTTTTCTTTAAAAGATGATTGGCCTTAAAGGTTCTTTGAACTGATTATGAAATCTGTTCTACCTCTTCATAGTTCTTCTTCCAAGATTCCCTCTTGGCCTTCTCAAAGTTTTATTGGAATGAGCCATAATTTGTCTATAGTAAGTTCTATATATATATATATAGTTCTATAGTAAGTTCATTCTATTATCTTGCCTTTTGGTCTTAATTTTGTAGGAGTTTTGCTTCACCAGTAAGTATTGCTGTTGATGTGACCCTTACCATTGAAGGAAAGCTATTGTTGAATGATGTTATGACCAGAATATAATAGTGTGACTTCTAATTCTAACACATACAATTTAAAAAAAATGTTTATAAATGATCGGCTTATTACAAAAAGTCATTAAGTTTACCAAACTTTGGGATAATCAAACATAGAAGTTTCCAATTTTTGGAAAAGTATTTAATGAATTATTTCCAATATTTATACATTTTTAAATTTATCACTTTTTGTCAACATGGGAATACAAAATTTTATGAATAGATATGATCAAAAAAAATATTTAGCAACTTTAACCTTAAAACCAAAAAATGGACTTAATTACTTTTTACAATAAGCCGACGAAATGCTAAATATAATTGAGGTTTTGTTGTGGCTTGTAAATAAAAAAAGTATAATTTATTACTTTTTAAATGTATTCAGGACAAAAGTATTTCCTCGTGTTACTAACTTAGATGACGACCCCGTTTTCCATATTCACTTATTTTACTCTATAAATAAATCAAAGAAGCCAAAAATAGAACTGAAAAGTCAAGTTCTTGGTAAAATAACTACTCTAAATATAAATAAATACGTTTGCGGAGGTTGGTTATTTTCCTATAATAATCTGTCTTTCAGCAGTTTCTCCAAAAATATTTCGTCAAACAGGAGATATTTTACATTTAGAGTGGTATAAGAATACGTTTTTGTCGAATATTATTTACTTATTGGTTAAATGAGGTCATTATTCAGTTAATATTTTTTAGCTTATACAGATCTTCCAGATATAAATAAAATCATTATTTGCAATACCCCTTCTTCGTTTGTTAACCACATTTTTTTGAAAAATATCATTTTTATAACGAGAATGTTACTTTACTCCACAATTGCAATAAAGACTTTAGACTAAATCTCTTAGAATAAGCTGAAATTCACATTGTGTGTACCTCTAATAGTTCCCTTTGTCAACGAACAGCAGTTAACTGATGAACCTTATATTTTCTGAAATTTTGGCCCCTTTTGTTTATTTACATTCCCAATCCCGTTAATATGTCGGATTATTCTTCTTGTCCACAAGGTCCTATAGTGGGTTCCTCCATTCTTCTTACTGCTAACCTCGAGAGGCCTTTTACACATAAGTTTCTTCCTTCTGGTGTTGATAGTTAATGGAACCGACATTTTTAGTTTCTCTGAACTAAAGTGTGATCTAACCGCTAGTGCTTCCTATATCCAATATTTTCAATTTGCCTATTTGGCTTGTTTTTAGTCTTCGTGATTGTATGTTAACTCTAATCTTCCCACTTATAGTGGGCATCCTTGATTCGCTCCTTTTGAGGGCTTGATCATTGTGCTGGGACACGTCTCTTCCTTTGGTATTGGATGCCAGACGCGAGTCGCAACTGACTGGCTGCCATTTTCCACTCTCAGTTTCCTTTTTCCCGATTCTTTTCACATTCATATTTGGGAATTTGTTTTGCTTATACAGGTCTCATCCTTTCTTATTGCTTGTTAGACTTGTGTGCTAACCCACTGGGTTTTGTTATCTACCCATGTTTTGGGTGTCATTCTTATTCCACCTACCTAAACTTGTATCATATTGTAGTCTTTGGCTTTTATTTCATCTTCCTCTCGCGAGTTATTTTTACAGTTTTGAACAGTATTCGGTTGTTTCTGAGTTGTATACTTTGATCTACTTTTTATTATTTTCTAGTAGTTTTGATGTTAAGTTCTCCACATATATTTGTTAATTTAAAATCATTTGGTTGAATGGCTTTATAGCCAGGCAAATCAGAATAATGGGCGATATTAATAAGGAACATTAATTCCAAAACTAAATTTTGAAAAATACTAAGTTGATATATGAATACATATTACTTTAATATGTAGTTTTTCATAACAACGTATAAAAATATACAAATTTTATTAATGGCTGCGGGTAAGTGTTAGTGGACTGTTGAAAATTTTAGGAATGTATGATAATATTTGGGAAACAAATGTACTAGTAAATAAAAGCGTTGTGATGTGATGTAAATGCAAATATGGTCATTTAAATTGAAATGACGTCAATGGTAAAATATATCCTACATTCTCGTATATAAATTCACGGAAATTTGGGTCAGCGCCCCTTTTCTAACAGATCAGCATTTTCACATTTCATTGATTTTGGTTTTTGTAAAGAACTTGTGATTATTTAGAACCCAGATGTTTGATCAACTTAACTGCTAAATAAACCACATCTATATAAACTTCTAAATATCTCAATTGAGGAGAAAAAGTTTATATATTCAGCACAGTTGCCATAAATATGCCAGGAAGATTTAAATTTCTACAGAGAAAAGGAACAACAAATTGGCGAATCTATTCATTATATAGAAACAAGAATGTCTATTATTTAATATCTAACAAGCATCATATTTAGAAGTAAGTTTTACATAGTGATTGATATAAGGATTGTTACAGTCTAAACATTAACGGATCAATAATTGAGTATGCGGATGTTCTTGGAATGCAATGAAAATTTCTCGTGTCCGTGGACTTAATAGAAAACTTACGCAGATCTTAATATATAAGTTACAGTAACGTAAATGTAAGATAAAATTAATTTTCTCCATACGATTGAAACGTAATTAATGTAACATATGCAAAATAAAACTTACAAATGATTATATCCTCTCTAACATGAAGCAATTATGTTAAGGATCTTTAAGGATTTTTCACATGTAGAAAGATATTAAGAGTGAAAGAAAAGACGAGTTTTTTTAAAATATGTGTTTGTCTGTACTACAATTATTCCTTGCTCAATATTGTAAATAAATAGTTCCCTATTTCCATCAATAAATTGGGTTTTCTGATCAGTATATAGAAAATGTAATGTATAATGTATACCATACAATTTGTCGATATTTTGCGAAAGTACCTCTATGATGAAAATTTTTAGCAGTTCTAATGCATGTAATCAGATAATTGACCTGTATAAAAATGTGACAATAAAAATGGTCTTTTCTTAATGTTACTTTATTTCTTCAAAAGTAGATTATTATGTATTTTTAAAATACGTCGTACATAAATACATAACTCGGACTTCTTGTGGAATTACCACACTTCAATATTTTTAATGACATGTAAAATGAAGATTACAGTTTATGTTATTTAATATTCTAATATATGCAAGATGTTTTACTTATACATATATTTACATAATTACAGAGTAATATCTACAGCAATCCAAACTATTTGTACCAAATATAGAAAATCGGGGTGGCAACAAGGGCTTAAAGAAAAAGGGGGGTATGTATAAGCAAAATCAAAGAAAGAGTTTAATGGAATTTACGTAGTACTGGAAATTTTTTTGTACATTAAAGGTACTACCTTATTTTCTTAAGAGGTCTTTATTTATTTGTAAAAATAATGCCTATATTTTTCAAAATTTTGTTTGATAAGATCTGACCAATTGACGTAATATTTTAGGTAGTGTGAAAATAGAAAATTAGATAAGACGTAACATTTTTATTTTAATCATGAATATAGCACAAATTCATTGTCAAAAACTTGGCAAATACAATGACTGAAATCATCTGACAATACACTAATGGTTTAAATTGTGTTGAAATTTAAAATTAAAGTCGAAGGAAATCAAATTAAAAAATTTAAATAAATACTTTTGCTCAAATTATAATGTTATGTATGTTTTAGATTGCAGACTATATAAAATAATTCAAAATAGAAAACAAACGTTTCAAGAGAGACTACAATACCAAAAATTAAGTTCGTTTACCATTTGCAGGTAGTTTGAGGTGGGGGAACAATTCATAGTTTCCCTTTTTTTATTCTCATGCTTTAAATGAAGAATATTTAAAAATTTTATTAAATAATAAATTATGAATTGTTTTTGAATAAAAATACTACTAATATCTTAAGCTCAATAATGAGTGAGAAGATACAAAAAAGACTGAATGATTTAAATAGTAAAAATTTTACTGACGTTATAAAAACTCAGACTTTCAAAAAAAATTAAATTTTTTTCAAAATCTAAATTAACAACCAATATTATTGAGGGCGAGGAGGAGGATTTCTAAATGGAAATTGACTAACCCCTCTACATCAAATTTGTTCCCACCCTTATCTGTAATATTTATAAAACACCTTAAAATATGTGAATTTAGTTGCCTTATCCATATAAATAATAATTTTATATTCTTTTATCATTTATTTAAATGCATATATACATACATTTTTTTGTATAAATTATGTATACCTTTATATGAAAAATCTTTAAAACTGCTTAGTACAATTGTGCAATAGTGAAACGCTTCTTCATGTGAATTATGCAATTGGCGGAGTTTTAAATTCGGTAACATATGGACAAATGATTAAGGTATTAGGTTTATAAAATATTTTATTATGGTGTAGGTTTTTTGTACATAAAATTTAAAGAAATCTAATTGATTTCGCGAAGAAAATATGTTTTTATATTTAGTAAAATAAATTCATTATTTTATTTATGTCATATATTTCATATTTTATTGTTGCTATAATATTTTTGTTGTAACAAAAAAATAGGTGACATACACCTCTATTTTAGATAATACATAGCGGCTGTAGGAGCTTTTGTTGAAAATGGCGTTACATAAGACTTATTTACATATGTATTTTAGATGCGTAATATTCTCGTAAGACATTTTCAATACTTAACAAGTTTTATTTAAATGAATTAAGATATTTTTAAAGAAATTACTTCATGAATTTTAAAAAAGTAATGAGTGGGAATTTCTGCGAATCTAGTAGTAATGATGAGTTCTGACCTACTGACAGGTTATCCTAGGTTATGTCTTATAAAATACTCACATAAGGCTCTGTGTGTGTTTTTTGTTTCATTTTGTATCACTCCACCACGCCCTACTTTCGCTGTACGCCAAAATCGAGACAACCTGTATTAAGCACCATTCAAATGAGGAACTGACAACTGATGGATCACCTTGAAAACTCATCTCATTCAAAGGTTAATTCCCACATAAATAAGTATCGATGAACTAAATAGGTGCGAGTGTGTGCTTGTCAGAAAAAATATATTTATAATGGCGAAAGGGAGGTTAGAAATCAGATGGATAATAATGGAAATAGTGTTATTGGTTCTAAGTGTGGTGCATGCGGCACAGATATATTACCCTCGAACAAACTGTAATGCAGTTGAACTTTGGCTTAATTCCAGCGACTCACAGTATGCACGAGTATGTCAGGAAAAGAAGATACCCATTGGGCTGACTGACATCTTCGGATGGACTCTGCGGAGAACCAAGCCATGCGGGTTGTCCATAAAACATTTTAAAGGTCGATGTTAAAATTTATGTTATTTGTGAAAAACTTAACAGGCTGGGGCTGTATGGATGCGTTTAACATCATAGTATCGATAGTATGTGTGTGTGTGTGTGTGTATGTGTGTATATGTTTGCGGAGGGAGCAGCATCCATAAGGAGTACGCTGAGCGGGAGTGGCCGCTCGTTGTCATACCTGGCGCCTTCGGGGGGCCGTGGGTCCTGCCTCGGTTTGAGGACAGGGGTCAGCCCCCATTTCTCCACCAGTTCGAAGCGGGAAATGTTGGCAGATCACGAGAGGGGAGCCGCTTCCCCCCCCTCGAGCCCCATGACGGACTTTCAGGGGCTGCACTCTCACTCGGCCGCGACTCACACACAGACTGCGCCCGGCCGATGCTCTCGGTCTTCGCCGCGACGCTTCGTTACGTGTCGGCGTCGCACTTCTACCAACTAAGCGGGATAAAGATTCACGCGGTGATGGACGCCGCGATGCCAGACACTCTTATTTATACCAGCACCTGAAGGATTCTTCTAATCTTTTGTTTACTTACGCTATTCTCCACTTACAAATCGTATTATTTTTATTGATTTACAATTATTAGAAGTTTTGTTTCAATTATGTGCTATAGGCTACTTTCTTATATTAAAGTTCAGAAATATAATTTACATTTATAAATGGGTGTACAACGTGATTCATTACTAATTGCAAATCTACCTGGTATCCCAGAATGTATGGCCAATCTCCCGGATTCAGATAGAACAATAACATGACAAGTTCCTAGGTATTAATTTTTTTGCCAAAAAGATAGAAACGATATGGGAAATTGAAAGAACTGTACAAGGAAACCAGTATCCCAGGAATAATAAAGACTCAAAGAATACGCTGGATAGGACATGTGATATGAATGCCAAATAACAGAGTGCAAAAGTAAATATTGTTAATATATATATGTAAAATACATCATTCTCATTTTATATACAGCTCTGAGTCATCCTCCACCAACGTCCAAATCTAATGCATCGGTCCTATGATATTGCCAACGTCTTCTACAGTGTAGAATTCTCATTACCGTCAAGTTCATGGTTAGTTAAATAAATATTTTTTTTAATTAAAACTAACAATTGTAAATTTTAATAGTAATACACAAAAGTATTTAAAAAATTCAAACATTCGCAACGAATATACATTTATAATTCTGTGTGCAAAATTTGGTACATTTCAGAATCCCGCTTAGGAAAAAAGTATATCAAATTATCAAAAATGCATTGATAAACTAATTCTTTCTTCCAAATAACTCTTGTATTTTCTTTAGGCAGAGAATACACGAGCCTATTATATGGTACCTTTGGCATACAGTTAGTAATGGCAAAAGTATTACTGTGGAATTGACGATTTCCCAGCATAGGACTAGGATAACGTATCATTAAATTTCAATAAAATTTGGACAATCACCAAAACGATATGTTTAAGACATGTTCAACTTATTAACTATTATTAACATTACTGAGAGTTTTCGTAGAGAGAAAAGTTGGACATGTTGTCAAATCGAAGCTATTCACAAAAATTCTGCTCGTTAGTAATCATTTTTAAAAAGAGGTGGTGGATTTTGGACTAATATGACAGCATACAAAGTTGTCTGACTGTCACTTCAGATGCAGATTTGATAGTTAATTGGCATAAACTCAGCTGTGAACATGTCAATATTGCACCCAGACCTTTCCAGATACCAGCATCCTAGCTCGCATCTTTCTAGAACCAGCAGTAACCAGACTTCGACCATAGGAGACCAGAGTATCTAGTTGGAAATTTCGGGATTCTCCACTCGGTATCTCTATTTTAATATGTTTGCTGAAGACGTATGTGAATTATATATGGTCGTTTTGCGCTTTAAGCAATCTACCACACTATACTAATTGATTGATATGAACCTATTCGTACTTCATACTAAACTTCAATGTTCTGGATTGAGAGCGATAGGAGTGCTTCCAGAGGCAAGTGGCAGTCCGCATAGTCTCAATTTTTAATATTTATAATTATTAATGAATCACCTTTTATATTTATTATTTCTACAAGATCATATAGATAAAGAATTGATATTTTTTTAAAAAGAATTTGATAAATCTATACGATGTTTCCCTTATTTTTTGACAGCAAGTATCTCTTAAACTAATTTGAGCGGAAACTCAAAATTTGTTGCAACTATCTTTCAAAACTGATCATAAATGGTTTGTACAATCTGGGTTTCTAGTCATAACTCAGAGAATTTGAGAAATTGCTAATGTTATTGACTCAATAAATCGAAATCTAGAGTATGATTAAGATGTATTAAACAAAATTATTATTTAATAAAAAAGGGATTAAGGAACACTTAAAGATTTATATTTCAGAAGAACCTACCTTCAGTGTGCCATCGATTTTAAGACAGTAATGTCATCAATATTAAATATAAACGGGAAATAATTTTTTGAATTATTTGTTATCTCTACTTAAGTCGGGCACAAATATAGGGTACGGAGCAACACGTATTATCATCCAAGAGAAGGAAAAAGTTTTTACTATAAAAACTTTCTTTGGCCACTAAAGTCATTTGTAAATAGCCCTGGAGTGAAAAATGAGAAAAATAGGGTTCCCTTCTGTACAAAAACATTTATATGTTTCATCCATTATTCGCTACAAAACAATCATTATATTTTATTTGTATCCTATATGCATAAATGTCTTTTTTCGATGGTTTAAAGCGCTAAGTGAAAACCATAGAAGGTACAGTACAGAAAAATCTGTCAATATGTTTCTATGTTTCATTTACTTTTTTGAGGTCTATGGGAAATGGAAAATGTAATTAGTGCTGAGCTGATTTCAACAATATATTAACAAAAATAAATTTTGAATTTTAAGTTCCTAGTGTATAAAAATCATTGAAGATAGAAAAAAGGTATTTGAATCTCCCCTTTAATTAACAAGTAATTTCTTACTTTTCGATCACAGTGTACAGATAATTTGTGTATATCAATAAAAAGTTCTTAAAAATGAAATGTTTTTTTTCTATCTCTTTAAAATCATCTTGATAATATCTCATAAATTAATGCTTCTGTGGATGTTGTAAAATACAAGCAACAGGGATGAAATAAAATTCAGGAAAGTGACAAAATATATCATTCAAGGAAGTTGACAAACTTTATATTTTATTTTTAATTTCCTATTAGTAATAAAAATTATTCAAAAACATTTTATCCTTAAAATTAATGTTTGCTGAGATTTCAGATTTTCATTTTCATGATTTTTTTGTTCATGTTGTTTTTTGTATTAAATTTAAACAGGTATATAGAGTCGCTAAACAAGGAATTTAACATTAGAAAATTGATGATATACAAGTGGTATATGATCGAAAACGGTAATTTGAAAAGATTGAATCCGTTATTTTATGGAGACAAAAAACATATTTGTGGAAAAGAAGAGTAAAATTCGACCACAGATAAAAGAAATTTGCTTAGACGGAACCAAAGATTGTATTTGCTACAATAGGATCTGACGAGCATTGTTCAGTACTGGGATATTTTATAAGAGTATAACAAACATTTGCGTATGTAGATCTCGAAATATCAGTCCTTCTGACATTGCATATTAAAAATAATTGACAAGATCTTTTAATAATCTCTTCCATATACGGCACGTTTTTCCGGGAATAACGATGGCCCTATTAATTTCAGTCCCTTTAGATTTTTGCAAAAAATTTAAAAAATTGGTTCAATAAATATAAATGAGATTGACAAAAATTAAAAAAACCTAAATGTAGACAAAACTTATTTAAACGAATAGGTATATTGAGTCGCTAAACATGGAACTTACAAATGGAAGAATGAAGACATAAAAGTGGGACATGATGGAAAACGATAATTAGAAAATATTGAATCGGCCATTTCATAGAGATATAGAAATATTTATAGGATCTAAGGATGATTCTTCTATACTCAGTTTTTAGGTTAAACGTTATATGTTTGTATTTATACAATGGTCTTTTTAATAATAAATAATACTAGCTTAAAGCTTTGAGTTATTTACAATCAGGTAATATTAGTTATTTTTTATTTGATTACTTTCTGTTTTAAGAAAAATTAAATTTGAGCGTTAAATAGTAATTTTGAATTTCATACTAACAAGGTTGTTTTCTCTTTCAGGTCACAAACAGTAGAGATTCCGATTTTTTTTAGTTTTGACACAATTTAAAATTCAAATAAATTGTTGATTATAAATTACAACAATATAAATTTTTACTCATTTTTGATTGTATCTAAAGAATGAATTACTTTAATTTTTTTATAATTGAAAACTTTTTAATTCTTACTTATTTCTAAATAGTGACCAAAGTTTAATTAACAATTTTTCATTAATTTCAGATAATTTTGACTAGTTTAAGTATGTAAGTATTACATAAAAATCATTGAAAATGTTCTTGTATTGTTTTAACCAATTTTATTTGATCCATGTGTTTGTCCCCTTTTTTGTTTAATCCTTATTTAAATTATTTGATTTCTACTTTTGAACTATTACAATATGTACACAAAAAAATTATTGCTGATTTTTCGAAATTTGTCGAAAAATGTTTTTGTATTTTTTTGCTCTTTTTCTTTGGTTCTGTTTATATTTAAATCCTCTTTTAATTTGCTTCTTTTTAGTACCCCATTCAGATATGCGAAAGTTTAAAGCCAATTCGAAAAGGTATGTCTAATACAACGGTTTAATTGTCAAATTCATCAAATCAAGGGACCGTGAGGATTTGGCAGAAGTCTGAGTTCGAGAGATGTTCAACAATTTACGATAAAGCAACTAATGTGGCGGTTTATTATAATTGAATAATATATGTATAAATATAAAGCTATTTTGTATATTGATTATTAAAAAGTTATTATGTTAATTTTAATTGACCACATTGACAATTATAAATATTTGAAAACATATTTTATATTTTTTCTTTGCTCTCACCATTATTTTTGCGTATTGATGGTTCAGTAATTGGGTTGTTGTTTCACTTTGTATACAAATTTATAGTAATAGACACCATGTGTTGATTTCGTCAGAAATTTTACACAAAAAATGTTGATATAGCCAAATACCGGTATATTGGTGAAATACGGTCAAAATGAAACTTCAATAATTTTTACATAAGTTTGGTTGGATTTAAGAAAGAAATTTTCATTAATTTTTTCAAAATTTGTTAGAGTAAAACAGATATTACAAATGATTTTTACAATGGAATATAAATATAAAATTAATATACAAAATATTTTTGAGATAGAATAACTTTTTAGTGGGCAGCCAATAAGATACTTACTGTACTGTACCTATTTTGAAAAAAAAATTAGGAATCCATCATTAAGATATTTTTATACTAGTAAATATTTGTTAACAACTGCGCATGTTTGAAACAAAACTTCAAACCTTCAGGAATTTCTTACTCTATGTCTGGCAACGCCGCGTTTCCAATTGCTAGCGTTACTTATCAACCCGAAGGAAATTCGGACATTTTTTCCACTAAATTCACTTTTCTTATCATCATAACACCGAAAACCGCCTAAAAAATCCAATTTTTCGTATAAACGTCGACATTATTGCTTTTTTTTATAATAGCTGTCAACGGGTTGGTTCGCAACAAGGGCATTGGATGCCACTGCCGTGCAGATAACATTCACACTTCATTGTTCACAAACTACTGCTGAAAAACACAGATCTTCTCTGAATCGGTATAGAGGAGTGATCGCTGAGAATGTTCAGCCTTTGTTTCCAACAGATCGTTAATAATTGAAAATATTTTTCGACATGTAAAAATAAACGGTATATTTAGTCATTCATAAAATAGCTATTAAAAGAAATTATGCGAAAAATTAGTTTTTACCATTTGCCAATAATAATACATTGTATTTGGCGTTAAATATCAGTTTTATGGGTTCATTTCTTACGCTCCACGCATTTTTGCCAACTTAACAGAACAGAATTTAAATAATTTATTCAAATCTCCCATACCTACCCTAAATGAATTAAATACGTCAATAAAAGTTTTTGTAAAAACAAAATTTTAGCAAATATAATTTATTCTTAAATAAGGAAGGAGAACATAATATAAAGAAATTAACTCAAACTACAATATTCGAATATTACATATTTGTGCTCTGTTATTGGTTTAGTTTCTCAATCCACTTACTAATTTTATTGATAAAAAGCACCGATTTCTACCAAAATGCTTTCAAAATTCCTCCAGAGTCTACCAATTGTATGTGTACGAGGATGTGTCGAGAGATGGCAGCACTAGAATCCACATTCACTTATAATTTTAGTTCATTCGATACTTAGTTGTGGAAATCTGTTTCAGATTTTGTTGAATATTTTACGTGTTTATTTATTTATTTGTTTATTTTGGTAAGAGTATTCAAACCAGTTGATTTAATAAGACTAGAAAAGTCTTTTTTTTGGTCTTTGTAGTATCCCAACATAACCATTTACATCGATATTAGAAGAGTTGATGTGATGAGTATCACTATATGTCATTACATTATTAAATATACAGTGTAACCCAAATTGAAAACACCATTGTAGTATTTGAAGTTATTATCCGATTTCAACAAGTTCTTTTTGAAATATTGTGCATCAAAAACTTTATTTGGAGACAATTTAAAAAATGAGTACGCCACTGGACTTAGATGGCTCCCCAATAGATGCGACTCAATTTTTATTAAAATTTATTAATAAAGTAGTTCAAAAATATAGCAGGTAAAAGTTTATAAGAGTTAACAAGCGATTTTTTGTAAAGGAAAAACGAGTACTTCACTGGATTAAATATATGTGATGTGACTTTTATTAATAAAAACAGTTTATTTTAGTTAAAAAATTTTTCCTGATGTATTCTGAAAATTTAACTATTCACAATCTTTTTATTAGTAAACATATTTTAGTAAAAGTTGGGTCAATTATTACTGCGGTATCCCCAATTTAGATGGGTCATACTGTATAAATATTATTAAATATTTAAATTTAAACATCAGGGTAACTGCAGGTTCCGCCTCAATATTTGTAACCATACGCGAATCCATGCCAGTGATAAAGAACGTGTTATCAAACAGTAAGAACGTATTACTAATATCTACTATACATCGAGGTGGGAACGTCGTTTCAATTAATTCGATAATAACGTACCGGGAGTAGTGGTCGTACCTCTATTTCGGTCGAGAGGGGATACATCGCTGCCCGCTCCTTAAAATGTCGCCTATGTGCATTTAATATTTTCTGAGCCTGTACATAAATGCAATATGACTTATTAGTCCTATAAAGTCCAATATCTATCATATTTTAAAGAAAAATTATTTAAATTTAAAGCTAGAGGAATCTAAGTACAGAGAAACTCAGTATTTGAATATTTTCAATTCAATTTCAATCAAAAGTCACTATTGCATGTAAAGAAATAAGATATATTAATTTATGCAGTTAATAAAATATTGCGAAAAATAGAGTATTTTATAGAATTCATGGAACAAATAAAGCTAAGTTTTTACATAAGTTCTCACTATTCGGAACGTTACTGCCTTAAATATATTTTTAAGACGGACAATTAACCTTTGACTTTTGTACTATTTTCAAAACACATCCCATCCAAGCTCCAATCGTTTTTGCAGAGTGACCAAACTTTTATGTGGTCGAGCGTTGTCGTGATCTAATTTACAATCTACAAACTCTGGACGTTTCTGAATGAAGCGTTCATTCAAACTAATCAATTGTTGACAGTACACTTCTGAATTAATGGTTTTGTTCCTTAGTAAAATATCGAAATAGCTTTATTTTCTCCTGGTGAATCTCAGCTTTGGATGTCATTTGCGGGGGATCACCATACCGGGTCCAAGATCGTTTTCGAACCACATTCTTATAAACAATTTCTTATTACCAATTATTAAGCGCTTCAAAAACGGATTGTTTTCCTCACATTGCGTTTTTTCCCCTTAGGAAGTAAAAGAATAAAATATGGCGAACATCGGATCTTTCACTTTCAGCTAGTTGTAAATGCACAAACAACAAAATAAATCCAATATTTTTCAGAAATACAGGTTCAAATTGTTGACGGTTAAATGATAAAACAATGATATTAATAAACACAACCATAGTTCTACTAAAAATGAACAATCTTTATTGTTACTAATATATGTCATGACTTTTTATATTAATTATAGGTGACCTTTATTACGTCGTTTATTGAGCAGAATTACTTTTACTACAGTAATATCGCTTACAAGTACAAATTCTAATAAATAAAGTTGAAAACATTGATTTAAAGATTTTAAAATTCAGATTATTTATTATTTACCGATATAAAAGATTAATACCTTCATTTGTATAAAGCAGTAAGACTAATTGTTAACTAAATTCAAGAGCGAGTGGCAATAATGATTAGATTAACACAAAAAAATGATATAATTTGTCTGCTCCATTAAATTTTTTTTGTTCCACTTATTTCAAAAAGAAAGTTGGTGCTAATAGTACCTAAATACGTACGAATAAATTAATTGGTGTTCTAACTAACCAAATTAGTTGTTGAACGCGCAGAAAATATTTTCCCCAAAAGAAATGAACCTATTAAGAAGTTTTTGTTCTAAAATTTAAAATGAGGGTGTAAAAAATTTAGTGAGAAACAGATATTTTCTGTAATAGAGCAGTTTCTCTAAAAAAACCTCAATAAAGTACGTAGACCTATTTTCAAATTTGCCAATTGAATAGTCAAAAAAGAGCCCTTAAGTGTAAATCTTTTTTAAAAACAATCGATTTTTACGGAAAATATAATTGGCATATTTGAACTAACTTTAAAAATGTTAAACAAATGTACAAATTAATCCCCCCAGGGGCGAAGAAACGTTTAGTTTATAGTTGTAATTTGTATAAAAATGGCAGCCTTAAAAGGACTGGACGAGGGAATACAGACGTTTTTATGGGTTTTCCTCTATATAGAGCATCCTGTCCGGGATTGTAACCCCATAAATCCGTCAATGCAGATTTAAGTGTAGTTAAGAATCCGAAAATTTGTTGATAATCTAAAAACAGTAATACTCTTATCTAATTCATAAAAAAGGAGAAACCACCGTCACAGAAGAATAAGAACTTTGAACACTACCAAGCAAATTTAGTCCCAAAATTAGCTGAGTTTAAAGTAAAAGTACATTTTTGAAAGTAATTGTAGAGCAACTATTATTTCGAGTAGTACTCTATTTAGGCGATTGCTATTTGGAGATCGTTTATACCGACATGAAGTTATTTATAGTTTTTTATCCATAAGCCGGCGCATCCACCATTTAAAAATTTCCTGTGTTTATCCAATCAAAAATTTATTTTTCATATTTCAAACAATTTCTACGATCCTATTTTAACTCTTTTGTTAAAACAAGACAGCTTTTATGAAATTTTCTAAACACATATTTTTAAATGCATATAAATCATTTCGAAAGTAATAATTTATGGATACCAACAATTGAATCGGTTATGAAAATTTTATGATAGATTCCCATTTTACGATGTTCTTAGATGTGTCACATAAAATTTCATCAATTTTGAAGATGTAGAAAAACCCTGTTTATAACATTTCCTAAACAAATACTTTTATATACATATGAATAATGAATAATGACAAATAACAATTGTTTATTAGTTAAATTTTCATAACGGGCACCATTGTTGATATCTACAACTAAGTAATTTCACATTGACATATAATTTTATAAATAATAATAATAAATATACCTACAATTAAAATCATATAATTTTTTGTGACAACTCACATAATGAGAAGGCACCGTAAATAATATCAAATCTGATAATTAACGAACTCGGCGAGATTTAGTAATCATTCAATACATCAATTTATTTTATTCTGCTTCGTTAATTTACTTGTTTTCTTATATTTTATTGTTAATTTTATCATAATCCTCGCTCAAATAAATATTTTGGAAAAATTAGTATTTTCACTATGTCACTCGTGATCAGCGTGTCCTATCCTGATATTTTCCCAAATCATTGATGAGAATATATAATGTGTACATAAAGTATGGAATAAATTCATTTTAAGATAAACAAACAATTTTGATGAAAAATCCTGAGACTATAAATCAAATGATCGAAGTTCTTAAGTTAATTTGTTGTGGCGATAAGATGCGAACTAACAAGAGTTATGTGCTATGTTTAATAATAAATATCCAGAACAACCTATAAGTCAGTCAACAGTGAGCAAAATTTAAAAGAAAATTAGGGAGTTTGGTGCTGTAGAAGATCTACCTAAATTGCCGTCAAACACTTACCGAGGATACTACATTAAACTTTTTATTGGCTATGGAAGAAAATCCACACAACAGTGTTCTGCAAGAACTATCAGATGACGACCCGGATCGTAGAATGGAATTTAGTGAATCTTTGATGGATAAGTGTAGTAATGATCCACTTTTCGCAAAAAACGTTATTTTTTCTGACGAATGCACATTTACATTAAACGGTGAAGTCAACAGATAGTATTGTAGATATTTTGCAAAGGAAAATCTTAAATGGATGAGAGAACATCACACTCAATATCCATAGAAAATTAATGTTTGGGCAGGAATTGTTCGAAATAAAATTATTGGACCCTATTTTTTTGATGAAACTGTAAACGGGTCAACTTATCTGTAATTTTGAATGAACCTTTTGATTCTAACTTTAATGAATTTATTTCCTAGTGCAAACATTTCGGGAAATATCGATGAAAGTCTGTGGTATCAACAATATGGGACGCCGCCACATTATGCAGCCGCCGTTCGAACATATCTTGACGAAGTTTTCCCCAATAAGTGGATCGGTAGACAAGGACCCATTGAGTAGCCACCAAGGTCACCGGAACTCACGCCATTAGATTTCTTATTGTGGGGTCATCTAAAAAATGTTATATATAAAAGTAAACCCGACGACATAAAAAGGCAAAAAGTAAACAACATTTCGTAGGAAACCATTAATGAAGTTCAGCAGGAATTTATTGATTGCTTAGGACACTGTCAAGCACAAGAAAGAAAATAATTCAAACACGTACTGTAATTTATTGTCTGTCAATTGATTGTTACTGTACAAAATATAAAGGTTGTGCCATTTAAACCAATTATCGATGACATCGTTACACACAAATAGTTTACCGTGTATACTTAATTGTTTTGTAACAATACATTAAATTAAAATCAAAAACCGAGCTGTCTCATAATTTTTCCTCAAAATTGTTTGTTTAGCTTAAATCTCTTACAGAGATAAAATGTTATAAATGTTTGTATGGTTTAACACGCTGCATAATTTAATTAAAATTTATTTTAATTGTTAATTATTCAAGATTATTTTGTATGGGCGAAAGTATTGAAAATTAACCACATAAAAAATGTTTTTGGTTCCTTTTATTAAAACATTCAATTCTAGGCATTCAAGTAATAAACGGTAAACTGAGTTGTTTTAGTAATTTTATTAACAAAGAATATAAAAAAGCACTTAATATATAAATAAATATTTACCCTATTTATACCTGATTCCAGTTTTTCATAATGAACAAAGTTTTATGTTTATTTACATTGGAATTTGTGGCTAGCAACTGCTGAGAGATATAACTTTATTTCACAGTTGATGAGGAGCAACTGAAGTTCAAATTAAATAAGGAGTCGTTAGGTTGCTCAATGTTGAATCGTTTCTTTATATAGTGCGTTTCGACTGTAGAATATTGGTCATGTGAGGGGTTAAATTAGGTGTAGAATATACCGGGTAAACGAAAAATGTATTGAATATTATTTGAACTTGTTTAAAATGATATCGATTTCAGATTAAATAAAGTATTGTCTAGTAAATAAGTAACTAAGAAATGTGACCTAATTTTTCTTTCCATCTATACACTTATGTACAATAAAGTTCTCTACTAGAAGTAGATCCTGAAACCAGTTTAGATATAGATCTAGCAGTATATGTATAAGTAATTTGAGGGACTTGGATTAAAATTTTGACCATACCATTTACCAGAATTTAGATTCTTAACAAAATACTGATTGTATTAAGTCTCAAGAAGACAAAACCGTTTGAAGTACATTTTGGGTCAACGTTAATATTAGTATGATCAAGCAATGATACTCAAGCTAAATAAACAAAGTAAACTTAGCAGTTCACTTTTAGAATTTTATCTAGAACATTATTATTCTTCGTTAAAGCATATTTCGTTTAATTATAATAAGGATTATCGTTAATATTAAAAAGTTTTGTGAATAAATTTTAATATGAGTTACCTTGGTAATCGAGCCTCATCTCCTAGTCCGTAAAGACCAGCAACTGCGGCCATTGGTGCTCAGAAAAAGAGGATTCTCGGTTCCCGCCATTAAGATTCCGAAGTGTACACCTTCTTATAATAGATCCTTTCCATGTTGAAGGTGACGCTGTCATCATCCATCCTGGATTTACACTCTGGCAACACTTTCATTTTGGACGTCACTATATTTGAACCCGGAGTAATTATACGTGTTTAGTCCGGGGTCAAGTAGCAATTCAGTTTACGAAACGTAATAACTTAAAACGGTTATTTACAATAATTTATAAAATAAATTAATTTCTTATTTTATTGGAGCAAAAGTAGTTTAATATTATTTAGCGGTCAAATTTATTTATAAAATATAAAAATATCATGCTCGAATTTCGAAATTGTTGCTCGTTTCAATATCATTCAGTGTTTTATATCTTTATTATTGTGTGAAGAAGCCGCTTATAACAGACGGCGAAACGTTGAGAAATACCTCGTAAAATGACGCGGTTCTACGGATGTAGTAATCCTCATATTTTAATGTTTTATTCAAAGTTGCTTACTTTCGAAGTTTAAGTACTTAGTTAATATTTTGAATTAAAACAGACAGTATTCAAAACTACATATTAAAAATGATGTGGAAAATTCATTTTTTTTACTATCATTGCTCTTTTCTAAGCCGTTTCAGATACAAGAAGTCAGTTAAACAGGAAAAATGGTCGTATGGACATTTCACTGGTGTTTTGAAATAAAATATTTATACATTTTAACTAGCAGAAATTGAATTAAAACGAAAGGATGAACATTTGTGAAAACTATAAAAGGCGACTTTTTAATGTGGTATAAAGATTTTAAACTAACTTTATAATTAATATTACTCACCTTGAAAGTATTTAATTGTGGTACTAAAATTGAAATTAAGTCTAATTAAAAAATTGCTAGTAGGATAGGAAACCTTAATAATTAATACACTGTGGAGCAGTTAATTGAAAGAAATTTATATTTTAATTACTGTGCATATTTATAAAAAAATTTCATCCCTACATTGAACACCCTTCGATTGATAGTTGAATTGGAAGTAGGAGCATGTGATACAATTGGAAGGCCTCTTCATTCTCTAGCAAAAATTTTGTTGTTTGCAGATTTATTAATTGTCACTTGACTGGAGTTCAGTGTAGGGATGAAATTTTTTTGTTAGAGGATGTCATTTCATAAACTAAAATTGACGTGATTCGGGATTTTTTATAAATATGCATAATAATTGAAATAACTAATTCATTCCATTTGGCTGTTCCACATTTCATAAAAAAGTAAGAGTTTAATATAAACTTTTTTCAAAGTATTATAAACCTTTTTTTTACATTTTATTTTTCTTGATTATTGTATATTGCAAGTTAAATGATAAATTTGAGTAACACATAATAATCGTAAGTGAATAAAAGTAGAAACATTTTCCCTCTTTTTAAAATAAAGATATAGTAACAAGCTTAACTTAACTAATCAATTATTGTTTTGAATAAATGCTTAGGAAGTTGCTCCAATAATATAGGCTCTTAAGAATAATTGAATATGTCTTATACATTGACATTTAATCGACTTCATGATTACAACCGGTTAAAAATAAAGTATATTTACACTTTGTCCACCCAGTAAATTAAAGAGAGGACTCACTAGTACATACTGATTGTTACTTTGGCCCTTGACTATAATTCAAAAACCGTAATACTTATACGAGCGATATACGAGTGTCGTATATCGAGACCTGACAACTAAATGGTTGAATTTAGCAACTAGAGTGTGACGTCAGTTTGAGAAAATTCAGGAAAGGCAATATACCATTTGGTATCCCGCTTCAATAAATCTCTTTGAAAAGACCGCCAACATTAAAATTTTTAATTATTCTAACTTATCTTACATACAGTATGTACATAAAGTATGGAATAATTTCATTTTCAGCTAAACAAACAATTTTAAAGCAAAATCTTGAGACAAGCCGGTTTTTGATTTTAATTTAATGTATTTTTAGATAACAATGAAATTACAGGGTAAACCATTTGTGAGTGACGATGTCATCGACAATTTTTTTAAATGGCGCACCCAGTATATATTTTTTTAGATTGCAAGTTTCAAGACGATTCTAAAAATATCATACTCGTGTTCCCTAATTAATAGTTTTGAAGATACAATAATTATAAAATCTGTATTTTTGAAGACATTTAATTAAATTAAAATAAGAAAATAATACAACAGTAACAATAAATTGCAACACAATAAATTACAGTAAGTGTTCGAATTATCTTCCTTCTTGTGCTTGCAGTGTCCTAAGCGATCAATTAAATTCCTGCTGAATTTTGTTAATGATTCCGTGGGAAATGTTATTTATTTCTTGCCTCATTCTATCATTTAAATCATTTATGTCGTCTGGTTTACTTTTTCACACATTTTTTAGATGACCCCACAAAAAGAAATCTAATGGAGTAAGATCCGGTGATCTTGGTGACCACCCAATGGGTTTTCGTCCATCGATCCACTTATTGGGGAAAACTTCGTCAAGATATGTTCGAATGGCGCCGCATAATGTAGCGGCGCACCATCTTGATGATACCACAGACTTTCATCGAGATTTCCGGGAATGTTTGCACTAGAGAATAAGTTCATTAAAGTTGGAATAAAAAAGTTCATTGAAACCTGCAGATAAGTTGGCCCGTTTACAGTTCCATCAAAAAGATAGGGTCCAATGATTTTATTTCGAACAATTCCTGCCCAAACATTAATTTTCGGTGGATATTGAGTGTGATAGTCTCTCATCCATTTAGGATTTTCCTTTACCCAATATCTACAATTCTGTCTGTTGACTTCACCGTTTAATGTAAATGTGCATTCATCAGAAAAAATAATAGCAGTAAAAGAAACATCATGTTCTCGACTAACTTGCCGAATACTGTTGTGTGGATTTTCTTCCATGGCCAATAAAACGTTTAATTTAGTATCCTCGGCAAGTGTTGGACGGTATGATTTAGTAGGTTCTTCTACGGTACCTAACTCCCTAATTTTATTTTAAATTTTGCTCACTGTTGACTGACTTATAGGTTGTTCAGGATATTTATTATTAAACATAGCACATATCTCTTGTTCAGTTCGCATCTTATCGCCACAACCAATTAACGTAATGAGTTTCATTCCTTTGTTTTATAGATAAACGCTTTTTTAAAGTGTCAACCAGCAAATTTAGAATCACTAAACTGGTACTACACCTCACAAATATCACTGTCATTAGTGAGTATTAAAGAATAGCCTACTGAGTTATTATCACAAATTTTTACAATAATGATAACCAAAGGTATGCCGGTATTAATTTTAAAATCATCGTATCTTCAAAACTATTAATTACCGAACATGAAGTATGATATATTTTTGCAATCTAAAACAAATAAAATATACAGATTAAGCCATTTAAAAAAATTGTCAATTAGATCGTTACTCACAAATGGTTTACCCTGTATATTTAATTGTTATGTAAAAATACAATACATTAAATTAAAATTAAAAACCTACCTGTCTCAGGATTTTTTCTTAAAATTGTTTGTTTAGCTTAAAATGAACTTATTCTATACATTATGTACACACTGTATTAACTTGAATAAATACACAGATAATTGACAAAGAAAAGAAAGTAGTTAAAAATATAAGTAAGAGAAAATACTTTGTGGATAAAAATTTTCTTATAACCAATTTACAGAAGCAGAGATAAAACTTTTGTAGGTTAACGGCGTTCCTGTATTTTGTAGTTGACAGGTCTCGTTTGGTGCATTTCAGCGCCGGCTCCAGGTGATTTACGATGACGTTATTGGTGCACGTATAGCATGCATGCAGCTATGACCGAATATTAGCAAACGCGGATAGAAAGTCACACCATGATTTTTTACTCATTTCGCCAAATTTAATAAATTCGCCCGTGATTGATGATCCTTAAATCGAACACGAATGGGTTCCTTGGTATTCGAATTATTCATAAACTTGAACAAAGTAGATCCAATTTGCTAAACTAAACAGTTAGAAAATAAATTTTGAAGTAATGTTACAAGACAGTAAAAATGTACATAAAGGGGTTTAGTATTCATCAAGAAACATTTAAAAATATAGAACTACTTAGATACTCGTACATCTTGTAAAGAATATTGGTATTTCAAGATTTTTTGAGAGAACTAATATTAATACATTTTTTAACAAAAAAGAACTTATAATGACAAAATGAAAACATATTAAAATGGCAATTTAAATATGTATAGTATTTACCAATAGTGTTTAACAAACTAACACAAAAATAATTTTGAAAAACTAAGACTGTGAAAGTAGACTACCGAAAAACATAAAAAATTATATACAGGGTGTCTCACCGTAGACGAGAAAAATGGTACATTTGACGAAAATTTTGTATATATTCAAAAAAACAATGATTTGGAATTAGTTCCACTTGTACAGGTTGTCCCAAAAAAGAGATATGTATAAAAGTTATGTTTTTTAAATGGAATACCCAGTGTAATATTAGATTTTTCTAAACCTCCTGCCGAGCTGATTTCATGTATCACACTTTATGTCTATTATGTTTAATAAAGGATCCTCAGCCACATGAAAATCATTTTTTTGAATTAAGATGTATGTATCAGCCAAACCCTATCCTAACTTTTCAATTTCTATGCTATGGCATTAAAAAATATTTGATATAGAGTAGTCCAAAATGAGTTGGGATTTAAAATTTTCAAATTATATATCCTTAAAATTATTTCTAAATATCGTAATAAATATTTTTTCCTGTTATCTTATGTAAATTTATAAACTTTCCATAAAAATAATAAAAAGCAGAAGAGCCACAAACTGAAAAAAATAAAAAATAATATGTATAATTAATTTGTCATTATTGCGGACTTTGAAAAGAAATATACCAAAAAAGCATCAAGTATATAAGATTATAATATATTTTGCACTAAAATATGCCTTATCCGTAAAGTATTTGGTAACCTTTCAAAGATGAGTCGCTTGTTTGATAACCAAGCCGAATACACGAATCCATGCGAGTGATAAAGAATATAAAAAAGAGAGAACGTATTACTAATATCTTGAAGTAGGGATATTACGACGTAGGAACATCGATCCAGTTAACCTAATAATAACGTATCGGCAGTCGCGATTGAACCTCTAGTTCGGTCGAGAGGGGACACATTATTGTAATCTCACTCTCTCTCGGTTATTTGGTTATATACATATATTTAATTTTCTTTTACACTTTAAAGTTTTGCCTATGTCTTTTTAGATACTGGCTAAATCTGTATATCTTCTTGGAATCATAAATTTATAATCGAATTTGGTGTTTTACACACATGCGTAATTCTGGCAAGGATTTCGGGTCTTAAAGACATGAAAATATATAAATTTATAGTTTTAACGGAAATATCTGTTCGGATATCGAGAAATAAAAGTATCTTATGTCTAAATGTATTAAACAATTTCAAAAATGGATTGTCTACGAAAGGTCGTAACAAATCCTCTTAAAAAGTATATAAAAAATTTCAAACTAATACAGAATTTCATGCTAAGACAAAATCGGCTTGGCCCGAACCATAAATTAATAAGTAAGAAAATTGATATTGTCAAAAATTAATAGACAAAATTAAGAATAATATTTGTAATCGTTTCATTCAAATCAGAGAAATAAGGATTGTAAAATTAAGAGAACGATTAGGTAGGTTAGAGCTTTTAAATAATTCAATTATATAACTTTTTTTATAATGTAAGACCAACAACCCAGTGGGCGGTCTCGAGCAGTTCAAATACATTGAGGGTTACTTTTAGGACAAATGGCCGAGGAATTTCTGATTGGGTGGTCTTAAATAAGAGGGCAAGTTTTGTCGGTTAAGTCAAAATAATTAGAGAATGGTATAAATTTTGGACTTAAAACATTAAATTCGCGTTAAGAAAAATCGGGTCAGTTAGGAAATTTTTTTTCTAATTTTCTAATAAGTTACTTGAATTTTTCAATCTTCAATGAATAACATTCTTTAATTATATATGGTTTTTGATGTTTTTTAAGTTAAGTAGATGTTTCAGTGTCTGTCCAACAAATTCTGTGGTCTGGCAAATTTCACCCTTAGGGAAATCCAAAATAATATAAAAATTTCAAGTAAATCGAATCGTGCCCTATTATACTATATTGTACTATTTTAAGTATTATAGTTCATAGTATTAAGTATATATGCAAATGATACCTCTCTCAAAACTCCAATTTCTCATGTGAACATATTTGCTTATTTAGTTTTTTCCAAAGATTCAAAAAATGGTTAAAAAAATATACAATTATAAAGGAGTAAAAAAATTTAACGAACTTATAACAAGTAAATATTCCAGATATTAAATTTCAATTAAAATACTGTTTTAATAAAAAAAAACAAACAAAGCTACAAATCGGGTTTATTACCTGAATTCGCAACTAAATGGAATGAGTGGGCAGAACATTATACCATGAAAATGAACAAAATGTGTAAATATATACTATAAGTTTCACGATGCCTTGTTTTTAGCCTCAAGACACGGTATATGGAGATGGTGTCACGCGATTATACCTGGTAATTGACCCATTGGATATTGATGAAAGAGTTATTTTACGTATTGCTGGAAAACATGAATTGGAATTGTTATAATTATTGCATTTAAATTATAATTTGAAAACAATCGTTGGTATTAAATCACAAGGTAATAATTAATTATTAAACGATTTCTGATTTATTAGCATACTAGGTTTTAATGTGTTTTTGACTATTTTTCTAGTTGATTTACAGTCCAATGTAGATTTATATTCGGGTAGTAAATACATAGCTTGATTAAATTTATAAAAGAACTGTCTTACAAGTAGACATCAAATTGAATTACGAATACGCATCATGTATTACTCATTTCTACTTCAAGTTAAGGCAATTTCTATGTTCAAAAAAGCTTTTTTTAATAAATGAAAAGTAAAGACTTCCGTAGAAAAGTGTTATCCTTAAGTTTTGTTGTTGTTCTTGTTTATTAAAAGTAGTGGCAACATATCAAACTTATAATTACATTATTACTTAATCAATATATTGGTAACAGTTCAATTTTCAATGGAATTTTGCACTAAATAAAAAAAGCTGCTATACATCCCATTCTTGTATTCTTTAACACAATAGCATATTCCTTCATCAACAACTAAATACTACATTATTACGAAAATCTGCGATTTTAGGGAAAATCCAGAAACCCGACGATTTTATTTTTCAGTGGATGCCTCGCTGAACACCTTTTTATTTTTGACGTCATCTCTTAAATATCTATTCATCCATATTAAATTGTGTAAGTAATCAATTTTTGTATGTTGTCAAAAAAATGATTTATTAAATTTTTAATGTAACAAAAAATATTGTAATTAAGTACAACCAAGTTTAAAGCAAGTGCTGAAATTATTTACCGTCAGCTAAAATACAATGCGAAAGACGAGCAGGGAACTCCTCTCGAACTTTCGCTAGAACTTCCGGAGTTATTTTTACAATCTCAATGCATATCCGTTCTTTGAGTTCACTAATAGTTTGTCGCCTATTTATACGTACATTTTACATTTCAAGTATCCCCTTAAAATGAAATCAAGGGGATATAAATCAGGTGGCCTCTGTGTCCACTCAATTGCTCGTCTTCGACCTATCCACCGATTTGGAAAGACGTTGTCCAAGTAGTTTCTCACCAAGACAGCATAGTGCGGTGGTGCACCATCTTGCTGCAGCCACAAATCATTTCTCTTTGGGAACAACTGGTTTAATTTTGGAAGCAAAAAGTTCTGCAGAAATTGTAAATAACGAGGATCTCTTAAAGTTTTTACGAAATCCTATTATCTATTATTCCCGCCCAATAATTCATTTTCTCTGTGTATTGAGTATGGTACTCCTGCAACCGGTGTGAATTTTCTCTAGCCGGAATACCGGAAAGTCTGACAATTCACATGACCGTTTAGCAGAAATTTAGTTTCATCAGCAAAAAGAACTTTTAAAAAAAAATCGGGTCTCTGTTATTTTTTTCCAATAGAATTTCAAAAAATTCAACTCTACTATCAAAATCTTCTTCCATAAGTTCCTGCACTAAAGTTACTCTATAGGGATCCCACTTCTCTTTTTTTAGCGTTCTAAGAACTGTTTGATGGTCAACCTCATAGTCTAAGAATACTTGCCGTAAACTGGTATGGGGATTATCTTCAAAGGCTAGCAGAACGTCTAGTTTCTTGTTTTCTACTATCTTTAGGGACGTCTTTTACATGACCCATTTATCTAAATTTTTTCTCAATTTTGCTTACTGTGGACTGTGTAATTGGTTCTCTGTTGGGATATTTATTATTGAATAACGTACATACTTCTTTCTGCGTACGTGTTTTATCTCCAAAATCAATTAATATTAGAATTTCAGTTCTTTCCCTTTCAGTCAGCTTAATGTTGATAAAAGAGTCAAAAAGTTTTTGATTTCGTCTACTACAGAATCATTAACTGCTTGACAATAACAAATATGTTTAATGTCAATAATGGAATTTTGATAAGGTAACTAGTCTATTTAAAAAAAAGATAAAAAGTAGTTTACACATATTTTCATTGTCAGTGACGGCCTTTACCAAATTTATTTTAGGGTATACATAAATACATCATAACAATATTTCATAAATTAAGAAATCTGTTCTAATGTCATTAATACTACTTCTGACAATAATAATTAGACATAATTGATATGGGTGAATAGATATTTAAAAAACCTTTCAATTGATGTATTGCAAGTATGTTGCATGTATTCTAAAAAAATCAATGATGATTATCAAATTTTGGCCAAATGGAAGACGATTTAAAATAAAAGAAAAAGTTTATTTTTATATTTTTTTTTCTTCGAAAATAAAAGCAATATGAAACTATTTAATACTAACATAGTCTCTATTAACAAGTACATACCACCTCTAACCCCCCTAGTATATACGGGATTTTGTACTTATTACATTTGTTTTCCCTATTTGAATTATCATAAAACGTAAAGTTAAATTATCTTGAATATTGTGGAATAATCATTTAAATATTTGATGCAATACTAGATGCACTTATTGTATAAAATTTACCATTATTAGTTGATTATAAGCAAATTAATACATATTATCTCAGTTTATGTTTTTAAATGAGCCCTGTATTTTGTGTGCCAGATGTTTACTACCTACGGTTCAAAGCTCCATTTTCATGCTTTTAATAAAGCTATTTCCTGGAAAGCTTTGAATTCGGAAGAAAGCAATTTAAAAAAATGGTGAATTCACTTGAAATTTCGGCGCAGGAGTGGAAAATTTGTTTAGCGGCAAGATAGAATTTAATTAGTATTAAATTATATGTTTAAGGAGTTTAATTGTTATTTTGTAGTCAATCTTTCATAATAGCGATTATTAGGTAAATTTATCAAAGCAATTTAAATGCTGTTCTAATGTTAAAATTTAGTGAAAAATTTAAGGAAAAGAGAAGAATTTTCTAATAGTACCTTTTATGTTAGGGGCAAATTCGTTCATAAAATAAATATGAGGATTTTGTAAAAATAGAAAAACTAAAAATAATTATTTTATTTTATACAGTTTTGGTGAATGATCATTTTCAAATAATGTGTTTGAAACAAAAATACATAAACTGTGTAAATTAATTAATTAATTAATTAATATGATTATAATGTTAATTTGGCTCCAATTTATAGAAAATATTATGAAAATTTGAGAAAATTATAGCAAAAGTTGTGGAGCATGTTAACATAAAATTAAAATTTAAATTATTAATGAAAATCACACATTCTAGATAAGAGAATAAAGTATAGAGTTTTAAATTATGTACTTGTATAATGCGGAAACATATTTTATAAAAAATCGGGAGTATTTTAAAAATAAATTTTTATTCAAACTTAGTTTAAAAAATGTTAAATATATATAGTAAGTTAATTTTGACTTTCAAATCTTGGCAAGCTCTCTTCCATTTTAGACAGCATAGAGTTCTCATTATGTAAATATTTGAAATATCCTTTTTTAAAAATACAATTTTTATGTTTTAATAAATTTTAATATTTTTTTTGACAGAATCCTAAATATTTTACAACTAAAAATCTTAATTCACATTTGTAATTCTTTTATAATATATGTTATTAAATTTACTTAAATGAGACAAGTTTATATTTAATGTTTTTTTTTTTCAAAAAATATCCCATTTTTGGTAGGGCAACGAAATTGACATGTTTATTCTCATTACAAGCATTTCTTTAAGAAGAATCATATTGAGAGAGAAATATTTAAAAATTATCCATTTGAAATATTTGACCAGATAATATTTAATGATTAAGTCTGTTAATGAATGTTCAAATTACTTGTTTTATGCTCATGAGAAAATGCAATTCTTAAATGTAAATATAATGAACATTGTTTTATGTTAAGAATTTCTATTGTCTGTCGTACTTATTATGTATGTCTAACACTGGTAATATTTGTTTACGAAAATGTACAAGTATTTATTAAGGTGTAACGCATTTTTGGATTTAACTTTGTTATGAGCGTTTTCCGCTTACAAATCCCTTGTTCCACATTTATTTCATTTCTACTTTAAAATTAATTATTTAAATCTACAAACCACGTATAATTCTGTCATTGTAAATACTATTGTTAAATATTTCAACATTTTTGAACATATCAGTTGGTCATTTTTTGCTTCCATATGTCTATGACGATAAAGTCAGGTAATTTAATTCTCCGACAATTAAAGAATATATATTTTCCTGTCACGTTCAGTTATTCATGTACAAAATTCTTCTGTTCTAGCATTGTACAATTGATAATACTTTTAATAAAATATAGTAAGAATATGAATTAGTAAATTAAAAATTGTAAAATTAATTTCAATTAATTTCAATATTGAATTAAACTCATACCAAGGATAATTAAAATATACGACAAACTATTCTCAATTGTTACTTTTAAGTTATTCTGGTAAATAGGAGTCGTTATACAAGATGAGTGTCAAAGATAAACATATTAGCATTATGCATGGATCCATGAAAATGAATTATTCATTTTAAAATACCTTTACTTGGCTCTACCAAATATGAAGTTTCGCCATATCATCAACATATCTATACCTAAACAACACATTCTAGCAGAATAGTACATTTATCTTTTCGGTTTTATTATGGATAATTTTTAAAAAGTAAGGGTTGGAACAATTAATTCAATTTTACTTGAGATAATATGTGAAGGAAAAAAATAAATTTTTTTATAAGCTTTTATAAATAAATGAGCAACAGTAAAAACTTTTTTAAATTGACTTTGACCTATTATTAAAGTATAATATATATATATCAATAAAATATTTTAACATTTGGGTATATTTTTAGAAGAAGTTGAGGATAGATAGTTTTCACTGAAACGCACTGTATATTTTTTTTTTCTAGCTGAAATTGTTCCAAATTTCACTAAAGGTATAATAAGAGTGACAAATTACAGCAATCGTTACTGCTTTGACCGCCATTCACTTGAATTTACAATGAGTGACTTTCTTCTGAGTATACGGATACTATACAAAAGCCAGCGGAGGTTTGTTACATTCTAATTAAAATAATGTATGGTAAATTTACATATAACATCGTTCTATTGCAGTATTTCATCAGTGTTTCTGTAAAAGTTTCCGTTGTTTGGAAATTATTTCAGGTTCTTTGAAGGGGTTTCAAAATACTCACTTTTCAATTGTTCCTAAATATAATTATTACTAATTATAACAACTACATGCTACTAAAAGCGAAAGATCTGATTAAAAAAAATATAAATGTATGCTAATAAAAACAAAAAACCATTTTTATTTAAAATATTTTAGAAGGCTGCCTTAATAAACAAAATTACTGCTGTATACTCACGTTATTTAGATACTATTTTATTTATTTCAGGAAGTAATATTATATTACTTATTTAAATTAATTCTAGCTATTGTAAACTATATTTGAAATTTCAGCAATAGTTGTGGCTACTGAACCATATTTTTTTTAATAATGAGATCTTCTCGGCTGAGAACATGAAAACGTAATTGACCGATACGTCGTAATTGAATAAACTTGATCCGTTGGGCTGATCAACCCACATAATTTATTGACTTTTAAGGCTTAATTAACTGTTGAAATTCTAACAAGGGCCTTGTGGGCTTTTTTGGCTACAAAATCTACGAAGCTAAAAACTTTTTAGGACGTCATCGCGACCTAGTTTGAACATTGAAATTTTATCTAGTCCGCTGGTGTTATATATTTCAAGAATATTGTCATGTTTTTTGTTAAATACTTTTATTAAATCCAATCAGAATTTTTAAGTTGGTCTCAGTATTCGAATTTATCCATATATCTATCAGAATAAAACTATCAGAATGAAAGTACACTATTTATTATGAACTATTGCCAATGATTTATTAAAAAAAATATTTTTATAACATACTAAGGATAATAATATAATTAATTTACCATTAGGATCTCTCTTTTCCATAACGCTTAACTTTGTTATGCTTTGGTTAAGAAAATATACTATATATATGTCGACATAAACTATTTATAACCTGAATAGGTTAATCGATATTTAATTTATAAATGAATTCTTAAGTTAAAAAAAAATATATTTTATTTTTACTTCTATACCTAGTAAATATAGCATTATTGTATAATATTAAACTTGATTTTTGTTTAAATGCTGAAAAGATTTTTAATGTTGCTTTAAATTATTGTATATTAAATATTGTTTTATGCTGATTTCATATATAAAATTTACACATTTTATATTTAAAAAAAAAAAAATGTATTTATTTGTAACCTTCAACCCCTTGAAGTTATGTAGGTTCTAGATATATAGATACATATTAATAATTTTTATAATATATGTTGTAGTTTTAATGTTATGATGAAACTTAATCTATTCCGTTTTCTTTAAATAGTGGGTAATTATTTAATGCACTTTCAGTTTTATACATAAAATATTATTTTCTTGAAATGTTTACTAACGTAATTATATATTTTATATTTTTGGCAGTCTTTGATATTAAGTTTAGCCAAGAAACTATTTTTATCAGTATGTGTCTTATTTATAAAATCTAACAGGGGAATTAATTTACAGCCAATTACTTAATGGGGTCAATGACATCAATTCATATCGTTCATGTTCATATTAAACAGGTGAATTTATAATAACCGTTGAGGAATTATATTAAAACGTAAAGTATAATGGATATACGTACTGTAGACTGCGGGTAGACTAAATGTATTAATCTAAAATAATTATAAGTGGTTTCTATGGAAAATATTCAAAATTTATATTTTTTAACAAAATAATTAAAAATAGTAAGTAGAAGTAAAAGAAAACAGATTTTATAGATTAATTTTAGAAATACGGTTTCTTAACAAAACCTAAATATTTCTAATCCCTGGATATATATTAATCACAAACTATATCAAATTCAAAATTTGCTAACGCTATGATTTAGAGAATATTTCCCGAAAAGCACATTTTTTTGGAATTATCGTCGTGATATAAACTGAACATTTAAAAGTGACGTACTTCATTTTACTAGTAGCAAACAAATTAGGAATGGAAAGTAAAGCGAAAATTCCAATTTCCTCTTATTAAGAGATGTGCTCCAGCGCTGGAAATTTCTATTGATTGCAGTAAAAATTCAGTCATTATTGGATAGATACCCCCTCAGCGATGATGAATTCGGAAACATCCCTCTTTTTTCTGTAAATTGTGCAAAAAAAATATACCAAGTATTATTAAATTTATTGACAATTTCAAATCTATTTGGAATATTTGTTTTTGGGTTTACACTTTTACTCAATTTTGGATACATGTCTACTTTTAATTAAGTATTAATATGATGAAATCTTTTACAAAAAATAAAAAAAAGGTATATCCGGTAATGGAAAACTTATTGTCAGAAATGAATAATAAAGCAAGTAGATTAAGACTCGATGTTTCTCTATAAAACAGTTGCGGATACATCGAACATTTCTAGTAATTTTTACTCAAATAGGTGTGTTATTATTGAGGTTGTTCACTACGAATGTAGAATAAGTACTAATCTGTCTTTCGAAGAGGTTTTTGTAAAGTAAATTGTTACCACCCGAGTAAAAGTAAATATTGAGTCAGTATATCCCTGTCCATTTCTAAAGCTTCATTGACAATCAGGCAAGATATTATTATTTTCACCCAATGATTAATGCCTTGCCTCAAAGTGGAATCAGATGAAACCTTTAATAGCAGTTTCTCTATACTTCAGTGATCTGCAATTGGACATTTTTATACATATACTAAATACTCAAATGTTCTTTGAAGTAAGATGTTTTCCAGCGCATTTGAAAACAGGAAAAGTTATTCCTGTGTTCAAAAAGAAAGATCGTAATTCTTTAGAAAACTATATACCCGTAAATTTATCTAGTAGCTTCTCTAAAATCGAAGTGTTGCACTCGAATGGATTTTATCATTTCTAACAGATGTTAATAACGTAAACTTTTTTCTCGACAACAACTTCTACATTGCATATGCGGATGATATCTCCATTGTAGTTTCTTCAAAAGATTGGAATACTCTAGAATGTTCTTGTTGTACAACCATTGAACATAGTTTATGCTATTTTAATAATTTAGATTTATTTTTTAATATCAGCAAAACTGAGGTTATTAGGTTTGATAGTGGACCAAATTTAAACAATTTTTCAGTTATTATGAGAAATAGCAGTCTTGAAACTGTGTAAAAAGTTGAATTGGAAGCCCCGTTGTGAGAAACTTAATTAATTAATAACTCACATTTCTATTTCTCAATTTTAGAATTATTTTGAAAATAAATCAACTTATTATGGTGTATTTTGCACAAATTGATTCAAGGCTCAGATATGGTATATGTTTGTGGCGTAGCCCTGCTAGTGCTTCAAAGGTCTTTATTACAAACAGATAATAAAACCGTGTACGTCTAACATTTCTCAAAGAGAATCGTGTAAACCTTATTTTAAAAAGTTCGGTATTCTTACACTTCCATCTCTATATATGTATGAGATTTGTGTTTTTTTTTTATAGAAACTTGAGTTTGTTCGGGACAGTTAATGACATTCATTCTCACAATACGAGACAAACATTTTATTTACCCGTTGCCTGTCTTAAATTAACTTCCACTACGTCTAACTTTATAAATCCAAGATTTTACAATAAGTTGAAATCATCTGGTAAAGAAACAAATAATTTGTCAATTTTTAAAAGAAGATTAAAAAGGTATTTAATAGATAAATGCTTTTATACTACTCTTGAAAATTAGGATCATAGATACTTACTGTTTTTCCTTTTTATACTTTAAATAATTACTTATTTAATTTAATTAGTTGACTAATCTTATACAATTGTATTGTCTGGTAGATAACAAAGTATTATTATAATTATTATTATTATTATTATTATTATTATTATTATTGTTATTATTATTATTATTATTATTATTATTATTATTATTATTATTATTATTATTATTATTATTATATCATGAAGTAACGTTTTATTTATTTAAGAGCTTCTAGAGTACATACGAGGGCGGGTCATAAGTCCGTGACTTTTTGAATTTCCCGCCTCTTAATTGAAATGGCAACACTGCTCTCGTCATCAGTCATCTGTCAGTTGACTCTTGTGAAAAATTGAACAAGCTGCGACATTTAGTTTGTTTTTGACAGCCGTTAATATCAGACTACCGCGTTGACTGAGAAGAAAATGGAAAAAAGTGAATTTCGTGTGCTCATTAAGCATTATTTTTTGCGGAAAAAATCCATTACGAAAACCAAGGCTAAGCTTGATAAATATTATGGGGACTCTGCACCATCCATTTCCATGGTAAAAAAGTGGTTTACTGAATTCCGATGTGGCCGTACAAGCACGGAAGATGCCGAACGTCCTGGACGCCCAGTTGAGGTCTTCACATCCGAAACAATTGAAAAAATCCACGATATGGTTTTAGCCGATCGGCGATTAAAAGTGAGAGAGATTGTGGAAGCCATAGGTATCTCACATGGCTCAGTCGTTTCAATTTTGAATGATCATTTTGGTATGAGAAAGCTTTCCGCAAGATGGGTGCCGCGTTTGCTCACAATCGACCACAAACGCAACCGTGTGACAATTTCGCAGGAATGTTTGGCGTTGTTCAATCGCAATATGAACGAGTTTTTGCGCCGTTTCGTAACCGTGGACGAAACGTGGATCCACCACAACACACCGGAGACCAAACAGCAGTCAAAACAGTGGGTTTCTCGGGGTGAATCGGCGCCAAAGAAGGCAAAGGTGGGTTTGTCAGCCAATAAAGTCATGGCGACTGTTTTTTGGGATGCACGCGGTATTATCCACATTGACTACCTTCAAAAAGGAAAAACAATCAATGGTGAATATTACAGCAACTTATTGGGTCGATTCGATGAGGCATTGAAGAAAAAGCGACCGCACTTGGCCAAGAAAAAAGTCCTTTTCCACCAGGTCAATGCACGGGTGCACACATGTGCAGTTTCCATGGCAAAAATCCATGAATTGGGCTACGAATTGCTCCCTCATCCGGCCTATTCACCCGATCTAGCCCCAAGTGACTATTTCTTGTTCCCAAACTTGAAGAAATGGCTCGGCGGAAAGAGATTTGCCTCCAAGGGATAAAAAAACTGGAGAAACGTTGGGCTAAGTGTTGGGCTCAAAGGAGACTACGTTGAAAAATAAAATAACTTTTTATCTAAAAACCTGTGTTTCATTCAAAAAGTATTGAAGAGAAAATTCCAAAAATGAGTGAATATACAGGGTGATGTATTTAAAAAACTAAAGTGATTAATCATATCAGAGAAACGGCAAATCTAGCAATATTGCTAATGTCAAATCTGGAACCTCCGTATCTCAAAATAGGCTTATCCCAAATTTTGTAGAATTCGGACTAGCAATTTACGAGTTAATTGGCCGTTTCCAGACTTTTGGTCCACTATGTATATAGAAAAATCAAGCCAGGTAGGCCCATTCCTGTTTTTGGCATCATCCTTCCAGCTTTCCATTCCTAATATTCTTAAGTCCTATTTAACTATATCAATCCATCTCTTTAGTGATCATCCTTTATCTTTCTATTATTTCGAGTGTTCTTTTCATCCTTCAATTTCTATTTGTTCTGACAATAAGTCCCAACAAACTCGCTCTTCTACCTCTAATCACTTGTGTGGTATATGACTTCCCATACTCTAGTAGAAATAAACGTTGCTATTGAAATGCCCCCATATTGAAATATTACGTAAAGATAAACAATGTCCCGTCAATATTAACGAGCCCATTTATGCCATATAATAACGATATCTATTGGTATGTAAGTGTTACACTGATCAAATATTGATCCAATAAATGCCCAATATACAATGAATGATGGTTTAAACATTTTTTTAATAAACACTGGTTGAACATTGTCTATTAATGCAAGCAAGCTTTAACCTTTATTGCGCCAGGCTACATTTCTATAGCTATTTATTTAATCATCTCCTCCAACCACATTCACTTATTTGAGATTTTCTATACGTTTATTATTCTTAGGATTTTTCGTTCCTAAGCATTTATTTTCTTCTTCTTTAGCAAGTCAGCAACATAAATAGTCATATACAACTCATTACATCTTCACAAAGAACATTACCATTTTTACATGAGATTAAAGCAGCATTTTTATTTATATGGGAGGATTTAAAAGGCCTTTGGCTTTCACTAAGCAAATTTTGATACCGATTCTGAGATGTGATACATATATATATATATATATATATATATATAAGCTGTATGCTATGGTCTAGAGCTTGGTAATTTTCTTCCATGCTTTCCTGTATTTTGCTTTATTTCTTCACTTCGTTATGTATTTTTCCATTAGTTTCGCCTCCCTCCATCTTATTCTAGAAATCCCTCTTTTTTTTGTATGTAGGTTCTTCTCATGCTATAATTTTTATTATTCTATTGATCTGTCTTTTTTCAATACGTGCAATCTATTAAATTCTTCTGGCATTTAATACATTATCGATGGTCGCATCTTTGAACAATGAGTATATTTCGTCATTTGTTCTTCTTATGTATCCTTCTTTTCTCCTACCATTATTCTTCTAACTATTTCCTCTCCTATTTTTTCATATTTTATTTTATGTTTGTATTAAGTACTCAAGTCTCATATCTATATATCGCTGTTGGTCTTATGATAGTTTTATACAGACGAAATTTGTTATTTTTCGACCATTGGTTTCCTGTACTTTTGTTGGCTGTGTTTACTTCCTTTCCCTCTTCTATTTTACTGTTAAGTCATTATTTTATATATATACTTCAAATTCTACACTTTCATTTTTTTTCTGAACTATTTATTTATCCTCTATTGTTCGCACTACTATTCTCATTAATGTTGTCTTGTCTTCGTTTATCTTTAATTCTATGTGTGATACACTGTCGTAAAATGTACTTACACCTTAATTGACAAGCTATCCTTTTCAGGAGCTGGTTCTCTTTCTGTTTATATAAGTTGACTCTACGAGGGAGAATCAAACTGGGTAGTTCTAATCCTAAAAATTATAATATAGAAATAAAAAATAATATAAAGCTTACCAGGCAAGTAAATTAAAATACTCTCTATTGTATACAGCTATATTAGGTTGGTTAGTATTTGATATTTTGTTTACTCTTTAAATAAAAAATTATTTCAGTCTAATAAATTAAACAAACCTAAAGATACATAATGTAAGAAATTTTATTGTCTCGTAGTTTTGTTATATTTTTTGAGACTAATATTGTTTGGAACTATTTTTCATTTAGTTTGTTTCTTGATTTTTTCATCAATGATATTCACATTAACATCGCTGATCATATTACTATTTATTTTTAAACGTCATGATAGTTATTGAAATATAATACTAAGATGTAGTTTTTAATAATAATTTGCATGTTTAATTTTTTTAAGCCATTAAATTAAGCTTGTAATTTTGTTATGTATATAAATTGCTGATTTATATATCTTTTATTTTCTTTAATTTATATAATAAACATATTAATATAATAATATTTTTTTTTTTAAGAAAACACCCAATCAAGGTATTTTTCTGTAATTACAATCTGATCATGAAGATCAATAAGCAATTTTTTTCAAACCTAACTTAACTAAGGTGGAAATTTTTTTAAATTCTAAGGTCCTACTCATTAGTATACCTTAGTGTCTAATAATTTTAGCAACATATAATAATATAAGAATATCTTCAACTAATAGTTTTCTAGAACTTCATTTTATTGATTTTTCCTTTGACTGAATTTCCTATACACATTTTTCATTATGACAAAAGCTTCGATATTCAAATACAGTTTATTAGGGCCATAGTTCATCGAGAAACAACACGTTAGCAAGCAGAACAATCAGTTTTGTGTCAATTAATCCATTGTAATAGCATTATCTCCAGTTGTGTATCATTTCTAGAATGCTTTTGTTGTCACCACAAATATTTTCCTTTTAGGATAACACTTTGTACTGCCTGTTAATTTAAATTGATAAATGTCATAGTTTTGATTTGAAAAACAAGTATATACATTTTTTAATTAATTATATTTAAAAAAAGCAATACTTTTCACTTGGTTATGTAATAATGTACTACTTGAATATCAAAAAGTAATTGAAACACTGATTAACTTAATGAACAGTTTTAATATTTACGAGTAAGCAAACGTTTTTTGTTGAATAGAAGTGCAGCTTTTGATGTTTCTTGGAAAAATTCTTCATCTGAACTTCGCCTTTTGACTGCGCACTTTTTTCTTACGGAGTGTATCTTTTATTTTATTTCTATAGAGTAGTCAATTAAACCCTTTATTATTATTGTTATTATTATTATATAATTGTATCAGAGCATAGAGTATTTGATATAATTTGTTTGATGTTACAGTGAATATTTGGAAATTTATGAATGTCCACAAATGCCAATTCAAGTGGAAAATGTCCCAAAAAATATTTCTTTCAATGTTAATTTGGACACTCACATTTTCTGTTGAAACTTGAAATCTTCTTTTGTGAAAAAATGAAGTGAAAAAGTATAACAACATGATGTATTATATACTCAGGCATGTAATTATCGTAACCAAAATATGTGACATTAGCCCTAACAATAAATAGCATAAAAATTAGAGTTAAGCTCACGTGAATTAATTAGATTTAATGGTTTTTATTCTTACTTTTATCATTTTATTACTTATTACTTTATTTGTTAAAAATATTTCGTACTTTGAATGATTTCTACCTAATTTGAATATTCACATTTTAAAGAATGTTGAAATTATCAGTGATTATAGCAATAGCTTTTCAACGTGTATTTTTTCTAACATTCACCAACATCTGTGGTAACTGTCAACACACACCGGTCCAAATTTCACACTAACATATTTACAATTAAAATTACGAATTAACTGATGAATAATCAATATAATATATGTAAAGCATTGAATGGATGATAGATATAATAATTATTTAAAACACAATGCGGCAAAATATGTTTTAAATAATTTAGGGATTTTTGTGTAAATTTTAATTCTAATTTTTTGAAATTGGTGCCTAATTATCTACTCTCTTGTTCATTATTTGATAATAACTGTTAAGGAAAAATCGTTATTGTTATAGCCACATTTTAATCTGGATGTCTGCTGCACTAAATACTGCTGACCATTGCTTCATACTAACAGGGATGACTCTTCACTATACTTTTAAATTACCTTTGAATTAATGTTTTCATTTTCATTTTTAATTCGGATATCTAATTTTTTCTAGTTGAGTAGAGATACATTTTTTTGTCAAGGTCATAATATGTTTTTTGAATTAATTGTTTCAGCTCGCATTTTGTGGAAACTATCCATAATAAATATGAAAAGATAAATTATATTTTTCTGAATTTCCACAATGTTCCAATGCTTTTTAAATTATATTCAATCGACCTAGGTTTCGATGTTTTAACATAACATTTTCTAGATTTTGTAGAAGATTGACAGATTATTTATAAACGTAAACACCTCAGCCAATCATTATTAAGCAATACTCTTCTTTTAAATTATTTTTGGTTAGTATTATATATGTATTTAGTCCAAAAGGTAATCTAAGATTATTGATCCTCCCAGGTTTAATTGTTCATTCAATACTGAATATTGAGGATATTTTAGGTGTTTCTTTATTTAATTTCCTCCAAAAAATCAAGTTCTTCTTTCTTCTATACTTATATGAAGTATTTCCCCTGTTGTTTCAATTGTGTTATTAAGCATAGGTTTGTATTTAGTGCCAATGAGGTGTTTTTTGCGTTTGGTTGTTTTAATCTATAAGCTCGTAAGTATATATGTATGGATATAAGCCAAAGACAAGCACTGAGCTTAGGCAGATATGCAACCGTATTTCAAGCAGAAATTACTGCAATACAGCACTGCGCAGAAGAGCTATCTAGGCAAGAGTTTAATAAAAAGACCATTGCTATGTACTCCGACAGCCAAACAGCTCTATGCAGGTCGAATCAAGACTTGTGTGGGACTGCCTTAATGCTGTGCAAAACCTAGGTAGTCAAAACAAAGTGACATTAGCTTGGGTCCCAGGGTATAAGGGATAGATTGGCCGGGGTGGGAGCCGCCATGGCAATGACTGTACCCGAACCTTTCTGTGGCATTGCTAAATCGATCATAAGGGCACACCTAAAACAATTAGTGCAAAACAAGTCACAAGAATGGTGGGGAAACTCACCAGAACAAAGACAGGCGAAAGAGTTCATTAAGGGACCTTCGCTGAAAACAACAAGAGATCAGCTAGTGCGCGACTGGAGGACGGTTAGAATAATGACGGGGCACTGCAGACTAAATAAACACATGCACACAATAGGGCTGACAGAAGAAGCTATATGCAGGTTCTGCCAGGAGGAAGAAGAAACGGCAGTACACATAAGGTATTACTGCGAAGGCCTTGCAAGGCTAAGGTTTCTGACACTAGGCGAAGAAAAACCCAGGACAGGCAGCTACACAGAGAAATCTCTGTCTAGATTGTGGAGTCCAATCAAAAAGACCCACCTGGACTAGATACTCTGACTTAAGAGGATAGCCACAATAGATCTATCTAGGTCGACGTGGAAGAGGCAACATAACCCAAGATCCAAGTATAATCTAATCTAATCTAATAGGTTTGTATTTAGTGTCAATGAGGTGTTTTTTGCGTTTGGTTGGTTGAATCCATAAGCTCGTAAGTATTCACAGTACCTTATGTTAAAATTTCTGAGGGTCTGGCCAAAATAGATCGCGTCACAATTCGAAAATTTTAGTTTATAAATACCTTGGTCGATTGAATATAACTTAAAAAGCTTTGGAATACTGTGGAAATTCAGATAAGTGTAATTTATCTATTCATATTTTTTATTCTTCTTTTCGCGAGTTCCAACATAACATGTATTTCTAGGAATGGTTGAGTGAAAACGTTTGTTTAGCGGAACCTCTTAATAATATCTTTCTGAGTGTGTGATTGTGTTTTAGTCTACAGGTACTCAACTAATCCAGACTTTCCAACTTCTATGTCACTTAGGAGTTCTTTGGTTCTAAGTTTGCTTCCATATCATATACTCAATGAAAGAATGATTTTATCTATGAAAAGGTAATGTAGTCTTTAAAATACGCCAAAATATTTTAAAAATTATTAAGTATATCTGTTTTAATTTATTATAATCTAAAAATTTCAATTAAAATCTATTTAACAGAGATGATTATCATGTTAAAAATTGTATAGGTAAATTAATTAATCTACCGATTTCCAATCTGCTTATTTAATTAATTCCAGCACCTGGATACATTTTGATGAACAACCCTATGTTGATAAAATCAGCAGTTTTATGTTGGGATCAGCCTCCATATTATTGGAAATCGGATGTATTCATTTTGCAAAATATTTGTATAAAAATATATAAATTTTAGGTTTTGTTGTAGGGAAGTAAAGTACATAAAGGCATTAAGACTAGAATGGCTAGGGTACGTAATGATGAAAATCCCATCAAAAACGGTCAGAAGAATAACCACTTGGACTCCATTATATCCAAGAAGTGGAGAAAGACTAGTGAAAAGATTAAGATTAAAAATAAGCAACTGGAAACGCACATGAAAGACCAGAGAAGAATGTAGAAAAATACCCACAGAAAAATACTGAATTATGATTACTGAGAAGAGGAGCAATCCAACTCAATAAACGGATTTAAATGCTTACAAAGCGATAGCCATAAATAATCCCAAGTATCGAAAGGCTATGATGATGATGAATATTGATTCGTTTTTTTTTGCAAAATACCAATATTCGTTATTATGCTCTTGTTTACCTTATAAGTACAATTACAACTGACAGTAAATTTTCCTTTTTATACATACCAAATTTAACATAATCATGATTTCTTTCAGATTTTTATTCTTCCTCTTTGTCATATTGTAAAAGACCCATGTTTTTAATATTTGTCGCCATAATATGTAAATAATTGAATGCGTTTCTACCTTTTCATATTAACAATAAGGTTTTTAAAAAATTCCGGCTTTATATTTCTCAAAAAGACACCTCCCTTAAACTTATAAATAAGTAACAAGAAATTATAATTCTATTTTAAAACAAAAAATTTGTAGTTTCTCTACTAATAGTAGTACTTATTAATACATATAAAATCAATTATGAAACTGTATAAATGAAATTAAAACTAAAAACGTCTACATATTCCAAATTTCAAAACATTACAATAACATTTACAGGGTTCAATTTTAATTACCTTATTTTCTAGATCCGGCGATAAGTAATAAAAATATATAGTGGGATGAAATTTCTAATTAAAACAGTCAGTAATGAAGTAAAATAGTAAGTAATTATTATATTCAATTTAAGTAATTTAAATTTAAATAGAAATGAATTTGTCTTGGGTTTTATTAAGCATCCGCGGATTTGATCGAATCTTCGAGTCGTAGCTGCATCACATGCAGAAATCTGAAGTTGATTCATATGTAATCTCACCTCATATTTGTTTTATTTATGAACTAGCTAAAGTTAGGCCTGTTTTAAAGATATTCTTAGAAGAAAATATGTGTTTATTTAACGAAATAGAATAACATTTAAATTAAGGATATATTTATAGAAGTTTACAAAGGAATATTTGTTTAGTGTTCTTTGAATTCATTTTAAAACATTCGACAGTTGTCATCTTCGTTTAAAATGCCCACTTGAAATAAATAAAATTTGTAGTTTGTGCCAAATTAATAGTAGTGATAAAACACCATCATTTTGCTACAACTGTTATAGATTTTATATTTTGTGACACCTTCCTCGTATTATTTCAGCTGGATTTGCTGTAAATATTTTGAGAGAATGAAATTCTTTCTTCAATCATAAAATCATCACAATAAAATCTATTGCTTCTGCGAAATACGATAAGCTTGAACAAACTGAATACAAAAAATAAAAACTGGTTTATAAGCAATCTTGCCCTAGGTTTATTCATAATGTTAGAGTGCACCACGATACATTTTTTTTTTAATTCTAAAAACGCTAAATAGTAAATGATATTTATGATTATGAACTAATACCTTAGTCAGGGATAGCAACTAGACAGTTACGCTGGTCAAAACTAAAAAGTGTCAATGAAGGTAAATAATAAAATTTATAGATGTAATTTTTCATGAAATAAAGTAAAAGAAGGGGAATTGAGCCATCAGCTACAAAAGGAAATGGAAATACACGACAAATATGGGCGTTTTAGAGTTGTAATGCTTTTTTATTTATGCTTACGGAAAGAGATGTAACACTCCCAATAAATAAATAAAAAAATTCTAATGAAATAACTTTATAGAATAGAACAGCTGTTTTTGCCTAAATATTCCAAAATATTTAAAACCTCACATTATGTATAATTCTAGCAAAATTGATTGTTTCTGTCCTCTTTGAAAAACAGGGATAATTTTAAAAATTAATATTATTCACAAAAGCTTTCATGTTGGGCTCTTTATTATTCTCTAAAAGGCGTAAATCATGGCAGTATAATGAAAGGCCTATACCAAATGGCCCTTTATCGACTATCAATATTATTTTATATTTTTAAGAACACCAGAATGTTTTTTTATTATTGTGGGTTTATACAATAAAAAATTAAGTATTCTTAACCTTGGCGTGTACATACTCTCAGACGATCTTTATTTTTAGTAAACATTTTTGTATTATTATAATCTACAGTTTTGCTTCATTTTGGATAATAGACTTCTCTGGAACCGATACGAAGACGAACTAATTTTGCTAAAAGACTATAAACGCCTCGGGTATGTGATTGCATTAATGCTACAATGAGAAACTGTCTTACATACATGATTTCGAAAGAAGTGATTAGACTAACGAATCCGAAATTTGCCTTAGGATGAAAGAGAGAAAAACCAGAGCTTTATGAAGGAGTTTACCATAAGGCTGAGCTGCGAGAAAGTATGGAATGGTAAATTTCTTAACATTGGGCTCAAACATTACATACTCATGCATATTCCAAGCATTAGGGAATGTATTCAATTCAAAATAGAGAAAAATGAAGCGATTATTATGTATGATAGAGACAAACTGCCGATAAGCGTAAAGCTTATAGTGTAATCAGCTTCAAGTAGGTCTGGGATTGCCGATAAGAGTAAAAAGACTAACCGAAACGAACATAGTTACACTCTTTATTTAGAAGTCGATGATACCGAATTAGAAAAACTACACCAGTGGTACGTTAACCTTCTCTATTCTTTATTAATAAAAATGTAAAGAAAATTTAAATGGAAAATTTCTCTATTTCGCGAATAACAACTTTAAAAAAAGGAATATTTCCTGGCGATCTAATAGATGCGACATTCAGTAAAAATAGTCTATGGATCGCAGGGAAAAAATATTTTTGAGAAAAATGGTAAACATGCCATCCATATACAATTTTTTTAACGTCATACTTGAGACTATTCTGCTTTTCAAAACTTTTTCCGATTTATAAAAAATAATTTCATGTCAATTTTTGCAAAATTTGTGTGAAATTTATTACTCTTTACCACGGTGAAAAAATATTTTTCCTAAAAAATGGTAAATATACCATTCATAAACAATTTTGCCCGAATGTCGTCCTACTAAAATGAAAATATTCCTTTGTTCAAAAAAATTTTTTTTCGAGTTATAAAAAATAACTTCATCATAATTTTCACGAATATTGTGAGTAATGTACTACTATTTCTTACAGTAAAAAAATATTTAAAAAAAAACGGTAAACATGCCATCCTAAAACAAATTTTGTCTGAAAGTCGTGCTCAAAAGATGAGAGCATATTGGGATTTTCAAAATTTTTTTTCGAGTTGTAAAAAATAACTTTATCACTATTTTCACGAATATTGTGAGCAATGTACTACTATTTCTTACAGTAAAAAAATATTTAAAAAAAAACGGTAAACATGCCATCCTAAAACAAATTTTGTCTAAACGTCGTGCTCAAAGGATGAGGGAATATTAGGATTTTCAAAATTTTTTTTTCGAATTGTAAAAAATAACATCATCACTATTTTCACGAACATTGTGCGCAATGTACTACTCTTTGCGACAGTAAAAAAATGTTTAAAAAAAAAACGGTAAACATGTCATCCATAAACAAATTTTATTTAAACGTCGTGCTCAAAGGATGAGGAAATATTGGTATTTTCAACATTTTTTTTTGGGTTGTACAAAATAACTTCATCACTATTTTCACGAATATTGTGCGCAATGTATTACTCTTTAAGACAGTAAAAAAATATTTAAAAAAAAACGGTAAACTTGCCATCCATAAACAAATTTTGTCTAAACGTCGTGCTCAAAGGATGAGGGAATATTGGGATTTTCAAAAATTTTTTTTTCGATTTGTAAGAAATAACTTCATCACTATTTTCACGAATATTGTGCGCAATGTACTACTCTTTGCGACAGTAAAAATATGTTAAAAAAAAACGGTAAACATGCCATCCATAAACAACAAATTTTTTCTAAACGTCGTGCTCAAAAGATGAGGGAATATTGGGATCCTCAAAATTTTTTTTTCGAGTTGCGAAAAATAACTTCATCACTATTTTCACGAATATTGTGCGCAATGTACTACTCTTTGCGACAGTAAAAAGATGTTAAAAAAAACGGTAAACATGCCATCCATAAACAACAATTTTTTTCTAAACGTCGTGCTCAAAAGAGTAGGGAATATTGGGATTTTCAAAATTTTTTTTTCGAGTTGCAAAAAATATCTTCATCACTATTTTCACGAATATTGTGCGCAATGTACTACTCTTTGCGACAGTAAAAAATGTTTAAAAAAAAACTGTAAACATGCCATCCAAAACAAATTTTTTCTAAACGTCGTGCTCAAAGGATGAGGGAATATTGGGATTTTCAAAAATTTTTTTTCGATTTGTAAGAAATAACTTCATCACTATTTTCACGAATATTGTGTGCAATGTACTACTCTTTGCGACAGTAAAAAAATGTTTTTAAGTAAAAACGGTAAACATACCATCCATAAACAAATTTTGTTTGAAAGTCGTGCTCAAAAGAAGAGAGCATATGGTTAAAAAAAAAATTTCATCTCAATTTTTACCAATTTGTGAGGAATTTATTACTCTTTACACTAAGTAAAAAATCGACGAATTTTCTATTTTTTTAATGTTTTTATTACTTTTATAGATTTTCACTCAAAAAAAATAAAAAATAAAAAAAAATTATGGATGGAATTTAGGGCTAACGTAACACTGGTGAAGTGACTCTTACTTTTTAATTAAGAATGAAAATAAATGGTTACTCTGCAGATATTTTCAAAAGCTCCAAAAGCCACTAGATATTCTCGCTAAAAACAAATTTTAAAAATTTAACAACATTAATAAAAGCCATGGAATAATAAAGATTAAGAAAAATAATAATAATACTTATAATAATAAATGTACAGTTGACGAAAGTTGGCTATAAATTTAGAATTTGGTATTTTAAAAATGTGTATAAAATAATTATGATACAAAAAAAATTGACCTGTGTGGTTGGAAATTTTTAACCCAGCTTCAGTTCACATGGGAAAGTTAAATGTATAATCTCATTAAAATTTCAATGTATGTAAAATATAAAAGTTTAATATTACTGGGAGAGAGTTTCGTGCTTTATACCTACATTAAAAAAATATCTTGTATGTATACTCGTATTGGTTTTCAGACTTTATTGTGGGTGGTACGTGAAGTCGTAGAATTCCCGGAATTAATCAAAGTTGTCAACGTTTGGTTCTGCGAAAAATCGTTTGGTTTCGGCAATATTACATTTGCCGTTTCCAGGTATTTTCCACCAACTTTTTGTATACACCTCTTGTTAAACGAATACGGCTTTCCTTATTTCAATTCGTGACTTGTAAACTTTTTCGGTTCATTGTTCATTAGGTACTGAATTTAAATAAATACAGCAGAATAAGAGTAGCTAATAAAATCTTTATATATCTTTAATAATACCATAATGTTATTTTTATATAAATTAATTATAATATGTCACAAATTTAAAATTACTGTAAGCAGTCAGTGATGTTTTTAAATAAGATGTAAAGAAGTCTCTTGAACTAAAAAATGTCCTAATTGTAACGGTACACTATAATGATTGAAACAATAATGTGTAATAAATGTAAAACGAGTATCGACTGGTTATAATGGTTTGCTTTTATATGAATTAATATTTAACAGTGCAGTTTTCGTGTCAACTAAGCGTACAATTAAAATGTAAACTAGTAGGAAATAATAATGAAATATTAACGGCATCTAATAACGAACAAAACTAAATAAAAATCGAAATACCAACGAACCCTTCCGATCAATTCTTTGTTATTCGTTTAATTTATGTTTAATAATCGATACGAAGCGCAAAGATGCCGTAAATGACGAACTCACAAATATTAAAATGAACTACTGTAGAATCTAGTGAACTACCACATACCGGTTTGGCGCTAACACCACACGCAAAAAGTTCGCACTACACTTTCGGCACTGCCACCGGAATCAGTAGACACGATGGATGATACCGTAGTGGTCATGATAAAATGCGGTTCTATATTGTAGCTTTAAGGGTGTTGCGATGTCTATCGAGCTTGTCCGGTTTATAACGAATACTCACATGGCCATGTTGAGTATAAATCTATTTTGTTTTCCAAATCGGTATATTTTATACAAAATGTTTGATAAAGAAGGAGCCTGGAATTGTGCCAAGCAATCCCGCCGATATTTTGGCGCATTTTGGGCTCATTGTCAATTCGACCGTTCGTATTGTCAGGCACTTCCACTAAACTCCAATTCCATTGATCTACTGCATTTTTTTTGGGGTAACGCAAATCCACCACCCTGAAATCTTATCAGACATCCGTAGACTGTTTGTTAAGAGTTTAGCCGTAAATCACTGAAAGGTTGACCCAAATATCCTAATCCATACGTGTTTAATCAATTAATTAACCAATCCACTTAAAATTTGAGACATATTTTTGAAATCTTATCTTGAAAGCTGTAAATTATATCGATTATTGAAATTATGTACTACTACAAAAAAACGTCTCCTAAATATAAGGGATGTTATAAAAAAGAATATATAAATCTACTAAAAAATTTAAGTAAATGATCCAGGTCAAGAATAGAACTGAGAAATTAAATACCTAACTAAGTGAAGATCGATGTCATAGTTTGTAAACATATACACAACCAAATTTATATGGAATCGCCCCATGTTTCTAAAAACGAAATGTATGGAAAATAAACTTTGAAAAACATGATAACAAAATAGGTACAATTTTTTTGTTCAGTTGTTCCTCTACAATAATTAAAGCAAAAGTACTTTTTTCATTATTTTAAAGACTACCATGCATTGCTTTGCCTAGACTGTCTGATGGGTAATGAGAAAAAAAGTGGTACAATTATCCTTATGCATAAGCTTAAACCGCAAGGTTTTCTTAAAGTATTGTTTCAAAAACTTGCAGAAGGTTTAAAGAATTGGGCACACTTACAAGTCGTTCAAGAGTCATCTAAACAAAGTTGACTTCTCGTAAACAGGATCCAATTTCCTAAGAGAAACCCGTCTTTTTCCCATTCATATCTTAGAATGTAATTTTTCAAAGCTGTAGGAGTTAATGTTTTAGTTGAAAACATACCAAAAAGAGTTCTTGAGAGACATTTGTTTAGCAGAGGACAACTAAGAGTTCCCCACTTATCCCCACAAAAGAATCGTCAGAGGTGGTATAAAGAACATGAAAATTACACAATTGGAGATATTAGAATGTGATGTTTTTAGAAAGTAGAATCAGTTTAAAATCTTACGATCACCGAAGAGAGAGCACTGAGACTATAGGCATCATAGTCCATCCCTAGATATAAGGGAGGAACAGGGGATATTTTGGGCGGGTAGTATGATTGGACAAAAATCTTTCTCCTTCTTATTTCGGCAGAACGTAACTGGACTAATGTATGTTGATCTGGCGTTGAAGATTGTCATAAAACTCTGCAGAGGGCTACAAGATATCATTTTGAATTTATGCACATAACGCCCTCGACATACGGCAAGAAAAGCTAGAGAATTCCTTGAAATAGAGGTCTTAATGAAAAGAGAGGCTAGCCTGTTCTCTGGGTCTCAACCTAAACAAACACTTCTGAGACGATTTAAAAAAATAATTAGAGATCATCACTGTGATGCCAAAACAACAGATAAACTCATTCGTTTCGCCCTAGAATAATGGGAAAATTTCCCTTCCTAAAATCAAATTCAAGAGCCCAGTCGTGAAAACAAATATAATTGGGGTCCCACACGTGATCAAGAGGGTTTCTTCTATTGGTCCAGCGATAGTTACAGTGAGAGTTTATAACAGGTAGGTACTTGAGTTTATTTTATCTATTTCTAAAATTATATTTGCTGTATATCCAAATATAGCCCAAATACTTAGTGCAACCCTGCAAATAGTAGTTTAATTTACCAAATAATTTATTTGTGTACAATTAATATATCTAACGAAATTTAGGCGATTCCTTATAAATTTAGTTGCGTTTGCATCCGTTGTTTATTTCTAAACTTACTGGATCAATAAAGAATAAAAATCTAAAAATCAGTTCTTCTAATATTTTCATTTATTTAGAATGATTTCTTTAGTTTCGTCTCATTGTTATGCTTTAATATTCCAGAACAATATTTTTTTTATAGAATTCTTCTTGTTGTTTAGCACTAACATACACAAAAACTCTACTTTATACAGCCAAAAATTGAAAATATAGAAAAACTTACATTTTGAAATGTATCATAAAATCAATTCTTACCTCCCCAGGATATTCAAATGCAGAAATCTATCAAATACTTGAACAATCAGTTCAAATAAGGTGGCAAAAAAAAACAGTGACCTTACTCTTACTCTTCATATTTACCAAATGAGTAAACGATCATTCATTCTTATATCTATTCTTTTCTAATAAGTTTTCTTGGTTTTAATGTCTTATAAACCTTTAGTCCTTCGTTCAAACTTTATTTTTTATTCATCCAAATGTTCCTTTTCACACAAGAAAATTTAGTTTCATCCTACGTGTTCAATATGTATATACGGATTCAGAGGAAATATTTGATCCGATACACGAATACATGCGAGCGTTAGAGAATGCGTTATGAAGAAGAGAGAATACATTACAATTACTATTCTTATGTCTTGAAGTGGCCATATCAGAGATGGGAAAATTGTTCAAGTCTATTTGATGCAAACGTACCAATAGTTACGTATTATTGTGGTCTCTTTCTTTTATCTGGTCATATATTATTGTTCGTATTCTTTTACACCTTAAGATTTCTGTAAACTATAAGTATAATTGTTCTGTTTACACTCTACCAAAATTGACAAATATAATTGAACAGTTTCTTATGTATTTTTTCGCATTTATATTATTTTTGTAGTATTCATTAATTATTCAGATATGTGCTAGCAGTAAATCTATGAATGCGTTTAATATGATAACTGAATTTTTAAACTGAATCTAAATCTACAGTGCAGTATTATCACTGAATAAATGACGAATGCATTTATAAATGAATTTGTATTATTTTTAAACAGATATTTTATAATTAACATTTATTTAATACATATCAAAATTATATTCATGAAAAGTAAGTAAATCTGTCCTAAATTTATTGTAAACAAAATGCAGCATTCGACTCTTTGGAAATACTAAATAATTATACAGGGTTATTTAAAAAATTCATACTGGTATTAGGTATCTCGGTGACTCATATTCTCAAGTAACTTTTTAAAAGTTTTCTTTTATTATTTATAAAAAAAAATCATATATCGGGTAGTGCAAAATTTATTTATTTGTTCAAGTTCTTTCTGTAAAAATAGAAAATCCGGCCATGAAGCAATAATTTCCTTTTTGTGCTTATACGAGGAGGGGATGAATAATTTCCGGCCTGACTTATAATGGTCTGTGATCTTGATCATTTATTTATTAATTTCTTTAATCATATTTTTATGATAGTGGTACAGGGATTTAGTTAAATATCTTCCTGTACATAGAACTTTTTTAATTAACCTTTTTCGAATTATAACATTCACTATTTGGTTAATATTACGTAAGCGAAAGTTTTGGGGCATGGTCGCGTTAGGATAAAAATAAATATTATTATTAGAGTTATCAAAATGATTAAGCATTGGTGTTTTCTTGGTTTGAAAATAAAAGAAGATTATGTAGTAAAGTTTGGAGAGATCGAGAGGGGATAGTACCTACCCCTGCGATTAAGTGTGTTAGTTATTTAAAGATGTAAGTAGCCCTGATATTTTGTAAGAGTTGTTTTTGTACCTAAATAAATTGTAATTTTTTCATCATCTTTAATTTTCAATAATCAAGTTACGCAGTGGGTTAACAACAACTTCTTTGATCACCTACAACAAAAACTTCTGGAAAATAGTCCAGGAAGTTTGAAAAAAAAATTTTTTTCTATCAGAATACGCGCCGTTTCATAAATTCATTATAACGATGATTAAAATTAATGAACTGGGCTTTAAAATACTGCTCCTTGCACTCTACACACAAGACTTAGCTCCTTTGGACTAAAAAAAAATGTCATACTGGCAAAAAATGTGCGTCCGATTTGAAAGTTGTTGCCAGCCCAAATTCCTATTACGAAAATATGGATGATAAAGCCTATAAGAGCGACTTAAAGGGCCTTAAATTTCATTGAGCGACAAGGATTTTTGACTCCGTATTTTGTTTTTTCTTTCTCAGGCTGCAAATTTTTCATTCTTTTCTTGTAGACGTTCCTTACTAATATAATTACATTGTGTTTTCTAATATCTGCTTATAATAAATTCTCTATGACATGCAAAAGAACTGTATTCGAAAAAATCATGTATCCGTTTTATTTTAGATTAGGTAACTATTATTTAAATTTTCTTTCAGAATAATGCGCAACCTTTTCACCGCAAAGTATATATCAACTTGACTACAGTGTTCTAACGCTATGGTATACGATATCTGCAGTTGTACATACACAGTGAGTACAAGTTCTCTAATATCGATTGTTGATATTAATTTATTTAGAGCTACATGCGTAACAAAGGTATATACTCCGACCGTTGTTAAAATAAGCTGGTCGCCGCGCTTTTTAAATAGAACAGTCGATTTTTATGAATGGTCAGTGCGTCGCGTCGTGCATTACGTAAAATCAGAAGGTTTTTGTTATAAAATTGGGCGAGAGAGTTAGTAGAATCTTAAATTTGTTGTGTTTAATATAATTTAATTTTTCGGAATTATTTATATGAATTCGTTACGCCCATTCACTATGCTCTCAAATGTCAATTATTTACAGTTTTAATATAAAAATTGATCAAATAAAATAATATGAATGTCAATCTGAACGGGAAAATGGATGCTCTGTCAGGAATAATCGAGAAATAATTTTTATTAGCAATAGTATACTATAGTAAATTTCACATTGAGGTGGTAGTACAAGGAGGTAGGGAAACAGTTTTGCCAGTTTATTGCTATTGTAGTTCTGCTTATTTTGTAAAAGAAACAGGGCCGTCTACAGTAACTCTTTTGCTATTTAATTACAGATATTAAATTATAATAACTATACTGATAATAGCATAGGTACCTTTCGTAAAAATTTATTAGTATTTAATAAAAGTAATACCAGAACTTTAATTTTCAAATAATTTCAATACTGACCTTTTGTTTTGAAACTTGAGATTTAACATTATTTGCTTGCATTGATAATTGAACATTTCACTGCGTTTAAATTTAACCACAGTTTCGATCATTTCACGTAGATATGCTTTAAATGGCAACAATCAAGTGACATAATGGTTTTATTATGAAATAATAACGATTATCTTATTTTTAATCCTGTTGGTTTTTCTAAAACATCCACAATTGTAAATACCTTTGAATGGACTCATTCTAGTTATGCTCAAATTAAGGCAGCTATATTTTCTAGATGAAAGGTCGGTTTAATCCACTACTGAACTGCATACAAAGTTCTCATTTACGACTACCTACCACTTTTCGTAAACATGAATATGAATAGTCTGTTCTTTAATGAATAGGTCATAAACGATAATATATTTCACATGATTTACTTTCAAAAAAGCATCATTAGTTAAGCCATAAAAATTACAAAAATTATTCTTATTTTTGAAAACAAAAATAATAAGAAAAACTTATATAATTCAAAAAACTTACACAAATGTGTAAAATTTTGAAATTTTACATTTGTAACTTTTTTCTATAATAATACTTTTTCATAGGAGTCGAACCTGAATTAAACTCATTGAAACTTGTTTTATTTTGTTCAAAACTCTGGGTTTTGTTATCCCTTAAAACATTCTTATAGCTTATAGCAGTTAATTATTATTACTACTGTAGATACATGTGGAAGAATTAAATATCTACTATTAAAAAAGATTTTCGCTTTGTTATTTAAATAAAATCGGTACTCGACTTCTACGAATGATCAGTTAGTACTTTGTACCTTAAAAATTTAAGTAAGTTAGAAACTAAAAAGCAATAAAACAAAAAATCAAACAAGTTTAGGAAATCAGAAGATTTTCGTTTTCTGTATTGGTAATTATCTAAATACACGTATTCCTTGATGAAACCGACAAAAATAAGGACAATCACAAATTTTAGTTATTTACTTTTTCTTTCACTTGGAGAAACGTTTTTTTAGACTTGCAATCACTTAAAGATTTCTCATTTTTTACTCATCTCCCACGTTCAATAACAATGTATTAAATTTTTTTATAATTTGTTCAATATATATTTCTGTTTAAAAGAGGTTTTTGGATATTAATTCGTAATTACGAGTAGATAATTTCATCAAACATAACTGCCAAAATCAAAGATAAAAGTGCACCAAGTTCTCGACATGAGTACAATTAACTGACATAAACATTTTATTTTGTCTCAACAGATTTCACTTCAGTAATTCGATATTTGCAGTTAAGCAGATCAGAAAACTGTTTGTATGCAAAGTGACATAGAAAGAAGAACACCCAGTAATAATAAATATTTTGTAGTATTTATTTGGGAATATGTTTGTTTATGTTAAGATAAAAAAACAATCAATTTTTCAGCCAAATTACTCTAGCGGTTTTGTGTTAACTTTTTCAAAAACATTTACTATCGCTTAGGTGTACAACAAAAAATTAATCATTTACAGTTGTCATTTAAGCATGGAAGAACATGGAAAAGGCGATTGGGATGCGAACCGTTTATCGCCATATAATAACTTTTGGTTTCTTTTCATATCGTCCCCGTTTTATACTACCACTGATCCCTGGGCACCGACGTGATCGTCTAGCGTGGTGTAGAGACCGAGCAAATTGGAACCAAGAATGGAATTCAATTGTGTTCCGTAATTAGATTCTGTTTTGGTATGCCCAGGGTAAGAAAACCGCGTGGTAAAAAACGACATCCCCAATTTTCTGTGGAAAGGCATGTGCATCACACAGTTGATGTTATGGTATGGGGAGCTTTTGGAAGTAGGTCACCTTTGCTATTCATTAGAGGTAATATGACCATTGCGCGCTACATCCAGGAGGTCATAGAACCCCATTTTGTTCCTTATGTTCAGACCATCCCCAACAGCAAATTCCAACAAGACAACGCACGACCTCATGTTGCTAGGGCTTCTTTGGCTCATTTTGAGAACAATCTCCCGATCATTCACCCATCGAGCACGTCTGGGATATTAAGAGAAGAAGATTACTCAATTTACCCCCTCCACAAACTCTAGCGGCCCTGCAGTAGGAGACACACATAGCATGGTATTGAGATACCTCAGGAGAAAATCGATCACCTCATTAGAAGTATGGCCAGATGTGTTAATGAGTGCATAAGACATCGTGGTGGCGCAACATATTATTAATGTCTTTTGAGGAAGTTAATTTTATTAAAAGTCACATAACATATTGTGATGTATTAATGATATAAAGGTATGACAGTTATAATTTATTATAGTAAAGCAAATTTTATTGTTGAGCGCCTAATTAATTTTTTTTTCATTCTTTCATACTTCACCGGCTGTACTATTATAAATCGATATTTGAGTCTCTGGTAGATCACGAGATCTTACTCAGGGGTGGTTTAAAGATTTTATTGATTTATCGGAAATTTGGGTTAAGGTCAACAATAATTAACGGCAGACAAATCAATAGGGAAATCAATGTATTATAAATAAAGAAATGATTAAATTTAACATTCAAATGTAAATGAACAAATTTTTTTGTATGTATAGTTGCCACCTTTAAATTAATCTAATATAACAAACATTAATTATTACATATAATGAAATATGTTGATAAAAGAAAAAATGCTGATGAATTTAAATCACGTCTTTGTTGATAGAGATAGGCTGCCTTAATCAAAGTCAAAAGATATAAATAAATAAAAAAAAATTCTAAAAAATGCATTGTTCATGTTTAATAAATTATCAAAGTTATTGAGTTAAGCGAAATTTTCTTTCTTACATATTTTAACAAAAATTGGGTCACATCTATTTGGGTGCCAACTAAATTCAGTGGCGTACTCGCATTTTTTAATATCAAAATCCTTAATAAGATTTCTGTAATTTTGACTATTAAAAAATATCGTAATGTGCCTTAAAAATAGTAGTAACTCTTTGAAACCTTGTCTCCAAATAAAGTTTTTTATGCACATCATTTCAAAAAAATTTTTTTTTGAAATCGTTTAATAAATTCATATTCTATGGTGGTGTTTCCAATTTAAGTGGGTCACACTTTCTATTAAATATGAAAATGCACAAAGAACTGTAACGATCCATCAAATTGTGCTAACTATTTATTACATTACGAAACCAAACTTATTTACAATGCCATCGTATGTATAGGGTGATGACTTTAACTGAAATAATCCCGCTAGTGCTTGAAAAAAATTTTGGGAAAAATGAAAACTCACTTTGCCTACCACAAAAACTATTTTTGACGTGATTTAACTTATTGCTAATACATGTATTTAATATTTAAATACGTTAGGTGTAATGGAATAACTGAGATCAAATAAATACCTCTTTTATACTGTTTTGTTATTTGAATGACTGGAATGTATATTAGATTAACAATGCTCACGTTCTCCTTTATACAACTAACTGGATTACTTACCTGTAACAAAAAAGTAGTATTAAATATTAACTAACAACTAAAATAATTATATATATAATGTGTGTAAAAGGTACACGTAAGGAATGCTTGCAGAAACGACATATTACATAGACGAAACAATTTAAAATTATTTTTGAAAATATTACTTGATTATCGACCGATTCTATAAACTCATGGGACAGTTTTTTTTAATATAGAAAATATAGATCTATTTTATTAAACATATTAAATTTGTATTTACAATAAAGTAACTTTTTTGAAATTTGTTGGATGAAGGTGTATTAAAAATCTATATTTTTTCAGTACTTTGCTTAAATGATAAAAAGAAAGACTATAATTTTACATCAGGCTATACTCTGGAACTGTTAACAAATTTTTTTTGACAGTTCTGAACCCATTAATTCTTTTACTATCAACAAAAATGTTTTACACAAAACTATAACGAAATCTCTGCATCCAATTATTAACTCCATCATTTATTGCTAATACAGCATATTGGTTTTATTTATAGCAGCTTTAAATTAATTAATGTTTTTCAGTTTGTCACAGAATTTTTAATGAAATTATATTTTGATATTTGATACATGGTAAAACGCTAGTAATTAAGGGTTTAGTCAACACCTCCTGTTTTCACCAATATTTTTAGTAGGTGGAACGAAAATATTCAAATACATGCACTGAAGCAATATTTTAATAAAAACTATTTTAAAAACGTCTATCCATATTGAAACTTTAGATACAATTGTTTTCAAGTTTTTTTTGTTTATTACATACAAGAAATTTCAATAGGGAAATTGAAATTACACAATTGCGCCTATTACGTACCTAACTCTTACAATACAGTTGCGTCCTATTGTATTTACAATATTCTGATTTTACCGTGGTAATATCTGGCAATTGTTCATTTACGTTCCTAAACCGTTACACTAAATGAATTTAATTCAAATTACAAACCACGTTGTTTCGTGTTAAATAAGAGGAAAACATTTTGCCGTTTTAATCACAATCTATATTGTAATGCCAGTTTTAGTATTAATTAGTTTAATATGCGAAAATTATTTACCATGAAACGATCACTTCAAATTAACAAAACATTAAATTTTAAGTAAAAAACTAATCTAACAGATTTTAAAACTTATAACAGTAAAAAATATATTAGGAATTATAACAATAAATATAAAAGATAAACTATACTCATCTTCAATTTCCACATTATTCAAAAGCAAAGCTTTTTTTAAATTATTCTAGCAATTCTTTATTTTCTAAAAAATCGGATAATATCTAAAATAATTGAATTTCCCAGATTTAATTTTTCATTTAGTACTACATACTGAGGACATCGTAGATATTTCTTGATTTCTGGATTTCAAACTCCTCCAAAATTTTCTTCTTCTTCGACACTTATATGAAGGAACTCTACTGTTTTTCAATTGTTTTTTTCTTTTTTCTTTTTTCTCCTTTGGATTCCATTCGTTGTGATACTACATCTTTTAATAGTTTTTTGTACAAATATTTGCGAGTTCAGTACGTAGTCACAGCATCAGCTGTTATTCCCAATCGTAGTTCCCCCATCGAAACCATCACCTAACTCAACTAGCTCAGTAGATTCCTTTTGATCCTGAAGCTTTCTTTGCGTTTAATTTTTAAATTATGTAATGATTGGTTAACTGTGTAAGTTAGTTTTTATTCGTTTTTGTTTCCTATAGAAGTTAATATGAAATATACAGGGTGATCAACTTATACTCCGAAGTTTGATATCTCCGTTATCTTAAGAAATAAGAAAGTATGTTTTAAATAAAAGTTATAGATAGAGTCAAGCTTCACATTTCAAAATTATTTCGTAATATATTCAAAAGTTCTATACTATGGCATAAAAAATATTTCATACAGAGTGATTAAAAATCAGATGGGATTTCAAATTTTTAATCACTCTGTATCAAATATTTTTAATACCGTACCATAGATCTTGAAAAGTTATGATAGGGACATGTAAACCGTTTTTATTGATTTTCAACGGTTTGGCTGCTAATTTAAAAAAAATGTGATTTTCAGGTGGCTGTAGATCCTTTATTAAACATAATAGACATAAAGTGTGATACATCGTTGAAATTAGCTCGGCAAGAGGTTTATAAAAATGTAAAAATATATGGAGTATTTCATTAAAAAAATTGTAACTTTGATATGCTGTGACAGTATGAGACACCCTGTATATTACAAAATAATTTTAAAATGTGAAGCTTGACTCTGTCTATAACTTTTATTTAAATCATTCTTTCTTATTTCTCAAGATAACGGATTATAAGTTGATCACCCTGTATATGAAATAATGCGAAGAAAGATTTTTTATTAAGAAATTCAGAGTGCAAAACAATTTTTTTTCCAATCTACCTTAGGATAGAAAATAAATTCCTTATTAAATTAAATTCCTTATTATTTTTCCCTTACTTCGCCTTGGATACGAGTGGCTATTATCTTTGGTCATAATACTCGTAAATAAAGTTTCGTATGATTTAATTATTTACTTTTATGTATAACGAATCTGTTTATCCTTTAGAGTTAAATCCATTATTTCCATTTATATAGACTGACTCAAACAAGAGTCATCGGTTTTAAATAAAAATCACAGCTTATTAATTGGTCTAAAGAGATGACATTATTTTAAAATTTTGTTTACATTTTATCACGTTAATATAGGGTGTTTTACTAATGTTAGTCAAATTATAAGGCAAACATATATTTTATTTTAAATTGGACGCCCTGAACATTTTCAATACATTCATAAGGATTTATCTTCTTTTCAAATATATATATATATAAAAAGGAAAAAAAGGACAGCCCACACCAAACAAACTTTTGTACTATCTCTTTCAAATTCGTTAAAAAATTAATTGATTTAATAGACGAGTAGAACATTCGTAGGCAAATTTATTTAAACACAATTTGATGCTAGTAAAATAAGTCAACTCTTGCTATAACAATTTGACATCACAAATCAACAAATTTGACAATTCATAACAAGTAATTTAAGTTATATTCAAAATGATTTACTTAATAACCGAAAAAGCCCAAACTGGGTTAATTTATGTAGAAACTAAATCTACTACCACCCGAACAAAGAAGTTATTCGGATGAATATTTGGGTATCATTAAAAAGTCGTATGTAAAACTTAACTAAGAAATGCGATGCTATTTTGGAAAAGTTGACGTGCAGTAATGAAATACTACAAGTTAACAATCACAGAATTTTAATTAGAAACATTTCTGAAATTTTAGGAACTTCAGTGGTGTACAAAAATTTTAAAACTAACCTCATATAAAATTAAGACCTACCAAAAATAGTACCACTCAGAATGTGGGAAACGACTAATGGTAAGCGAGATTTATTCAGGAATGAACTTAATACGTTGTTAATTATGTCTGATGATTCAACGTATCACATTTATGGAATGTGGTACAAACATAATTATAGAATATGGGATTCTGAAAAATCTAGTTGTTTTAATAAATTTAAAAGAGATAATCTAAAAGTTAATGTTTGGTGTGCGTTGTCCCAGATAAAAATCTCGTTATTCATTGATAGCAGGAGATTCACTAGATAATTTTTTAATCAAAAGTGAATAAGTAGATCTATACCGCTTGAGTGGTCACCACGATCTCCTCATTTAACTGCCCCAGATTTTTCTCCATGGAGATATGTGAAGGATAATTGGTAGAATTTAAGAACTTGGAAGAACTAAAAAATAACATCAGAAACATTATCGAAAATATTCCTCCAGAAAGTTAGAAAAATTGTTTGAAAATTAAAATAACGCTTGCGTATGTGCATTGAAGAAGAGGGTAGACACATAAAGCATTTATTGTAACTTTACATCCTTCATTATTAATAAGTGCTTTGTTATTTGTATCAAATTTTTGTTATGTTTTATTTTTATTTAATGTTAATGTCTAGATAAGGAAAACAGCAGTGTTACTTGAAAATTCCAATATATTTACTGTTTAGTAAATATAAGATATCTATAATTTTTGGAAAAGAAGATGAATACCCCTTTTGAATGCAATCAAAATATAGAAGGTATTTAATTGAAAGTAATACACATTTTTTTATTTGATCAACATTAGTAAGTCACTTTATATTGATGTCATAAAATGTGAACCGATTAAAAAAAAATTATAAACTAAATCAATAAAAACCATATCTACTTAGAACAATTAATCAACATTGCATTTATAATTCAAATGGATCATTCTGTATTTATGAACTGATTTTTTAGTTGTTTTCACCGTTTTCGGCGGTTACTTCATGACATTATCATTTGGCAATGAAATAAGTAACTACATACGTAGCCTGGAATGACCGATGGGTGAGTTCAATGTAGATAATACATACTCATAGTTTTTGTGACTATAACAAATAGCTGTGTTTACAAATACAAGATGGCCAAACAGATCCATTATCAGGAAATGCGTCAACGTTTTAAAAAAACGCAGACACCCGTCGATTTTATATCAAAGGGGGACACTTTTTCCGGTATTTTCGACTTCGCTGCTTACAGCTCCAAGCGAGGGTAACAATCATTATTATTCTCATAAGTATCAAGTAAATAAATTTACTTATTCCTCGTTTTTACAAATTATTTTCACTAAACCTAGTATGTACAAATTCGAGAAATAAGAAGCTCTTTCAAAATCGGCAAAAATATATAGGGTGTCCCGTTTAAATTGAAAAAGTTGAGGTTATTTCCGGTTAAACCGGAAGTATGTTATTAACAAAAAAATGTACATCAGATACATTTTAGCCCATTGCTCTTACCTACAAAATTTCATAAATATCGTCCGTTTCGTTTTAAAGATATATTTGGTTCCATACTTTATCCCAACCCTGTATATGTATATAAGAGAGATACAGCACTCTGAAAGTGTTTCTCCCTATGTTTCAGGTACATTATAAGAACGGTGAAATATTGTGCAATAGTATGAATATGTTCCCTAAATTAACTGTTTTTAACAGTAACTCAAACATTTTCATTGTTTTTTAGCTTTTGCAAATTTGTCTTATAGTTTTTACTTTCAGATCTCGAAGCGGTTCTATGTTTCTGATGTACAGAGATTGCAAAACGCTTTATCTAAGAGGGGAGTGAGTATTCGGGTCTCCTGAATACAAAATGTGACTATTTGTATGAAAACATACATATTGGAAGTTCAATGAAAACGGGACGACAACATTTTGACTGTTATGTTCAAACTTAAAATTTTCTACTTTTATGAGGTTTTGGGTTACGGAAATGAATAATAAATTATACAGTTAATTCTGTATACTTATTTATTTTTATATTTTATTAATGCAATATAAAAGATTTCTATAAGATGCTTATACCGTGTGCTGTCTCAACCGGCGTGGCGAAAATTTTGTCAACTTCGACTTATCACCATGATTTTAGCTCACGAAATCCTTAGAGTTTGTAAAACTTTCAGGGAGAATTTTCCTTTGGTAAACGATCTTATTTCATCAACATAAGAATATCTTTTTAAAAACACTTAATGGAGTTAAACTCTTTTACGAGATATTGCTGAATACAGTTTTACTACCTGAACAGTTTGACCCATTGGAGCTCATGACATAGAGTTAGTGCCGCATTATAATTTTTTGACTATTTTGATGAAATCAAAATTATTATTAGTGCCCTTTCAGCGGAGTCTTCTGCAATAACAAACAAGTTATTATTTGAAGAAAATGGAAAATGGAAGCAAATATATTATTGGTCATGTGTAATATGGGACATACACAACAAAATGGAATTTTTTAATCAAAAATTGTTTCTAAGGCATCCTTTTAGTTATTTTAAATATGAAACTTTAACTTCCGGGAGTACTAAGAGGTCTTTTTCTAATTATACATATATTTTCAATACAAAAAGAGATAAATTAACTACCGGGAGTTTAGAAAACAATTGATCTATTATATATAGTTATATTGTATTCCTGGATACCTCCATGTTAGATAAACCTCTTTACGACACCTGTACTGATGAAGAAATATTGAGAGATTCCTTTCCTATTTTTTTAACTATTATTTAGATACTTTTTCGATAAGAAAACGAAAGCCGTAATTATAAGCAACTAAAATCTATAAAAGATTATAACTATATATAAGAATACAAAACAAGTATATAATGATTTTGTTAATATACGCAATCTAATGGCTTCCACTTAATATAAATATATTGTTATAACCTATACCCGCCTCTTGAAATGTCAAAGAAAACAGAAGTTTATTATTTAGGTGAGCCGAGTAAAGGAAAATCGGGATATAAAGTATTTTGGATTCCCTGTGATATTGTTCGTATGAACAGGGATTTAGTTAAAAATTGCCCTGTATATAAAACTTTTCTTTTATTTTCCAAATTATAATATTTACTATTTATTTAACATTACGTAAACGAGAGTTGAGGGGCAAGGCCGCGCACGAATGTTAAATAAATATTTTTAGTAGAATCATCAAAATGAATAAATATTGCGTTCTTCTTGGTTGGAAAAATAAAAGGAGATCGGAAGTGAAGTTTGGGTTCTCGGATGATCGAGAGGTTGATAATGCCTATTCCTCCAATTAAATGTATTAGTTACTTAAATGTGTAAATTGCCCTTATATTTTATATTATTTGTTTGTTTTACATAAATAAATTGTTGTTGTTTCTCCATGATTGTCTAGAAATTAATCGAGATTCATCTATAATTCGTTGCCTTAGTTCTGCAAAACCTGCTGGTTTAGTTTTGTAAACTGAATTTTTCAATTATCCCCAATAAAAATAATCTTTAGGATTGAAAGCAGGTCAACGTAGAGACCATACAGACTACATAAAATTATAAGTGTTACATATGGTTGAACTCATATTGTAGGGAATATTCTAAGAATGACTGAATATACAACGTGATGTATTTAAAAAACCAAAATGACTAATAATATCACAGAAACGGCAAACCTAGAAACATTGCAAATGGCAAATCTGGAATCTTCGTATCCCAAAATAGGCTTATCTCAAATTTTGTAGAATTCGGACTAGCATTTTACAAGACAATTGGCCGTTTCCAGACTTTTGGTCCACTCTGTATATGTTGGTTATTACTAAGTGAGAATAGTATTTTAATATTCCGCATGATATTATTTAATTTTTATTAATGATACTATTACCAAATTTTATATTTCACCAAACTAATAATATATAAACGGAAGTTATAACAGATTCAATATTTCGCTTCTTCTAAATTACTTCCTGCCTATCTACTTAATATTCCCAGCTGTTTGTCTATTTCCGTCTGGAGTTTTGGTTTTCACCTTCCCGATAATGGAAAATACATTGAGAACGGGGAATCTAAAATACTTGAAAATCGGCCTAAATTGTGTTGGCTGCAAAATAAATGGAAAAACTGTTACTATGACAATAGTTGTAAGGCTATCTCTCTGTGGGTTACTCTGCATTGCACCAACAACTGTGTTATTTAATTATGTTTGCACCGATAATTTTGAATAGCCAATTCAATCAAACGCTTAACATTACCGCCGTATTACCGGTTGCTCTCTACACTGGAAACTGATATGACTTGCAAGAGCTCTACTTTGTGATTACGGATTCTATTACATTGGTAAGATTAGAACAACATTTGCCTAGATTAAATAAAAAGCTTATTTTCTTAATTAAATAATCAAATAATAATGTGGAATAATCAATAATCGAAAACTTTTGTAGGCAATTCAAGAAAAACAAAATAATTTAGTTGGTTTGTTTAACATAATAAATATAAAACAATAATAAAAAATTTCCACTGTAGTCAATAATTTATCCTTAAAAGGCAACCTACTGCAGTATAAAATACGTTACGGGATTCTGAGGATATTCAGAAATCCTGACGAATAAGTCAGTGGCTCCGTTAAGAAAATCTCTGGTTCCTGTAGAGTTAAAAGGAGGAGCATTTGTCAACTCCTCCTTTGCAGAAATAAACCATATATTTCTCCGAGAATAAAAGCAAAATTCGCAGAGAGTTGGGCACTAAGAAAATCAATTATATGAACAAAACAAGATCTACTGAAAACAACGCGTTTCTAAAACTAAGAGTATCTAGGTCAGGAAGCCCGTCATATATAAAGTTTTTTATTCTGCTTTTAAAATTTATCTGAAACTATTCGTCGGGTTTTGGCCGCTTTTTAGTAAATGGTCGAACTTATAATGAGAAGTTTCCTCGGTGCCATAAGACAAATGTCAATTAGCGAGCGTACTGTATTTTAGCAGAACAAAAGATACGTGAAATTATACGGGGTTTTTCTAGTCGAAACGGACATAGGTTAATTGTGAGTTAATTCGACAAACCCTCACTTAAAGTTAGTCACGCTAGGGGAGCTACACTATGATACATTCAAAAATAATAAACGTTGCTAAGATTCACTAAGTAGTTACTAAGACATTTGGTAGCGTTTATCAATGGTGCTAGTTAAACAAATAGGTATTTGTTAATTACATCCAAAATAATCTATTCTATTGCCAAACATAGGCGTTGCGATTAAGTTTTAAGAGGTATGAGACTTTTTTAACAAACATAGAGTTAATATAGAAAAAAAAGATTATGGCTGATCGCAATATATTTTTAATGATGTACCCAACATGGTATATTCCCTAGTTAAAATTAAGGGGTTCGAGATATTTAAGGGAGCGGGTTGACATATGACAGATGTTTGTAACATGAAAACGTGTCCCCTTTAGAATTAAAATCGACGTGCTGCAACATTTTTTTAAAATCTAATGAATACTGCTAAATATCTGAGTGAACTGTTTTGAGTGACGCTCTCTATATATGATGATATTATGCGAATATTATATCTCATCTATTTCACAAAAATTACTAGTTATAATAACGAGTGAGGCTGCATACACACAAGTATCATATATATTTGTATCCGAATAATATTCTTTTTTTTTTCTAGTAAAGCAAACAAAACATGCCTGGAACAAATTGCAAAATGGGTATAGACAAGCCATAGTTACGTGTTTAAAATTCACTTCTCTTAAACAACATTCAATTCACTTTATTACACCCTGTATATTCTCAAAACGATCATACACAAACGACTTTAGTCACGTACACAAAACAACTGGATTTTAACCTCAATAAATCAATAATTCGTTAACATACGCTACGAAAATTGACCAATAAAAACAGCTTCAACTAATCACATAATTGATCAATAAGGCATCTTTACCCTTAAAAGCATCTTAGTCGACACTTGGAGAGTCTCTCACTACCCACTAAGCTATTAAGACGTACACACACAGCTCTAAATTAAAGTTCTGGGGTTTGTTCTTCCACATATGTAGAATTGAAATACACTCATAAAGACCTCTTATTGTGAAACTGCTACCAAAACTTCCGCAGAAAATTCATAAACTGTTGAAGAAGATTTACAATTTGATAAATAAAATAAAAGCGAGACCATTAACGAGCATTCAGCAAACAGATACATTTATCAATCCAAACGAATGATGATCAATACTTGGAGTACTTAGAAAAGCAACGAGTAAAACGAGGTACTTTAGCTGAGCCCCAATAAAAAAATTCAATTGGGTTGAAGATACACAAATTGGGAGGTAATTTTAAAATCCTGTGGTCATATTTTTCTGTAATATATGTATATGTTTTTTCGTAAAAGGAATAGCTTTCAATAAAAAAAGTTTGGATTTCTTCTTTCTTGCTTGCTTTTGTAGGTATTTTACTTAACTAGCTGGAGTGATAAGAAGCGTTATCCACGATTATTACACTATTTATAGGTAGGTTTGGGATCAATGACTTTTCGAACCATTCTTCAAAAATATTAAATTCCATATTCTGGTGGTAATCTCCATTGCAGTTACTTATTTCTTTTCCATTTAATTTTAATTCTATTTTTCACAGTGAATAATAATCAGTTGTGAATCTTTATTCACAAGCATTTGGAGTATATATCTAGTTGATCCTTTTATCTATCCTCTTTTCACTGTGTCATGGGTATCGTACCAGGTTTCATTCAAATAATAAATCTGTCTGTTTTCCTCTCTATATTTTATTTTCCCTTAGATATTGCGTAGTTTAATTATTGTTCCACTTTCTAAATTAGTATATCTTTTAATTATTGTTTGAAATTTAAATTCCAACTTTTTTATCCAGTTTTGAAGCGTCCTATCATGAATCTTACCTCACATCCTGCATTTTTTAATTTCGTCATTATGATTTCTATTGTTGGTGTCTCATTGTTTATATAATAATCATATATTGTTATTTTAAAGTTTTTTTACTAATGGCTGATATAAAGTTTTTGGTATTCTAAAATGGCTACGTTTGTTTCTTTTATGAGACCTATTTCTTATAATTTTTGAAAAAGGTTTCTGTTAAGTACTACGTTATTTTTAGTAGATTGTGTTTCCATATATTTTTTCAACATATCTTGACGAAGTTTTCCCCAATAAGTGGATCGGTAGACGAGGACCCATTGGTGGCCACCAAGGTCACTGGATCTCACGCCATTAGATTTCTTTTTGAGGGGTCATCTAAAAAATGTTGTGTATAAAAGTAAACCCCACGACATGTATGATTTGAAATATAGAATAAGGCAAGAAATAAATAATATTTCGCAGGAAACCATTAATAAAGTTCAGCAGGAATTTACTGATCGCTTAGGATACTGTCAAGCACAAGAAGGAAGACAATTCGAAATTCAGAACTATTAATTACCAAACACAAGTCTGAATAATTTTTGGAATCGTCTTGAAATTTGCAATCTAAAAAAATAAAATATGTATTCCATACTATATGTACACACTGTATGTATTACTGCAATTATACGTGTATTATATCTCACCATTTAGCTATAATACAGGGTGGCCCAACGAAAACTTGACATGAGGGTTTTGGACAATATTATCGTAGGAAAAAAAAACAGGTCGATTTTTATGCAATGATCAGCAAACTATATTCAACCTTCGTGTAATCATCTTTTACATGATGCACACTGAATCCAATCCTCTATACGTGCTGTGTTTTGGTAGTTTTTATCATAGCCAACACAAATATTTTTTTTTTCACCACTGTCTGTATTGCTTATTAGGGATTATCAACATTACATTATTAATTCTTGAGGTTAAATAATTGGTATACATTTACAGGAATTATTTAAACAATGAAACACATTAAAAACACTTATCTTCATAAATTTGTGATCATTCACAAAAATAGTTATAGTTATATTATATACATTTCGCAATTATTTGAGAAAAGACAGATTCAATAAATCTAAACGCACTAATTTTCGTTACTGGTTATATTACTGCGCAATATCTCCCGAATTTACTCTATACTTATTTCATCCACCTTGTATCAATTGAACTTGTAGGTAGCGGGGACTTTTAACAACGTAATTTCATGTATCCGATTGTTATTCTGCGGAAAACTAAAAAGAAAAAAGAACATCCATAAAGCTTGAAGAGGGATTAAGATGTAAGAGGTACTATCACATCAAGTACCAGTACATTTTGATTTTTTGCTTGATAAAGCCCTGAGAGCCGTCGCGTTGCGAATTTTATCTAACAATTTCTGAAGTTCATAAACGTAACAGATCTTGTCCTTACTAATTTATCTCAAAATATGATTCTAGAATATTAAAAAATAATAAGACAATACTTGTATTAATGAGTAAAAATTAGAACAATTACTTTGAAATATTTGTAAAATAAAGGAGAAATTAGAGAATTTATTCTAAAAACTCACATCTTAGTTAATACTTCCCAAAAATAGGCAATTTTTACATTACGATAAAATTAATCTTTCAAGCACAAAGTTTCGTGTTTTAGTTTTTGTACTTAATTCTGGTAATCTGTTTACTACTGCATTTTCAACATATTATGAAATATCAATAATGAGAACATAGTACTAATGCCAAATATCACTGTGTCTAGCTTGCTGCAGAATATTCTTTATTTAAAATACAAAAACTCACAGTACTATGTAAAATATCTTCATATAATGTACCACGATTTTGCAAGAGAACTAGACGTGCTTCCTGGCATATCCAGATGGTTTCAAAATTAGAATTAAAAATAATATTTTTGAAACATATATTTTTAGGTCAGATGTTTCTTTTAATTTCTCCTAAAATAATATTTCCAATAAAAATATTGTTATAATGATAATTCAAATACATTTGGGATAGTGTTAAAGTGGAATCTTTCATAGTTTTTCGTACTAAACAAAAACAGTATGTAATTTTTTAACTCGTAAGGCACTAAGACACAAAGAAATATTGAAAGGGTCATCAACTAATTTCATTAAGGTTTTGTTAAGTATATGGCAATTATTATTGAATTTTGATTATTGTAAAGTTTAACATAACATACAGGGTGCCAAATCGAAAATAAAATAGAACCGATATCAGAAGCTGCATCGATTTTGGATTAAAGGGGGACACCCTTCTCTGGTCTTTTTGACTCCGCCACTTTCACCCCCAAGTACGAAACTTCTGTTTAGTTCTTAACTTTTGTATATCTTTTTTCCAATGAACTCATAATTTTCGAACAAAAAAAAAACAAATTTTGGTTTATTAATTATTCTTTTTAATTCCGTCGCTTTGGGGATAATATCTTTTTAAGCTTAGGGCTGAGAAAATGTTTTTATAGGAAACTCAACTCATAATTTTTTACGAGAAAGCTCCTACTAATTTTTTTTGCATGAATTTAGCAACACTTTTACATACTGGTTTGAACTTTGATTGACGTAAACAATATTTTCCGATCTATTTTAAGATAAACAATGGTTCGATTCTAATAAATTGCCTGTTTGGAAATTTACTGCAACATATTAATAGCACGATAAAAATTACCCTAATCAGACTAAAGGGTATGAAGTATAAGAGCCTCACAAGGATTGTTTTCTTTTCTACCTGCATAGTTTATCATTCAACATAAAAACATTTATCTTAGTGAACATATTAATGAGTTAGCTTTGTATCTTTGTTTATTCTGTTATATATTCCCTTTTTTTTACTTACTTTATACAGTGTCAAATGTTTTTCTGAGTTTAACAACAAAATTATGCTACGATATTCTTCTTTTGTCGTAATTATAGTATTTTCGGCATCAGGAAAGAGTAATAAAGACTAACACTTATTTTAATACTAATTTGTAGATATTATTGCTTAAGAATTCAAAAAAAACAATTTATAATAATTTCCAAAATTGATTTAAAAAATTGTTACATATAAACATTTTTTCAAAACGATTGCCATCGCTGTCTGAACCACTATTATTAACAACAAAAGTTAGAGGTTCTACTGTTTCTTCTGTAAGTTGGTCCACTTTCTACAGTTTCTGTTCTCCTTTAAGAATATGATTGATATATTTTTTCCAATTTTTTTTTGATATTTCGATAATTTCATCATTATCAATAAGCATGGATTTCCTATATTCTTTAAGGGTTTGTCAAAGTTTTGTTTGTTTTATGTCAGGCAAATAGGGATCTTCTTATATGGAATTCCAAATTTTTACTAATGTAGGTTTTGCTTTTTTAAAATAAAATTCATGTACCTTCCTTCTGATCGCTTTTTTGACTTCTTGTGGAAGTTCTTGTTTTTGTTTTGGTGGAATCACAATTCCTAATTTTGCTCTCTAAGCAGCCAATATATAGTTCACTTTCTTACATAGCCATACACATTTTTTATAATAATTTTCTCGTTTACCGATAATGGACTATGTTTCATACGTTTCACAGGACTACATTCCGAATTATTTTCCATTTTCACTCTTTTTACTGACACTTTTTAACCCAATTCGTCTATCACAGCAGATACAATATACTAAATATTAACCCACTTTCAATGTTACCTATAAATATTGCTCATTAATGTTAATAATTCCAAGAATTAGTTGGTTGGTAATTAATTAAGGGTGTTGTAACTACTTAAGTAACTACAGGGATTACAATAAATGCTGTAAATGGATGATAACCAAATACATAGAAAGTCAATTAAAGTAATAAACATTACTAATTTAAATATTAAGAAGAAAACTGTCTATGATAGCAAGCAGCTATTAAATTCTTCTTGAACCATAATTCCTAAATTTTAAAATATTTTTATATTATTAAATAAGTAATACTGCTACGTAACAAATTTAATCTCACAAACTACCCTTATTAAATTTGCCGTGTGGCATATGTGTCCAATTGTCTTAGGACAATTGGGGAATTACCCACAACTAAACTCGGAGATGGGTGTGGTCCGGAATTTCACAGATCTTTTTACTATATAAAAAAAATGGCACCAGTAAACTTAAGTAAATTCCCCATCTAGAAATCTACCAGACACCAATTTACAAGTGTCTGTCCAAAAATTGATGTTCACCAATCACAACAAATAAATAGTCAAATACAAATCTCTCAATATTTGATAAATTTAATTAAACAAAGAAAATAAAAATTATGCAATTATAAACAAGCGTCGACCAGAAATAAAATAAATAATTTACAACGTTTCATTATGACTACGACAAGAATCACTCTTCGTGTTTTGTTGTTTTACGAAGATAGTGTTGACAAATAATTCATAAATAGTGTATGTAATACACACAAATTTAACGATAATAGATGGTAAATCGAAGTTGATTAAATAGTACCGGGTAACAATTAAATTATTTTGCCTTTCAGGAAAAACAAAAAGCATGAATTATATCTTTAGGAACTAAACAGTAAAATATAAGTTACAGTACCTCAGCGTCCCAGTTAGGTTAAAATTTATTCTATTACAATATCCAATAGTTGTTACTGGGTGTGCTTGTCTTGGAGAAGGATAAACCTAATAACCGCACTGCCCTTAGAATGGCCGCAAATTTACCTCTACTCAAATTCCGACTCAAGACAAATAGCTCGACCAGTCACATTACACCGTCCAAACAAAATAATCTACAAAATAAAATGATAACTTCTAGAACATATTCGTGGTTCTAAGGGGTGGAATTAAGAGGTTAACAACCCTGCGATGTTTTTCAAATAAAAACTCGAGAATTATAGAAGTACGATAACCACTTCTATGTCGAATGCACAACAAGCCTTTTCGAATCCAACAATAAAGGACGACTTAACCCATATACATGCCAATTTTTTGAGAATCCCATTAGCTATTCTTGACCTCCAGCAGTCACCCACATTAGACAAATACTCTCTAGTTGAGGCATTACATCTAATATTTGATCTCCGCCAATTCATTTTTCAAATTTCTGGAACCGTTGCTGATCGTGTGAAATCGAAATTTGGAAAGTGATTTAAATAAAAATCCTGGTTTTCCAACTATCTGCAGTATTGTGGATCTTTTAATAGTTAGAGAAGTCGATTTTGCTCGAGAAAATGTCAAGGCGTCATCGTTAAAAAATTACACAAACTTAAATATGTTCCTGTTACATCTGTGGATGTAGAAAGATTTTTTCTATTTACAAATGAAATTTAGATGACAGGCGCCAAAGTCTAACTTCCGAACATACCGAACAGTTGCTAATAATTTATGCTAATTCTTGTGTCACAAATTAATAGATATAATATGACATATATATGACTGTGTAGTAAAAGTGCAATTTTATAAACTTTTGAATACCCCCGGTATTTTATAAATTACAAACACGCGCTGTCAAAGTTATAAAGTAAGATTATTTTACATAGTATGTATGTATCATTTTAATGTAAAAAGTTGCATGAGTGCGCGATGTGCTGATTCCACATCTGTTAATTATGTCATGAAATATTTACATACGGGCCCTGTTTATTGCTCTCTCCTGATGGCAAAAATACTACAGACGACCAATATAATGTTTTTAATGATATAAGCTTTAAATGTTCCTCATTATTTAACAAACATTTACATATTTGGAGAATTTTTCGTGTCAGGGTCCGACAAAAATCAAATATCTATGAAAACGTACATAAGAATAAGTGTAATTTAACCATTTTTTCTTGCCGTGGAACAACATTACTCTTGGCAGTTAACGAGATGTCTTCTTTTACGACATTATTGCCGTGTCGTAATATATGAAAGCCTTTGTTTTTTTCTATTAATCTCAAAAATCAAATTTTTATGTTCATGCTAACGACTAGAACTTGTGACATGTGAAGAAAGTATATTAAAAAAACTTTTGCTTATAAAGAGTCGTAGTATTTTGCATTTAATTAATCACGCTGTATATTGTGATGGATCCTAGTATTTTGCAATTCAGTTAACTGAAAAAACAGCGAGATTTTACAGTCAGTTTCTATTTTTCTTTATTTTCCGTGAGGATATATTGAAGAATTTCATATCTCTTGAATTGTAGAACTGGGGAATGTCCTAAAAATTTCCGGCGTGACAAAATTGCTATTGTTAAATCCAACTCCCATTGATCGTCACGTAACCCAACAACAACTGTTTGCCTACAAGTATGTTTCAAATTGCTGACGTAGAAGATTCCCGTTTTAAAAGTATAAAAACAGAGATTTATGGGATGAAATGTTTTTAGAGATTCTGGATATACATATCTTTTGTTAGAATTTGAAAAATGTAATTTTTTCAGATTGATTACGTTTTTGTAGATATACCCCAGTGATTTTCAAATTTAAAATAAAAAAACATCCTTAAATTCAATAAATCGGTTAAAGCGTTTTCCAAATTTATGAATAGAGTTTAGTTTATCATTTGTATATTGTTTCGATGCCTTGAGCACATATCTACTATGTACTTGTTTCAAAATGTACTAAAGTTTTTCATTACATTTTAATACTTTCTATATCTGAATTAGTTTACAGGAAAATTACCTACTTTCAAAAATATTTTAAAAATTTTAAAATGTTAATAGGCTGTAGACATTATGTTAGTTGCCTTAATGTGTTACATCCGTTTAATAATAGGGGTCATTAATTAATTAATTAATTGGTACAAGAAATCAAAATTTACGATTCTCAGTATGTTGTAGCAACATGGGCATTGAACAATCTAGCGCTCCCAAAGGAGCACCCAAAAGTTTTACACGAATAAAAACTAGTGGTGGCCAATTACCCCAGTTGGTCGAAGCCAAGTAGTAGAGATAGATGTAGCAACATGTTTCTCCCAGTAGTGTTGTTAAGGGAAACATAATTTTGTTTCGGATCCTTCAGATTTGCACAATTTACCTCACGCATCTACTTTTTAATCTATGAATAGCGAATTTTTTAAAGAAAGAAAACAAAGCTGAGTTACTGTACACAATGGTGTACAAAGTAAAAACCAAATATCGTGAACATGACAACAAGTGTATTATATTTTTAAATCAATGCAAGCTAGTATGGACCTACGGTATCTAAGGGAATAAATATGGAAAGATAAATAAAACTTATCTTGGATTTCCACAGCAAAAAACTTAAGTATATTATTAAGGTAATATCCTGGTAGGATGAAATATAGCTAAACTCTATTCTAATTTCAAATACATCCGATATAAACAGTGATCAGCGCGCGTATTAAGTGCATGCTTGCTTCGTGATAACGAACGGGAAATAAAATGCGCTACCTGTGTGATATTCCGTTAGTTGACAATTTTAATTATTTATTGTGAATATTTTTTAGTGTAAACTCTTGTGCTATTTTTGGGTTTGGTTAAACAAGTATTAGTTTTATTGCACAAGGTACATGTCACTGATTTCCTTTTGTTGGAGTATTTTACTTGAGCATAATACGGTCCTGTTCTAGTTAGGCGTTCATGTACTTCTATTGAATTTATCAGTATTGGAAATGTGAATAGGTTTTAGGTGCAAGAAAAACATATATCTAAAAAACGGAATAATTAAATTTATTTTCATAGTTAGAGCATCGAAAACAGGGAGCATAAAAATGGTTTTGATCAGGGTTTAGTCATCCAAAGTTTCTTTGGCGAGATTATAGGCCAGGAAAAGGCTTAATTAAAATAATTTTACATAAATGCGTAAAATAAATGAAATATATAAAATAGCCGGTCACCGATTTTAGTCCAATCACCCTATCTGTTTGCCGAGCAATTACAGTTCCTTTTCCCAATACTATATTTTATATTAATACGTGTATCTTAGATTTCTAGCGTGTTGTATATAACTTGCCACCGATATTCTTGCAGCTAAAATTGTAATACTTACCTATTCACTATTACTATTGTTACTGATATATTTTATATTGATTTCTTTTATTCAAAACTAATAATATATTCACCAGTTGACTGAAATGAATAAATCATCAGTTGGTTTATTCTAAAATTATATAAATGTTACATTCGGCCGTGTTTTTTTGTAAAGCAAATAGAAGAAAATGTATCATTAGTTTGCAAAAATTGTTGAAATAATAATTAAAAAATATCATTGTAACAATATTGCCAACATAACCTAACTTTCAGTTCAAATAAAAAAATTGTTTATTAATTAAGTTAATACAGCATATAATGATATGTTTATGCATTTTGTTCTGTTTATATATTTTCCGTAATAATAATTATCTCGTGTAAATTATCAAGAAAATTCGAACACTACCTAAAAAAATGAGCCGAAAGAATAAAAATAACAGCAGCTCACCTCCCAGGTTTCGATCTATTCAAGAACAGCATATACTATCCTCTTAACCATCTTTTCTATACTTGGATCACCCAAAAAAGTAATTTCCGTTTCGAAAAAATAACCGAAGAAAGAGTGTACTCTTCCTTTACCGTTTCCATTTTTAACTGAATATCTCACAAATGTCTGGAGACTGCCACTCAAAAATAGATAATTTGATTGTGCAATTCGAATACTTGGCAAATGTCATCGTCTAAGTGATCACTGTGCGTTGATTTCATAGTAAAGGCGATTTATTAAAATATTTTCGCAGCAAAAATGTAAATAATAAATTTTTGTAAAATAACACACTCGCAAAAAGTTTAAAAACACACGATACGAGGTAAATTTGAAAAGTATCCCAACATAAAGTTAATTTAAGTTGCATGCTTATTAATATGCTGGGGGTTTTCACTTTTTTTCTGTGGAAGGACCCAGCTGGTTAGGGTCGTTCGGAAGTAGCTCAATTGAATTTTTAGTAAGTCGGAAAGTTGGGGGTGGGGCAGGGGAGGTAAATTGTTTACAAAACTAGAATAATTTCGGTTTAGATGCTTTTTACCTCTAGGTTTATATAAAAACATATCATAGCTTACTCCATATTAGAGAGTTCATTTTGGCAAAGATTGGTACCATTCGATGCACACAATGTAATTTTATAGGTAAGAAAGTGCCTTAGAATTCTGCTAATACAAAATGAATTCTTATTAAATATATTCCCCTTTTGTAAGTAAATCTTAATCTTAGAATGTCTTAATTACTCGTACTAAATAATATTTCCTTTATTTAGTAATATATATATATAAATGTACCCTTGCTACTGGTTCTGCTTTAGATCCCGTCATCGGCTTCTGTTGTGGGGTAATGTAAAAGAAAGATATTACTTGAACTTCCTGGATCTGAGATAGCTCTCTCTGCAGCTAATGGGTTAGGTTAGGTTAGGTTAGGTGATGGTGCAGTTGTTTAATCATACTCTCTACGTTACAGAAAAACAGGAATCAAAAGCATGGTGTTAGCGTGTTAGTGAGTGGGGCAAAAGCAAAATTATTCCTAGATTATGAACAAAAATTAATGTTAATTGCCTAAAAAAGCCTGTCAATTAATAGGAATTATCTGCTAAAAATATCTCAATTCAAATAAGATTCATCGTCGATGTTGTGTGATCAGTTTAGACGAAAATACCAGATCACGAACCCTCAAAATAGGTTTTAAATATGTAGAAATACTTAATCCAAAAGATAGAAATGTTTCTATTGAATTTCAACTCAAAAGTTTCAGATTATGAAAACCATGTGTTCTCAAAATGGGAGGTAAAATAGGTGCAAAGTCCGAACTGAAAGCCCCGCTAAAATCAACAATTTTTTAATCATTTCTAGATGTTATCATGGTAATGCTTATAAGTCCAGAAGAATTAAAAGACAACGAATTCCATGTTACAGTCAAGCAAGAGGAAGAGATATCATGTTAACATTTGAGGTTTAAAAAATGTAAATAAATTTCAGTTAGTCAATAAATAATTGTATCATTAAGGTTGTGGATTTTTATTTTGTTTCAGTTGATCGATACCGCTGTCAAAATAAGATTGTAACATGCTTTTTGTGCAAGCAATTTTTACGGACTAAACAACTAAATCTTTATAAATTGAAAGATATCATATTTCAGTTAATAGTAACTGAACTATAAATTGTATGATTTAATTCTAATTAGTGATATATTTGATCCTTTTACATAACCTGATGTATTTGTATTTTAAACTTGTCTTCTTTTTCCAGTGTCTAATAGTTGACTCAACCAACATTTTGGTCTTAACTTAGTGAGGTCCCGCCATTAGTGCTTTTTTCCGCCAGATTTATTTCTTATTACCGTGTTTTGTCTGTTTGGCTCAAGTCCCTTCTTCGAATTACATGTTCTCGAGTATCTATTTGTGGGTTTCCTTTTTCCACCCTTTTGGAGGGTGATTGTCCTTACTCCCTCATAGTTTTGGGACTTGAATCCACTGAATAGCCTTTCCTCTGCCTTCACAAACGTCTCTTCCATTATTATTGGAAGTCAGACGTAAAGGGCTATTGGCTGACGTCGTATCCGTTTATGTTATGTTGCTTTGATCCTGGTTACGTGCCCCCTTGTTGATAGGGGTGATCTTCACACAGGCCTCTACCTTTAATAGCGGTTCTGTGACTTGTGTAACCATCAACCCTTATTCTTTTTCCAACTCATTTTGGAATTCCTTCAGGTTCCAGTTCACTATCTCTAGATAAATTTCTTTATTATTATTTTTTACTTTCCTTTCCATATCATGCTGATTCTGGGTTGATCATCGTACGTTATTTTGCAAGATCACTGGTTTGTTGGCCTAGTTATTTTTGACTTTAAATTTTTTTAATGACCGGTTGTTAAGTTTACTAATTATTTCTTATTATTGTTAATTCAATTTTGTTTTAATTTCACTTGTAATATTATAATATACTGCATTCTCAGATGTTAATTTCAATTTGAAATATTGCGGTTTTAAATTGTTTTGTAGTAAGTGTATATTTGTGTATATTTTTGCCTTTTGCATTATGTGTTAATTTTATTTTCTACAATTTTAGAACTGATGATGACTTTTAAAATCGATACTAGTTGTCAATGTTATTAAATTTTATGTGGTAAAGATTTTTAGTTTTTTTCGATTTTAACCTGATAAATGGCACCACTCAGATACAACCCTCTGGAGATATACCTCTTACAACCCATTGTTACTGATATTTATTTAAACTTTGTACAATTTCGACTAATTCATTGATTCTCTCCTTTTATAATAGTTTTTTATAAATCAGGTCGATATTTTTAAAACAGTTATTTCTTTGTGAGATAATATATTAAGTTTATATCCTTTTTTATTTTCTGGTATATCTTTATTTATTTGCTGAAGTGTGCGTTTCTTTTATAAATAGACATAAAAAATATAAAATTCGCACCAAATACCCATATTGGAAATTTCAAAATATATCTCGTACAATTATGCCGATATAAATAGATAATTGAGTCACTCCGGTCAGTAAATAAAAAATATATAAATACATAATTTTGCCGACTTTACAGTTTATTATTATTTTTTATGCAAAATATGGTTTTTATAGAAACTAATTTTCAGATAAAAAAATAATTCGAGAACATGAGATTTAAAAAAAAACTAGATATTAGTAGACGGGTTTAAGATCAATATAACAAAATTACAACTCGAATAGGTTTCTTAAAAGCTTTCTTCAGAAGACAAATATCATCGCAAATATTTCTATTTGGTTATCTTCTGGAAGAATCACTTTCAACTAATAAAGTAACTGATAAAATTGAATTATTTTATAACAATTTTAATGAAGATAAAGAAGTTCAATATTTACATTTTAACAAAAACTTTAATAGAGTTAACTTAGTGGTTTTCAGAATAGTTTGCACAAAGTTTTACTACTTCACAGATCACAACTTAATTTAATTTTCAAGAGATTTTATCTGAATAGTTATTAAACTTGTAAACTTAAAATTTGAGTGACGATTAATATTTTAACTGATATACTGGGCGATAAATAACATAAAAGCGTTTGTTTCAGGAGGTTTGAAAATATTTTTTTAAGTAGAGTGTGTGTTCACTATTCAGTGAGTTTTGACCGACTTTAAATTTATGTAACCGTGGAAGTACTAAGATGCGTTGAGGGTCTCATTGCTTAATTGTGAGCTCAGTTTGAGCAGTTTTTATTGATTTAAAGTGAGTGATTTTTAAACAATATTACTGATGAATTATCACAAAAAAACACATTTATCAATAAAACAAAATAAATATAGTTTTCATCTTAAGGACATCTATAAAACTAAAAACTAAAACTAAATCGAATACATCAAAACAATCACTCGATATACTGGATTTACCAAACACTATAAGAGGTCGAAATATTATTTACAAAAGACCTCTAGAAGTAAAAGTCAAAGAACACAGAAGAAGCTGAACTGTCTGTGCTAGTAGATCACGAATGTATGGAACATCACGTCACATTGTGATCAGAAGTTAAGTCGTTAAGGAAAGTTGTAAAAGGCTGTCTATATTCTGTCAAACCTGGTCTTTACTCAATCGAGTGGAACTACTAGTATTATTGGTCTTAAAAATAATTAAAGAGGATTGCATCCAGCCCAAAAAACAGTATTAACACTTGTCGAAGACATATGGTAGCTGAACAGAAAGAATCATTTAACACGCGATAACCAGCATGAGTGTAATTTATATCTCCTACTTAAATTATTTATAATTAATATGCTCTATATACTTTTTTGTAGATATATTTGAATATCATAGATATGTAAGTTTTATTTATTGTTTTTCTTTTCTGCAAGAGAGAATCAAATGAAAATCAAACACATGCTAAAAAGTAACAATGGAATGTTGTTATTTAAAAGTAATTATCAAATGTGGTAATACATTTATTCCGTTGAGAGACGAGACGATCAATATAGTCTTATAGAAAAATTTACACTTGCACTTCCTTATCGGAATAAATCGGAAGTCCAGGAATATATTTTTTCTAGTCGCCAAAAATGTGAAAGACGCAAGGAGAAATATCTGAGGTGAACAGAGGACGTTAAAGTGTTTAAAGGCACATTTCTGAAAAGTATGCCTCACAACATTGAAGTACTATGGGGATAAGTATTATAATGCATATGGATGATTCAGTCAGACGTCCGACAGTATTCTAGAGCGTTTGACTTAATGGCGCGTCTCAATTTCTGCAAAGTGTCTTCATAACGTTTTATATTTCATCCTCGAGGAAATCAACAAGCAGAAGGCTTCTGCAATCGAAGAAGAAGGTCATCATGATTTTAGCGGAATCGTCTTGCAGACATGTGCGTCTCTGATATTATGCATTGTTAAATACAAGGTCCGTAAAAACCCAATACCCGTTATATCGACATCGACACTAGTTAGTTTGAGCCATGAAAAAAAAACGATAGCATGGGATTTTCGCCTTTATAATACTAATATTTTAGCCTGAGTATCGATGAAAATTTCTACTGTAGACTCTTCTCTGTGTTACGTATAGTACGAATTATCGCTTGGTTGTGTTAGGCCGGCTTACCTTTTTACAAAAGTTGATAATAAGAAAAAGGCAGACTATTAAAGTTATGTTTTTTATGTATTTTTCCTTATTACTTGTAGGTTATTTAGATTTGAATATTCAAATTTTAATCAAAAGTCATTACAAGGTATTATTAGGTACCTACTTTCATCACCTACCCAGACATTCTGAAAATTATGACTTTTAGTTTTACGTATTAATCTTTCTCTGACCAGTATCGCATTTTGATGATTTTTGTGTATTCTGTTGTAATTTTGAGACATAGTTATGATATATCATTCATAAATTGGATATTTTATTCTAAATATTGATATAGATGAGCCCGAAAAGGAACGCATTCATCTTTCAGTTGATGCCAAGACAATAAATCTGATTGTATATAAGAATAAGTACTAATCTATAATTATATTTTCACTTATAATCTAAAATATCGATTATGTCCAAATAGAGGTCTAGTCGACTAAAAATTTTCATGTTTCTATAAACTTTCCAGTGAAACCGGTATTCTGAAATAAAACTATTTTAAAAGGTAATATTTTGCCACATCGGAAAGAAGCTCTCGAAAGAACAGCGAACTAACGTTCCATTGGAAAGTAAAAAATTATTCAAAATGTTACAGATTATTGTAACAGAGTTACTGAGGAGAACGGTAAAAATACAATAAAAGATGTAAGGACTATCGAAGATAAATTTTTTAATTCACTTCCAAAAATAGATATGGTTATAAATTTAGCGGAAAGTGATAGTGAAACAGACATTGTAAAAACAGTTGATTATTTTTTTGTAAATGATTATTTTCCCTTATAATAAAATGTTGAAATGTATTAGCATTATACTTTTTAAACACTTTATAGATCGTTTCTCGTTTCTCGCTTTTCTAATTCCGACCCTGCCTGTACCTGGCTCACGCCAGATTCTAGGAAGTCCAGATCTTCTATCTTGCAAAGGATAACACCACTCGTACACATTTGTCAGTGCCATGCAGTGTTTCTCTTACAAAGCACACATTCGACGATGAAAATTGGCGAGTTTCAGCACCCTCAGCCATCAAAAAACGAACTACATTCCTCTGCTCTTCTTTGCTTGTCCGCATTTTGTTGGACGGACACACTTTTCACTACACTCACCTACAGAGAAATAAACAAACAACGGTATGTACCTGAGTGTCTCCTAACCTAGAGATGGTAGTATCGATAATTAAGAACAATGTTGCCAACTTTTTCTAATAATTAGGGTATTGACAATATAGCCAATTCTTAAAGAAGGGCTTCACTTCACGCCATTACTTTATTCTTTTAATAATCTAGTAACAGCGGCTATACTATTTTTATCCTATTTTAAAACGTAATACTCCTTATATGGGAATACTTGTTTCTGTTAACTTTGACTGGTTGAAAATTACAATTAAGCCATACCTACTTAGTTGCTGGAATATTCGACGATATCATTCAAATACAACAAAAAAACACTTTGTTGATTTTGTAATAAAAATACAAAAATAATCTGAATCAAACGCAGATTATTAGTAAAAAGATGTTAAAATAACAACAAAACAACTAATAAACATGGTAAACTACAAATAAGAAGTGTGGAAAAATAGAAAATTCTACTTTTAGGGTCCTTTGTGTAACAGAGTGGGGCATGGCTTCACCTTAAAAACCGCAGCTTAGTCCAATAGTGAAATTGTAAATAAACGAAATTTTCTTACGTTTTAAATGTCTCGTACATTCAAAAAAAAGGTGACTTCTTATTTTACTCGTAATACATTTATTTATTAATCAATATTGTTTTGTCCCCTTCAAAATAATCCCCCTCAGATATACACTCCTGCTCAAAAAAATCCGGACACTTGCATTTTGTATATATTTTTTTTAATTTTGTAGGTGTTAAGTGGTTTAAATGGGGAGGAAGTAAACATTAATAATAGAAATCGTTTATTTAAAACACTAAAAAAGTAATAATAGGAAAAATAAGTAACCCAAAAGAAAGTAATAAGTAACGCAAAAAAAATTAACATTGTTCGAAAAATTAAACAAAACAAAAACAAAATTTTAATTGCCCACAGTTGGCTGTTCTTTAGGTTTATTATCGGGTATTGCCCCCCCCCCTACACCTGCGAAGGGTTTCAATACGCCTAGGCATGCTTGCAATAAGTTTCTGAATCTGTTCTTGCGGTATCTGTTCCCATTCTTCATTCAACGCTATTCGCAGCTCTTGGATCGTTTCTAGCAATGGTTGCCTCTTTTTAATCTTTTGCCCTAAAATGTCCCATAAATGTTCTATTCTAAATACCAACAAAATTTAAAAAAATATATACAAAATGCAAGTGTCCGGATTTTTTTGAGCAGGAGTGTAATACACTTGTTTCAGCGCTATTGCCAATTCTCGAAGCACTTCTGATATGCCCTTTTTGGTATGGCCTTGAGTTCTTCCAGAGATGCGGTCTTTCTCAATCGTTGCAAACCTCCGTCCTTTCATGGGTCTTTTCAGTTTTGAGAATAGGAAAATGTCACAAGGGGTCAAGTCCGGTGAATGAAGTGACTGAGACATGATTACTGTGTTGTATTTAGACAAAAAATCACGAACAAGCAACGATGTGTGAGCAAGTGCATTATGGTGATGCAAAAGCCATGAATTGTTTTAACACAAATTCGGGCTTCACGCAAACGGCGCATAACTTCAAGGTAATATTCCTTATTCACTATACGACCTTCTATCAAGAACTCATGATGCACCACGCCATTATAATCGAAAAACACAGTGAACAAAAACTTCACATTTGACCGAACTTGGTGTGCTTTTTTCGGTCGTCGCTCTTCTGGCCGCTTCCATTGGTACGATTGGACTTTGGTTTCAACATCATAATAAATACCCATGTTTCGTCACCAGTTATAACCCTTTTGAGTAAATTTGGATCAACATTCAACAGCTCCTGAGGGGATGCTCATGCGACGATTCTTTTGGTCAAAATTTAGCAATTTTGGAAAAAACATCCGAAAAAATTGCATGGCATGAGCCAACCGATATGCTGACTTCCTCAGCAACTTCTCTAATAATGATTCGACAATCCTCCATAAAAATTTTCTTCACTGCTTCAACATTTTCATCACTTGTTGATGTGCTGGGGCGTCCAGGGCGAGTATCGTCATTAACATTTTCTCGGCCTTCTGTGAAGAACTTGTACCACTTAAACATTTTTTTTGCTCAAAGTAGATTCGCCAAATGTCACTGACAACATTTCAAGTACGTTGGAGCACTTTTATTTTTCACACAAAATTTAATACAGTTTCTTTGATCCATTTTTTTCTATAGCAAATAGCAAGCACACCAAAACACGTCTAACCTTTAAAATTGTCAAAAACAAACTAATAATGCAAAATGGCTGATAATATCAACATATGTTGAGAACATGTGTACCAACACAACAAAAAAAGAAAATCAAAAATTGAACGTACGTAGCCCGCGAAATTTGTTTGTTTGTTAAAAAATTATTAAGGAAACACGACCGGAAATAATTAATTCTTATGATGCACAATTTAGAAATTCACATATTGGGTTCACAGGAATAATCGGAGATTCATACAATACGAATCTCGTGTATTTAACCGCAAGAATAGGGCCATGCAAATACATTGGCTTTATTGGATACATTCAATCAAAAAACTAAAGTTCTGCGCTATTGTATAGAACTTCAGAGATTTTCAATAAAAAAACATCATTAACCAAAATGATGAATCATTAAACTAAATCCCCGGATTTCGTTAAAACTCCATTATTTTTAAATTGAAGCCTTTCCGCTATTAATGTCTAATACAATAAGGAATTATCATTACCTGGTTGATATACATAAAAATAAGATCTTTTGTCACGCTATTCAAGACTGCGTGACACACCGTTCCCATTTTTTTTTTCTAATAGTTCAGTCCAATAGTTTTAGTTTGTTCTTTTGATTAAATTTTTTACGAAAATTGATAGCATCGGTTCAATGTTATTTGTGTTGAATAAAATTGTTAATAGAAATACACCGCAGCTCAAAAAGTCTGGAATGGTAGAGAAAGTTGATAGCATCGATTCAATATTATTTGTGTTCAGTAAAATTGTTAATAGAAGTACAAGGCCGCTCAAAAACTATAACGTTAGAAAAAAGTTTATCGATTCGACTTATTAGCTTCTCCTCGATGATTCAACTTTAGTAGTACTATAATACAGGATAGAGAATTATATTGAATGATAAACGAAGTAGGGAAAAAGTCATATGTATAAATAATGGTAGGCTGCTAGGGCAAATTATGTTTTAGATATTTTAAAATAATTTCTAGAATTGTCAAAAAATCAGCGGTAAAAGTTTTAAAATGTAAAGTTAAAGTACCACAAAATATGAGAAATTTACCTTAGACATGCGCATTTAAATCAACTAAGGATGGTTCCGATTCTTAGAATCATTTAATTCAATTTTAAATAGGCGTACCGAAAATCTTTCTTCTTCCTACCACCTAAGACATTGCGTAAGATCCTCTTTTCAGGCATTATATAGCTTTATACATGCAAAATTTCAATTAGTCCAGCCGAGTAGACGCAATATCATCTAAAACGAAAGTAGGACAGTAAGTCGACAGTATTTTCACGCTCCACAGACAACTTCTTTTACACGACTAACAAAAGTCACAACAGTCCTCACAATAGCCATACAAGCCAACTCTCATTTATCACATTTTAAGTTCATTATCACGGTTCTCTTAATTATTATAAATAAAATTGCAGAGTTCCCATTTTAGTTATCATTTAATTTTTATGTTCCTGAATTCCATTTACTTACAGATCTAAAATAAATTCTTGTTGGTTCATAAAATTTTATTCTGCCACTTCTCTATAGTCCTCCCTCAAAATATTTCTCAGCAAGAATTATTTTCAAGATAATGGGTCTTACCAGAAAAACGAAATTAAAGGAACTGAAAGCTCCGCAGGTTATTAAAACAGGTTTAAACTTTTCCTCGGAGGTGAAATGCCGTAGAACCTTAGGACGCACTTAGGGTGTTCCGAGATCAAAGTCCCAAGATCGTGTGATGGATCTACACTGCTATTATAAGACCTATGCTAACCTAGTGCGCAATTGCTTGGGGACCTAAGACCAATCACGCAAAGCTGTGCGTAAATTAGAACAAATACAAAGAATAGCATATCTCAACATTACAGGAGCCACGAGAACCACACCAACCAGGGCAATGGAGGCGATTCTAGGTCTCACCCCCTCCCCTATGTGTATATGTGTAAAAAAGCCAGTATAATTCAGACAGAGCTCACTGGCATCCTCATAGCTGCTTAAGAAATTACCAGGAATATCACTGGGAAAAATGTCCACATCCTAACGGATATCAGACAATCACTACTAATCCTAGATAGACCACATATCACATCGGGCTTAGTGCTAGTATGTAATCAAGCATTGATCACAGAATACCCTCTCATTGGTCTGACAGCATCAGCCGTCACAAACCTAGTAAAAGAACGTTCCCTAGACATGTTTAAGGAAAAATGGGACGAAACAAGAAATTGTAAACTAGCCAGGGAACTTATACCGTACCCCAACAACCGTATACCCAAGAAATACCTAGCAATGACCAGACAGAATTTTTCGCCTAGCTGTAGGCATTCTGACTGGCCATTGCCATCTTTGGAAGCACCTCCATAGAATGAGACTATCCTACATGAAGATGAGACAATGGAACATATTCTCTGCGATTGTCCCGCACTCTCACCGATAAGATACTCTGTTCAATGAGTACTGCATAACACTGTCCCACATAAAGGAGATACCTCTACGCCACGTTATCACCTACATAAAATCAGTAGGTTGGTTGACGAACTAGAGGAAGTCTGAAACAAGAGGAGGATGCACAATTGGACAACGGTGATCTAAGTGCTGTGAGGCTCCCACTCTCCCCACGCTACAGATACAGATACTGGAACCACTACATGCCAATGTTATTACGAACCAGTAATTTGGACCCACCGAATGAGTAGTAGAATTTGATTTTAGTATAGAGTCTGATTGTTAATTATAACATTAACGTGTAAATAAATTTCATTCCGCTTTGCTTTTCTCGAAAACTTACTTAACTAACTTTTTGTCATCTTGATAACTCGTACACGTTTTGTGTTGCTTTGGGAGTTGTTTCAATACTTCTCGTGTAACTCAGGAACACTTATAGGTTTGGTATTAGTTTCCTTTGGTGTGCAGCGGGAGTAATATTGACCATCGTCCCGAATATATTTTCAGTGTACTTCATGATATTTTAATTAATTGTAGAGTTATCAGTATTCTCAAATACAAATGCATAGCAAGAACCTACTTTGTATATTCGGTTATTTTTGCAATTTTAGTAGTTTAGTAGAAGTACAAGAGCAATATGAAAATAATTTTTTTTTTCTGAGCTTTCAATACCCGTAAAAGCTTCATAATAACGTGAGTTAAATTCCATTAGTCCGTAGTGCTAAAAATCCCTCTTTAATAATTAACGAACAATTTTCTTCAGTATTCTAAGATCTACTAAAAATATTGTAGATCGCTGCTGCAGCATAATGATCTTGAATGAAAGCAACTACAGTAAAAAATAAATGTGTAGGTATTAAACTTATATTAACCTTTATTATTCTAAAAAATATGTATATTTGAAGGGCTACTGATTATCATTGCGGTATTTGCTTTAATTATATTTTATTAATAGGTACTTTTTAGATATAATATATTGTATCAATATTTAATGACAAGAAATATTAAAAATATGTTTTAAGTTACTTACTGGAGAGTATACATATTGCCACATTGGGAATATATTTAGGTCAATCTTCTTGCCTAAGTCCCTAACAAATGAACCAATTAACTTGATGGATAGTGCTGATTATCTGTACTATAACTCTAGGGTATTTAGATGTCAATCACATCCTCCAAGTAAAATGATTAATTAGTTTTTTATATATATTTTATCGAGCTCTATACAACTTAATATTTGGCTACTAATTTTATTATAATTAACAGTTATGTGCATCTATAAACTGCAAATGAGTGATAATGATTTTATCATTTTCTTGTTTTTAAGGATCAAAATAGCGTGAAAATCTCGAGTTATTTTTGAATTTTAGGCAAAGAAAAATAAAGTACATAACATAATATATGAAATTTATAATTAGTACACATGATTTAAAGAGATTTATATAAAGACATTTTTTAATTTCTTTTACCTTCAATAATTGAAGTAGGCTTTGAAATGTAAATGTTTTGGATTAGCTTTAGCTACTTCCAGAACATAAAGTTTACCCTTGATTGTGAAATTTCTGGCGAATTTATCAAAACTTTAAGAAATTAAATTTAAAAATTGTATTCAACAAAGAGCAACTAGCAAAAATGATCGAATGTTACTTTTGTACAGTTGTGAAAGTAAATGGGGAATCCCATTATTCAATTTCAGAAGATAAGGCTGATTTTCCTGATCAACAAACATCCTGAATTATTTAGTCTTTGTAATAATTATTTTTTAAATTCTCTGCAGTTATTCAGAGGGACTGGTAGCGAAAAACTGGAAGTAGGCAGACATTTAAATATAGAGCTGAAAATATTGAAGCCGTTTAACAGGTTATTGATGAAAATACAAAAACATCCTCCTCAGTAGTGGCCCAATAAACAAATTTCTCTTAAGACGCATGCCAATTCATTCTAAAATAAGACTTTCGACACAATTTGTAATGTTTTAATCATCTTTATGCAGTGGATTATTCAAGACGAGTCGAATTTTGTCAATGGTTTCAAAATAATCTAGATAATGGAAACTTTTTTTGATGTGTTAATTCACATACTATGAAATGATCTGAAAATTGTTGAAGAACCATTGCATCCCCAAAAAATTTACCGTTGGGTTGAAATTTGTCAAAGAAGATTAGTGGATTCCATTTTTTTTGAAGGCATACTCGATGTGGTATTAAGATCTCAGCCCTTTCACAAAATCAAATGGATGATGAGGGATTACAAAATGGATATTTCCAACAAGAGGATGCTACAGCATATACGACCACTTCAATATCTAGGAGAATTTTGATTTATGCAACGTTAATTTATAATCTGATAAAACTGATAAATTGCACAAAAGAAAAGTGTAAAGATATCAACAACTCATAAGAAATGTTGCTTAAAGATTTTGTTGGATTATTTTTTTTTATTGTTGGCCCTCGAGCAAGTATGTCTCATATCAGCCAGCCACAAAGTTTACTATATTTTAAATATACAAATTGGGACACGTGAAGTAATAATATTTACTCAGTAGAAGTGGCTAATGTACCAACCCAAAACATTTAAATTTCACAGCTCACTTCAATTATGATTTTTCTCGATAGCTCGATAGATTTATAAGCAGAAATGTGACTCAGATTCTGTATCTTTATCTCAATATAGTAGTTTTGTGTTTCGGGGGCACATACAGTGTGGAATAGCCAAATGAAATATATTCATTATTTCTATTATTGGTGCATATTTAAAAAAAAACCTAAATACGTCAATTTTAGATTATGAAATGACATTCTGTAATGAAAAATTTCATCCCTATATTGAACCCGCTTCGAGTTTGTGATACATCATTTGAAACATTTCTTCATTATCCATTCAAAAATGTTAGTGTTTTTAAATTTATCGTAAAAATTAACATTAAAAATAAAATAATTTTATTGATAAAATTCGCTACAATACACTAAAAACTTATTAAGTAACACTATTTAATTCTTGATCAAATAAAAAAAGATATAAGAAGTTACCATGAGAATATTAGTTTTGTTTAAAACGCCTTAGCAAATTGTTGTGTGATTGATTATAATTGCATGACAGTAGTTGTTAGTATTATACTTGTTGTATAAATTTCGTTAACTGTAATTCAGATCGATTCTTTGAGTATAACAAAATAAAATGCATCAATATAAAACGATACCAACTCAGGAGCTCATACAAGACGATTTTGATAAAAGAACTTATTTTTGTGAACTAATGATGGAAATGTTAGATAACTATGTGATCCAATTGGAACATATTTTGTTTTCTGATAAATAGACTTCATGGTCATGCTAATCGTTAAATTTGCCACTACTAGTCTACACAAAACAAATCTCTCAAAATGCAAGAGCTATAATTGGTAAAATCTTATTATTGTAAAGTTCTATTTGTTGTTATAATTATATTTCTTAATGCCATTCCATGGAACTTAAAAAGTTAGGATAGGGAAATGTAAGCCATTTTTATTGATTTTCAACGGTTTGGCTGCTATAGACATTAAAATTCAAAAACATTTTATTTTTAGGTGGCTATAGATCCCTTATTCAACATAACAGACAGCAAGTGTGATACATCGTTAAAATCAGCTCGACAAGAGGTTTATAAAAATGTAAAAAGATACGGGGGTATTCCATTTAAGAAAACTTAACTTTGATACATATCTTTTTTTTGGAACAACCTGTATAAGTGGAACTAGTTTTAAATTATGGGTCATTTGAATATATACAAAAAAGTACTCTTATACATTAAATGCACCATTCTGGAGTTATGGACGAACTATCGCGTCTACAGTAACTCTATATATATAAATATATTAAATTAATAGGTACCTTATACCTTGGGGCGCAAATATTTTGAAAACCACTGACTCTATCACAATGAAATAAGAGGTCCATATTTACTTAGAGAATAATAGGGTATCGAAAAAATATATCATTATGACGATTATGACAGTAGCATAAAATATAAAGGTGGAAAACTAACTCTCTATATTTTATATTTTAAACACCTTGTATCTCGGTTAGGAGGAATATTTTACCTAAGTGTTTTAGGTTACGCCATCATATTTTGGGTCGAAAATTGTCCAGTTGCAATATACCGTTAGTTATGAAACACCCTGTACATGTAGAGAGAGAGAGAGAGAGAGAGAGAGAGAGAGAGAGAGAGAGAGAGAATAAGTTAAATACACATACCAGGTTTGTTCAAAAAAAAAGATGACTTCTTATTTTACTCGAAAAATATTTATTTATTCATCAATATTGTTTTGTCCCCTTCAAAGTAATCTCCTCAATCGTTGAAAACCTCTGTCCTTTCATGGGTCTTTTCAGTCTTGGGAATAAGCAAAAATCACAGGGGACCAAGTCCGTTGAATAAGGCGATTCATTGTATGACCTTCTGGCAAGAACTCATGATGCATCACGCCATTATAATCGAAAAACACATTGAGCAAAACTTTCACATTTGACCGAACTTGTCGTGCTTTTTTTGGCCGCTTCCATTGGTACGATTGGACTTTGGTTTCAACATCATAACATATACTAATGTTTTGAGCAAATCTGGATCGTCAAAGTCATTCAACAGCTCCTAAGCGATGCTCATGCGACGGTTCTTTTGGTCAAAATTTAGCAATTTCGTAATAAATTTCGCTGACACACGTTTCATGTCCAAAACATCCGAAAAAATTCCGATATGCTGACTTCCTCAGCAACTTCTTTAATAGTGATTCGACGACTCTCCATAAAAAATTTCTTCACTGCTTCAACATTTTCATCGGTTGTTAATGTGCTGGGGCGTCCAGGGCAAGCATCATCATTAACTTCTTCTTCTCGGCCGTGAAGAGCTTGTACCACTTATAAACATTTTTTTTGCTCAAAGTAGATTCGCCAAATGCCATAGACAACATTTCAAGTGCGTTGGAGCAATTAATTTTATTTTTCACATAAAATTTAATACAAATTCTTTGATCCATTTTTTCTATAGCAAAAAATCGCCAAGCCCACCAAAGCACGTCTAACCTTTATAATTGTCAAAAACAAACTAATAATGCAAAATGGCTGGTTATCTCAACATATATTGGGAACAAAAAAAGAAAATCTAAAATTGAATGTATGTAGCCCGTGAAATTTCGAAAATCACCTTTTTTTTGAACAAACCTCGTATATAAGAATTAAGTACACATACACAAGCTAATGGTTTTAATAAAGTCAATGGTTATTTATGGTGAAATCCAATAAAACTAACTAGGATTTAAAGACCAAAAGATTTGCGGTTTTCTGAAAATAAAAAATATCTAAAAATAGAGTCTCTAATGTTATATTAAGAATAGCATTATCTTCCAGATGTTACTGCTCGTGTACGTTGGCGTACAAGTGATATTCATGGATCATTAATCACATCGAATAGACAAGTACATACAATTTTCATGATATTTTTTATGGTTCGTTTTTTGAATATATCATAAACGGGAATGTAATATATGAAGGTTCAAAATGGATACTGCAAAAAGAATGAAATAAGGTCAATATTTAACAATTTACATGGTATTCTTGATATTGTGAATAATTCATTTACATCATGCCACTTATGTGAACTTTAACAGGAGTTCTTTTTATAATATTTAAACACTTTTAATTGATTTTACAATGAATGCTGTGCAAAAATATGAAAAAATGTTTATTAAAATACCTATTTTTAAATTCAGCCACTGTTGATTAACTTGAATCTGAATAAAAGGTATATTTCAAAACTGTATTGTAATAACGGGCGTTGTTTAGGTTTTGTTTAAAAAATGTGTTGGTGCATTCGTAACAATAAGGCATAATGAATCTAAGTTCGAAGTAAGGGGATTAGTAAAAATTATACTTAAAAGAACGGTTAATGGGAAAATACTTTCCAATAAATTACAAGGAATGTTTTCTCATTATGTCAGTCAACATGAAATATAATGGAAGTTATCTTATATTTTTTTATCTGGTTCGTTTTTGTGGAAGAGTATTATCGTTAAACATGAAGCATCGACCGTAATAGATATCGACACAATGTAATAACACCCACTGTATCTTCTATAATAGTAACTGAAGTATGCAAAAACTCATTTTAGCTAATAAATGTATTTTTTTATAATATTAAATTTGTTGTGATGGTATGATTGTATACAGAAACACATTTCGAAATATTTATTAGGCTGTAATAATATATTCCACATTTCAAACAGGATAAAATATCAGAACAGGAAGTAATCATGAATATGTGTATAAAATTGAATAATACCCTGTTTTACAAATAATAACATCGATCCCTTGTGTTTTGTATAAATTGATGGTTCCTGTACATTGACAAATGTCGATTGGTTTTTTCCTAAACACTCACCAACGCTCAGAGCTGTAACCACTGCTGCACGTAACACACATCAACCAGTCACAAGACAGCTATCGGTTATTTATTTATGTAATCCTTTTTACACCGAAATTGATACAGACCATGTTAAAAGAAATAGGAACTGCGAAACTAACAAAATAAAATAACATTGAAAAAAATGTACACACTAATACTTACATACATACATTTAAATAAAAATTAGAATATATGTTACAGTTACATCAGCTCAATACACTTTATTCCCAAACGTTGTAAAAACACACGATTAAATATCATTTTTTTAAATTTGTTTAGGTTTCTCTCAGACTTTAGACAAATGGACTACTTTGAAACTTCTAATTTTGGGTTTAGAAGTCTTGCTCTCGTGGCATATTTATGATAATTAGATTATAAAGAGAAAATACAAGTAGATTAATTTTAATTAAAAGGTATTCATTAGATTCAGTATCAGCAGCTAGTGTTGTATCATCAGCATATAGTTTCAGATTATCAGTACTTACATAAAATTCTAGTTCATTTATATATAATAAGATTATATATTAGCAGTCCTTGTATTGAAAGGGCCTGTATTCGACCGAGCCATCCCTTGTTTAAAATTCTCCCACCTTTTTTGGGTCGGGGAACGAAATAGCCCGAACGTGAGAATAGGTACCAGTTCGGGGGGATGAGTGACAGATCTTGGGAAGTAAGTTGGCTTTTTAATTTAGAAAAAAAAAAGATATAACAGAGCGTGGTGTCATTAGGTGGTGTCATTAGTTTGGATATGTAAGTATTATTTTAGGTATTTAGATCGATTATTTCTATGATATGCACTTAAATTTATCCGTAACAATATATTTATTGGTATTCCCTTGTTATGGTATGGTTTTATGTTCCCCTTTTATTAAATACCCCATTTACAAATTATTCTATTTACCCAAAGACAGGGACATAGCAACAATGGCGGGTTTGCTTACTATTAATGTAATTTCCATAAAGTGAGAGGAGAGTCTTGAATCTTGGTTTCCGTGGCTAGGGGTGACATAGGGTTTAGGTGTTCATTAACCTACCAGATTTCACCTCTAGAATAGAGTAGAACCTCATCTCTAGGCAGGTAGTAAAGTGTATACTTCCCTGTTACCGTTCTACTAGTCATATTACCCTGTTTTTGATTTGTGTGTATTTTGTTGGGATTTAAAGGCGTTCCTCCGTTTTATTAACAAATGACGTATCGTTTAATGTATAAATAATTTACGGTAAACATTGAGCTATGTTTTTTTCTTTGAGTCGATCTTGTGCTTTGTCTACCTTTTATTTATTAGATGTATTTGGTGTATTTGATTTATTTGATTTATTTGATTTATTTGATTTATTTGCTTTGTTTGATTTATTTGATTTATTTGATTTATTTGATTTATTTGATTTATTTGATTTATTGATTTATTTGATTTATTTGATTTATTGATTTATTTGATTTATTTGATTTATTTGCTTTATTTGATTTATTTGATTTATTTGATTTATTTGATTTATTTGATTTATTTGATTTATTTGCTTTATTTGATTTATTTGATTTATTTGCTTTATTTGATTTATTTGATTTTTTGATTTATTTGATTTATTTGCTTTATTTGATTATTTGATTTATTTGATTTATTTGATGTGTTTTATGTATTTGATTTATTTGTTTATATGATTTATTTGATGTATTATATTTATACGATGTATTTGATTTATTTGGTTTGATTGATTTATTTGATTTATTTGATTTTAGGGTTAGTTTAATTTATCTGTTTTATTTGTTTCAGGCGATTTACCGGATTTAGGTTGTTTTAATTTTCATTTAGGTTTTGTCTGTATTAACAGGGGTTTTCTTTCTGGTTCTTTCCCCTTTAATTCCGTGATATTGCACCGAACCAGACATGTCTAACATTTGTCAATATTTTATTAGTTAATTTACTTCTGTATTTTCATATTTAATGATCCGCTTCTCTAAATAAATGTTAGATATGGATTACTTGTTTTCTTTTACCTCGCCACCTCCCAACCATCACTTCGAGCTGTACAATCTAAGAACTATTCTGTAATAACACAACGTGTAGAGTCCTCCCTAGACATCATAATAATAAAGAATGGAAAATATGTTAAAATTATCATAAAATAACAGAATGGCCGGGTTTTTGCGGGTGGGTTACATTACAGTATGGATCCTTGCGGCACTCTTATATCAACATGGTGTGATAGGGACCTCTGGTCGTCAATACAATAATAAATAGGTTGATTAATAAAAAGGAGGAAAAGGTTGCCGTTAACCTGATCTTTCCGAAACAACCTAAAGATGACGGATCATACGGAACGATTACATATTTTGGAGATATTTCAAACAAAGTATCAAAAATTATATCTTGTTCAAGATCTTCTAAAATATCTTTTAAAGTAAAAAATAATGTAGATTCATTTTTCTTAAATGTAAAACCTAAAATTAATAAATTTTCAAAATCGGGTATTTACAAACTAAATTGTCTGGATTGTAACGCCTATCTTGGTTAGATATTAAGAAATTTTAACATACGCTACTGTGACCACTCACAAACTTATAGATTAAAACAACCAGATAAGTCATTGACTCCAAACACAAACCTACACTTAATAACACAATGGAAACAATAATGGTAGTACTTCATATAAGTTGTAAGAAATACGTAAACCTGGGAACTTCAATGATGTTAGATCATCTTTTGAACTAAATAATACTAACCAAATACACTGCGCAAAATAATTAGAGGAACACATATTTATGTCTTAATAACTTTATTAATTTTGACAATATAGAGATATAATAACGCTTGTTTTAAAAATATACATTTTGTTCAAATAAATTTGCAAAAACAAAACGCAAATTCTACATATCAAAAATAAAATGGAATAAGCAGACATCTCACCTCTCTAACGTACAGTTAATAACGTGTGTGTCTTCCACCAGCACGAATTAGTGCTTGACATCTCCGTGGCATGCTGCGTATAAGTCTACGGATATCTTGTTGAGGTATATTATCCCATTCCTCGATTAGAGATTCTTTTAGTTGTTGAAGGGTCTGAGGTGGATTTGGGCGCCTCCGAACACTTCTTTCTAACACATTCCAAAGATGTTCAATGGGGTTTAGATCAGGATTCAGTGGTGGCCAATTCATGGTTTAAGTTACATGACGCTGAAGGAAGTTCATGGTGATTGCCGCAGTATGCGCCCTTGCGTTATCTTGTATAAAAACAAAATTCGGATGTATACCATAAGCTGCCGGTATAACACGATCCTCCAGAATGAGATCGATGTAGAGTTGAGCATTTAATCTTCCTGGAACTACTATAAGATCTGTTCTTTCATCACGACTAATTGCAGCACAAACCATGACAGATCCACCACCAAATTTTTGAACTTCTTGTATGGTTACTGCATAATAGCGTTCATGTGGACGTCGGTATACACGTACTCGACCATTACAACGAGTTAAACGAAATCGTGATTCATCCGTAAAAAGTATTGGTCTCCGCTGTTGAAGTTGCCAAACGACATGTTGAGGAGCACAATTTAAACGCAACCTTATGTGATTAGGAGTTAAAACAGGTTTTCGCATGGGTCTTCTTGGTCTCAGGTAGCTTCTCTTAGTCTTTAACTGTCGGCTCGGATATTTCAACATTATGAGTGGATCTAAATATGATTTGAAAATATTTGGCTGTCGATATGCGAGAACGCAAAGAAGACTAAAAACCTGTCCTGAATTCGGGTTCGATTCCAAGCACGATGTATGACGGAAGGGTTGACGTTAAAATTTTTAGCCACTTGTCGAATACTTATACCATTTTCGATAGAAACAACAACATGAATGACTTCTTCCTTATTTAGATGTCTCATTTTGTAAAACAAGTGTCAAACTTAACAATTTATGTTGAATTGTCAGAATTGTTTACTATTCCAAAGCACAATACATTCCTAAATTAAAATTTTCATTACTTAGCCCACTGTAGTTCTTGTGGTTTTTTGAATTGGTAATCGTTTTGTTATCATAAAAGTGATTAGTAAAATGTTTTTGCATTATTTATATTCGCACAAAACATGATTCTTTTAAACTAGCGTTATTAGATTTCTATATTGTTAAAATTCATAAAATTATTAAGACGTAAATATCTGTTCCTCTAATTATTTTGAGTAGTGTATATTTTTAGAAAAAGAAGAATATTACCTCATAATGATTGGTTGTCAGGTTTATGAAATGAAATTTATTTACGTTTTTAATCTGTCAAACTTCTTTCTGTCTTGAGAATGGTATTGTCAGATACCAAAACCTAGGTAGATTTTAATATATTAAAAAGCTTTGGAAGAGTGTGGAAATTCTAGATAAGTATTATTTATCTTTCCATATTTATAATCTGTCTATTTTGTATTTAAAATTTAAGCCATGATATGATATTATATCCAAACTCATCATCCAATCATGTAGTTTTTTATGACTATATTTAAATTCACTGAAAAAATGCCTTAGAGGGGTCAAAAAAGTGCGCACCCATGCTTCTGATGATTCATGTTCGTAATTAAAGGGTGCAATGGATGCACTCTTTTTTGACGTTTCAGGTAAAAAACCATATTGATACTTATATTTTGTTGTAAAATTATTTTTTACTGTTTCTATAGCATAACTTTTTTTTGATATCTTTTATTTGTAAAGTATTTAATAAACCAATACACTTCCTGACTTCTTAACCCATTTGTCTAATAAGTGTTATGATCAGACCAGGTTCGTTTAATAGAGTTACTAACTGATTTAATTAAAAGTGGACGTACTAAGTCAATATAATACAATACAGTACATGAAATTTTTTTAAAAACTACGTCAATATTGTGGTTGTTTATTTCATTTAGATATTCAAAAACAGACTAGATATTTCATTCAGAACAAGATTTTTTAGACAAATTAAAGTAGATTCAGATCAATCATGAATGTAAATGATAAATTATACTTAATAAAATTTCCACGGTTTTTCAAAGTTTTTATATATTCTTATAAGACAAGTTTCACCTTTCGGTTTCTTCAGATAAACCTGAAATTGACAAATATTTCACAGACAACTTCATTCCTTAGTGTCATCCGTATATATTTCATATAATTTTCCTATCAAAATGTTCAGTTTTTCTCCCTCCTTACTTGTGATGTTGTTTTCCTTTGTATTCTATTGTTTTTCAATATTGATTTATACTGTTAGTATGTTTTATAACCTGTCTATATTCTGTGTTCAATTTTGGACTTTCTTCGGTTGTGGTCCCCAGATATTTAAAACTTTTGACTATTCCGATTGCGAACTTTCCTATTGACGTTGTTTGTTCTCTACTCTCACGCTGCTTTCTAGTTACCGTCATGTATTTTGTTTTTTCTTGGTTAATCATAGATTTTATGAGAAGCAATTTGTTGCACCAGGATCTCCAATTTTATGGATGAGCCACAATGGACCACCCGATAGTGAGAGACTGAATGAGTAACGTATTGCATATTACACCTGGCCTAACAGCTGAAACCACATTTTAAAAATTACAACCATTTCGCGTTTTCGATAAAATTTCAATAACGGTAAACATTTAAAAAAAAACGACCGCCACTTCTTAGATATTTATAAAGTTACTTGCCACATCCTGAGTTAAAGAAATTATTATTATATATTATTCTTGGATTGAGGACACCTCGAAAATCTTGAAATGTTCATAATTTTCCTTTGCAATAATTTATTATGATTAAGTAAAAACAGTGAAATACGAGAATTGCGCTGAATTAAACTTATTTCATATTTATTCAAATTTATGAAATCTCTTAAAATATGAATAGTTACAATTACGCTGGCGCTTTAGGCAGAACCACACCATCTATATATTTAAAACCAAAGTATGTCGGAGTTATTTCAGATAAAGCTTTGATATCGACATTCATCATCAGGGGATTTTATAGGTACATGGTGGATACATAGACGCTCATTTGAATTCATGCTAAATAATATATTTTGCACGTTAGCTACGTCTTTTGGTCTCATAAAGTGAATACGAAATTTAAGAACTGCATTCAGACAAAGCTTTATGCTTGAAGTAAGAACGTGCACATTTTGCTGCATACTGTGTTAAAGTTAACGAAATCATTTGTTAAAAGAGCAAAATACTGATTTGCGGTACAATAAACGAATATAAAATACCACTATATTTACGATTATAGCTATTAGTTTACAATAATAATATGTTAGTTTCTTAGGTACTCGTATACAGTATTGTCCAAATGAATGGAATAAATTCATTACTTCGAAACTCGGCGATTTTAGGGGAAAATCCTGAAACCCCTCGATTTATATTTTTAAATGAGCGCTTCGTCATCTCTGTGAGCGTGATGACGTCATCAATAAATATTTTAAATAGAAAAGTGGGTCTTGCAATACTTAAATTCAAAGGTCTTTTAAATATCTATTCACCCATATCAATATGTCCAAGTAATTAATTATAATAATATTATAATTAAGAACAATCAAATCTAAAGCAAGTGCTCAAATTATTTAATGTCAGCTAAAATATAATGCGAAAGACGAGCAGGGAACTCTTCTCGAACGTTCGCTATAACTTCCGGAGTTATTTTTGCAATCTCAATGGATACGCGTTCTTTTTGTTCAATAATAGTTTGTGGTCTATTTATGTACACTTTACTTTTCAAGTAACCCCATAAAAATAAATCTAAAGGAGTTAAATCAAGTGAACTCGGTGGCCACTCAATTGCTCCTCTTCAACCTATCCACCGATTTGGAAAGACGTTGTCCAAGTAGTTTCTCACAAAGACAGCATAGTGCGGTGGCGCACCATCTTGCTGCAGCCACAATTCATTTCTGTTTGGAAACAACCGGTTTAATTCTGGGAGCAAGAAATTCTGCAAAAGTTGTAAATATGGAGGACCTGTTAAGGTTCTTCGAAAAAGCATGGTCCTATAATCATATTATCTATTACTCCCGCCCAAACATTCACTTTCTCTTAGTATTGAGTACGGTACTCCTGCATCCAGTGTGGATATTCTGTAGTCCAATACCGGAAAGTCTGACGATTAACATGACCGTTTAGGAGAAATGTAGCTTCATCAGAAAAAACATCAGGTTTCTGTTAGTTTTTTCCATTAGAATTTCGCAAAATTCAACTCGTCTATCAAAATCTTCTTCCACAAGTTCCTGCCCTAAATTTACTTTAAAGGGATGCCAATTCTCCTTTTTTAGCGTTCTAAGAACTGATTGATTACCAACTTCGTTGTCTAACGCTACTTGCTGTAAACTGGTATGGGGATTATCTTCAAATGTTAGCAGAACATCTAGTTTCTTGTTTTCAAATATTTGTTTTCTACTACCTTTAGGCATGTCTTTTAAATGACCGGTTTCTATAAATTTTTTCTCAATTTTGCTTACTGTGGACTGTGTAATTGGTTCTCTGTTGGGATATTTATTATTGAATAACGTACATACTTCTTTCTGCGTACGTGTTTTATCTCCACAGCCAATTAATATTAGAATATCAATTCTTTCCGTTTCAGTCAGCTTCATGTTGATGAAAGAGTCAAAACGTTTTGATTTCGTCTACTACAATATCATTAACCACTTGACAATAACAATTATGTTTAATGTCAATAATGGAATTTTGATAAGGTAACTAGTCTATTAAAAAAAAAAAGATAAAAAGTAGTTTAGACATATTTTCATTGTCAGTGACGGCATTTACCAAATTTATTTTTGGGTATCAGTAAATATATCATAACAATGTTTAATAAATTAACAAATCTGGTCGAATGTCATTAATACTACTTCTGACAATAATACTTAGACATAATTGATACGGGTGAATAGATATTTAAAAGACTTTTCAATTGATGTATTGTAAGACCCACTTTTCTATTTAAAAATTTTATTGTTGACGTCATCACGCTCACAGAGATAACGTCAAGAAAACAGGTTTCAGAATTTTCCCCTAAAATCGCCGATATACGAAATATTGAATTTATTCCTTTCATTTGGACCATACTGTATATGATCTTAACAAAAAGGAAAAAAACTGCGTTTATGAAAACAATGTTTCTTTAGATCAAAAACCATAACAGAGACAAATAAGCTTTTCGAATTTTATAGTTTTCAAAAATATTTATTCAGTATATAATAATTATGCCTCTATTTAAAGTATTATTAAAAGGGTAAAGGTCTGAGTTGATTGAAAATAACTTTAGTCAATATATATGTATTATAAAGGGTGTTCATAGCTCAAAGGTATAATGTTAAAAGCAATAATTATTAATGGACCTTTTGTCAGAATTGATAGACTAAATAAATTTAAGTAGCTTGCATATAAAAGACACTACCTTAAGGAAACATTTTAGAAAATATAAGAATATATAAATATTTCAACGGAAAACAAGTATGATACTTTGCAATCAAAATATATCGTATAAGGTACTTAAAAAATTATTATAATTTAGGATTAAATACATTGGAAGAATCACATAAAACCCATATAATTTTGTTTTTTGAGTTGGTATTTCCTTAAACTGACTTATTTTACTAATTAAAAGCATATACTTATTATTATTTTTAATTTAACTGTTCTTGTTACTACCAAGTAAAACTTTCTGCCAGAGGTCAAGCAACGTAACCAATAAAACTTAAATATCACAAAAATGAAAAAGTATGCGAGTCCATTCTTACGCTAACCTTTCGTGTATATAACGGAAAATGATAAACATCTTCAACCTCATTGTTAATAAAATATCGTTGTTACGGTTTTCGTGAATTTTAATTGCTTCTTAGCTCAAACTAAGATTGATTGAATAGTATAATAAAACCTTCATAGTTTTGATTTAAGTTGGCATAAGAGAGGTTGGTTAAAAATCTTAAATTTTTTATAGATTTTGGATTTTTGTATCAATACGAGTAGCTAACTGAACCAGGCTATGGATGTTTGTGCGACAGAATATGTATGTCCAGCGCTGATTGGTCGACAACAAATTTTCTGAATTATTATATAAATAGTTGTAAATAGCATTAAATAATTTGTTGTATAAATAGTTTTTGAAATTGATATACAGGATGATTTGTATAAGAATCGACACAGAGGAGGAACATGTAGGGTAACCTCAAATATAATGATTTAACTTGAACTTAGAAAAACTAAATTTCGTACACGTTGTGAGTGTATTAAAACATCAATCAAAAGTATGTAGACTTTAATTGTAGCATTTTTAACCTCTTGGCGGACCTAAAAAGTTATTACTTTATTTCTCTATTCTATATCTTTTATATTTACCCTTTAGAGGTTTAAACTTGTTAAGACGTTAATATTATCTAATTTATTTATAACCATAAAACTCCAGATATCAGCAACCTAACACCAAAATAAAAATGTTTCAGAGTTAACGAAATATAAAACAATGGTGTTAAATGAAACAGCGACATTTAATTTGAAAATTGATAAAATTAAAGCTCCCTATAAAGGTAAATTCTTTATACAACAAAGAGAAACAATTTAGCTCGTTCGAGATTAATTCGAGCGCAATTGTGCAAATTGAACTGTTTCGTTACTTGAATGATATATGTACCGGAATGGTTTAATCGATAATTTAGTCGGGGAAGCCTAATCTTCCATTTATACATAAATTCTTGATGTATCAAGATGGCTGAATTTGGTCAACCCCCGTCAATTTTAATCACATTGATTATTGAAGATTGTTTAAAATACAAATAATATATAAATTTTTTGACATTTTTTGGACCGTCATATGACCAAACTATACAACCAAAGTTTAAATATCTGCATGAATCCCATCAAAAATAGTAACAATGACGACAATAGCATTAAATTTATTTTTTGATGAGAATAATAATTTAATCTTCAGATATTTTATAAAATAATCAGAGCGTTCCCGATTATTACTTTCAACCAGTACAATATTTTTCGAATAATACCTCTCTATATAGTTTTTCTAGACGCTTCTGTATTGCCGATCACAAAAGATCTTAAATTTGCCTCCGGCACTAGTGCAGATTGATATTCAAGCTATAATTCCGCTATATCGAAGATAAATGCTTCTTTTTCGTTTAAAAATAGACTTGTGTTTTAATCGATAAAAGCAGGATGTTCCTAATCTGCAGGCCAGCAGAATATTTGCAGGTTGGTTGGATTTCGACGGAGTTTTGGGTCACATCTACACTTCATTTTTCATTCGAAATGAAATATTCACGCGCTATTGTCCAGTTTTATATATGCCATTTTCAGTGGTATCGTCACGAAGTTCAGAATATTATGCTTGAATGAATGCCCCACAGAAAATAAGGACACAACGTTCCGTGAAAATTGAGTTTTCGAACACGAAACACTTCGAACTATAAATCTAAACATGAATTAATTGATTAATATTTTATTCACAAACACAAAGCTACAATAAACATCAATCATTCGCTAAAATCAAATTAGAAGCTGTAATGTAGCATAATTAAAATCAACCTTTCACGCAAAAATTTAATATTTCGGAAGCACAGCGCTCTCTATTTGTGATTACTTTAAAATTCGCCGTATTGTAGAGATGGATTAATGTCGGTACATAAACATAGGATTTTTGAATTTGCTTTTGTATACGTTGTTACTATGTGTACGATTACTAATTAATCAAAGAAGGATTTCCATTATAAACATTTATTAAAAAGAACACACACTTTACTTTTTATTGACAGACATATTTTTAAAAGTTTTAAACACCTTGCCTAATTGTGGAGTCAATCTTATACAAGTTTAAATGGATAAAATATTTAAGAAGTTTTGAAATAAAAATAAGCAATATTTTATGCAAAGTTTTCCTAAATGTATCTCCTTCTTGCTAAGCAGTAAGAACATATAACAATTTAATTTTATTCTGATGAATAGAGTCATTTATAAAATAATGTTTAACATCGATATGTTTAGTGCCTTTTTATTTTAGTGGTGAAGCCATTTTAATACAATACTGCTTGTCTTCAAAAAAAACTCTAGAAAAATAATTTATATTTAGTAATTCATAAAGCGATTATCGATATTTTCCGTTATACAATTTGATAATGTATCATATAAAGACACTGCATTAGATAAAGTTATAATATTTTGCTCCTTTATCTTCCAGAAAACTACATTGTCATTGAGTTTGATAAAACTTGTAATACCGTTTCTATCAATAATACTATTTGTAAAATTAGAATCTACAAACGAAGTTTATTTATATTACATTCATTACTTTTTACAAATTCTAGTCCGAAATTCTTGGAGCCATTTAGATATTTCAAAACTGTCTCTAAAGTATTCCAGTGTTTTTTAGAATAGCGCTTTTGAAAGTCACTAAAATAAGTTATGCAAAAGCTTAAATTCAGTTTTAATCCCAACATAATGTACATTAAACATCTTATTAGCTCACGATCAGTCAAATTATTCTTAAAAGATTCGCCTGGATTTTCTTTTAGCAACTGTAGTTTTTGCTGCATTAAAATTTCTGTACTTTTGCAGTCTAACATTTTAATTTTTTTAAGGTTTTATTTATTAATTGTTTTTGGGTAATAAGCAACTCATTATTAATTTTTCTAATTTGAAAAAAGGTAATAATTTAAAATTTAAATTATTCCAACTTTTTAGTGCCTGTTTTAGAACATACAGTATGGTCCAAATGAAAAGAATAAATTCATTATTTCGCAAATGGGCGATTTTAGGGGACAATCCTGAAACCCGTCGATTTTTATTTTTAAATGGGCGCTTTCTAACATCACCATCACCTTTTTATTTTTGATGTCATCTCTGTGAGCGAAATGGCCTCGTCAATACAATTTTTAAATAGAAAAGTGGGTTTTTTTTTTTTTTTTTTTTTTTTTATTTTATTTTATTTATTTATTTAACGTGGGCCTATTTCTGCTACCGAGGCTAAACACCGACGCCGGGAGCACGCTACCCCTAACCGGAAATTTTGCAGAATCCTCAGGTATTCCAACCCGAGGTAGGGATCTTTAACGAGCCCAACATCCATGGACTCGGGACCGACAGCTTAACGTCTCCTCCGAAAGACGGCATATCTCCACTATGCCTCGTGCTCATTGGTATAGTGCCTGCGAGCTATGATATGCTACTAGTCGCTGCAGGCTGTACGGGCATACGGTCTTCGCTGGTGGTCACCCATCCAACTACTAACCGCGCTGGGAACTGCTTAACTATAGTTATCGCATCACAGGCGTATCCACTATAGAGCTGGGCCCTTGCCCAAAAGTGGGTTTTGCAATACTTTAATTGAAAGGTGTTTTAAATACCTATTCAGCCATTTCAATTATGTCTAAGTATTATTATCAAAAGTAGTATTAATGACATTCGAACAGATTTCTTAATTTATTGATACCCAAAAATAAATTTGGTAAAGGCTGTCCTTGACAATGAAAATATGTCTAAACTACTTTTTATTATGAAGGTCCACCCAGTAAATGAATAGAAAAAATACTAAAATATAAATATTTATAACATTAACAGTACAACTTCTCAGTATTTACTATGTGTTGTATAGTTCGTTTTCACTTTGCACAAAACTTACATTAATTTACAACTTAAATTTAGAGTTACGAATATTATCATAGTTTTATATATAGTTCAATTTATTAACTTGAGGGATTGAGAAAATAAGACTAATTGGGCAATTTCAATAATTAATTACAGATTATTATCGGCTTCTCTTAGCTTGACGCGAACAACAAATTAAATTGGTGATCAACTGCGACTGTGAGTTAAAACTTGCACAAAGCGTTTTACAGGTGGTCACTGTTTATTGGTTACTTTATATAGTAAAACTTTGAGCTAATATTTTGATTGGTTGGAGCTGAAACAGCCGTTACATTCTAGGATGTTCTTAAAGAATATACCGGAAAACTAAAAGTATGTTAGATATTATTGTGCCTTGTTTAAAATGATTTAATTTCAAACAACTACGACAATAGAAACTTTATTTACATCTTCGTTTTTTCTAATTAAATATATAGATTACTTTAAGTTCCAGTGCACAACAGTATAACTTTCTCCTAATTAGGTCATATTTACACAATAATTTAAAAACTGCTTCTGAATTTTTCTTTGGTGTTAACGCAAATAAGTTCATTTTCATGTGTTTTATCCTTTCTATTTATTTTAAAAATAACCAATGCTTCACATGGAAACGTTTGTAAAATATTAATTGTAGATATACAAAGATGTTTCCAGATTTAAGACCATGTTCCTTCACCTAATTTTATTTCTATTAACTTCTTTTTCACAATATGTATCTAAATTTGTCATAAGTAATTTTTATTTAATTTCCCCAATTCTGTTTTCCAATTTATTTGTTTGAAATTGAGTTCGTGTGTACGCTTTTTAATGAGATCGTTAAACACAAGCAAAAATACCTTTCTAAAACCGAGTATCCTTTACAGACAGAAACAGGAATTTTAATGAAGATGTACGGTCCTCTTGACTTGACAGTTATACCTAAAACATACGTACCAACACTATTTAGAATCACTTATACATTTTCCAAGCTAATTGTGTACCTCCCTTGTGTAATTTTGAATGAGAATCGAGCACAATGGGCCTCTCGAGAAGACGCACTAAATATTGTATTCCCCCAGGAATTCACAACTCTCTCTTTTGAAATCTCAAGGTGTAAGTTGATACACTTTGGAAAAACTTCTTTATGAGGAACAGTGGCTACTTCTGGTTCTTATTGAATTAATAAGTAGGTAACTTTTTTTAGGTATTGAAATTCTTAGTAGACAAACTTTTAAAATATTTATGAATATAAGATAATTATGTTCTAAACAAAATATTTTATTCTTACTTTAATTAAGACACATATGTTGGAATAACAGATTTAATATGATTTTAATTAATTGAGGCGATATATAATAATTTACTTTTACATTTACATTTTTACTTTACAAATGATTTTGTATTTTAATGGAATAAATGTTTTAAAGTTTTGCAGCAAAAAACTACATACTTGACTTCACTTGAAGTTTAGGTTTGATCATGGGTAGGAATTTTAATTATTAAATTAAAAAATAAAAGTGAATACAAAATATTGCACATATAATGTCTGAATATCTGTTTTGAATTTGAAATGAGAAAAGAGACCTCGTCAAATAAATAAACATCTACACATACATATTATTTTTGGGCCTAGCTTTGCTTTTTTCTTTCGTGTTGTTTTGAATACCCAATGCACGGTGATCCAAATACATTGCGTGTGATTACAATAATCGATAATCGCGACCAGATTTAATTTAGAAATATATTTTGTGTAGAAGTCCAAATAATATAAACTTTTATTTATTAAAAATCCAGTTAAATAAAAAAAACTCTTGAAATTAGCCAGCATGAATGTCAAAAAAAAAACAATAAAACCATTTTGTTATAAAAACAATGTGAATACATTTTGGTATAATACCATCCTATTGGAGAAAACCTATTTTTTTATTTATATATAAGTTTGTTAATTGTTTTTATAAAAATAAAGTCTAAATTGAGACCTACATTGACGATATGATTTTATGACTTTTATTAAATATTAACAAAAATATTTTGTTTGACTTTTATGCTAGCTGCTCCTAAGATTTTTTGAAATTTATTTTTAGTCTTAGATTCAAGCTCTTGGGGTTTACTTAACTTGCGCTCTTTTTAATCATCTTGTAATACAAAATCTGAGTGAACTCAGAAAGCACATTTCTTAGTATCTTTTCTCTTTTGCTCATTATGGAATGTCTTTGCCCTTTAACAAGGTTATACAAACTTGTACAAAGAAAATTATTGCCAAGAACTTATCATTATTATTATTATCATTATTATTATTATTATTATTATTATTATTATTATTATTATTATTATTATTATTATTATTATTAAAAGTATTGGATATATACATAATTTCACACAAATAATTTTTTCTAATTAGTGCTTAATTAGATATTCAACTACAATAGCTCACTTCCAATAAATTCTGAAGGTCCAATAAATTTTCGCAGAATTTCTTTTCTCGGCTTTCAACGGATTTTCCTAAAGAAGCCATTTATAAGAAAGTGATAAAAGCTCCCTTGTGTCATTTAGATCCGCCTCTGGTTACAAAGTACACTTGTAGCGTAGACTGCACATAAAATACTCCAGATAGATTTTATTTTTTCTGTCCCTAACCTGTATTTGGTAAACCGCAACAGGACGGTATCTAGTTAAATACATAGTCCTATAAATGTTATGTTTGAAAAATAGATTACTTTCTTACTACTACTTTTAATTTTCAAAAGAAAACTAATAATTTATTAGATCTACGTCTATTAAAACGTCAGTTACCTTCAACTTCTTTTCAAGAGGCTTATGTGAGCAATCAGGAACGAAGCTTTTTACAAGTATGGTCTCGGAACAAACTAATCTATATTTCGATGTGTCACCGATCAAAAAATGATACTGCTTAACTGTTCGAATCGACTTCCATTACACGAAGCGGCTTAGTTATCCTTTTGACATGGTCTTATTTAAATTCCTAAAGCCTTACTTCTCCAAAAAGGGGATTATTTCTTCTAATATTTGCTATAATCACAAACAAAATTTTTAATTTTCATATTGTTTACCTAAATCTAATGATAATAAAAAAGAAAGCTATTGTCTGATTATTAGAGATCGCTCAATATACACCACCGCAGCCTGTATTTAAAAAATTTTTGGCATTAATCCTTGATGCGGATCTGAATTATTTTTTCTCTCCCCGAGCAGTTTTTATAGAATAAGTATAGCAACAGATATCTACGCACCAACAGCGGCAAATGGTGTGTTTTTCCAGATATAGTGTCCATAAAATCCACCGATTCGCAAAGGTTCACTTCTGTCACCAACAACGCCAATCGACATATCTCATCGATTTGTAACCTCAGTGTGTCTCGTTTAAGCAAACACAAAATGAATCAAAGAAAGTCGTTTCAATGTTTGAAGAGCCTTTAGGGACGTGAAAGATTTAATATATTTTTAAGGAAATCCCTTAGGTTGAAACGATGTCAGATTCTAAGAAGAGACATATTAAAAATATCTAATCGCTTCGAAGATCGAGGAGAGTTCTATAGAAATGTTTTTTATTTTTAATTGCTATTAAATGTTATTGGGGCTAAAACTGAAGAAAATGTAATAACTATTTACAACATCAATTATCGTAATTATTGCTAAGTACCCATTTACTGAAGACAAATTACAAGAGTCGAGGAAGATATAAATAATACTAGAATTTTTGGTATAATTTACAAGGTACCTTATACATTAATGTATATGTTGGTCTAATTGGGTTGAGCGCCTAAGTAACTTTCGATTCATTTTTTGGAAGGATTAGGTCCAGCCTAATTATTTATAATACTGATAATGTTTCTCTATGTTTTCCTATTTCGTTTTTCTTGACAATATTAACTCCCAGTCTTGGCAAACACTCTTGTATTTCCTATCGCCATTTCATTCTAAGTCTTCTGCGTCTCTTTCTACCTCCCGGGATCCATTTTAGTATTGAGTTTGTTCGTTTTATGCTCTCCACATGTGTCTGATTCTAGATTGGTTTATTTTTATTATAATACTCAGCCTTGCTTAATTTTCTTGTTGGTTCTTGTCATGTATTTAGTGTCTGGTACTTGGACTGGTCACAATATGGCTCTCATGATTTTGCTTTCTGTTATTCTAAAATCTTTTTCATTCTTTTTCATCATCGTGATTGTTTCTGCAGTATATAGAAGAATCGGTCTGATTATTTTTTAAATATGTTTAATGTTGCTATGTCAGATACCGAAACCTGGGTGGATTTGAATAAAATTTAAAAATCTTTGGAAGACTGTGGAAATTCAGATAAGTATAATTTATCTTTTCACATTTATTATAAATAACTTTTTGTTAGTATACAAAGCTTCGTTGGTTAAAATAATTTTTTGTACGATTTCATATTTTCTATATCCTGTTTTTGACAAAGTAACCCCTAAATAATCGAACTTTTCTATTACTTTAAAGTTATTTAGGCCTAATTTAACTACTCCGGTTATTTGTGTACTTCTAAATCTCATCATTGTTATTTTAAATTCATTTAGCTTTGGTCCAATTTTTTTTCTGGTTCCAGTATTTCTTTGTGCATATTTTCTATTATTTTTCTTGTTTTAGTAGTTAATATATATATATATAATATATTTCTTTTATATTTTCATCGATTTTATAATGCTCGCCTAAACAATGTGGTTAATAATACAACTTCTAGTTTTAGTCCTTTATTTATAACTATTTCTTCTGTTTCCCCTTTTTCATGCAATCATGGTCTTTAGTTTTTCTGAAATTACCATTTTCTTTAATGCTACCATTTTTTCTTTCCTCTCTATGTAGTAGAATACCTGCTGGAAGTAAATAAGTTACATTTCTATCTTTAATTTATGTTCATGTTCCTTGTCATTATCTGCTCAATTGTATGGATTGCATCTAATATAGATTTTACTTGTGTAAATCCACACTGGTACTGTCTAATTATTTCTTTGTGGCTTTCGCTAATCTATTCTATATAACTGATTTAGTAATGAGAAGTGTTATCACTCTGTAATTTCTACATAGTTGTTGGTCGCCTTTATACTGGTACTATTTGTCCATTCTCCCACTCTTTTTAGTTTATTTTCATAATTTTTTATTATAGTTTTTCTCACCCATCTTTCAGAAATTAATTCCGTCTTTTCTAGGCGCTTTACGATTCTAGCTGTGTTCTATTATTATTATTACTTCTCTCGTTGGTTCGTCATTTTCTTTATTTATATTTTATTGTTTCTCTCTTTCTATCTATTTCTAGATCCATGAATAATTCCCTGAACTAATCTGCTCATACGTTTTTATATGGTCTATCTTTCACTATTATCGTTCCTTCTTTGTTCCATCTATCTTATTCAATATCTTCATTTTTGTTAGCTTATTTTCTTAGCATTTTTTCTTAAATTTTCATATTTCTCTTGGTCTTTTCTTTTCTTAGTTTTGATCAATTTGATTCTGCCCTGCAATATTCTGGATGGTATTTCATTACATTTTTTATACCACTCGTTTTTCGTTTTATTTTTTGTTTTTCCTCATGGTTCTCTGCTGCTTTGTTTATGCTTTCTTTAATAGCGTTACAGCCATCCTTTATATTTCCTTATTCCTTTTTTCTCTTTCAGTTAAAGCTTTACGGTCTGTTCATATTTATTTTTTAAGACATTTAGTTTATCTATATCTCACTTTTGTTGTTATCCGCGTATGTTTATATTTTCTTTTCTTCTGTCTTAGGGTTGGTGTCAGCATATAATGATCAGAGTCCGCATATCCACCTCTTTATGTCCTATCATTTTTTATTGTTGATTGATTTATATAAGTATGATGCCACTGTGATTATATACATTTTGTAGACACCGTGTATTATAGTAATAAAAAATTCTATTTATCCAAAAGCCGTATCTCTAAACTTTTTATTCTTTTTCTAATTCAAATAAATGTTTTATAAATTTTAAGTGATTGCAAAAGTCTGATTGTTGGCAGTAAACAATATATCTAATAACACCTATAATAATATGTAATTTCACTAATAGAGAAGTCATCAGATAAGTCTGAGAAAATGACTATTGGCAGCATAGGTGATTAGAGCTTATACAAATCGATTTCCTTAAAACCTAAGTGAGGTCGAAGGCAGCAACGTAATTAAGCTTTTACGTTAAAGAAAGGCTGAATAAGTTGTATTTTAAAGTGTGTAAGATTCTTTATTTAAAGATATGTGTAAAAGAAATATATATATTTCTCAAAGTCAAAAGAGTGTCAAGCGCTTTCGGCAAAACAATGCCATCATCAGGACAAAAAAAGTGCAAAAAAGTAGAGAAGGTTGGTTATAAAACAAAAGTAGAGAACATCAACGCAGTAACAATACATCTTAAATTAACTTTTTAAAAAACGACATTAATATAGTAGAAAACAGTAACATTTTTAAAAATTTGGTTTTTAAAGGCCCAGGCCTGAAAGTTGTCCCAATAAAAGACAACAAGTGTTTTTTAAAAAACATGTAAAATAAATAAAAAATTAAGATGTTTTACGTGAGAAAATTATGAACATGCGGTTTTTGACAAAGTTAGAAAAAGAGACTCTTTTTCTAACTTTGTCAAAAACCGCATGTTCATAATTTTCTCACGTAAAACATCTTAATTTTTTATTTATTTTACATGTTTTTTAAAAAACACTTGTTGTCTTTTATTGGGACAACTTTCAGGCCTGGGCCTTTAAAAACCAAATTTTTAAAAATGTTACTGTTTTCTACTATATTAATGTCGTTTTTTAAAAAGTTAATTTAAGATGTATTGTTACTGCGTTGATGTTCTCTACTTTTGTTTTATAACCAACCTTCTCTACTTTTTTGCACTTTTTTTGTCCTGATGATGGCATTGTTTTGCCGAAAGCGCTTGACACTCTTTTGACTTTGAGAAATATATATATTTCTTTTACACATATCTTTAAATAAAGAATCTTACACACTTTAAAATACAACTTATTCAGCCTTTCTTTCATTACATAGTGTGTACGCACCAAACACGTAACCTTTTGTTACTCTTCAAAATCAATTTTACGTTAAAGCTTATCTTCTATAATAATTAGAGCAATGAGCTTTAATAATTGTTTTTGGGAATATTCAGGATAGTGGATATTAATGAGTTGCTGCTTGTCTTTGTGTTCTCTAATGAATTTAAAAATGTGTTATTATAATGTTAAACTTAAATACCCTCGGACAGATTGACACCTCTGTTTTCCTAGCAGTCAACCATCCAATAAATCATCGTACCCACGACTGCTTGAAATTTGGAAGCATCCAAGCAAATGCCGTGATTTGGTCCGAAAACAACATAAAAGAAAATGAATGCTCGTCCTAAACTTTCTTAGTTAAAATCCTTTATATTTTTTTAAAAAGGCCAAATTAGTAACACCCGCTATTACCCAAGCATAAATTTAGCCATTTATATTTATATAAATTCTTACCTAAAGAATTAACTCAGCTGTATATATTTCAGATTCAGGTTCTAGCTTTGTTTTCATCTAAAAATCTCTAATTGGCATTCCTGCAAGAACTGAGAAATACAGAAAACTTGAACGCAATTCCATATAGTTCCTTAATTACATTAACTAAGTAAGATGACATTTCTCCTAGAGATTTAAAAATGAATAGAGTAGTTTCAATATTTTGCACTTGCGAATAAATAAAGTCAAATTACTGACTTAATAGATAGAGAACTTGGTACCCGAAATTCTAAGAGGATTGTATAAACCGAAATTTTGATATTTAGACTAGGTTTATACACCAGGAAATTAAGAGGGCCATTAAAAAAAGCCCATCAGGGTTTGTTCTCACACTGTAATATTTTGACTTGGCTCTGAGCTATTTGGACTTTAAATTTCCAGTTGGCGAGTTCTCAGAATTTATCTTTATTTTCACAACAATAATTTAAATACCTGCCTGAAAATTTAAAAAAGAAAATGTTCATTTTTTTACTTATTATTTTAATACTTTTGATCTTTGTCATCATCGTGATTGTTTGTGCAGCATATAGAAGAATCGATCTGATTATTATTTTAAATAAGTTTAATTTGTTGGTTTTGGTAAGGGTTTGACTATTGATTAATTTTTAAGTTAATTCTTTCAACTCTTACTTTGTGGAAACTATTCATAATAAATATGAAAATAATAAATTAACTTATCTTGAATTTCCACAGTATTTCAAAGCTATTTTGTCAATATCTTTCTCTAACCAGGTTTCGCTAAATTGCAATTTCAAAGAGTGACATAAGATTGACAGATTTCTTATAAGCGTATTTGACTTCATACCATATACATTTCAACTAATAATTATCAAATATTATGTATAGTATGATTTCTTGTTATAAAATTTTTAAAATATAATATTCTTTAAAATTTAAAATAATTCAACTTCCCAGAATTAGTTATTCATTCAGTACTATATACTGAGGATATTTTAGATATTTCTTGATTTCATATTCCTCCAAAAAATCAAGTTCTTCTTTTTTGTAGGATACACGAAGTACCTCCACTGTTGTTTCAATTGTTTTGTTAAGAGTAGGATTGTGTTTAGTGTCAATGAGGTGTTTTGCGTGATGTGACTTATCGAGTGGTTTTAATCTATAAGATCGTAAGTGTTCACTGTATCTTATTTCAAATGTATTAAAAATCTCGCCAAGATAGATGTCGTTAAAATCCGGGAACACAAACTTAAACCTAACAACACAATCTTATGTCACTCTTTGAAAATGCGATTTAGCTTAACCTGGTTAGAGAAAGATATTGAAAAAAATAGTTTTGGAATATTGTGGAAATTCGAAATAAGTATAGTTTATCCTTTTTATATTTATTATTTTGTTTAATTTCGCTTTCAAAAATTAAAATCTGTGGATATCAACTTTTCTTTTTTTTTTTTATTATATCGACACAATCGTTTTGCCTGTTGTTAATAAAAATATATTATCGAAAATATAATATAGGCCATGTTAGTGATTAAAACACGAGGGGTAGTCAATATTTTAATAATCGGAGTAAGTCTTTCTTGTTTCTGACGTAGCAGTAAATATTTATTAATATTTTCGTGATTTTTTTTATATGTATACAAAATTATTATTATTTATTTATTATAAAAGTAATTATTATTAATGTATAATTATAACTTTTAACTTGTACCCATAAAATAATATTTGCATTTTAGCAATTTTAACAATTATTAATTGCGTGAGTACACATTATTATAACATCCTTTTCAAAACGTTTAGAGTTTTAGTTTAATTGATCTTTCATTACCAATCCTTAATTATTAAAAGGTGCCTAAATATATAAAATGCCTAATAGATTTTCAAAAAATATACAATATTTACTCTAAAAAATAGATTTTATGTCTATTTTAGTAACATTGACTAAAAAAATCTGAAAATAGTTTCTATCAAAATATTTACTATGTCGATCACTCGCATGCTGACAAATTAAAAACCAGAATAGAAAAATTATTAAAAACCAATAGTATCGCTGGCGATTTTACTCGTTCGAAAATTGACACCAAAATAGAAAACTGTAATTTGAACTTGATTTCAGTTATGTACGGTGTGTCAAATTGGCTTAAGCCGCAGTTTTTATTATTTTGAATACCATATTTATAATGAAAAGTTTGATGCACATTGTTTCCCTGAAACTTTTGAAGTTAAGCAGCTTGTGTTGAAAATGTTCATAGTTAAAATTAAAGAGGATTAATTTCCTAAGAAGATTATAGTGAAATTTATTTTTATAATGCTACTTCAACTCTCTCTGGCAACATTAAACTATAGTGCTAAATCAATTTGTTTATTCCACTGTTTTAATTTATGAATGAATAACTTATGTCTGTGTCCATATAATTTTCACAGTCTTAATGTAAAAAAAGGGAACATTAAGTACAACGATAATAAAAAATATTTTTTTATAATAATATGCTGCAGCTTAACTGTGTGGGCATTTGTATTTTAACATGATCATAAGATAAAGTAATTTATAACACACATGATTAAATTTTAGAAAATATGTAAATATTCCTCAGTAATATATCAATAAATATGATAGGGATTTTAAATTATACAAATGAATTTGTTTATACATCCTACTTGATAAATTCGTATGGCATGTGGTCTAATTTCAGTAATTAGTTTTTAATTAAACTTAGAATTTAAATATTAAATCTAGTATCTTATGATTCAATTTTTTTTTATTTTAAATAATATTTTGGAAACAAATGAAATATTACAGAGGGTAATTTATATATTAAGAATGCTAATTTAATAATAATTAATGGTAAATATTATAGAAAATAGTAAAATATATTTTAACATAAGCCACAAAATAAAAATTCTAAAATTTTTAGTCTGTTTACAAATTGAAATGAAATTATGCGTTTCAGATTAAAAAATAAATAATAGTGATTTCACCGATATCTTTATTTAAGGTGAAAGCATGTTTTATATAAAAACCTTAAAAATATTTTGTATTAAAATTAATTTAAAAAAATGTCAAATAATAAATTACAGTTTTTAGAAGGCGATGATTATCAAAACTTATAAAAGAAATGTCAGAATGTTTTCTCAATGTTTCTTCTATTGTGGACATTACTTGTTTTTAGTTAGTAAATTTTTTTTGAATACAAACCTTCAAAGTTATTATACTTTGTCACGTAACTTTACTTTTCATCAATAAGTGAAAGTGTTTTAAAACGTCTGTGTTTACCTGTAAATTTTGTTTCGGTGATGTGTTTCTTCGATTCTTGTTTGGGATAACAACAAATGTAGTAAAACAAATCTCTTTATCCAGCATCATACAATGCAATTTGCTACTAATTAGACTAGTGCCTTGATTAGAGGAAATAACTATTTACCTTATTTATGATTATTTCTTTATTACTTATTTGTCTTATCCTTAAACTAACTGCTTATTGCTTCTAATAATTAAATGTATATACTTAGTATAGTAAATATTCTATCACTTGTTCTATTTTCCCAATATTAAACAAAGCCATATTCTCTCCAATAATTTCTACTAAATATTGTGCATAATATAAAACAACTTCCTCTTGTCTCATTGCATATTCTAAATAAAGTGTAGAAATATACAACTAGAAAAAATATTCCATATAAAATTGTCTTAAAACTGCTCATCCAAATTGTCCAACATTTCTTAATTCATTCTCTTCTACCATATTGTTATAATATTCTTTATTCGTTTTATTTATCATAAATACTGTATTTTCTTCAATAACAATATCTTTGTCATACTTTAGTTACTTAATTATAAGTTGACTTCTTTGATGTTATCTTCTGTTTTTCCTCTTATAATTTTTGTTCCATCATCTATTTTCTTTTCTAATTTAGTCTAATGATTCCTGATATATTCTAATTGTGCCTTTAACTTCTGACATCAATTTAGTTATAAAATCTTCATTGTCCCTTTTGATTGCTTGTCCCTGCTTATTTATATTTTCTTCAATTTTCTTTATATCTTCTTTTAATTCAATTGAAATATTTTCTTCATATTTCTTTAAGTTTTCTTTATTTAGCATTTTTCTCAAGTCTTCTCTCTTTACCAGTTCTGTTTTTAAATTGTATATATCTACTTTCGTTTTGTATATTTAAAAGTAAAGCCTGTATTTGTACATTATTTTCTTATCTATTTGTTTGTTTTTGAATTGTATCCTTCTGTGTAATATTTCTATCTTCATCTTCCTTTTGTCTTGTTTCTACTTCATGTTCTTCTTATATATATATATATGGTTGGGATAAAGTATGGAACCAAATAAACATCTTTAAAACGAAACGGACGATATTTATGAAATTTTGTAGGTAAGTGCAAAGGGGAAAATGAATCTGATGTACATTTTTTTGTAAATAATATACTTCCGGTTTAACCGGAAATACCCTCAACTTTTTTAATTTAAATAGGACACTCTGTATATTTTTGCAGATTTTGAAATATCTTGTTATTTCGAATTCGTACATACTGGGTTTAGTGTAAAAAATCTCTAAAAACGAGGAACACAGCACTTTAATAAACCACTCTAAGTTTTTATATATTAGAGTAAAATACCATTTAGATAAATACATTGATATTGTTTGTATTAATACTAAGAAATAAACGAGTACTATCTATTAGGTAACTGTTGCCAAACTGTCAAATTGTAATTTACGAAAATAAATTGTACGATTAAGAATGGTTCATTTAAGTGAAGATCGTATTGAAATATTAATGATGATCGGTTATGGTGATCGATTCATAGAGTGGCCTGGTCATTCTCCGGATCTAAGCCCATTAGATTTTTTCTTTAGGGTTAGCTAAAAATCATAAATGACCAACATGCTTGTAGGAATTGAGACAAAGAATTATTGATGAATGTGAACTAATACGTGAAGATGTCTTGGAAAGTGTAACTCAAGAATTTGTTAATAGGCTGGCATATTGTTAGGAGGTGAACGGAGAGCATTTTGAACATTTGAATTAATGTTGTTTACATTATTATTCTCATTAGTCTAAAGTAAATAAATTTACTTATTCTACAACTAAAATTAAATAAATTAACAAAAAAATGTACATCAGATGCATTTTGGCCCATTGCACTTACTTACAAAATTTCATAAATATCGTCCGTTTCCTTTTAAAGATATATACTGGGTTCCATACTTTATCCCAACCCTATATATATATATTGAAAAGTAATTCTTAAAAAAATGCAAGAGTGTTCATAATTAATTGATTAAATTTTCTAATCTTCGTACTCTTTTTTCGATTTTTTAAATGCAAATTAAACCTCAGCTTCTTTGCGTCAGTCTCGAGTCTCTGCAAGTTCTCTGCTTCATTTTCTTTGTCTCGTTCTTTCTTTTTCCTGTCTTGATATTTTAAATATTTTAAGTTGGGGTCCCGTCGTCTTTCACACAATTTTGGAAAACTTGTCTCCAACTTGTCGATCTCTCACATATGTTTTTCATTAATGAACTTCATGAGCATATAATTATTTTTCTTACATCATTAGTTCTCAAATTTATTATTACTTAAAAATCATCCATAAAATTGTTTATTATTCTCCATATAATAATCGGCCATTTGTACTTGTTGGATATATTTTAATTCCCATGATCTTTATAAAATCTTTTTCAAATCTCATAACTATTTTTTCTTTTAATACCTTCAAAATTGTCTCCCCTCATTTTTATCAACAATTTCAATTTCAAAAACAATTTTCAGTATGGATTATAATTGCTTTCTTGATTTTTTTATATTATGTTTGGAACATAAATATGCCTCAGCAGTTTTAGAATCTCCTTAATCCATGGCCTTATTTGTAAAGATCAATGCACCGTATAATATAATTTTCTACGCTGTAAAAGGAGATTATCTTATTAAGTGACATGAATCAAGTCCTGCTTTTTAATATGAAATTAGGAAATGAAAATTTGTCATCTGCGATGAGTTATTTCTGCAGAAGCATAGCAAGGATTAAAGGAAGGAAATTTAAAATACTTTAAATCAATATAACGGTAGGTTTCTTAAAATAGCATATTACACATAATATATATAGGGTGACTCATTTAAATTGGAAAAACCACCATAGTATTTGAAATTATTAACCGATTTTAATCATTTTCTTTTAAATATTGTGCATTAAAAACTTTATTTGGAGATTTTGATAAAAAATCCCTAATAAGATTTCTGGATTTTTGACTATGAAAAAAAAATCTTTAAATAAAGTTATTGATACTCAACAAAAAAAAATGTTACAATCGGTGAATAACCTTAAATAATGCTGGTATTTTCAGTTTAGATGGGTTACACTGTATATATAAATATTACAGTTTTGATCTTGGTATGCCTTTAGCAAGAAATAAGAAAATTATTTCGACATATTGTTTCTCCAGATAATTGTTTCCATAAATATTTCATATTATCTAACAATGTATACGCTTCTCAATTTATTATAAAGTTCTTCAACATTGAATATCTTGTGTTTTTATGTCTTTAGATACCTAGTTCCTAATTTATATTTACTGTAAAAATTTCGTTCGCCAATCATACATATATTTTAAATTCTTCGATGTTCCACAAAAACATAGTAATTATATTTCTTTTCTTAAGTCTCTTTAATAAGGAAACTTTTAAAAACTGCGTGTTTTATTTTGGGAAAATGGCTTTTTATTTTTCACATTTCCTTCCAAATGATTGATCAAATTATGAAAATATCTGGGACTAGTCTATTCTATTAACTGAAGTGGAAGAAAAACTAAAATGTTTCCATCAATGTTTGTCTTTCCCAGGATCTCCCACATTTTGTGCTTAAAGGAATTCGGCACGTGCGCCATTACCGCGAATAATTTCGGCATTAGTAAATAAGTAAAAGGGTCACATTAAGTATTCATTATATTCTCCGGCTTTCTGTTTTCTATCCTACAAACGGGAACAGGAGAAAAAGTGTAACGAATGTAATTTAATTAATAAGTTAGCGTTTTAATCAAATTGGTTATTATATCGGATATTATAAAAAAATCAAACTTATATAAAAAATAACTGTTATATTAATGATATCAAGCGATTTTATAGATTACGTTATTTTAATCTTGAATTATATCGTCGACTTGCCCCATAAATCTTTCAATGCTCTAAAGGCTGTTTCTGTCCGGCAATACCTGATTGCCATTTTAAAGTAACCTAACACATTTTATTAATTAGTTCGTAGAGTAAGCATACAACTTACTTGGAATATATATGTTTTTATTAGTATTAATTACGTTAGCTACTACTTTTGCCAGACGATTTAATTTTTTTTAATTTTTATCCTATCTTATATACGAGGGTTGCTATTTATGTTTTGAGAACTGGCAACACCAGTCTTGCCAGGTAAAATATGTCATTGCCATCTTAAAGTTTCACATTTTTGGCAGTATACGTACTCAGAACGTTTTGACGTGCGAGTACTATTTGTGTTGTTTATAGTAAGTTGAAAATCTCATCTCGGCCAAAAAGTAGAATTAACTCGCGAACATTTTCGAGCTATGATTTATTATGACTTTCGACGTGGTGTAACTCAAGAACAGTGCATCAACCCACTTAATTCAACTTTTGCCGATGAAGCACCATCCAAAGCCAGTGTATATCGCTGGTACACGGAATTCAAACGTGGCCCTAGTTCGCTCACGGACGACGTTAAAGAAGGTCGTCCAAAATCGGTCGTTGTGCCGGAAAACATCGATGCTACGAAACAACTAATTGAAGAAGATCGTCATGCAACATACCGTGAAATCGAGACATGTTTAAGCATTAGTATGACCAAGCATACGTAAGATTTTGTACGAACATTTGAGTATTCGGAAGCTATCTGCGCGTTGGAGTCCACATTTGTTGACAGATGCTCAGAAAAAGACTTGTGTCGATTGGTGCCGTAAAATGATTAAAAAATACAACTATGGTGCATATAAAGCCGTATAAAGCATTGTCACAGGTAACGAGTCGTGGATTTATATATATGAGCCAGAAATAAAAGGGCCAATCGGCAGTTTGGGTATTTCAATGTGAAGAAAAGCCAACAAAAGTTACTCGTTCTCAAAATGTTAAGAAGCAAATGGTGGAATGTTTCTTTACAAAAACCGGTCATGTGGCAACTGTGGCTCTCGAAAATCGAAAGACCGTTAATTCAGCGTGGTATACGATCATTTACTTGCCAGAAGTTTTCGGTAAATAGAGAGAAACCAATCCAAAACGACGAATCATTTTGCATCACGACAATGCGAACTCACACACATCAAGTGAAACAAGCGAGTATTTGGACACACAAAAGATCGAATTGATGGGTCATCCGCCTTACAGCCCCGACTTAGCACCAAATGACTTCTTCTTATTCCTACAAATTAAAGATAAACTGCGTGGACAACGATTTTCATCGCCCAAAGAAGCGACCGAGCCTTCAAAAACCATGTTATAGAGCCATCCTCTTTTGACTGGACAAAGTGCTTTGATGGATGGTTCAATCGCATGCAAAATAGTATAAAGCTTAAAGGCGAATATTTTGAAAAGCAATAAATATATATTTGATAAAATTCATTTGTTTGTTCTGTCTATTCTCAATACATAAATAGCAACCCTCATATTCAACCAATGTTTTATACGTAAAATAATAGATGATATCGTTATAAGTTGCATGTGTGTCGTGATGGTTAGACATCGGATATTTTAAATTTAAAAAATGAATAATTAGAAACAAATCAATTAAAACAAATAATTTTCTTTTACTACAAAAATAACCTTGTTTATTTTTTCATGAACAAAAACTAGTACCGCTTTTCAAAACCCCAAAGATAATGAATAAATAGAAGTTTACGAAATTTGCAATGGTTTGGAGTGAAACTTGTCAGTAACTGTATATTTATTCAAAGAAAATATAAAATCCTTTGTGAAAAAATCTAAGAAGTAAAAGAATATCAATAATCATATTATTTGACCAAATAGCCGAGAACTCTATTGTGCTATAGATACAAATACATGACTGCCGATACGTTATTATTGAACTGACTGGTACGATATTGCCACCTCCGATATGCTCATTTCACGATATTAGAGGGGAAATTGTAATGCATTCTCGCTTCTTCAAAACGCGTTCTCTTATGCTATATAGTACAACGATCTCTCTCATTATTCACCCAATAAAACGGCCCATTATGAATTAAATAATTTATTTTTATGAATCAATAATATAGCCATAATTATTTATTTTATTTATAACTTTTTATATAAACGGTATCATTATAATTATTTAATTTAGACTATAAAATATATTACCTCATGTTGATTTCAAATTACTTATCTTAGATCTGTTCTTTTTCAGTCATCAATTATATTATGATTACCAACCACGAACCTGCCAAAACACATGTTACGATAGTCCGTTTTAACCGTTAAATATTTCATTTTTGGCTGTTAATTATCATGAAAATGTTGCAGCGATGAAAATTTAATATTTCGCCTGTAAATATTACCTGTTAATATTATAATTTATTGTTTTTTTGTTGACATGGATGATACGATACTCATCAAAATTACTTATTATTATAATTTAAGGGATATGAAAAGGAAAAACGAATGTCTAAATAAGATTATGGGAAGAATGGGAATAGAGAGATAGAATAAGAAACAAAATTAAAAAAACAAATGTAATACCAAGTGATACCCAAAAGTTCTAAGAATATAAATGATAAGAGCGAACAAATTATAATATGAGATTTCACCGCAAGGTAACTCATATTATATACATAAAAAAGAATGAATTTACAAAATTGTTTTCACTCACTCCTTTCATTAAACGGACTTCGCAATTCCAAGTATTTAAAAATGAGTATACAGAATAGTCGGAATCTTTAGTGTAAAAATAAAATATTAAATTGTCACTAAAAATATAAGTACTTGTGAGTTTCTCTATGCACATATACACATCATTGTGATATTTATAAATTGCAATTATATTTTTAATAAATACTTAGATAATTTCTTACATATATTTTTTTTATTTATTTACAACATCTTATAATTTCCTAATGAACATTTACTGTTTTAACAACGTGACATCAAAATCCATAATGACATCCTTCAAAATTAAAGTTATCTTCACATATCTAATATAAAAAAAAATCAGTTGAAACACAAACCCATAAAATAATACAACAATATATTATTACAGTATTTATATTTTTGTTTTTAATAAATATATAAATATTTTATTACTTATTTTTATTTTAATTTACAAAATTATATTATGTAATGTAATGACAATTTGCTTTTTTTCTTCAAAATTTTTCTTCAAAATTTTTCTGTTCTTCAAATTTCTCATCTATTCTGTTTATCATTTTAAATAATAATTCTTCCATCCTATTATTTCCTTCTTTGGAGACTGCTGTTTCTGTACTTGAACCTTCCTGTTATTCTCTTGCATCAATTCTATCTGTAATTTCTCTAGATTCAATCTCGTTTCTTATTTCTTATCCATCTCCTATCGATTTTTCTTGCATCCCTTCTGCACTTTTTCTTTCCCGTTTTTTAGAACTCATTCTTGTTTTCATATTCCGGGTTCTCCAAATTTTTACCTGGATTATTAACTACTGTTCCCTAATTTGTCGAGAGCCCCACGTTGCGGGCCTATTATTATGATAATAATTTGTGTTCTTTCTTGTTTTATATATTTTTATTTATTTAATTAATCTTCTTATTATTCCAATTAAAAACTATTTTAAATTACTTTTGGTTTCAAAACATTTATTTTTACAATTTTTTTATTCAAAACAATCTATTACAACTTATTAACAAACTTATCTTCTAGTACCCTAAAAACGATTTTAAATCTATAGAAACATAAACCCTTTAAATAACAAAACGATATATACAGAGTTGGAAAAACGAGAAATAACTCACTTTTAGTTGTAGAATAAGTAAATTTATTTACTTTAGAGTAATGAGAATAATAATTTAAATAAAATTAATTCAAATGTTCAAAACAATCTCCGTTCACCTCCTGATAATATTCTAGCCTATTAACACATTCTTGAGTTACTCTTTCCAAGACGTCTCCACGTTTTAGTTCACATTAATCAATTTGTCTCAATTCCTGCAAGCATGTTGGTCGTTTAACGTAAACACGTGATTTTAGATAACCCTAAAGAAAAAAATGTAATGGGCTTAAATCCGGAGAACGAGCATGCCACTCTATGAAACGATCACCATAACCGATAATCATTAATATTTCAATACGATCTTTTTCACTTAAATGACCTTCTTAATCGTACAATTTATTTCCGTAAATTACAATTTGGAGGTTTGGCAACAGTTACCTACTAGATAGTACTCGTTTATTTCTTACTATTAATACAAACAATATCAATGTGTTTATCTAAATGGTATTTTACTCTAAGATATAAAAACTTAAAAGTGGTTTATTAAAGTACTGTATTCCTCGTTTTTACAGATTTTTTACAATAAACCTACTATGTACGAATTCGAAATAACAAGCTGCAAAACCTGCAAAAATATACAAGGTGTCCCATTTAATGTACATCAGTTGCATTTTGCCCCATTGCACTTACTTGTAAAATTTCATAAATATCGTCCGTTTCGTTTTAAAATATTTACTTGGTTCCATACTTTATCCCAACCATGTATTGTGCTGGGATAGTCCGTGTACCAAATAACCCAATTGGGCCAACTCGTAGAGCCGAGTACATAAATTCGTGTACAGTAGTCTTTTAAACACGCTGCGATTTTTATGATTGCTGCGACCGAAGAACAACGAGTTTGCATCAATTTTGTTTTAAAAGGCAAAACAGTGGCTGATGTCCATCAAATGTTAGATCAAGCTTTTGGTGATGTGGCTTTAAGTAACTCAGGGATTTTTGAGTGGTTTAAACATTTCTAGGAGGGCCTGTCAAGTTCAGAACAATGTCAAGTCAATGTTGGTAATTTTTTCCTCTTTCGTGAAATTGTATATGAAGAGTGTGTTTCAAATGGTCAGAGAATGTAATACTAAAACACAAAAAAATGTGGATAGATAATGACTGGTTCCTACATTATGACAATGCACCTGCATATACTTCGATCCTAACAAAATAGTTTTTGCCTGTTGTGCCCCATTTATCCTCCTTACCCGATATAGCACCAGATGAGTTTTTCGTATTTGCGAAGATGAAATCCAAGCTTAAAGGCAGTCTATTAGGCAACACTAAGGAAATATTAGCTGATGTTTCTACTGATGAAAACGATGGCAACGCTATGTAGGTCCAAAGAGTGATTACTTTAAAAGAGACAATTAAATTTTTCTTTAGAAGTAAGTGCTTCTGTGTTCATTAAAAGTAAGTAAGTTTATGACTTTCTAAACAAGACAGTATTCGAAAAAAGAAATAGAAAAATGAAAATAATTTTCTAGGACATACTCTAAATCCCCATACGGTAATGCAAAGAGTAATAAGCACACAGAATATAAGTAAAAGAAATTCCGCCGAAACAACAATTTCCTAATTCTGTTTAAGTTGATGTTGTTTCATTCTTACTTCTATAAATCTGTTGATTTTTCCTATAAAGATTCTTTTGTTTTCGCAGGAGATATTTAATAAATGTAAATATTTTGGTTTCGTTTGCTTCAATTTCATTTTTAAGAAAACTTTTGTAACTTTATTATATTCCTTTTGGTTATGGTATACTGTATATATATATATATATATATATATAACGAAAGTTAACAAATAGTAGCCATGATTTTGGTTTCGTAGGTGCGTATTATCTCATTTTTGATAGATATTAGCGACTATTGATTATTGCGAAGATTTAACTTTTTGAGCGTAATAATATTCTTCGTCTTTTCTCTAAATAACACTGTAAGCGTCTACGATGCTCTGTATTGGTATTGTAGATCACTGTGTCAGGTTTACTTACTTTTTTATTACCTGCGAGAAACCCGGTGAACTCGATTTTTGATTATCTAAACAAGACAAGTAAAGGACCCATCGATCTATTCATAAAAGTTTGATATAAATAGTATATAGACCATTCTGAAATCACCTAGAGTAGACATAAACAGAAAATGATTGTGTGGATGATAACGTAAATAAAATCCTCTTTTCAATTACAACTAAAGTAAATTAGTAGACTGATAGTAGAAGTTATATTCATTTCAGCACTAAACACGTACTAAACATTATTATCATGTCGTTTGTGGTTGCTACATAATTTTAATTACAAAATAAAATCCTGGATAAGTGAGTTTTATTTTTACCGTAGGAGTTACGATAAAGTTTTTATTTGCGTTGTGGTTTCGAATGTCGTGTGCAGTTTTGTACCATTGTATTATGTGCTGCAACCATTTTATAATAAATCAGTTCAATTAGATCCTGCGTCATTAACCCCATTCTCCAGGGTTAATCCAAGTCGTTAAGGGTGATCTACACTTTCGGCAGAATAATTTCAACAGGAGTTTCGAAACAGTTATAAATTAGAAATGTTCCTCTCTCGATGGAGAAACAAAGCGTCTAAAAATGTTTAATTGAAAAAAATCAATTTAGATATGAATTTTGCAACTTCTAATTACACATTATATATATATATTATTTAAGTGGTTTGTGTTTCTATAGATATAAAATTGTTTATGAGGTATTAGACGATAAGTTTGTTGATAAGTTGTAATAGATATTTTTGAATAATGTCAGATTATAAAAATTGTATAAATAAATATATTGAAACCGTTTAAACCATTTAAAATAATTTTAACGCGCAACGTGAGACTCTCAACAAATTAGGGATCAGTAGTTATAATCCAGGTAGAAATTTGGAGAACCCGGAATATGGAAACAAGAATGAGTTCTAAAAAACCTGAAAGAAAAGGTGCAGAAGGGATGCAAGAAATATCGATAGGAGATGGATAAGAAATAAGAAACGAGATGGAATCTACAGAAAATGCAGATAGAATTGATGATGCAAGAGAAGAGCAGGAAGGTTCAAGTACAGAAAAAGCAGCCGCCAAAGAAGGAAATAATAGGATGGAAGAATTATTATTTAAAATGATAACCAGAATAGATCAGAAATTTTAAGAACAGAAAAAAAATTCTGAAGAAATGAGGAAAAATTAAGATTTCGTAAATTAAAAATAAAAATAAATAGTATTTATATATGTATTAAAAACAAAAATATAAACATATTGTATTTTTTTATTGGTTTGTGTTTCAATTGATTTTTTTTTATATTAGATATGTGAAGATAACTTTAATTTTGAAGGATGTCATTATGGATTTTGATGTCACGTTGTTAAAACAGTAAATGTTCATTAGGAAATTATAAGATGTTGTAAATAAATAAAAAAAATATATGTAAGAAAGTATCTAAGAATTTATTAAAAATGTAATTGCAAGTCATAAATATCACAATGATATGTATATATACATATAGAAACTCACAAGTACTTATATTTACAGTGTCAATTTAAGATTTTATTCACTTTTTACACTAAAGATTCCGACTATTCGGTATACTCGTTTTTAAATCTATTCAATGCATTCAATGGTCATAAAAGTGTTTATCTTTAGAATTGTTTGAAACTAGAATACTTGGAATTGTGAAGTCCGTTTAATGAAAGGAGTAAGTGAAAACAATTTTGTAAATTCATTCGGTTTTAGTATATATATATATATATATATATATATATATCTCAAATTTGCAACAAGTTGGCGAACTTGAATTTAACGTGTACCGATAATTAGTAAAAACTGTTTACAACAACGATCATTAAAAAATGTATTTTAATAGTAACACTGACAAATAAATTAATAAGCTAAGCACTGAACAAAATAATGTATGTTTTACAAACAAGGAACTTTTGTCATAATTAAACATGAATAATGCATTATCTAAGTTATTGTCTGTTTTCTTATTTCGGTATTAATGACGTATTTTCTGACCCGTATTCCCAGGTAATCAGTGTATTTTGTTGTTTATTATCCATAATTTTGTATAATAAAAATCGTCGAGATGCCAATATTTGTGGCGAATGATTAATGAACATAATTTAATAGGTAGTCTGATTCTCTGGCACGCTATTATAAAATATTTAATGCTTAAAAGCATATTTCACAAGACACTATTTGTTCATATGTATTAAAAATAAGATGTTCCGAAACTTTTTACTCCTTCATTTACAAGAGGTGCTTGAATATTTTAAAAATAGTAAGTTGTACATATACAACAAATTCAGAGGAAATATTAGATCCCGTTTGTAAGAGATCGCATTATAAAGAAATGAGAATGCACTAAAAATGTCTCCTCTAATATCTTGAAATGGACATATCAGAGGTGGGAACATCGTTTCAATCAAATCGATAATAACATACCAGTAGCCATGATCGTACCTCTAGAACATCGAATTTCGAGAGAGTAGGATTAACGGATGTGACAAATTATTGCGCTCTCTCTCGGTTATCTCATATTATTTATTATTCCTATTCTTTTACTCCTTCAGATTTTGGCCTGCGGGATTTTAAATTCTCGCAAATGTGTATAACACAAAAACCCACTTAAGTGATAAGTCATCAGTCGAGCTATAGATGAATTTCATTATTATGTATAAAGAAAATATTTACTTAAACAAAATAAATATCGGTGCTTTTCTCTGTTCAATGGAGAATTATCTAAGAGACTGATTGGTATGTACCTTATATTTGAAATTAGCTCAAAAATATAATAACAGATGGGGAATCTCAAAAATATATGCTTAACCTCGCATTCAAAATTGGAGCATGCTAAATAATCCAAATATTCTCAAATCGTAGATTAAATAATGTACACTGTATCGAAAAAAATATAATTTCTTCTTAACAAAAATTAAAACTACAATATTTACTTAGTCTAGTAGTTCCCAATACTTAGACCTCTCAATATTTTATGATCTACAAAAACATGGTATTTATTCTCTAAAATAAAAGGTAATATTTTTTGGGGCAATAAATAAAAGCTTATATAAAATGGAACCTGTGTTTCAAGAATATTTTCAGATTCATACATTTTAAATTGTGCCAAAATTGCCCCTAGTAGCAACTCCTCTTTAAAATAGGTGTTATCGATCGACCAGACACTCCTATAGAAACTCCAAATAGCTATTCATCATCCTAAAAGGTCCCAAACATTCCTAAGAATTAAATTAATTCATGAATGTAATAACTAAGAGGACTAAGGGAACTTTTTTAGTGGATTCTTGGTAAATATTGGGGAAGTATAGGTTAAACATAGGTACATTCATCCACATACCGAAATATATATTTAACATATCGATATTAAATTTATAATGAAAGGTAAATAATACTTATCTGGAATTTCCACAGTCTTCCAAAGCGTTTTAATATGTATTCAGGTCTTACTAGGTTTCGGTATCTGACAATACCATTTTCCAAGACAGATAGAAGTTTGACAGATCTTTTTTAAAAAAGAAAATAAATTTCATGTTATAAACCTGACATCCAATCATTATTAAGCAATATTCTTCTTTTTCTAAAAAAAATATATATATATATATATATATATATATATTAAAACGCTTTGGAAGACTGTGAAAATTCAAGATAAGAATTATTTATCTTTCCATATTTATTATATTTATTATGAATAATTTCCATAAAGTAAGAGTTGAAACAATTAATCTAATAAAAAAATTAATTATTTGAAAATTATTTTGGAAAATAAATTCAATATACTTAGATCCTGACTATCCCGTTCCAACCTTCTTAAAGACACTTATTGTATTTTAATTTTAAGCTTCTTGGTATTCTTAAATTTATAAAATAAACAATGTATTCACTAAAAAAAATGTTGTCAAAACGATAACATAAACAGATAAAAAAATAATAAAAAATCAGGTTTATCTCACGGAAAATGTTTACAATCCCAGAGTCCGTTCAGATTTTTGCTAAACTGGAAAAAAGTTTTCAAAAATTAAACATGTTTTAATCGATTATAATAAATAATGTAGGATATTTTGCTGTTATAAAACCTGCTCTGATAGACAAACACTTGTTATGGAGTTTCCATTTGGCAGAAGTATTTTTGGAAACCAGGTCCTAAGATTTAAAATAAACGTTAGAGTTCTTTGAATATTGTATTCTTTTGTTATTTGGTTTGGAATGAGAACAAAGGATGGCTTCTGATTCGAAGATAAAAAAGTAGTCAAATATCGTGTAGGTATGTGGTTTATGGTAAACTAAATTAGACGAATCTGATAATTTTTTGAAAACACTGATTTTATAAATTGTCTTCCAACTTCCAACGTTTATTACTAAGGCGTATTGCCCAAAAACAATAAAATTCTAGTTGAAATGTTTTAATTTAAACTTGATGAAAAAAATGGTAAACCAATCATATACGATGAAATTTGTTGTTAAAATAATATACCATCATAATAATCAAATTGAAAGTTTCAAAGTGATATATAATATTATTCCATTTTCTGTGTAAAATGTTCTAATTAAATGATCAGGTAAACAAAAATTAGAAATAAAGTCTATTTTTTTTATATACTAAAGTAGCTGGTTCTGCCTATAACGAAAAAATAATCTTATAGAAATCGTTAATGTTGAATGACAAAGTTTCATTAGTCCAAAGAAGTTCTATCTTTTATTATTACACTACACTTGAGTTTAGGCTGTAATAAAATCGAAAATTGATTTAAGTAGTCAAGCCAAATAATCCCCAATTAGGAAGAATATAAAAGTCCCTCAATGCTCGGAAAAAAGCTTTATTTAGTTCAATTCATTCCAGAGAGATTCGTAATAGTCTTAAAGAGGAAGTGAATGCGGACATTTTATGATTATTTCGAACTGTATGTAAAACTAATTTCTGCAAAATAAACAACGTCGCAGCTATTTAAAAAGTCAAGATGTAATGAACAAGAACTAATAAATTAAAAATGTATCAAATTAAATTCTGTGAATATTGGAAAGCGACTTCATCTCATTTATTGAAATTGTTAAATTTTAAATTCATCGGAGTAAGATGTACATAGCAAAAACTAGACTCTATAGTGGAAATTTGAATTTGTACTACTAATTTTTTGCAAAATCAACTGCGTTGTGTGAAAAGAATCATCAGGTAATACAGCTGTGCAGTAAAATTTTTTAAGAGTAACATATTTTCTTTTAGAATTGCTTATTAAAATATTGTGCCTACTAAAAATTACATAGTAAGTGAATTTTCAAATAAAAAATAAACTAAAATTGAATGTCCAAATTAAAGTGTAATTTTCTCGTAAAATAAATACTGGAAAAAGAAAGATATATGAACAATTCCAATTAGTGGTTATCATACTCGTAGAAAGCAAAATAAAACAAAATTGTACCAAATAACTAAAAAAATGTAACTATTTAGTTTATTTATGTAAATTAAATATACGATTTGTTAAATTTAGATAAATATCTTTATTAATAATATTGGCGAAACTTGAAAATGGGAATTGATGACTTCAACCTCTAGAACTGATAAAGTGTGTAACCTAGATGTGAATTTAAAAATAAAACATACAAATTCCTCTTCAAATCTAAATTTTAGTTTTTACCTACCAAAAACTTTGCCACAAAATGTCTGTCTCCCGGCCTCCGTAATTTATAGTCATTACAGTAAAAAATTGCCAAAGTTTTGAAATTGATGCTTTTGGTAAGGGAAAATAAATCACTTAAAGAATATTGGAGTTACATTAGATACATGTAATACTAAAATTATTTTTAAATCATCTTAAAGAGAAGAGGAGTGATCACAAAATGCGGTGGATGAATTTGTATAGCAGTAATTGATGACGCTACTTCCATTTGAAGTCCAATATTCTGATCGCTGAGATACCCAGTGCCAAGTTTAAACAATTTGTGGCTTGTTAGTCGGCTTCCACAGCTCTAAAAGGAGGATGGATTTTTAACAACGCGTGAACATTAAGTTTTGTTTCAAGATGCAAAAAAGTGCCAAAGAATCTCATTAAATGTTAAAATGGCGATAATGTGATGACTCTGAAGACTATTTACAGATGGTATGAACGATTTAAGAGTGGAAATGAGTCGTTGAAAATGAGCAATGCTCGAGACGCCCTTCGACCTCCAAAACAGAAGAAAACGTGCAAAACGTAGCAAAAATGGCGACTGACTTCTCAAGAACTTGCCGCAGAACTGAACATCTCGTACAGGTCGGTGCAAAGCATTTTAACCGATAATTTGCAAATAAGACGAGAGTGCGAAATTTGTTCCCAGACTTTTGACTGATGAACACATGAAAAACCGTGTGGCTTGCAGGAATGTTTTGATGCAGATCCGGAATTCATCTACAAAATTATAACTGGAGATGAAAGTTGCGTCGTGTCACACTTCACTTCTAATTCGCGAGTTTTTGGCCAATAAAAAGATTCCTGTCTGTCCGCATCCGCCTTACTCTCCGGATTTAGTACCATGCGACTTCTGACTCTTCCCAAAAATAAAAGCTATGCAAAAAGGAACATTGACACAATTCCCGGTATTGAGAGGGCCATGACGTTGCAGCTGTAACCCTTCAGAAAGAAGAAATGCTTCCAATTATGGCAGAAACATTGAGAGTACTTTGAAGGAGATTAATTCAAATCTGATGTAAACCTATTATTTTGTTCGAAATAAATTCATTTACCGTATTTTGTGATCACACCTCATAGATGAATCGCAAACATTCCTCAATAAGAATAAAGTATATTTTGGCATGGATATTTGCTTAAATGTTGTGAATAAATATTAACACACATGAACGTAACATTAAGTTACAGTATTACATTTAGTCACAACGATAAAGACTGATATGTACTGTTTTTTTCTTAAAATAAAGTTACAATAATAATTATCATTTCTCTATTATCCACCCTTTAGTAACTCAACGAAGCAGGATGATTTTTAGCCGATAGAAAAAGTTTGGAAAGAAAAATATGATATATTTGCCCTCCTTCGATTAGGCTGATATAGTTAGCCTAAATGAGAAGCTCATCAATTTGTAACGATTAGTAGAGTATATATACATTTTATATATCTGCTATTGCTAATAATAAATCCCAATATTGATATCTTAAATAACAATAGTGTTATGCCCACTTTTTCATTTTTTCGAAAATTTAACTAGTTGACATATTTACCATGGTATTTTTTATCTTTATATTAGAATCATTTTAAAAATTCTTTCAAAAAAACTATTTTGTATTTTATTATAATTATTGTAACGTCAAAATCGAAAAAAGTGGACAGAGCACTATTGTACTTAAAGGTATCGTTATTCTGTTTGCGTTCAAAACAGTTTTTCTATGTGAAACACAAGGGAATGTAAATAGAGACAGTGGTTTTTATGAATAAATATCCTTGTCTTATGCAATGAAAACAGTAGTTAGAATATTAAAAAAAAATTTCATTGTTATAGTAGAGTACCTAAGAGGATTAACGCCGGTCATAACCGTAACCGGGATAATTATATTTTAATGGCACCAGCCTCTACAAGTAAGTAAAGTAAAAAAGTGAAAAACAGTAGTGACTAAAAATGGAAGTAACTTGTGAGTATTCAATAAAATGAAAACTAAACAAATTGTCACTCAATGAAATGAAGGTTATTTTGAATGTCTATAGCTATTTTAGACAATATAATCCTTCAAATACTGTTAACACCGTAGTTGAAATGTCATCTAAAACAATGGGTTATGGAAAATCTGCTATATATATATATATATAAAGTTTTAAAGGAAGGAAAATCAGCTGAAGTAACCTCACCAAAGCCAAAACCAGGCAGACCAAATTATTAAATATCGACGTAAATGATGTTTGTCAATTGTTTTCGTAAGCTTGTACACTCATTTTTTCTAAACAAGAAAATACCAAATTTAGATACAGTTTTACAAGCAATAAATCATTATGCTGATTTATCCACAATAAGCCGAAAGAAATTGTGGAAAGCAATACATCAATTAAAATGTAGATATCAAAAACTGAGCATATTTACAATGCTACATTATTCTGAGATTGTATGTTGAACATAAAAAAATAAAACAAATGACAACATAAAATTTAAACAACATATGAATTAATGTAGGACATTGCGTAACAACAGTTTGGCAAGACAAAAATGATTGTAATGGAAAATATCACTTACCACTCTAAATTACTTGAAACTTTACCATCCACTAAATGGAAGAAAAGAGAAATTGCAACTAGTTAAAATTCTACAAATATAGCCTTTGACGATACAATGTTAAAAGCAGAATTTTTAACCATTGCATAAACAAAATTACAATTACAAATATTCAATAGAATTAATATGATCTCAAGTTAAAGGTTACGTTGCTAGTAATAATACAACTTTAAAATTACTAGATGTTAAAAATGTATTCAATAAATCAACTCCTGAACTAACCTGTGAGAATTGGATTAAAGGAAGAAGTGTGGGAGTTTGATAACATAACAATTGATATTTCCACAGAATCTGTTATAATTTCTCTGGAATCAGATGACAAATTTTATGAAACGAATGTGAAGAACCATAATTTTATTATTATTTCCGAAGATTGTTTAATATTTTCAATATTTATATATTTATTTATGTAAAATTAATGATCGGTAAATAAATAAAAGGATTCGTATTTTATATTTTATTGTATAAATTACAAATTACTGTGTTCTAGAACTTCCCTTTATTTTGAAAACTTGATTCTATGGTTTCCTGATTTTGGGACTGATGAATGTAACATATTTCTGGAAACTTACGCTCTTTTATGTTCAAATAAAGTATATATAGACAATAAAAATTTTCATTCTGAATGAATTCTTTTTAAACTTTACTCATTTTTTACAAAGAGCCAGTATTTTCAGGGCACATAGTAATTTTTTCGAGCTAAATATCAAAACTGTGTGATAGAACATTCTTCATACAACCTCTTATTAAATCTAATTTATTTTCATAATTTAACTGAATTACCTAAAAAAAACATAAGCCATCTTGTTGATTTCGACACTATTATATGTTTATGTAAAAATAATTCATTAATTTAAAAAATAATAACATACTATGTTATTATATCTATGTTCTATTTTCATACCTAAGTAATTTTACCTGAGGGCTTTTAGTACAAATATTTTTTACACAAGCTTCATCAAGCACTATAAGGGTACTATTGGTTTATTAGATATACTAGTGATAACAAAAATTTTTCAGAGGTTTGCCCGTTCATCCAATCTAAATAAATTGTTTAACAAACAACTACCAAATTGCCAATTGTCACGAACAGATACTTTATAAAAGCACGTAGTTGTCGTGGGCCACACTGGATTAGAGAGAATAGTCAATAGCAATAAACTATTGGAGTTACGAGAACATGAATATGATTGAGGCAAGTTATTCTGCACAGTGTTTTACACGATGATGTTTATAATTAGTTCGTTATATTCTATGTCACAGTGCATCGGCGTTTGTCTGATAACTCATGAATTTTAAATTGCATTTAAATGATCTTTCTACCAGTTTAGAATAAGATATTGTTTACTTACTGGCTTAAAGTTCTGTCAGTGGAAGCCGGACCGGAGTCGTGATGGCGGCGCTCTTTGTGGACGATGCCCATCAGTTTCATCCAGGCATTGTTCTTCCCCCCGTGCCCCCCCATCCCACTCTGCCACATCGTCATGATGGCAGCAGATCATCACCAATCACCACCGATCAGAAGAAATACAGCCTCCTATGGAGACACTGGAAGATCGTTGCTACAGATCTCTCTACATCGATCATTTTGGAATTTGAACTTACACTACTAATGGAAGAATGAAGCCTAACTATTTGTTATTGGTAAAGGGATAAATAGCAATTTAATTAGGCAGTCAAAGGCAAATACCACATTAAATCATTTTGGCGGAACCACAAATGCCATTATTAGTACACAGAAAAAAAAATATGTAAATATAATAATTATTTCTACCCTTACTTTGTGGAATCTATTCATTGTAAATATAAAAAATAAATTATAATTATCTTAAATTTTCACAGTTTTATAAAACTTTTTCAAAAATTCTTATATAACTAGTTTCACCTAGTGGTATCTTCAGATATGACAGATTTTTTACGTACATGCTTGATTCATTATTAGAAATATTCGAAACAATTAGCACCTAACAAGATATAAGAAAAGACCCCTATCTTATGTACTCGTATATAGTACGATTTTATACTATACACTTTCTAAGCCATAATATTTTATTTTGGTAATTTACATCCGAAAATTAAATTTAAATATACAGATTTATAAATTTCTTAAATATAAACTGTAATCTTCACTATTCAATTTATCGAAAATCTACTCATATAAATATGACTACCCTTTTATAACTCAAATCACCCTATATCACATAAATTATCAGCTTATAATTCAATGATACATAGAGATTTTTCAATACAATTGAGAAAGGATGATTTTAAAGGGATATAATAAATAGGTTGATCAATGAAAAAGAAGAAAAGGTTGCCATTAACCAAAACAAACCTCAAAAGAACAGATCATACTGAACTATTAGATATTTTGGAAATACTTAATATTAAAATTATACCTCGTACAAACCTTTCGTAATATCTTTTAAAATAAAAATTAATCTAGTTTCATTTTTGTTAAATGTAAAACCCAAAATTCCAAAATTAAAAAATTATGTATTTAGAAGTTAAATTTACTGACCTGTCATGCTATCTATATTGGCCCTACCCTTAGAAATTTGGAAATAAGATATAGTGTACAATTACGAGGATATAGATTAAACCAGCCAGATAAGTCACATTATGCAAATCACCAAATTGACACTTAAGACAAACGTACACTGAACAAATCAGTTGAAACAAGAGTGAAAGTCCTTCATATTCCTGCGTGACAAGAAACAAAAACTTGATTTTTTGGAAGAATTTGAAATCCAGAAATATCTACGGCATTCTCAATATACAATACTGAATGAACAATTAAATCTGGGAAGTTCAATTATTTTAGATTGCCTGTTAGACTAAATATATAACATTAATAAATTTATTAGAATATCATTGTTGCTTAGAAAATTTATAATATAAAATCATACTTTATATACAAGATACGGCTCAATTCTTATATCTTGTCTAAAGTTGCTGATTGAGTCGAATATTTATAATAAGAAATCAAATATGTACATAAAAAACCTAACAAATTCTTATGTCGTATCTGAAAATGTCAGTAGGTGAAACTAGTCATAAAATAATTTTTTAAAAAGCTTTGGAAAACTGTGGAAATTTAAGGTAAATATCATTTATCTTTCTTATTTAATATGTAAATAAATCATGGGAACTTTGACTTTAAAACATTAATTGTATTTGAATAGAACATAAGCAGTTTAGAAATTTTCACTTTCAAAATACAATAATAATGTTTCCAAAAGGAATTTTACCCCATTTTTTGTTAAAGACTTGTGCGGTGAATTATGTAAAAATCAGAAAAAATACTCTTTTATTTCGTCAAATGTTGGTAGAAACTTTGAACCCCAAAGGTTTTTAAATCATTTCACATAGCGTTCATTTAAGATATTAGAGACTAGCTTAAAATAACTTATGTAAAGATAATCGAGGATATCACTGAATAGAAAAATCAAATTGAACTAATTATAGTAGTCGTTGTAGAAAAAAAGTGTATAGATATAACGAATCATTACATTACATAGATTTTGATTGTTTTCTATTAACAGGTACTAAAATTGTATTATCTAAAATATATGAAAAAGTATTAAGGCCAAATAAATAACACTAAATTATATACTTTTTATTTCCTTCTTTCGATTTGCCTAACTTTCACGATTTTATTACACTTTGTTGGAGAGAGAACTTGTCAGTTAGAGTGTGTAAATACATTATATAAATTTCCAGTTAAATATTTGTAAAATGATAAAAAATTACATTATTCTATGTTTCGAATTATACCATCATCAGAAGACGTTCCAACGGTAACCAAGAAATAACAAGGAAAAATAATTGAAATTAACAAACAAAATCCTTGCATGTTTTGTCCCTGATGATGACAGAATTAATATTGTCGAAAAGTCGCAATAAATAAATTATTTAAATTAATAGACTTTGTATAGGAAACTCTTGTTATAAGTTCGATGCAAAAATTCTAATTTCTTCAATAACTGTTTTCCCCGTAATTTAGATTGTGGTATTTACCTATGGCCTAACTATGTTGAGCAAGAATCAAAAAAACTATTAAAATTGACGATAAGAAACAGTCTTTTCATAAGCACTGGACAAATCCTTTTTTCCTGCTGAGGATCCTGGCAAGAGAATCCAAGAGCGGCTTTTCAGACATCTTTCGCCGGCGGTTTGTCAAAAGCCAACAGGTGCAGGCAGACGCGGTGGACGAGCGTTAAAGTCGACGACGGCGGCGTCGACAGGAGTAGAAGAGACTCATCGCGACGCGGACAGTGCACTGCACTGAATTCCGGGCGAAAGACACGGGACGTCGGGAGGTGGGCGCGTGCGCCGCCCAATGCGGACCACCTGGGCTCTCTGGTGTTATATCGTACTGCAGCAGCAACGCATCTCTCGCTACCGCCGTTCATTCATCCTCTGCGGAAATCGGCGCCCTTATTGCCCTTAACATCTGCACTAGTCGGCTTGTCTCCTCATTTGCAAATCGTTTCGTTTGCCTGAGCCTCTTTCTCTATTTTCAGTTTATTTTGGTCCCAACATGAAACACTCATACATCCTACACTTGTGCTGCTATCGATTCCAGATTTACTTTTCACACTAAACGAGGGTGATGCCGACCGACGACCAAAACTTGGCAAACCATTCCACCATAAAATTTGTGACAGTCATAGATGCTTACGACGTATAAAAATACCAGCACTAATTTTAATTGGTGCGTATCTATTCAAAGTTGTTTATTCGGAAACGTTTCTACCTTTCGGTATATTTGGAAAATCCTAGATTATACCAAGGAATTCCTTTACAAGAGTGAACTAATTAATATTTATATTAAATATGAAAGATAAATTATACTTATCTTGAATTTTAATGGTTTTCTAAAACTTTTTTAAAATACATTCTCTGTGACTCGAGTTTCGCTAATCGAATTGTCAAACGGTGGCAGAAGATTTACAGTATGATTTCTTGTCATAAAACTTTTTAAAGAATATTCTTCTTTTTCTAAAAAATTTGTTTAATATACCTACATACATTTAGTCTAAAAGGTAATCTAAAATAATTTATCTTCTCAGGTTTAATTGTTCATTCGATACCATATTCTGAGGACGTTCTAGATATTTCCTCCAAAGAATCAAGTTCTTTGTTGTCACTTATATGAAGTATCTCCGCTGTTGTTTCAATTGTATTGTTCAGTGTAGGTTTGGGTTTAGTGTCAATTAGGTGTTTTGCGTAATGCGACTTATCTGGTTATTTTAGTCTATAAGATCGTAGGTGTTCACTGTATCTTCTTTCAAAATTTCTAAGGCTCTGGCCGATATAGATGTCGTTACAATTCGTACAATTTAATTTGTAAATGCCTGATTTTTTAATTTATTAATTTTAGGTTTTACATTTAATAAAAATGAATCACTATTATTTTTTACTACAATATTATTATGTATTAAACTCATCAAAATTATTAAGCATCAGAGTTTTCTGGTCTGAAGATAAAAAGGCATTGGGAAGTCAAGTTTGGGAGCTCGAGAGACCGAGACGTGATAATGCCTATTAATGCCCATTAGTTGATGTATATAAAGTACAGAAAACGAATTTTCCAGAAAGTCTAAATATTTACTGTTTCATCAAAAAATATGGTATATTTGCATCATCTCCAACAATACCAGCCTAAAAATTTAAAAACCAACTTATTTGGGAAGTATCATATAAGGATTTTCTCTTGAATAATAGTATGTCGATTCAAACAATCATTTCTTTATTCATAATTTTTTGTGGTCCAATTACGAAAGTTTGTCATTGGCTCAAAATAATTTTTTAGTAATTCCTGTTGTATTTGAATGTAATATGGGTTGTGGCCTGGAAATTTCTCGTATACTTATATTTGGAAGTAATTTTCCAAGATAATAACGGTTTCCGGTTTTCCCTTTTTTTTATATATATTAAAGTATCTGTAGGATTAAATACGATACATTACTCAAAATTTCTTTTTCAGGAAATCTAACATGATGTACCCTTACTGCTAGCCAGCCATTTTTATGACATTAACCTAGAATCGAGATCATAACGTATAATTCCTCAATTTAAAAATCATTTGCAATTGAAATTTTAATTTACATTTAATTTTAAAATTCGCGCGAAAAATCTTAATAACTGTAACATTTAGGTAAGTTTTGTAAGTGATTTTTAAAGATAGCATAAATTATAGGGTGTTCCATTTAAAATAACCGAGAAAATTATAGGCGTTAGTTTTGGGTCAGCTTATAAACAAAATGAAAGTTATCAAATTTGTGATGAGTCTCATTGAAAACTAGACTACTACGAAATTCTTTTGACTTTAAAAGATTTGTTCTCATTTATTGATTTGAAATAACTCTGGGTTACGATTTCACATAAAAGTGACTATACATTAAAAAGTACCCTGTAGAACCTAGTAAAACCATACATTTTTGTAATAGGGAATATGAACGAAAATTAAATTCAAGATAATATACAGGACATTCCATTAAAAAAAACATAAGTTTTAATGCTGTGGCCTCAAGAATGTAAAAAGTGAAGCTTAATTAACTATATCTACAACTTTTCTTTGTGATCTCTCAAGGCAACTGATTTGTCTATTTGGAATATATTATTACAGCCTTGTCTTGGTTATTATATATTTGATAGAATTTTCCAAAATCACAATACTATCTATTAAACCAGATGCCTACTTCTTTTACTTGTTATGATATTATATTGTGATCTTTTGTTCAAAGATGATCCACAATTCCATATTTTCTTGTTCCGTATAAATTTTAAATTATTTTACTTTTATTTCTTTGGATAAATGGTGTTTTGCGAATAGTTGCTTTGTTTTCGGTTCGGTTTTCGTGAACTGATTACTTAAAGTTGTACCCACTTTTGCCAAATATAATTTTAATTTGAATGTAGCAATCCCTCTAACTTATTGACAGAAGGTGCTAGTGAAAGGCACAAGAGTGTTTTTAGTTGTTCTGGAATATTTCGGGTTGTCTTTTTTAAAAATCTTTTCATACGGTGATTTAAATGCAGATTTTATACAGGGTTATTCATAACTATTGGGACATAGGCTAAGGGCAGGTTATTTGGACCAAAATACGGCTATAGGATCAAATACGACTATACCTTAATAAAATATTGCTGTGGAAATAGATATAGGGCGTTAAAGTTGAAATTATTTTTTCGTTTTTTTCTGATAATAGTATATTATTAACAGAAAAATGTATATCAGATGCATTTTGGCCCATTGCACTTACCTACAAAATTTTATAAATATCGTCCGTTTCGTTTTAAAGATATTTACTTGGTTCCATACTTTATTTCAATCCTGTATATGAAAACTAAATGATCAAAACTTTGATTATTTACGACTCAAATGTTTTAATGTTCTCCAATATTTTCATGCCATATAGTCATTTATTAATTTTAGTAAATGTTAAAAATAATATTTCGACATCAATACTCATGTGAAAAATATCATATATCTAGGTCATACTAAATCAACTTCTAAGACAAGTCCAACTAAAGTTGAAACAAAAATAACTTCCTGCCTTTGTTATGCATTCCAACTATTTGAACCGAATCCAAATTTTATTTTCTCCATTCCTTACTTTCAAGGTCAATATCAATTTTGGCAGCTATAAGAAGCAAAATTGATTTTCCTTCCTATTTCACCGCGTTTATTAAATACAACATGGTCATTATGAATAGTGAATAAATTTTAAAAATACCGACAAATAAAACCAAGTGAGGCTAAAATATATTTTTTAAGAACTTCGGTAATTACAAATTTGAAGTTCGTTTAATGTATGGAAATACATTTAGACAGTAATTTTAATTTTTTTAATTTTTTAATTTTAATGTAAATAAGAAAACCTATATTTTATCTAATTTTAAACGTTGAATGAGACTTAAACCAAGGTCGCCTCCTTAAATTTAGACACCAGATACTTGAAAACGTAAAGGAGAATCATTTAAACTCTTTCGCATTCTTCACTCAGGAGTAGTTTAATATCTAGAATATTGGATTTTCAATTGTAAATAGCGAGGCTTTGCAATTGAGACTCTAAGTGGAGGCAAGGGAGTTTAGCACATTGCATTGAATTGAAAATTTAGTAGGAACAGAATTTTTTATAGTAAAGGTATTTTTTACCTAAAAATACGAGTCAGTATATTAAAATAATAATAATAATAATGCATGATATTAACCAAATATTTTAGAAAATGAAGAAAACTATTAGTTTTAATATTTAGGATCAAAATCAAGTATGGATGTCAAATGTCTGTCAATTTCATATTATTTTAACGGTGGCTCCCAAAGAACACTGGAGAAATAATTGTCATAAGAATATTTAAAGAGTTTTTGAATATCGTAGATTTTTTTTATTAAGTGGCGGCTTTGACTACAAGGAGAATTAGCCTTGTGTTTTTCGTAGGCTTTGTTACTGTTTCCAAATACCAAATTAGAAAGTCGATTTCTGACTTGAAGTCAAATCAGAAAAATGTTCAACATTCCCGGGATTCGATCCCCAATCCAAGGCTCTACCTCTGAGCCATCATCCACCCGAGTAATTTTAAAATAAGTATTCTTTAGATTCTACTATTATAATAAATACATTGCACAAAATAAGGGTCGCAACATTCATTATAATAAAAGTGATTTTTCTTACATGGATTGTGGCCGAAATATGAGCCGCTTGAATAAAACATCTTATACTGAAACACTTGACGACTGGAAGGAAATATTAAGAAATAGTATATCAAAACCAGTCATGGATTTAAGTTCGGATACTGTGGTGATTTCTTGGCTCTTCCCGAAATGCCCCTTCCCAACAAAACCAGTTCGTATAATAAAAAAATGAAACATCTAATGTTATCTACCACAAAACTTTGCTTTTGGATAAAACCTCCCTCATTAATTAAACCAAAAAATCCTCAAGGAAAACCTCGATCGTATATATACCTTTAATCGTTTCCTGTGCTGGAAAACCATCACTCAAAGTGGTAAAGACTAAAAATCTTCAGCACCTGTCAAAATCTATAGAATTTATTTTATATTTATGTTGATAACCTGCCGATATATGAGATTCCTGGGGAAAAAGACTTTTGTGCAATGTGTTTTTTTTATCAAAATCAAATTTTTGTTGTAAAACATTCTACACCTAGACCCTCCAATTTTTTATAGCACTGATAAGAATAATTTATAGAAGAAAGCCGTAGTTATAAAAGATCATAAATCTCAAATATAATTTACATATCAAATTTTATTAAATTGGTAAAGCTATTGTATAATAATAAAACTTTAAATGTGAGGAGCAATTACTATGTATATAAATACTTGTTAAATAATTGACAATTTTACATTTAAGTTGTAGGTACTATCTAAGATTTTTGCTAGCTTTTATTACGTTCTTCATTTCAAATTTCACATTTTAGATAATGTATGTCAGTCTCTAAAAATTTACTAAAACTCAGATGTTTTATTTTTATTGACATTTATGAAATTTTATTATTTCTGTAAAAACTTTCGTTTACATGATATGCCATAACCCTTATATCTAACATATACCTACGCTAGTTCGACTGCCTTTTTATCGATTGCATATTTATATTTGACGATTATCGTATTTTTGGAAGCGATATGCCTATTACCGAATCGACTGAAAACACATATTACAGTTTGTGTAACTCATTTGAAGTTGGAATTCCTTACGCTCCAGAAGCGGTATTTCATATTGGAAAATGGAAATTTTTGATTTAAAAGTTCCTCTTCCTCTTCCTTCCATTATTTCTATTACAACAAATGAAATTATCTTTTATATGGAATATAAATGATGTACCTTTAAAGATGGATTCTATAAAGCATTGTTATATTTAATTCGGTTATTAACCATATGCTTCGACTCGTTAATTGTTAATTTCAATAATATTTATTGTAACAATATTAGACCAAATTATATTTGGCAAATACGTAAATAATTATCTTAATCACTGTGTTATGCATGCAATAGTACTAATTGGGTGAGAGTTAAAAAAACTATACCAGAGGAATTATTTTTCAGAAACGACCTAAATTGTTAAGAGGCACAATGGAATAAATAAAGGAATTTGTAAGTTTTTTCCGATTTTTAAAATCTTTGTCCGTTTGTACACTGTATGGTCATAACATTAAGAAGCCTATTAAAAATAGAATAATTACGAGACGACAACGTACCTGTCTGTTATGATTTATTATGATTTTTGTTTAATTTATTATTTGTCGAAAATTATAATATATAAATATGGAAAAAAAATCCGTAATAAATAATATCAAAGTTTTCTATATGTTTATCTTAGAATATTCATAACCTAAATTAAAGAATTATGATAGTCAAACTCAATTTCTGAACAGCCTGGATCATACTTTATATCAACAATCAACAATATGCGATCACTAATATAAAAAAATTAAAGATAAAGATTAAAGATAAATAATACTTATCTTGAATTTCCACAGTCTTCCAAAGCGTTTTAATATGTATTCAGGTTTACCTAGGTTTCGGTATCTAACAATACCATTTTCCAAGACAGAAAGAACTTTGACAGATCTTTTTTAAAAACGTAAATAAATTTCATGTCATAAACCCGACAATCAATCATTATTAAGCATTATTCTACTTTTTATAAAAATATATTTAGTTAGTATTATTTAGTTCAAAAGATGATTTAAGATAAATGAACTCCAAGTTTAATTGTTCATTCAATACTGTATATTGAGGATATTTTAGGATATTTTAGGTGTTTCTTTATTTCATATTCCTCCAAAAAATCAAGTTCTTCTTTCTTGTCACTTATATGAAGTACTTCCACTGTTGTTTCCATTGTTTTATTGAGTGTAGGTTTATGTATGGTGTCAATTAAGTGTTTTGCGTAATTTGACTTATCTGGTTGTTTTAATCTATAAACTCGAAAGTGTTCACAGTAGCGTACGTTAAAATTTCTTAATGTCTGGCCAAGATAGATGGCGTTACGATCCGGACAATTTTGTTTGTAAATACCCGATTTTGAAAATTTATGAATTTTAGGTTTCACATTTAATAAAAATGAAGCTACAATATTTCTTACTTTAAAATATATTGTCGAAGATGTTGTACGAGATATAATTTTTGATATTTTGTTTGAAATATCTCCAAAATATGTATGTGTTTTGTATGATCCGTCATCTTTAAGTTGTTTCGGAAAGATCAGGTTAACGGCAGCCTTTTCCTCCTTTCTATTAATCAACCTGTTTATCAGATGTAATGGGGAAGTTAATAGGGGTGTCTTCTCTCTGCTTTTTATATTCTGGACAGATGATTTAGATATGTTTTATAGTAAGAGGAACCTGACAAGAATTACATTGAGATGTAGGTTCTTTAGTGATTAAGTATTGGTGTGTTAATTTAGCGTGTCCCACTCTAATTCTTGTAAGCTTAACTTGGTTCTCTCTACGTGAACGTTGCGGTACTTTGACAGATACTTTCGGTAGTAATTCTTTTAATTTTGTATTTTGGGTTTCCCGAGTTGCTTGCCACAATTTGTTTACATACTGCTTGATGGTGGGTTTGTGATCGGAATGTGGAAACTGTAGATTACTTCGGGTTGCGTTTGTTTCTGCTACTAAAACTGCAATACGATCCACCTTCTCGTTACCTGCGATTCCCACATGTGAAGAAACCCTCATAAAACGAATATCGAAGTGGTTGTCAAAATATATTAGGAATTCTTCTTTAATTTTTTGGATCAAAGGTGTGATGTGTATGTTCTTTTCAGTTCTTAAAGGGCACTTAGTGAATCAGTAACAACTAATAAATCGGTGTTCAAATGTTTACATATTTCAGTGCTTCCAATATAGCGATTGTTTCCCCAGTAAAAATACTGCAATGATCATGGATTTTTATCGAGTTTGTGTAGTTTAAGAACAGGATTGTTTCGTTTCGATGAGATTTGGCTACAGTAAAAAAGGTTCGGATATTGTCTTCTACAGGAAAGTGATAGTTCTTCAGATTCGCAGTAGAGGCTTGATCTCGGGCTTGTATGATATACAGCTAGGCATATGCGAAGTTCTTTATGGTAAATAAAATTGAGTGCTTTGAGGATATGATTTTGGTAGAGTTGTAGACTTGATTGAATTTGTGCTTAAGGCGCCAGCACCCTATTTTTTAAATTATAGTGATCTCAGTAAGTTTAGTTTGGGTTGGCGAGATTTGGATAGGAAGTATACATGTGCCATGTAAGTTTTTGATCAAAAATCATAATAAAAAATTTTATTTCACTCACATATTTACCTTGTCTTCCGTGAAGAAGTATTTTTGATAATTGGTTTACACTTGATTTTGTTTACTTTTGTTTTAAATTGTTAAATCGAAGTCCGCTAAGGATGACTTTTGATTTCTGAATGGAATTTTGAATGTTTGTAATATTTTTTCCCAATAGAGGATAACCAAATTATCAGCATATATTCTCGTTTTTGCATGAAAGTTGTAGTTTTTAATCATGAGTTTATTGCTGGGGGAAATAGAATATTGCTGAGGTAGGGTCCTTGGAAAATGCTATTTTCTTGAATTTTTTGTTGAGAGGGGATTTTATTATATTTCATTATATGTCCTCGTACCGACCATCTGCTGAGGATCTTGCCGAAAGAATATTTTCAAACTATATCGTATACTTTGATGATGTCGAAAAATATGACTATGCAGTGTTAGTTAATGGCGAATGCTTCATGTATTTCTGATTCTAAATCGTCAAGGTTGTCTATTGTCAAACGATTTTTTATAAAACCTATTGTTCTAGGATATTTAATTTGTTCGATATGAATAAGTGCTTTAATAATTAGTTTAAACGTATAAAAAAAGCGTAGAATGTATTGCGAATACCTCAAAATCAATAACATTCTCTTTTTTAATATAAACTTTTTCTAAAAGTAATTCCCGAATTTATTCAACTGGCGCTTATATAAAATGGAAATTATTTCTGTTTCAAATATATCAAACAGTATGAATGAAAAAAATCGAGTAGCTGAATCTAAAATAAACATTTTCAAATGTTTAAATTATAAATACTATTTTGGTTCTTTTGTTGAACTTTCCAACTAATATTTATTTTATTTTAATTACAATAAATTTTCAAAGAATCGTAAGAATTATGCAAATATGACCTAGTAAAAATGCAAACAGAGATTTTTGACCACCTTGTGTATAGCTGTAAACATTATAATGTTATTAAAGTAACGCGTATTTTTAATCCCTATATATTTTTTCGTAAATGATTAAAAATTCCGTGCATTTTTCCGTAATGATTAAATCGACTTTTTTCGCTCTACAAATGTTTTTCTCCTGCTTTTTACCTTTACTGGGTCTGAACATTTAATAAAATAAGTTATCCTTTTATCAGTCTTTATGTTGCTTGGACTAATATTTTTAGGCGACTTGTCTTTGGTGATAATAATTTGGTGTTATAAAAGTAAGTAAATGTTTGGACTGCATATATCTCTATCTTGAATCTACACATCTCCTACTGGTTGGTTTATTAGAAAAAATTGAAACTGGGTTGTCACGTTTCTAACTATTTTAATTAGTTTTCTTTTTGAGAACTAGATTGGGTGGAGAAGTTCTCCTTCTAGTTTTCAAGAATGTTTATTTTGATCTTAAAATTGTGATCGTCCTGAGAAAAAGGACCTTATCTTCCACGAATTTAAAATCGATTTTTTTGCATTTTTAAAAAAAATGATATTCTCTGCAAAACAACGTTTCATAACTAGAAAAAATGCTAAATATTGACCTCGTCAGAGCATTTTGAAATTTTGCGGCTCAATGTTTTTCTCAATATTCACCAAGTTTTCCTTGATTTTAAAAAACACTTCCAAAATCAAGAATAATTCCATCTTAAAGGTTTTTCTGTATAGATTTCAAATCCGTAAAGAAAATGAGATATTCTCTTATTTTCATAAAAAACTTTCTAACCATAAAACTGCAAGAGGGATTTTTAATTAAATTAAACCAATTAAAGTTAAATCTGGATTCCTAATCAACGTTTATTACCTATTAAGTAGTTATAGCATATTTGTTCAAAAGGCATTTTAAATTCCCCCATGATATATGTAATTAGAAAATAAGAGTTGGTAGGTTCGGAAAAATAATTTTTTTAACATTTCTGATCAATTTATAGAATTAGAATTAGCTGTCTATTATTTAGGACATGTTTGAGCAATGTTAAATACCAACCATCTATAACCAAAAAAAAATATCTGCATCTTAAGAAATTCCACCTCAAAAAATATAAAAGCAACGTTCTAATAATTTAAAAATATATGATAAAAGACTAAGTTTAGTTTCAGTACAAGGTAAATTTTTGTTAATGTGATTATGATCTTGTTCAGCATTTTATCAAGTTATGTGACGTAATTCCTATTTAATTTAATTTTATTTATAGACATTAATACTGTTGGTGACGTTTTTAATCACCTCGAAACGACTATTTGAAATCGTTACTGTTTTTAAAAACCTGAGATATACAAATCCGAATATATTTATAAAATCTTCACGAAAAATAGACTCTGATCCAAAATACGAGGGTGTTGTTTTTATAAAAATAACTGATGACATAAACAAAGAATGAAATTAATTATCGATCCCGAATTTTTCATTTTTTTTTGATGTGACGAAATGTGTCTCAAAGCGAATAAACTGTAGAGTACGATCAAATTTATAACTCTATGTAGGTGATATCTAGAATCAGATATAGATAGATAATTTTTTACTTTAGAAAAACAATATGTGTTTTGTGTAGCGGGGATTAAAATTAGTATTTTAGGAACTAAATTACTACTTTTATTCGCTTTTGGATCAATCGAAACACCTGGTCAATTATACGAATTCGGTACTATTTATATTTAAATTTTATAAAAGCCATTTACTGGGACGTATTTATGGCTCACGCAGCCAAGATCACACCAAATATCTGGCCTTCTAATTTCTTCTTCTGTAGGTGGCGTATCGCTTATTTTTAGATCTTTCCATTTCTAAAAATGATTTTAGAAGGTAGGTTTCTATGTTTTAAAGCAAAATACTAAAATTGACATCCTGTTTGTCAACTTACAGGAAACATTTAATAGCATAAAACGAACAGAGATTGAAAGATTTTATGCATATTTTACACAAAAATGAATTGTAATTAAGTGGATACTGATTTATAATTATCTGTGCATTAATTCTTCCGAAAAAATCACTTTCATTTAATAAAATAAGTAATAATGATTTATATTTTAATAAATTCAATGAAGATAACAAAGTTTCAACATTTACACTTAACAACTTAACAATAAAATTTTAGTAGTACTTTTCGCTAGGATTTTAGTATTCACTTGAACAAAATTCTCACTTTTTCACTAATCACCAGTTAAACTAAATTAATTTCAGGTAAAGTTTAACTGAAGAATCGTTAATCTTAAAACCTAAAATTTATAGTTTGGCATGTGTGATGAGCTGTAACTTGAGAGCGGAGTCTCTTTCGGTGGTTGGTGAGCGGCTCTACTGACGTTATTTGTCAATTAAGACGTTTTAAGTGTGATCACGTCTTATTGGTCAATTATGAGGTGAGTTAAGGCTTTTTTCGTTAGTCAAGTTTGGGCGTATTATTAGCGAATTGTTGATTGGTTTCAGCCGTTTTTGTGTCCTGACTAAAGTCCCGTTTGTATGTGGAATCGTTTTAAGAAATGTACAAGGTGTACTAAATTGAGTTAAATATTATTTTAACTTGAGTGTATTTTAAACAAGGATACTAAAGGATATGGAATAATAAAAAATAACAAAGAAATTAGTAGCATTGGCAAAGATAACGATGGACAAAACGAAAGTAGCTGTCTTCACAAACAAAAAGTTAACTACAGAATTCTATTCAAGCGTAGGAGTGAGACAAAAAAACGAATCAACGATACTGTTCAAAGTAAAACTTTATCAAATAACTTGAAAGGAAGTGTTATTAATAGAATGGTGCAAGAAATAAAAACTGCCTTAGAGAAATTACAAAAAAATTTAAAACAGACGCAGAAAAAATAAGTCTAGAAATAAAACAGGGAAAATCGAAATGTATGAAAATTAATAGAAGTAGGAATGACATAAGCGAACAGAATATTGAAACGGAGCTATGAATAATTAGGATACCTAGGAATAACTTTCATAAAAGGAATAAGAGAATACAGCAATTTCACAGATAATACAAGCAGGCAATAGCAAACATTATGCAAAATAAGAGATTAAAAAGAACTACAAATATGAAAATTTATAAAAGAGCAATAGAGCCTGCGGAAACCAAGAATCTTGCAAAAGTAGTTGAAGAACGATTACGGAGGTTTGAGAGAAAAATAGTGAAGAGGATATAAATACAAAAAGGAGAAGAAGTAAGACTGTATATAAATAGATCCAAGAGAAAACCAAAAAGCAGATGGAAAGATCAAGTGAAAGAAGATATTTCGAGTATGGAAATAAGAAGATAATAGGAGAAATTAGAAGGAGTAAGAGTGAGCAGGCCACGCAGAATGGAGAAATAAAACAGAAGAAGCAAAGACACATCTTAAACTGTAGAAATATAAACAAAAAGCATGAAATGATTCCCTACAAAAAATAACACTCTAAGACCTCCAAGAGAGTGGCTTCTATCTCGCAATAAATCAATTCTTTAGTAAGAGTGGTACCTGCTATTAATTTTTATCCAATTTTTAACAGCCAAATATTAATTATTTACAAAGTTCCTGTACATTAATATTCTAGTTAAATGTATTAATCAATGTATTATCGATTACTACTACTAGTCTTTCAAATTTTTTTTCGTAATAAAATTCTCCATTTGTTTCCTATAAAAAAGAAGAATCCTAATCATTTAAATTACCCTAAATTACTACAAATTTATTTATGACCTCTCATGAATATACAAAAGATATTTCTGTAAATATTTCTGGATCCGGTGTTTTTAAGTTAAACAGAGTCCAATGTGACTGAAGTTGGGCAGTTGGGAACTTCAGAACAAACATAAATTACAAACTAAACTTAAAATGTGCTTGAAGGTGAACATTATTTACAATAACTGAAGTATTTTCTTTTTCTCACTTAAGAAGGAAAGGTTTAAGAACTTCTGAAATCTGTAGAACATAGAGAAAAAGAATTATAACGTAATATATTTCCTCTAGCATTAGAAATTTTATATTTGTGTGTTTTTACTAGTATTGTAGTTACTGAAGATAGATTAACATTTTAGTACAAAACTGAAATCAGAAATATACCAGAAACTTCGACAAGTCATTTTTAGATCATAAAATAACTATAAAAATGTCCCAAAATTTAAACATGCATAATCCTTTATTGCTATTCATTAGTTAATCATGTCTTATCTTCTGATGTGACAAAAATTTGTAAATACGCTAAAATAAATTTGCACATTTATTCCATTATCTTTTTTCTTAGTTAAATGTATGATGAAATAATTCCCAAATTAACTTTCTTCTCCTCTAGAATACTTGTATATTTTTTTGAGACTTAACTATTTCATGTAACGCCAACGTTATTTTTGCTATTATACTTCTTTTTATGTATATCAGTAATATTTTTACTCAAGTCATCTGGTGCTTCTCCTTTTTGATAAATTTCATTCATCGGTCCCGTTAATTTATCACGACCTGGTACTGTTGTGTTTATTATCACTTATTTAAATTCTTCCAATCTTATAACCTCTTCTTCTATCTCTTATTGAGCTACTCTAACTTTTTCCTATTTATGTGAATTTTAGTCTTGAGTTTTCTTATAATTATTTAAATATTTTACTTCTCTTGTAATTTTGTCACAAATTTTCTTTCTTACTACTCAAATTAAATTTGCTATTTTGGCCTCTATGTTTCTTATATCCTGTAGTTTATTGTTCTTCGTACTATGTTATTGACAGAAAAATGATTTATCTATCTTGATCAGACTCTTAGAAATTTTGAAAAAAGGTACAGTGAACACTTACGATCTTATAGATTAAAACAAACAGATAAGTCACATTACGCAAAGTACGTCATTGACATTATACAAAAACCTACACTTAACAAAACAATTGAAACAACAGAGGATGTACTTCATATAAGTGACAAAAAAGAAGAACTTGAATTTTTGCAGGAATTTGAAATCAAGAAATATCTAAAATGTGCTCAATACTGAATGGACAATTAAATCTGGGAAGTTCAATTATTTTAGATTACCTTTTAAACTAATTACTTAAAAATATTAACCAATATTTTTAGTAAAAGAAATATATTTTTTTAAATTTTGTAGCAAGAAATCATACTGTATCTTAGACCACATAATCTCTGGATCGAGTCTGTGCGAGATAGAATTGTCATGAACATAAGTAGGAAGAGAGAGGGCAATAGAAGGGGAAATAATTATTAGTAGGTATTGTTAATATTGCAATAAGAGGAAAATAATAAATAGTAGCCTCCAATTACTGAACCTCTTTTTATTTATAGGGTGTCTCTTTGCTTTGTATGTTACCAAACTTTAGTTCGTTTTCTAAAGAAAGGTTTGTTATTATAACAAGGATATTAATAAAAATAATTATCTAAGATAGGTACCTACTATTTTAATGTGAGGAATAAAGTTATTTGGCAGTCTGATACATTGTGTTCTATTACCTATTGATTGACCACACTCTGATTTAAAATAATACGAAACACGACTGTTAAACAATGAATGACTTTCGTGGAGAAAGATAAGAAACCATCGGGAAATCACCCACACTCTTAACCTTTTAACAGTAAAACTTTCTAACGACTAGAATAGTGTTCTCCATAGCCGCTCTATTTAGGCTAACAGACGCTTATAAAGGTTTTTTTTATTGATTAAAGCACACAATAAAATTCTGTTCTCTGCAGCTATATTGTGTCCATTTAAGAATGAAAAATGGGGGTAATTGAATTATTCTTCGGTAATGTTTCGTGAAAAATTCATTTTACCCATAGGCTTACAATATGATTCAAAATGAGGGATAATAAATAAAATAAAAAGGGTATTTTCAAAAATATATTGAGAGTTTTAGATAGACTGCGTAGCAATCAAATTTAAAATATACAAGACAGGGAATAGAAATAAGGAAACAATGTACATCGCGCTCCAATATAAACCTTGTAATCATAATAATATTCAAATAGAGTAATTAATTTTTTAGTATTTTATATTTTCAGGAATGGGGAGTTTTCCCTTTACTAGTGACATATTTATGGATGGATTTATTTTTCTGATTCAAGTGATACGTAAGCGTAATTTTCTTTTACTGCAAATAAAGCAATGTCACCTGCATTGACTATTGTTGAAAGGAATGCCATTAGTATATTAAGCAATATATGTATAAATTTGCCCAATACACTTACTTGTGGTATACTTTGTTAATATTCTTTCAACTGATTCTATAAATCTATTAAAATGTATAATATCATTTCTGTAACCCCTTAAAACAAAGTTCTGGATGTCTGTGACTTCAGCTGCTCGCTATCTTATCTCTCGAAAAAGAAAATATGAGATAAAAATAGTAATTTCCTGTTTATTATTCGCGAATGGATAACAAATGATTATTGTCTCTGCTTTTACCTTAGTGCTGATTTGCAAAAAGGACTTCAAGGCGCCAAGAGAATAATCTTTATTGATTATGAAAACCATTTGATAGAATAGCATCGATATTACATAAAAATATATTACTATATACGACTGTATAATGTAGGCAGTATTACACAAGCCTGATTAATTCACGAGCGGTAAAGAAAACTCATTATAGTACTAGTACTATAATGAATATTTATAAACGACATATGATTTAATTAACAATGTCATAATGTAATTATAAGAGATTACAACAAATAAAATATTTTGTATATTTTCAACAAAGATAATTCTAAAACGCCGTTCCTTCGAGTACCTAAAGCTTAATTTCTAGCAAATTTAAAGAATTAACGAACATTTTTTCAATTTTTTCAAACTAGCGTTTTCATTTTAGTCTATTCTTACAGAGTTACTTCTAAATCCTTTTACAATTGGTATACTCCACAAATTTTCACTCTTCGTCACTCAACCCTTTCAGTCACGAGATTTTAATTAATAAAGATACAATTATGAAACTTGGAAGACGGTCTAAGTAATTTTTTCAAATATTTTTAGTTTTCCCTCACTCTTATGTTCTGAAAAAAATATGTTATCTTTAAAACGAACATGATGGCTCAAAGGTTGTAAAAGCTTTGTAATAATTGCGGTCACGTATAATTTCTAATTTATAAGTGCTAGTATATTATTTTGTTGCTATTTTAATATGTATTACCAACAATAAAACAACAATGAAACAAACTAAAGCTATTGCTTCATTGAAAATTTGTTGAGAACAACTTTGGTTATGGAACTTATATACAACGCCTCTTTTCGAGAATGAAAAAACAGGAGAGCTGGATAGAGGATATTTCAGTTTAATCAATTACCTCGATCACACTTTTCATAACATTCTCTAGTTTATTACCCCCATATATTTTAAAAAGTAATTGTAGATAGTAATATTTCACTGCAAAGTCAGCCTTTTTATCTACAGGAACAATATTTGTGGGAACATTTACTGTAAGGAAATCTTAGACGGAAAAATAGGTTTCACTAAAACTTACATGTAATCACAGATAGATTAATGCATAGGGTGCTAGATAAGTAAAAACAAATAGTTATTATCAAAAATAGCTTTATTTTTTCTAAAAATATTCTTCATGAAGGTCAATACAATAATTTTGCATGCGTTTATTCCAGATTTCGAAATCTTTTCCATTTCGAATGAGGTGGCTCTAAAATATGTGATTTTAAGCCATCAACCATTAACCGCTTCTTCAGGGTTCAAAAAACACAATTTATTTTTAACGTGCGGGAATAAAAAGAACTCATTGAGGGTTAAATTAGGGTTGTACGGCGATGATCCATCTACTCGATGATTTGAGCGCGCAAAAAGTCATTTGTTTGACGTGATGGGTGAGAACTGTCATTGTCGTGATGGAAAATAATTCTTCTTTGGTGGTTCGTCCTCCTTATTTCTCCCATTTATTTCAGGCAAAAAAATTGTTATGTACCATGTAGAACTGACGGTTATACGTTACTATACTGGCAAGGTGACGGTTTTTCTGAAGAAATATGCTAAAAATCGGTTGTGTACCGAAAAAAGGGATATTGTGCAACAAACTAGACTGAATAAAAACCGTTAATTCAACTGTTCTTATAAGTTATTTATCGCTCTCAAACATATTGAGCTCATCGAATAACCGCCAATTTTCATCCTGGACCGAAGGACGACCACGATTGAATTCGGAATGCAAGTAAAACGCGGTGGTCCGCAATAGCTGAGATTAATTTTTCAAATTATTGTAAGCAACACGAATAGCACTCGAATGACAAAATGTTCCGAGTATGTATTGGTCGGAGTATAATTCGAATACGACCTCTGGTGAAAAAAAGTGAACCCTTCAAAGCAGTAAAATAAAAAACAGTTTTTCTATCATACAGGAGTTGTTTTCGAGTTTCCATTGTGTAAATTTGTTTGTACTTACTTTGCCTTGAATATTTTGTAATCAAAAGTACAAGAATCGTATGTACGGATATTTATTTTACTACTTTGAAGATTGATGACAGCGCCCTCTAACGAATTCTACTTTTCCCAATACCATTGATGACGTCAAACTATCCGATACTTATGTCAGATTTGATGTATTGCAATTGGTGTTGCCATATCTCAAACTTTATCTAGCACCCTACGTATCTGTGTCTGTAAAAGCCTGAATTAAAACTCAGTTTGAAAGGTCAGCATAAAACCCACGAAATAGGTAGGTACATTGTTTTTACTGCAATTTAATGGGTACTTAATACACCTCTTTCTTAAAAAACAAACTATAACGGTGTATACTATTTGCATAAGGGACACAAATTGTCTTAATGCATTTTTTTACAATCTGTATAAATTTGTTTGTATTTCATTTTTTTGATAAATATTCAGCTAACATGCCAGGAAAAACCTTCCCTGCCTACCTAGGTAGATATATTATTTATTATATTCTAGAACTCACCCTTCCTCTAAATCATATATGTTGGTATGAACATTGCTATTTTCTAGTGTGTATAACAGCTATATAATAATGAACTTTGTCAAAAGCTTTCCAAGCAATGACAATTGTACACACGCAAACTGCTAGCTAAATCCTTATTTTTCATACATAAAACGCATAGTTTAATTTCATGGGCATAAAGTTTTTTCAGTAGTAATTACACTTTGAATGATTTTATAAAAGTATACAAATATTTTCATTGAAAACTTCAATAAACTTCATTTGTATAAGTAGATAAGAGCACTAAAAATTGAACATTACAAAAACAAATTTCTGCAGATTTGTATTTTGACATTAGTATGCTTCACACTTTACAACTCTAATCCGACAAATTATTAGAAAGTACCATCGTTTTGGTTATTAAGAGTTGTTAGAAGTTCAACGTTCCTATGCAACAAAAAAAGATTATTGTGACTTTGTATAGTGGAGTTGTTGGTCAATCCTCTTCACCTTCTCCTGCTTCTCTCTTGAAGATTGTTAAGCCTCTTTTCATCGTTCGCCTCTTTTTCATTTTATCTTTCCAGTCATTTAATCCCATATTTTTTATGTACTGAATTACTTCGTCCTCCCATCGGAGGTCTCCATTTTGTAATATTCTTACACAGAAAAGGAAATAGAGAGTATCCAATGAATTTAGGCTAGGAAGACACTATTCCCATATTAACCCAAATGATCGAGAAATACTATGAGAAAGTTATGATCTTATATGTGATATTCATTGATATCAGACAAGCGTTCGACAGCCTTAAAACAACTATGACAATTGAAAATGCAAAAAGATTACTAATACCTGAAAAATTAATAAAGTTAAAATGGTTTTAGAAGGATCGAAGACAAATATAACGAAGAAATAGCAAATACAGTACAGGCGATGGACTCTCTGCAACACTTTTTAATATTTTATTGGAAGGAATTATTGAAGATTACAAAGTAAAAGGAAGCATAATTCAAAAGTCTGCTCAAGTTATAGTGTATGCTGACGATCTAGCAGTAGTTTTGAGGAATGAAAGAGGTTGGAAAAAATGGTGAAAATAAATAAGAATAATATAATAATAATATAAATAAGCGAAGAAGAGATAACTAGAAATTAATGCTAAGAAAATACATGAAAATAAGTAACATAAATAGAACTAAGAATCAGAAGAGAATTATATGAGAACACCAATTTGAAAAAGTAACTAGCTTTACATATTTCAGTACAATTATAAACAACAAAAATGATTAAAGTGACAATTAATAAAAGTATTCAATCCGGATAAGTAATAACCCAAAATTAAGGGTACACAATAATGAAATAAGATCAGTAGTGACATACTCAACTAAGGCTATGAGAATTATAAATAAAGCAGAAAATAGCTCAGGATATGCGAGAGTATAATAATAAGAATGATCTTTGACATGATTTCTCTAATTGACGATAGCTCTGGGCACTCACAAAAGAGATGTTGCACAGTTTCGTCTTGTATTTCATATCCCGTACAAAGTGACGTGTCGCTTAGCCCCATGGTTGACTCAAAAGTAACAGACGATGAAAAAATGAAAATTAGTGTGCCTAATGTTAATTCTTATTTACTCATTAATTTATGTAATCCTGATGTCATTAATAATAATTTTATTAGTATTTTTTTAAAATATGTTCAGGAAAAGTACAGTTTTATGATAATAATTTCAATAATAATATTTTCAAATTTACTTTAATTCACTAAAATAGCATACTTTCATTTTATCAAGTCGAATGGCGCTGGTGCTGATAAAATTTCCTCTATATGCAAAAACTAGGTTTGCCCAATATTCTTGACCATATAGCTCATATATTTAATTGTTGCTTACAGTGTGAGTATTTTCCTAAGATCTGGCGGGAGTCATTGGTTTGTCTTATTCCTAAAGTAACTAATCCTAAACCGGTGCTGGACTTGAGACCAATTAGTCTTCTACCAGTTTTATCCAAAGTTCTGGAACATGTTGTTTATATTCAATTATATGAATACCTTACAAACAGTAATATTCTACCTTCTCAACAATCTGGTTTCCGCAAAGGTTACAGTACTACCACTGCATTATTAAATATAATTGATAATATTGTGGAAACGTAGCCAGCGTGTTTGTATTAATAACAACTTGTCATTACCTAAATTTATAGTGTGCGGTGTACCACAAGGATCAATTTTAGGACCTTTACTGTTTTTACTATATACCTCAGATCTGCCAAATGTGGTAAATAAGTGTGCAGTGTGCAGCTATATACAGATGACACACAATTGATTTATTGTTTTGACCCATCGAATATCCCAGCTGCAAATTAAACTATAAATAGTGATCTAACTCTAATATCTCAGTTCTCCAAAGCACACAATTTAACCATAAATCCATCAGAGATAATCGCTGCTCTATTTTGTAGTAAATATAAAATATTAAATATTCAGAATTCCATTCTACTCGAATTAGATGATGTTGAAATAAATTTGTCAGAACAAGCAAAAAATGTAGGTCTAATTATAGATCAGTCATTTAGATTTAAAGGTCATATAAGTTCATTTCTTCCAAAGTATTATATGAGAATGCGTATGCTTCATGTCAATAAAATAAAAATAATTAATATCAGACATAACACTATTACTATGCCTCCTCGGCTTTGTTTGGGCATTGCTTTACGTATAATTTAGTAAAATATTACAATTCTTTCATTTTCACTATGTCCATTTCATCTCTATTTAAATATTGGTGCATTTTAAAGGACATATTCTTTTAAGCTAAACAAACAATTTTGAGGAAAAATCCTGGGACAAATCGGTTTTTGATTTTAATTTAATATATTTTTACATAACAATTAAATATACAGGGTAAAACATTTGTGAGTAACGATATATACGATATATATATTTTAGAATTGTCTTAAAATTTGCACTCTAAAAAAAATAAAATATACAGGATATCATTTAAAAAAATTGTTGATGACATCGTTACTCACAAATGTTTTACCCTGTATATTTAATTGTTATGTATATATATATACATATATATATATATGTAAAAATATATTAAATTAAAATCAAAAACCGATTTGTCCTAGGATTTTTCCTCAAAATTGTTTGTTTAGCTTAAATATATATATAGATATATATATATATATATGTATATAGATACTTGTGTTCGGTAATTAATAGTTTTGAAGGTACGATAATTTTAAAATTAATACCGGCATACCTTTGGTTCTCATTATTGTAAAAATTTCTCAGATGTAAACATTGTGGTAATAACTCAGTAGGATACTCTTTAATACTCACTACGTTTGTACATGTATATCAGGAATATTTTATATTACATTTTAATTGAATTTCATCTTATTTTCATTATTTTTTAACTTTTCATGTTATCCAGGAAGGTGAAGAGTTAAAGAGTGGCTCTAAGCTAATCTTCGCCTTCCTGGTGCAAGTGATGTAAGAGCACACATGTTAAATAAAGGCATATTATTATTAATATAGAAAATTGATAATCAAAGAAATATTAAACATATTGAAAGAAAAAGATTTACTTAAACTAGTAAACGCAAAAATAATTAGATGATCATATAGATAGAAGATGTTTTCATATATACTAGGCCAAAAGCCTGATACTGATGAATATATATATATATAGCCATATTTTCAACAACTCAGATTTCGAATTGAAATATCAGTAATTTTTTATTCTTGGTTCTTTGGCTTACCAATAATCTTCTTGCCAACATGTTAAAATTCTATCAGACAGCCAGTAGTTAAAACTAAAAAACGCTAAAAAAATCTCATAAGCCCCGCGTCTATAGTATCTGATACATTCTGCGACATTGCCAAAAGCACGGCCAATGATATCCTCTCGAAGAAGATCAGAATGGAAATCTCTTCTGAGAGGTGTTTATATATTATTCTATTCGAAAGCTTTCCTCGCAGGTCACTATCAACATTAACTTTTTGGATACAAGTTTCATCATAAAAAAACACATGATAAAATTTTTAACCTTCGAATTTCTTTGTTTTATCCTGATTTTTTTTCCAATATGTAATAAGTGGAATTTGAAAGGGCTGTATGATCAGGATTGTCAGTAATCATATTAATAAACGTTGTTTGCAAGTTTTAATAATGCCCATAGTGCGAAGAAATGCAATTTATCATCAATTAAGAGAGTTTGAACGGGGACGAATAGTTGGATTACGGTAGACTGGACTTTCATACCGGGATATTGTTGCTAGAGTGCAAAGAAGTTTAGATACTGTGGTGAGATCTTGTGAGGTATGGCTTCAAGAAGGCCATACACAAAGAGCCAGATGTACCGAATAAGTTCGCAAATCAACACCGCTTCAAGACCGTCACCTAAAGTGGCTTTACATTGAAGAAATAGTGGAACCACATTTAATTCCATATCTTACGACTCTCCAAAATGCCACTTTCCAATAAGATAATGTCCGACCACATGTGGCTAGAGTAACGTTGGATTACTTTGAATATGCCGAAATTAAGTTCCTGCCATGACCACCATGGTCTCCTGATTTGTCCCCAATTGAACACATGTGGAACTAGATCGGTAGACTCCTAAAGAATTTACAACAGCCTCCTCAAGCTCTGGTTGCGCTGCGACACGAGGTTGAGGTGGCCTGGAATGAGATACCCCAGGAGGATATTGATCAACTAATTAGAAGTATGCCTAGACACATTAATGAATGTGTAAAACGCCATGGCGCATCAACACATTATTAAACATAATCCGTATAAACTTCTATCTATTAAGAGATTGGATTGAAATTTTAATCTTGTACATACTACAACCTTCCTAATATTTGTGTAAAATATTACTGAAATAAAATAATTTTCACTGGGTGTTCGGGTTCCAATGTCACTTAGTAGATTAGTGAAGTTCTAACCAATATTCGGTCTCATAGTTTTGGAAAGTGGTTTAAAATATGGAAAAAGATGAATAAACCCTCAAATATTTTGCAAAATAAAATTGTGTTAAATATTTATTTGTTTCATATTTACTTTGTAAAAATTCAAACGGTCTATATGGTATTTTTTTTATTTCAAATTGGCTCCCTTAATGTTTTTGTACGTCAAGTAGCAATTCTGACTTGTTTCATTCTGAAATCCGAAAAAATCAATTTAGACGGTAAACAAAAAGCCAGAAGAGAGGAGCAGATGGCGCAACAGCCACACATACTCTCTCCAGCGGGTGTTACATAATACAAAAGGACATGCAAGGAATGAAGGGAAAAACTCTTCATAGGCATTATAAGATTTTGTAGGATTGCCGGAGCTTTTCTCCTGTTGTACGCTTTAAATGAAACAGAAACACGTTTCTCATCCGGCTTTCGTTTTATGTACATCTGATCAACTTGGAAAAATAACTCTGAACTAATGGATGTTTTTTGTCAGAAAAAAAGAAAGGGATACACGGTTGTTTCCATAATATTTTACTAATTGATTAAAAAACAATGAAAACCAGAATATTGGAGATTTATAACAGTTATTCCAAAAATGTTTACTTTGGTTTTATAATTAAAAAAATTAAAGCACTGTTTTATTATTTTTACGGAAAAATATTTACAATAACTGGAACTCCTGAAAAACAAAACTAATACCTCACTCGTTATCATATATATTTCAATTGATATCAAACATTAATACAAATTCTACAATCAAATGTTAAAGAAAATGCAACCCCTAAAACCTAACATTGTAAATAGTGGTCATATCTACCAATATAAACACAACTTAGCAATAAAAAGGATATTTGTTTTGTATTTTGTAAATATTCAGTGAAAATTACTTTTTAATTGAACATTATTAACGGTATTAAGTATTTTGAGGAGGAGATAGACAAACATGATTTATGAACGAAAAGTTTTAATAATAATTAATTATATTTATGATATAAACTTAAATTAAAGTTTTTTTCAAAGAAAATTTCTATTATCCTTTAAGTCATCATGAAATAAATACTATAATATTAACATCCCGGAAGTATTACATTGTTGTGATATTAATTAAGAAAGTTTTTGTTTGTTATATATGGGAGTAATGATATTTGCGTAATTGTCAAAAGTAGATAGTCAAAGTTGATAAAATAAAAAGATTTAACAATAATATAAAAATATATTATTATAAAAATATTTCCTAGATCTGACACATCTTCATTAGTTTGGTTCTCATCTGCAACTTCGTTAATTTCAACTGCACTTTCTTCCTTTTAAAAAATAATAAATTCACAATAAGAAACAAAACTATACATATCATATCGCTTGTGAAAGAATATGAGACAAAAACGTCCCATAAAAAAAATTAAGATTGGAACCACTGTAATAGAATTTATTATCGATTACCTGTCTACCAATTTAGTTATTTAGCCAGTGGCATATCTCTAACTCAAATCAACTCATGGTAGTGGTGGTGTTAATGGACATACGTCCGAATGTCCAGAGAACATATCTTTAAGTCTTTTGGAATTGTATAATGAATGATTCGACTGTGTCCAACCTAAAAATATTTAATGCTAATACGAGGACTGTTACTTTAATTTCGGAATAGTCGCAAACACAAACGTTTAGAATTCAAGAAGTGGCTTTATTGGTTTTTAAAATCTTGTCAATAAACTAGTTGTCATAACATTTATTCCAATCTGAAAATGGAATGCTCATCAGAGTGTCTTAAATGCTTGAATTTGATCGTTTGAATTTGAATAACGTTGAGCACGCAGTTGATTTTTGATTTTTTGGAATTTCAGCATTTTTGTTGTTAAATAATCAACTGTTCATTGCGCAATATGGGGGTTATCAATGTCTTGGTGCAGAATGATGCGGCGTCTTCTATTAATTTTTCTCATTTCGGAGAAAACTTCTGGTAAACAAATAGATATGTATAGATAATAGCAATATGCTTAGCTTTCGACACAAAACAAGTAATCATTTGTTTTGAAACAGTCCGACTTCCAGTAATTTTTGTTGGCTTTCTTTCATTTTGAAACACCCAGAGAGTTGATTACATCCAAATTTCCACTACTAACAATATCGTATACCAAATTTGGCACTATATTCAACTTATCACTTTTGCTTATCACAACAAATTTTACATTTTACAAACACTCATGCATTAAACACCAGAACACTGTGGTGCCATATACCAAAATTATAGCAGCAGCCCTCGTATATATTTCTTCTTAAACAATGGAAAAGCTGATATTTTTGTGCAAAAGTGTAAAAGAAATCTAAAAGCCAAAATACAAATTTCAATACCGAACCCTCAAAAAAAAAAATATTACTAAGTTAGACCTAAATCTGTTAACCAATTCCATCTTTAATTTTCTTGATTTTGTAAGTGGCACGTTCCAATTTTCCACGTCTCCTCAAAATTTGTTGGTGCCCACTTTTTATGAGTTTCACCGTCAAAATGGGCAGTCATTCATTCCTATGGGCGAAAAATTATTCAGGAATTATGAAAAATTCATTAGAACGGAAAAGATATGAGGGAGCTTTTATGGTCACCAAAGGCCCGGAATAACTTAAAGTGTAATTGTGTACACTAGAGACGTTTCTTCGTAAAATGGGATTGGAACTTTGGAATATGATGGAGTGTAGAATATACTAGAATGAAATATGTACGGCTCATGCGGATACAAGAACTGTGATTTTAATATTCATGTACAAGATCACAGTTTCTAAGTCTAACAATTTTTGTTATAGCTTTGGGCAAAAAATAAAACTAATTCAGCAAGTACTAAACAAACAGTTAACACACTGACATTGTACTCAAGAAAAGTTAAATACTAAAATCATTAAAAAATCTTAGGCAATATCACAAATCCCCTTTTCATTGCCTAGTGCCAAAGGATCGTTGATATATCTAGGACTCAACAATTCTTTTCATTTGTCATCCAAACGAAAAGTATCCTCTTGAGTGAAGTGACTAAGGATTACGAAGAAAGGAGAAACATGATTAAAGCGTTTTGGGTTTGTATCTGTGCTACCCTATTTACACTGTAGCCAACGCACCGCAGAAGATGTTGTGACGTTAATATCGATTTACTTTAGCGACGTTGCCGCATACACATAACATTCTTTTCAACAGAGACTTTTATATCTGCAGCACTTTAAACAGTGGCGAATCCAGGTTTTTTAAAGGGTGGCGAGGCATTCTTAAAAGGAAATTTATTATTATCCGAAACTAGGTCCAATTCGTACCAAACTTTACTGAAATTATTGAAAAAAGTGAATTGTGGCTCTGTACATGTTAATTAACTGCTTAAAGAGAAATTACTTTCATACAACACGACTTTCCCACAAAACCACGTGTAGGTAAAATTTTGGTCAACGGGATTCTCTGGTGCTATATTTCCATCATGTAAAGGTTCACTATTCAAAAAAATAGAGCTGTTTCATCCGTTTTGTCAATTATCTGCATACAAAATCTTTTCCCAAGATACTTATATAATATGAAGGTATACCTATATAACCACATATTAATATTATGCATATAACTAAACTTTCTAGTCTGTGTAACTGCGCTAAACCATTAATTGATCTTGATAAGAGTTGTTTTTTATAATCCCATGGTGTGTGATCCTCAATAAATACCCTAGATTTTGAGCGACCGGTAAGAAATGAGTTTTGAATGAAAAGTTCTTTAAACCGAGTACTGGTAAGGGTGAAGGAACAATGTAGCAGCATGTAGACTCGGCTCATGTGTCATTGCCTTCGATCTATTTATGTCGTGTTACCCAGTTATGGATTACATTATGTAATTTACAAGACTGAATTTTGTCAGTCTTTTTAGAGGAGTCCCAAATTTATGTTATAACCATTTAATTGTTTGATAGAATATTTAACTTTTTGCACATCCAATGATGTGTGCATTTTACTTACCAAACTTTTGCTGGGGCTCTCAATGGTTTATTTATTAATATTCTGAGAGATTTACCGTGTACAGTCCAGTTCAGTCCAGTATGACAAATCAGGCAGACATATATTGATATTTCCGCTAAAATTGGTTTTGAAGATATTATGCACCTAACACTAAATCCAAGTGGTAAAGCGTTAAAAAAATGTTATATACTATCACATCAATATTTGCTACATCTAATATGACAAGTTAATTTACCAGATACATAAACGTCTTCAACAGTTTATCTCTCGATTAAATCACTAACAGTGATTAAAATTTGATTTTTGTTATCTAGTGTGGTATGCCTGTACAAAATTAATTGAACCACAAAAATACATTAAAGACGTAGATACAAATAACACTTGATATACATCTACATGAATATCTTTATTTAGGTATTTAGCTTTAAAACATATTACATTGTTTCTTAGGTTAAGTTAAATTTGTATTAAATCATATGCCCTATTATAAGATTAATTATAATTTCCTAATGGGTAGAGAGACAATAAATTTTTTATTTTTACATTCATTTGTCAAATTATTGGTATTTCATTAGTTGTTTGAAAATATTGACTAAGTACTTATAATTGAATATCAATATTTTTTTCTAGTTGCTTTAAAAATAATTTCTAATAATAACTTTCTTCATGGGCATATGTGAATGATTACTACTTACCTGTAGAAACCTGTAATAATATATATTTTGTATTTAGATAAAAAATATGTTTTCTTTTTTAAACCAAATATTTTGTCTAGGTTATTTGATAGTTTACCAACACTTTAGTATAGGCAACCCCATGTACGTAACAAACTAAACACAAATTTTTGAGTATAATCTAAAATATTTAGTTGAACTCATAAAAAATACAAACTACTACCTAATAACAATTATTGACGCTTAAATACGTTTTGCTTTTGCCAGAAAGTATCATTTTCTCATTTTCCATGTTTTCTTTTATAAACTACATGCGTAATAAATGTTGCATAACGATTATTTTGGATTAAATAAGAGGCTTCAGAGTTTTGTTTTCTTTTTAACTCTGAATATTTAATATATTTATCTCTTTTTCTCTTAGTTTAAAAATATAATTTCACTATAAGTTTTATATATCTAATTTTATTTTTGACGATATAATAAAACATCTAAAATTAAAATAATGTATATACTGCTATGTTCTTAAGAATTTATAGTATAAACATTTAAAAAAATGCAAAGTAACAGCCAGTGATCATTTGAATTTTCTCTTTCATTCTTGTTTTGCATATGCTAGAAAAAGATATTAGATAATTATTCTATTAGCTGAACAGGTAATACCTGTCAAACGTCAGGCTTGTCGTTGAATGTTGAACCATGCGCACTACGTATTCGAAAAAGTGCAGTATAACCGGGATCTGTCATTAAGTTAGAGATTACAAAAATCGTATTAAATTGATTACATTTTGTGTTTTAGTTTTCAGTGTTAAGTTAAATAATGTCTAAACCAGAGCAGGTGTTGCAAATAGAACCCCAACATGAACTTAGATTCAAAGGTACTACTTAAACGTATTGACGTATTCCATACTCCACTTCCTATATACTAATAATAAAATGGTATACTTATTGGGTTCTAATTTTAAGCATTTTTGGTAAACTATATTCCAGCTAATAATTCATAACATGCGTTTTAACACTGACTTGCATCTTTATTTATCTAATGGGCTTTGCGTTTATATTTTACAAATTTGTAGGTATAGAATAGAGTTTTGCTTATGTCATGGACAGTTGATAACAGTGGTTTCATTTACATATAAAGAATAAAGAAATTTATTTAGCTGTTGAGTGTAAAAGAGGTAGCTTATTTTCTATGCACATTGAAAAATTTAGTGACCTAAATTTTATATTTCCAATGTAATTGTGTCACCACTGGAAGATGGAAGTTGTTCTTACCTTGAATATGTGACTAAGTTTATTAAGAATACTACTATTTACAAAATAAACATAGTACAAATTCCATTACACAACCAGTTTAATTTCATAATTTCAACTTTGATTACTATAGAACCCAGCTAAGCTTTTGAGTAGGTACCTAATGACTTTGTGATTATTTAATAGGTTCCACTAATCACTAATCCACATTTTTAAGCCACAAATTAATAAAATAAATCCATAAATTTTTTGAAGTAACTATTTTATTAAATGTAATAATCATAAAATCCATATTATCTATATCTTTATATTCATAATCATCAAAATATTTGTAATAAAATTATTTTTGGATCATTCAATTTTTCTTAAAACAAAAAGATGGGTAATTTGAATTTTAAAACATATGATATTAAATTTTATATATACTAATACTATATTGGAGTATGAAAATTATGTATCTTATTGTTCCTAAAACCAGTAGATTAAACGATTATCTTTTTTCACGCAGGTCCTTTCAATGAACCCGTTGCCTCATATATGAAACTTACTAATCCAACTGATAGAAAAGTTATTTTTAAAATTAAAACTACAGCACCCAAGAAGTATTGTGTACGTCCTAATTCTGGTATTTTAGAACCCAACAGTAATACTGAAATTTCAAGTAAGTAAATCCTTTTGTAGTTTAACTTAAAATACATGTTTTTTTATATATAACATATATATATATATATATATATATATGTTATTTATGTTTCTCATAGCACCACATTTATTGTTCAAGTAATTTGTATACCTTTGTAATGAATGTATGCAAATTTACTTCTAAGTAATCAATCAAATGAAATAAGTGATAAGCCATTTGATTATCAACTACTTTATAGAGCTTTATTATGGACAATATTCACCATCAGAATAGTACTTAAAGAATACATAAAAAATCATTTAATAAGGCATATATTAAATTAAAAATATACTTCTATTCTAATAAAATTAAGCATAATTGCAGATAAATATTAACAGGATTTTATTTTTGTACTAGCTAATAATTTGACCACATTATTTAGTTTTATTTCTTTTTTTTTCGTACTATAGATCTAAAAATTTAATTCTTGTCTTGAAAGGGTTTTGTTTAAACCATATCGTAACTTGTCGTTTCATCTAATGAATTCAATGATGTCCTTTAATCTTAAACATTAAAAATATACAACAACACAATTTTAAATGGGTGCATATTATAGTTTCTTTTTTAATTAAATATCATTTTTCATTTATATCATATTTTGACAAGCAAAATTAGTTATCAAGTTAAAAAATAAGTTTTGGTCATGTAATTCAGGTTTTTAAAATTGATAAAAAACATCTGTTAGTATACTCCTATTGCTTTTTTAATTTAATGTACTAAAATAATATAGATAATTTATTGATTTTAGTTAATTGTACCTTCAAACCTCATTAAAAATTTAAAAATATAACCTTGAAATTATTTTTAGGTTGTACCAAATAGTTTCAAAATATTATCTTTTTACAATGCTGCTCTTAAAGAGACAATAAATGTTTATTAAACAAAAATTAATAAACCAACAATTGATTGTTAAGTTTATAGAAAATGGATTCAATGTAGAGACACATAAGCTAATTTTAAATTATTAAATATAAAATGACAGAAATAAAAATCTATTCGAATGTCTGGCATTCAATAATTCTACTTTTCATTTGCATATTTTATTAAAACATGTAAAATTGTACTATACTGATATAAAAAAAAGTTTGTTCAATTAAGATTTTCTTTTTGTTATAAATAAGTGTTTGTGTTTGTTTTATTTCATTAAATAAGAAATCCATTATTTTATTTCAAAATCAATAACATCATTCTTTACTAGATAAAATTTTTTGGAAAAAATGGGACATTGTAGAATAGTAATTCAAGTATGCTGAAAGATGATTTCTAGTTATGTAAAAAACAATTTAAAATTGATACGATCTCTAGTATAGTTGTTTGTAAAAAGTTTTTGTTTAATTTTAGTATGCTTCCAACCACTCTTGTTCGACCCAGCGGAAAAAAACAAACACAAATTCATGGTGCAAACTGCATTTGCACCAGAGGGCGAATTCAACATGGATCAACTCTGGAAGGAGATAACACCTGAACAATTAATGGACTCGAAATTGAAGTGCGTTTTTGATTTGCCTGCTGAACAGAACGAATCTACTGAGGATCCTACTAAGTTTAGTCCAAAAGCAGCTGCAACGAATGCAACTGCTCCAAATAATACTGTTGAATCTGAGTTGCAAAAAGCTGCACAAGAGGTAAGTTTTTATTATAAAATAAAGTAATACATAAAAATACATTGAACTTGAATGGCGAGATGTCTTCAACAGACATTAATGTAAAACTGAATATTTAATAGAGTTGAAAAAAAAGCACTACTTAAATATTACTGATTGCTCATAAATATTTGTTGTGATCAGGTACAACAGCTCAGAGAAGAAGAAAGTCAATTGAGGCAACAGAATATCCGACTCAAAGAGGAAATGCTACAACTGAAACAGCAATTAGGACAGAGCCGTTCTGCTCCCGTGAACAGATACGCTCCACCAGTACAGGAGCAGACATTACCGATAGTATATATTGGTTTAGCAGTACTACTAAGCTTCATAGGCATCATATTGGGCAAATTTGCGCTCTGAAACTGTGTCAGATCGCTTTTAATTCGGACACCATTATTGTTGTAAATAGACCAGTCACCGGCATAAAATAATTTTTATCTGGTACCGTAGAAATTTTTGATAGTGACGTTGTGTTTAGGTTTTCTGGATATAGGGTATCTACTCACTTTGTTAATAGGAGGTGGCTAATTATTAGTTTTCTACTTAATGTTGTTACATCAACAGATAAAAACTCGTACAATCACACATTATACCTTTTTACATAAAATCATGAATTAGTGCTGCAAGTATTATCATTTAAAATGTGTAAAAAAATTAAAAAATGTATGTCAGAAAATCTTTATAGGTACTTGTATTTGACAAGTATTTATATTTTAATAAAAATACTTTTTAGGCACTTATATTTAACGGGATTTTTTATTTTTGTAATTAAATACACTAATTTTTGTTTTTCATACAGCCTTGTAATAGTATACTATATATCGAGTATTATAAACAGCATTTTACATGTGAATAGTAATTCAATAAACATATTAAATGCTTTGCATATATACTATACTTTTTCTACGCCCACAGAAAAAATATAATTATAAATTAAATAACAGCGGCAACACTTAAATCATTATCACTGTCAAGAATTGTAAAAAATTAATAAATTTAAAAAAATTACTTATTTTAACTTTAAATGTTTCCACGAATGCTAAACGTCTAAATACATGGGAACTGTAAAAATTGTTCATTATAGGTAACTAAGTTTTTTTCGTTATATATCATAGTACAATTTGTTGACAGGACATGTATGCTTTTTGTGGCGTACTGAAATCAAATATTTATTCCCGTTCCAGACGCTGTTATTTTAAACAAAATGTTTTTTTGTTTTGAGCGCGTTGAACTGATTTTAAACATGTACAAAAGTGGGAGAATAATATATATGCGTACCTGTATACTAATAATATGGTAGATATGAAACAAGATTCAATTTGCAAGACAAAACATGAAAAGTAAGGCTAAGTTTCTTATCATTTACAATAAATATTTAGATACAGGTAACTAATCATTTATAGTAGTGGGCGTAGAAGACAGATTATTATAATATACTTTATATATATATATATATATATATATATATATATATATATGCCATACTTCAATATGAAAGATGAATTTTCGGGATTGACTAATTATAAGCTGATATGCTAGATAGCTTTTAATAGTATCTCCTTAATATGTATATCATCTCAAAAATGCATATTTACTTAGTTCAAACAAATAATAAAAGAATTAAAACTCTAAATTCCAATTTTTTAAAAAGTAAATTTAAATTACAAAATTATTTTCTAAGATGTGAAAGATAAGAAAATAGATATTTAAACCTTTGTTCAAATTATGATGCAAATATGGTATACTGAAACTCTCCTATTTTTTTTTTAGTTTTAATCAATACATAAACAATTTTTTATTACTCTAACAATAATTAGATTATTATTCACTAAAATGTTTCAGTTTGTTAGAGTTGTTCAAAGAAAACGCCATGAACATAATATTCAATACTTAGTTATTCTCAGCTGGTTAAAGCATTTTAATTGTAGATTAATTGATTATTTGTTGGTGATTGTCGATATTAAGAAATAAATCTGCACTAAATGTTTCTCTATGGTCACATTCAAAAATGGCTACATAAGGATAGCAAACTAATATTTGACTGGTGTAATATTTATTAAAGGTTATTCATTCATATTGTCTATTGTATATTCAACTTTTTTGTTGCCCAATATATGTAACCAACTAAGGTAGATTTTTTTTGAGGTGGTTTGTTTAAACGAAAGAACTTTAAATTTCTACCTTATAATTCAGCATTTTATTTTTTATTTTTCCTGTAGTCTGTAAGATACATGTTATGACACTATATACTAGGTTGACTTTCTTACAGTATGTTTCATATAATATTATTCCGTTTTGTTAATTAATTTTAAATGTTATTGTAGGTCTTCAGTGTGTTTTGTTTCTTTGTTGTAAATAAAATCGCAATATAGTTATCTGAAACATTCTGTATATTAAACTACTTCTATCATACTTATGAAATTACCTGTTGGTGTTTCTTTCTGTGAGATATTTAAAGGATATGGTCTTACATTCTAAAAAGTCAATTAGATTGCCCTAGTGGATTAGCATTTTTTTCAAAATTTAAAATTTATTGCTTTTAATATTTTAATTTTTAAGGTTTTGCTGAAAGACACTAATAACAACGAACATTTAAATGGTTTGATATGACCTCGGTTACCATTAGAATGTACATGTCATTTTAAAATAACTAGATAGATTGGAATCTCTATTAACGTTAATCTTAACTAAATTATGTTCAGAATGAAATTAAACTTTTTGTTTAAAATATAATTGTAACATTCTAAGTGTGATCTACTGATGAAAAGTCTATGACATTGATAGATGTTCCTAGAATAGATTTTTCTATTTCTTTTCTATTTTTTAATTATTTTTTCAAGTTATATTACAAATTGCTTAAAATGGAAATTATAAGAAAAAATTATATTGAAGTATTTTTGGTAATATGAAACTTCCGCTTCTTCAATATTATTTGAAAAATCCAATAGTTACATATGTTCGCTTTAAAAATTCGACTTATAAAACTGGTTCAACATTGATACCATTCTGCAGATAACGTTTTTGTTTCCAATTCTTTTAGATTAGATTTATAATTGTGAATAGACATTTTTACTGGACTAATTTAAGCATTCATTAAGGTACTGGTTATTATAATCTACTGTGTATGCTGTACTTAACTATTTAATCTAATGAGCACCATAACTTTAAATATTCACATAATAAATTTTTAAGTTTCTCGTTGGTATTATTTCTCCAAAAAGCTGTGTTTTAAAATTTTATCAATTATTTGAAAATACTTTCTATTAATTTATTTGGGACACAATTCTTAATTTTCAATATATAATACGATAGAAACAATAATTTTAAAGATTTCTCCACTTATTTTTATTTCTAATGTTTACCTTGTATGTAGAGAGAGTTCGATAATATAAATGTATGAAACAATAATAGTGTATTCTTTATTTTTCGAACATTTTGGACAACCATAAATTGGTAAAATGTGAAAAATTGTAATTGATATGATGGTTTTCCTGCTTTTAAAAATACTTTTTTTGACATAATTGCCTTTTAGTTGTCAATTTAAGAATTACATTTTTGTACTTTTATACTGATTTTTACCCCTGATCTTCAAAAACTCTAAAAATAAGTATATTTGAAAAAATATGTTTGAATGAAAATTACCTTTTTAATTATTACCAAGAGTAACAAATATTAATTTATTATCTATTTCATATAATGTATGAATTTGAGAAAAATATGTAACTAATTCATGTTTGACATGAAACGAGCGTAAGAAACATGTGTTTCTTAATTTATGTTTTTTATATTTTGATTAAAAAATTGAGAGAAATATGGATCCATCTTCGCCTATGTAGTTGAAAAAATTTATAAAATTTTATGTGGTTAGACTATTGTATCTTTCATTAGTAATATATTAAAATAAAAGTAATATCGATGATAACCAGGAGAAAAAAAATTCTAAATAAAGACTTTTTAAAAAACAACTAGAAAGAAAAACCTGATTTTATTACTGGCTTTCCCTGGTATTTTAATTTTTTTATGGTAATTTGTGGGCCCTTAAATAAGCATTTTTCTGATTCAACCAACTTCAAATACATTTATTTACCTGTGACATGATCCCAATGAAACACTATTTATGTCCTGCATTCCTAATAAACAATTTTATTACATATTTATTTTTTCAAAATGATTACTTTTCCTGGTCTAGAATCAGGAATTAAAGTACTAGTTTCAGTTTTTGTAGTACATTTTGTTAATTTTTTTTTATAACTCATGGTTTATGATCGTTATCGTTAAAACAATGAATAGTGTGTTAACAATAAATAAGTATAAACATATGAAAAGAGTATGGTACTTTTTGAGAAAATTAAATTATGTGCACATTGACTTAAGTTACAGTCAGTAAAAATATCTATTAGTATATTTTATTTTTTATTAACTTTTCAATTATCTAGCTAGAATGAATAGGTTTTAAAATTAAAAAAACAAATTTGAAACACTTATATATTTTTTAAATTTCACAAATTAGGTCATGCGTACCTAAAGAATAAAGCATAACAACAGTTCCGTGAATATCACTGGAAGCTCTATAGTTTCTAAATAATAAAATTATAAATTTAAAGTTTACCCATAGATTTAATCGGTAAAGATTGATCAATTTTGAAAAGCAATATAATTAAATAGTTTTGCCACGTTTATCTATATACAGATATAATTAATTATACATAAACTCTCTCAATACCTACAATACTTGAAATTTTAAATACAAAACATTTTTGTTTTTTAAACGAAGTGATGTATATTAAAGTTGATTCACTTCACTTTAATGTATTATTTGTAAGTTCAAAAGTATATTCGAATAGATGATGAATACATAGCTTTAACGAGCCTTTTACTAGTATGAAGAAAACATAAACTGAAAATTAAAAAATTATATTGTTTCGTAAATAGTGTAAATAGTCGTAGATTACAGAATACACATAATGCATTTAAAAAGGATTTATTTGCAAATCTTTACATAAAGTACTCTTAAAATTTCTTTCCTAATCAATATTATTTTGAAAAATTATTCTGTTTACATTTTTAAATATAGTGTAGTAAGTGTTGAGAGTGCCTGTACGTTGTTCAAATGAGAATACTAATTTAAAATTGTGCAAACATTTCATATTTGTGCGTCGAAAAAATAACAATAACACTGCTTATACTAATTAAAAACAAAAATAACGATTACAAACAACACGAAATAATAATGCAATTAAAAATCGGAGTACATTTCCCGTTGGTGAGAAAATTCAAGAGGCCTGTAATAATTCTTCGCCTCTGACCATCCCTTTGGCGCAACATTGTAGTTTTGGAGGCTGCTTAGGTCCAATTTTCTGACTGGTTTAGGTGGTTCTGACACTTGCAGAGCTGGTTCATAGGTGTAACTAGGTTCTGACTCGATCGGAGTGTAGCAAACAGGAGTTTCTTTGGATATATATACAGATGGGCTCGGTGGTTTGTAACTTTGAGAAGTGTTAATTTTTGTTCTAGGAAGGGTGTTTGAACCTGTAATATCAATTATGTAAGTATTACTCTTACTTTTAATTAGATTTTTTTTTAAATCAGATGTATATATATATATATATAATATACATTTGGATTTCCTGGATGTGTTACGTATTCTTTAAAATACTGTTAAAATGTAAATATCTTTGAGCAAACAATGAAGAAATGTTTAAAATCCAACAAAAGGAACAGACAAACAAAACTGTCACACGCTAATAAATACGACAGATTTCATAAGATAAAACACGTATACATGCTGTACAAGTAATTGATTTCACATAATGTTGAAACTATTAATATGGGGTAACCATCACAAGGACGAAAATCTACAATATTCACACCAAGATCCTTGCTTTCATCTTGGCTCTCGATTTTCTCTGCATGCTGAAAACCTTCATTCGACTTAGATGCTATTGGTGGAGAAGGAGAGATATATTTACAAAAAGAACTATTTTCAGAAGGTTCAATTAGCTGCATTCTAGTTTGATCTGGTGGGACGTACTGGGATTTAACTTCTACGTTTGCAACATGATACATTGAGGCCGACATTTCTCTAGATGTTTCTATCATATCTTGAGATTTTTGTAATATCTGATCACTCTGGTTAGTCTCAAGTTTTTGCATAGATTCTTTGAAAGAACCCAATGATTTTGATGAACTTAAGTTGTAATGATGGGGTGTAATCAGTTTTTCTACTACGTCAGGCAGGGGATCTCGCAATTGTTTATATTTTAAATGTGGTTTAGCTGATTCTTCGAAACTCTGAATAAGGGATTTGACTGGGATTTTTTTATATTCTTCTTGATCAGAATCACTGACATCAATACATTGGTTTAAAGATTGCATTTGTTCTTGGTACTGATTTTGAATAAATTCTTGGAAAGTACTAAAAGATTGAGGTTCTACAAGTACGTTTTTAGGAAATACAATTTCATCTCCAATTTTCTGGAAATCTATATGGATTTCCCTTTATTGAGCATAATTAATTTTTTCAATTTCCTCATTTTCGCTTGGATGAAGCATTTGAACTTCTGCTATTTCAGTTTTTTTAACTTCAGTAGCCAATTTTGAGTTTTTGCTTATTTCTTCCTGATGCTCAGTTTCGGTTCTTTCTACTTTTACTCGAGGATCCACGCCATTTGATCTTGTTACATTTTCAGAAGCTTGTTTCAGACGCTAGGCTTGAATTGAGTGTTGTCTACCGATTATTGCTTTTTGAAATTCGGAATTGATGTCAAGCTGTCCTAATACGGGCTTAGCTCCGATTTTAGTTTCTGGTGCTTTTCTAAATTTTCGTTGTTCTGGCTCATTTTTCGGAGGAGAAGATTTTCGTTGTTCAGCTTCATCAGTGTTATCGGTGCTAGATTTTTGTTCATTTACGGATGTTGATTCAACCGTAGTTATATTTTTATTTGATTCTAATTTTACTGTCTTCTCTTGTTGAAGAGCTGTATTTTCAATATTTGATTGTTGTTTCAAGCACAAATCAGAAATTACTTCTGATTTTTCATCCAATTTGGCATTTGTATTTGTATTGTTTTCTACTTCAGATTGTATTTCGGTAGCTACAGTTATTTCATCGTCAGCTTGAATTTGTACAGGACCTGAAAATTGTTCTATAGTTTTTTGATTCTTAGTTATTCTTTTCTCTCTAAACTCATTGAAACATCCTTTTTGTAACATAATTGTTTCTTCTTTATCTTTATTGGTCGCTAATGCCACTTTTTTCATATGTTCTTCATATTTCGGATCTTTAGGTTTCATTGGCTAAATGATCAACTTAGTTGAAGCCGTATTTTCTGCTAAAGGTGGTTGTTCTTCTGTTTTAGGTGGTGGTGGTTCGTATTTAGGTACATATATAGGAAATGGAGAACAAGATCTACTAGCGTTAAAATGGCCATGGCTCTCGAAAATTTCAGATTGGACCATTCTTGTATTTGAAATTGATGTATTAGAAAATGAAGTTTCTAGAACTTTAACGTTAGGATCTTGGAAAGCAAAATTAAACTCAGGTTGTGTATTAGTTGATCCAGATTTGTTTCCTGGTGGTATTGGAGAAATTGGTCTGTAAAAATTGTTAGAATCTTTTGATTTGTCCAAATAAGTTAAAATGTTTGGTATTTTGTAAGGAACGTTTTTATTGTCGTTTTCTGTATTTCCAGATTTACTATTTTGATTGATATTTGTTTCAATTTTAACCGTTTCTTGATAGTTTTGTAAGTAGTTAGAAATATCCATATTACTTTCTGATATAATATAATTATACTCTGGTTTTGGTTTTTGAATTTCAATTAGTTCAGGATTTGCTTTAACATCAGGTATTTCCGGAAATGGCGAAGGAGATTTATTTTCCCGTGAACTCTGATCAGTATTTACGGGAACATCTATCAACTCAGGATTCAGTGTAACATCTGGAATATCGGGAACAGGAGACGGTGACCTTTTTATTTCTTGTGTCACTACTTTTTTTTGAACTCTTGTAGAGGCCTCGCAATAACGGTGACTACCTATGTTTAATAAAATACACATGTTGATTAAATATTGACTTAACTATATAGGCAAATTAAAGTATAATGATATTGGGTACTTGATTTAAGTTTAAGTTAATACTTACCAAATTGTTTATGTGTGACCCATCCTTGGGGCAACGCAGGTTTATAAACATCAACATTGCTGACTCCTTTTTGATAACCATTAATTATTTTGTTAATACTACTGCTGTTGTAGTTTGGATTATGTGAAAACATTTTTTGGTCTTTATTTTTCGGTACGCTCCAGTTAGCTAGAGCGTCGTTCTTGAGTGCTGCTTCGTAGGAATTAACAGCAGGAGCTACGTAGTTCCCTTTTGTTGGCCAAGTTGGTTCCTCGACGAAAGCTGCGTCTACTGAGCCTGTTTCCAAAGCAGCGTCCCAAGGGGATTTTATTAGCTTCACTCTAGGTTTGTTGAATTTTTCCTGTTTAAATACGAAATTTCAAAGCTTCAAAAAATAAAGCTACTGTAGATGAAAGTTATGATCTGTACGGTATGTATCTATTATATAATATAATGAAAATGTATCTGTGATTTTGAATGCTTATAAAAGTCATAAGGGTGTCTAATCCTTCTGTAGTTTTATATGATGCACTTCTTCTTTATGTTAATTTGTTTGTATTGATATATTTATTTTTGTATTTACTTAGAATTTGAGCTATAAATTTTGTGATATTTTTTGTTATTAGGTGTATACCTGTTGAAAATAAACGTATTATTATTATTATTATTATTATTATTATTGTTAATGCTAATAGTGTTTATTTGCCAGGATTTCACAATAACAACAGCATACTGTATAATATTATAAGGATCTTCATTATAGTCCATTAATGACTTGAATGGATGAAAACGAATTGATAAAGCTTAAGTCTTAAGAGCAATGCCATATAGTCAAAACTGTGGTTTTCTCCCAGTAATGAGAAACTGTCCACCGGATAATACGAATGTTGCTACTATTAAAGCAAAAAAAAATGCATACTACATTAATAATAGTAGCTGTAATTTGGTACAGAAGCTAAATAATAACTTGAGTTTACCTGGATACCATCCAATTTCTGTTTATGTTGAAGTCTTTCTACTGTTTCAGGCAAGTAACTTGGGGGTGGTATATTACCATTTACAGGAAGTATGGTAGGTGTTAATGGTACTGGAGTAGGTGGTATTTCAGGTAGAAGTGGAGTCTGTCTAGTACCGTTGGTTTCTCCAACCACCCACTTTTCTGAACGTTTGCGCCTTTTTGCAAATAATTCGGCTCCTGTAAAATGATTAATATCTATGGAACCTGCTAGTTAGTTAATATACATTGTAATTTTGCTTCTTATTCTAAGGCATGGCAACATTAAATATAAATACTTAAACATTTATTATTGTAATTTCAAAAATATAGTTATAGTGGGATATACCTTTTCCTTTAGGCGAATTAAGTCCTTTCACAATTTCTTGGGCGATTTCAGGTGAAAGTGCCGATTCAACGTTGTAACCTTGTTTCCGTAGAGAATTTATGTCATGAACCTGACCAAGTGGGTTCATAACAAGTTTAAGAGGATCTTTAGGTTTGTCAGAGTCATTGCTAATCAATTCTTGTCCGTTAAATCCTCCATGACCTAAAACGTACACGATGGAAACACCATTAATTAATTCTAAACTAGATATCTAAAATATTGCACATCTCGTATATCATTTTACGCGTATTAAGAATTTGACGTATCTCAAATAACACAGGAGCAACCATTTCAATAATTATTAATAAGTGTTCAATAATTATTCAATAAAAATTATTAATTGACAAATTTCTGATAGATACCTACCTATTAACATTTTTTACTAAACTTTAAACATTGGAATAAACAAAGTTTATGTATTTTATGTGCAATTAGTATCTATTAAATATCTTCTTTTTGAATCTAATATTCCATTATTAATCTATTTAGTTTCTTTTGTAAACATGTAAAATTTTTATTGATTGTATTTTACATGTTGGAGTAATAAATTGTCAATCCTACGTGAAATATTTGATTTGAAATGTCATAATTTTCTTGGTACACCTAATTTACATTTTTATTTAAGTGATAATATGATGTATTGAAGTTTCTCAACATATCTATTAGTTCTTTTGTTCCAGAATACAATATTTTAAGTAAAAATGAATATTTTGTATGACTAGGATTTAAAGTGTCGGTACCTTGAAAATGAAACAGCTACGTCGCATTATCTGATAAAAAAGCGTCTTTTGATCCTTATAAATTAAAAGGCAATATCTGAAGTTATGTTTATATCAAAGCAATATACAGAGATTCCCAGAATATTAAGGTAAGGGTCTCCTAGTTTGAATCAAAATAAGCAGGCGAAGAGCATTATGAACAATTTAAAGGAATGGAAAAATACAAAGTGTTTTTATTAATAAAAAAAAAGAATAAGTTCAAAGAAATAAAAAAGTAACAGAGTAAATCCATAGATAAGTAATAACTATTTTCAAATGCTAATAATTTAGACACATGAAGGTAAATAAGAAAAACTAATAAGGTTATCGAAATACAAGTAACCAAGACAATATTGAAACCAATAATACTAGATGAAAAATTACTATAAATAAATTAAGAGTAAAAAAATATTGGAAAAAGAAGAAGATTTAGTTCAAATGATACAGATACAAAAAGGATATAGTTCTCGGTTACAGTACATATATGGAGAGAGGGGATAAATGCTATGATCCAAGGAACTAGGAACAAAGAAGAAGAGGCTGGCCAGCTTAACACGTATAGAGAAGTAAGTTTTATTAAATATAAGAAGAAGGAATAGATACAAAAAAATATGAAGAAGAATAAACGAGAAAATAAGAATATGTGAATATTGGAATTGGATCAATTCCAGAATAAATGGGTATAGAGAACTTAATAGAGGTGACGGCTATTTGAGTAAAATATGATTAAATATATTACAAGGAAAGAGAACGGGCTTGGACCCACTGCTTAGGAAAATAATAGTAATTAACAAAGGAATCTTTGCAGAAATACAACTATTATTTATGAATATTAATTATCCCTAGTATAAGTTTTGTCAGCGGAGAGACCATTTGTTTCAATTATTTTTCCAACTGTTTGATGGCTAAACTATACGTGTTTTATTAAAGACTATTTCAGAAATATCCAAATAGTTTTAACAATGAAATATTTGTTATGCTTCTAAGAGTATTTGACATTTAAAACAGATTCATAAAACAACACAAATATTTTTGAAGAGTTATATTTCAAGGTGTTCAACTGAGGGAAAATGTCTGATAAACTTTTCAAAAGGACAAAGCACTATAAACAAAGTTAAACAAAAATAACCTACAGACTGAACTAACCTCTAAAAACGAAAAACTAAAGTTATTTAAGGACCGAGCTTCTTTTTCAATTAAATGTATAATTCAAATTGAAATCTACAGCTGTCCGCACTAACATCTAGACATTATCTGAAGATAATTTTAGTGCTATTAATTTTATCGTTGCACAATCCAGAATGTGTGGGCATAGGGCCAAATTTGTTTCTTTTTTTACTTCCGTAGCAGAGACAGCATGTGCACTAAATGTTACTGACACATCCAATTTTTTATAAGTTTGATCGACTTGAAGAGTTTGTATAGTGTACATGAATTCATAAATTTTGTCCAGAATTGTGAACCTTTTTTTACTAAAATCTTGAGTTAAAATAAATAATTTTATTCGCCAACAGTAATGTCCAATATTTCATTTGCCAGATTATTTTATTGACACAAGCAGTAGCTCACACCTGGATATTTTTTATACTAACAAGCTTTCTGAGAATTTCAGTAACAGGAGATCTATTTTTTTTGAAGGTCCGATTGGTAGCTAAATTAGAACCACGGCGAAAATCAAAAATGATTTATTTGCAACATTTAGCTACATATTCCAGATACTTCTCTACATTGTCACCTCTTTGACTTAGATATTTGTCATAGCGTGGTACCAACTTTCTTATACCCTTGTACCAACGTGAATTACCCATAGATTTTCATCCATAACTCGGCGCATCCACCATTCCAAAAAACATTTTATTATGTTAATGCAATCAAAAAGTGATTCGTATTTTAAAAAATCTCTACGATACTTTTTTTACCGTTTTATTGAAGTAAGACAATTGAGCCTGTTACAATTTTTTTTTAACAATCTTTTATTTAGTAATGTTCTCATGAATTTCGAAGATGGAGCAAGACACTTTTTATGACATTTTTTAAACACACACTTGTATGTGCATATACGTGAATGTGAGTAATTGTTTATGGAAATCAACAATTGAGCTGGTTTCAAAAATGTTATTACAGATTCTTATTTAATGATGTTCTTAGATGCTTTTTACAAATTTTTATAAATTTTGAAGATGTAGCAAGACACGTTTTATGACATTTTCTAAACGGTTACTTGTATGTGCATATACGTGAATGTGAAAGTAATTGTTCATGGAAATCAACAATTGAACCGGTAACAAAAATGTTATTACAGATTCTTATTTAATGATGATCTTAGATGTTTCTTACAAAATTTCATGAATTTCGAAGATGGAGCAAGATACTTTTTATGACATTTTTTAAACCCACACTTGTACATGCATATACGTGAATGTGAAAGTAATTGTTTATGCAAATCAACAATTGAGCTGGTTTTAAAAATGTTATTACAGATTCTTATTTAATGATGTTTTTAGATGCTTCTCACACATTTTTATAAATTTTGAAGATGTAGCAAGACACGTTTTATACATTTTCTAAACGGTTACTTGTAAGTGCATATACGTGAATGTGAAAGTAATTGTTCATGGAAATAAACAATTGAGCCGGTAACAAAAATGTTATTACAGATTCTTATTTAGTGATGATCTTAGATGCTTCTTAAAATTTTTTATGAATTTCGAAGATGTAGCAAAACACTTTGAATGACATTTTTTAAACACGTACTTTGATATGCATGTACGTGAATGTGAAAGTAATTATTTATGGAGATCAACAATAAATTTTATAATGTTGTCATGTGCTTCTCACAAAATTTCATGAATTTTGTCATTTTTTAAACAACGTATACCTATACATACATTTAAGTCGAAGTCAATGTTTTTTCAATTAAAATTTATTAATCTTTATTTGAAATACGCAACTTTTGTTTTAAATGTAAAAAATGAGAAAGCTGTGTATTTCTGATTTTTTTTTAATATAAGCTGGTTCTCAGTACGTCAGACTGACGTAGTCACGTCACCGACGTCAAGGTGTTGCAACTCGTTGGGGGGGTGGGGAATGGAAAGGAGTTTTGTTTGGTACCTACTTATTTGGTTTTATAATTTACAACACATATTTACGAATAATCTGATTTTTTAACTTAATTAACCTTAGAAAGTTGCTTTTGACATTTCTCACAAATATATGTAGCTGTATACACTGGTGCACAAGTAAAGCATGTAGTTTTAGAACAAATAGAACAAAACAAGTCAGAAGTTAAGCAAGCACAATACAAACATAATTGGGAAATATCTTCGGAATGATTGATAATGAAGTTTTGCCAAAGTTTTCTATACAGTAAAGCATTAATATCACTGCCAATTATTCAAAGTAAATAATAAACACACCACAATTAAAAATGTCATTTTGTAGTGATTATTTAATATTATTATCAGAGAGTCTTATGGTAGATTTACCTTGATTATGTTTTTCCAGGAAATCAGACAATTCTCTTAAATATTAAATATGATGCACCTCTGGAAGAATTTTAAGTCCAAATATAATATTTTAGATACAGACAAATCTGAATATAACAGCGTCCAGTGGTTGAACTTTAAAATTTTAGATGAATTTATTAATGATCAAAAAGTACAAGTGTTATTTCTTATAAATATATTGTTACTGTCATTTTGTTTAATATCCAGCATCGTATTAGATTTTTTTGGGCTCAATCCACTTGAATTATTTACACAGGTTCAGTAATATTTTTATTCGTATTGATAATTACGACACACATTCCACATTTACACAACACCAGGGCATGCATCGTATTAGATATTTTTTAAATTTATTAATAGAGATCGTAAGTACTTTCCCATTGACATTCATATACAAGTACGTGTTTACAAAATGTCATAAAAAGTGTCTTGTTAAATCTTCAAAATTCATGAAATTTTGTGAGAAGCGTCTAAGAACATAACTAAATCAGAATCAGAATCAGAAAATTATAACCGGCTCAACTGTTGATTTCCACAAACAATTTATTTCACATTGACGTTTGTGCATATACAAGTGCGTGTTTAGAAAATGTCATGAAATGTGTTTTACTACATTTTCAAAATTCATGAAATTTTGTGAGAAACATTCGAGAACATCACAAAATGAGAATCTGTTATAAAATTTTTGCAACGAGTTCAATTGTTGATTTCTATAAACAATTACTTTCACATTGACATATATACGTATACAAAAACGTGTATAGAAAATGATATAAAAGCTTCAACAATACGGTAAAAAAAGCATTATAGAGATTGTTTAAAATGTCACTTTTTGATTGCATAAACACAGGAAAAAAATGTTTTTGAAATGGTGGATGCGAGTTATGGATGAAAATCTAAGGGTAACTTCACGTCTGGTAGTGAATAACGACCGTGAAGTACGACTACTCTACGAACAGCTCACGCCATGCCACGATTAATATTTGACATATTGAATATTTCTCGCCTACAATTAGTCGTGAGAGAGTGAGTTCGTCTTAAGACGCGGAGAAATAAAGTGGTTTTTGATTTTGTTTTGCTTTCAAGAAAATACGAATACGAGTGTTTCCAATTCATCCATTTTAAAAATGAACGATCGAAACACACTTCGATTTGTTGAATTATATGGAAGTGAGCCTGTGCTGTGTAACTCGACACTGACACAAAATATAAAAAAAAAGACGCACGTAAAGCAGCTGCGGAAAGAATTGCTGCTTTTGAAGCTGTCTCCGACAGCTAAATAACGAAAAGTTATTTCAAATTTCCTTTTAGCTGGCATAGCTTCTCTAAAACGTGTATCAGATTTTTGTATCCGATGGGAAATTCGTTCTTAAAGATAATTAAAATGATCCTCAGACCTCCTTAACAAATTTTTAAAATCTTCCGGATATGTCAAAAACAGATCGTTTAGATTAATGCTGAAACTCCAGTAACATTTCTAGTTAAAATTCATTGCTTGGTCCACCATCTTCTCTTCTTTCTTGGTTTATGTTTTTCATATCCAAAATATGATTTCTCACAATTTCAGCAGGAAGTCAGCCGCCTGGTTTCTCTGCACTGCAGTTCATTATCTGTGCCAAAATGGCGTTTTAGCCAGTGTTTCATATGAGAAAACTGCAAACGAATCACTCCACACAGAAATTGTAAATAAGATCATCAGATCATCGGTCAACACTAGCTTTACAGATGATAGTGCCTTTTAACTATTAAACGAAAAAAATCATAGAAAATCTTACCTACCATCATGGACACCGTTACCTCTTCTTCTGATATTAAAATCTGAATATCGCATCAATAAAAAAAATGATAGCTGTAATAATGCTGTACCTACCTTATAAATTCTAGAACTAATTGAGCAAAAAAGCATATGACTCAGTGTACGAATTCATATACAGTGAGATACCTAGTTAAAATAATAACAATATTAAATCACTCTAAGTGTAACGGAGCTCGAGCTTACACTAAGTGAACTATCCAGGGCAAACACATTAGTTTAATTAAAAATTAACAATAAGAATCATAAAACAAATATACAAGAAAGAAAAAGTAAAAGATATACGAGTATAACGAAGATTTTATTATTTATTATTCACTGCTCTAAAAGAAATCTGGCAATATCAATCTCTTTAATTGTAACATAAAGGATGCTGTCTGTAGACATCGAATATTTGCAGGAAGTCTTGTTATATAAGAGACTTCAATTACTTGTATGGCTTCTCTATCCCATTGTTGTTCTCATCGGTACTGCTCTCAAGTCAATTTTGTTACGCAGGTCATAATTATGAAATTCACTATTTGTAATAAAGTGCATATTTGAATTGGTTTTGTTGAATAGAAATCTGTTTATATGGGTGCAACCTTGGTATACATAAATTGAATCAATATCCATGACCTTGTTTGGCAGATGTAAATTTGATGTTGGGTATAGCCGTGGCAAATGGATTGAAGATTTTCTTGACTACCTTGTTTTTGGAATCTCCAAATAAGCGTCAAGTATGCCTATTAGGATGACAGTGAATAAGATAGTTATAAATCATTTTGTTGTATTTTACAGATAGGTTAGATGTCCTTCTAACAATGCCAATAACTGGTGCTATCTTTTTACAAAGATTGTTGATGTGTTGTTTTCTTTTATCCAGAGTACTGGTAATCATACCGGCAACAGTATTCGATTTATTGGACCTTAGTCGGAATCCATATAGACCACAAGAAGACCAGAAATTATTTTGATCCAGGAACTCACACAGTCTTACATTCAAATAAGTTTATATTAGCTTAGATATCACTGATAGTGAAGATATGGGTTCGTAATTAGTGGACACGGAACAATTGCCATCTTTAAATATTGCCATAACTTTTGCTACTGTAAGTGCATTCGGTACAAAGCCAGATGTAACAGTTAAATCAACGAGAATACTTAGAATTTGAGAGATGTTATTATTAAACGTCTTCAATATTTTAGCCGCGAGATTATCTCTTCCAGGGCTTTTATCTTTCTTCGGTACTAAGATTAAGATTCATTTCTTGAGCCCTAGTTGGTTGTTTATAAATATTATTCAGTTTATATGACCAGGATGGTGCACTCCCATTTGATTCACATAACTGGGCTAGGTTCAGACTATACCGGTTAAGTAACTATTTATTTCTTCCATCATTGACTTTGTATCATTACTTAACTGTCACTGAGGAAATTTTAGAGACATTTTCCTTTTTTGCGTTACCAATAATAGTATTTAGCGTTTTCCACATTTTTTTGATCACTTCTAGCGCTAGATAATTATTCTTTGTAATACTTTTTTTCTTTAATTAATGCCCGAGTTTAAGAAGTTTAAGCACTACAAACTCTTTAATTACTCACATCCGGGAAATTGTTTACATTTTTTGAAATTATAATCCCAAATAATTATTAGATTGCGTATCTGTATATTAAACCAGGGAGCAGTATTATTTCTAAATCGGTTCTGCCTGGTTGTTTGTTGTACGAAACTGTTAAAAGACCTTAGGATTTAGAAGCTGCAAAATTGATATTTGTGATCACTAATATGAGAGTCAAATCAGTTGTTTCGTTTGTATTACAAATTGCCTAGTCTATCAATGTTCTTGAGGTTGTGGTGATTCTTGTGGTTAATGTTTATAAATCTATTAGATAAGATTTTATTCGTTTTTGCATATTATTCATCAAGAAGTCTATATTGATATCACCAAAGATCCAACGTTTTTTCTATTTTCATTTCAAGTTCTTATCTAATTTTGTAAAAAATATATTGATATCGTAGTCTAGAGGGTGGTAGATTATATATATCTATGGGTACCACCAATTACATAATTCATCCTTTCTATATGGATAAACGCCATATCCTTCAACTTATTATTTTGTATGGATAATCATTTTTTTTAATTCCAACAACATCATATTATTTATCCCTACTAGAATATACCAAATTTAAATTTAATTTCCGATTCCTATAAGTATGGTAAATATATAGTAAAGTAATTCATAACCTCAAACTCAAACAAAATAAAATTAATAGACGAAAATAAAATATAAATAATTTTCGATTAATAATAATTAAGAGTGTACTGTACCAATTCTGACACGAGAATATCTAGATCCTTGTTAATAAAAATCGAAATATCAATCGGAGTTCACTATAACACTAACAGCAATATATACTGATTTTGAAAAAGTCAAAAAAAAAATAAGTACTTTATAATGATTTAAATGAACATTTTGCAAACAAAAAATATTTTCCTTCCACTTTCGTTTGACAACAGAGTACTGACTCAGAAAACTAGCGTATGTGTTGGCCGTACCCTTACTTCGTCTAATTAGATGCGCTTCTTAAAGGGTTATACATCTCATGATAAAAAAGTTTCAAGTAAAGAACGCTCTTAATTGCTCGTATTCATGATAAAGGTAAAGGACGTTAATGTAAAAAGAGACTAAAAAGAAACTAAAATAAAAGGGACAAGTAAGGAGAGAGTTCAAAGCAGGAATCTATTCCTGACAAAAAAATCTCAAGAAAAAAAGCAAAATAAATAAACTTAAATAATAAATTCAATTAAAAAAATAAACAAACTAAACCTTAAAACATGAAACAGAAATGATGTAAAAAGTGTAAAAAACATAAGATCTGAGAGAATCCTTTCTATCTTTTTTAATTTCTGAAATATATCAGAAAACTTAAGCTTACTTATAACTATGTTTTATATATACATATACTAATAACAAAATTTCTTTAATAACAGACGAATGCAGATGAATTATTTTATTGGTATTTCTTTAGAAAATATTCTTATTACCTTCTCCTTCGTGTACCCATTTTACAGATCGTTTCATCCTCTTCACGTACATCGACTGGCCTTTGCTACTTTTATTACTAATATCTGACAAAGAACTCGATATCCTGTGTGCTAACTTGATCTGATCCTCCACCGTTGGATGGAAACCTTTCTCGTAAAATGCCGAAGATGCAAACACCTTGCCTGAAATAAAAGATCAGCATACTTTAAAATATTGTAATACAGTGAATAGGTAGATTACGAGATTACTAATATGTGGATAATTATGGGTTAATACTAGTATTACATTACAGCCAGATTTTATTAAAAGAAAGAAACCAACCCAGTTCTAAGAAGTAAATCTCAAGAAAAGTAGAATATCATTTTTCATTAACTTATTAAAGTTTTATTTTATTTATATTTAATTCTAATTGACTGCGATGTTATGAAATTTTCAGTTCATGAAAAGGAGACAACTACTTAAAGTGCGATGAAGAGGTCACAAATTTAAATTCATCATATATCATAACTATTTAAAACGGTAACCCTAAAATATACCGAAACCCTGGATCGATTTGAATATATTTTAAAACGCTTTGGAAGACTGGAAATGCAGATAAGTATAATTTATCTTTTCATATTTAAAATATTTTTGCCGCGTATTGGTTATTAGAATTTTTAGTGAAATAACAAAGGTAATATAATACAGGAGACCTTGATAAATAGGAGACTATTTTTATTGCATTTAAATTTTGATATCGGTCTGATAATTTTGATGTTATTAATTTAATTAAAGCCCGACTTATATTTGGATTAAGTGCTTTGGTGGAGTTGTATCTATAATTATGAAAGAGATTAAAATATTTCAGATTTGACTGGGACATATAAATGTCCTAGTAAAAGCCAATTTGATACATTTTTCTAAAGGTATTAAGCAATCGGAGGGCATGAGTTTCAATACACCAACTAAACGTAAAAAAATTAAGATATACATACAGGGTGCAGCATTAGTGCGTCGAAGTACGATATATCCGTTATTAAAAGATATATCAAAAAAGTTATTTACAAAAATTATAGGCAACTTCAAACTTCATATTAGAAAATTTTCGTATTTACAGGATATTACATATTACCAGGGTGAACTTTTTTCTAAATGGGACACACTGTATATTATTTCAAATTTAGATTAAGCTCATCTCTCCCATACATTCAATATAGGGTTTCATTACGTTATACAGGGTATTTCAAAGGTTATGGTCAATTGTATACGAAAATCATTCTCATTTCAACGTTACAAAATAGAAGTGGTGACAATATTGAGTGAAAAATGCAAGAAATTGTTGGTTGTGAATAATTTCGAGTTCTGTACCGCAAATACATTAAAAAACGGAACAGTGCATTGTAGGTGTGTGAATAAAAAATTACAATCCTCGTCTAGACATCGATATAAAACTACTGTGGTATTTTAGATTCAGATTTGAATCGCAATTATCAAGAAGATGCGAATCTTCATAGATAAGTTATGAACAACAATGTAAAGAGAAAAGCTTTATAAAGATTATAAGAAAAACCTGCGAAATGATTGCGTCTAGAACTTCGAATCACGTACAGTCTTATCATTCATGACACGGAGCTCGTTAGACGTTGGCTTCACAAAATTCGGGAAGAAGTTTTTTCCTAACAAATCTGGCGCTATTAACAGATAAAGAAGAATAGTTTGAAGTGCTAAATGATGCGACTCAAAGATTGTAATTTTCGCTACTCATACCAAACTCTACTTTTTATGTTCTACAGTTCATAGTTTTAAAAGCAGGCAGTATGTGCCCGCAGTTTTTTGTTTACTGCCTGATAAATAAACAATACACTAACCAAATTTGTTTTGATGTATTGAGTCATTTATGTGTCGAAAACGGTTAAAAATTTTACTTAAAAAAGTAATAGCTGCAATTCATGGTACTGTAATTAATACATGGGAAGAAGCAACCATAACACAATGCCGATTATATCTTTGACAGTAAAATTCAAGCATTAGAACAGTCACTAGACAATAAAAATCGAACGGGATTGGAACAAGTATTGAAATATGCTCTTAGCCTTCAATATCTTGATTGTAATGAAGTGGGTCATGCATTTACTTTTGATTTGATTCCAATTATGCACAGTAATTCTAAATTTCAAGAATTTTGCGACTATTTAATTGGATAATTAATATCAGTGAGATTGAAAAATGTCATTCATAATCTGGACAAGTTTATCTGCCTCACTGTACACAACGAGCAATACAACTCGTGTATTATCTGCTTTCAACGCATCAGTGGGAAGCAACTTATAATGAACCTAACCAATTACTTTAAATTATTTAATCTCTCAAAAAATAAGATTATTACACTCCTGGACAAAGAAATCCGGACACTTGCATTTTGTATATTTTTTTTTAATTTTGTTGGTGTTTAGTGGTTTTAATGAGGAGGAAGTAAACAATAATAAAAAACATTTATTCATAACAATAAAAATGTTTCTTTTAATGTTTTTAAATGATTGCGTCACCTTTGAAACAAAATTTTGACGTTTGACAAATAATGATACTTTATCTTGTTTACTAGCAACAGATTTTTTGCATATTTTTTTGCATTTACGATAAGTTTCACGTTTATTCTGATAAATTCAGATCACTTTTCATTAGTGTTTTTAAATTGTGTTAGTATGACTCCCGAAAATAATGCAAAAGTTGTGGCATTACATGAAGATGGTCGCAGTATACGGTATATTGCAAATCATTTGAATATTGTCAAAAGTACCGTCCATGATGCTCTTACGAAGTATCGTCAGACTGGAGAATACACTAGAAGACCAGGATCAGGCAGAAAAAGGTCCATAAATCAGCGTGATGGACGTTTTTTAAAGATTTCCGCATTACGGAACCGCTCTTTAACGTCAAATGTTCTCGCTAGTCGTTTGTTAGAAGTTCGAGGAACTCATATTTCTGCACGAACTGTAAGAAGAGTCCTGCATAAAAGTGGTTTACGTTCTCATAAGCCAGTAGCATGCCCTAAATTAACAGCAGCTCATCGAGCTAACAGAATGAGATTCACGAATGATCACAGAGACTGGACTCTTCAGCAATGGAGTGTTGTAATGTTTTCTGACGAGTCCCGTTTTTGCTTACGATCTCCAGACGGACGCGAACGTGTATGGAGGAGACCCGGAGAACGATTTGCACCTTGCTGTATTTCACCCAGAACGCCGTTTGGTGGCGGATGTGTTATGGTATGGGCGGGTATATCTTTCAACGGACGCACCGAATTAATTTTCATCGAACATGGAACTCTAACAGCAGACAGATACATACGACAGTGTCTGGAGGACCATGTTGTCCCCTACGCCCCTTTTGTTGGGGATAATTTCATATTTATGCAGGATAATGCGCGTCCACATACTGCGCGAATCGTCATGGACTACCTAAATACTGTCGGAATTCCCGTTTTAGAGTGGCCCGCTTGTAGTCCTGACATGAATCCAATAGAACATTTATGGGACATTTTAGGGCAAAAGATTAAAAAGAGGCAACCATTGCCAGAAACGATCCAAGAGCTGCGAATAGCGTTGAATGAAGAATGGGAACAGATACCGCAAGAACAGATTCAGCAACTTATTGCAAGCATGCCTAGGCGTATTGAAACCCTCCTCAGGTGTAGGGGGGGCAATACCCGATACTAAACCTAAAGAACAGCCAACTGTGGGCAATTAAAATTTTGTTTTTCTTTTGTTTCATTTTTCGAACAATGTTAATTTTTTTTGCGTTACTTATTACTTTCTTTTGGGTTACTTATTTTTCCTATTATTACTTTTTTAGTGTTTTAAATAAACGATTTCTATTATTAATGTTTACTTCCTCCCCATTTAAACCACTTAACACCTACAAAATTAAAAAAAAAAGCAAAATACAAGTGTCCGGATTTTTTTGTCCAGGAGTGTATTATATAAAAATGTCTATTATTACCTTCATATTTATATTTATAACTATAATTTTACATTAACTTGACATTAGGAAGGTTATCATGCGTCTAAAAAGGAAAATTATTTTTAAACCATTGGATAATTGGAAATACGTATGTAACAAATGTCTTTGTATATACAAGGTGAGGCATTAGTGTGGCAAAGCTCGATTAGTCCGCTATTATTGAAGTTACATTAAAAATCAGATGGGATTTCAAATTTTTGATCACTCTGTATCCAATGTTTTTTAATACCATAGTATAGAACTTGAAAAGTTAGGATAGGAACATGTTAGCCGTTTTTATTGATTTTCAACGTTTCGGCTGCTACTTACATATACATTCAAAAAAATATGATTTTCAGGTGGCTGTAGATCCTTTATTAAACATAATAAAGTGTGATACATCGTTCAAATTAGCTCGGCAAGAGATTTATAAAATTGTAAAAATATACGAGGTATTCCATTTAAAAAAATGAAATTTTTGTCTGCGACTGCGTTCCTGAACACACTCTATATTTAGGACTAATTTTAAAATATTAATCTCAAGACTGTCTATACTTTTTGTAAAAACTCTTTTTTCGTAACTTCAATAATAACGGATATATCGTACTTCGACGCACTAATACCGCACCCTGTATATAAGTATATATGTAGACAAATTTAATTTCAGATTTCATTAGATAATTGTTCTGTTACATTACGTTAAGTTACATCAAATTTTTAAATTCTAATTGTCTCAGCTATTAAAAAATTTACAGTAAAATGCATACCAATGAGAGAAGACCCTAACTACATGATAAATGCTTCAAACAAGACGTACTTTTAAATTCATGTAATTTATTAAAAATAAATAGTCAGATATTTCAACTCATTAATGTTCTGTTTGTAATGCATCACTAAAAATACGACTAAAAGAAAAGAGGAATTAAAGAAATATCATAAAAAAATAGAAGCCATTTTTGGAAGAAAAGAAACCAAGCTTAACATGAAACCCATTTGAGAGTTAAAAGAGAAATGGAAATGTAAGTGAGTTTCATAGTAAATGGATACAACTCATAATGAAGTTATTTTTATTATTATAATACTATGAATACATACGGCTTTTAGTGGGTTTTATCTGTTCTCCATCAGCAGGTGTGAAGATCTTTTCCAGGTTAATGGGCTTTGAAGGAGGCATATTTTCATCCTACAAAAATAATATAATTTATTGGCAAAATATAGTTAATTATAACTAAATTTCTTTAGTGTTCTTTGAAATTTAAATAACTAACATATTTAGCGCAACTAGTTAATTTTTTGGTTGTGTTATTATTTAAGCATAACCATTTACGTAAATAAGAAATCATGTTAATTACACGTATGGCTAGCACTAATTGTCTTATTGTATTTCTGCCATGTTAAATCTTAAGGTATTCTAATAATGAATAACTAATTTATATTTAGTAATGCTGAAGTAAGTAACCGTACAAGAATTTTTTGTTATACCTACCACTCCAACCTTAAACACTCTTTTAGTCAAATGCTGGAGGAACTGACTTGTGGAAGGATCTTTCATGTCAGAGGGTTTAAATCCTCTGGATCCCTCCAAAACTTCATTAATACTCGAGCTCTTTCTGATTTCAAAGGATTTGGGTGGCCATGATCCAGAAGGGGTTGTGGGGAGCGACGACGGAACATATTTCGCACTCGAACTCTTATTGAGGCTATACGATTCTTTCGAGTAGGAATAGGATGAGGTTGTGTTGTCGCTTTTTGAATCGTTTATTTTGGAAATTATCCTCATTTTTTATTATCGATTCGTTTCTATAAGTATTTTATGTTGTTGACAAAGTAGCTTAGACCTTTGAGAAATGTCACTTTAACACAAGAAAATATTGTTATAATAATAATTCAATAACAATTGCTAAAGCTTATGAATACTCATTTTTTTTATTTATGTGATAGTGAAATTTGTCATAATATTCTGCCACATAGAAAATATATGTTGTACCCAGACAACCGTGTTTTTGTCAACATTTATTACAAAAATATATTATCTAATAATATTAGTGTGGCCTAGAATTTCATAATTTTTCAGCAAGGAAGTCCAATCTTATCAAATTCAGATAAACTCCCTGCATAGTTTAGTTAATTATTTATTTACTTGAGAATAAGCCTATTTGGACAATACATTAAGAAGTTAGAACCAATTTATAGGAAGATGTTTTCGCTACTAATAGACTACTGAGGATGTATCGAGTTCTTATATGATCTAAAATTATTTATACAGGGTGTCCTACGACGATTAAGACAAGTAATATATCAGAATTGGGCAGTAGTAGAGAATTATAATTTTGGGGGTGTAAATTAGAGCAAATGTTGCATCTTTTCTTGTTATTGTGTTACCCAATGAGGTATTTGTTTTTGGTCACGTGACGTCGCATTTAAAATTATTAATGGGACAACCTGTATATTTGTGCCTTTCTGTATTCCTCCCGATAAAACAATTCCAACAAACTAGCACACTTGGGGTCTAAAGTGATTAATTCCAAGGTCGCCAGACCTGACACCGTTAGATTTCTTCCTTTGGGGATATCTTAAAGGTATCGTATATGAAACTCCGTCTAGCGACTTAGACGATTTGAAAAGAAAAATACGCGATGCTTGTAGAACTGTGACACCGGAAATGATTAGGGCAGCATGTAACCGAAATCTATTATCAAGATTTGAGAAATGCATTTACGTTTAAGTACCTGTAGCTCTTGAATTAATCACTTTAGACCCCAAGTGTGCTAGTTTGTTGGAATTGTTTTATCGGGAGGAATACAGAAAGGCACAAATATACAGGTTGTCCCATTAATAATTTTGAATGCGACGTCACGTGACCAAAAACAAATACCTCATTGGGTAACACAATAACAAGAAAAGATGCAACATTTGCTCTAATTTACACCCCCAAAATTATAATTCTCTACTACTGCCCAATTCTGATATATTACTTGTCTTAATCGTCGTGGGACACCCTGTATAGAAGAGTTACCTAAATCTCTGTTAATAAATTTGTATTGAAATCCTTTAATTTTGCATTCGAAATAACAACTTTAGTAATGGAACTTTCTTAGACATCACAGAAATTTTCTACAAAGAGGCAAGAAAGACTAATATCGAAAATTAAGTTATGGTATCTCATCCAATATGTAGAATGCTAGAATATTACTTTGTTGACAGATTCTTTCAAGTCAAGATAGTGAAACTCGTCAAACTATTTCCAATATAGTCCGAAACACCTCAAGAAAGCATATATAACATATCAACAAACAACAACACCAATATTGCCACGTATACCGATGATACTGTTCTAATGGTTTCCAATTCTGACTATACACTAGTTTGGAAGAATTTACAGTACCATTTGTATAAATTAGAAGAATGGCTAAAATTATAGCGAGTCTAGGTAAGTGCTACCAAATCTAAACCCATATCATTTACTTTAAGAAGAGGTGACATCCCAAATGTATTTATAAATAATACCCCTATTTCGATCGATGGGGTGTCAAATACTTTGGAATTAATTTTAATAGTCCTGGGGAAAGCATATATGGGCTAGTGATTACAGTTGGAGCTAACTTACCGGAAAATTATTGGTTTATGAATAGGAATGCACACCTTAGTATAGATAATAAAGAAAAGTATAATTAAAATGAGTGGCGCACATCCAAATTCATTTGCATCTAACCAACTCTGCACAAAGAAAAATATAGAAAGTTTAGACCTCCTGAACCCGTCAGAAATAAGAGCTTAAGAGAGCGAACAGAACCGCATAACTAAATAATTCTATCCCGTCCAAATAGTAACACTCTACAGGTACACGCTGATGAACTTTGTTCAATCTGTTACATTACTTTTTCGTTTAAAAGTATTGCTTATTATTTCTTTAATGTTAACAGATTACAATAAATATAGGTTGGTAAAAAAAATAGTGAATCTTAAGAATAAACTAGCACCTCATTGTAAGAGAGTCAACTTCAAGAGAAAACTAACTTGCCTGTGAAAGATCAGTAAAAGGTTTGTAGCTTTTACGGCTTCAAGTTTAGATACGTATAAATATAAGAAAACGGTGTTTTTAAACATTGTAACGATTAAAATGCTTTCTGAATGTAAGAGAAAGCAAAAGTTGTACTATATACTAAAAAAAGTCATATGTTAGCATACCACAAAAATGTACATCAACAAACTTAAATTTTTATTTCGGTTATGAGGATTTTTTAGTGAAATAATCTTGGGTAATACTCATTCATAGATATTTTTATTGTATATACATTTTGATACTAGAATGATAATTTCATGATACTACTATTATTATTATTATTATTATTATTATTTCAGTTTCAGTTACAGTTTTAGTAAACAAAATACAATAACAAAAGTCACGTAGGTAGCTCGTCTCGTGCAAATTCTATTAATTCTAATGATCTAATTTGTACTGAAAATTGCAGCCAAACTATTTAAAAATCAACTAAGTAAACCTTACATATAAAAATAAACTCAATTTTTTAACTTATCGAATCACTGAAAACATGTAACAAATGTAGTTGGTTAAAAATAATTTGAGATATCTTATTCAAATAAACATTGGATCTAAAACATATGCAACAGTTTATTTGTTACTTCACAAATAAATTGTTTTTAGAACATCACAAGGCCGGCCGTAACGAAAAAGTTTTTTCTGTTTTTTATATCACAAATACGATTATTTTTAATACAGTTTTAAAAGTAAAATAAAAAACTAGCGAGATTTATGAAAGGGTGAATTCCGTTTTATGTAAACAATTTTATGAAATGTAAACCTCAGGCTAAAAATTAAACAAAGGCTGTATACAATTTTTTTTGAAAATTTTAAATATTTTAAAAACAATAGATTGGAGACAACTTTTTGAATAATAAACCATTTTTAATTACTAATTTATTATTTTTCATTTTTTGGAAGAGGTCACTAAATTTTCTAAATTAAATTTATATAATTACAATGAATAGAAAGCATTATATCTATGAAAAAAATATTAACTGGAAGTACATATGTATAATACGTAGGAAAAACAAACAATCAAGAAACTTTAGATTAAATTCTTTAACCTATATATAGGGTGTCATTGAAATGGTCTAAAAAAATTCGGGGCCTAATAATACTCTTAAACGGGTAATAAATGAGTTGTTAAATGCATATTAAAGAAAAGCCTAGTTTTTAAAAAAGTAACACACATTGTAAAAAACAACGACAAAAAACCTATGCATAACCTTCCTTAGCAAAACTACCCTTTCCAATTAAACAAATAATTTTTTGATATCACTATTTAATTTAGGAACAAATTTTATATTAGCCTGGATTTTTTTATATTGTTTTTTAGGCTTACAATTTGAAAAACAATTTTTGAATGTACTCTATTATCGCCCCTAACTCCCTTAATATGCATTTAACAACCCATATTTATAAGAATCAATTTTGGGAGTATTATCACCATTCGAATTTTTTTCAATTTCAATGAGACCCTGTATTTATAACGAACTGCATAATAATTTAATAATTAGTTGTTTTTCAAATTTTATTTTTCAAAGAAATAGAATACTTTAAATAAAATATCTTCTACTTTTCAGAATCCTTTTGCATTTTGTAGAATTAAATTTAGTGTTTCTAGTTTTAGCAGTTTTCTCATTATTTTCTCTTTCCACTTCCATTTTCTACAATCTCTGTCCGTATTTTTCTGTATCTACCTCTTTTCCTATTTATAATCTCTCCTTTCTGTAGTCAGTTTGATGTCATATTTGTTAAATAGTCTGTTTTCCAATTCTTTTATTATTGTTTCCTTTTCTGACATGTTCCTAAAATCCTAAAATTTTTACTGCTATTTTCTTAAGGAATAAAATTCTCCTCGCATTAAGAAATGTTGTTTTTGTATCAAACACGATTGATTGGCATATATTGATATAAGTACACTCACATGATTCTCTCTAGCTTTTCTCAGCATTCTATTTGGTATTTTTTTCTTGTTTTTATACATTTCCATTATGGTTTAGTGTCCTGAACCCATAATTTCTGGATGCACTTCCTTTCCATCTTTCTGTCTTCCCTATCTCCCTATCCTATTTATTTTAAACCAAAGAAAACTCTAAAACTTTACCACAAAAACTATAATTTAAACAAGACAACTAGTTTCGACTGTGACCAGTCATCATCAGGTCTACTGGTCAAGTTTTTGTGGTAAAGAAATAGTTTTCTTTAGTTTAATCCTACATACCGCATTTGAGACTTATGGAGAACCTTTTCTAATTATTATTTAATTTTTTATCTGCTTTCTAGTTCTGTAGTTATTTTTTCCTGGGTGTTTTTCTAATGACTTCATTTCTTATCTTGCCATATTTTATTACACCGATGTTGCATTGTTGAATTTTTGTATTGCCTATAATAGTTGCATTTAATACTAAAAAAAGTATTATTGTATTACATTCCTACTATCTTGTTTACCTCTTCTATTCCTTCCCTTCTTTTTGTTGCTTTCTTCTACCTAATTACCTAATTCTAAACATTTTTTATATTACTCTTTTCTTTTGTTTTTATTTCAATTATTTTTATTATTAATAATATTATTACTTTAGTGTTGTCTTTCTTCCGTCCACTGATCCACTGGTACAAATCTTTTTGTTTTTGAAATAAATACAATATTGTCAACAAAAATGGTTAGTTTCTTTACCAAAATATAAAATATCAAATGTTTTATTAGAGAAAAAGGAAGGACAAGGACAAATAATGTTTACCATTTTTAATATTGTTACATTCTCACTCACTAATATCTATAACAACTCTATCAAATTGTCTTAATATGATCAAATATATGCTATTTTCTATTTGAATCTGAAACCCTTACATCGTGATAAAAGACAGTCTACAATGTTATGCGTAAAAACTGAAAGTGACCTTTTCCTCAATCCACAACAAACGAACTAAAAATATACTAATATATATTTCGATTTATTTACTTTTATAATTACACTATGATTTTGGCTCTCATCTCAGCTTCTTTGTCAACGTCTTACAATACAAATCTTATATTTTACTTTCCTCGGCGACACCGAATCACATATCTTTTAAATTTGTCGAGCACTTACACAACGCGAAAAGAAAAAGAAAATATTTTCATCAAAGTCTATTCTAACTACTAATTTTAATGATGCAAAAACGTTTTGTAAGAATTATATGTTTAACAAAACACAAGTCCAGAAATAAATCGGTTGGGTAGCAGGGATCTCGTTTGTATCTGGACCATATCCAAATACATTATAGTTGGAAGGCTACGTCGGTTTACGTAAATTTCATGGTTTTAGTTTTTTCGATTGCCATAAATCTTTCAACGACTCATAAATAATTAATTGCGAGTTTTAAACACATAATAAAAATAATTTTCATTATACAGGGCCATTGTTTAAGGGAATCCTGAGAACCTACTTGTGTTAATTTAGAAGTTTCACTACATATTTTTGTAATATTTGTAAAAATGTAGAAATTCAACTAGTCATCAATATCATGTAATTCTTGAAATTTCGGCAGATAAATTATGTAAACCATACAATTATTATTATTATTATTATTATTATTATCATTATCGTTATTTCTAGAGAACCAGTATAGTTTAAAACAGATTCTTATAAACTATTGACTCCAAAGAAAATAATTGAATGGAGATAAATCTGGCGAGGGTGCGGACTTTTAAATATATTTTCGTCTCAGTTTAGCAACGTAAGGTGGGAAATTTTCCTACTAGATTTAATTCAAATACGACCCTAATAAACGAGAACAATCAGATATATTTTCTGGCTGAATTGGAAAAAAGCATAAAATTCATATAACTTATATATATATATATATATATATATATATATATAACCTTATGCACCAGAAAAAACAATTCGTCAATTGATTTCTCGAAAAGCTTAAGTTCCAATGCTTAGAAAAAAATAAAAATAGACTATATTCACTTTTACTAAATAAATTAAGGAAGAAAAAATAACAATAAAGTAATATAAGGAAAAATGAATATTTCTTTTTAGATAAATGAAATAAAAATAATGAAAATTTGGATATAATAACTAACTTTAAAAATAGATTGATTTAAATTGAATGAAACATGTACTTGAAACAAACAGCTCCTTTAACATTGGCTGATTTAATCAAATAGTTATCTAGATGTTTATTTTGCGATAAAATAGATCTGACATTTTTTGTTCGTATTGTTCTTGTGCTAAAATATGTTAATAGGTTTTACCGGTTGGGAAAACCAATAGGTCCAAACAGATATTGTTATCACAACTTTAAATTCATGATACACCTTTAAAAATTTTACAATGTTATTGTATTGCCGAATAATATGAAAAACATAATCAATTCATACGAAAATGATTAGACTGACGACCAGCTCTGTTCGAAAGTTTTGAAAATGCGACTTCTAAACCTGTTTCTGAGATACATTTACACTCATGAGCAAAAGTTTTACACATTTTGAATTTGTATATTAAATTGTTATTTTTATTTATTTTTTTATTTTTTATTGGCAAAATAAAAAACTACAAGTAAATTTAGATACAAGTTTTTTGTTTTAAAAAAAATTATTAATTAAATGCAGCAGTTTGCACTCTTCAATAAACAAAATCTTTTTTAAAGTTGGATTTAATACTGTGTGTTCTAGCATTGCAACTTGCATAGGCCTTCTCATTCCAAACGAAATCAAATTTCTTATGTAATCTTGAGGGATTTATTACCAGTCTTTCTGAAATGTTATATGTAAGTCTTCTCTAAGGTGGATTTCGTAATTTTTTCCTTAACTTATTTCTATACGTGATCTATTAGATTATAATTCTGACTTTCGGCAGGCAGTTCAATTTTTCAATTTCGATCTCAGTAAGGTACTTTTGTACAATATCCACAATGTGCATCAAAATAAAGTTATCATACCCAATGAAGTCAGAATATGGAAAAACATGCTCTTGGAAGATATGTTGCAAATACCAGTCATTTATTCAGTAATTTACGTAAGTTCTGTACGATTATCTGCATTTATACCAGCCCAATATATTAGTGAGTCACTCCAAAAGATACATTTTCAACCAAAGATTATGTTTCAAATCTGTATGACACAGGTAAATGCGGGTATCGTGACAAAGTAATACACTATTCCACTGCTTGGCAGTGTACAGTAAACTTTTCGACCGAAGTTTCGCCTCTATGGCCTGCGCTGTGGGAGCAATTCTGGAATATTTGCTTATCGTTTTACTTTTAATCCAGCTTGCTAAAGCATTCTAAGCACCATAAATAGGCCCAAAATCTTTTCAGTTGCTTCTTGCCGATATTCACTATGCTCAGATGTTGCTGTGCGGTTCATTAGACTTGTAATCTGCAGTAAACGGTCAGCTTTAGACGGGTTGTCCAATAAATCTAGCAGATTCGCTAGACTGGTGAACATGGTGAAGGGGTCCTTTTAATTAGCAAGAATCAAGGAGCTTTACGTGACAGTATTTGCTAATGAGACTTATTTACTTACCAGTAATATTTCAAAAATGGTGAAGTGGTACTACTAATGATGGACTTCGAAGCCAGTTTCTAAAGGAGAGCGTTTAATAATTGTGGGCGCTAGCAACGAAATGGTATTGGTCGAGAATCTTATTTAAGATGGAAGTCAAAATCCAAATCAAAGGATTACCATGATAATATGAATTTTGGTAACTATAAAAAATGGCTAGAGGAAAAATTATTAGCTAATTTGCCCTTAAACAGCGTTATTGTGATATAGATAATGCACCTTATCATAATACTCAGGAAAAACATCCGGATCAAGAAAGGTGCTATAGACTTGGCTTACAGTAACAAAATATACAGTTCAATGTAGACATGTTGAGACCAGAGATCTTCAATATTTTAAAATTGTATAACTCTAGTCACGTAAAGTATACCATAGATAAAATAATTCTAATTTTTTTTTTTTTTTTTTTTATAGAACCAAACCCTTTAATTTATTTAATAATATGGAAATAAATGTTGTCAATAAATTTATTTTTCCCTTCAACAAATGCTATTATAAAAGTATAGCTGTAATTACTAAAGTATAATACCTTAATTAAAATTGTACTGGTAATATTAGTAAAATTTGCTTTCAAGACTTTTTGTAAATATGATTTATCTAATACCTAACTGATAACAATTTAATTTATCGAATAATTTGAAGTTCAATCAATAACCATTATTACCGGTATATATGAAACAACGGAAATGTGACAACAGACGGGCGACTCTGTTCAATTTAATATGAGCACTACTATAACAGCTTGTTTTATCATTTCTCTCGTTCGCGCATCTCGCATCTATAGAGCGGTCAGTACTATAAATTAAAATATGCAATATGTTTGCTCATGAGTGTATATTACTATAATTTTTAGTTTATTTTTATTTTATTAAAAACACATTTTTTTTTACTCAGGATGGTTCATAGCTACCTGGTAAAGCAAACATACATTTTTTTAAATGGGACTTCTCAGATTTAGATTTATCTCATAATCCCCATTCTTATAATATGGGGTTATATAGCTTTACAGTATATTTAAGAATTATGACCATTTTTATATTGAAATCGATAAGAAATAAATAGTCTGAATATGAAGGAATAGTAAATAAATAATTATTTATTTTACAGAATGAGTTAAATAATGTGCTCTAGTTTTCAAACTATTTGTAATAGAAATCATTGACGAATATCTGTATACAAGGTACACTATAAAAACATATGTTTGCTTTACCCCATAAATATAACTGTAGGATTCGCATATGTTCCAAACAAGAAGAATATTGTTGCCTACAATTTTTGTAAATTATTTTTTTGAATATCCTCTGTAATAACGGAGTTATCCACCATTTCCTCAATAAGAACTCACTCTGTATATAGGCAGTTATCTCAACAATACGAGCAGCTGAAATCATAATTGATCCCGATCAGTTCTGCGACATTGCCGAACTACTACTTAAATTGATGGATACAAAAGGATTTTTAAGAATGTAGAGTAAAGTCATGAAGATAGACACAGCCGAAAGAGTGAGTCTATTAACGGACCTAAAATAAATCACAAGGAGATGGTTAGAATAATAAACAGCGTCTTGATATAGGGCACTGCAGACTTAACAAGTACGAGAGGTTCCCGCACTATTAATGTTTTCTCAAAAAATAAGAAAGGATAATCGGGTTTAAAACATGTTCTTAGAAAATTGACAGAGAAGTTGAATTAATTTTGATAGCCTGTTTGAATCTTATTTGAGTATTCTTTGAATCTTTGGAGTATAACTTTCAAGGCAATAATATTACATTTTTTTTTCAATTCAAAGAGTTCTTTAGAATGAGCAAATGAGACGGTTGGTAACATTTTTAACTTTGACAAACGACAACGGACACAATTTTATCAATATACAGGTTTAGCGAGTATGTATGAAAACATAGGCAAACCATTAAGGAGTAAAAGTCTATGAAATATATGTATATAGCCAAATAACTGAAGAAAGTACAATAACGCGATCTCTACGACCACGACTGCCAATACGGTACTATCAAATTAACTGGAACGATGTTCCCATCTCGATGTAAGATATTAGTAATATGTTCTCTCTTTTTCTAACGCGTCCTTTGTCACTCGCATGGATTCGTGTGTCCTTATATATGTATACTAAAAAAATACATATATATAAGTAACTAACCTGCACTTTCCTCGAATATGAACTAATTTCTTCCACACATTTTCCAAACGCCTCATTTTTTTCCACGTAGTTGTCTAAATCAGAAATGATCTCTTTAAGAGAGTTTCTAATATTACCATCTTTAATTTCGGAATTATATTTTGTGCAGCCATTTTGTTGATTTTGAACCGAAGAAAATAGAGAATTAATATCCAAAGGTTCTAATGGCTGGACAGGCGTGTATCCCAATTCCTCAAATATATTTCGGGAATTTTGAGCTGGAGGAGTATTAACTACTCGAGGGTATGCTTCAATTTGTGGAACTTGTTCTTCTTCTTCTTTAACTTGTTCTGTGGGGGAATCTATTTTCAATTTGGGTATAACCAATTTTCTTTCTGGTGTTAACGATTTTTCATTTGACGTGTTTTCTTTCGGATTGCCATTTTGGATGATTGTATTGGCTTTTTTTACTAGATCAAATGATGAGGGAACCTCAAATTGTAACGGAGCAAATGGTTTGATTGGTTCAAAAGATTTGACTGGTTCCAAAGAATCGTATCCTAAATTAGAAAGGGGAACTTGAGATGACTCTGTAGCTAGCTATAAAAGAAAACATTGCATTAATAATCATAAATTAATTGGGCTTCAGTTACTCCTTTTGATACCTAAATATCTAAATCAGGGAAAAGCAGTAAATGAATGGCTACAATATCTTCTTAAATTAATTAATTTTAGAAGATCTTACCATATTTACAAATTAACGATGATGAGCATTATGTTGGACCTCTAAGAGAACATTAAAAGTTTTATTAAAGAGTAAAAACCAATCCAATCTAATAACTTTATAGATTTTATAAAATCAGATTATTTTTAAAATTTTTCACTTTTCACATTTGGAGCTCTTTTCCTTGCAATTATTGCTAAAAGTCTAATGCATATTTTCATACCAGTAATAAATATAGTTTTTACAACCAGAGCAATTCTGCTGGGCCTGTAGATACTTCGCAAGAAGTAGGCTCAGTATTTGTTGGAAAGTGAGCAACAAAACCAAATGAAGATGGATTCAAGGACAATGACAAAAAAAATCCTGCAAAAGGTTGATAAATCAATAGACAATAGACAATTAGTAGACAAGCAAGATAAAACTAGAGATCACCATTCCAACGTAAAGACAAAGGTGTATATATACGTAGCTTCTTTTGAGGAAAATGGTTCTGACGTAAACGATTTTGAGTATAGATATACTCGTATTGTGAGTTCTCCTGAAGAGGAAATAAATTCTTTTCTGCTTTCTCATCTGGTCAACCATATTCTGTTAGTTCATAAAGTCTATAGACTGCGTTCCTTAAATGTATTCCTATATTCACCGGGCATATATTGTCTGGTTGTTGAAAATGCTCTAAACTCTCTTCTTCCTGATCACATCATCGCACAGGTATGTGGATGTTTGCTTATTTAAAAATGGCACACTCCAAAACGATATCAGATTGTTCCTAACTGTTTCGTTCTTAAGATACTGTATTTCTGATAAGTCTGCAACTGTATATTACATCTTATACATATATTTTTGAATACCAACTATTTTAGATAATTCACCAGGTAAACAAAAAAGATATTCACGTATAGCTGGTATATTAAAATGGTAGTGTAGTAGATTTAATTATTTATTTATTTATTTCTTCGATTTTTTTAAACCTTATATTATTGTCGATTGGCAGCATACAACTTGTTTAGTCTGATGAAAAATATTCATTTAATAGATGGCAAAGAATATTTGTGAAATTTAATTGTGACTCCAAACTGTCCAAATAATTAGTTTTCGAGATTAAGATAGGGTAAAAGAGTATGTATGTTTAGAGAAAATTATTTCGTAGAAATAGTTTGATAGTGAATAAAGAGATGGAGAGAGTAACTGAAGCTTCAAAAAGTTAAGAAATAGTGTCATGTCTAAGAAAGAAAGCCAAGCTATATAGAACTGGATGCTGCTTATAGTCTTGGCGGTATGACATTAGAAAATAAGCAAAACTTGGATATTTCTAGGTTCTTTCAAGATGTCCAAAAATATGAATAATTATTTTTTGTTAAAGCATTTGGGATGCTTCAGGAAAGTAAAATGAAAAACTATTATAGTGAAATAATCTAAAAAACTTCCTTTTTTGTGAATACGTAGTTATTTCTAAAATATTTAGTAGGAATTTGAAAAATGAAGTAATTCTAATGAAAGTAATCTAGTTTATTCATCAATTGATATCACTTCTAAATGGATTAGGCCAAGTTTTTCATTTTATTATCATTATATATAGTTTTCATATTCCGCTAAAGACTATATTAACTTTTTGAAGCTCAGTTCTGAAATAAATCTAAAAAACATTTAGTACATCTTTTATTAAAGGAACTTGAACTAAACATATAAGACAATAAGTATTTTTAAAAACAATCCAAATGCAATGAACAGTCAAAGACAAGCGTCAGTTCTATATAACTCATGATTTCATAAAAATAAAAAATATGTCTTTTTCAGTCAAAATAATTATTAGATATGTTTTTGAATTAATTTCCTAATTTATTGAGATTAGTCCACTTACAAAGAAGGGTTTCTATCACAACACGACAGCTACCAAATATCTATAAAAAATTAGAGAAAGTACAATTGTTTTCATAAAAACTTTCACAAAATATAGATAATAATCTTTCGAATAATTTACTGCATATTTAAACTACAAACAAAAATAGAAGATACACAGATAAACAGAATGGTTTCTGCTAAAAAGTGACAAACATGAATTTGTAAAAAGTGATTAAAACAATGTTTGCGAATGTGTCTAAATTACTTAAACCAAAAGTAGTTTAATGTTTTTTAAATCCTATGAATTTATTTAATGAATTAAATCCGTGTAAAATAATATAAAAAATATAAAATTAATAATTTCGTTTCTTTCTTTATAAGTGAACGCTCCCTTCAATTCAATTTGTCTTTCTTTATATACATATATATATTTGAACTCATCCTTGAATTTCATATTCTTCATACTCTTCAGATTCAAAACTTTGAGAGGATTCGAAATGAGTACTGAATACCTTTTTGTTTTCTGATACTTGGACGTTTTCTGATTGCATCACATTTTTTGTCGAATGGACTTGTTGAGATTTGTTGTCTTCTACGATTGATTTGTTTATGGTGCTATCGAAAGTTGCCTTTTTCTCCGATATCTGGGTATGTCCAAGGTCTTTATGACTCTGTAAATAGATAATTGTTTTCAGATTGTATATCAATTTGAACTTTTTAATCTAGATTCCTAAGAGGGATTATAAGCGATAGGTCAGTAGGTAAAATTAGAAACGTTCTCCAGGCGGACATACTAGGATAATAGATCACATATCCCTCATGTAAATAGGAGTAGAAGAACCATGAGTCAGTTGAAGGAGGAAACAGCAATATATATCAACAGACATGGTACACTGACAGTTGTAAAACTAAATAAATAATATGCACAGTTCTTCCAGGTTTATGTTCATAAATGGAAGCAAACGCAACGACTTTCCCAACAGAAATCTACACCATCCATCCACATTTGGCAAAATATTATAAGGGGATGTTTAAGTAACGGTGTTAGTATTCTAATTGGCGATGCTTACATAACAAAGGGCGGAATTATAAGCAGTATCGCAGTCATCTATACTGGCCCATGGGTAAGTCTACAACATTTGTACTAGACAAATACACTGAAGCTCACACAGAGTAAGAAAAAGGTAAAATTACATTTAACTAATCTTAGTTATGACTTAGGTACTGAGATTAAGTAATAACCACGATTTAGGTGAGTTGCAGTCTTAAAAACCAGTCGCTATCATCTAAGAAAACATCACATAGGTACTGCAAATATAAAACATGTGTCTTTGGGGAAGATCAAGTCTGTAGGTTATAAGTTAGATAACCGCTTTAATGTACACTTGTCCATAAAAAATATTAATTTTAAATAAGTTTGCAAAATCTAACAAACAGCTGGAATATGCTTTGAGGGAATAACCGATACCGTATTTCCTTATCAACTTACCAACCAAACAAACTAAATCGAATACATGTGAGTATTTTGTTTTAATAATTTACCTATTTTAAAGTTTCTATTAACCTCACAACATTTCTTAGTTCAGACTCAATAAAAATAAAGATCGATAAAGGTATTTTGAGTAATTTATCTAATTATTTACCTCTGATAATGTGGTTTCTTCCGTTTCTTCGGATTCTACTTCTCTGTTTCCTACAGCCACATTGTTATTTTCAGGAATAGCTACTTGTGATTTAGACATTTTGGAATTTTTAGTTTCTACTTCTCAGTTTTGCCTTTTCTACTTTAGGATATCTATAAAAAATAATATATTAGATATTTTTCAGGAAACTATGTCTGGAGAATAAAGAACATTCTTCCAGAAATCCTACAGAATTTAAACTAAAATTTTCATTCATTCATTTAAAAAACTTTTGTCGTAGAAAACGACACGAAGCACTTTACTGGTTTGTTTTAGATTCGTTGGACACAAACTTTCGCTAAAGTATACTAAGTGACATAGAAAGAAGAACACCCAGTAATAATGAATATTTTGTAATATTTATTTGGGAATATGTTTGTTTATGTTAAGATAAAAAACGATCAATTTTTCAGCGAAACTTCTCTAGCGATTTTTGTGTTAACTTTTTCAAAAAAATTTGTCTTATGTTGTTAGGGCTTCTTTGGCTCATTTTGAGAACAATTAAGTTGCTTTGTTGCATTGGCCACCGAGATCTCCTGATCTTTCACCCTTCGAGAATGTCTGGGATATTATGGGAAGAAGATGACTCAATTTAAACCACCTTCCACAAACTTTAGCGGCTCTGCACCATGAGTTACAGATAGCATGGGAGATACCTCAGGAGTAAATCGATCACCTCATTAGAAGTATGCCTAGACCCGTTAATGAGTGCATCGCGGTAGCGCAACACATTATTAATTTTTTTTTGGAGAAGTTAACAAATTAATTTTTATCAAATTTTCATAATTTACTAGTCTAAGTTTAAGGGGATGGATGTAGTGGTAGTGTAATGTGTAATGGGCGTAAGTGGTGCCGTACTTTTAATGGAGGAAGGAAAAAGAGGTAGAATGATTTAGCATTATCAGACTTTTACCTTTATCCAAAACTTAAAGAATTTCTTAAAGGAAAGCGCTAAAAGAATGATGACGTGTTGAAAGAAACTTTTACTGAGTGATTAAATGAACAGACGGCAGAATTCTGTGAAGATTGTATTGAAAAGTTTGTGCTACGACTTAACAATATTTCGATATTAATTGAGACTATGTTAACGAGCAAGAAAATATTCATATTTTCATTTTCATTAATATTATATTCATACTTAAAGTTTCCCTTATAATAACATAAAACAGTTCTTATTTAAAAAAAATGACACTCGTATAAACATATATTTTACGTTAGGTTAGGTTAATAAATTATAATAAATTAAACACAATTCGTTAGTATTTTCAGAATGTTTATTTCGATGATTTTAAAAACACAAAAGCTTTATGCGGATATTTGGTGTTTACACATAAGTTTAGTAAGTTAATAAATATTTCTAATAATATGGCGACACCAAAAAATAACATCACATATATATTTCGACATTTGCTGCATTATTATTAAGATTTACGATTAACATGTGGAGTAGAATGAATTAATTTTAGTCCAGAATTTATTCATTTAGTTTATGTTCCTAGGAAGCAATCGAGGTAATAAGTTATTCCGAAACATATTTTGGCACGAATATCCGATAAAACACCAAATGCAACTTGTTTATTAGGCGATCAAGTTTAATTGTCTAAAATTTTTCGTTTTTTATATTAATACTGTTAACAGTTTGCGTTTGGGTCTCAGTCTAAAAGTAAAATGAAGCTTTTGAAAGCACATTAAGAGAAGTGTTTATAAAAAATGTTTTGATAAATGAAAAATCAGAGACACGAAACATCAATTTAATTTAATACTTTATTCATGACAAGTCGACTTTTATTTTAAATTATCAAGGCACAGAAATTTTAATATTTTATATCAAGCCTCTTAATTTATGGAGATAGTGTAAACTTTATCCGACAAGATAATGGAGTTATTTATTTTGCCACAATTAGAATAATTTTTCAATCAGTGCTTTTCACATAATATATGTATGTTTCTGCTATTTTATTGTAAACAGAAAAATAGGACTTCAATTCCAATATGCATTAAAATCAGCTTTATATATGATTGTTTAAAGTTGGTAGCGAATGTGAACCATGCTTAAATTTTACAATTTCTTTCACTTATATTTTTTTAATTTTGATGAATTTTGTGCAATATTTAAAAACAGAAATAGTACAAACAATAAAACAAAAACATTAAAGAATTTGTTTTTGAAAACAAAAATTCATCCATAACTTTTCTGTATAATTCTCTCTTTCAATTCTTGAATATTCTGTAGCATATTTATATGTACTTTGCCTTTTAATTAACATAACAAATAATATAGTGGTTCCAAATCCGGGAATGTCGCAGGCCATTCGATAGCTCATATTTTTCCAATCCAACGGTTTGGAAATATAATATCAAGAAATTCAAGATGGCTTTAAAAATCATGGGGAGGAGCTCCATCTTGTTGAAACAAAATTGATGCTCTGTTGAAAGGTTTTCTTTATTATGGTTTCCAGAGCGTAATTTCAATAAACTATTACAACGTACTGACAGTAAAACCCACTCACAATATTCTATTTACTTGTTATATTATTATCATGGCATTATGAAAATTTAGACTTTAACAAATACTGAGTGGCCTATTTTATTTTCTCTTTATTTGAATATCAACGGTTGCAACAAACATGTTTTTCATAATTATAAAAATTTTGTCACTAGATCTCAGAAACTGTGAATTTGATAACGTCGAAAATGTAATATTTGAAGTCCATCTAATATTTTGTGACCGAATATTACGGATGTCAAAGATTTCTTCATGTTTCCTTACTTTGCTTACGCACAGTATACATCAAACTATACATTTTTAAACATTAGAAGGTGCGATTTGAATTTAAGTTCACAATATTCACGATCTTTTATTGATGAATTAGCTGTCAGGTTCACAATATATAAATTTCAACAAGTGACATGTCACTGTCTGAAACCTAAACTCAAATTATACCGGTTAATTAACGAGAGTGTTTAGGTGTTCTGATTATTTATCTGAAATCTATTAAATAATATAGAAAGAAAGGTAGACTTATTTATTATTTGGATGAAACTTGCTTGAATGAAGGTTATGCAAAAAAACAAGTATGGGTATATAAGATTATAAAGGCTAGTCGAGTAGCGATGCTTTTTTTGAAGATTTACCTCCTAGGCTTAAAAAGCCTTCAGGAAAAAGCAGGCTGAGAAGAAAACTTTGTTTAAGATTTATTATTATTGTTTGAAGGGAAAAAACTGAATATTATCAAAAAGAAATAAACATTGACGATTTTGAAAAATTTATAAATGAGATTCATGACAATTCTGTGATGGATAATGTCCCATACCACAGTCGCAAATTAAAGAAATTTCCTGCCACATATTTCAAAAGATTTGACATACAAGCATAACTGAAATCAAAGAATAATGCGTTTCAAATAGATATGATAAGTTTAAAGCTGTTGCATTTAATCACACAAAATAAAAAATATATGTTACTAATACATTAAAATAGCAGAGAATTCTAGTACAACGGTAGTAAGACTATATATATATCAATACTAATTTAATCCGTTTGAGTGAATTTGGACACAAGTAAAAAGTGAAGTATCAACAAAAAATATAACTTTTACAGTGAGAGAGGTTAAACAGCTTTTAACACAGATGGGCACATTTTCAACGAACAGTATGTATGGGCAAATTAGATGAGTTATTAGACCTATTATTATTTCTCTTTGTGGTGATGATGATGATGATGAGAGAAGTGAAGAAGACTAAAACACAATGTTATTATTTTTCAAATAAATAACATATGTGATTGTGTTTTATTTTGAGAATTTCTTTTTTGACTACACTAAACTTTAAATTTAACTAACAAAAAATAAAACTAATTTATTCTCGTAGCTACTGGATCATCAAATTTACCAAATCAATTTTATAATAAATTAGTATTGAAAAGATAAAAATATGTTCACCTCTTATTTATATAAAAGTTTTTATCCAAATACGTACATTTTTTTGGCAAAAACAAACATAGGTTATATTATAAAAACTTAAAGACGAAGTTATAATAAATATGGAATATATAGTGCGATTACATCTAGGTGACTTGTATTTTTCTTTTGATAATAATAATTGTCATTTTACTTTGTAATTATAATGTGTATTTATTTTAAATAAAACATATATTTAAATTTTCCGCCTAGTAAATTTATAAATATTGTTCTATGTGTAAGTCTAGCTTTGAAATCACTTCTCCTTGTATTTAAATGAAATATACTAAAACACAACTAAAACGATTTCAAAAACTACCTTTCCAATACGTTTTAAAGTCTTTAGATCTAGTTCAACTCCACTAAGATTTAGTTGTATTTTTTTATTAAATATTTAGTCAAAACAATTGAGATAATATAACATTCTTCGTATTATCCTCTATAAGTACAGTTGTAAGTTTTTGTTAAATCCTCTCCCTGGACTAAATCCATTCGGACTATCAATAATTCTCTGACCCAATTAGACAAACATGAGAAACAATTAGGGAACACTTTCGTTAGGTATTTTTAGAAACGATTAATAGTCATAAATTTACCTAGGAAAAATTTGGAAATTAACACTAATTCCTATCAATATAAAACATTTAAGCAAAATACCTCTTTGATGAAGATATTCAAGGAATTGCAACTCTATTAGCTCTGCTAAAGAGTTTCAGTAATACTAATTTGGACTTCTACCCATTTAATGCAAGAAATAAAACTACAGAAGAAGCAGCTTAAGAATATCCAGTCAAAAAAATAACAAAACGCCAAAAGAGATATTATTGACTTTCGAAAATGACCTGTGGCTTTTGTTCAAAACAAGGGAAATTTTATAACAGTAACCCAAAAAACAAATTACAAGAATCTTATAAATTTTAAAGGATAAAACATTCTTTTTTTTAATAAAAATGCGTAAAAATCTGAATCTAAATAAAAGTATAAATCCATAGTGATCACTTGAAAACATTGATTTAGTAGAAGTACAAACGCAGAATTATTGTCTCTATTGTCATATAATATTATTAAAATAACAATAGTATTTTAAATTCACTTAAAAGTTAGAAACATTTTTTTTAAATATTTACATTTTATTTTTGCTAAAAATCATAATCATACGTTGAGAAATCAAAATAAAATAAATAAATTAAATAAGTGTTTCACATTCATTCATATTAATCCAAATCACTGTATATCAATTCTTAGTATACACACATAAGCTATGTATTTCAGTATGATTTAGTTTCGTATCACTCACATTTTCAATGGAACTAGAACATAGAAAATTGATGAACTCGAATCACTTGGAGATTTTCTTACTGAAATGTAAGTTTTCCCTGGGTCGCCTTTTTATACCAAAACCTGACTCAAACAAAAAAATGTGATAATTAAAAAAATTGTGTTTTTCTTTTCTAAAAACGTTCTCTTGAATCACCAGATTTCTTAAAAAAATGTTTATCAAAATTTTGCGTTTGCGGATAATTAATGGAAATGAGTCATGCTATATTTGACATTTAGAATGAACAATCGTGGGTATGTAGTATAATATTTGATTCAGTACAACTACCAATTTTCTGATTCACAAACAAAATAGACAATTGCGCATGCATAGCCGCAAACCCACGTAAAACCTTACAAAACCATCTCATCAAGTGAAATTACTGCCAAGAGCTGTGAATTCAAAAAATAAATCGTGGATACCAAAATAAAAAAACTTCCTGTCTATTGTTGAGACTTGAAATTATTTAAAATATCTCCTTGCAAATATCGAGCTGAGCTCTAATTTTAGATAGTTGCCTTAAATAACAATTAATGAAATAGCAGGCAAACGAGTATATAGTAACATTAATAACAAACATATCATTAGTATAAATGAAAGTAATAATTATTATATTACTATATTATTACGAACAAAACCAAATTCTAAAGTCTAATTACCCTTTCCCTACATAATTCCAAAATAATTTAGATGTTATGAATGTCATCAAAGAAATTGTAAAACCCAACCACATTTTTATGACAAAAAGATTGGAGAATTTGAATTTCTTGAGTCATTTTTTCCTTTTGAATCGTTAGTTTCTTTGAAACTATTTTAACAGCATAAACTTGGTTGTTTGAAATATTTGTTAGCTCATAACATTTTGCAAATCCTCCCTTTCTAAAAAATCTTCCTTTTTTGTAATGCGTTCAGTTATCATATAATAATAATAATAATAATAATACTTTCTCTTCCATATTATACCCTATCCAGGAAGAAATTAAAAAGGAGAAGATACAAAATGATTAAATATTTGAAAAGATTTTCGTGGGCTCTAATAAGGTTAAATAATTAAAAACAAACAACAGATTCATTGCATATTTGTAAAAAGGCTTCATATACTAAAGGAGCTATAGATTTTATTGATTGTAGCTACATTTTAAAATAATTATTAATTTCCTGATTTAATTTTGTGAACGGTGATATTAACCTATTGTAATGGGAGTTAAATTTAGTTATAGTTATGTTTTTATAATTATGCCCGGTATGAATTTAATAAGTATTAAGTGAAATGCAATTGAGCACTTATCTCAGGGTCAACAGTTACCACTTTGTAGTTTTTTGTGCTGTAAGTAAAAGTCCAACTCTTCTCACTTCTTAGGTGTCAATTCAAAATGTCAGTCAAACCACGGCCGTTGATCCAAATAAAGTTTATTAGAAATATTCTAAAACATTTCAAATTTCACTTTCTAATAAGATGTCCATCCACATTACTTCTATTAATAACACTATTCTGTTTTTCTTATAATTTTTCTTTTTAGGTTAAACATTATATGGTTGTATTTATACAATTGTCTCTTTAATAATAAAAAATACTAGCTTAATGCTTTGAGTTATTTACAATGAGGTAATAACAGTTATTTTTTATTTGATTACTATCTTTTTTAAGAAAAATGAACTAATAATTTTGAATTTCTTACTAGCAAGGTCGTTTTCTCTTCCAGGTCACAAACAGAAGAGAGCTCCGTCAAACTCCGACGGAACTTAAATATTTTTTCAAAATCATAGCATCCTTTATGTTTATTTTTTTTTAGTTCTGACACTTAATAATTTAAATTTATATGTGATGTACAATAAATTTATTAAATATTAAATAATGCTCTTATCGCTCTGAATCATGAATCATATACCAATGTTTTATTATGTAGAAGTTAGAGAATATACTATTTCGAACATAAAAGACCATCATTACTATCATTAGGCCTAAGAAAAGATATGTAAATAACGAGGAAAAAGGAAACAAATAGTTTTTGAACTTAAATTAAAATTTTTTAACTGAAATCTTTCAATTTTTCATTTTCTGTCCCTTGAGTTCATAAAATCATTTGATTTCAATTCCATTTAAAACTCACTGAGTCGAGTATAGAACTATAATTTTTTACGTATTTATTAAGGAAGTAATAATTTTTATAAAAAATGAATATATATTAGGTTAGTTATTATAATTATAAATTGATAGCATTTCCAAAGTTTTAGTAAGATAATTTAAAGTTAGTAATGGCTTTTAAGCTATTTTTATGAAAATTTATTTATATATAGACAGAGGTCACCAGCCACAGCAAACTTAAAGATATTCCTTATTTCTAGAGCCAAAGGTTCAAATTTTTGTTTATTAAAAAATCTATAACAGATATAAGTACATGATCTTAAAACTTATTCCTATATATATTAAATAAATTTTAAATGTCTTTTATATTAGCAAAATCTTTATGTATATTCACTATACATTTTGAGTTTTTAAAGTTATGGATATTTATTAGAAAAAACGAAAAACAAGAAATTGAAAGTGATTGTCAATAGTATTGGGATTGACCAACTAAAAACATTAATTTAGAGTACTTTTAAGCCGCTTAGCCCTCTAGGGGTTATTTGCGGCTACCATATAATACTAACAATAACGATACTTAGTATAATAAAAAATATATTTTTTTAATAATAATACAGGCCTTTTATATATTTATATACAAAAATTAGAAACTATAGATCCATTTCTATAAATTCTTTGTTGCATAGTTCCTATCATCAACTATATTGTATAGCAAATTGTTATTACAAAACAATTCCTAAATACCATCGGAATGAGTCAATAAAATATTTCATTCTGGCAATGTTTGGCGACAAAATCCCACACGAACTATTTCTCAATATTGTTTAGTAAACGAGCTAAACTTTAGTGCGAGATAAAATAATCTTAGTTATATCTCGTCCAAAAAGATTCATCAAGATCTGAAAATAAGTTTAACCAACACCAGCGGTGAATGTTTGAAATAATTATTTTAAATCCCTAAATATGCTCCAGATATAAATAGCTTTACCGAAACTCAAGACTGCTTTTGTTTTAATACTTATTTTTAGTTCTAGGGAAAGATCATTATTTTTGTTGGATTTTTTAAATGAAGTACATATGCGCTTTTATAAAATCCCCAAAATCGATTACAAACACAAATTACTATTAGTATCAGATTTTTAAATATACCTACATTAAATATTGTTTACTTGGCTTAATTTACTATATCAATATAAGCTGTTAATATAATATTTATTAGATGAAAGAAAAATAAAACTTACAGTTAGAAGGGTTCAATTCAGATCAGAAATGTGTGCTTCATACAGGCCGGCGGATGACTAATTTTGCCTGAGCGTCCACTGTCCGGCGTCTAAGATAGACGACGCCGACGCTAAATGCGCATCCTATACTTCGTATACAGGAAAAAACAAAAATTTTAATTAGAATTAAAACCACTAATGTTTATATAATACTAACTTTTTAACAGGAAATTAATTACCACAGAAATAAGATTTTTACATTCGCTATTCTATCTCAGTTATGAGAAATAGTTTGACATTAGCAAAATATTTCAGCGCAAATATTTTGCATTACCCTCGTAGATTAGTGGATTTTTTGATCATCTGAAAGATGTTCTGTATGTAAATGTAAAACTGTTTTAGTTTAATGACTTATTTAAAAATATATATAAATAACTTTGACTTCTACACCGGTTTCTGTTTTTGATAATAGATTTTACGATAAGGAGCCACTTTCAACGTTTACTTATATTAAATATCCATTACTTATAATAACACTCTGGTTAATATCATAAAATTTAATTACATTATAATCGAAAAACAGAATAGGTACTAAAGACGCCATTGGCTATTATGTTATATGTACTAATTGGATATTTTCTAATAAATTACAAAAAGATAGAGATACGGCATGAAAAATTGAAAAACTGTTTAAGAAAATATGCTGGCAGGTGCTTTTTTTATTATTCTTTGTAATTTTGCCAGATCATTATTATTACATTTACTATCCGTCGGCTAGAATTAACCATATGTTTTAAATCCCCAAAACATAAGTATTCTATTTTCTTAGTAAAATAAATATAGATTTTAAACAGCCAGTTAAAATATATACAGGGTGATCAACTTATACTCCGAAGTTTGATATCTCCGTTATCTTGAGAAACAGGAAAGAATGTTTTAGATAAAAGTTATAGACTAAGTCAAGCTTCACATTTTAAAATTATTTCGTAATATACAGAACGCCTCATAAGGTTACAGCATATCAAAGTTATGATTTTTTTATGGAATACCCTGTATATTTTTACATCCTATCTTTTCAAGTTCTATGCTATGGCATTAAAAAATATTTGATACAGAGTGATCAAAATTTGAAATCCCATCTGATAATAAGTTTTATAGATTAGCTATCTGAATAGTCCTACAAAATTGCAAACATTCTTATGAATGGTATTAAAGTAAGAGATATATGAAAATACAAGACTATTATTGAAAAACGCCCCATGTCGTGACCCCCATAATATTATTTCCCAAGTGTGTTATTTGCCAGAATTAGCGAGATAAAGATAATCTAAAAATGTGATAACATACAGGGCATTGCATTTAAAAAAATGGTTGATGATGTCATAACTTGCATGTAGACGAACCTGTATAATAAAAATATATACATAATGTAGAAAAATAGAAATAAAAATCGACCTTTCTTAACAAACAAACAAACAAAAAAAAAAGAATTTATTCCATACTTTACGGACACAGTGTACCTATATTAATTTATTGACATAACCACTAGCTTAATGTATATAGATTATTTATAACAAATTAATCCTTAATTATAGATAATCACACTCGTAAAAGTTTAATGATAGTAATTGCTTAAGTATTTAATTTTTAAATTGATATAACTGAAAAATACAACACAATATAGAAAAAAAAAAGAAAATATAAAAACGTAAGTTTCTATAGTTTAGATTTGGTATACTCAGACGTCAAATTCTTATCAACATAATCATAGACGATCAAATAACTAAATAATCTGGAATACGGTGAAACTATCGACTTCGTAATGTGCTGTTAACAAACATCGTACTTCACTATTGAAAAACCCTTCCATTGTGCATCCTTTTGAAAGACGAACTAACTCCCTATTTATTTAAAGTAGTTGATAACGTCGCCCAAACGAATGCAGACCTTAGTCCAGTAACTGAAGGGTCAAACCTGTAGAAAAATCGCGGATGAGTTCCCACATAGCGCAATTTGTAGGTCATTGCAGGTGTTTTAAAATGAGAAAATCCTTAACGCGTTCTTGGTAGCGGAAGGGGTCGAAAATGGACCACTAAACCTTGAAAAACAGGTTTCCCGCTAATATCTGGCTAAATATGCCAATTAGAGAATTTTTGTTCAGACAAAAAATGAATGATCTTTTCAGTCCTTCATGTACTGGACTACCTGTACACTCATCGACAGTCACAGAAAATATACTCATACTCTCTTTTAAACCACATCCTCTGTACAACTGATCAAATTTCCTACGACAATGTTTTTTATAAATTGTCAAATATTGCTTAGCTGTTTACCATTGGGGTACATTAATAATTCCTTATCCAGTATCTTGATATTGTATTACATCTATTTTAGAATGGTAATGTTAAATAACATGATCCGTACTACTGGCCCTATTAAATTAATAGAAAGAATCTGGACCACATATATTTAAGCATGATGCATTATTTACCAAACATTAGCAATTCGGTGTATAATGCTTTTGACCTACCTTACAGTAATGAAGACATTTCGATTATATCTGTCATTTGCTTATCTGCTCTCTATTAGCCATTTTATGTTGAGGTTAAGGATACATACAAGAATCTCAATATATAGGTAATACCAGCGAATGGTATGGCAACTATTTTGTTGGTTTATTAAAAATACAGTTTAAGCTTTCTTTTTCTTCTTCTTGCATCCTTAGTACCCAAAGAGAGCGTCGGATATTTTTTTGTTTTATTCTTTCACCCATCGTTCCATTCTTTAGGTCCATTACCATTCAGTCTTTCTTTTCTATTACTGTTAATATATTTTATTTTTCATTATCTATTTGTGTGAATGGTATGTTTCTTTTCCTGTTCCTGTAATTTCTATAGCTGTTAGTTTGCTATCATTCTTGTTCTGAGTTACCCTATATACGCAGGTGTATGTTACTACGGGTTAAACTGTTGAATTATACACTTCTAATATAACTTCTTTGCTTTCTAAATATTCATATCATGTTTGTGGGATTGATTTCAAGAACTATTCGTGCAGAAGGACGCCATCTAAAGGAAGTATATTTTAAAAAAATGGTAAATTCCATCAATGTTTCGTGAATGGCAAGTTTTAAGGTTTTAATTACTATGAATAAAATTTATTTCTTTTATCACTTCTAGTTTTATTGGATTGTAAAAATGTTCCCGTTTTTTTGTGTCGCCCTGTATATACATTCAATGACTCTTATGATATATATTTTTTTCAATAATGTTTACATACTTTATATAATAGTGATCATAAGCATATCGCTCTATTATTATTACGGTCAGTATAATCTCGTTTCTAATATATTAGTACGAAAGCGTTATTTTGTCACTGATTTGGTAGTGTTTCTTCTTTCTATGCTTTCCTATATCTTTCTGGTAGACCCTGATTTTCCGTTATTTCTAAAAAAATTAGAATTTCTAGTTCGATTTTGTCTGCCCCTGGTGCTTTTCCTATTTTTTCCCCGATAGTACCTTGTCCAGTTTATCCATATCTATTTCCGTTATATCTGTGACCCCTCCATTTTTTCATTGTCATTTTCTATTGAGTATAATTTGATCTATTACCTAATTTTAAAATAATCGCCCAAGAACAAGATAATATTACTTGTTTCTTCGTCCTAAAATAGCATTATGTTCCAAGTTCGATATATAGGATTTTGTAATGCCCGAACTTTTAGTTACCTCGTATGTAAAGAAACGTAGGAATAACCTAAACGGCCGGGAATTACCTTTTTAGGATAAAACTGATTCGCACCGGCTTCTGCTCGTTACAATCAAAATGAAATTGGAAAGATAAATAAACAGTTTGCCGTATCTGAATACTTCTAAATAAATGATAAGATTACAGTGATAATGTGGAACATAATGAGAAGCTCAAGGCCGGCAGGATTCGCTGAATTAGACAATATTAAGTTAGCTTAATTTAACACTTTTCCAAATGCAATTCTGCGGTTGATATAGCACAGATTGCGTGATGGTTAAGTGTTGCTATTTGTGATATTGCAGATATCTATGTAGTGTCTTAGTTATTAACTAATTTATTTTTGTATATTGATTGAACATCGTGTGGTTGATTTTTTTATTTGGAAGTGCGCTAGTGTCAATAAACTTTTAGTAAAATTTCGAACATTGGTTACAGGGTAAGTAGCAATTGTTATATGTATTACTTAATTTAAAATACAAAAAGGTCTAGTAAAATTTGCTTGATATATGAGCAACTTGCCTCGATAATGGAATAAAATGGCATAATTGCAGATATTAGTAACGGATTATATTTACGGACTTTATTTTAAACTGAAAAGAGATAGGAAGGTGAAATTTAACAAATTTTGTTAGACAAATCTTCTAATTTCAAAAATTATCGTCTCAATAGAAAAATCATCAACCCAGTTCATTAAACTTAAAACCCTTGAGCAAAAATGTATCCCTTATAATCTATATCTATGAACAAAATTAGAACTAGAAATCAAGAGTTTAGCACCAGAAGATTTAAAATTCAAATTTTATGGTAAACTGAAATTTAATGACCCATTTCCATTAGAATCTTAAAACCAAAAACTGCTAATACAACAACTTGCATTTTTTTGAATGCATATACTTCAAATTTTTATTTCATTTACATGATGACGTTGCGAATATATAAAACATATATCTTAATTTTTTCAAGAATGAGTCAGATGTTAAGGTAAAATAATAATATGTTTTATATCTGTCGTGTTTGCCTGGTTATATCACATCTTCACCAAGGAACATTTAAAAATTAGCACATATATTTTACCTGTATTATATTAGCTTTTCCAATTTTTTCTACGAGCTTAACTATTATTCCATAAATTATTAATTTATCTTATCAACTTATGAACAATTTTTATCTAAGCTTTTGTAAATTTTGAAACTTAAAAGTTGAGTATACATTTTAATGAAGTATCACCGGTATAGTACTAAAAATTTCCAAAAATTGCTCTAGGGTAATAATTTACATATTCAATACCATGATTATTATTATTATTTTCTAATATCTGAAAAGTATCTTAAATTTTTAAAAGTGGTGTCATCCTACCTATACAAATGCAATGAGTAGATCAACGTAATTAAATTAGTGAACCCTTAAAAAATATTATTTTTGAATACCAATTTGGATTTCGAAATAAGCTTTATTTGATAAGAAAAATGAACATTTTAAAGTTATAAGGTGCGGCATTTTTAGGCCTATCCCAAGACTTTATCACAGCATGATCGACTGTTTTAACAAACTGAAATAGTAGGAAGACTGAAGTATATTGTTTGCCACTGATTTATTATTTATGTTGTCTTAATGTGTAAGCAGTGGATTAGTCACAGTTACTAACTCACAATTATATTAGTAATTCACAATTAATTAATGAGTTTTTCATATGCATCTCAAATTTATTTAATTTCACAATAAATATATCTATTTTACAAAGTTCATTGCTAGATTTGCACATTCTTTATGAATTTTTATTTGCTGCATTGTTGGTCGAATTTGAACCTAAAACAGTTTTCTAGTTCTTATGCTTCTTCCAGAAACATGGAAAGGGACTCTATATAACAATTCAGGAGAGTCAACATAGCTCACAATCAATTTGAAGAAAAAGAATATATCAAGGATTATTCCCCTTTTTTCCAGTGTCAGTAGTTTTAGAACCGTTATTATTTTATTGTAATTAATATGATCTGATGGTATACCCATTATCAAAGTAATAAAACAAAGAAATATATTCTGTACTTGTCTATATGATCTATATGGAATCTATAGTATGGATATCAAACATTACTGGCATACTCCAGACTAGATCTCCTAAGGCAACAGTAAATAGTCATAAAACAATGAATATTATTAAACTTAGACAGAACTCGTTTCATAAAACCGAAAGTTATAATGCTTTATTAATGATAAACTCACAGTAGTCTCTAAAGTTCAGAGAGGATCAAAAAAGACTCCCAGATCCTTAACAATTGAGACACTTTCCAAACATTTAATTCCAATTATATAATTGAATACAATTAGATGTTTATTCCTATCTGTACAGAGCAAGAATTTGCTGTTTAAAAAATACTTGGAAGAATTCAATTAAAAAGAAACGGAGAGCGATGTCTACCCTGACGGACACCAGACGTAATTCTGATCTCAAAATATAAGCAGTTAATGATCTTGACAATTTGAGTATGATTTACAACATAGCTGTTAAGCCGAATGCCTAAGTTAAACATCTTGGATATTAAGACATTGTGATTAGTCAGTATAAATCACATCGGCTGGTTCCTTATCTCCAAGACATTCAACAGATATTCCTCAAAAGCAACATTGCAACATTGGTGAAATCACTAATCTAGTGAAATAAATAAAAGAATCTCCAGACTCATTTGGTCCATTACCGAAGTATTTACATAAATTACGTATGTATTCCAGAACATTAGTTACTGTAATATCACTACTATCAATACATACATATTTATCACACCAAGAATAAATAATATTAACGTCTTCATCAGTATAAACAGTGCTAAAATAATCTGCACAAATATCAGCAATAATTATAATGTTAGTTATATGTATGTAGAATTATTCTAATTAGGTTGTAGTCAAATTAATAGTTTATTATTTATATACGATAGGTAGAAATTTTTAGAACTAGAATTCTAATTGTGTGAATTTACGATACCTGCACAAAGATAAAGTTTTTTCCGATTGTTAAAATCTTTGTCCCTTTGTACACTGTGTAGTCTTAAAATATACCAATTATTTTAAAAATAGAATTAGCGTGAGAAAACCTCCGTACTATGATTTATTATGATTTTTTGTTTAACACAACAACAATATACGGATCGTTTGCATTTGGTGGTGTATCTTCATCAAAAACTACGATATATCGCTGGTTTCCCCAATTTTTAATTTGGTTGTGTTTCGCTTGAGGATCACCCAAAATAAAAGCCTCCCGTCGCAACATCAGTTGTTGTTGAAAAGATTGTTAGTGTATATCGAATGTTTAAAGAAGACCATCACGTGACATACAATTAGACTTGAGTATCTTTACACATTTCTCGAACCTCAATACATTCCATTTTTCTTACTTACTTGGCTGCAAAGAAACTTTTCTCTTGATGGATACTACATGATGGTTACTACATAATCTATCCATAACTCCAAAACAAGCATGATATTATTACTGTTGACGAAACGTCGAATTACTCCTACGAACCAGAAACAAAGCAACACTCGATAATTCGAGTCAACAAATTTGTACGGTCAAGAAGCACATCGAAGAAATAGATTGCCTGTTTCGTAGCTAAATCTGGTCACGTAGTTACAATTGCTTTAGAAGATCGTCGAACAGTAAATTCGTAATAGTATACAACAATTAGCTTGCACGAAGTAATTGATCAGTGGTAAAAAACCAACCGTAAACGTGCAATCATTTTGCATCATGATAATTTAATTTAATGCAGTACGGGCAACAATCAATATTTTGAAAATTACAAATGTCGTCACACAGTCCTGATTTGGTACCAAGTGAAGAAGCTGAGGATGCGTTCAAAGGACACATTTTGAGCATACCAAATTCTCAATGGAATAATTGTTTCAATAATTTTTTTGAACGAATGATAAAGAGCGATGATATAATAGTGAATACAGTAAAATAATCTGTTTACATATAAACTTTTTCTTATAGTTATTCCCGAATTTATCCTATCGACCCCCGTATTTGACGATTCTGTAACTCTCTATTGGAATTTTTAGCATTAATTTAAAAATAGAGTGGTTTTTTATTTATAAAAGCAGATATAATTTACATAAATATGTTAAAACTATTATCATCATAGACTTCATCTTTCAAAACAGTTTGACCATCGCTTGTATTATCTATATTAGTACTAAATATCTTCACAGCTTTTACATTCACAATTATACTTCATCGAAAATTGCTTTTACCAAAAACCTTGTAGCGATAATATGTAAATATTTTTTAATATGAGATCTAAAGGTTCCCAAAAAATCCGTAATGTTAGTGAACTCAATATCTATTTTTATCTGGAAAAACACTTGTTCACTGAAGATGTATAAAAATATGGATTTATGAGTTGCGGTCTCGAATAATAAATATCATAATTTTATACAAACAGTTTTAGTTTGATAGTTGGTTTGTTACTTCTAAGCAATTTTTAAAACTGAAAAATTGACAGGTCAACTATGTACGTAAAATTTTTATAAATTAATAAAATTGAATAAGTAATGCTTATATCTTTGTTATTAAATTTATTTAGCTCCAAAAAACTTGAAAGTAGAACACATTTTTTATTAAAATATAATATATGATACATATTTATCTTGAATATTTTTTGTTCAAATCGAAGCAGTCAAAATAAGTGATAAATGGCTTCCTATTATTTGTCCACATAAAATAAAAGTGTTACATTTTGCATATTCTTTCCTTAAATGTCTGACCTATATTGTAGGTTATCTGTTTATAGTTGCATAACAACACAGAGTAAATTTGTTTTTCAATTTGTTTCTTTTACAATTTATTCGAAAATATTTAGAATGCGTTCACAATACTAATTTAATTTGATGGTTAGCAATTGAAATTTTTCTAAGAAAATAACAATATGTGGAAAAACAAAATATCGATGTAATTAATAAAAAACAAAGAGTACCTACAAACGAAAAATATATTTAGATCGGGACGTCCGACAATTATAGATATTATACTCATAGACATGGTTAAATTAAAATTTTCCTAATAACTATATAAATCACAACTTTGTGTTTATTCACAGCCGTTTAGTTTACAGTTTCTGAAACTCTTTAATATTTGTCTCACACCACAGTAAATTTTTATCACTTTTGTACATAAAAATTAGTATTTTTTGCAATCTCAATAATAGATAGATATTTTAAACAGAAGAGAGTCTAAGTTACATACTTTCTTGTGGAACGCCAGATATTTATTAGATCATTCACAATTAACAATTGGCGATGATCTTCGAAAACCAAAATCTAAAAATTTCAAGAGTATCATGTGATTCTGTCTGTGGTCTTTGTTGAAGTCCCCATAAATAATATCAATTTGTGTCAACCAGCTGATGCTATCAACAATAAACAATGGACAAATTTACATAGTATTAAAGTAAGTTCTAATTAGTAATATTAAAGTTGTCACCGTTTTGTTAGCTTGAAATACCTCAGAGAGTTCCTAGAAATCTGGAACTATAAGATATTGTTTAGAACAATTACGGAATATTTTATTCTACACTTGTTACAGAATGAAAATTCATACAAAATACATAAGAAGCAAGTCCTTCAGAATAAATATTCTATCTCAAGAGTGATATTTACATTCTATTATTAGAAATTATATTAGAATTAATAGATAAAATAAATGCCGGAATACAATAAGAGCCAATAGACATTATATTTTTTAATTAGGTTAGAGATTAACCAAAATTTATATTTCTTATTGTAGATAGAAATAATCATATGTAGTCGAAACTATTCGTTTCTATTTATACATTAAACTACTATGATGTAATGATTTTAAGTTTTTTTGGATAATGCTCTATACCAAATTTGAGGCTCATGGAGAAACTTTTTTACCTTAGTTAAGATATGCCGACGAAACAAAAAATAAATTTTAAATTATTACAAACACATTCATTTTGTCATAGTTAATTAAAAAGCTAAAGTTAGAAGAAGAGGTGAAATATATTAGTACAAAGATCTTTCCTGGTAACTTAAAAACAACACTTAATTTTTATTATTAGACGTACGGAAGACTTTTTATGCCATTGTTCGGAAGCCGAGCCAATATTTCTACTGGCACAAATGTGTGGAAAATTGCCAGTTGTTTTGTCGGAGAATTACAAAATATTTCATTTCATTGGAGAGTTTTGAGTAAAAATAATAATAAAGGAATTTTATTTTGTGAATGTTAAAATATAAATATCAAACATTAAACAAAAAAATAGTCATACTGTGATTACAAATTTATATAATCATATACTCCTATACCTTGTACGGCTCTACACTCATTAATAATTCATATATCTTCTTTTTATACATTTTAAAAGAAACAATTCACTTAATGTTGTCAGACAATTTGTTGTAAAATTTTATACAGTTATAGAGAGTACCCTTTTCTGTTAATCTAAGTTTATGTTTTGGATAAACTAGATTTAAAGTTTAAAGAGTAACAGTTGAGGATGGACAATTTCGACGTACTTGCATATTGTCATTTGGTTCTCTTTTAAATTTTTAAGTAAATCACATTCCAAAAGTTGGTAAAATTTCTATATGTTAGTGTAAAAAGAGAAAAGGGGTATTAAGTGCAATTATTCTACTCAGAGTGTTGTGTGATTGAAAACTACATGGGTCATCAGGTAAAAATGACTAAACCAGATATTATATTACAAATTTTTGCTTTAAAAAAGGGTGTAAAGTAGCCATTCATTGTAATATAAAAAAGTAGTTTGTAGAAGGTTTTTACAATGTACTCCAATGAAAACTAACCATACTGAATAACTTGTAACACATTAATTTTCAGGAAAATAATTACAGGATGATCAACTTATATTCGGGAGTTTGAGACATCCGTTACTTTGAGAGATCCGAAAGAAAGATAGAGTCATGCTTCATATTTTAATGTACATGTTGTTTTATAAGCTTACAGTATATCAAAGTTATGTTTTTTTATATGGAATACCCTATACATTATCTTAAATTTCAAATCACTCATTTTCTCTATTCCGACAATGTACGGTTTTTCTAGGTTTTAAAGAGTACCTTTAAAGATATAGCTACTTTTATATGAAAATCATAATGAAATCGTCACCATCTATTATTTACAATCAACAATGAAGGTTAATCTCTCAGGGCCAAAAGGATTTCGTAGTAGTTTAGTTTTGTTACATATCCTCATATTTTTTATAGTTTTCATTTTGAATACACGGTGACCAAAAACTCACACACATTATTTGTTACATTGAATAATCCGTTTACAAAATACTTTTACTTTTTGAGTATTGCCTATACTTAAATGTTATAGTTATTGAGTTATTTCGAATAAAAAGAAACATTTATGGCAATAGTCCCGTATATTGTTTAACAAGAATATAATAATAACAGATTGACAGCAATAAACTAAGTCAAAAATTCATTATAATATCTGCTCAAAGTGATCTTCCACTTAAACAGTGTCGTACCCGATTTTCATTGACTTACTCACATTTCTAGTTATTAGAATACTAATGATTTCGAAAACAACCTTAATTCTATTTTTCTAATCTCCTTGTGTAGTTCCAGGTATTCTATAGACCTCATTTTTTACATACCCCCTAGAAAAAAGTCAATTTTTATTAGATCTGACGATCTAGCTGGTTACTGAATTGTTCGACCTATCTGTCACTCTAAATTAATTATTGAATTCACTTCGAAGTAGTTTATTGTGATATATTGGAGCCCCTTCATGTAAATACTGAATCAAAACCCAAATATTAATTTACATTTTTTTAATAAACACATAATACCTACTACCTTATGTTAAACACAGCGTATATTGTCAATTCTAACAAACTTACAGTATTTGCTAAAATGTGTCTTTCTTATTAAAATGCAAATAACTCAATAACTGTTACATTTAGGTATAGGATAGGAACTTCTCAACAAAAGTAAAAGTATTTTGTGTATAGTTTATGAAGGTGCTTAAAATTATAGGGTGTTCTATTTAAAATAACCGAGGAAAACATGGGCGTGTATTTTGGGTTAGCGTGTATACAAAATGAAAGCTATTCATGATGAGTCGCAACAAAACTAGGCTTCTACGAAATTCTATTGATTTGAGAGATTAACCCTCAGTTTTTGATTTTATATAATATAGATTGACGAACTCATTAAGATTTTCATATAAAAGTGGCCATATCTTTGAAAGTACTCTGAAAAACCTAATAAAACCAAATAAAGGAAAATTAGCGAAATTTAAATTTAACTTAATATATAGGGGATTCCTTTTAAAAAAATAACTTTGATATGCCGTGAGCTTATGAAACACTCTGTAAATTGCGAATTAATTTTAAAATGTGAAGCTTCACTCTATCTGTAATTTTCATTCAAAACTTTCTTTCGTATCTCTTAAGACAACCGATGTATCAAACTCAGAAGTATAAGTTGATCACCCTTATATATCTCATATGCTTAAAACATTGTTAACCAATTACCTACTACAGCTAATTTAATGTATAACGTTTTTACTAATATTACTATTTTTAGTACATCATATTTTTATCATCTAATACATATTTATATTTTGAAATATATGTAAGTACTAGTTTAAAAATAGGGAAAAATCGAAATTTCTCTAGAAAAGATAGAAGACTTCTAGAACAAGCAGAACATACCTTATCCTAATGTAATTGTAGTGGTTTCTATATCTCTACACTTTTCTTCATTATAAAGATAAGAGACATGATATGCGGAAACATATCATAAATACATAAGTAATTACAGGAAAATATGGATGTATTCATTTGTGTTGGAATATTTTTATAACAGCACCAGCGCTAAAATTTTTATATGTAGCCGAGTTTAAATAACTAATTAGGCGACTTTAAAGTGATTATCATTGAACGTCTAGCGATAAGGACATCATCAATAAATAATAACGCCAGGTTCAATTAGAAATTAAGTCAAAAATAGTTGGGTTATTTGCGTGATCGCTAAGTTTGTTGTTTGTGCACTTTCTAGTTAGAAATTTTCCAAGTGAAATATTGTGAATTTAGATGATATCGTGAGATAAAGGACAATTATTGAAGAAAATTATCTTAAGGCTCAAAGGTTTGATGACCCAAAATAATGTACATCTAATCGTTTCGTATAATTTAGAACTATTTATTTTCAAGTTGATTTTCACCTTGAGTGTAAATTATGATGGATTGTGGTAAGTTACCTATTTGCATACAATTTTTATTTTTTAGTGGTCCAGTTGAAAATTTCAAAGTTCATTGTATGTTCACTTTAATGACATTTAGGTTGTTATTGTACTGTATTATATTAATATACTACCAGTATAGTCTAAACGTCGTTCAACTGAACTTGATTTGAACAACTAGGCTTTAAAAACAATTTTTGAATCTCTCGTTCCTCTTTACGAAAAAGAAATAAGCAAGCAGTTTTGAGAAAAAAAGCAAAATAATTTAATTAATATCGCCAATTCTTGTGAGATACCAAAAGTATTAATCGATGTCGCAACTAAACGTAGGGTTATATCCGTTTAGGTTATCATAAGTGAGCACTTTTGGAATATACAGGAGTTGGTTAAATCAATTTGTACAAAAATATGGCTTTACAACGCTGATGCGTAGCACCGTCCAACTACAGTTACAAATATCATTAGTGTCAAAATATTTAATTAATATTTCGCATTTCCATGATAACCAAAATATGACAAAAATGTCTTGTTAGAATAGGCTGTAGGAGTGCGAAAAACAAAAAAAAGTATTATATCTTTTATTTTCATTACTGGAAGAAAATAAAGCTAACGATTCCAATATATAGTTTGAGATATTACATAGGACACAATACTAGGAATTATTCATTTAAATATATTTTATAAAATACGTAAATTTGTTAACTTTTTATTAGTTTCGGTGTCTAAAACACTAAAATGATGTCCTTTGTGTAAACTCTTTGTATGTCATCTATCGCCCTTAGGTATTTTATCTAAATTTGTAGGATATATAGAACTACCAACTTTGCATATCAAAATTCATATTAAGGGTTAAAATAAGTTTGAAGTTATTTACAGGGTCTGTTTTGCTTTTCAGGTATTTACAACAATTTTCCCATAAAAACTTGTTTTTAATTGGCAACAAATTTATATATTTTATTAAATTTAATGGAAAAAGTATACTCTTATGTGACATATTTAAACAGAACATTAAGAATAATTAATATATTATTTATAAGTACATAACTGTAAAAAAAATTAATGAAGCATTGAGGTACTGAGAATATAGCAATCATTAATATGAAGGTTGAAAATTGAGCGTAACGTTTTACATGAGTGGAAGACTATTTTTAATTTTGCAGAATCTATGTATTTTCAATTTCATCCTTGTGAATGTCAATTATTTTATCGCTTTTATTATATTTTATCAAAAGTCGTAGCCTTGATAAATAATTTTAAAATGTCAGTATTTTACAGCGTATTACTTTATTGAAACCTTTAAAACTATTTATTTATACCATTATAGTTATTTTTGCACACTTTTATTAATATTCATATACGCAGGGCTGATTAACTTTTTTAGAAGTCCTAAGCATTTATATGTGCTATGATTTGTGATGCATCGAAAATTTACAGTATATAATATGCCCCCTCTCTTATTCCAACAATAATTGGTTACCAAATTTTTTTTTGTTCATTCCCATTTTTTAGAAATAATAATTTTCGACGCACTAATTTAGATGGAGTTTAGCAACACACCAAGAATTTCCACATAAATTACTCATATTTAAAATTCTCAAAGTAGTATTTCCCAATTACCTTTTAGAAATTTTCATTGAACTACAGGGTAGTGTCGATTAAAAAAATTTAATAATCCTTTAAATAAAATACTAAATAAACTATGTTAAACATATTACACATAAAGAGCTTAATGTTATTTTTTTAACAATTTTGGTTTATTACATCGAAAATCTAAAGATGACACTAAATATATTAAAGATTGATAAATTTTGCATTTGTTCCCACAAGAAGTAAAAATTTTTTATTACGACAATACTACACTTTGAACTCTAAACAATTAATATTGACAATACTTTTTTACACTTTGCATTATTTAATCGAAATTGATGCCACTAGTTGTTAGATCTCATATTTCTTTTTAGATCCCTGATAACATTTTATTTTATACAGTGATGTCCATATGTATGGAATATATTCATTTTTAACGTTATTATGAACTTTTGGGGAAAAACCTGAAACAGATTTATTCTTAATTTTATAAGTTACGATATAAAAATATTATTCCCTTTGAATTATGACCATTTTATATAACTTCAAGGCTTAATTTTCTCAGTTATGAATGCACCAAATTTAAAATCTTGTATATTTATAAACAGAGAATTAAAATCCCTTTCAAAGAAGTATCACACGACCCCTTCTCTCATTAAAAATTTTCAGGGAAGTTGTCATAATTCAGAGGGGGTGAAAGGAGGGGATAATATTTTAATATCATAACGTAAAATTAAGAGTAAAATTCGATCTGCTTCAGGTTTTTCCCCAAAAGTTCATTATATCTTTAAAAACGAATATATTCCATACATACGGACCTCATTGTACATATGATTCATTAGAGGTCATTGATTTTTTTAATTTTTTTCTGAAATTCTTTTTTTGTTTTATAGGAAGTCTAAGGTCACTTATTTCTAGGAGTTCAAATTTATCTTTTAATAAGACCCTTACTAATACTATTACAAATAATCTAAAATTTCAATCGTCTTACATTTAGAAATATTGTTAGAAAGTCCTATAATTTAACAAAATTGAAAGTTTATACCAAAATTGAGGAAAATTCTATTTATTTTTAAAGACTCAACATCTATAACTACTAGCAGTTAAAAGAAACAAAAACCATAGATAACTCTAAATATGTTTAAAAAAAATATGTGCTATGAGAATTTTATTTATAAACTTCTTGTGAAAAGGTAAATAATTAAAAAATTTATGGAAAAATTTAAAATATTCTTTTTTGTTTCAGATATACTATGAACATTCTTTACGTTACTCGCGTTACCTGATTCAGACCGAAGATAATTTCAAGTTCAAATTTCTTTGAAAAGGTGACAACATGCTGGTCCATGCGCAAAAAGACTCGCCGCCAAATAATTTGTTTAACAATACACCTAAAAATGGAAAATCTGGCTCCGTCTTCAAAAAATCTCACACGTGCGGCAGTTTCTACGCCAAATGCGGTTGCAGTGAAAATTTGGACCTTAAAAGTGAACATCATAATTTTGAGCAATCCAAATCCAATGAACCGACGAGAATCAACAAGTTGAGTTTGGACGAAACAAACTCTTCCATCTCAAATAAAAGATTTTCCAATCCTGATTTAACCAGGTAAATTATTTTTTGGAAAAGTTTTACTGTTACATAATTATTATGTTTTTTAAATAGATTTTATTTACTATTGGTGTTAAGAAAGAACATTAAGTTAAAGTTACATCTTTTTAATAACTAAAATTAATTTAAAATGTTTTTCTTCACTTAATTAAATAAATATCTTAAATTATATTATTTAAATCGCAAAATAATAGGGTTCTTCAATCATTTTATAAGAATTTTTTTTTAATTTATTTTACCAAATCCTGTTTGAGTATCAGTCTTTTAACATTTTGTATTAAAAAACATATTTTAATCTAAACAGAAGATTATCCATGACACGCAAATGTGGTGCAAAGGTTCAAATCCAATGAAATATGAAATGAAACCACATCAATTTTTTTTTTATTTTAAAATAAAAAATTTGATGTGGTTTGATTTCGTATTTCATTGGATTTGGATATTTTAATCTATCTGTTTTGAAAAAGTTTAGGAAGAAATTTCCATTCCAATCAAAGAAATGCTTTTTTAAAGGCAATAATAGTTTCCTGTTTCTTATGGAAAATACCTGGATGTTTTAAGTAGCACTTTTGTAAACATTAGTTGTGTTATAAAAGATTGCAAAATTATTTGGCATTTACATTTCCAAATTAAAAACATACTAATTAAACCAGATCACGTTATTTACCTTCAGATTTGTGTATATTATTTGATTCATTTGTGTATACAAGATTACACTTAAATTGTATATATAGTATATGGCTAAATACTAGAAGCTACCAGAAAAATAATTTGAATGGAATATTCATTTTTTATGCTTTTGTACAAAGAATAACTGATGTATGTAAATATGGATAGAAGATCTCTTATAAATAAAACTTATTTGCAGACGAAATAACATTAATATATCTTTTAAACGAAATAACTGAAAATAAAAATTTCATAACAAATGATTTAATAAAAATATCAAATGGGCTTCAAACTAACAAACTTTGTCTAAATTATGAAAAATCATCATACATGATTATATCAATGAAAAAAAATCAAAGTAATGAATTAATTTTGATTAATAACAATTATCGTAAGGAGATTACTGTAATACAATTCTTAGATTTACAGGCTAACCAAAATTTAAAATGGGGTGAGGATATTAATAAACTTAGACAACAAATGTTTCCACTATTATGTATTTATTTAAAAGTAGAAATTGATTCAATTAAAACATTTAAAAACCGTTATTTTTGTTTAATACATTCCAAATTACAGTATTTCATATGTGTTTGGGGTACTGCAAATTTAACTAATAATAAAATCCATTACAATCGTTACAAAATAAAATAATTAAATGTTGGAACCTTCGAACAATTTATATAAATCTATCTACCTAAAACAAAAGTATCAAATTTAATTTTATAAGAAATTAAAGAAACTCATACATACAACATCCGACAAACAAAAAAAAATACTAAAAGTAAGAATTCAAAACATATTTGGTGAAAAATCGATATTATTTAAAGGAATTGATGTATACAATATAATTCCAAATAACACAAAATGTCTTAAAAGTTCAAAAAATTTTAAAATAAAAATAAAAGAATATTTATTGAGCTAATTCTGTCCGTTAAATTATTAATTATTCTATCATTTAGTTAGTTATGTTTATTTATGTTTAAATTTGTATATTTAATTTTATTTTTATTAAGTGCCTGATAGAAATGTATTTTGAGATTCTTCTTTAATAAATTTCTCTTTTCATTGATTATCAAGCCTTTTCTGTTTTTTGATTTTATTTTCATATAATTCTTTATTTATCTGTTCTTTTTATTCTACTGAAAACTTTCATTAATTCTATTGTCTCTATAATCACTACGGATCGCAATACGGTTTAACAGGGGCGTATTCAGGTCACCAGATTACAATGTGAGTATTTGTATGAAAACTAATATTTATCTGTACATACCGAGGATCTAATGAAAAAAAGATTAAAAAATATATCCAAAAATGTTGCACTATAAGAGAGACTTTTAATTTTCCCTTGATAAACGACTATATTTCATCAATGAAAATAGATATTTGTTTAATTAGTACAAAAAGTGAATATTTGTTGCAATAAGCATGAAGTTTGCAGCTATCCACTGCGACTGAAAAGTTATTTATAATACAAGAAATATTACTTATTAATTTTTAGAATAGTTGTAACAATAACATAAACAATTTAAACTAACGTTATTTTTATAAAACTAGCTTTGAGTTAATTTCTATTTTAATATCTCAGCATGAGCAATTTACTATGGTTTTTTCTTGTGGAGGTCTTACGTTTTTAACTTAAATCTGCGAAAACGTCCCATATATTATTGAATTTTCAATATTTAAGTATTTTGCAATATCACTTGTAATTTTACATCAACAAGTTGAACTGAACATTTTCTGTTATAATATCTTATAAAAAAATCTATTGTGACTGGTAGACTGGGGACGAAGGGATACACATTTGCGGTACATTTCAACAAATTTAAAAAAAATTAAAACATACAAAAGGTCCAAATGTGGTAACATGGAATGATCAAAGGAAACACAAAATCACACCACAAATATTTGAGGTATGATTTAGAGATTCTTTTTATCAAATTTAAAATATATAATTTTACCGCTTATTAAAGATGATCTAGGTTTTCATGATAGAATCAATGTCATTAATATCATTAATACAAAAAATTTAAAAATAAAAATAGTGTACCACCATTAATTCTGTATAATTTATCATTTATTTAAATAATACAAAAACATAGTTTTAACATAAATTTTTGTTTTCCCGTTTATATTGGACACCCGATATGTACGAAGATAGATAGACATTAGAAATAAAATAGATACCAATAAATAGTGCTTAACTAGTAAGTTTTCATACAAATAGTGATATTGAATTCAGGCGACCTGAATACGACCCTGTTAGATAAACCGTTTTTCGATAATCACATTTCTTTATAACTTTATTCTAGGTTCCTTGGGACATAAATCTGTAAATATGCAAATTTTAGCATATTAAGATTACATTTTCAACCATACAATCTGATATTTTTTGGATGTTAGAATCCTTTATAATTATAATTATAAATAACGCCATTGGAACAATTAACGAAAATTTTAGTCTACACAACGTAGAAGTCTTTTTTGATCCAAAATGTTATAGACTATAACATTCATATATCTTATTACTATAACTCTCTTATTACTGATATCAAAAATTTTGCCAATGGAAATGATTGAGAGATTTAAGGTACACAATTTAATATTATGTTTAGTTATACAGGATGTTCCATATTTCCGTTACGAATCAAAGTTATGTTTTTTTAAATGGAATACCCCTTATGTTTTTACATTTTTATAAACCTCTTGTCGAACTGATTTCAACGATGAATCATACTTGATGTTTATTGTGTTTAATAAAGAATCTACAGCCACTTGAAAATCACATTTTTTTCAAGTCAGATGTCTGTAGCAGCCAAACCGTTGAAAATTAATAAAAACGGCTTACATGTCCCTATCCTAACTTTTCAAGTACTATGCTATGGCATTAAATTAAAATATTTGATTCACTGATAAAAAATCAGATGGTATTTCAAATTTTTGACCACTCTATATCAAATATTTTGCCATAGGATAGAACTTGAAAAATTAGGACAGGGACATGTAAACCGTTTTCATTGATTTTCAACGGATTAGTTGCTACAAATATTTAAATTCAAAAAAATATGAATTTCAGGTGGCTGTAGATCCTTTATTAACCATAATAGACATGAAGTGTGATACTTCGTTGAAATTAGCTCGGCAAGAGGCTTATAAAAAAGTAAAAACATACGGGGTATTCCATTTTAAAAAAACATAACTTTTATTCGTATCGGAAATAAGGAACTCCCTATATAACTCAAAATAATTTTAAATTGTGTATTTAAAATCTCTCTACCACTTTAGTTTACAAAAATTTTGATATTAATAATAACAAGAGAGTTATTGCACTTTGTCGTAAGATTGGTACACCGTGTATATCAAATAAAATAATTGTAAATGTAAACATATTTTCTTCTTCACATTTTAAACTCTTAAATAAAAAAACGGATTTTAATGATTCTTTCTATCCTTACTAAGTGGAATCTATCCATTATAAATATATAATATAAATAAAAGATAAATTATATACACTTTTCATAAATTTCTACGGTTTTTCAAAGATTTGTCATATAAGACTATTTAAAATCTTTAAACTAATTTTATTTTCTTTATTTCATATTCTCGTGTTTCAAATTCAAAAAAGTAAATAAGGCGGCCTCTTATTGAGACTGAGCCTGATTTTATTAGCAGTAATTCTTGACAAAATTAAATTAGTGATAAATAGTCTTTGTACTAATTTATAAATTAGAATTGATAAAGACAAACACCAACTCATTCTATTCAATATAAATAGCATACATTTTACCGTTCTTTTTATCGACAGGTACCCGAAATCTGCGGAAATTTGTCTTTGTCCGAAAGTTTCAAAAGGGACCAACCTAGTAAAGACCAACGTCTATTTAGACCATCCAGAAATAAATTTTCCCATTCCAGTACAACTTCCTGTAGAAAACTGTGATAAATGTGGCTTTTACACATGTAAATCTCCAACACCCAACCTCCAACCGGAAATAAAAAGCAAACTAGATTATCACAAGTACACAGCTCTAGCATACGAAGGACAGTCCTTTCAAAAACAGGACGAAGCTCAAAAATTTCTCCAAGACTTTGGCATAATTCAACCGACACCGATGGGGAATGGGGTGTCTACTATTAGAAAAAGCTCCGTGGACGGAGAAGTTATTCAGAAGATCCAGAGGACATCCAAAACGCTAGAAGCAAAACGGCAAAGTATAATAGATCACGAAGATTACGATTATTTAAAATATTTAGTGGCGAAATTAAAGTATGAAATCTCAGAGATAGAGGGGAAATATGAAACTACTCAAACAGAACTTTTTGACGTTAGGAAACATCTACATAATAAGGAAGCCCAAGTTTTGAAGCTGCAAAGAGAAGTCCACAAACTAAAGGTACATAAAAGTAACCATTAGGATTAGTGCAACTTATTTTTTAAAAAACATTTTACTGCGTACAAAATATTCTAATTTAATGCATGATTTGTTGTAGAAAAATTCAGCTTGTCTAAACTAAAACAATAGATTAAAAAGTTCTTGAAACTAATAGAATATTAAACTACAAAGTCGCAAATGTGGAATTACCACTTATATGTGAAATTAATTAAGTTGTTTACATACAGAACAAAAAATAAAAATAAAATTATTGTTTCTTGAAAACGGTAGACGTCAGTATATATTCTCTGTTCGCAAATATGTTATATATACAATATATACTCGTAATTTTAAGAAACTAGAAAATTACATTTTCAATCTCAACAATTTTTATAAACATCGATTAATAAATCCTTCACAAAAGTTTCTAATAATAAATAATCACATCCTAATATTTTGGATCGATTCCTAAATAATAAACAATATCATTTAATTAAGAGGTCCGTTATGCTTTTGAAAATAATTTATAAATATATACTAATTTTACTGCATTCATACACACTCTAGTTACGAAATATTGAATGTTATATGAATATATTTTTTAATTAAAAAAATGCCATATGACTATTGGCATATGGCCAATCACGCACTTCCACATAAAAAGTAATGAAAACTAGGAAGATCACTCAAATCACTGCTATTTATATTTATAAATAAATTGATTTCAATATTTAGCACTAAATAAGAATTATTGGTGATTACTAATAATAAAGCTTATTATAAAGTAAACGGTAAAATGTTTTGACGCTCTGTATAAATTAAATTTAGATATGACATTCGATGTACATATGTATGTTTGAGAGAAATTAAGAAAATTAATATATTTCAAAAAATTAACATTTCTGTTTCTAAAATGGCTACACACACCATGAGAAAAAAATGTTTGGTGAATTAGGCTCCTCAAACATTGCTACTTATTTGAGTTAAAATAAATTATTAATATTTGATAATACTCATTTTTGTATTGAAATATATAATAATATTTCAATCAAATATCGATTATTAAATAACTTTGTTTCCTGTAGATTTTTTTTTTACTTAATATATTATGCAAATTTGCAATTTACTCTAAACTGCTTAGAGCTCTAAGTAAATGTATGAAACAAATTAGGCTTCTTTCACATACAGTGTTTCCGTAAATTGTGAAATAAATTCATTATTTCCTAAACCAAAAACATTTTTAAAAAATCTGATTTTTAGTTTTTATGTTCTGCATTATACAACAACATTTCATTATATAGGCTGATCCAAATTAATGTAATGACGTCATCGTCAATTTTTTTAAAAAGAACACCCTGTATTTGGTGACATTATTAGATTAGTTCGAACGAGCTGATTCCGATAAATCACGACACTTAAGGTGTAACGGGCACAATTTAAAAGATAGGCGCTTAAAAAACAAATTTTAATCATTTAAATAATTGAAGGTAAGCTAGTAATAGCTGACTTTATTTTTAATGTTGGAAATGTAACACTTGTTGTATTTGAGAGTATCCTAAACGTTGAATAAATTTTTGTTGAACCTTGTTTATGGTTTCACGAGGAATATTGTTTAATTTGTTCTGTCTTTTAATACTTCAAAATTTTTGTTTCGTTTTGTAAACAACATTCTTCAGATGGCCCCACATAAAATAATCCATAAGATTTAGGTCTGGCGATCTCGCTGACCATACAATGTGTCTACGTCGACAAAACTACCTGCTCTGAAAAATCAAGATATCTTCGAATATTTACAGCATAATGTGGAGGTTTAGATCCATGTTGAAACCATACACTTTCATCAAAACATCCAAGATTAATTCTACTGGGGAATAAATTGATTAAAGTAAATACAAAAACTGGAAACATGCAGACTCGTCTACATTACCTTCGAAAAAATAGGATCCTATAATTTTGTTTCTTAAAATGTCATACATACATTTACTTTCTGCGGGTATTGTGTGTGATGCTCACGCATCCATTTGGGGTTTTCGTTTGCCCTGTACCTACAATTCTGATGGTTGACCTCGCCAATTAATAAGAAAGTGGCTTCATCGGAAAAATAATGTTTTGTGAAAACAGAGGGTCTCAATAGCAGTTTCCTTTCTAGATCATCATCATTTAATTCTTGTACAAGTTTGATTTTAAACATCAAAATAGTGACATGTCGTCGGTTGTTTAATTATTTTGATCTTGCACATTGTTTTATTTTTTAGTTATAAGTACAACATTTGTTATTATGACCGAAGTTAATAATGATACTTATTACATTAATAAATGAGCAGCCTGTTTTATAGAACAAGACAAGGGAAGCATATAAAAATCTAAACAAGAAATGCTTGGATCCAAGTTGTTACAGAGTTGCCCAATCTACTTCGCTCTTTTTCCTTAAACGTGCGTAATATACCAAATAATAATAATTTCATACGCTCCCTTTCTGTCTTATCATAAAGTATGCCCATAGAAAACTATAATACTTTATCTTGTGCTGATTGCTGACGGGTGTGTCGATGTCAACAAGATGTCATTTAACCGACGATTCTCTTGTTCACAGCTTGGATAACTGATCAGATTTAACGAATTCTTTAGTTGTCATTTACTGCCTCTATTAAATCTGTCTTTCCGGTCTTTTTCTTATATTCGGAGGATCACTCATCTCAGTTATATCTGTTAAGAAGTGTTGAAGAATATCACAGAATCGGGATCCAAATCGTGTGATCCCCCATAGAGAAGCATTTTCCAATGTTGAAAGACGAGCACGAGAAAGCATTCAGCGTTCAAAACGAATAAGTTGTTTTGGATACAATTTAGATGACCCATATATTAGTACTAGAATACTATATCGATAAACTAGTGTCACAAACTTCTGTTGTGCACCGAATTATCCAAAAGAATTTCTTCGTTTTGTGGTTTTGTGCCTTGATTGTAATTTTGTAAAATTTGTCTGTTTCTCTAGCCCTTCTTTTATCGTCAAGTTTGACTTTTAGCTTGATAGCCAACTTTTGAATTTTCGATTATTTTAAATAACAGCAGTTATACGTGTTTTTAATTATTCGAGTTTTTGTTGAAAAGTATTTTGAAAAATAACAAGACTAAGTACCATTGTAGAATTAAACTTCCCATAAAATAATGGGTGTGCCAAATGGTTAAAAAATTCTATCACATTTTAAAGGTACATCATCCCTTATCAACCCTTTAGAATGCTAGCTTGCAGGCGTGCAACTTAATATAGGCTAAGTTGCGTTTAATCATCATATTTTAGTTCCCCCTACATGCTCCTGCTCTGTACCGGTTCTTATACAAATCACCCTGTATAATAACAGTTTATTCTCAAGGAATAATTTTAATTTGCGAGTTATCAGCCAGGATATTTCTATTATTTTCAGGTTTAATTGCCGTCGTTTGGTTTTGACATGTTTGTTCCAAGTAAGTTTTTGGTTTAAGTGCAATTATATATATGAAATGGAACTGAGAAACAACAAGTATATATAGATGGATGTCCTTATACATTCAGATCGAACAATATTTTTTAAAACTATTGTATTTATTACATGTATAATTGTGGTTAAAACATTTTTAGAGTGTCCTACAACAAACAAACGTTAGTAGAGATGGAGAACTCTTGGCAAATATTCAAAAACAACACGCAATGGCAAATAGAGTTCCTCAAAATCTTACTTTAAATGGAAATCACTCAAAAAAACAAGGAGTCTCAGCAGAATCCAGCGAGGCAGCTGGAGAAGCAGTAAATATATCCATCACCAAATATGATAAAGATTTTAGGTAATTTCGTTTTTTAACATTTGGAAAGAATTAAAGGGCTTAAACGAACCTGAATAAAAATATAACGACTAAACGTATCTGATTTATAGCTAAGATTTACTAACTATATTTTCGGCCAATAAGTATTAGTTAGCCGCAAAAGACTTTTTTCAATTCTTTTTTTATTCTGTAATAATAAAGCAAATATATTAATTGTCACCTGCAGTAACCACGAATTTTTATTTTTTGTTTTAGATCTAAACAATTAATAAAAGGAGCGATATTAGACAACAGTTTCCTAAAAAATTTAGATACGTCTCAAGTGCGAGAGATGGTAGATGCAATGTACGTTAAAGAATTTGAGTCTGGGTCTCTAGTTGTCAAAGAAGGAGAAACTGGCGTCCATCTGTTTGTTTCTGGGGAAGGAGATTTCGAAATAATTAAAGATGGTAAAGTTCTGGGTCTGATGGGACCTGGAAAAGCGTTTGGAGAACTGGCAATTTTATATAACTGTACTAGAACTGCTTCAATACGAGGTGAGCAGTTATCAATTTATTAGTGTATTTTCTCTTAGAGAAAAAAAATATAGAACATAAAACAAAATATTAAATGCAAAAAATTTTAAAGATGTTTTAAAACATACAATAAATCGATAAAAGCGTACAAACAAATTTCACAAAAAGATATAACAACATTAAAAACTAAATAAATAATCAGTTCAATTTATACGTTTTATGGCAAATTATACAAAAGTTTCTAATCGCACAATTTTACTAAATATTAAGCTATTCATATTCTTAATTTATTATAAAATGTTTTTTTATTATTATAGCAATTTGTTGTGTTTTCTGAAAAAATCTCGGTTCTAGATTATTTCAAATAGTTATTAACCTTTGTTTCAAATTTTCCTATCTATACGTATGGTTTATTTATCTCATGTTTATTTGCTCATTTATTGTATTATTTGCCTATATTTATTTAAATACATTCATTCTTCAATTCCGATTCTCACATTTGTTATCTCTTCCGTATATTGTATTTAAACATTTTCCTCTCCTGTCATAAACAATGTCATTAAAATAATATTTAACAGCCATATTTTATCTATTGTGCAAATAATTTAGATCAAAATATTAAAGAAGACAGAATCAATGAGTAAAACTCAACAGTTAGACTTTTGACACCGACTTGTGTAAACCATTCACGAGATGGAGATCGTATTAGCAATGGAGTAGTTTTAAAAAACTGCTTTTCCTTGTAGAATAAGTTTTAATTTATATAAATAATAGTTTCTTAAAATGGTGGTGAAATCGAAGATGGTTTCTTCTTATTTAAAAATTATTTCAGCTGTTACCGACGTAAAAGTATGGATTCTAGACAGAAAAGTGTTTCAGCAAATAATGATGAGAACTGGACTGCAGCGGTTGGAGGATAATTTGAACTTTCTTAAGTCTGTACCTCTTCTCCAAAATCTCAATAATGATGTTCTAGCGAAAATTGCTGATGCTTTGGAAGTTGTAAGTAATTTTATTTAAATTAATTGTTTTAATTCTTACTTTATGAAAATTATTCATAATAAATATGGAAAGATAAATAATACTTATCTTGAATTTCCCCAGTCTTCCATAGCGTTTTAATATATATAGTCTATAGTCTACCTAGTTTTCAGTATCTGACAATACCATTTTCCAAAACCTAGTAGACTTTAATACATATTAAATCGCTTTGGAACACCGTGGAAATTCAAGGTAAGTATTATTTATCTTACAATATTTATTAATTTTATTCAGCTAATTACAGCTTAATTTTAATCAAAACAACATAATTTTTTCAATTTTTAAAATTTATTGTTTTGTAGGAATTTTATCCAGCTGGGACATATATCATCAGGCAAGGAGCCAGCGGTGACACATTCTTTATCATTAGTAGTGGATCTGTAAAAGTTACTCAAAGATTACCAGGTACTAAATCATTATAACTCAACATATTTTCAGGAATTGGAAATCATTTTAAAATTTCTACAAATGAATAATCATTTTCAGGGCAAATTGAAGATGAAGAAATCCGAGTCCTTCGAAGGGGTGACTATTTCGGAGAGCAGGCTTTACTCAAAGAAGATTTTCGTACAGCCTCTGTTATTGCAATGCATCCTGGGGTGGAATGCTTAACTTTAGACAGGGAATCATTTAAACAATTAATTGGCGATATAAGCGAAATTAGAGAGAAGGATTACGGCGATGAAGAAAGACTGAATAAAACTTCATCAGCCATGGAACAAGGTAAACCAAAATACTTATTTTAATAAATTTTATTTCTTATGTTTATTTTCCGGATCTTCAGAATATGAATACATCACACTTAACGATTTAGAAGTAATAGCAACTTTAGGAATTGGAGGTTTTGGAAGAGTGGAACTGGTCCAATATGTATCTAATCCATCACTTACATTCGCCTTAAAATGTTTAAAAAAACAGCATATTGTTGATACACAACAACAGGAACATGTTCAGAGTGAAAGAAGTATAATGATGAGCTGTCGAAGTCCATTTATTTGTCGGTAAGAAAAGATTACTAATGTTGATTTACTATTGTGTATATCACACAAAAAACCATTAGTTATAACCTTTCCAATACTTGAACTCATGATGACTTTTTTGGCATAATTTATTTTTCTAACTGATCTAGTATTCTCATTTTTAATTAATACTGTTCAAGTGAATTTTTTTTCCTTTAGTTTTATTTCCATGCATAAAATTGTAAAAAATTTAAATTCAAAGGGAAAAACTGTTTACATTGTCTGTAGTTAATTATATTTTATTTGCAGGCTATATAGAAGTTTTAGAGATTCAAAATATGTGTACATGTTATTAGAGGCCTGTTTGGGAGGCGAAGTATGGACTATCCTAAGAGATCGAGGATGTTTTGATGATCATACAACAAGATTCATAACTGCTTGCGTTATAGAAGCATTCGAATACTTACACGATAGAGGTATAATTTACCGAGACTTGAAACCAGAAAACCTTTTATTGGATTCCAGAGGTTATGTCAAAATAGTGGATTTCGGTTTTTCTAAAAGACTGGGTTACAGCAGCAAGACTTGGACGTTTTGTGGAACTCCTGAGTACGTGGCACCAGAAGTAATTCTTAATAAAGGTCATGATAAAGCTGTTGATTTTTGGGCTTTGGGTATTTTGATGCACGAACTTTTAACTGGAAAGTAAGTTCATTATTTATTCATAAATTTTTAATTTCAAGACTCTGTTCGTTTTAGTCCTCCGTTTAGAGCTTCAGATCCTATGAATACTTACAATTTAATCTTAAAAGGGATCGATATGATTGATTTTGCTAAATATAATGTAGGAAGAACAGCCCAAGGATTAATCAAGAAATTATGCAAAGATATTCCTTCGGAAAGATTAGGATGCCAGAGGGGCGGTATTCAGGATATTAAAAAACATAAGTAAGTAAAGATATTTTGAAAAAGACTGTTATTAAGACTGTAACACTTGGTTTCAATTTTATACTAAACCTGCTGGGGTTATTGGCATTAAAAACAGCATAATATTATTTTTATTTTATCTACAAACACAAATATATTAAATTTTCAGATGGTTCCAAGGTTTCGATTGGGATGGTCTCATCAAACAAACTCTTCCTGCTCCAATACAGCAAACAGTACGAAGTCCCTGTGATATGTCGAATTTCGACGAATTTCCAAATGACGGTGACATTCCTCCTGACGAACATTCGAATTGGGATATTAACTTTTAAAAGACAAGATTCCTTAAGTAAAACGTAGAGATATACTTTTAATAAATATTTATATATTTATTGATTTTAAAATATTTTTTATATTAATATTTATCTAACTTAAATATTTTATTTTAGAAATTACATTTCCTATAGGAAGTTCTATTTTAAAAACCGTTAGGGTACAAACAAAAAGAAGGAAAGGTTTCCGTTAAATTTAAAATTCATTTAGAATAGACAGTTACTTATCTTTATTCTCGAATTTTACCACTGTTAAATATTTTTGTAATAAATACGTAATTAAGCCCTTCTGTGTTTTATTGAAATCCAAAACAAATTATAATAATAAAAACCATTCTCTAAATGAAATAAGCTTCAATAATAGCCTGAGTTCCACAAGGCGAATTTTATATAATCTGTACACATCAAGTACTGTATCTATGAGCTAATCGATATTTCTATTAAGATAGGGAAATATAATTATACACGCATTTTTGTTATTATTGGTAACTTAAGTATTTTTGGGAAAATGAAATTAGGGAATAATTCTTCAATATTGTATATAGGATCTGCCAAATGAGAGTGATCGATTTTACATTAGGAACCTAGAGATGGAATGGGAAATTACGAACCTAGAAGGAGATGAAGTTAGCAATGCGACGACGAAAACCAGAATAGACTGGATAAAAGCCAAAAGGATAACAGGAAAAACCTAAGATCCATTCCAGCGATACGGACCAAAGAAGACATAGAAGACGGAGTGCAACACCTAGAAGAAAGCCTACAAGAAGCATTAAGAAGAAGCTCCACCACCACCACCCAACAAAAGTACTAGACAAGATTCGCCAGCATCAATGAAGAACTCAAGAACCTACTGAGAGAGAAGAACCGAGCCAGAAGAAGAGCCCAACGTACAAGGAACCAAGAGGACAAAAAACGAGCAAACCTCCTCAACGAAATGGTGAAGGAAGAATTGCAAATCGCAGGAATCGGGAGTGGATCAAAAGGCTGGAAGAACTGGACCCGTAGAAACCAGGCCTATGGAACATACATAGAGCCCTCAGGCGAGACAGAAAACCGACACCGATGATCCATGGACTTAACGGGCTGGCCTTCACCCCAGAGGAGAAGGAGAAAGCCTTTTAGCAAATCATGGAGTGGCAATTCAGATTGAACCAACACGAAGAGGAAGGCTCCGACTTTGAAGCAGAAGTAAAAGAAGAGATGGAGGAGCTAAACGAAGAAGAGGACCAGGAAACAATAGATATCACAACACCAGAAATGGTAAAACGACTAATCAAGTTTGTTTCAGCCAGAAAAGCACCCGGACATAACGGAATCACCAAAAGAGTGCTGAAGAACGTACCAAGGAAAGCAACGGTATTCCTGACGACCCGGTTCAATGGAATATTGAGGCACCAACACTTCCCCAAAAGCTGGAAGTTGGCTGAACTGGTGGTTCCCACAGAACTACAGGCTTATTGCTTCTACCAGCTATGAGCAAAATAGCTGAGAATGTAATCCAGAGATTTCTACAGGAGCATCCCTAACCTTTAATGTTCTGCCAGCAGAACAGTTCGGATTTCGACGTCAGCACTGTACGGAGTTTCAGGTTCTGAGAATAAGCATTTGACAGGTTCTGGCACAGTGTACTGATCTTCAAGATAAGGGAGCATGGATAGTCTTAAAGTATGTTAAAATTAATTAACACCTATCTGCAGGACAGATGTTTCAGAGTAAATCTGGACGGAATCCTATCAGAAGAAGGAGACCAAGAAGCAGGAGTGCCACGGGGAGCCGTTCTATCCCAACTGCCATACAACATATATATATATATATATATATATATAGCAGACATGCCGAAGATGGCCCACACTCTCACGAGTTTCTACTGCGACGACACCGCCATAGCAGCGAGAAGCACCTAGCCATACCTAGTCACCAGGTGTATTCAGAGAGCCATAGACTCCATCCACGAATCGTGTGTCAAATGGAAGATAGTTCTGAACGCCGACAAAACCCAAGCGGTGTTCTACACGAGGAGGCAATACCAACCATAAGAGGAAATAAAGCTAGACGAAACGAACATAGGATGGTCCGACAGTGCTAAGCATCTTGGTGTAACAATGGATAAGAGGCTGACGTTCCAACAACAGGTAGAGAAAGTGAGAGACCGTGTGAAGCAGGCAAGAGCCAGGATGAACTTCCTACTAGAAAGACGAAGTGAGCTGAACCTCAGGACCAAATTGCAACTGATAAGTTCCATAATCCTAAGAATGGCAGTAAACGCCCCCTGGTATGTTCGGAACAACCAAATATACAGGGAAACTAGTGGATTACACCAGAGAGGACTACAGGAGGCAGGCCATGATCAGGAAGCAAAGAGAAGAGGAAGAAGACCAGGATCAGGACTAATAAGAAGACAGGAAAATCAGTAAGGAGGACAAAAATAGGAGGAACTAACACAAACCACTAAAAAGAGGATTCAACCAAGAAGAGGAAAAGAGCGCGAGGTGACAACGAGGGAGGATTAAAGGAGAAAAGCGATGTATGCTACCCCTAAAAACAAAAAGGTAGAACAGGTTGTATCACTCCATCCAGTCCATGGGGCGGTATCTTGTGAGAAGAATGTGGACGAATGTATGAGAGAGTGAATGCGAGAGGACCTGTCTAGTGATAGGGGGTGGTGGAATAGGTTCCCCATCAGTATCAGTAAACCAGATATGGAAGATAGGAGACCCAGTCTCAGTATGGATGTGTCTATGTGTTGGTTTCATTCGCTCTGATGCACGATTTGCATAACCAGTATTCAATTCGCGACGCTAAAATGACATTATCGTCTTAAAATATTGCTGCAAGATATAACAGTGGTCCTAGCACATTGCCTTGTGGAACTCCAGACTTTATTCCGTAAATATCTGGTGTAATGTTTTCGATAATGTTTCTAATGTTATTTTTTACTTCTTCTAAATTGTTAGGCTTAGAATTGTAGCACTTACCCTTCAGATTTCCCAGAGAAGAAATCTGGGACAGTTAAGTCAGCAGTTCGCGGTGACGATTCAATCTGTCCAGCTCGACCTATCCACTTTTGATTAAAAAAAATATTTATTAAATCTCGTGCTATCAATGAATAATGAGGTGATGCGCCATCTTTTTGAAAGAAAACAATGTCTCTAAATCCATCTTGAACTGATTGTGAATAAAAAAGCTCCTCCAATATATCCGTGTAATTTATACACAATTGGTTGTGTAAAGAAAAAAGGCCCATAAATAAAATGTAATCAAATTTTAAATTAAATTAGTGAAAATCCCATCTCTTCACAGCAATTAATAAGAAGTACATTTACATTTAAGAATCAATCACTCTTGTTTGTGACACCCTGTATATTAAGGTTACTTCTAACTTTAAATGGCATAATTCAACTACAATGAAAGAAATAAAGGATAAAAATTAGACTCTTTGGTTATGCAGTCACCATAACGGTGTAGTGTATAGCTTGTGCTCTAATATACAGCTTTAAATTATACACGTGCCTTTTTTAACTTATTGTAAGTATGCCATCCTGATTTGCCAGTAACCACAGAACTAATATCTACACAGTGACACGATTGAAATTTTTAAAAATACATGTAAGGTTTATTTAGGGAACTATGAAATTCTTGTGAAATTAACAAAAATAAAAACTACTGCTATGGTTCTAGTAAGGTAAAAAAATGGTATATTTAGACCAAATAAAATATTAATTGTTATCGGTGTTTACTTACAATTACAAACCATTTTTATTCTTAACTTTTATAAATGTAAACAATGTAAAAACAATGATAAATCTAAATATAAATTTAAATAATTAATTGCCAATACCTAGACAAAAAATAATGAAACATTATTAGGACGATTTGGTTTCCAGAGATGTTAAAAAATAATTTTCGAATACTAAAAAAATCCAAATAAATAGTAATAAAATAATGACAATTCCCCGTTGTGTTCTAATTAACATCGTTGTTCCTAATGTGGTGCTGAGAAACAACAACAAGGCCTATAGAGAACACGAAGTTAATAATGACCACAGCAGTAGACCCTTTAAAAATATTTAATCTAGTAAAAGTGACCATCCCTACATTTAAAAAGTGTTTTAACCATTCTTTAAATGAAATGTTTTCAACCCTAAACGCTTGAATGTTAATGTTTCGAAAAACATGACTAATTTCAAAGTCGTTAAGTACATACACCCATTTTTTACAAGATAATTAGTGTTCACAGTACCTTATGTTAAAATTTCAAAGGGTCTGGCCAAGATAAATGGCATTACAATACGGACAATTTAGTTTGTAAATACCCGATTTTGAAAAATTATTAATTTTAGGTTTTACATTTAATAATAAACCTACATTATTTCTTACTTTAAAAGATATTGTATAAAATGTTGTACAATACATAATTTTTAAAGACCATTCTACGCACTTTTCGTTTACCTGGTATGTGCTTCGAATATTTTTTATATATTTATATGGCTAACTTCTTATATAGTTACAACGGCTGTTTTACGAATCTTTATGTAAGTACAACCCACAAAGTTGGAATTGCCCACCATCAAGGCTTAAATACAGGTTTTCCCTCCCGGTAGTTTAAGAACTCATTAGCAAAAATGCGGGCATATTTATAAATTAATTTTGAGTTATCAAGTGATACAATGTGAAAATTTGTTCATGATGAAAAACTGGAAACCATTAGCATTTACGTAGTATAAATATTTTTTTTTCTAGTCACTTTCAATAAAATTACTAAAACCACTTAGTTTACCATTTATTTATTGAATGTTTGGAAATGGGTGTTCCTCTCACCTTTACAGTCTAAAACCTAGATGCATAAAATAAACAAGAAAAATACATATGTTACCGTAAATAGCCGAAATTCGTTATTACGCGTATTTACTAGTAAAAATGGGAAGTATCAAACACAACCTGTAATTTCGCGTTCTTACTAGTAAAACCGCGTTATCCTAGTCGGTTAGTTTAAGTTATCTTAGATTAGTTGAAGTTGGGTTAGGTTAGGTTAGGAAACGCTAAAACTAACTAAAACCTAACCTTAACTAACTAAAACCTAAGCTAAACTAACCTAACCTCAACTAGCCTAAAATAACCGACTACGATTGGTTAGACCCAGCTTTAAGCGGTTAACCCAGAACTACCCTTCATTAAGGCTTAAACAGTAACAACTACTGTGTGTACTTCGCATTTTTACTAGTAAATACGCATAATAAGAGATTTCTGCTATTTACGGTAACGCATATACCAAGGTGATGACCAGTCTGAGAAAAATGAACTGAATATTAAAGAAAAAAAAAGCAAGATAGTTTGAATACGAGAAACAGAGAAAGAAGACAAATGATGATTAAAAAACTTAGAACAATGAATTAGTAAGATTGAGAACGTGGAACGTAATGGCAGTGTATGAAGGAAGAGCTCTGAAAACCTTAGTAGATATGAAAAAATATAAGACAGATATATTAGCAGTGCAAAAGACAAAACAAAAAGAAAACTTCACAACGAAGTTAGAAAGGTACGTATACTTTAACAGTAACAAAAATAAGGAGTACTTTTTCTAATTAAAATCATAGTTAGCGATATTAGTTCAAAGATAGCAAGGGAAGAAACGTAAGTTTATACAGAAAAATAACCAGTAGTAAATCAGGCACGTAAATAATAACGAAAATGGAAAAATGTTCAATGAATTCACCTCAAGAGACTCCATGAAGATAACTATACAGTACCGCCAGCTTTGAGCACAAAAATATATACTACAAAACCTTTCATTTCATGGAAACCAAACCGATACTGCCACAACATGAAAAACCTGTAAGAAATGTTAGAAACAACAAAGGAACCGATGTTAACTATACATACATATACAAGAAATTTTATCAATAAGTTCACAAATTATCGAACGAATATAAATTATTTTAGAAGAAGCTTCCGAGGTTTCTAATCAAACTAAATGATGAAACAAACTCTTTTTTCCCCAATTTCGATAAAGTTTTAGAGAAAAGTAAAGTGAAACTAAACTTACCAAGTTTTATTAATAATTCTATAATTTTAAGAAAATTTTAGATAAATATTTAAAATGAAAGGAAAAACCTAAGACATTTTAGTTCATTTGCTTTTAAGATTTATATTTTCTAGCAATTTGTTATTACGCAGTAGAAATACAAACTATTTATTCAATAACAACAAAAACAAAATAATATTTCTAGCGGTACATGTTTGGGATCATATACAAAAATTATGTGTCAATATATTTCAAATATTGTTTTTCAACATTTTTTAAGAATGCAGTAAGATAATATAAAACTCCGTAAAAATTGTTATTGTTGAATCATCAATTGTTCAGAAAAAATCATAAAATTAAAATCTGATTAATTTAATAAAGCATTAGCGGGTACCTAAACTAAACACCAACATTACTCATTTGTTTTAATGCAATTAACATTTGATTTAAATTTAAATACTTTTTCCTAAAAATTAAATCATTCCCATAGTACATAAATTTAGCATTAGATAGAGAGATATATATATATGTAAAAGATAAAATATACTTATCTAAAGCTCCTCAACTTTCCAAAACTTTTTAAATATTTTTATGACATTTGTTTCGATGAAATTTCTTATAATCTTATCTGACGATGCGAAAAGGTGAAAGAATAGTCATAACATTATTTTCGGAAAATCGTGAAATTTTAAGATAGTATATTTTATCTTTTACATTTAAAATAGATGGATTCCACAAACTAAAAGTACTTAGAAACAATCAGGAGATAGAAAACTAACACAGGATGTACCTAGGACTTTTTTTTTAAATATTCCCCTGTTTTACTTGAGTACCGTTGCCAATGGATTTTATGATTTAATAGTATGTTTGTATTTTAAACATGTACAACGTATCTATTCGCATAACCTAAATAATGTACGTGTGCGGTTTTTTTTAAACTAAACTCAATATCGGTCTAAAATGCCTAAAACTGAGGCCTTAAAGCTAAATACTTGGTGAGTATATCCAGTTAAAAAGACATAAGAACACACTTGAAACTAAGAATAAATATTGCAAAATTTATTTAAAAAATGAAGCATTTATATAAAATTGGATGTGTTCTGAGTGCCATATCTTTTATTCGTGTTTAAATCTATTATGTTAATCGTTTAACCCTGGCCACTTTTATGTTTTATGTATTGTATTCAATTATGTTTTATTATTATACTATTTATCTATTCCTGATAGCGTTCTTAACACGTAGAAAATATTTCCACCAACTTTTGGAATGCAAAAATTAAAAATATCAGCATTTCAAATTTCTACTTTATGAATTCCATACTGCTGTATGTATTAATTTATAATAATGGTAGTTTTCTTACTATTTCTTTGAAATTTCGAAACCTGATATATGATGTTCAAACAAATATTAACAAATGAAAATCAGTGCAGGAAGCAGCATTCGTTTTTCTGTAATTAATGTTAAGAATGAGTGACAACTTGCCAATCTAAGCTCCCCCCGAATAATTTGCTGATAGGCAGCACGACTTGGAGACGTTGCAACGACGCAAGGCATTTAAAATGATGTTGATCCATTAGTTATCAGTTGATAAACTTTTGTCACAAATATATAAAATATAACAAGAATAAGCTTTAATATTAATGATAAATTAAGTATTTAATGGAATATAATAATATCGAACAAGCAATCAAATAGAATTATAAAAAATTATTTCTATCGAAATATTATCTTTTATTTGTATAACAACTTATCATTTTTTAATGCTCTTCTTTTTAGCATTAGAAGTAGGTGCTACTGATTTAGTTATATTATCGTTCAGTTTTCGACAATTCAAGTATGCGACGTTGCCAATTCTTATAGTAGGAATGATAATTTACCATTAGTGGAATGTGTTAATTCCAAAATCATTTTTAATAATAGAATGTAAACATGCTCACTCTTGAGATAGAATATTTATTCTGAATGAATATTGTTCTATACAAAATCGACAGCCATGGATGTCAAAACTGTCAATGCTAGATGTAAATGACGGCGTCGTAAAAACAAATTTGAATTTGAATAGACTAATGAGTGAAAAATCGAATCAATTTATGGTCGTGGAGAAAATATAGTCCGTTACTCGGTTAGAATAACAAAATTCGATACTCTTGCGCTCTTTTCTCATCTTAACTTATTCCGTAAGTTGGACGCCACTGACCTTTTGGAAAATAACATGTAATAAATTGCAAATTAAGCAAATTAAATTCATATAACCAAAATATATTAAAGAAAAATTAACCTTAAAAATGCATGAAATCCTTAATTTTTTTAATCAACTAAACTTAAAACTTCAAAATTAAATGTGTAAATCTTATGCTATACATTTTCTCAAACCTAAGTTATTCATAATGCTTTTCTTACAGTAGGTAAATGATGTTAAGTAAGATTTTCTATAAAAAGCTATTCTGTATAGAGTATTTCTGAAAACATTTTAATATTTTTTCCTAATTTTCTCTTTATATTCTTTTACTCATTAGGACATCGGATTGAAGTATTTTCTGCCTTCACGACTTTCGGTCCTGTGTTAGCCGCATCATCTCTTTTAAAATTTTCTTAATTCTTCTATGTCTTCAATTCCTTTCTTCCTTGGTTTTCCTCTGCTTTTTGCTTCTCCAGTGTAATTTTTTCTTTATATTCACTCAGCATGTAAGTTTAAAATCGTCAATAAGGCTGTTATTTTATACGTTTAGTAAATACTACTAAAAAAGTATCATGGTAGTATCAATCAACCAAAACAGGGATCACCTGTAAATAAGAAATTAACTACACTGGTCATGAAACTAATGATAGAGTCGAAGTTGTTATTTAAATTAAAATTTGTGGAGCAATTGACATTATTAGACTTAAAAACGACAGAAATGGAAGCAAAGTTTTAGTTCGCAAATTACACGAAACTTGTGTGTAGCTTTTACACACCAACTAAATATACATGGTAAACCATTTGTGAGTAATGATGTCATCGACAATTTTTAAGTCGCACACCCTGCTGTACTTTATTAATGGTTTCCTGCGAAATATTATTTACTTTTTGCCTTATTTTATTTTTTAAATAATTTATGTCGTCGGGTTTACTTTTATACACAACATTTTTTAGATGACCCCATAAAAAGAAATCTAATATCATGAGATCCGGTGACCTTGGTGGACACTCAATGGGTCCTCGTCTACTGATCCACTTATTGGGGAAAACTTCGTGAAGATATGTTCAAACGGCGGCTGCATAAAGTGGCGGCGCCCCATCTTGTTGATACCACAGACTTTCATCGATATTTTCGGGAATGTTTGCACTAGGGAATAAATTCAGTTGGAATCAACAAGTTCATTAAAAATTACAGATAAGTTGGCCCGTTTACAGTTCCATCAAAAAAATAGGGTCCAATGATTTTATTTCGAACAATTTCTGCCCAAACATTAATTTTCTGTGGATATTGAGTATGTCCTTTATCCAATATCTACAATTCTGTCTGTTTATTTCACCGTTTAATGTAAATGTGCATTCATCAGAAAAAAGATGGTTTTTTGCAAAGAGTGGATAATTATCCATCAAAGTTTCGCTAAATTCCATTTTACGATCCAGGTCATCATCTGATAGTTCTTTTACAAGGTGCACCTTAAAGAGATGCCACTTTTCATGTTTTAATATTTTATGAATCGAAGTAAAAGAACATCATGTTCTCGACTAACTTGCCGAACTATGTTGTGTGGATTTTCTTCCATAACCAATAAAAAGTTTAATTTGGTATCCTCGGCAAGTGCTGGACTGGATTTATTTAATTTATTAAATGTTATTGCACGTAAATCAAGAAAAGAAAAAAAGCTAAGATAATAAAAATGTAAAGAAAATCTATATATTAATTAAATTTCTTTCCAACATGTCTTCCTTGGTCTTTGTCTCTTTTTATCGTTTCCAATGTAATATTTTTAATATTTGCTCGGCATATAAGTTTAAAATCGTCAATAAGGCTGTTTTTTTTATAGGATGTGTAAATAATTTTTAAAATATAGTATCATAAATAACTAAAATATTAATGTAAAACATATAGGTTTTACATGAAACGTATATATTATCAACTATTACTCATTTAACTTTATAAAAATTGATAAGGTATTTAAAACAGTAAATGTTAGTGGGAATTTGCGTTAAATATTTGTACAAAGCGAAATTATTTCTAGTTCAGTTATTAATATTGGGTTAAGCAAACGTGCACCTTCCATATGTAAGTAATTAATTCCTTATAGTAATTTTATTTAAAATATTTATCCTAACACTATTTAAATAATATATTAATGAAATGTAGTGATATCTACAAATAGAAAAATTTAGTTTTTAAAGTGCACATCTAGGAAACAGATTTTTTTAATCATGTTTCTCCAGTTTTTTAATTCATTTGAGCGCCTACACTGTCAAATACCAATTTAATTTAACCTTCGGCGAGAAGAAACCCAACCTAAAAAATAATTATCCCCTTTAATTTTCCCAGTCGTCAACTGAGCTGTCGGGACGCAAGCGTGATTCGTGTCGGGACGCCCATGGTCACTAGGATATCGCTTCGGAATACCAACAACACAGGGTCATTTTCATTGTGTGTTAGGAATACATTTGAACAGGGTCTGTATGTATTCTAGTAAAAAACCGCGTCGTGAGTTGCCCAGCATTACTCCGTTTGCTCAAATTATGAACGAGGACCACCAGGATGACTCAGTAATAATTTTTTTTTTTTAGTTGCTACTAGATGCACATGCACTGCGAATATTTGTACATACACTAGAAAAATGGGTGTGGTGGTTGAATGAAATTAAATTTTAAATTAATAAATATTACTAAAAAATATTTATGCAAATATAGCATACATTTTTAAATTGTAGCTTTAACAAAAGGATATTTTTAATAGAAAATTTTATTTTAATTTGAAAAAATTATGAAAAACATTATTTAAAAATTATGTAAAAATAAAAAAAAAGTTAGTGTTATTATTTTTAAAAGATAGAAGAAAGCGAAAATATTTTGACAGGTGTCAATTTGGAAAATAAAAATGAAACCAATTATAGTGAGAAAGATCAGTTTTGGCTTTCATTTATACTATACGTTTGTAATGTAAAATATTAATGGTTGTGACATATTTGATGTTAAATAAAATAAAAAAATACTTGCATGAATAACTGTAGGCTAGTGTAGTATAATATTTCCAAAAAATGTAAACTTTTTAAAAATGAAAACGACAAAACTTATCGTTTTTCTGAATTCGATTAAAACCTGATTCAAATTTGAGTCACCTGCATTGTATTTTTTAATAGTTAATTACTCAAATTTTGAATTAAAATTTAGTTTTAACTAGAAATATATTAATTTAACTTTGTGTTTCGCTTCTCTTATTTCGTTAGAGTGGAAAACAATTTTTGATATTTTTTTTGTGAACGCTTTATTATAAATTTGGTTAATCAAAACGTTTTTTTTGCATAATCCTTTCCCCCCTTTCAGTGTTGTTATTGTAATTCTAGAATTTGTTTACGATCCCATTTTAATTTCTGTGAAAATATATAAATATATAAATGTATATACATGGTGTTTCTAAATTCTTGCCACATAATTTAGGCGACTCTGTTTTAAAAATTATACGTAATCTTTCCTATAAGAAATTTTGGTATTATATACACTCCTAAAAAGAGGTAATTATGGGGTTGAATTTTATAAAATAAAAATATTATTCGAAATGTGTTTCTTAATTTTTGTATCCCTTGCTTTTTTTCACAGAATTATAGTTTTCGAACAAAGGGAAACAAAATGGGAGTACAATACCATTATTTTTAATGTTTGTTAAGTAAAGCAACATAAGTCATAATGCGAAAAAATAGAGATGTAAAGAACATAACATAAGCTAAAAAAATTTTATAATATAATGGTAGCACTGAAAAAAATCCTATATTTACCTATTTATGAGTATATGTAATCCACAAAATTTTAAGAACTCCAACTTGAGAAAAGAATTAAATATAATAATAAATTTTTTTTCTTGGAAAGTCGTTCCCTTATAATTTTTAACGAGAAAGCTTCTACTGAAGTTTTTCACATGAATTTAGAAATATTCTATATATATATATATATAGTATATATATATATATATATATATATATATTGGTTTTTCCGTCGAAACACTACATACCTCTTGTTTTATTCACTTAATTAATTCTAAAAAAGTTAACGTAAAAAGTCTAAAATTTGGAGGAATCAATGATAATTTTTTAAATTTTTGCTAATAGAGGGAATTTTAATAATTATAGTAATAATAATAAAATATTCCACAACAGTAGAAATCCATTTACAGGATAATATTATTTTCAATAATTATAAATAAACATGCCAATGGATGATTTATACAAAAGCAATAGATAAAAGTTAAAACCATATTAATTTAAAACAAAACACATTAATAGGTGAATAAGTTAGTACCTGGCATTAAATAAAAGAATAGTATTCTTTAGTTATATGTGAAATAAACGATAAAATGTCCCTATAAACATCATATAAATGATTAATGTTGAAATTTAGTATCATATAAACTAGTGGAGAATTAATAACTAAATTGTTGCTGTCGTAAATTTGTCTAAAAGGTGCAGATTATCGCAATAAAAAAGAATAGGTTACAACGTATTTGTTGTATTAGAAACCTCTGTAATAAACATATTGCTTTTAAGGTTCTAAAAAATAAAATTAAAAAATTGTGTTATCTAGTATATTGATTCATGTTTTTGGTCATTTATAATCAAGTGTTGTTACGTTATCCAAATAAATAATCAAAAATCATGTAGAGCCTGTTAATATAAAGATTTTCGTGTGTACCTAATTTACTTGTTATGACTTACCTGTTACAGACAACCATTTATACATTATTGAGAAACGCAATAAATTATTTCTGAGGACTCAGTCCTGTTGCTTTGCCAATTACCTATGAGTAGAAAATAAGAGAATTTTAACAGCGGTGTAGTTCAAACGGGTTCATAAAACAAAATGTTTTTATAACTTCCAGGCAATCAATAAATCGATATGTAAATAAAATTAATATTGAAGAAGAAATATAAGTCTGCAATGTATTAAATGAAAAGTATATAATAAATAAATATATAGTTTATATACCAACAAATAGCAAAAGTAAATAAAGAAGAATAAAAGTTTATATTTTATATCGAAAACCTAGAGATAAAAAGAAGTGTATAACAACTGACATATGCAAATAGTTTTGTAAATATAATTTTTTATATGAAGATCCTTCAAAATCAACTATTACCGTGTTTTATCGCAATCTCTTCTACCTAGTGAGGTAAAAATATGAAGGAGAAAATTACCCAACTCATAAAAAAAGTTAAAACCATGTCATTTTAGAAACAGTTACCCTAAAATGAAATACCTAGAGTACTTTTAAAATCAATTTAATTAAATATTATATATAACGATATAGCATGCCGATGAAGCAACAATGCTTGAACCTGAGAAACCATAAAAAAGATAAAATCTTATAAGACTATATTGTTATCAAACATGCAATACCCAAACTATTCGAAAAACTGATATTAAAACAGACCAACCCAACCTAACTTAACCTAACCTATCTACGGAAAAAACCTAATACCAAACAATTAGTTCAGATTTAGGACCAAGCATTTTAATGTCAGTATACAGAATAACGAATGAAATACAAACAATAATGGAAAAAAAAGATCTTCAACTCTCTAACTCTCCAGCTCACTGATTCTACACATAACTCAGTATTTCTATAAAGCTCAGCTCCAACTCTTGGAAATAGTATATATTAAATATATTTCTGTCAAGAAATACCTTTGTTTTGTAAGTTGCCTCGGAATGTTATTAATGCTTTTGGTTTCTATTACCTCATTTATAATAGCTTGTTTTGATTCTCCTCAGACTAAGCCACTGCTTAATCGTCCGCCTTCTGTACGCTTAACCCAGTTTTTATTATGAAATATGGGTCTGGTGCTATCAAATAACACATACTTTACTTCGATCCTTTACTAATATAGGTAGATTGGTGTGACCTACATTGGAAAATTGTATAAGGACAATTTCTGCAGTACTTTCGATAGAAAATCAACTGTTCGATATCTAATCAAATGATCATATTTTATGAATCGTAAAGCTTTAATTGATTTATTGAAAAACTCTCAGGTATGAATTTTATGAGAAAATATCTAGATATAAATATTGCCTATATAAAAATTTACTCCTAGAAGGAAAAGAGAAAAATATTTTTAATTTGTTCAAATTTATTTGGCATTTCTGTTGGCTTTTATATGAATATAACTCGTAACGTGTGACGTAACAGATAGGACTTTTTAGAGACCACAAAAATATTTTTTATTATCTTCCATATTTTCTGCCGAACTATTTGCTAATTCTCCGTTAACAGTATGTGTCAAGGACAATATTTTTTGCACTTTCTTTGTTGTTATAAGGGGATATATTTTCAGATCCTTATATCTAGATTTTTCTGTTATTCGCAACAAAGCCTTGAGAAAGTGTAATAAATTCGTAACCAGATTATATGTAATAATCATAAAATGTGCCATTAGCTATATAGAGACCAAAACTCATCTCAGTTAGAAAAGGCACCAACGAAATAAACAGGATGTGGTGCAATGAGTTTTAAAAAAATTTGGGGATAGAATGTTTTGTGGTAATACCTTATTTTGTTATGCAAATCTTCAATTTTTAACTGATTTTAAATTGTTTTCGAAGACTTCAATATAAAACTTAATAGGTATTATTTTACTATATTTAATTGTTATAGCAGATTACCTAAAAGAGGATTAATGCTGGTCATAGCCGTAACCATAATAGAAAAGAGCAATTATATTTTAATGGGCACGACGCGATATTTTATTTAAATAAAGGTCAAGTTTGTAGAAATTAAGTTATTAGGTTTTCCACAAACGTAGGTAATAATAGTGACTGAAAATGGAAGTAACTTGTGAGTATTCAACAGTTTAAAAATTAAAACTGAATGTTTACAATTATTTTAAGTGACATAATTCTTCAAAAACTGTTGACACCGAAGTTGAAATGTGATCTAATTAATTGGTCTACGACATAAAAAGTTTAAAACGAGGAAAAATTGTAGAACCCCACCAAATCCAGGCAGACCAAAAATATTAAATGTCGACAAGGATGATTGCTTTTCGTAAGCTTGTTCACTTATATTTTTGTAAACAAGCAAATACCCAAGTTTTGCAAGCTATAATCGACGATGCTAATTTACCCACAATAAGCCGAGAGAAACTGTGGAAAGTGTTATATTAAACTTTAAACATAAAAAAATGGGCAGAGATTCAGTGCTAATTGATAATGAAAAAATTGTATCTTGGAAACGACATCACCTTAGAAGAACGAAACAAATTGGAACAGAAAATAAAAACATTTTCTATTTAGACAAAACATAGACTAATATAGGACATTGTGTAGGAAAAATTTTGCACGATAAAAATATAAACTCAGCTCAAGAAGCATTTTTACAAGGATTTACTTCTGGTCTTAAAAAACCTTCAGGTAAAGATGCAAGAATAATTGTTTGTTTACATTTATTTGATTCAAAAAAGATCGTGGATTATGAGAGAAATGAATGGAGACGTGTTTGAGGAGTATTTCAAACAAATGGTTGATTTAATACCGAAAAATTGGATTATTCTAATGAACAATGCATGTTACTTGGAACTTTACTAACAATTGAAGAGAACTGAAATTGCAACATAGTTATGATCTAAAAATATACTAAAAAATTACCAGATGTTAAAAATGTATACACTAACTCAATATCTGAAGTAACCTGTGAGCATTAGCAAAAACATATTAATCATGTTATAGGAACAGAGAAAACAATGTGGGAGCTTAATAACATAATTGCTATCCCTACAGAACCTGTTGTAATTTCTTGGCAATCAGATGATAAATCTTCTGAAACAGAATCTGAGGAACATATACAATTATCATTATTTCTGAAAATTATTTCAGATTTTCAGTGTTTATATATTTATTTAAGTCAAACTGGTGATCAGTAAATAAATAAAAAGGTAGATGTTTTTATATTTTAATAAATAAATTACAAGATACTGTGTTCTTCAATTTCCCTTTATTTTGGAAAAGCAGTCTATGGTTTATTGATTTTGGGACTGATTAACGAAACATATTTCTGGGAATTTATTGTCTCTTAATGTTCAAATGAAGTTTGGTTGTAGCGTGGTACTAACTTTTCAATACCCTTGTCATAGAAGGCAGCAGGCTCTGAAATTTCAGGAAACGAACTACTCAGTACAGAAATTGTGAACCGACAATTTTCTCGAATCGCCTGATCCATTTACCGAACAAGATCATCGATTGACACACTCGCTTCCTTCCCTGACAGCCTACATCATGAACGTTAGTACGACTTCCTGCTTCAAAGTTCCTGCGCGATTGCAGCAATTTACTGCAACTCACGAAAGTTTCACAGTACACAATAGGTACTCATTAGTTAGCAGTAGACTCTATTCCAGTAGGCATGTTTACGTACTCACTGCGCGCCTAGAAATAAAAAGTGTGACATGACATGATGAATGGGCATACTAGAGACACTGCGCAACACATATGTGCAAAACATCATCGGATTTTTCCTGTGGTTTTAATTTTGCCGCCCATCGGACCTTAAAAAAACTATCGCCGTATTATCATAAATGAGGCACTTCCAGCTAAAGCCAAAGTAGATTCCATCCAGCTTATCTTAAAAAAAAGTTGGTTTTTTATTTCATTTTTGACTTCTGCATAAATACACGGAAAATAAACCTGTTTCGAAATATTCTGGATTTTAAATATTTGCAGAAAAATGTCTTCTTCTAACAATAAAGTATTCATTTGAGATTGTAACTAGTGAACAATAAAATCTCAATGTATGAATGTTAAAATTTAGGTCATTTTCTATTGAAACTTTTTCACAAATTTTACAAATTCGGTATATTTTAAAAGTTTTATGATTTTATTTAAAATGAATGTACCTACTTACAAGTACTGAAATAAATGTAGTCTTGCGTTTGCTTTAACTCCTTTCAGATCTAATAAACTAAAAATATACGAAGGAACATGCAATAGAAAATATTGATTTTGGGGAGTGGTTACAATAGTCTGTTCATTTTGAATTTTCTATCTATATTTAAATACTACGTAGAAGAAAAGTATAAACATTAGACTAGAGAAAGCCTAGTATTTTAAAAAGTTACTATATAAGTTAATTATTGGTTTTCATTAAATAATAAAAGAAGAGAAAACTCTAGGAAAATGGGATACATTACTAGTGAATAATTAATCATTTTAATTGACAGGTAATATTGACATCAAATAGTAACACTTAAAATGCCAGTCAAGAAGAACAAATGTTTTTAGAGGACAATAATTTTTCGTTCCTATTAAAGATTGAAAAATTTTTAAGGATTTTCAAATTTTTTTATATTGAATCTGAAGATAGAAGTGAAATTTGTACTTTACACAACAAACCTTATCTTCATTTGCTTCTGGTTAGTTCCAATGTGAATGTTTTATTTTATATTTTGGGAGTTTTCTTTGTTCTAAATACGTATTTAAATAAAGTTCTAATTAATATTTTAAAAGACAGCAATAACTTTTGTTTCATGTAATTGCATCAAACTTACTGGAATCTACGGCAATGGAAAAAGGTGAGGCAGGAAGTCCTCTCTTTTGCAATACATTTACATATAGCATAAAATGTGCAAATGTGCAATACTTATAAATTGATATTATTGATAGTAGTTTAATGATTTTAAATATTAAACAAACTTTCGTCATGATCTTCGTTATTAATAAACACAAAAAAAATAATATAAAAATTCTTTTGTCTCTTGGTTTGATCTATTTCAGCTTAATTCTACATCAGCTTTTATTCCTACGATTATCCCTGTAATGGATACTTCCCTTTGTCTTTATATCTGGAACGTTTCTAATCTCCATTGTGTTCCATCATTTTTATTATCATCCTCGTTTACTAAAAATTTTATCCTGTTCTTTTGCCGATTTTGTTATTACTGCAGCATCATTAGTATACTTCGGTAAATACATACAAGTGCACAGATATTGTGGTGGGCGGAGCCACTAGCGAGAGGGCCGTATTTTCATTTTATTGAATAATATTTAATAAAAAGCGAGTGTGACTCGATTTTTATAATCTATATAACATTTTTCAGAAGGGTTTTTGAAATATAAGTTCAATTGGGTTGAAGATACAGAAATAGGGAGATAATCATAACCATATTTTTCTGCTGTGCCTCTATACTGCAGCTCTTTTGGAACTCTGTTGTTTTAAGTACTACCAGCAACTGATACTTTGTATATGTTTGCAGTAATTTATTTCCTTTTCGCATATGTTTAATCCATCCGTCAACTCCACCACTGTGAACAATAATCAGCCGTGAACCTTTTTTCGCCGGCCTTTGAAGCACACATCTAGTTGATCCATTTTCATTATTTTTAACTGTGCTATGAGTATCGTACTTAGTTTCATCCAACTTATAAATCTGTCTGTTTTCTTCTCTTTTATTATTGTCTTTTATTTATTGTTTGAAATTTAAATACCATATTTTTTAGCCCTTTATCACAGAACCTTACCTCATGTCCTGCATTTTATTAGCTTCGTGATTATGATTTCTATTGTTAGTATTCTAGTGTTTTTCTAACAATCATATATAGTTGATTTCAACTTTTCCACCAATGGCGGATATAAAGTTTTGGTGTTCCAAAATCGCTACGTTTGTATTTTCTGTGAGAGCCACTTCTTATAAATAACAGAGGAATAAGGGACTTCTATTAAGTCCTATGCTATTCTTAGAAGAGTGTTTGCTTCTCATGACCATATATTTTTTTTAATTTCTATAGACTACGAATTTGTTTAGTTTCTTTGTTATCACTGTCACTAACATTTTCACACACGTTTTCACTATTTCACTAACACCACCGTTTCCAGTGGATTCGTTTTCCCACGGTCACCACATTATTGAAAGCTCATTCCAGAAAGAGTCAACGTGGATTTTGACCAGAACCTGTCAGAATAAATTCGCCCCTGACCTGCGTCAAAAAATTTAGTATAGGGACAAATGCATAACTTTTTTACAATTAATTCTAATGTTAAGTTTAGACCTCGACTAAGGCCTTCCCAATTCACTTCGTTGCTCAATGCTCTTAGATGTATTGCTGCAATTATGTATGCTAAAATTTGTGGTTTATATTGATAAATCGTTTAAACACTTTGTATTCCTACTTATTTTAACATTATTTCTACAATTTAAACTAACGTGCAGACAGAAAATACCACCAATTCAGTCTATCTCACTTGTAATAGACATTAACATCGCTTCATGAACATGGAACCCCAAATATGGCCCATAATATTTGTTTTAAATCATTCTTCATCTTTAAAAACTTGATATTTTCTAATTCCTTATTGGGAAATTTGTTCAGCCTCTTTCTTATATTTATAAAATAACATTCACACTGACATTCTTCTGTAATTCGTTATATTCCACATCTCTGTTTGTTCTTAGTTTACAGCTGGTATTCCCTTTTTTTCCGCTTTTTTATGTTTTACTAGTAACTCTTTATGAGTTGCGTTAGATATTTAATGCGAGTAAAATTCAATTAATTAATATATTCTTACAATTAGTCGAAAACTTTTCAAAAATAGCACATTCCTGCGTCGATACATTTCTGTTTTTAATCAAATCCCAATGTTTTCCTTTCAAAACCAAAAAAGTCTAGGGAACTAAATCAATACTGTAAAGAGGCAGAGGAAGCAATGAAGTGTGGATTCTGTACAGAAAAGCAATGATAATGAAGGCTTGAATTTGTCGTGATAAAGTTTCTATGTATTTTTCATGTTGAAATATTTAGCTACAATGCAATAAAGGTTTGTTTATGTCATGTTTAGGATAATTTCCAAAGGTTTCCTGAATTAATGGAAACGATTCAGTAGAGGACTTCTTAAGTTTGGGGCAAAATTTGATAGCATAACTTTGTTCCACAGAACGATACATTGCGAAGTGTTACGTAACTTTAAAACAGGGATTATGATAACACACCCCACTCCATCTAGTCCAGCAGTTTAGAATGTAAAGCGGTGTACATAAGCAAAAAATTAGGCCTATTACTTATGAACGGCAGCCTGTAAGCCTTTTAATTCCTGTCTGTAATTGGGAACGAGCTTTATATTAGTTTAGTTACTTTTTTTCCACACTAATGATTATCTGATATTATTAAAAGCTAAATATATTTTGCTCTAATTTTTTTTTATCTTTTTGTTCTAGTGGTTGTGGTAGTGATGACGAAGCGGAAGGGAGTTCTTGTGGTTTGAAACAAAATATTCGCCCATACAGGAATTTTATAGATACCGAGCGATGCGGTTTACCATGGACTACCATTAGTTCTGAACGATTCATCTTTGCTTACCCGCAAAATCAATTCCGGTTACTGGCCGACTTTCAAATATTAAAACAAGATGTTGGAGATAGGTGAGTAATATTTTTATTATTACGATTAATTTATCGCTATCGAAAATCTACCAAAATATTGTATTTTTGGAAAATGTAGAATATTTATAGAAACGTTAATTAGAATCATAAGTAAAAGCAGTCTTTTTTCCCAACCCTAGAAGCTATACACCTTAAGCTTTTCTTTAGTTGCTGATCTTATAGACTACATAAAATCATAAGTGTTACATATGGTTGAACTCGTATTGAAGAGAAGATTCCAAAAATGACTAAATATACAGGGTGATGTATTTAAAAAACCAAAGTGTCTAATAATATCGGAGAAACGGCAAATCTAGCAACATTGCAAATGTCTAATCTGGAATCTCTGTATCCCAAAATAGGCTTATCCCAAATTTTTTAGAATTCAGACTAGCAATTTACGAGATAATTGGCTGTGTACAGACTTTTGGTCCACTTTAACTATTTAGACACGCTGTTAATCTTCCTTACCTGTATAAAAAATTTACAAGCTCTTGAATTTTTCATAGCAGTTTTCTATATTACGCCCTGCTTCATTTAAATTATTTATTGAAGACTTCAGGTCGTTACTCCACTTATTCATTAAAAATTAATGGTAAACAACGTGATACATAAATGGATTAAGTTTCGTAGAATATTCCAGATTTAATAATAGCATTTGATTGATTTTTTCATGCATACCTACATCTATTGTGTATATGCTTATTTTTTTCATTATTGATTTTTTTGTCGAATGTAAACTTAGGAATAGTGATAAAAATGCCTAATTTTTGTATCACATTGAACTATGTAAACTAAGAATTAAATAATTTAAAAATTTCCTAGTTATTGACAATATTTATTAGGTTTTTTAAATCTATTTTCCAGTTATTTTAACTATACTATTTGAATGTACATTGTGGAAACCGCTTATAGAATAACATTTTTTTGCCATAATTTTAGAGATTGATAAAAACTTTGAGGGATTTCAACTTACAACGTATTCGTTCTCGGAATGAACAACGAAACATTCCAATTTCATTTACCAATGAAACACTCTATATGTGAAGTTCCATCACATGTTGTCCTCGACGACCTATAATACTTATGATCTAAATGAATAAGTACAGCATGAAATTTTGTAATTCTTTAGAATATTATTACTAAACTTAAATATTTTTAATTAATTTATTCAATCCAAGATGACTTGACTAGAGTGATTAGCAAGTTGTTTGTGCACATTTCCAAAATAAATAATACCTAATATATGCTTTGATTATAATGAAGTAAAAATGATCTAGATAAATGCCTAGATCCAGACCAACCGAATAAAAATGTTTAGATTCAACAGAAAGGAGTAACAGTCTATTATGCGGCATTTAAAGAGATTACTTAAAGGAAATATTTCAAATAAATGGATTGGATGAAGAGATACTGTTGAAATACAGGCTAGATCACCACACCTTACCCCATTGAATTTGTTCTCTCAAGAATAGAGTATGTGCAATAAAGCTTTAAATATCTCAAAGAAAGGATAACAACAAAAATAAGAAATATTTTACTTCAATTGTTAAATAAAGTTAAGTAGGAGGTTTATAACAAACTAGGTTATTCTCAAAAAATAGATGCATAACATTCAGAATATTTATTTTGATGTAAGACCGTCAACTAAGTCAAATCTTTCAATTATTTATTTTTTTAAAGGAAATATGAAAAAATTTAAAATTATACCCCGATAGAATTTAGAACCTAATCAGTAGTCGTTAAAATTAGCTTACCGTGAAGCTTTCAAAAATATACAGTGAAACTCTAAAATAACACCATAATTATTTTAATCCTTATGTGGTTTCCACATAATTATTTACACCTGATTTATGTATTTTCTTTAAAACTTATATACAATGAGAATAAATAAATTTAAATCTAGGAATAACGACTAAATAAAATATTATAATGTTATTTACATCGGGAATAAATTAAGAAATCCATAAGATTTTACGCATATTTGGTTGTTTGCAGCAATATTTTAATTTCTTACAAAAATATTCCAACTTGAACAAAACCTTTGGAATTTATTTATATCTCTTTCTGGCTATTTTGTAGGCAAAATAACATTTAAACTAAATTTGACAATGGCCTAATATTTTAATGACCGATTTGGGACATCAGAAAACTATCGGTTTGCTATTTACATTTTCTATATCAAGCACTTGCACCTAGTACATTAAATTGCTATGGTACTATTTAAAATCTAGTTAAAAGTACCTACATAATTTTAATCATGAAAATCTAATTTTAATTTCTAAAATAATCGTACATGTTTTCTATAAACTTGTATACTCTGGCAAGCAAATAAAATGATTTATTATTTTAATTATTTAACTTTCTGTAAAAAAACAATGCTTGCAAAATGTCAAGACATTCTTAATTTGTAAGAAATAATCATTTCCCATTTGATTAAGTTCCGATTAAGTAAGAAGCATAAAAACAAATTTGTTTTTATCAAAAACTAATATACCTTATTACAATGTTAATATTTAATCCCAAGAACTCTAGGAAATAATAATATCCTGTACGTAGATTACCATTGTCAACCGGTATATACTTATATATAAAAATCATGAAAATTTTTCATTTTCTGCGTCATAACATTATTGTGACAGATAATTGAATTCCTTTTTATATTGGCCTAAACTAATCCCATCAACCTTACAATCACAAAATCAATACATGAAGGCACCCTTGTTTGTATTCTTGATTCAGAATTAAAAACATTTCAAAATCATAGTACCTTATCTTACCTTATTTCAGAAATTTTATGTTTAACCTCCCACGAAAATATTTTCTTGGCAACTTTGTTTTCCTTTGTATTGTTGTCAGGATATGTGAAGAGTGAAAGGTCCTGCGCTTTCCTCATTCCTTCCAATACGCCCTTCCTTCTAGTGATTCTTGTAGTTATACGTCATCAAGTAGACATAACCTTACCAATCTCACAACAGTTAACTTGTGAATAAAGTGCTGCCGGTCATTTGCCAAAAAAGCTAATTTTAAGGTAACGATCATTCAAAATTTGACCAAGAGTCTGAAATGTTCTATATTACAAACGCATATTTTTAGGTTAATTGTTTACATTAAATTATAAGATTTTACAATGTTTCATTGTATTGACTGTTTATGCCTTGAGTTTGATATTGATCTTTACATTGTTCAAAACACAGACAATCTGGAGACACTGTTTTCGTAATAGAGTAAATCTGAATAGTTTAATAGATCACTAAAATTTTTTTACCTAAAAATAGGCCAGTAGTTCAGAATAAAAATTTATTTATTTATTTATTGTAATTGGTGGGTAATTTTTATTATAATTTTAAGTTTAATGCTTAGCTTCACTTACACTAATATTTTGTTGAAATAGTTTAACTGAAATATTCTAGGTATACAAATAAATAAAAATAATTGTTTATTATTAACTAAACAAATTACAACAATATGTAGATAATCCCGTAGCCAATCTTACTTCTTTGTGAGGATAAGAAAGTGAGGAGATATTGGTTGGAAAATCATTATATAAAAAACAATTTCCTAAAAATTACCCCTCTTAAATCACAATAATCGTTATTTATTGTAAAAAAATTAATAGTTACTAATAATAATTGAATTTGTAGAAGTGTCTTTATTCAAGGAGATCACAATTAGACAATCTACACAAATTATTTAATTCTCAGGAACATGCTGCTAATATATTAAATTACATTACATTAAAAATAACATACGCTACTGTGAACATTTATAGATTAAAATAACCAGATAAGTTACATTACGCAAAACACAAACCTACACTTAACAAGATTTATTTTTATTATTTTTATTATTTTTAAAACCACTATTTTCTTATCAAATTTCTATGTTATTTAGTTTGAAATATTAAGTTTATACTTATAAATGGATTATCTTAAACTTTCTTATCAAATGTAAATTTCCTCTCTAGAAAAGTTAATAATAAATGAATTAAAACCTTTACTTTTATTTATATTAATAATAAATTAGTACATTTTTAACTTTCTCCGACCATGAGTTCTTGAGGAATTTATAAATTTATTCGGAAAAACAAATTCTATTTCTTTACACTGTTAAAAGACAATTCAGAAATGCTATTTTACATACTTTACTTATTCGAAATTTGAATCAGTTTCTTTTTCTTTCACTATAAGGTTCCACTTCTACTTTTACACATTTCTAAAACCTTCAAAAACACTTATACTTACAATTTACGAAAGCTATTATTTTCAAGGTCCGATTGGTATCAAAATTTAAACCACAATGAAAATTAAAAATGTTTTATTTACAAAATTTAACTACACTTTCCAAATGCTTCCCTACATAGTCGCCCCTCCAACTTAAACACTATTTGTTATAGCTAATACCCTCGTCATAGATAACAATCTTCTGTGCTTTCAATCAATTCTCTACGCTAGTCTGCAGCTCATTGTCCATCCCAAATTACTATCCTCTTAGCCAGAGTTTTATATCTGTAAAGAGATGAAGTTCAGAGAAAACCAAGTCCGGGCTGGCTGTAAGGTAGGCGAACAAACACTTCGAAAACGCTGCAGTACACCTTTGTGACAGCTGCAGTGTGCGGTCGAGTATTATCATGAAGAAAAATAATGCCTAACGACAACATTTCTCTTCACTTGTTCCTCATAGACATCGGACACTTACGATGTATCAGACTGCAGTGATGGTCATGCTGACTTGTTTCATGAATTCCACCAAAAGAACTCTTTTTTTGTACTAAATACTAAAGCCATAGACTTGCTGATGAGAAAGGTTCACTTGCACTTCTTGGATTTAGGGGAATGAGAATGCCTCTACTGTTTAGGTTGCTCTTTTCCTTCAACATGGTAGCGCTGGACAAACGTAAAAGGGCCATTCGTGTACAGGTAGAACATCATCTTGGGAACTCAGTTTGCGGTACTGAAAACGCTCACTCACGGTGGTCTAGAGAGCTAACAACCTTGAAATTTCGGAAATCGAATCACTTGCTTTCTTTCCTAAATGCCTGCATTATGAGAGTCTCTACGTTCTGCTTCAAACTTCCTGCACTATTGCAGCATTTTGCTGTAACTTATGAAAGTTTGACAGTACGCATTATTCAATCGTTGATAAATTTAATTTCCATTGCACTCCTCAGCATAAAAAAATCGAAATACAGCATGCACTTGGTGGGAGACTTTATTGTTGTAGGCACGTTTACGTACTCATTGCGCACTCAGAACTGAGAAGTGAGGCGTGACGCGATCGATGGACATACTAGAGACACTGCATAAAGCTTAATTGGATTTTCAGTGTGGTTTTAATTTCGAGACCAATCGAACCTCGAAAAAAATAGCCCTCGTACACTCTTCATTATTTTATCATCAAAAAGTATTAAATATAGTGAATGTTATCTTCTTTCCAATAAGGATTTTGTCTTAGTGGGATAGTAGATTAAACATTTACAGAAGCACAGTACGTATGCCTCTTCTTCCTAGTTGAACCTGCATGTAATTTCTTCTATCAGTCCCATTAGTTGAGTCACAAGTACCCTATCAGAAAGTTGGTTACTACTTAACTATTCTACCTACCCTTCTGGAGATAAACTTCTAAATAAAACGTTAACTTCTTCCACGAAAAATAGATTTATAATGTTTTATTTCATTTTTAATTCTGTTATATCATTTTTCAGTATATACTTGTAATTTTAACCATGTTTCAATATCAAAATGTATAAAATAATTTTCACAAACTTTTCGGTGTGAATTAGGCTTGTTATGTAAAATGTTCATAATTTTTGATGTAATTGAAGGTCAGTATGTGCGTGTTCATGTACACAAGCAGTGCCCCCCATTTTCTGATCCGAAAGGAGTTCGTACACAATTTCACTGTCAGATAAAATTAGGTGTGTTTCAGTTTCTAGTTAGGATGTTTAATTTAAATGTTACTTTATGTAGACACCACCTCTAGAATTCTAATTTATAGTGTCTAATTGAAGAGACGTTCTTGAATATCACCAAAACACCAAAAGAGTACTTGATGTAGTTATATGAGTTATTTTGATTTTCACATGTAAAGTATCGACATTAATTCCTGAAACATCGAGTATTTATTAAAGACTGTATAAAAAATATTTTGATGAATAACTGAATTTAGGGTTTCTTCAAAAATTATTATATATATATATATATATATATTATATGCATTAAATTAAACATCAGTTAATATATACATTGATACACAGAATATAATCATTTAAAAATTTTCTCAATTTAATGAACATGAAAATAATTCCAAGCTTTCTTACAAGTGTTGTTTGCAGAAAATCTATCGATTGAATTTGGACGAGACAGAAATCCTTGGCTTTTATGTCCTCTCATCCAGTCTCTGTGTCCGTTACTAATCTACAAGACAAATACTATTTATCTGCTGATAACTTCATTTAGGAGTCATAAATCTTCTATATAACCTATAGCTGAATATTTAATTTAATTATTGGAAAAGTTTGTAAATTTTCATGCCAAATTATTTGCTCTGAATATTTACGGAATATATTATTAATTTTTAATTAACTTGTTACTTACATTTGTACGCAAAACATTATAAAGCAATTGTCTCCCACTTCACAACTACCTCTCTTTAATATTTGAAAATTTCTTTGTGGATACCGATAGTATCATGTAGTTATTTTAAATAAATTTTAATTGCTACTTGTTTCTACAACTCGTGACGTAAAAAGCAAGTTGATGTACATATTTAAATAATAATTAATTTATGTATATTCTTAGCAATAATTTAGATAATTCCGAATTACTCACATTCTTCAGTGAAGCAAAAGATTGATATTTCTATATATTTCTATATAATTCAAAACTGACTATTCGAATATTTTAATAAACAATATTGTGACTAATACATTATAATTTTTATAAATAGATATGAATATCGCTGTCTATTTAATATAAAGGGATTACCAGAGAAAGTACTTTTGATACTTACATACTTATGTATAAGCCAAATAAATAGATGCAAAATTTTATATCAATGGGAAGATTTATAAACATTAATCATAAATTTCTAGATTTCACCTTTCACTGCCATCTATCTCTTCTTGAAATATGAAAATATTGTAAAATATTATGACACATTAAATTAAAGCAATAGACAAATGCCAGCCAAGTTGTCAATTTATCTTAAAGAGTACAATGAAAAAAGTGAAATTACATTGGAAAATCAATAGGTTAGTTGTTTCAACCCTTACTTTGTGGAATTTATCCATAATAAATATAAAAAGTTAAATTATTCTTATCTGAATTTCCACAGTATTACAAAGCAATTTAAATGATATTTTCTCGATAAGAAATCTAGCTTATGTGACTCTCTTGAATGCTAATAGCCGAAACCTGGTCGAGAAAATATAATTTAAAAAGCTTTGTAATACTGTTAAAATTCAGGTACGTATAATTTATCTTTTTATATTTAAATAAATAGGTGGATTTCATATCCATATTAGTCAAACTAGAAAAGTACATATATCGCCTTTTTTTCTATTTACTAGCAGTTTCTACAAAAACCATTACAATCGTGTGTGTATAAACTTAACCTACAGTGTCCTACCAATGGTCTTAGTCCGACCTGGTGCATGTCTTGTTCATGGATTTCCTACCACCAATATAACGCCTTGTTGATTATGCAGAACTTGGCATTTAGAAACTCCACAGAAAGGTTCGACTCATACGAGGTGTGTCTATAAAATTTGTCCATTCAATATACATGTCTAGTCTATGCCTATTAACGCTCCATGCAAATTTTCCATCGTTAGAAATAAAGCACACTTCTTCTGGGAGCTCCTGTATAACGCGAGCCGGTTTTTTTTCACAACTCTAGCGGTTTGAAATCTTGTTCATTTTAATGCAGATCTGACTATGGGGAACAGATAAAAGTCATTTGGTGTCGGATCAGAGGAATAAGACTATTGGACTAAAATTTGGATGTCATACTTTGCTAGAAAAACTTCTTGATAGAGAGAGAATTTTAGGCACCATTTTCGCGCACACTTTTCGTATGCTAAAATTGACCATATTTTTTATCCGTTTCTGACGTGGAAGGACGACACAGGCCTTAATCGTCTTCAACTACTTTTTCAGGGAAATTCGTTGCTCTGTTGAAACACTTCAAAATTATGGAACTGGAAATGAAAGCTAAAAATGTAAATAGAACACCTTGTATATTTTTATATATTTGAATTCTAGGGGGTTCAAATAATACATTTTCATGTGTTAAATTTCACTTAATATCAATTTTTTTTCATTTTTTTAATTACCTTTTAAATCTGGTGGTCGTTACCTGATTTAAATTACAACAAAATTGAATCTGCATCACCTAGAAAATATTTCAGAAAAAGTATTGCGTTTATTTTATCAGCGATTATATTTAAGAATTCCAGTTTTTTAACTAAAAATCACTTTTTTCATAGAAATATATGTCCATGGGGCGCTTTGTATTTTAAATAGTTCTTTCAAGTACCAGTAAAATGATGAAGATAGTAACTTCCTTAGTACCTTAGTAAAGCAGTTATTTATAATTTTCTAATTTCTAGAAGAACATGTTCCTGAAACCGATCCTGTTTCGGCAATGTAATACTTAATGTTTTGAAATAATAACATTCCTAATTTAAAAAATAGACTAATTTTGATAAGGTGTACATACAATACGTCACCCCTATCCTTTTATTTTTTGCCCGGGGTGAAACATCAAAATGCAACAAAGACAGGGGAATCTATATAAAAATTACTACATTTTAACGTATGAATTAACCCCAACATCTTCACGATGGCGTCGGGACGTCTACTGAGTTCCAAATTTTAAATGGCATATAGGATTGAGTAACACCTTGATTGAAAGGTAACATCCGTTTTTGTGTTTTGTTTATTAAATTTGGATAATTAATACCAAATTTACAAGGATGAGATTTTTCGTTTCCCTCACCTTTTAAAACGTTTCAGCAGGAATATTTCTACACGCCTCCGTAATCCTTTCTTCTAAACCTTTAGATATTCTGGTTGCATTTTATAAATTACACTTTTCAAATACCCACATAAGAAAAAATGTAATGGTGACATATCTGGCTAACGTGTGGGCCATTCAACACTTCTTCTTTCAATCCATGTACCAAGATATATTTGATATAAACAATGCGTCGAAGCACCGTCTTGCTGTTTATTTCCTAATTCCCTAAATATTTTTGAAAAATGGGATTATTAGAAATGTATAGTATAGGTGAACAATTGAAGTCAAAATAACTACTAAACTCTTTCCACAACTTTTATTTAAAACAATCAGTTTTTTACAAAACACATATTGGTTCATAAAAACATAAAGTTTTTGCAATATTTTATAAAAGCCAAAATTATAGATAACTTATCTATTTATTTTTAAGACTTAATTGTTTTAACTATCTACTTAAGTGAATATGATATGCCAGCTATTTTATCTTACTAGCCTCGTAACTTGGTTATTAATTATCCAACTTCAAAAAACAACATGAATAAAAAGGTTGATATAACCTTGGTCGCATTTCTTTAACTAACCACAGTCAAAAAATAAAAGCGGGGATAACTTTATAAACGCGCTGTATATATATATATATATGTATATACAGGGTGAGTAACGCTCAACGGGACGGAGCCTAGTGAGTAAACCACAAAAGATATTAAAAATTATCTATGATCAAAAATCAGATGGGATTTCAAAATTTTGACCACTCTGTATCAAATATTTTTTAATGCCATAGCATAGAATTTGAATTAAAAAAAAATGTGCTTTTTAGGTGGCTGTAGATCCTTTATTAAACATAATAGACATCAAGTGTGTACATCAGCTCGGCAAGAGGTTTATAAAAATGTAAAAACATACAGGGTATTTCATTTTAAAAAACATAACTCTTTATTACTGTTATAATTTAGGACATCCTGTATATGCCTAACCAATTTTAAATCAAAGGAATTTTTAATATCTTATGTTGTTTACTCACTAGGCTTCGTCCCGTTGAGCGATACTCACCCTGTACATATAATTCATTTACACCTGGTATATGATGATGGAATATAGAATTTTTCAGATTTTTAATTGTCGTCCAAATGTTAATATCTGTAAACTTTATTATTGGCAAATAAGTGAAATACTATTTGTGTGTGCGCGTTTTTTGTGCTTTAAGGATATGAAACTTCAATTAATTGTGGTTGAAACAGGCGAAAAGTGGAGAAGAGCTTTGTTAAGGTAAGTTTTTTATCTAATTTTTGAAATATATATTTTATAGCATCTCTTGGATTTAGAAATAGTTCGCCTTAGATGTTATTGTTGAGAGCATAATATTTTTATAGATTTTATGTCCCCAAGTAATCGTGAATACAATGGCAGACACCATATCTGCCATTACATTACTAACAAGGCGGATACCCTTAAATATAAAATATAATATAAAATCACAATTTGCCACATAGATACTGCCTTTTCGATCTATGGTATATATGTTACACTTTGGAGTTTTATTCAGTTTCATATGACCTTAACCTATTACATTATATATTACATATTAGGTACTTACTTTGTCTTCTACAGGGGATAAAATGTGATTTTGAATGCAACTTTGCATAAAGAAAATACTTCGTCCCCCGATATTCTTCAGTCCTCAATCTATAGTGGGCACCCTCCCATGATTTTTAGAAAATTTGCTACCAAAGAATGAATAGAAATAATACAAAATAATTTAATTTTGGAACTTGGAATAGTATCTCACTCAAAAAAATTAAGTCCTAAACAGACCCAAAAAAAAGAATGACGTAATCCATAATTTTTCTAATTTTTGTTAATATTTTCTAATAGAAAGTCAAGTTGTGAGGATTGGTGACAACCACTATTTACATTAAAATTAAAGTCTCATGGCTTATGGCATCTAAAACTTTGTTATATTAATATAAAAAATATACCAACACTTTAAGCTACGAAGATATTTTCTCGTCAAAATTTATACAGAAAAATTACCCCTCGTGTTTATCCTTAATAATACTTAACATACAGGAGATATTTTGATTTTAGCAGCAAAATAGAATCAACTTACATTTTTAAACATTTTCAAGTTCATGCCAAAATCATAATAATATTGATAAATAAATTATATTTTATAAACTCTAGTGGATCGGAATTTCAATACAAATTTGATATAATCATATAAATGGTTATGGACTGATAAAATATATAATTACAATTACACATAAATATCTATTAAATAATCCTTCTGTATAAAAAATTTGTTTTTATTATTATGCTTGTATTACTTTTAAATTTAATTTTACACAATGACAACACTTGATTTGAAGCAAAGTGACATTGTATAAGACAACGAAAACTAAGATAACAAGGAAAAATATAGGTACTTCATTGGAGGTTTTTAATTATAAATCAGTTTCAGTAACTTTGGTTTCCTGTTTATTGTTCTTACTAGCCAGTGTCTAAACCGCAATCATTTTTAAATTAAAAAAGCAATCTCTCGCACAGTCGTGATAAAAATTGAAGCATTAAGAAAAACTACAGTTTGTGTTCAATTCAGAATAAGTTGAGAAATAAAATGTTAATAGTTTTTAATTCTTAATTGTACAATACCAGTTGAAATTACTTTAAAAATATGGATGTTTAATATTAATAATGATTTTAATAATTTTACATATGCAAACGTGTAGATATTACTAGAAGCTATCCTCAGCCTCTGGTTAATTTATTTTTTTTATTTATTTCATTTTTTATTTCAATATTTTGATATATACGTATCTCAAAAAAATGTGCTTTCTTGAAGTAAACTATTCTTTTCTGTTTTCAATAAACAATTTGGAGTACATTTAGCTTAACCTTTTTTTGTTTAACATACTCGTACTTTTCGTTTTTGATTAGATAAAATTACTTTATTTGATATGACAATATTAAATGAAATAAACCTACATGACTATAAATATACCCTATCTAGCTCTGAAAATGTTTTTGAAATTTTAGGAGAAAGGAAAAAAACGAAATTAAATAAAAAACTCACGAAACTTAGGTGTACGAAATATCTCTGATGTAATCAATAGTAAATATGAACTTATAAGCCAGTGGAAAAAATATTTACTTTGGCAAGATTTAAAATTTAATCTTTATAGAAATTTGTTTTTACATCATACATTATAAAACTCAGAAGTTCCGGGAAAAAATAACGATGAGGCAATTAAATTCTAATAGAAGTCAAAATTTATTTATTTATAAGTAATGTCACGTAGAAAGACTCGAATAAAATGAAAATTCAAAAGTTGTTTATGTAATATACATAAGTGGATTGCCAACGGTACAATATGTAAAAGTTGGTTGTTTATAAATGTATGTATGACACCACATGTGATGTTGTATTGGTTTTTCCGAGCGGAAGCAAAAACGTGGTTCTTACGAAAGATTTAGTAACGAAAATGAAACCGGTCGTATCAATTAGTTCGATTTTGAGGAACACTCAGTGTATATGTACACTTATCGCTGAGAGGTCACTCATTTAACAAAAGAAACTAAACCGAACTTTTTCTAACTTATTTATTGAACAAGAAATATGTTGAAATTACAATAAATTATATGAAGGAAACCACAAGTGGAATTAGCAACATGTAAACTAAATTAAATTAATAGTTTAAAAAATTATTAAACCTTGCCGAGTTCATTAGTAAACCGATTGTATTCTTTCTATTGACAAACTCAGAAAAAGTACCGGCACATTATGACTTTTCAACAGGGATAATGACACCATCGCACGAGAATACTGTTTGAAACGGGAGTTAAAAGACAACAGATTTCCAAATTTTCCAACTTTTAGCGCAAATTTTCCTTCTAATGATTTTTACGACTTTTGGTTTATTAAAGAACTTCGGTTTTTTACAAATCTAGCAATATCCTCAATTCGCAGAATTACATGATGGAATAACAATTTGAACGACAGTCTTTTGTCTAAAGGAAAATCCAGAAAAATCTTCCAGATGCCGTTCTCTATCTTCAACTCTGGTCATTATTTCTATGCAACAATGACAATCGTAAAACTCATCTATGATGTCATTTGAAGCGTCAACTAATATTTTAGTAATATGTTTCTAAAATGAAATTCAACATGTTATAGTTTATTTTTAAAACTGTGTGCTTTTCCCGAACGAACTCTTGTGTTTAAAAAAATTAAAATTCTTAGGCTTGCTCGTTTTTTAACTATTGAATTTGTAAATTTGGAAATAAGTAGTTTTATTGAGATAGTTTTAGAAAAATAAAGATTTCTAGCTTTCTACATTTTGTGCTGCTTTTTCAGAAACGTCTCTGTTACATTTGTTTTAAAGTAACGTTCAGATTACAAAAGTCAATAATAAAGATAAAGAGTTTATGATGAGTTTTTGTCCTCTTCTTGAGGATCACTAGAACATCCTCATGGGTTTCATTGTATCTCTTTCCAAAAAAACAGATGTTCTTCTGGAAGTTTGTTTGCCTTTATTGTTCTTCTACTTGTCATTAGTTCTATATTTAGGATTATTTTATTATTTTTCAAAATATTGGCCATTCAAAATGTATGCCTTGAATACATCCACGGTTTGCTTCTTCAGACATTGCTCCCTATTTTATTTTTGAAAAGTCACTTGGTGCCAAATTAGAACTATAGGACTGGTGAGTTTGTTTTTTGACACTGATCAATTACTTCGGGCATGTAAACTATTGTGTACCCCTCCTAATTTACTGTTCGACGATCTTCTAAAACAATTGTAGCCACGTAACCATCTTTGGCTGCTACGAAACATACAATAATTTTTTTCGAAGTGCTTCTTGACTCCACAACTTTTGTTTGTTAGCAAAACTTCATTTTGAAACTTCCAAACTGTGGATTGTTGCTGTGTTTCTGTTTTTCGACGTTGTTTTAAACTAGTTAACACGCTTTTATTTTTGAGTTATAGATAGATTATGTGGTATCCATTGAGAACAAAGTTTCCTTGCAGCTAAATGATTAGGCAAAATTAAATGTATCTATGTTCGAGAAATGTGCCAAAGAGGCTTAAATTATTTGACGTACAGCGTCAATATTTTCAGCAACAACTGTTGAGTAAGGCGATTGCCTTGGTTGATCCTCCAACATGACCAAAATGAAATTCTTGAAACTAGGGATATAGCGTGGTTTTTGACGAAACTTCACCACCAAATACCAAAATTAAATGTTCCATACATTTTTGTTGTGTTAAACTACAACGAAAACTAAAATAATTATAGCCACGCATGTTTTCTTGCGTTAATTCCATTTTTAATACGTTTCATAAACTTTATGACCACACAAACACGAACGGACAAAGATTTTAACAATCGCAAAAACTCACATAAGCAAAGTTGCCAGATTCCCGATTTATCCGACTTTCCATCATATGTTAGATGCTGTTTTATTGACATTTATATACTGTTCCAAGGTTTAAGCCCTCTTAGCTTATTTAATGTGTTTTTAATTATTTGTAGAACTGTGAAGATTCCATGACTAATAGCCTTCATTAATTATTTTGTTAAAACTAAGATACAAATATGAAAAGCGAAATTTTCCTGAAGGTTTTTTAAAGAATATTTTTAGTTCATCATTCGTTTGAATTATTTAAGAGCACTAAGCTTACTTCTCTGTCATGAATATATCATGTATAATCTGTATCTGAACACAAATTCGTCGAACTATAGTAACGGTTACAAAGTATCTAATAGCCGAATAGCCGACACTAGCAACACGAGTACGGTATGGTAGGGAAACTGGCGATTGACTCACGTCAATTGTTTAAAACTTGGTTAAACTGAAATAAATTCAAAATCTCGTTGGAATCGGTCCATGCCGCAAGTGTTTTTTAGCGTAACTACGCGGCGTGGGAGACCGATATAGAGGTGTTTTTGTTTTTAAATGTGTTTGCTTGTAGTGAAGGTCGGCAGTAAAAATAACTATTATAATAATACCAATGACGTTTGTGCCAATGTTAAATCGGTGTGCAATTAATTCGATAATTTTGCTTAGTGTGTAGTTTTTTACGTATTCATAAGTAAAAAGTATAGTAGATTTTATCTAAAATTATTCAAATTGGATGGATAACATTAGTTAATTAAAAATTGAAAGTAGGTAAGCTTCAAAATATTTAATAAATTTAAAATCATTTTTACAGTTGTATACGCTTATTATAAACAAATCTCAAATTTCTGAATCATATTTTGAACAAATTTCTATATCCGATTTCAAATTTGAAATTAATTTTTTATTCGATTAGCGTTATCCAAATGTTGATGAAGGACAGCTAGTGGGTCAAAATTGTTATCGCAATATTCCAAACATACTTGAAAAAACGGTTCATTTAGTTTGCCTTTAAATCGTTTTGAATATATTCAAAAGATAATTGCAAAAAAGTAACGATTGTCTTATCCGCCCATTTCCATTTTAACAACGAGAACAGTAAAAATATCGTACAAGCAGTATTAATACTAATCATGAAAAATAGAAAAAATATTTCTGAATATTAGTTTAATCTATAATTTTGGAACTACTTTCATTAAATATGAATCATTCGTCGTACATTTTTCTATTGCAGATTGTTGCAAATTTTATCCTTGTGGACGAAAGCTTGTCCATAGCAAAAGGATAAAAAATTCAGTGAACTTTCACTCACTGTTCTGCGCTGTTTTTGAAATTAATTATTGGTTCGGATCAGCTCCCTGATGATTATTTTTGAAAGTTTAGACATCACTGCTGATTATGACGACCCAGTGCAGTCGTTGTTTACGTCTTGAATTGCTTATTTCTTCAATCAGTGATGAATCATCAACAAATAAAAATATTTCTTAGAAATAAAGTAAGAATCCGTATATCTTTATATACAGAACCAGGCAATTGCTCTCAGAGCAATTTTGATAAGTGCCAAATTTTTTGTAATTACAAAATTTGACTAGGTACCAGGTACCTGCTGTAAAACCTTGTATGAAGTAATGCAAAATATGTATATCATACAAATACGATTACGAATCAATCATAGAGCGGGGTCCACCTTATTACGTGTTTGGCGATGTATTTATTTGTATATTCTTCATTATGTAGAAACATATAAATCAAAGTGTTTTTCCTAGAATTCTAAGTATCAAACTATTAAAATGGACATTCCCAAAAAATACTGAATTGGTTGACTTATGTAAATTATATTTTGTTTGTATTATAGGATTAATGTTATCACACTAATGAGATAATCATAATGTTTATTATTATTATTACCATGGATTTAGAATAACAGATAGATAAAATACCAAACATTCTATATTTACTAAAAACCATTTAATTTACGGGGAATTTTAGTTTGTGCATGATAGTCACATGAACGTAATACCTTTATAATAATTAATTAGTTATAATATGTACATTATAAACATTTTGTATACAAGTTAGTTCTGTAATATTTTATTAGATAAAAACGTATTCATAAGTATTTAAATCACAAATAATCATAAATGGAATTGATAGAAATTAGACTAAATTAACTAATAATGTTTTTGAATTTGCTGTAAGCATGTGTCATAAACAATAAATCATTAAACTGGATCAATTTACGTGGTGTAAATTTGAATAAATGTAACTGGTATTTCATTCAAAAAAAAGTAGAAGTATCTTTCATATTTTTCCTCTTCGTTTTAAAGGTACTCCCTAAATAATTTACTTTTAAATATAAACTTACTAGTAGTGCTATAATTTAAAGTCCGCCCCATATTATGGATTATTTGGTGTTATGCCTGATAGTAGTAATGTAATAAAAGGAGTACCTAGTAAGATTTATATTTTTATTTCTTTATTGAAAGGAAATAAGATAACAATGTCTAACAATCAGGTTTATATGTTTAAGTATTTCAGTTTAGCCTAATTTCATCTAAATTATTTATGTAAGTTATATAATATTACAGCCAAATAAAAATACAATAATGAAATACAAAATAACTTTAACTGTTTTTAACAGTCTTAATACGTTTATTTAGTGTTGTAGTTTGATGAAAGAATATCATGCACTTCAGTTCATATATTCACTTAGCATATTTCTATATGAATATAAAGGTATTGATTTAACAAAATTAAAATAAACTCAATCATACTTGATATGACTTCTGAGATCTTTCAATCTAAAATATAAAATAACACCATACATTAAATTAATATTAATCATTTAAATTAAGATTTTCTAAATCAACAAATCAAAAACATACAGACATTTAGTAATTGTAGGTTTATAATTTTACACCTAGATAAATAAAATAACTTATTTTAAGACACATACGTGTACGTCTATGAAATTTCTTACTCACAATTTCTTTTCTTATTACAACAGGTTGGATTAATTAGTCGATAGCCATAGTAATACAGAACATTTGCTTCTTAGGCCTTCAGTCGTGGAGCTCCGATTCTGGGGGCCGCCCAGTATATAGGTATGCTTATAGGTCACTCAATCACAATGAAACTAACTGAACTTTATTGGGCGAGGAAATTGTGAAAATTATTAATAAAAATTAGATGAAAGCAACGAGTACCTTTACAATACAACAAATAAAATTAATTATTTGAGTAATTATTAATCCTCGCTGACTTCTTTAATAAACCGTTGACTATATTAACTCATTCAGAAAAGTACTGGCAAATTAAAACTTATAAGATATAACAAAACTGAAGACACTTTCTCGCGAGAGTACTTTTCGAGACGGATGTTAAAACTGATCTTCGAATTTGTCCAGTATTCTAAACTGAACTTTTAGGGCTACTTTCAGTTGGGTCAATTTTTTTATGATTTTCGGTTTATTAAAGAGTTTTCGGCTTTACAAAACTGACCATGACCCTCAGTTCTGAGAGTTATTAAAAGGGATAACAATTCTGAAAAACAACTTTCTTTACGAAAGAAAAAATCCCAAAAACCTTTCAGCTCTAATTTCAGGCTTCCCAAACTATGTCCATTATTTTGAAATTACCATGGTAAAACTCATCTGTGGATGTCATTTGAAGCGTCAACTTATATTTTTAGTATTATGCCTTTAAAAATGAAATTTAATATCTGTTACGTTTATATAATTTTCCCGAAATAACCCTTGAAAACTCTTGTATTTAAAATATTTGTAATATTCAGACCAGCATATTTGAATTTGTAAATTTGGAAATAGCTTAAAGTATTTTTATTGCAATATTCCTAAAAAAATAAATATTACTAGCTTTCCAGATTTGAGTTTGCTTTAGAGACGCGGTTCTGTTACAATTGGCTGATATAGAAGCGAGCGCACAATGTATCTATTATAAATAAATAATACATTTTTCATTAGGGATCGTTTTTTCAATCTCTCGTTAACTTTTAACTATAAATTCAAATGTTATTAGTGTCAAAATAAAGATGTGGTTAACGTTTTGATGGAAATAATTTTAAACAAAATTAATTGTGTATTGAAAAACTGGACCCAGGTTTAATTTAATTTAAAATGTAACTTTACGAAAATCCTTTAGTTTTTTCTTTCTTATTGTTTTGTCTTCACATTGCTTCAGATTAAATATATAAAATTTTGTTGCCAAATTTAATTCATTATTTTGCTATAAAAGATTTTAATCAACCTTGATTGTAAATTGTTTCCTTAACTTAACTCTTTTTTTAAATACAAGGTCTCAAAAGAACATTCATGAAGTAAATATTGTTTTCATAATTGGTTTGAAAATCAACAAATCAATATTATTTGTAATATTAGATAAAATAAAAATATTACTCTTATTTTTATGCGTCCTTTACCTCTTTTCCTATTAATATAAGCAAGGATTTAATGCATATGGATATGTCTATTTTGCAAACGAATTAAGAGAAAAAATTGATTTATTTATAGTACTCGTTATTTTGTCCTACTTTATTTGGAAAAAGTTTTCTTTTATTTATTAAGATATATGCAAAAGCACTATTTATGATATATGTACAAGAAATATAATTTAAAACTGTAGAAACAAGACAAAGTTTGAAAGAAAATATTCGACACAAACCGAAAGTGTTAAATGAAAAACCAATAGAATATTTACCTCTTTTTAATTTCCTCGACTAACATAAGCTGTAAGTAACAATAAACTGAATTTAAAATTAAAAAAAAAATACTGATGTAGCAAAAATAAATATTTAGACTGTGATCTCACAAAAACTGGCCTCAAGATGTGTCTTGCAACCATGATTGCCTAATGATAAGATATAAGTGTCAGTAATTATATAAAGGTTACTTTTTGTGTTAATACATTGAAAGTTAGTTAAGAAAATTTCAACATCATTACACAATAAATTATATAAGTTTTAATATTTTATGAAAAACGAACCAATACTGGTTTTATAATATTTTACTATTAGAGCTAGGGATGAAGATAACACTCTTCATTCAGATTATTTCACAGAAGTGAAAGCTTGAATATTGGGATTTTTAATAAACTAGTTTTGAAACAAATATTGGTTCTACCGAAAACAACAGGCAAAAACAAAATAAATGATTTTTTTAATTTTTGTTAGGAAAAACAGTTTATATTAAATATTCATCAACATAAGTTACAATAAAATTATAGGTTCCTAATCTATTTTCCATACAATGTTACTTAGGTAACCATTCGAATAAATGAGGTTTTCAAATGTTTACGTCAACTACTAAATGTAACAAAAAATTGACTAACATATCCCACAATAAACTCGGCAAAGGTCTGGGTTATTTCCACACCTACATTCTACACTAGCCAAAAGAATATAAATGATATCAGTTCTATTTTTATAACTTCAAAACTTGATGAAACGTATTTCGCAAATAACCTCTCACTTATCTGGAGTGTATACCCCATATAAATATATTTAATGAGGTGGCGTCACGCGATTGATGTCTAATTGTTTTGTTAATTGTAATTTTTATAAAATTCAATTAATATACAAAAAACTATAGAACGTCGAAATAGAAAATTACTCTTCGTTTGTACATTTTAAAATGTTAAACCATGCATTATCTAAAATACCTAACCGGTGTGTATAGGCAAAATAAAGTTAGATTCAGATATTGTATATTTATACACTATTTAGTTACGCTTAGAGATTCTTGTAATATGTTATATTTTTCAAGTTATCTATTTTTTATAAATGTTTCACTATGTATTTATTTATTTTTAATTGATGGATCCCAAACTAACTTTTTTATCTGATAGTAAAAATCTGAGTTGTTGACTATCTCGTCATCTTGGGAGAGAAACCCTCTCTCTTACTAAATGTTATACAATATGTATATATAAAAAGAAATAAAGGGAAAATCTAACAATATATTCTTTACAAAGAATAGTTTTATTCATACAAAGGCTATATGTAGTTACTGCAAGTTAAATTAGGTTCGTACAAATTGTAAAGTTTTTTTACCAAACTGTAAACATACATATTCAGGAGTTGAAGGTTTTTCTGTAGTTTTTAATCTGTGGATATAACAATATTCAATCATCACATGTACATCCCATCTAGTTTAATATCGTGCTTCCATGCTCTTCAAATTTTGGAGGGTGATCACATTCACATAGGTATGCAGAAAAACTTGAGGTGGTAGAAGAAAACTAAATGCAATTTTGAAATCAGCATGTAAATTTAATTTCAAAAAAGATCAAAAATCGATCTCAAAAAAATGGTGTCATAAATGTTCCAGTGTTCTATATCAAATAGTACTTACTCATTAAATGGCCGGTGCCATCGCCAGATTTGTCCCCATTTTTTATTGAAATCATTTAAAATTAGTGTGTATAATAAGAGCTTCTTTCAATTATTCGAGAAATAAAGTGCCTAAAAGTATTTAAAAGACAATTTACTGATAGATTAGATAGATTATCTAGTTATTCTAAAATTTCTGGAAAAAGGCGGTTAAGATCCTGCGAGTGTATCCTCAAGTTTCCAGTCACCAGTTTTCATTTCTCAAAAATACGTCTTCTATGATTTCAAGATTATCAATCTCTGTGATATATTTTCCCATGTTTCCTTTAAGTGGAGCATATCCAGGAAGGAAAACTGTAATTGTAAGTAGCTAGCTACTACTCTTCTCAATATCAGTAGTAGTTCAGCTCTCTTGGAACTGGTATCCAGTATAAGGATCTTACTTAGTTATCTGTTTTTAACATTTGCTGTGTTTTATTGTTTGCATTCCTATACCCCTATTATATTGCAAAGCTCGTTATTTCCACCTCAGCTTTTTGAGTACCCTAGAACTACAATTTATGGTCCGATGGACGAGCTCTTTCTTTGTTTCTTATCTTGGCATGCCCTGACCAGCTTGGACGTTACATTGCTACTACTTAGAGCCCCAGAAGCTACAAAACTGTCAATTAATATATTTAACCTGCTATTTGTGTCGGATCTTCAGTTCTTGATCCTAGTACATACCGCCCAATGAGGAAAGATATCTATGTTTTAATTGCCTTATTATATTTGTTGGTTCCTGGCTCTGCTTTGGTCTCAGATCTATCTGTGTACCAAAACTCTCTTTTAAGGGAAAGTTTTTGGGTATCTCCCATACCTCCATTTAAAAAACGACTATCATGTTTAGCCACAAAGACAATTCTGATTTACCTCTCTGATTTGGCATATATTCTAGTCACAAACTTGCTTTAAGCATAAAGTATATTGTATGGTATCATTCTCTATTTTTTACCTCATTTGCTCTGATTCACTATTTTGTAATCACCCATCTCTGTATGATGCCTCTAGACAGCAGTGCAGATAAGTTGAAGTTTTTTGCAATCGAAAGAGCGAACCTTTACAAATCGCACTGTAACATACTGTTATATCGATATATTTAATCTTTTTAAAGACCAATAGAATCTTTTATGCTCTGGTCAAAAAAGGTTCTATTTTAATTTATGAGTAACCAATTGAGTATAAGTAATCTATTACACAATTATTCTTGCATAGAACTGCAAAGTGGTTAAACTATACAACAATAAGTTACAGTTCCTTGTACTATAATTGTAAAAATTAACATTCCTATAACAACTGACTTCATTATTATAAATGTATAGCAAGCACGTGAGATATATACATACATATGCAATATAGAGGAAGTGTTTCGTAATTTTTGGGATAGGAACGACAGCTGTTCATGAAATTTGTATTGACCTTTTTGTGGTTTTTAGTCCGAGAAATACGTTGTATAATTTAGAAGGTTTTGGCCAAAAATAACATTAACATGGATATCCTTATAAAATTAACAGAAATACAGAAACGCGTTTTATTAAAATTTCCCAAAATGTAGACTTAATAAAAATAACAAATTCATCATTTTCACTCTCATAATTTTAGAATTTGGAAAAGCTTCGAAACTTAGATTTATATCTTTTCAATTTTTCTGGAAATAACTGATGATGCGACCTTGCTTTTTATTATTAGTTTTAATAAAAATCATCACAAATATTAATATAGCCTCGTATTCCGTTATATTGTCTTACTAAACCGAGTTTTTTATTTTTACTAATGTGTAAATTCTAAAATTAATTCGGGTCCAGAAATCTTTGATGGAAAGATGATCTGAATCTCTTTCAATAATACACAAATTTAATTGGAACAAAATTAACAACAAATGGTATTATTAACTGTAATGAATTTAAATAGTATTTTTTTTAATTATAATGAGTGATATATTTATAACAATAAATTCATCTTTTATCAGCTGCTTTTTTTGCCCTAAAAACAAATGTTGATGATCTATATTATAAAATTAATAGTATTATAAATTTTGAAGGTTATCTTCACTTTTATGTAGATTACACATGTAAAACCTGACTAGTTCAGATAAGTAACTGCGTATTGTAATCAGTATTAGACAAATAAAAAATATAAGCATCACATAAAATAGATATTATTAATTTCATTTATTGTAAAACTATTGGGACATAGAAGGGTGGCAGAAACATCAAATATATCTAATGGTTAAATTTTTATTTTGGTTCCTAAATTTTTTAAAAGCTAGATTCCGTAACATAGAGTTAACAATTTTTTTCTGATTCTATTGATTCTTTTCTGTTCCTATTATTATAATTATTTATTCGATTATTATTTTATACTTTCTTCATACTTCAAACTTGGCATCGTTATTGAGGCTTACCTATGGATAAATAAAAGATAATAACATACACATTATGTGTCTTTGATCAAATTGAAGCATACTTACTGGAAATAAGAACACAAAACTAAAGAAAATTTGACAAATGACCGGATTGAAATCATATAAAGTTTTAAAGGGATATATATATATTTTTGATATTAGTAATATTAGATTTTAGAAATGTATTGATTTGTATTTAATCCTACATGGTGAAGAAAATAAGAAAATATTTAAGATGATACCCAAAATGATGATTCTTTAAACTATACTTCCTGATTTGACGACACAGTGGGATACAGCTATGCAAGATATCAACACCTGGTTCACAAAAAATAAAATGATTCCGAATATCCATAAGACAAATGCTGTCCTTTTTACCCCTAATCACCCAGGGTTCATACCACCAAGGAAAATTTCAAGTAATGGCAACACACAAAAATTGGAAGAATGTGTAAAATTTTTGGGTATCTACCTGGATAATGTTATAAATTGGAGAGTCCATATTTGTGAAGTGGACAAAAAATTAAACAGTACATCTTACACTATTCGAATACTTGCAAAATACTTAAATATACATACATACATTGAAGACGGTATATCATGCTAACTTTGAGGCTTCCCTGCGTTATGGAGTTGTGTTTTTTGGCGGCGTTCACATTTGGACCAGCTTTTTGTTAATCAGAAAAGAACTTTACGGATAATAATGAAGTTTTAGGTTTCAGGGAGTCACGTAGAGGTAAATTTTAACAAATGAATACACTAACTGTATTTGGAATTTATATTCAAGAATCACAAATAATTTACTATACAAAAACTTTAAATCTAGTTTAACCAAAACATAGACTACCTTAACAGAAAAGGGTACTCTGTCTAACTGTATAAAATTTTACAACAAATTGTCTGAACATTAAGTCAATTGTTTCTTTTAAAATGCTTAAAAAGAAGATATATGAATTGCTAATAAAAAATTTTTATTATTATTATTATACCTGTCTTCAACAAAATCACAGGTCAAGTTTAAAATAGCAAATAGGACACCTGAATATTCAACATTCCAGCAAAATAAGTATTACTTTTAAAAACATTCATTGTGTTGAATATATCATCATTTTACCACCGATCACTTAGTAAGATAATTTGTTAAAAAATACAACAATAGCAAAACTAAAACAAATCAGTATCTCTGTACTTTGTTTATTGAAAATTTATTTACCGCATGAAGTAATTTGATCTGGTTAGATGAACAGATGTTGCAAAAACTTCAAATAAGCACAGATGTAGACACACATCGGAATTTATTCACGTAATGTAATGGGAATTGATAAAAGGTATTCACTTCAAATATAACCATATCAATCACTTTAGTTAACTAATTACGTAGGAAAGCATTCAGAGGCTATTTTTAAGTGAACTTCTTATTATACTGACACTTATGATGTATATGTGGGAGCTAAACCAGGGGACAATCATATTGTAACATAAAAATATTTGGACATTAATTTGAATAAAAGAAATCTAAAACTTAAGTTAAACTAAATTACTACTTAAGACACTAGTTTTTGTAAAATATTACATTTATTCCAGACCACCCAGTTTTCATTTAGTGTTATAATTATGTGTGGCCTTATTATTGACGCTTTGCCTAGAACGTATAATAGTTTCAATATTTTTACATGTGTTGATCCATGACCCTTTTGGAATTGGCATCTAAGATGACTCACTCATGGTTAAATGATCTTTTTATCTTTGGTCAAGGTCAACTTAACTCACGGTATATTAACTATTTATGTGTTAGTAATTTTCGATACATACAGAATTTTAACCTATTACGAATTCAAAGAATAATTAAAGCGAAAAAGGCGTGTACTTTTGGCAAATACACATCAGTGATTGGTAAATTCAAGATCAGTAAGATCACACATCTGAATATGACACCTATCTGGAATTTTTATTTATTATTTCCTATGCTCTTGGTTTTGTAAAAAAGAGCGTATTATTATTCATATTATAGAAACTAAACTTTTAAAAAGTTATCTCAACACTAAGAAGCTTACAAAAATTATCAACTACTTTTCCTAAATGACGATGGAGTTGACGCTCGCGCAAGAAGCATTTGCGTAATTTAAAAAAAAACATTTAATGAGACTGAATACTATTTACTCTCTTATTTACATAGGTAAATTGCTACTACGTGTGTATAAAGTTATATATTATTCATGACTAGATAAATAGTCGTTTCGCTGAATATTTAATTTAAGATAAATATACAAACTAAAGTATCGAATCAACAAATGAAAAACAGCCATTAATTAGTAGTAGTTCTAAATATTTTAGCCTTAATGTTAATTAACTATATTCAATGTTAGACTCATGTGATAGTTTACTGAAAATTTTGAAATATTTAACGGTTTCATTAATTAGTCCTTGTTAAATAGTGAATTATTAGTCTTAATTGGACATTAATCGTGTTCACAAATATGCGACCAATCTTAATGAAGACAAAAATAATTTTCCTTAATATATATACGCATGCAATAATTAGATTATTTCAAAATTAAACAATCATAAAATTAAATTAAGACTGCCATCATCTTTAGTGCATTATTAAATCCAAATAATAAGGTATCCACAATTATCGAATAATTTTGATCATGCAAAACCATCATCAGACATGGAAAAAGCTCTAAATCAGCTTTTAAGAACTTTCTTAAGCGAAATTTAGACCAGACTCAGTGTTCTGTCAATTGGCCAGACTGAGTGTCTTATCAATGGGCCAGATTGTGGCTAGCAGTGATTTTTTCATAATAATGTTAGTAAAGAAATATCTGGACGAAAGCTCGTATAATATCGTGCAGTAAGAGCATAAAGATTGGATTTATGTAAGAAATTTGTATGTAGATGTGTTAGAAGAAATATAAAAAGGAATAATGCTTAATTTGGATCAAATATAGGATGAAAAGTAGGTCATAATAACCATCAACAACACGTTTAAAATTTATATACAATACAAAGTAATGCTGAGGATAATTCTCCAACAATTTAAACAACAACTTCCTTCGGTTAATCAGAAAAACTAGGACTACCGAAATTTTTTTCGCCAAAGATCAAACATATTGGCGACAACGTTGGAGATCGTAGCCACACATTGGCATTCTATTTAGTCGATGTTTAGCAATGAAGGGGTGAGGATCGTTTAGTAGTATTAGCGAAAATGAGTCAAGAGCAATGGACGCACCGACTACTACTCCGAATCAGACATGTTAACGTTGGCTCTACACGTAGGTAACTGACGTTGGCTCCAATGTGTGAACGCTTCAAGAAAAACAAGCCAACGTTGGTTCCAATGTGTGGATCCTGCTTTACTGGCATAGCTTAATCAAAATTCGGTTTTATTCTTCCGGTAAATCGATTTTAATTATTAAGTGCTAGAAATATTTGTACACAGCAGAAATCTTGTTAGATTCTATAATATTTATGATGTTGCCTAACTACCAATATTGAGCTCCCTATGATCAAAAAATCTATTCTCTTTTTCTTCCAGACCGAAGTCCATGAGACATGAAGTTATTCAGTGTACATATTTGATTGGAAATTAGAACACTCGTGTTGCTGTATGTACGTTTGTTACAGACAAATATATATAGCAGTCTTTCCTCGTATTATTTATAAGCTCTAAGGTAAACAACGCTTTCTATCACTAACGAATTATGTTTTATGCTATTACATTACATTACGCTGTAGCCATATATTCTTCACCCGTGTAGGTTCCAATTGGACGCCCATAAGTCTGATATTAATTAATGGATTATTTACAATTTGGTCCATTTTCCAGTCCCAGTTTTAGTAAAATCAATACTCAACTCAATCTATTTCTCTGTGATCTACATAATACATTCGAAAAACAAATTTTAGATTTTTTATTGTATGTTATTTTTGGCTGCATTTGCATTACATATCGGTTTATACAAAACTCATTTTAAATTTTTACATTCTTTATATTACAAGCGACAAAAGTTTCAAAAACCGATAGTAGCAGGTTACTTAAATATTTGTTATTTCTACTTTTTAGTGTCAATCATTGTTCTAAATTTTTATCGCTGAGGTTTTATTGCAAAACTTCCAAAAATTATCTCAAATTTTGAAGTGTATTCTTATCGAAATATGCCAAGGATGTGATGTAATCTTCGGAATTTAGCATAAAAACTTAACGTAATATAAAAGGAATTACTTATTCGAAAAGGCATTTATAGTCTTTAAACATATTCCACGCCATTATAATCGTATAACAAATAATCTGTCGTTATAAAAAAGTTGACTAAAGGAAAACTCAATATAGAATTTTGTTCAACAATGGATATTGCAGAGTATTTCAAACAATTGATACCGTTAATCTAAACACATCAAAAGTTTCTATAGTCTATTGGATTATTTAGGTATTTATGAAGATAAAGTACGTAATGATATAACAAGAAAATTGTCTACAAAAATTATCTTTACACGTATATACCAATACGGCGTTGTTTTTTTTTGTACCAACAGAAAAAATATCGTCGGAAGTACTTAACATTTGCCTTTTAATTAAAGAACTATTTTACGCGTCTTGAGTTGAAACTACTACTACAAAAATAGATTTTTTTATGAAATAATTGTACGTTAGAATATTATTGTACCACCTTGCGGGAATTTAAGTTAAGTAAGAAAATAACACCAATTTTGATAGAAATTAACATGACTAGAACTACTACAATTTGCAAAAATGAATAGAAAAGAAGATGTTTATCTAATAGATGAATTTCTACAGAAACTTGGACTTGAAATATTGCGATTTTAATTCTGTTGAATTCATTTGGGCAAATTGTAAGTCATACTATAATAACTATATTAGCAGAGATAAGAAGTCTTAAGTATGGGGAATGAAGCATTAGCTTTGTATGAAGATGAAGTCTGTGCAAAGTGTGTGACGCACTGAATCACTAATAAAAAAAATTGTATGATCGTGAAAAATGTACTTGTGACATAGCAATTAAACCTGTAATCATAAATGTTGGATAGAATTCTGTATCAGAAAACACGATAGGTAATCTAAGATATTCAGTTTTATGTTAATTACCTATACATCTGATGGAGTAGTAGTCACTTCGTAGACTTATAACTACAGACTGGACTAAGTATATATTCTAGATTTTGTTAGAATTTTATATTACATATAATACACATTCAATGCTAATGAAATAAGAAAATTAATAAAACACATTTTATTTAGGTGAATATCCTAAGTATAAGCCTATGACTAAAAGCATTAAAATGAGTGACCTTGCTTGAGAATCCAATTTCTACTTATAATAATAAGTATTCGATTGAACAGATGATTTAAATGAAACATATTAACTTATATCGTATCAATACAATCCGTGATATATGGGTAAAATTATAAAAATCCAACTATAGTTAGGAGACGTGATACTTGAAGCTAAAATATATTCGTAAAGTTAAAAACTGATGACTGACAAGAGATTATTCAGGTGGTCGAAATAACATACAGAATTGCTTTGTTAGTGAGTCAATATAGAAATGCAGTTTTCGCAGTTGTAATTTCTTTAGATCTGTTTATATATGCTTTTCTGGTGTATTTACAGAAATATTTATCTATTATTTATTTACAGTCAATATCTTTCCTTGTAGATATAGTTAGGTACATGTGTTTTTTTGTCGGTAAACGGTATCTATACTTCCTTGTAATTTAACGATATTCAAATAATGATTATCTGTTTCTTATCTGTTATACTTGGAAATTGGAAGTGGTAAAAAATTATCTGTTTTATAGACAGTTTAAACGACGTGCGCGATGGTTTTCTTTCTAAAATATTTTAAAGAAAGTTTTTCAAATAAATTATTGGTGTTTTTCAGATTAATATTTGTAACTTAATTTCAGTGGAAATAAAAAACCATAAAGCATCTCTGGTTAGTAAATACTAATATATTAAAATATTTTTGCTTCTTAAAATACCCTAATTATTATTTCTCTAAAAAATAATAGTCTACATATATTCGTACTTAATAAAGATAAACATAAATACAATTCATTCACCCAAAAATATTTAATATGATATTGAAATAATTTTCAAGTTTTCATGAAAAGTAAACATCGAGTCTATATTTTTCTCAGTGTTCAATGTCCTAGTTCTTTTTTCTTGTATGAATACATACTTATTGCCAATATTCGTTCATTATTATTGATAATGATTCCAATAAAAGTTCACGGAATATTGTGTTGTGAGTCAGACCATTCACCATATCTTTTTATTGCTTAAATAAGTTCAATAAATTTCAAATCGAAGTGAGATGGTGGTAATACAAAAATATTAATTCAATATAAGTTTGCCATTGGGTCAACAACGTATTGTGTATTTTCTAGCTAACCCTATCTGTTCCGTGATGAACTATTTTTTCAATTTAGCTATGGTTAGCAATTCTTGAAATTATAGCTGCCAGTCCAAACTATGAGCCCATTAGTGAGTATGTATGAGATCCAACGTTTGAGAGAAATTTTCTTCGGAATTCATTATGTCATGAAATATTTTGCTAAAAATGGAACATACTACTTTATCACTCCCAATTGGAGTTTTAAAAATAAAATTAAATCAATATTTGTTATGTTTGTCCATTTAATCTATTAACATAGCGTATATCAAGCGCTGCTGCTTTAATGCAAAATAAACGCAAACAAAAACATTTAGAATTTAAAAAGTAGTTTCACTGCTTTTCAAAAGATTCCTTTTGACAACTTGTGTACTTTTTCATGCGAATAAACTAATTGTCATAACTTTTTTTCCAATCTGAAGATGGCACGCTCATCACAGCATTTTTAAGCTATTCAACTACATCTGGGCTTGAAAAACTTTGACCACGCAATTAATTTTTGATTTTTGCAAATGTATAAAAGTAATTTGGACTTAAATTTGGGCTGTATCGAGAAGGGGTCAATAATTTGACCTATTTGTGATTAATTAATCAACTGGTCGTTGCGCTATGTGGGGGCTTCCATTGCCCTGGTGCAGAATGTTGATTTATCTAATTTCAGAGAAATCTTTTGGTAAACAAATAGTTACCCAGCATTTACTGTTCTGCGATTTTCTAATGGGTTAGTACCGACAAACTTAATTTTCGATACTAAACAAGCAGTCAAATGCTTCAAACGCTCCCACTTCAAGTAACTTTTGTTAGCTTTACTTTATTTTGAAACAGCCAAACAGTGGATTGTTGTTTTTTTGGGTTCATAAGAATATGTTCAACTTTTATTATAACTAACGTTGCCGTAGACCAAATTTGACATGCTTGAGTTGAATTTGAATGTTTCTTTATACCATTTGACTCGAACCTGTTCTTGACCTTCTGTTAAACTATACGGTATCCATCGAGAACTCATTTCTCTTAACCCAAAGTAATCCTGCAAAATACGATTCATTTGTTTCATATCATTGTCTAAACAAGACTGAATTTTCCTACATCATTTATTTACAGCATCAATGTTTGTTTTTGAGTTTGTTGATCGACCTTCACCGAATTAGTCACTACGATTGCTCCTACCAAATTTAAATTCATGATACCACTGAAAAACGGTTGTTCTGGATGGTGGCTGGTTGTCGAAAACAGTTTTTAGATTATCCAAACACTCTTTTTCACTTTTCTTTAATCGAAAATAAAACAAAATCATTGCTCGTAAATTCTCGCGATTTAAATCCATAGTTTCTTGTCGATTCATTATTTTAAAGTTAAATTGTACTAGAACAGCTCACTATATTCAACTTCCGTCACTTTTGCTTAACACAATAAATGTCCAATTTTACAGAAGCTCATGTATCAAACATCAGATAATTACAATTGTGCCATATCTCGAAATTAAAGCAGCAGACCTCGTATTTTTTACGGATTATGTGGTAGTACACAATAAGCCACATGCTTATTTACCGAGTCTAAGAACTAGCAGCACAACATTACCTTTTGAAGTTCTTTGCTAAATTAGTTCCTAGTTGTGTTAAATATTTTTTCAAATTTTCTATTTTTTTTTTGTTTTATCCACGTTGTCTAGATCTAAGAACTAAAAATTCTTAAATTTTGAATCTAAAATTTTACACTCTTATCTTAAAGATATCAATTCTAGTAAATTTTTCCTTTCAAATATACAACTACGTTGACAGATAACCAATGAATCGTGTTTTTACTATACCGCTGATTTAAGTGTCATTTCATTAATGATTATTTGAATCAGAAATAAAAAAACATCGATTAGAGATATACTAGTTTGATTGATGTTTATAGAATACGCAATAAATTAACACTCGGTTTTTACCCTAGAACAGCAAAATGTTTAATGGAGTGTTTGTTAGAGGTGCGGGAAATACTCAAATTTAATGGCAGTCTACAAATTGCATTACTTATTGAATTTCTGACCGAATCATTTAAAACACTAGATCTAAGATCATAAAGCAATAAAGGTGATTCAAATATATTTAAAGGAAAACATAATATTTTATATTATTGACACAAAAAGGAAAAAAAAATAACCAACTCATTGTTGTAACATGTCGATGATTATACTATTCTTTTTTTACATTAAATTACATTACGTTTGTATTTTAAAATTGGACAAATTGATTATGACAGATTTTGAAAATACTCACTAGCTTCTTTAAGGAAAAAAGTGTTGGAAGACAAATCATGTTCATGTTCCGAAAAAAAGGCAAACTTGTTTTAATGGCCCATTGATTGCTAAAAAATATTTACATGTCAGCATTGCATCAATGGCAAAACCGTGGCATTCATCAATAGTATGCACTGTTTTGAATCGCATTGGTATTTGGTAAATAAGATTATATTATCTGCTAACATTATTATTTAATTTTGCCATTATGTTACCATTTATTGTATTATTGGCCCAATTATTTATTTACCTGTTTTTCCTAGTCTGTAAATGTGTTGAATTTGGTCCACCCTTTATTATTAGTTACCACATTGATTAAAAACAATTTTGATCCATCTGTTCACATTAGAATTATTATTAAGTTAAGCAAAATGATTTTGGTGTAATAAAATGACCTCGTTTGTAAAGATACAATTTTAGCAGATATATATATACTAAGTGGACACTAACTAAAAAAGGACACGCATTCAGTTAATATCCTAATCAGGATTAATACTTTCAGCCAACCCACATTCCTACATATATTTAATATGTATTTGGGACATAAAAATAAGAAAAGGAATTATTTTGATGCTCTACTGTGATGATGGGACTGTCGAGATTATCCGAACAAGTGACCCGGTATCCCAAAGAATCTCCTAACACTCGTGGATACGCAGAAAGCATACAGTTAGAAGATTTAAAATACATTGATGAAAATGAAAATATTAGTAGCCAAGGAGTAGATGAGACTGACAACAAACAACATGACGTATGTAATGGAAAGTGAGTACTGAAAAAATATGTTTCACAATCTAAAAGATACTAAACAATTAATGAATCATTTTGGGAACGTCAGTTAAATTCAATTTATAGTAGGAATTGAAATATCTACAATTTTATATCTTTAACTCTATAAAGTTATAATCATTGATTATGTATAATAGGACATCCGGTATTTTGTTAGTCTATTTTGTACAAAAACATTACTGAAATTATTATTCAGTTAGTGATTTTTTACAGGAAACTGACGATATCGGTGCATGTACATTGAAAATTAATGTAACTATAATCATCATCCATGTTATTGCTTTGTTCTATATTCGCCGGTCTAAATTTAAAAAACGATGTTACTTCATCATAATGTTATCTCCTTGGGGATTTCCTTATTCTCTTTGGAAATAACCAAATATAAAAAATCGAAATATTTTCTTCTCATTAAATTTTGCAAATATGGGGTATATTACAACCCTACTTACGAAATTGATTTTTAACTAGATGGTTAAATTACACATTTTTTTATTTAAGCCCGGGTAAGTAAAATGTATTAAAAATTCTTCAAAAAAAAGGTTATTACTCAATAATTTTTGAATTAATTAAAAATTTTTATAGTTAAGTATAGTTAAGTATAGTTAAGTTAAGGACTAAACTAATGAAAACGTTGTTCTAAATAATGTTACAGTGGTTTAGATACGTGTAGCTCTTAAGCAATTTGAGAAAAAAAAAATATTTTTAATATTGATTTCAATAAAAATGACTATGCTCATATTTCTCTAAGAAAACTATTCTTGACTTCTGTCATATTCCATTTCTTTTCAAAACTTAGTGTTTTATAACTTTGTGTGTTACTTTTTATGTAACATTTAAATAAAACTTTTCCGAAATTATTTAGAAGAAATTAGGAATATTTTTTATGAACCATTTTTTGATTTACGCCCATTTAAGTAAGATACAGGGTATTGAACTTTCTCAAAACAGAATGTTTTTATTCATTAGCTTTAAAATTGCTTCACAATATTTAATTAAATTTTACGTACACCTATCTTTATTTAACGGCACTAAATTAATGAAATTAGTATAAGTAGTACCATATGCTTTATACATCGAGCACATGAAACTGTGCTTGTATTACAGCTTATGTAATATGCTTATCTTCAAAAAATATATCCAGCGATATAGTGACATTATTTTTTTTTTTTCAAAAAATAATCTGTTTCGAAAAGTTTTAGACATAAATGGTAACAAATAATACACCATATCAGGAAATAAAAAGCAAAGTAATTTTTATAAAAATGAATTAATGAAACCAGTGACGTATAAATGTTTTCCTTATGTCGAACCAGGTTTTCTTTAGTTTATTGCCCCGAACAGAAGGGTGTATACCAAAATTACCAAATATAGTTAAATTTTTTTGAGAAAGTTAAAAAAACAACATTTTTTTCAGATACTTTTATTACACTCTATCTTATTTAAGAGGGTTTAAATAAAAACCTGGTACATAAAAAATTACCTAATTTCTTCCAAAAAGTCATCTGTTTTGAAATGCTTTAGAGAAATAAAGTTTGAAGTATGAAACAAAGTCAAGAGTAGCTTCTTTAGAAAAAAGAAGAAGTGATTTTTATGAAAATTGGTTTGAAAAACCAGTGGCGTATCTTTTTTCTAAAAATATGTAAGGACTAACCCACTGCAAAATTATTTAGAACTACGTTTTCATCAATTTATCGCCCTTAACTAAAAAGAGTGTATACAAAATTTGATTAAAAAATGTGAATTAATTTTAAAGTTTTTGAGTAAAAACCTTTTTTTTGAAGAATTTTTAAGACCCTGTAGTTTGTTTACCCGGACTTAAATCAAAAAGTGGTACATAGAAAGTCGCCATAATTTTTCATAAAGAATAACCATGTGGTCTGTGGGGTGCGTAATAAAAGTAAATAGATTCTAATATAATATTTCCAATAAAAAATGCAAATTTTTAAATAAATATGTTTATTATTTAAAGTATTAAAAACTCCTTTTAGAATATGCATGTATGTTATACCGTGTGACAGGATAATAATCGTCTCCGTTTTTTTATTTGGTACTTTCGTTCAACAATAAATTTTTAAATGAAAAGCTATTTTCCAAAACACCTTATATAGAAAATAACATTGGTTACTGCTCAGTATTTTGAAATTTCAAATTGATCAAAATAAGGCTGATATATGGCCATATTTTCAGTTTTTATCTAAGAAAACCTTCAACAGGTATTGATTTTTTTGAAGCGTGTTTACCCGATGAAGTCCAATTAAATATTTATAGAATAATTAAATATTTTCTGTGAAGACTTAATAGAGACTTCGATTAGACCTATCATTTTCCAGAATACATCTATTTATTTTAAAAAGCTATTATTATCCAGGATTATTATAATGGTTCTAAATCTTTGGTTAAAATTTAGAAACCCATTTGCCAATATTTATTAAACATTCTAGTCGCAAAAAATTTAATTATTATACAAGTTGTCCTTTAACTAGGTGCGCATAATTTACAAGCAAATTTCTTGAAAAAATTTTATGTCAAGTTTGTCCAAAACTCAATGGATACGATAAGTAATGAGCATCGCTATTTGACAGAAACATGTAATTTTCCTAAAGCTACTGCAGAACATCCTGTTTTCGTCTTAGTCAAATGAAAGTGTGGAGAACATTATATAAATTTACGGATGAAGCCAGGTTTACTAAAGATGGAATTACGAAATGCATATTCAAGGGCATTTCAAACACCCATTTGAAACCCAGCATTTTCAACATCGCTTTTGAATATTTTTTAATAACCAACCCATAGGGCCATCCGTATTTTAAGAAGGTTTTATATACACATTATCTAAATTTTTTACAAAATTAGTTTCCAGTGCTATTGGAGAATCTTCCACTTAGAACAGAGATAACAAACATGTGGTTTCAGCAAAATGGTGAACTTTGTCATTTTGGTATAAATGTAAGAAACTATCTAAATAACCACATTGGCAATGGGTGGTCTGGTAAAGGAGGATCAGTTTTTTTGCCTCTGGGGTCACCAGTCCTAACTCCTCTTGACTATTATCTTTGGGGTCATATGAAAGTTTAGTGTATTCAATGTAATTCAAAACATTATGACGCTCTGCATCTATAGAAGATCCATATTATCTTCAAAAAGCTAAGTCCTCAGTTCTTAGAAGAGCAAGAATTTATTGTGTGGCAAAGAGAAGGGGAGCATTGTTAATTAAAAACGTTTAATTAAATGTGAGTTAATTAATAAAATATTACATTCCTTTATTCAGTAAGCTCTTCATGTTATTTTCCACACTCTCTTAAATTATAATATTGACCATAAATCCTTAACTAAACTGAGTTTTAGACAAGAAATACGCTTTTAAACTATGCGTATCGAATCATGGGATCCCCTGTATAAGTATAACTAAATAAACGCAAAAAAATAACATACGTTTGCTATAATTTCTAACGCCACCACTGGATATTCTCGCGGAGTTCCGCCTCTGCTACTTTAGCAACTGTTACGTTCTTTTCTTTTTAAATAATTATGTCTGGTGAATAAATTAACATGGAGCCTGTTGAAGTGAAATACAAACACGCACATTGCGAACTTGTTATTATTGCATCGAAGATATTTTTACTAATTATTAAAAAACCCTAGTTCAAAGGCAAAATTTCTAGTTGGTATTATAATCTTATTCTATTACGATCTAATGAGTTAGTAGTTCTGGGAATCAAGACGGAAGAATTTCATTACGGTCCGCAGTTGCCAGTTAGTGCTATTAATATTGTCATCTAGAGATTTCTTGTAAATTGAATTTATTTCACATTTCCAAAAACTCCTGATACCATCATTGGTAATTCAGATTTTCTGTACACTCATTACAATTTAAATCTCTTCTCTTACACTTACATATACAGGAAAAAGTTTTAAGCGAGTGATCTATAACTGAATTTTAACTGGCGTAAAATAGTATATCAGGACACAAGAGCGTAAAACAGAAATTTATCAATAAAACACTTAAACAAGTGTGATGCAATATATTTTTTCTACAATCGCTAATCAAAATTAAATGCTGATTAGGTTTAAATTGGTATCAATGGAGTCCTCGATTTAAGAATCGAGTAGCTCTTAGTGTCCTCGATTCCAATGAGCAAAGTATTCGAATACCAGTCTCCGTATTTTAACACGTTGGTGCTCGAATTGTTCTTTGAAGTCTGATTCATTCTCGAACGTGTCGTACTCTGAATAGTATCAAATGGCTGTAACTATTTCATGTTCCGCTATTCGACATTTCAGATTAATAAACGTATTCTATTCTACCCATCTCAACTGTTATCATGTTGCAACATTTTGAGAAGTTAAAGCAGAGTTGCTAGAGCCATCTATTCATTTTTCTCAGTACTTCAGATTATATCCATATAAATTAAAAAATACTTTTAAAAGCTAATTGTTATACAGGGTCCGGCAGTGAAACGGAAAGATTTCGAAAATAATTTTATTGTTTAAGAATATTTTTTTAAATAATTTTTAATACATTAATGGAAGAAGAAAAAGTAGCCATTTGGTTTACAATATAAAAAAAATTATTTTTTGAACACTACATCCGCCAAATGTCCTCCGTTACAATTTATGCATTCTTGGAGTCGTTCCTGAAAGTTTTGCATAACTTTTGCATCAACAGGTATTGCTGCAATCTCGTCTCGAATCCGTTGTTTAAGAGCTGGGATTGTCCTGGGTGGATCATTTGCAAACACCTTTGTCTTTAGGTATCCCCAAAGAAAGAAGTCGCAAGCGGTTAGGTCTGGAGACCGAGGGGGCCAACTGATATCCCCGTTTCGAGAAACGATACGCCCTGGAAACAAAGCATTTACAGCATTCATTGAAATTCTTGCAGTGTGACTTGTTGCCCCGTCTTGTTGAAAAAGTGTGTGTTCATCCACTGGAAAGCCTTCAAGTTGAGGTGTAAGAAAATTCTGAATCATTGCAACGTATCGTACAGAATTAACGGTAACGGCATTTTCAGCCTCATTCTCAAAAAAATATGGACCGATGATTCCATTTGCCGAAATCGCACACCATACTGTCACTTTCTGAGCATGAAGAGGTGTTTCATGAAGTAAACGAGGGTTTTCCTCCGCCCAGTATCTAAAATTTTGTTTATTAACAAAACCAGAGAGATGAAAGTGTGCCTCATCACTCATCCAGAAATTGTTAATTTGGTTGTCATTTTCTTCCAGTCTGGCAAGTATAATTTCACAAAAACGGATACGCTGTAAATAATCACCCGGGTTAAGTGATTGCACAACCTGTATTTTGTAAGGGTGATATCCAAGATCCTTATGGAGAATCCTTCTTATCGATCTGTCACTTATTCCAAGACGTGTGGCGTGACGGATCGCCGATCGGCGTGGACTTCTTAACATTGCTTGTCGAACACGTTCGATATTTTCAGGGGTTCGAACTGTTTTGTCACTACCACCCCTTTTTTTAGACGTCGATCCTGTTTGTTCCAAGTTGTTTACCCATGTTTTTATCGCTTTATCTGATGGAACAGGTTGGTTGCGCGGTATGTTAAAATGCCGTCGAAAGTCACGACGCGTTTGCACTAAACTCTCACCATTTTGAAAATAAGCTTTAACTGTGTAACCGCGATGCTCACCCGTACAACGCTCCATTGTAAACTAAATGGTAAATCATGCAGGTCTTGGCAAGTCAGCTACTTTCTTCCCCTCTACCTCGCGGCGCGCTGCAAACCATACCTCAAATCTTTCCGTTTCACTGCCGGACCCTGTACATATGATTCTAACTACTCATCAACATAATAGAATTATCCAGGTGATATAATAAAACGTCCAATTGATATTTTCTGTGTATCCACATCCACTAACAGGCTTTAGAATCACAGTGACAATATTATAGAGCCTGGGAACGGACCGTTCACCAAAGATGTTATAATATCAAGTGTCCGCTTCATATATATTTTATGATTTTATTTATAGTTTTTCCATGCCATACTTGATAAAGCTTACTAAAGCAAGTCTACAAGGCGCTTTCAAAGAAATATACTCAAACATGAAAATTTTCGTGCAAGTCGGGAAACAATATAAAATGTGCTCTCTAGATACATCCCAAAATAAAAGATCTACAAAATCATGCAGATCAGTGTAGTTATATCAATTCCTACGACGAAACATGACAACTAATTCTTTAAGCGGTTGGACCGATCTTCTTTACGGCTTTTTCAACATTTTTCAGTATTTAGTGTAGTGCGTATTAATTAAATTATTATGATCGTATGATTAGTTAATTCATATTTTAAAAACATTAATGCACGATGAGATTAATTATAGAAAACTAAAAATATAATAATATGCTATAAACGATAAGTAGCTTATATCATTTTAATATCCAGTCCAGAAGATAAAAATGGTACAGTTGAATTTTTATTGATCGGATGTAGTGCCGATTTTAAAATGCAAATTAGTCATTACTAAATCTTATAATAAATAAGTGCTATAAGAAAGTTGACTCATTCTGTAATTAAAAGCAACATTTTTGAAAAAGCATATTTCATTGAAAATATGTGCGCGTAGCAAGGACATTCACTACTGCAGTTGCTTTGTTATTATTATTATTATTATTATTCAACCCCTTGAATTAATTTGATCGATTATAAATGGTAAATTAGGCAAATCCAATTAAACGCCTAACCTAAGAAAAGAACTGATGGAAAATATGAAAAAATATAGGTGAAGAATATAAAAAAGAATGGAATAACTGCACATCACATGTTATGAAAAATGAATATAATCTTCTACCTATACAACCGATTGTCATTGATGTCAAAGATGATTCGGATGAAGTAATTCAAGAAAATGATTTGTAGAAAAATATTTCAATTCAATACATTTTACATTTAGAATGATATTTAGTATATTTAGAATGATTTTTATATTGTTTTTGGGAGAATTTAGTTTCAGTTTACCTTATTATTATGTTGTATCCGAATTATGGTCCGTTGACATGTAAAAAACTTGAAACTAAATAGAATTCGCAACTGATGCCTGGTTTGCCTAGAGTATATTAGATAATTTAAGATTAATTTACAAGAGTATAGTTGTATGAGTTTTTAAAGAAATGTTGTAGTATCTTTGATATTTGTCGCCGCACTTTCTTATGTTGACTTGTTTGATTGAAATGAAACCTAACCTAACTTTTAACTTTAAAAATATTATGTTTCAACTTTCTTGATTATGCGATCCCTTTACAAGTAAAAATATGTTGGCGACAGCCCAGGACTGTACTAAAACTACGTTAGTATTTCCAAAAGATCTGCTCGTCTAGTACAAGTGAAAGTGGTGGCGAATCAAAACACAAAGAAAAAAACTTGATAATTATTATTACTTTCCACTACTTGACTTTTAAACTGACATTATGGACATAGATCGTGAAAGGAGAAAGGGCATAACAATGATATAAGGGACAGACATATGTATTCGCATAAGCATTTTAAATTGATTAATCTAGGCACAAAGCCTGAAAAATAAAATAGAAAGTTTAAAGTTTTACCGAGAAACTTAGGATAGCAGTGATGCTCCAGAAGAAGAACCACTGAGAACCACGATGAAAAAAATTACTATTACGAAAAAAATGAAGTTGATATTTTTTTATTTTTTGAAAATATTTCAGGCATTTTTTAGTGTTTATGATAATTTTTAGTAGCACTTTTTACTAATTAAAGATTTTACTGTCTAAATGAATGATAAGTTTTCTCCTCCTTGTAAATTAAAAATTATTATCATCACTATATTTTTAAAGTAAAATAGTTTTCTGCTTTGATACATCGAGATGGGAACATCGTTCCAACCAATTCGATAGTAACGGTCGTACCTCTAGTTCGGTTGAGAGGGGACACATTGCTGCCTGCTCCTTAAAATTTCGCCTACGTCCTTTTAGACACTTTCTAAATATGTATATCTAATATTATGATACATTTAAATTTTAATATTTATACTTGACTTGTATCCGCTGCCTCCTGAAGAAAACTTTGCGTCCCCTCGAACAAGACTTTGTTACCTCCGAACAAGACAGCGACCTTCCAAAAAGATTTTGCGTACTCCAACAAGATTTTTCGACCTCTGAACAAGACTGCGACCCCTAACAACATAAAACATTGCGACTCTAGGTTGATAAACACCATCATAATAGTTTATAAAATTGTGGGTAAATTGAGTTCCATTTTTTTTCTCTGGTAGCGTCCCTGCTTGACATGATAGTAAAGGAAATTTTCTGGAATTAGCACCGCACAAAAAGACGTTTTTATTTGAGTAGCAACGTTTCGGTCAATTATTTGAGCATCTTTGGAAGCCTGATGATCAAATAAATGACCGAAACGTTGCTACTCAAATAAAAACGTCTTTTTGTTATTTCCTAATTCCCAGAAATTTCCCTTTACTATTGTGGGTAAATAGTTAATAATTTTTTATTTTTGAATTTGTAAATGTTGGGCCACTTTGGTCAAAAACCAATTCGATCTGGCAACAGCGTGTTCTATTGGTGTTGTTCTGTCAGTCAGAAGGTAGTCGATAACAGTGTGGGTCGTGGTGTAGTATTGTTATTTTCGAATACTATTTGTGAAAATATATTATTTTTCGTTTAGAAAATGAACTTTTATATTTAAACAATTTCAATTTACTAATGCATTGTTAATTAGGTTCGTTTCCAGTTGGGTTACTGTGGAGTTTGAAATAAGGTTATGTTCTTAACTGTGTCTGTTTATAAATAACACCATCCCGATTTTCTTTTTACGAAATCAGCTTTTTAATTAGGAGTGGATGTGCACAAAAGTTTATTTTTTAGTTAATCGTGAAAATACAGACATAATAATATATTTTTTAGCGTCAACTATGATTCATAGTTGATGAATAATTATAGACGTGTAAGGTTAGTATCAAAGAATGTGGAATAATAGTCTTATTTTAATAAATTTGCTATTTAAATCGTTTGAATAGTGCTTGATAAGCAATTTAAAAATTTCCAGCTTTGTAAAGGACTGCTAAATAGTATTATTGGAATTAACCTTTTCTATTAGTTTGTTTCTTTTTACATTAATTAGGGTCGCTACTTATATAAATAAGCTTTTTTGCAACATTATTGTTAAGCGGTAACTAAGGTAGATCCTGGTTTTTTTCAAGAGCAAACATATTTAATACGTTTATGTAGATAAACCATTTTAGAATTGTAAAATTACCACTTAACTATTATTAATTTAAAAAAATCAAAATTTGCTTTCGATTTTTGATGTGTAAACGACAAACTTTCTCTTATTAAATAAGTCACAATCAAGTTTTGTATTAAATTATTTGAAATTATATAATCATCGTAATTAATTTTTAATAAGTATTGTTTATAATTTCATGCACTTTAAAAAAAGTTCTGTTACTATCACTAACTCCATTTAATCTCATCTCATATAACCAACGTATTAAAACAACATTAATTTTCTACTACCATGCGTAAATTGAGTACTAATTTTACAGACTATTGATTTTAGAGCACTAGTTCGTAAAATAAAATCTGAAAACGTTTAGTAGGAGATTTATACATTTGGATTTTTATAACTTTCCCCAAACTTCACTGATTATATTCAAACGAAATAAGTTAACATGTTTCACTTAAATCATTGGTTCAGTCCAGAGTATAAACCTAGGAAGTGGCTACTTCTCCAGCAGATGTATGGGTAGTTAACTTAAAACTGAATGTCTTAGATTTAGATTACCTATCGTCTTTTTGCTTTTTATGGAGCCATTTGCTGTGAAACAAAACAAAATATATGTTCAATAATACAGGTACATTTTATATTTAATTGATAAATAATGTTTATCACGAACTTTGTTTATTAATTTAAATACATTTTTTTACAAACGGTTTACAGACGGTTCCTCATTAAAGAACTTATAGTTCATCTTCACTTTCTCATTCAGGGCTGTTTCCAATATTTAAGATTGCCCGGTCAGTTCTTCTTATGCCACATCTTTCACGATCGTACCATTTTTATTAGCGATACAATCCGGCTGACATATTTTGTCCAAACTTCAGTATCACACTTAGTTAATGCTTCATTCCACATACTTACAACTTTTTTATCCATCTCTGCCAATATATGTATTTAATGAAATATGACTTACAATCTGCCCAAATTAATTGCACAGCATTTAAATTTTAGTCGTGTTAGTTTTTTTTGAGAATTGATTATTTTTCTTACCTATACTTACATTCCCGTAAGGTGGATTTACAGATTTACTTAACTTAGGCAAATGGGTTAATAATTTTTAACGTTAAAAAGTTAAACATGTTCTTACCAATGCGTATATTAAGTTTAAAAAACTGTTTTTGTAATAGTTTCAACTTAAGACTCGCAAAATATATAATTTCGAATAAAATAAATATTGACAGCTGTAAATCACTAAGTGATCACATTTATCGTATTCAACTTGTAAATATAAAAAAATGCTTTGTTGCTGCTATTTTTGTCTTGTTTCAGTGTTCTTACTTTGTTTGTAATTAGGAATCATAAAAACGTAGATGTTTTTAGTATTGATAGAAAAAAATATCGCATTAAGGATACCTGTTTCATATTTTCAAATGTGAGTGATATATGGTAAATTTACAAAAAGCCAAAATGGTTTGTTTATTTATTTATTAATATTGAGTGTATTAATATTTTTTATAGAAATATTGAAGATAAAATAAATATACTTCCACGATTTTTCAAAAACTTTTTAATAAGTCTTATGACAATTTTGTATATGTTATCTGAGGATGCCACAGAACGAAACAATTGTCATAAGAATTATTAAAATGTTAAGGAAAATAAGTATATTTTATCTTTTACATTTCTATAATAAAGAGGTTCAACAAAATAAGGGTAGATACAATCATATTTTTAATACTCGTATTATTTTAATATTTTTCCTGATCAATTTACAATTTTGATGTACTGAGTGGTTTGTTAACACATAAATTAATGGTCTCACTCCACGTTCTATATGAGTGTTCTTACCCCATAAGAATGAAGTAGAAATGCGTGAAGCAGTCATTTTGAACCCCTAGAATATTAAAAAAGTCTACAAATACATACATACTTCTATTTTTAATCATTAAGTTCCCAAACCCCCATTTTTAATATTTATATAAAAAAAATCTATCCAATAAAAATTAAGTAATTAATAACCGGATGCGCTAAATATTACAAATTTTATGGAAATTTTCTCGAGATGTTATTTAGAAGTTATTTAACTATTTTATGACATTGGTTTCATAAAAGTTAGGTATTAAAAATGATATCACTTAATTCTTATAGGTATATTATGTATATGGTCGCGACATTTATAGCAGTAGTTTATTTTTCGATTACTCTAATTCGCTTCACTTTTTGTTAGATTCACATAAATTAAAGGTTTTTAAATAACTTTTACTTCAAAAATAAATAACAACATAATGTCAAAGTTTAAAGTGCAAAAATTTAGATTATGTTAACTATGTCTTAAATCCTGTTTTAACAAACGTTCATATCTGCTGTATCAAAATAAAAAATGAATAATGTAAATATTATTATTATTTTATTTTCCGCACGATTTAGTATATTTTAAATTCCGAAAAAGAAATTTGTCAACCTTTGGTAGGCTGTCTAAATATTTTTTATTACCCAACTTATCTAAATTTTTACCTGTTCCAATTCTAAATGCCTATCTTTTGTATAAGTAATATCAACAGTTCGAGTTCTGAATTTAACCACTGTTACTAAGACAACGTGAATAAATAACACTAAGCAGTCTAATTTTTATTTCCAGTTTCACTTGATAAAATAAATTAAATGATTTGTGCAAATATTTTATTAGTTTATTTTTTAATTCATTAATAAACAGATAAATAAAATGAATTCTGTTTTTGAATTGGTTATAAAACGTTTTAAAGAAACAATCAAAACCGAAAAATATATAAACAAACATGTACGAACGCTATTATTAAAGTTACGAAAAAAAAGTATTACAAAAAGTGTAGGTAGTCTTGAGATTCACGTTTTAAAATTAGTCCCAAATGTACTGTGTGTTCAGTAACGCAGTGTCAGACCAATATTTTGTTTTTTCAAAAATTTGAAATCCCATCTGCTTTTTGATTACTCTGTATCAAACCTTTTTTAATGCCATAACGTAGAACTTAAAAAGTTAGGATAGCTACATGTAAGCCGTTTTTATTGATTTTCAACGGTTTGGCTGCTACATACATCTAAATTTAAAAAAAAGTGATTTTCAAGTGGCTGTAGATCCCTTATTAAACATAATAGACATCAAGTATGAGACACCGTTGAAATTAGCTCGGCAAGAGGTTTATAAAAAAAATGTTTGTCTGACTCTGCGTTCCTGAATACGCTGTATATTTGGGACTAATTTTAAAATGTGAATCTTAAGACTGCCTATACTTTCTGTAAAAACATGTTTTCCTAACTTCAATAATAGCGGACTAATCGAGCTTTGCCACACTAATGCGTCACCCTGTATATTTCTATTTCACGGAAATAATGGCAACGAAAATATATGCCCAAAATACATACAAAGATTTTTAGCATTGTTTAAATAAATAGCTTTATTAATATTTTTCAAAATCTATTTCCATAATTAAAAATAAAGAAGAGCAGCTAATGATCGCTAATACTGGTCATTACCATGTTATAAGTACAAAAGAATCTGGACGTACGTTCAAATCCAGATTTAAAATTGATACGCTTTCGTTTAATTAAACCTATATTAAAAATTCTTGGACATAATGATGTCTGAAACATAGTGAGTTTGGTCTTTGTTCCTAGCTGTACCATTCTTGGTAAATGAAGTATATCCTCGTCTCGGGTTAACCCTCGGCTAAGCCGGAAATGGTTGTTATCTATACTTTGTAACCTACCTAAATAGCAAGTGAAATGAACAACTTTGTTGTAATGACCACAAGTGAAATTCAAAATTCAGGGTTGCACTAAGTAAAACCAGAATAGATCAATTAATATATCAATTAATATAAAGCTAGAATGTTATCCATATTTCAAATGTGTCAAATTAGGTAGATGGATTATTGATGTAGGGAATACATTATTATTTTTATACCTAAAAAAAGTTTAGTTGAAATTTTTTATATATACAAATTACAGATCTGAAAAGTATAATATTCATTTACTAAAAAAACATTAGCTTATATTTTAAGTACTTATTCCACTTAGGTGGCGCTAGAAAAAAGTAGTTTATTAAATCGATTTTCAGTTTCAAAAAGCATAAAATTTTATGGCTTTTATAGGTTAAGTTGAAGACTGGAATTTGTCCCTGAGTCTTGAAATACTGAAGTGACAGTTCCTTTGTCTTTTTTTATAGACTGTTCTTACATCTGCGAATTTCTGTAATTTTTATATGCAGTCTTCTATCAGTAATATTTCTAATTAACTGAAGATTATTTAAAAGCAACATATGATACTTTATTTTTACCAAATCTTAAATAAGCTAAATGTTCTTTAAATCTAGTATGTATTGGTCTTCTGATTTGCCCTAAATACTTCTTATCACAATCCGTGCAACTAATTTCGTATATTCCACTTTTTTCAAAAGGTGTCAACTTATCTTTTGGATTTTCAAATAATGGTTTTAAATTATTTGATGATATAAACTAATTTTAAATGTATTTTTAAAAACTATCTGAAGTCTTTTGCAGTAATGTGGAATTGAAATACGCTTATTAGTACTATTTTCTTCCTAAATAAAAATTACTAAGGCTTTTCTTAGATATAGTCTCTTAATTATTTTATCGTATTTTATTTTCTAAATTCGATGTAGTTTTTTTTTGAAGACTATGTTGGGTTTAGGTTAATTTAAGAAAAATCTGTATTTCATCTGCCATCTTTTTGACACACTGATTCGGCTATCCTCAGGAGTTCTTCTACAAGGAATACCATTATATACAAATCATCAGTCATTACCACTTTCAAACAAAAAACAATTAAAATTTAAAAATCTAAATACATTACAATTTCCAAAAAAAAACATAAAAATTTAAAAATTTCTAAAAAAATTAAGAAAGAGTTCAATGAAACCATAAAAGGATGTTCTTAATCATTTTCAAAAAAACGACCCAAAAATTAAAAGAAAATACAAATGTTACATGTAGGTATAGATATATATTCCTTCGGAAAGAAGGGCAAACAACAAAAAGAAAAATTCGTAACGTTAAAAAAAAGGGAAAAGGGAAAAGTGTTATAAATTTTACTTTTTGTTGTTTCCCCTTCTTTCCAACATGTATGTATACATATATATTTATCTTTTTCATTTTTTACTCGTTTTTTAGAGAATAATTAAGAACAACCCTCTAGGTTGTATTCCATTTTTAAATTTTTAAAATATTAATTTTTGTTTTGAAGTTATATGTAGTTGTATTCCTTATAAAAGCCCTAATGATAGCCAAATAAATGTGCCGAAACGTGGACAGATAAAATAATCTTCATTATTTATTCTTAAGTGGATTTAAACCCAACGAAGTTTTCAAAAGGAAAAAAATCAGTCACTTCAATATTTAATGTAGTATTTTAATTTAATTAATATTACAAAAAAGTATTAAGGAAATTCTTAAAACTGTCCGTTTTAATTCCTTAATATTCTTAGGAAACCCTAATAGTTTTAAACTAAATGGTTAATTTACATCACTTTTAAATGTAGATATAATTGTATTCTATTCTGGTCTAAAAATAATACGACACCGTCACTATGTACATTCAATACAAATAATTATTTCTCCATCTATATGTGACTAGTTTTCATGCTATGTTTTTTTCAAATAAGTGGGTACCGGTTCGTATATAGATGATACAAAATGTAATTATAATTTGGTTCGTTTCGTACGCGTTTTGTCGTTTTTTAACAATTGAACCAATTGCTCTTAATAACAATGCGGGTATGTTATCGATAAATTAATTTCTATTCTATAGAAGGTTTTCAAAATTCTGGAGCATGTTTAAGTTAAAAGTATTAAACTGAATGAAACATGTAAATAATTTATTTTTCTGGATTTTATTAGAATTATAAAGGAACATATGGTACACTCGCAAAAGCGTGTATATTGAAAAATACGTTTTCCACATATTCAGACACGAGCCTTATGTTATACCGGAATTGTTTAATTTAAGCAAATGGACTAATGGAGACCTCTTGTAGATATCCTTATCCATTAGAAAAAAATTACTTAAGAATTTGACATCTTTGATTCATATCTTTCATTTCCGTTCTACAAAAAGACATTTTCTGAAATAGTTGTTAATTAACAATAAACTGCTTTTAGACTGGAATGTTAGATCATTAACAAGAATGTTTGGCTAATAAACAGCTCAATACAATTTTCCTACAGCGTACAACGCTTAAAATTGTTTAATTAGTAAAAATAGGTTTCTAGAATAATTTAATTTTAACTTTGTAAATATTTATCCCATGGATCCATTTTATTAGTTATTCAATTAGTAAATAAATAGACAATTTGGAAGTAAAATATTAATTGATATTTATACATTATATATTACATCATTCTGGTTTAATTCAAATAGCTCACACGAATGAGATATTTGCTTAAAATTACACTAACATGTTTCACTGTTTATAAAGGAACAATATATATTACTAATAATAATAATAATACATCTAGTATTTTATAAACGTTGAAAATTATTCTAAATTTTAAAAGGTAAAATTTAATAAAATTACGGCTTAAATTGTTTATTGACTAATAATAATAGATGTTATAACGAGCATGTATTGCACTTTTGTAGGAATACTTATAATAAGTATAGAAACCTGTTTTTACTCTTATGGTAAACATGACATAGTGTTCTGTTTTTAGTTTTGAAAAAGGATAAAAAACAAAATAATTACATATTACATAAATATTAAGGTATTCTAACATTGATTTAAATACACATTTATACATAAAAACGATAAACTTCAATTCGAACACAGCAAAATACACAAGAATAACATGCATGTTATCATGGAACGCAATAAAATAATGGACTTCATTTAGCCATGATTAAAATATTTCTTTATAAGTAAAGATAAACAGTGTCGGAATCAGTTAGAATCATATAGCTTTTAGTCCGGCATCAATAAATAGTTTATTTTATGGATAGATGCAGTATTTGAAAAAATGAGGCGATAAATACATACGCATTAACTGAAGAGGATTTTCGTTTCCTTCTTCACTATGACATGTATATTCTTTGCAGAAATTTTAAATATTAATAATGCTACAATTTGCATGTTTTACATTAATTTTTGCATGCGACTATAAATGCAAATTAACTTATTTTTAGGTCGAAAATACATTCTACGATAAGTTATTTCAAAGAGAAATACAGGTTGAAATGTTAACATATTATGTCATTAAAAGCGTTTTTTTTTTGTTTCTTTTGTCAATACTTTAAAAAAATTGTAAACATCCCTTACCACACTAATTTTTGGGGACGCTGGACAATAGTAAACCCCTAAGTTATTTGAAATGTAGATACAGCGGACCCTTTGTGTTAAGTAGAGATGAACTATTTTGTGCAAGAAAATAAAGTGACTTTTAATTTTTTGTGTATTTGTATTATAAGAAAATCACTCATTACTATTTTTCGCAAATGATAAGCATAAATTGCTATTCTCACTACCTCTTAATTCCTAAATGTTTACAGACCATATGGCACCAGTCCATTAATTAGACACTACTTAAGAAATTATTATTTTCAAAAAAAGAAATCTAGGTATCTGTGAAATGAATCTAATTTTGGAGATTTCTTAAACAAATTTAATTGGCTAAGATTATTAGGAACCATCTAGAATAATATTGTACTATAAAATGTTTAGTTCTATTACAGGAGCGATTTAGGACGACTCGAAATTACCTTCTCGAATAGTGGGGTCTTGACTTACCAAACGTCCGGTTTAGTGATGTACCCAAATATATTGAAAGCTGGGTTCTCAGTGTGTAATTTAAGAATTTTACTAGCAAAAAAACAGACGTCACAAAATAAACATGTATGTTTAAATAGTGATGTGCCAACTTCTGCCGAAAAACAACAATTAAATTTAAATTTATCAAAATTCATGATCGGTTGCAACAGTCCTTGGAAATAATTGAACAATCAAATATATAAAAACTTTATGCATAAATGCATGCAAGGTCACTAGAGTGAAGTGAGTGTCCCTTCAGTTTCTTACTTATCAAAAGTAGCTGAGTTATTAAAAGCAGTTACAAAAATATATATAAAAAATACTTCCTTCTAACTAATTATGTGTGAAATAACTTGAAACAATGTGTACACAAACCTAGGTAGCATAATATTTGGTTTGATTGTTGTATTTAGTAGTTTTTCTTTCTTTATCCGTTCTTGAGCAACCAACACAACGTCCCTCTCTTAGCTGTTTCAACTGGCATGTGGTCTCCTACATTTTTTGTATGTCAGGTTCTCTGTGAAGGTCTGGCTATACTTCTTTTTCTAGGTTTAACTTTTGTGGTGGTTTTATCAAATAAATTTTCTAACGGGTGTGTTTTTTTGTGTCCGATGGAAATCATATATTACCACTGACATCATAAGCATTCGTAGAAAATTTTTTCCACTCTTTACAGGATCTTCTATCCATCACATACACTTCACTCATTTGATCAGCCATGTCCCTATCACCCATACCTTGTTATATAAAGCTATAAAGCAAGCGTAACAGGACAAAAAACATCCACAGTTGTATGAGTACTCGTATGTCAGTTGCTCAACAAGGTTTTGTGGTTAGGGTTTGGAACTCATTTATTAGGAAAACAAAGTTCCCCTTTGCCTTTTTTTTGGAAAAATCCTTAGGCATGTTCTTTCTGTTCTCTCTATTCTCGTCTTCTTCATTTTCAGGGGAACTAACTGAACCCGTATTTGACCCATCTGATAAGCAAGCGTCCTCCTATTTTTTTTTTCATTTTCAGGACAATAATTTGATGGCGCATATGACTCATCAGATGTACCATCCGTGTTGAGGAATGGGTCTTCTTCGTCGTCGTCTGAAAATTTATTTGATTCAGCACATATTTAATCGAATGAAGATATTTCGCTTAGATTATCAGGTAGTTCCTATGCCCTTTGAGTAAGCTTTCTTTTCCTCGACCTGCTGAAAAATATCAATGGGGCATAATGAACCTGTCCAAATATACCCATCGGGAGACATACGTTCCAGGGAGTTTTGATCTAAGTTTGTCAATTTGCAAATGTAAATGTTTCTCAAATTTACGTGTAAAATAATTACATGTACTGTACAAAAAACGTATCCTACAATTTTGTCGAAAACAAGTTGTTTTACCTGTAAAAATGTTAGAAAATCACTTGTTTAATTCGTCGTATTTACAAATGAAATGAATAATCCAACATTGTCAATATTACTTAATTAGTCCAGTAACATGGGCAGTGTAACTGAGAAACTCCTATATCGAAGAATATAATAATAATAAACGGAACTTATTTGGAACACTAATTGAAACTGTCGCCGGGATCTATACGTCATTTTCAATATCCTGAATTTTATTTATTTATATGTTAATATTTTTTCATGTTTAGTTGGAGTATCGCATATTTTATTACAATTAATTTATTGCAAAACAATAAATAAAGTAGATATTCTTAATTATTTCACATTATCTTCCTCGCTCCGCCTCTGATTATTACGAAATGTGCAGTTACGCTCTCTAGTCATCGATTTCGCTGATTTTAAGGATCTTAATTGGCCTCAGAGGCGTGTATCAAACAAGAACTATTGCTTTCAACGAGACTATCGGAGTTTAGGCGGAATAGGGGTTACGGTGGCGTCCGATAACAGATTAAAGTTATGTAGTCTGATGTATTTTTCTTGTCCAAGCGAGTCCACTCTATGTAGAATATTATTGTTCTTATTCTTACCTCATTTTTTTTATTTTAAACGCTCACAGAAGTCATTAAAGAATAATTAATAGCTACAATGACTCATTGGATAATGAACTTGTTGCATTATTTTTTGTGATAAATTGTATCGCGACTTATCGCCTAACTATAGTTGTTAACTACTGATAATTTTTATTTAATGCACTGTTGATGAACTATGTAAACCACGACTAATATTATTTATTACATACATTGTTGAAGCAAGCATATGAGTAAAAGTAATCACTTTCATTAACCTATCTTCACTTGACTCTTCTTGAAGGAAGTAAGATTTAAAATTTAAAATGTTTTAATTAACTTTAAAACCAAATGATTTTGAATGTTTCTTCTCTAGAAAATCTATATAAACTCGAAGTTGATATAACAAAAGCCTTATATAATACTAAGTATTAACCAAAAACTCGAAATATTTACCACATAATACTTTAATGACTAGTTTCGACTATAGTAAGTCATCGTCAGATCTAAAAACAAATAAGTAAACAAATTTGTTTAAGCATACGTCAATAAATTTACCTAATTATAATTAAAAACAGCAAAAATTAAATTTAAAGTTGACATACGAAGTTACAACATTAAAAAATTGTAAGGTGAAAATTAAGTAAAATCTGACAAAAGTATGTGGTAAACTTAACAACAAATTTAAACAATTATGTCCACTTTTTTAGTGCACCTGAGAAACTCTGAAACCACAGAATATATACTATCGAAAAAAAGTAAAAACAACAGTATGTAAACAATCCTCGTGAGAGGAAGAGAAAATACTGAGTCAAAGACTCTGAAGATAAACTTGGTTTAAGTAAATGGCATGAGAAGGATACCCACAACAGGGTAGAAAAAAAATCAGGTGGGTTTCCACACAAGTCTGACAATCATTAAGAAAGGATGAGATTTGTATGACAATAACCAATTTCAAAATAGGAAAGTAAAATGAATTTGGGAAAAGGAAACATGGAGTTAAAAATGACAGCCAGTCAGTTGCCAACCAAGTCTGGCATCCAATACTAAAGGAAGAGACGTGTCTACGAACAATGACCAGACCCATGTATATATTTTGTTTTTGTGAATAAATGGCATTGTCAATAGCAATCTTTTTACCTATATTATAGCAAAGTAATTAGTAAACTTTTCTCTCTATTGCAACATATGAGTGAAAAATAAATATTTTATACTGGATGTAAACTTGAAACTGTTTCTAGAACTCCCAAAAACGTATCTTTTTTGTTAACCTTTTAACTACGGGCAAAATTTTGCAAAGCCGAACGCTCCAGAGACAAAAAATGTTTTTGGAAAATTTTAAAAATGTTGACATAATTAGTTGAATTTTATGTAACTTTAAATAAAACATCAATAAATGTGATGGTAATAATTTGAAGATATTTATTTTTCATACAGTAGCGTACTAACATTTTTTAAGTGAGACACTAACATTTTTGAAAAAAATTGTTTTTTTCGTTTATTATAAAAACAACACCATACGGTATGTATTAAAAAAATGGCTAGAAAATTTATAAAGCTTTTTCAGAGGCGTACGGAAAATATTTGATCTGATTTTTTACAATAAGCTAGGTATCCGCAAATTTTCTGAAACGGATTATTTAGAATTAACTGAAAATGTATTGCAAAAATTTAGAAAAAACACATTTTTTTTTGTGCAGTGGCGTACCAGTTTTTTCACTGAAAATAACATTTATATTGTTCATTCATTGTTCATAAAAAAAAACTTATCTTACGAAATGCTTATGAAGTTTTTTCAGTGACGTACGAAAAATATTTGAATTGATTTTATTGCAAAAAACTGTTGAATAAATTTTTTGATATATATATATATATATATAATATAATACGGGAGAAAATAAAATTTTATTTTAGTGAAATGAAATAGAAGACTGAGTATATTAGTAGGATTAGTAGGATTTATTGTAAAAAAAAATATAAAAAATTTAAAAAAAAAGACAACATTCAAAAATGTTTTTTTGTGTGATAAACTTTGAAACAGTCTCCGATACAAAGCCCCACTGTACACTCCGAACACCACGTTGTGACTAATTTTCTTTTCTTCTCTCTTTGAGTCGTTTTCGCACACACATGGCATGTTCTTTGTCCCTTAGCCTTTCTACAAAATTCACTGCTGCTAGTCTATCCAGATGTTCCCCACTTCTACGTCCAGGTCTTACAGCAGTCAGTGTACCATGTCTGCTCAAAATTTGCGATATAAGCCGTCGCCGTATAAAATCTTTTAGTTTGAGCGAATGATTTCCAGTTTTCACTAAATACAAATTATAACAATTTAGAATTACTAAGTCAATAACATGAAAAAATAGTTTTTTGTACCACTTGATACTTTTTCGTACACATTCAACTGTAGACAACTGCATATTTGCCTTATCAATAAGTCTCATATTTTTTGTATAATCTAAAACACAATCGGGTTTTTGAATTATTTCTTGAGTGCGGTGGTTGATTTTTTCACTATTTTGTAGCTGTCCTTTGTGAAATGTCGTAATCATATGTACGTCTCGTTTGTCTTTCCACTTTAGTGCCAAAACTGTATCCTCACAATTCATCTTGTCTATCTGCCCTCGTTGCAGTCGTTGGGTAAATTTCGGAAAATGCCTTCTGCTTTTCTTTATAGTGCCACAATAACCTGTGTTCCGCTCATTGAGATATAAAGCTATTCTTGGATCCGTATACCAGTTGTCAGTATATAATAAATGGCCTTTTCCTTCATATGGTCTTAGCATTTTTTTGATTATACCTCCTGCGACCCCCAATGGATCATTTGCTGGAATGTCAATTTCCGAACCAGTATACACCAGAATATTCAAAACCATTCCTGTCTCACAATCACATGCAACAAACAATTTTATTCCAAATCTATGTCGTTTGGACGGAATATATTGCTTGAACTGAAGCCTGCCTTTGAAAAGAATTAGTGATTCATCTATGACCAACTTTTGAAATGGATAAAAAAATTCAGAAAATTTATTATTTATATATTGAAAAATACTTCTTACTTTCCAAAGCCGGTCATTTTCCAAGGGATTATTATTATCAGCAAAATGTAAATATCGTAATAGTTGAATAAATCTGTCTCTAGTCATGTATTTCGCAAAAAAATCTGTAGCTATCATGGGATCTGTGGACCAGTAATCTTGTATTTCATGTTTTTTTACGTGTGGCATCAATAATACCAATGCCAAAAATGTATACATTTCTGATACGGTGGTATCAAACCATCTTTTTCTTTTAGGAGTTGGCCGTGCTTCATCGCAAAAATAGAAATAATTGTTTGTTTCATTCACAATAACACCTAGCAGTTCATTATCAAAAAATTTTGCAAAATAGTCGTATTCTTCAGCTTCTTCGTCAAGGTCAAAATTTTCAGTTATTCCGGAATGTTCAATATCAAAATTATATATTTTAGGCTGGAAGTCATTACAGGCTCTCCAAACTAAATCACCGGCAACTATGTCATCTTCACTGTCACTGTCAGTTTCACTTGAATTTTCATTTTCATTTTCCTCTATTTCAAACAAATTCTCTTCTTCATCGCTATAGTCATCATAACTTGTGCTTTCTTCAAAACTACGTCGCCCTCCGACTGAAGAAGTTGATGGTAGATCCATAGTTTGTAAAATTGCAAAATAAATGGATTAGTTTTTACGAAAACGTTTTACACAAAATTTCAAACTATTTTAGGTCTAATCAAAACGCAAGAGAAACACTGAATGAAGATCTTATGCCTTTCACATAATTCCTAAAATTATTAGTTGTATACAAAAGCCCTAATAGTTTCAAAAAAAAAATAAATAAAAATTATTTCACTTATCACAACACTAAAATCATTTATTTTATACACAACCATAAACTAGAACAGATATTGTTTATTTTTTATGAAACCTTTTACATAGACAAACAAAATAAAATTATAAATACCCGTTACCATAAATCAGTTTCTGGCATAAAGAAATTTTGCTGATTGATAAATTAATATTGGTTTCAGAACGATTGCCGCTGTAGAGAAATAACAAAATATACCAAATCGTTTATTTACGATGACCGCGGCACAGGTTAGTTTTTACGAATCGTTTATATACGATAGCCGCAGTTAAAGGGTTAAATATATATAATATATAAGTTTAAAGTAGAGATAATTCGTCCAAATAAAACGAAGACAATTTGCAAGCCATCTGGCTAGAATTCACACGAACAGTGACTGTCACAGCCAAATTTCAAAAAGTAATATTTTAATTTTCCTTTAATAGGAAATTTCCCTAAATATAAAAAAATCTTTTTTATATGTTGTAATAGTTTAGTTGCAGACGCCAACGCCACTGGCCAAGAGAACCCTTACTACATGAATGTACAGGACAAGGTCCAGAAACCTAACCGAACTATTGACAACTATGACAGTTTCACGAATATTCCTGTAACAAGCATTTTCTGGAATGTTCGAGAAGCCAAGAAAAAGAATGTAAATACGGGGAAAATGACAATAAAAAGTGTAAAGTTTGACGTAAGCGAATTAGATATGCTTGTATACATGTTAGTTTGTAATTTCAGTTTGTTTAAAGCAGTTGCGAAGTTTTCCAGTAAATGAAAATTGTTAAACCTACAAGAGCGTTACAATATATTTATAGATGATTTACAATTTTTCTTCTTATTTTTTTGGCGGGCGCACCGCTGGTCTAAACCTTTAAATAAAATGACTATGATGCTTCCATTATTGATGCAAAGCGACCAACCGTTCGTGTGCCGTGTTGTGTACTGAAAATGCTACAAGAAGGTATTAACAATTTCACGTATAAGAATGTATTTCCACGCTAACGAACCGTATACGATTAGTTACTTTGTATCATTATTGGAAATACCATAATCAGATAAAACTGTCTGTATTTTAATTTTTAACCATGTGGTATTTACTATTTTAATGTACTGATCTTAAATGTTTTTATTATTGTTTTTATTTGAACTCTCGTTCTACACTTTTTTTGGCAAACTCTCTATAGGATAAAAATAACTTCTGTAAGTGATTATAAACTAAATGAGCTGCGGAACAAGTTCTCTACAACAAAGTGATTCTGTATCTTTTAAAATAAAAATAAATCATCGTATTTATTCGTGAAAATCCCTTGAGAAAAAGTTGCCAAAACTGTTTCGGTACTGTTTGTTTATTACTGAAGGTTATTGGTCATTTACCATTTATTTCTGTTTCATTTCAAAGTTAAAGTGGGTTTCGCCAGTTTATCGGTAAAATGATCAATGATTAGCAGTATCAGTTTCGTACAGCCATTGGTTGGTTTCGTGTTTCTTTTTACATATCTTATTAAACTCTTAAATTTATATTTCTTAATAATAAATAAGTGATTATTTGCTACACTTATATGTTATTATTTGATTTCTCTCGTTATCTTCTGTTAAGTGACAGCGTTTTTAAATACATCTCGCTTAGTTCAATAATACCAATTGTTCCGATAGGCGGGCGTGCATCAATAGAATCCCTATAATTTAATAGGATAATCTTTGCTTTCTAGTATCCAAGTAAGTCACAAATAATACTATTAATCTGTTATCTTATTACAAATACTCATTTGTAAATAAGTATTAGGGGGTAATATCATTTATGTTAGTTTCATAGCCCGAAAAGTAATGATGTTTATTGGAAAAATAATTGAGGAAAACTGTAGGTACGGGATTTAAAGTTGCTTAAAATTCTATTTCTAAAATATCACATTTATTAAACATGTCATAGAGCAAAGGTCACCTAATGGATTTGAATATTTTCGGAAATGATGGTGACCCCCTCTAAAAATTCTGCTGAAGTGATGATGTTGCGATGTTGTTTTTTATTCTAAATTTATTTGTTGGAGTTCTTTTTCCATTGTTCTTCTCCCATACTTGTGCAGTCTATTTTGTAATTTGTTGTTGAAAGACATAAAAGACATATAAGTAAGAGACATTAAATTTCAAACTAACTGACTAACATTTCAAACTCAAGTATAATAGTAATTAATTTATCTTATGTGTTCCGAGTTAGTTGGCAAATCACACTATTGTAAATAAATTAGTTTATTAGTTTAAACGATAAACATGATAAAAACAACTGACGCTGGTTTTAATTTAAATCTGTTTTATTTTTGGCATTTCTATCTTCGCTTTAAGATTATTTTGATTGTAGATTATAAAAAATAATTTATTTGAAGTGGGGAATTTGGTTTAATGTTAGTCAAAAATCTATTCACAAAATGTTGATTAGATTTTATAAGTCCCTATTTCTTTTTAGACCATTCTGGTATTCAACAGATTCATATGATTTTTATTGAAATCATCTTTCCTCGTATTCTTGAATCTCTAATGCTTCCCTACTTCATATATGTTCCTTAAGTTTTCCTTCCGAAAGTACGATATATTTTAGGAATTCTATTGATTACAGGGTGCAGTACCGTTTTATGACTTTAGTAACCCAACCATACCTGCCAACCCTAATTTTTTGATAGATCTGTTATATTTTAAAATAAAAACAAAAATTATTTTCTTATTACAAACGAACGCATTTAACATGTAATTTCTTAAGTAGGTAAATGAAGTTAAAAATCTCATTTAAAATGTAAGTAAATGAAGTTAAAATCTCAGTTAAGGAAGTTGGATTAGGATAGACATGGTAAAAAGTGAATTTGGTTTCCAAAATAATTTTAAATAATTATTTTTTTAGGGTAGTAATCACATATATATTGTTGATCGTCTTTAATTTAATGATTTAGGAATAATTTGTAATAAGCGGGTTTGGTAATCGGAATTATTTATCTTTGACCGGTTTGAAGCGGTGACGCTGTAAATTTTAAACATTTGGCAGCCTGGACATTTGCCTGTATTATGTATATACATATAATAGTCCGAGAGCCGGTGACATTACATTTAAAGCAGCCCGATGTCGAAACTGAAAATTATTAATAGGGATCAACAGTAAAAAGTCATACGAACAAAATAAACTAGATATGACTAGGTTTGACAAGACGAAAATACTTTTAATTAAATTAATTATTAAAAAGCAATAATTTTCTATTATTATCGCGGAAATTGATTACTACCGCAAATACCTGTCATACCGGTTTTATCGCATTATCTAAATTCACATCAATTAAAAAAAATCAGCTAATTAAATAAATCTGAAAACACGTTACAAGTAACCACAAAATTAAACAATTTTTTATAGGTTATATTTGACTGCAGCTCCTCTTTAAGGAAGCTCGTTGTCTCCTTGAGATAACCGCTTATTCCCCTAGGAACAACTATAAATACGTGTATAAGAAAGAAGAACAAGTGGTGGAATTTACATTTCAAATTAACCTTAACACCTTACCCATATTTCATACTTAAACGTATCTATTCGGAAGATTCAATGGGCAAGGCAAAATCCACCCCCACAATTTTAAAAGGCTAGGTGGTCGAGTGATACATCAAATTAAAGGTTTTTGGTAGGGCTTTATGGTGATACCAAAATTTGTTACATTGAAGTAACAGTTGGCGACTAAATCGTTTTTTTTTTCAGTATGAATACTACATGTAAGATTTCGTAAGAAAAGAAGTCATTTAATTTATTTATTCAGAAAATTTTATACATGAATCGTGGAAACACTTAAATTAAATTTTAAAAATACTGGTAATAAAAATTGATCTGTTTCTGCATTTTTTTTCTTCACAAAAAAATTATCTTCAGTGCCGCATCATGTATATATTAGGTACATACCTTGACAGAAATCACAATTGTTTTCTCTTTTGCGGATGATGTAGCATGAATGAGTAGAGTTTCTGAAAAGTTAAAAGAGCATTTAAGCCTACTCACTAAATGGTACAACAGGTGGTAATAATACAAATAATTTAAACAAAAAATTTGTAGGTGAAAATTCGTTAATATAAAAATCAATAGAGAATTGTGATTAACCAAAAATGCTCTTTAAAGAGTTATTTTAGCACTTAACTTGAAAAAAAACTTTATTAAAGTTTATTCGAAAATTCCTTACACTTTATATTAATTTGTATACTTTGTAATGTAACAGTAACCTTTTATACTGTAAAGATAATAAATATCTTTTAAACATCAAAGCGGTTAATGGTCTCTCAAGTCATTAATACATAATTGTTGAAAGCATCTGTGACTAACTTTATGAGTAGTTCCTGTATAGGGTTTATTCAGCAACCTTTTTGTTTCTCTTTACCTTCTTTCAAGTTCAAAATTAAGACAAGAAGAGTGGAGATACTCGGTAAATTTTTAAACAATGCCAGAAGATACCCCACTTTAGCACGTCTTTACACTCTATAGTTTGTGTAAGCAATTGAAAATATGCCATCTACATTCAAGGAGTAATATCGGGAGTTGTTTCAAAACAAAGAATATATATAATTTTAAAAGAAAACTAAAATACAAAAATAGAGAAAACAGTGAAATATTACAAGAGGTTTTGAAAATAATAGAGAATACAATATTATTGGATCTCATGCATATGAGAGTTGATCATGTTAACCTTACTACTTTTTATGACTTGTTCTTATTCTGTACCTAAATAAATTATATGTACCCTGGCATACATCGCTTGAAAAGTAATATACTTTCAAAGTCTGTACATACAATGGAACGAATTTCAAGTTGCTATAGTACGAAAAACTAACAGGCGCCATCATTCTTGAAAACTTTTGCATTATTTGTTGCTTTGATACGATGATATAACACCACAGAAGTGAAATGGAAGTATGGGCCATATTAAAAAAAATCCTTTAGGGTACATCATCGCACTTAAAATTGCGTTGAGAAAAATCGAAAGAATTAAAATTAATTTAATTAATAAAGGGGGACACTTTTTTCGGGTATTTTCGACTTTGCTGCTTACACCTCCAAGCGAGGGTAACAATCGACCCAAAATACTTAAATGGCATTAGAGGTCGAGTAAGGTATCATTTTAAAGCCCTTACAATTCTCTTTACAACAGCCTTTAAATTTTAAAAATCGGCCTAATACTTTTTAATAAATTACATTTTAATGTTTAAATTATGTTTAGTTGTTTACTTACTTCTTAATTAAATTAAATGTTCAAATTGATGACCACTCGCGTCCGTACAATAATAAAGATTTTGTTAGAAACGTTCTCGCACATTCCGAAGAATTTCCGGAGTGATTCGATGGCACTCCTCGACAATTCTTTGACGAAAATTCTCTAAAGAGGCTGGTTGTGTTTTGTTGATTTTACTTTTGAGGTATCCCCACAAAAAAAAATCAAGGGGCGACAAATCTGGTGACCGTGGAGGCCATTCAATGCTACCTCTTCTCCCAATCCAGTGCCGTGGAAAATGTTGGCCTAAATACTGACGAACAATCAAAGCATAATGCGAAGGAGCACCGTCCTGTTGAAACATTAAATTATCTTCACTATACTATTGGTCAATTTCAATAATATCGGTCAAGGTAGGGTCAATAGCATCTTCCACTACTTGCAAATACATTTCGCCAGTCAAATTACCAGGTAAAAAATATGGACCCACTAGCCGGTCACCGAAAATGCCAGCCCATACATTTAATTTTTGCGGTTGCTGTGTATTAAGTCATTATTTCGCAAAATTGCAAACGGCGGTCATAATCATCCTCATTAAGTTCCTGCACTAAATGTATTTTATACGGATGGAATTTGTTCTTCTTCAAAATGGTTTGAATGCTAATTTGATTGATCCCAGACACAGATGCTAATTGCCTTGTACTTAACATAGGATCTAGATGAACATGTCCCAAAACTCCAACTTCACTAGCTGTATTAACTACAGGCGGTCTATTTTCTCGTTTTTTATTAGCTACATTTCCAGTCTCTTGAAATGTTTTCACTAACTCTAGAACATACTTCCTACTGACCTGTTTAGCTTGATATTTTTCATTAAATAATTGAGCCGTTACATTTGCACACTTATTGTTCATAAAATAAAGCGAATTGACATCTATATCTATATCCGCAATGGAATAAACCATGGTATTTTATTTTCAAAATCACAATTAAACTAACCTTCGCTTCGATATACGAATCCACTAATTTCACGTTCTTTGTGTATCCGTATCGTATCCATTTGTCTTTTACAAATATGATAAAAAAATTACAAAAACAATGCAAAGCAAGAAAATCAACATTTAAACCATTGGCGTACTCAACGACCCATGTGTCATTTTCACTATTTTGACAAAAATGAAAAAAATTCCAATTTTAAAAACTCTTATTAAAAACTAAACAAGTACATAATTTAAATTTTAAAATGTAATTTTTTAAAAAGTTTCATGCCGAATTTTAAAATTTAAAGACTTATGAAGAGAATTGAATGGGCTTTAAAATGATGAGGTCCTAAAAAGCAGAGTAAATTTTATTCAGAAAAGAAAACTAAGCGAAATTTTAAGAAGATTTGAAAAATGATTCAATAATGGCTATATATTCAAAAAAATCCTATTCCTCCTGTACTGACATAGCGGTACCTGGTTGACCTCATAACCAATAACGAAGCTGAATCTGGTTGATAAAAATATATTTATTTGGATCTCTCAGGCATGTATTTAACTCACTAGCAATTGCAATTAATTCATTATCAATCACCAGTAGAAAGAATGTTGTTACTATTTTGATTTCATCTACTGTGACATATTAATTAGTCCGTTTGGAACAAACTAAATTATTGAAATTAGCTGTGGCGCTCCATATGTTTGATTTAGTGCGGGTTCTCTACCATCTCAGAGTTCATGATAAAAATTTCCGCTGTCAAGGTCGGATCTAACAATGCTGTACACAATGCCGAGTAATGATGTAATAAAGAAATAAACAGATTTGATTTGTTAAATTGGTGGCCAATATAAATCTTTCATACAAATAATTCCATACAAATCAACGCTGACTGTTTCACCGAGTAGTTCAAAAGTTGTGATAATAATGTAGTTTGCTAATGTATTTATTGGTAAGAGAATCTAATATATTTTTTACAACTAGTATGAATGAATAATTAAACCAAAAATGAGAATTGAAAACGGGATTAATTGGTAGATTATTAATACAAAATTCAGTTAGCGAAATCGCTTTATAGAATATAAATCTAAATAAGTTTATTAACGAAATCAATTTAACATTTATAGGTATCTATCACATAAATAGTTCAATGACGATATAGCAATGACGTTATATTTTAGGAGTAAAATTCCGAATACACTGAATATTAGTCACTTTATTTTGATTAGATGTAGATAAACATCTAAAATGGTGAAAATAATTTAATTTTAGGCTAAATTGGAACTCAATGAGATTGAAGAATATATCCACTAACTAAAACGACACTTTCAACTACTCAATACGTTTCGCTAACTACGTTAATATAATGAGTTTTAGAAAATAAATATTTTATTACCTAAAAGTTTGCTTTGATGAAGCAATCTTTATCTATAGATATAAGAAATAAATTATATGGAATTTTAAAAGTTTTATTATGATAGAAACATTCCTTTAACCGTAAATTTTGTGTATCTGCGAATTTATCCAAACATTTTATTAAAATATCAACAGTACTTCTTAAATAATTAAACTAAAAATAAATGAATCTAGGACCATCCCATTCAAATCTAAATGAAACGGTTTGATTAAACTTACCATAAAATTAAAAGATCAAACGAACTTACCTAAGTGAAGTTCGATCTAAATTATATGAACTCCTTGTCCGAAGATGATTATATATGTAGTACTTCTACTTTCCAACAAACTTAGCCACGTACTTCACTTAGGTAAGTTCGTTTGATCTTGTAATTATATTTCACCCCTTGTCCTCGATGATCATTGATCATATATCTAGATGTTTACAGCAAATTGCAACACAATTATTTTTAAATCGTTTTCAATTCATACACATATCAAACTAACACAATTTTTGGTTACTTTCGTTAACAAAAATTAACTTTTTATAACTGTAGTAACAACATAAATAAGTTAACTGAAAATTCCGTCATTTAAAATTTTCTTAGCAAATTTGTCGGTCTCTCTTAGAGGATGATTGTAACCCCTGGCAAATGTCTTAGACTCAGGAGTCCATCCTGCTATTAATTTTATTACATTTATGTCGACCTCTTTTCTGTAAGTCTTGGAAGTTGAGGCATATTTAGTAATATATGTAGTAAATTCATTTAAGTCTATTCCTACCTCTTCTAAAGTATTTTTTACACATTGAGAGTAGATGCCTCATTATATGACTTTCTATAAGTTAAGAGTTGTTTAGTAATTTTCCTCTAATCTCTGAAATTTCTGATAAATAGCATTCTAGAGTTCTTGCCACACAGAGCTTAGGTTCTTCCTCGAAATAAGGAATCCATAAAGGAGTTATATTTTATTTTTATCTGTTAGAAATTTTAATTCCATATCCCCTATCTTTCCTCTTAATATAAGACCAGGTTTGAATTTTCTCTGCCTTATTAAGAGCTACTAATGTAACAAGTTTGTGTCTTATGTTTCTTCGTATTTAGGAAATGATGGATTACTCTAGAAAACTGCTTAATATCGCTGTTGTTACCTACTTACGGTCCAATGATTTGTAAAAGGCTGATATAACTGAATTTAAAAAGCCGTAGGACCAACCAGTGTTGCACCCTTCCGTGAAAAACTTCATCAGTTTTAGTACAGAAATTTCAAACATGTTTTTATTTTATGACTTACAGAATGTCTTTTTAGGTCTGACTGATATTGTTAAGGGTTAAATGTAAGATTGAAGCTATTAGAGTACTATTGATTAATATCACTCACATGATAGTTATTTGGGATACTATCATTTTCCTTGTCTGATGATGATGAAATTGATACGGGACTTTCTTTTCTTTAGTATTCTGGACCTCTTTTTTATTTTTCTACTTAACTTTTCTAATTTTCGCTATAGGTCTGCAATTTCATCTTCTCAGCTTGAACTCTCTTCTGTACTTGACGGTGAATATGGTTTAAGGTATTTTCTTTTTACCATATTATTAAATTTTTATAAATTACAACGTGGTTTCTACGTTTGCACGAAAAGGAAGAATAAGTGTCTAAGTTTGTTGGAAAGTGAAGGTAGTACATATATGATCATCGAGGACAAGACGTGAAATATAATAAGTTGTAAGACGCCTTTATTAGAAGCTTCCCGGATTCGAAATTTAATCAAGATAATATATATGATCGAATTGGAATTTCATTTTATGCACTTTTTGTTTGTAATTTGTTTTAGGCATTACTTGTTAAAAAAACTCACCAAAAGTCATGAAAATTTAACGGAAGTTGAAGTCTCCCATGTTTCTGCGATCATAAAATATAAAATTTGAAAAGTTTTTGCAATATTTTAATGATGTCTTTATAAATTTAAAATGTCATCAATTACACAATTCATAGATTAAACGAAATAGTTCTCTATATCTTAACAAGTAAAAAGATTATGTTTAAGAATACTACCTAGTGCAATAAATATTATTTTGGGGATCAACGAACAGTTAGATAAATAATCTTCAGTGATAAGATAATGACTTAAATGTGCTAAAGTTAAATATTTTTTTAGAATGATATTGGAGCCCAAATTTGTGGACTATGGCAGCATACATCCAACCTCTGCAGATGTCTCTCATCAGGTGCAACAACATAACAACACTCATGGAGTATTAAACCCTCGCACATCCGCCCTCCTTCCAATAAACGACGAGCCGGCTAACACTTCCCACGAAAATAAAATGACCCAAGGTAAAAAACAATAAAAATCTTATAAAATCTGAATTACATTAAGTATATCGATATAAGAAAACTACAAAAAAATCTCGACACGTTTCTAATCATTGGTTTAGGTTCTTACAATCTAATTAGTTTTACCTACTGTTAGAATCCTAGTACTCGATCCTTTAATGTACTCGAGTACCGAATGATCGATCTCTAAAAAAGGATTCGATCCCCCATAACTACTTACAACATACAAACTAAATAAACTAATTAAGATATTTGAAAATCTAAGTGAGTTTTTGATACATTTCTGAATTATTAATATTCAAAATTACCATTTACTGTAGACAAGAGCGGAATCCTTTAAGACCATAATTGAACATTGCATTCATTATTTATTCATATAAAATAAAGTGACAGTTGATTGATAGTTCAAACTCAGAATGTTTAAGTAATAATACAAACAAAACAGGTTGTTTCAAACATGAGAGATTAATGTTTCGATTTTGTCTATTATAATTTCATAATCGTAAAAAATTATAATCAATAATTGTGGTATATGATTTATTTCTTTCCCTTTTAAATTTTCTAATTTTCGGGGATATATCCATTTATGTTTTGTGTAAAATATATAAAAGAAAAATTAGTTAATAATATATGAAAATATAAAAACTAGAAATATATATATTAAAAAATACATAACTTATCCAAGTAACCTTATAAATTTTTTATATTAAATTATATACTGAGTCACAGTATATCAAAGTTGTTTTTTTTTAATTGAATACCCCGTATATTTAAACATTTTTATAAACCTCTTGCCGAGCTAATTTCTGTCTAGATTCTCTGTAGATCCTTTATTAAATATAATAGACATGAAGTGTGATATATCGTTGAAATTAGGTCGGCAAGAGGATTTTAAAAATTTAAAAATATACGGGGTGTTTCATTAAAAAAACATAACTTTGATATGCTGTGACATTATGAGACACCCTGTATATTACGAAATAATTTTAAAATGTGAAGCTTGACTCTATCTATAACTTTTATTTAAAACATTCTTTTCTCAAGATAATGGAGATATCAAACTATTACGTAGAAAAATATGTATGTTCAAAACCAAACACTAATAATTATATCAGCCTCTGCCAAAGTTATAAAGCTTTAAAGAATTATTATAATATTTAATAACTTGTATATAGTGACCCTTATATAACTTTCTAGATCAAGATATTTTTTTATTTTTGTTTAACAGCCAAAAGTTGGCATTTTTCCAAATTGCCGGTGTCAACACCCTTATTCACCAAGGGCTTTGACCTTGTAACAATTTTTTGATAATATGTACTCAAAATTAACTAATAACATGGTCTCACCTGAATATAATCTATAGACAGTGTGAATATTTTTTTGCTCAATTTGGTTTTTAATGCAGTTAAAATATTTAAAAGAACATATTAGATATTTTAAATAAACATTAACTTTTTTCGTTAATAGCTCTGTATATTTCCTGTAAATGGTGATTAAAAACATTTATATTTCACGATAGATATATTTTAAAATAGCGTGTTTTTAGATCAATGTTTTTATTATCTAATTTTTCATTGTGATATTTTTAACTTATTAATTTTGTTTAGATGGTTTTTACTTTTCAAAATTTACATTTTTAAATTACTGTCTTATCTAGAATTTCTTATCTATATCCTTAATAAAATTAATTTTTTATGGCGTAAAGTTGTTGAAAATACTACTCAAACAATATAACATTTAATGCTTTTATACAATCACCCACCGACATGCAATAAGGTCTTTAATCGAAGTAATAAAATAAAAAGGCTAAAAAACAAAAAAGAACCATTAGACAGAACTTTTATAATTTGATTTATTGATTGAAAAATGTAAATTCGTGGAATAACTCACTGTACTTCCAACAGTCCATATTTTTAATCGATAACGGTTTAAATGACGAATTATCTGTTAGGTAATTACCTGAAAATTTTATTCTAAAAACATTTTTCAATGGCCTAGTTAAAGGTTGCCAGTGGCATGCTGGAACACTCATTAAATTTTTTTAACGCCGTTTAAATATAAATTATTAATATATTTTCTAGGGGATCTTTATCAAAGACAACCATTACTACCAAACCCAAATAAAGATAAATGGGGACATGGCGCACATACTTCAGAAAATGATTACTATGATGAAGACGAAGACATCATACAAAAAAGTAACGATAGAAATGGACACATTTCAATAGATTTACCTCCTCCCGTTAGAGAGGAGCCCAGATTTCCACAAGAAAGATGTAAAACGCTCTTAGGTATAATTTAGTATATTGATATTTGTATAGATTAAAAATTGGACACTTTTTATTTAAATTTACAGTTACTAGTTAAAATGGTTCACTCTGTTGAGTCCAACTAAAATTTTTTAGATATTTTATTTTTATTCTAGCTGCAATCATAATGTTCTTCAATTTCGTTTTAACCCTAACTTCACTTAGTTTGGTACATGAACGTGTGCCAGACAAAGATGAACCTCTTCCTGATGTGTTCCTGGACAATGTACCTGCTTATGATTGGGCTTTAAATGTATCAGAATATATTATTATATTTTGTGTAAATACTAGTATGATAGCAATGGTATTTCATAAACATAGGTAAGTCAAATAGAAGTCCATCAGTCTTTTAAAAATAATCTAAAAAATTGGCAATCCTATGGAATACTAATAATTGTAATATTTTTAAGTGAAATGTCGAGTTGTTTGAAAACATATTAACTTACTAAAAGTATTTATTAAAATAATTCAATAACATATTAAGCATCAAAATATTTCTACTTCTAATTATACATTGGATAGATAAAAAAAATAAAAATGTAACAATAGATGATTTTTTCTATTTAGACATGATGAACTTAAATATGTCTCATTTTTTCTATATCACGTTCTATTAATATTTCTATTTCAGATTTATCGTATTTAGAAGAATATTTTTGTTAATGTCATTATTATACATGTACCGAGCCATTACCATGTATGTAACCGTATTGCCTCTAGCAAATAAAAGTTATCCATGTTCACCAAAGTCTAATGGAACTTCGCCACTAATGATAGTTAAAAGGGTTGCAAAACTGATGTCTGGTATGGGTCTGTCTGTTAATGGTCAACATGTATATTGTGGAGATTTTATTTACAGTGGGCACACTGTTATGTTAACATTTACTTATTTACTTATAGCTGAATGTAAGTATATATTATATTTCATATCAATTGCCTTAGGGCAGACTCATTAATGACGAATGTTAGTCTTAGTAATTGTATAGTTAAATATTGTCGTAAATAAATAATAACTAAAATTCCATTTAATATTTATTAAAGATGTCTGAAGATTTTAGAGACTTACGATAGATAATATCGTAATGTAAGTTCAAGACCTAATAGCTTGGACCTGTGGTTGTGAAATAAAAATAACTACAAAAGTCATAAGTGCAACAGGAGAAATCTAATCGTAAACAATATGTTGATTATTTTATGCATCAGCAGTCCTATTATACTTCCGCATGAAAACGGAAGTTCCTCTCGTTTTTTTAAAGTACTTAATGATATATTTAAGAGATACTGGTCTAACACGATTTGGTTATGTTTCATTCCATCTTGATTTTTCCTGCTTCGGCCCTCCGCAGCTATAAGAAAGGTTGCTTGTGATTTTAGTGTTGTTTTGGTCCTCCATTAATACCTCGATAGTCAATAGAACAAATATAACAAAACTATTTTTGAGATAAATGGATCAAAGTTATGTTTAATTAAAATTGTGAACTTAATATAATCTAGAATAACCCATTCCTAGCAATAATTAAAAGAAATGATCAATATTCTATATCTAAAGTTAGTAATAAGTAAAAGTACGACACATGTTGTCTGGTTGTTATGGGTAGCCATAGAGAATCTGCTTGACAGTCTCTTCTTGTTCTTCATATCTCCTACACTGCCTCTCTATAAATATGTTTGTGTAGTTAAAATGATATCGGAATAATTGTAGTATTTCCTAGTGGTATCACTGTCAGGATAGTGTAGTAGTTTCCTGCTACGTTTGCTGCTTGAATTCTTCTTGTTGATGTTCTTATTTGATTATCACCATACTAATTCAAAAACAGAGAGCATTGCAATTGTCTTTTGATGTACCATAGCATTTTATCCATCTTAGGTTAGTGTTATTGTCGGAGGCTTTGACAAGAACGTAGATCAAGGGCTTGCAGTTTTTGTCGACGTTGTCTCTGTTATTTACCTTTGTTCATGTATTCTGTTTTGCTACTACGTAGGTATCATTGAGCTCGGTTTAAACTAACCTTGTTCTACCTTTTCGCCTAGACCAGTTAATATTTTGTTTCAGTGATATTTTCTTTTTGTTTTTTTTTAATTAATAAAAATGCTGCATGCACCCTGTCAACTAATGGGTAGATACTTTATCAGGTACTCTATAAGAGTATTAATAATTCAACTATAATATAATGAAGCCCTTGTTTTTATCAAAACTAGATAATGAATAATTATCATTAACTACATTGTATGTATAATACAACAAATGAAAAATTTATGAAATAATGTTTTAGATACTCCAAAGAAACTATATTTGATACATTGGCTTTATTGGTTGTTGTCTTGCTTAGGAGTGATAATGTTGGAATTATCTCATGGACATTATAGCATAGATGTGATTATCGCTTACTTTATTACCACCAGAACTTTTTGGACTTATCATACATTTGCAAATAATGCTATTTTAAAGGTAAGTAAACAATGGTGTCTATATCATAAAAGTCTTTCATATAAATTTTTATAAAGGTGTACATTATAACGTAATAGGATAAAATTTTAAACTGTTTTTGTAAATTCCATATGAAATTAACATATTAAAATGAGTTTTTAGTATATTACAAATTTTAACGTATGCAAATTTATTCTCCCTAGATTAACTGTAACCATTGTTTGGAACTCGGCGAACTGACTTACGTCAAGAACTTTTAAATCCTCTTTAATAATTTGTTTAACATTAGCTTATTACTTAAATGAGAGATAAATTAATTAAAAATATATATTTTTAAAATTGGTTGTTGGAATGCTTTTAAATATATTAAGTATATAAAATAAACCTTGATAATATGCCAAGGGTAGAAAGTATTGTATGGTTCATCAAATTACTCACAGTTGCTGTTCTTTTTTCGTGAGCGTTTGCAAATGTACATCTAGAGATATTATAAATTTTGTGAAAGCATTTCTGTTCATATTAATCACACTCATTAGTACAAGCTTGACATGATCGAAGCCTTACTTCGTCAGCTATTCACACAATTGTACGTTACTGAAAATTACAACTACATTGTAAAAATAAAATTATAGATATATACGATTATAATAGGTCTGATCACGCTACACTTATTTTTCCTATGTAATAGGCAACCAATATTGAACCTTCAATCCACACTTATTCCAATCTACTCATTTCAAGTTCAAAAATATTTATGATTTTATTTTGTTGTTGATTTATTGCTGTATCATTATTTTTTCTATACATTCATTTTTCTCATCTCTTAGTGATTTTCGAAACCTTCTTCCCGTTTTTTCCTACTTTATTTACCTTATCCAATTAGCTCTTATTAACTTTTATTTACCTTATCCAAGTAGCTCTTATTAAATCTCTCTCTCTCTCTCTCTCTCTCTCTCTCTCTCTCTCTCTACTATACTCGCTCTCCCTCTAGAGATTTTAATATCACGATATTTTTGTGTTATTTCTATTTTGAGGATTTACATATTGAATTTTACTTGTTTTGGCGATATATCGCTTAACTGAAATCTTTTATTTGATTGAATTTTTGCTCAATGGTTTTAATAACTTGTATTGAAGTTTTAAATTTTAATTTTTTACGGGATCCCTTAGTTTTCATGGAAATAAAGTAATATTAACTTTAAAAAGTAGATACTCTGCTTAGTCTGTTTGTTTATATAAATACATTCCCAGTTTGCACTAATTGGTTTTATTATTTTGTTTTAGCAACATTCACCAAATAATCTGCTTGGTCGAGAATGGTGGTTTAGTCTATTTTTGTATTTCGAAGGCAATGTTGGTGGACCGTTACCCAGACAGTTTAATTGGCCGTTTCCGTGGCCAAGGAGGTGGCACCTTAAAAGTCGAGCTAGTTAGTGACACTCACCGTGTTTTTGTAAAAAACTTCTTTAAATTTACTACATGTGATACATAAATAATGTGTAATTGCCTTAATTGACTAAACATCTTGCTCTTTATATATACATTTACAAAGTGTTATTTTGCTGAATGGTGATGTTTTAATCTCTCACTGTTTTTGGAGTCTATCTTGAATTTTTATACGTATATTTTGTATTAACTATTTTTCAACTAACACTTAGATGTTTATCAAAAATATGTATATTAGCGCTAAAAATGATATACATTTTGTCCCGTTCATTTGTGAAGTATTAGTATTAAGAAAACAAAATTTAACTTTTTTCATTATAGAGCTTTTGATTCTTAAGTTTAGCTATTGTGATATGTAGGTGCATATATTAATATTAAGATCACGTTTTAAAAATGTTAACCAAATACTCAAAGAATCTCAAATTTATTGAAATTTTATTTGGTGCAAATATTCAAATATCTAAAACCTGTTTAATAAATAAAATTATTTTTTATGAGAAAGAACTATTTTAAATGTATGGTAGAGATTTAATATGCTTCATTTAAAGAAAGACTATGTCAAACTACAAAGCTGTCATTTGTTCATATTGTTACGTTGTTTATTACTTACCTCTTGAATGAGACAAAATATATAATAGTTTTAAGTTATATTTTATAACAAATTTTCTATTTTTGTTGTTAGATTTAATTTATTTTCAAATTATGTTTTTGGTTCATTTTAAGTGTGCCAACCATGATAAATAGTGCTTGAAATTTTTAAATTGATTAGTGGCTTATTATTTTAAAGTGTAACGCAAAACAAATGTACTAATAAGTGACACCAAAAGAAATCGCCATGGTGCATGAAAATAACACGTTTAACTTAAAATTGCAGGTTGTTCTGTTTTGAAACACAATTTGGTTACATTAACAGAATTTTGGATTTTGATTACTCCTTTTTAATGAAGATAAGCATCGGTGGTAACTCTATTTAATGATATTAAAATCATATAGCATAAAATGACATTTCTAAGCCAAAAAGTCATTATTTCGTCCCCTCCTGATGTCTACCACGATGTCATTTTGCAGTCGGTAAATGAACTGTTACAGTGTCAAAAACGGTAAGAGTTGCATAGGTATTTATTACTTCAAAGTGTATTAATGTTAATTATGCGGTTTGAATTTACTTACAATCCTAGGTCAGTTTGCTGTTTTTATTGAATTTGATATTTGCCGCAAAATGATTTTTGCATTTTGTTGGAGCTTTTAAATCAAATGAAATAGTATTGATTTTACCGGTGCGGCTGACGATTTTCTTATTTTTAATTCAGCAGACTATGGATTCTGCTTTTGATACTAAAGTATCAATTCCTCTTTTCTTTATCTCTATATCTTCCATTAATTTTACATTTCCTCCTATATTTTTGATATTAGCAGTATCTTAGAGAGTTGGACTTAATTTTTGTAACGCGCTAATCACGGTTGATTGACAAAACAAAAGTTTAAATAGAATGAGATAGGTGTGGATTTTGCATTATCAACACTTTTTTGGTTTTGAAATATGATTTTTGCTGAAATTATGTCTTATTTCATTGATTTTTTTTAGGATATTTATCATGATTTGTTGTATAAATGTTTTAAATTTTGATACGTTATAGTTTATTTCTTTGTATTAACTACTATTGTTTTCTTAACGTGACACTTTTTAGAACATTTTTAACGTTAAGAAAGTTTTTTATCATATTTAGTAATACATTGTTTAATTTTTCTAATATTTACAAATGAGAACATTCTAGATTTAGTTTTATATTATGTCCTGCACTTTTCTAAAATATTGCAGAATTATATATTTTGTATATGAAAATTTCTTATTTAATTATAATTGTATAAAGTTTTTATAGAAATTGAATTGTAAATATAAAATATGTAGGTTTGTTTTGCGAGAATGAATGATTTTTATCGAATTTTATTAGTGAAATATTAAGGTTTTAGATTTTTTAGAATTAAAGTTCCTTTTCAGTTTTTAATTCTATTCTTAAAAAAAATCGAATATTTATGTTATTAAACCATCAAGAATCTCAAATTATTTATTTTATTATTGTTTGTAACTAACACACAATTAGATTCGCGCTTTATTCCTTACTAAAAATTGTGTGCAATGCTTGTTAACTTAAAAGTAAATACAACAATTGAATTAATACATTTGCAAAGTAATGTTTCATTTATTTACAGTAAAGTTATATTACTGGGCGAATTTAATTTTGAATTATATCATTAACAGAAATGTAACTTCACTCTTTTGTTGTGCATAATTACAAATCTCTCAATATTGGCAATGCACTTTGTGACACAAGTTTAGAAAATCAAAATTTATTTTCGAAAACTTTTTAATTTTCTTATACACTTCAACTATATCCAGCTAATGAATTGAAAGAAAGTAAATATTATCTATTCAATACATTTCTTTCAATTTTTAGTATGAGAATCACTATCATATTGTTTCTATTTTCAGGCCATGAAATAAATTTCTATTATTGATTACAAGTGTATTAAGTTCGTTTGAATAACAAGATTTGGATTGTATATGCAGGGTCTGATAAACATATGTCAATCCTATAACTGTATAAAGTACATGGAGGAGAAGGTTACTTTATTTTGAAATTATACAGAGTTCTAAAAAAGTGCAGTATTTTATTATATTTTTGAAAATCTACGCAATGGCGTCCCACACAAAATTTGAACAGTACTCACAATTGATAATCGCATATTTTGGAACATCTGCTATGTAAAAACCATTGAAGATAGAGAAAAACCATTTGAATGCTCCTTTCTTTAATTTGCTATCTTTTCCTTTGATGTTGAAGATATTTGTATACAGGGTGATACAAAATTTTGATTTTGATCATATTTGCCTTATGGTAAATAAAAGTAGTTTAATGTAGAAACCCTTCATTGTAAAACAGATTGGTCAATGGTAATGTAAAAAGGTTCGGTTATGTTATAGAAATGAAATACCTATCATTACAACTTACTTTTGGCAGCATGTTCAAAACAAAAATTGCACATTTCAATTAGCCACAAAAAAAATTAATTATGCTCGTGTATTAATGGCTACCATTGTATATTAAATAAGCAGTTGAACTTCTAATCAATATCATGCAATAGATTAAACAATCAACATCTTTTTTCTGCAAATTATTCGGCATTTAATATTCCCATTTTTAACTGACTTAAACATACTCTCACATGAATATTTTTAAAGTGCGAATATGGAATGAAAATAAATAATGAGAAACAAACAACAGCCCCTATTTTAACTTGAGAAGGTCACATTTGACAGCTCTTACGCTTTGGTGATAGATTTCTGTATATTATGGCCACTGACTTTCAAGAACAGAATCTGGTGCGAGGGAAGTACGTTTAAATCACTACGCAACGGAAAAGATAACAAATTTGCATCTCTGTCGCACTAAGCACAAAGAACGAGAGTTGTTCGCGAAGCTCTTTCCAAGAGTACTTAGTAATATTTTGTCTTCAATTAATTTAAAAGTTTTCTTCTCACACTAAACTTTAGTGATTAGGCAACTTATAAACATCATTTTATCCGAGTCCTGCTTGCGAACTTTTCAATGGCTTACCACATAATACCATTTTTGAAAACTATATTGTTTCCAAATAATATTGAAAGAGCCTCTCTAAATTTTAGTCAATTGTGTAAAATAATAAAATGTTGAGGTACTTTCAATAATTAATCTCAAGTATTGGTTAAACTGCTTCTCAATATGTTTTTTCTTTTCGAATTCAGTGGGAGTTTTCTGTCTAAATGCTTTAGAATTCAATATACTTAATAAAATAATGTTACCGTCAGAAAATTTTATAAAATTTATAAGAGGCTTTTCTTTAACACCCCTAATTAAACGATGCACTCCTGGATAAAAGTATACATATAAAAATATAACATTTATCAAATTATTACTTTCAAAAGACAAATATGCAAACCATCAAAACTAGAGAATGAAGTCAGTTGCTCAGGTACATAAAACTATTAAGTCGTGCCTAATTGTCACATAAACTGTAATCAATTATTGAAATTAATTTGTCTAAAATATATCACTTTTAACATCCAAATTTGTCTTTGACAATAGCAAAAAATTTGGTTTAAAAATCTTAAAAGTGTTCCATTTAGTCTTAAGAGACCATCCTACTAGGTGTGAAATAATCTGTGTTAAACTATAATATGCTTTTTATAGGTCAGGTTTTTCGTCTAGATGTAATTATTAGGTCGTAACTGGAGCGTTATATTATATCACATTTGGAATATTTTTCTCACAGTCAAAACAGATATATCAACAGATTGAAATTAAAAAAAATTCAATTAAAATTAATTTTCAGACTAAATATAAACGTGTAGTCTTTTAGAAATTTGAAGAAACATTGTAATAAAAAATATAAGCAAATTTCTATGCAAAGTTGTGATTTTAAGTAAGGTTATTTGATATTGTATGCCTATAATCTACAAATATGTAAAAAATATTTTTTTTATTAGTAATGAAACAATTTGAAGATTTAAGCATTTAAAGAGAAACATTTACGGCAATATGATACATTTTACTTATTATCACAGTGTCGTATTTAATTATGATAGGCGGTTGTAATGAATATGGAACTTAAAGTTTTATATAATTTTCTTAATTTTTAGTTCGACTGAACAATTTTCGATAATTATTTTAAGTTTATTTATTTTCGCTAGCATAAAATAGTAGAGAAGCAGAGGATGTTATTGAAGGAAATTAGTGCTTTGTGATTATGTGATATTTATATAAGTATTAGTAATTGTTTAACATGTAAACAACGGTAAATAAAATATTTATTAAATATTGTTTTCTATGGTAAACATTTTGGAACGGCTTTAAATGTTTTATACTTAAAAACTATTTGGTGTGTTTAAAGAGGATCCTTTATAAATGGTTGTTATTGGGAGTAGCTTTAATAATGTAAATTGCAAAGAAAAATATGTTACCTATAAATTTCCAGCAGTATGCATGATTTAAATCTAGCAAATTGTATAAGGAAAGACCATAAAAGAAAATTTTTCAGTCAACTGTTTAAAGTAATATGCACAATATTAGTTTTTCTAATAAAGTTGTGATAATCTTTGTCCTGTAAAGTTATTTTATAAGATTTAATTAAATTCTTAAATTGTTTTGAAGTAGTAGCTTTCTAAATATCTACAATTACATCATCTGGTATTCCTGAATATCAAACTATTTTGGAATGGATGTAAATAAAAACATAAAAGCTTAAATTCTAAAAGCTCAAAAAATTAAGAAATATTCTACAATTAAAATGAACACTTACAAAAGTAATTAGATATATTTTCTTCCAATTTATCATATTGATCATACTTAAATTTATTGAGAGGTATTTGCAAATGTTTCTTGTTATTTTAATTTGGTTTTTGTCCACATAAACAACATATTGGCGGATTGTTAATTGGCATCATCTATTTTGACTTGAGATTCCAAAAATCTGTTGTTTGTAATTAATAGGCATTTATCTATGTTAAGTCAAAAAATTGTTCTAATAAATATTTTATAAGAGTTTTAGTTTTATTCATCCAAAGCCAGAACCGAGTAACTTAAGTCTTTACAATATTCTCCAAAAATGTCCATGAAAGTACTTCCTACCATGAAACTTATTTATCAAGAGTTGATAAATGTCATGAAATAAATAAGTCATAAGTTATGGCATTCATTACCGTTGGTGAAAACCTAAATAAATCCATAAAATACAGAGGAGTTTACAAAATATCTGTAAGATACTTATCAATTATACAAAATGAAGAATTTGTACTGGTCCAATGAAGAAATAACATACAATTTCTCAAAATTTTTAAAATTTGCATCAGACAATTTGTCAAGTAAAACATGTATATGTACTATTTGCAAATTGTGTAAACTCTGCACTTAAAACTTAACAATTGACAAAAGAACATGTCTAATAAAAAATATCAAAAAATGGAAACTTCTTTACAATAGAATCAAAGTGAAACAAATTAGTATTCTTTTTAACATTCATTGCTTATTACTTGCAGATATATTGGAATGGTATGTGGGGACTAAAATGATATAATTAACAATATTACAAAGATTTATTTTTAAGAAGGTCTTTAGTAAATTTTACAATAGTTTCTACTTCAGCCATGGCTCCAGGACCAGTGTCACCACAAATAAGTTCTTTAACAATTACAGGTATTTCATGATATCCAAATGACTTAAGAGTAGATATTTGTTGGGAAGTTAATGGATGTTGATACATTTTTGTGTTCATTGCAGGACAAAAAATGACAGGTTTACTTAAGTCCCAGGCCCTTACAATACATGTTAGGAGATTATCACAAATACCCTAAAATAAAAAAAAAATTTTATTAATGCCACAGAGCATTCTTATCTCGTAATCTTTAAAACATATAAAATAAGTACTCTTTGAAAGTTATAATAAGAGAATATACATTTTGAATTGCATAAATTACTTACGTTACTGATTTTTGCTAAAGTATTTGCATCTAAAGGGGCAATTAACAAAACATCAGCCCATTTAGCAAGTTCTATATGTAAAACAGGATCTCCTCTTGATGACCAAGCTTCCCATTCATCAGAATCAGTATAAATTCTGATAAGGTCAAGGTTTTCATTTGTCAAAAAATGTTTTGCTGGATTTGTTAGACAAACCTTCACCTACAAATAATTAACTGGTACAGACAAAGAGCGTATTAATTAATAATTTTCTTTTAAATAATATAACTCACTTCTTTGTCAGAGGCAATTTTTTCATCTTGCAGTTGTTTGATTAAAAGAGGTAATTTAATAGTAGCAACACTTCCTGTACATCCAACAAGTATTCTAACCATCTTTAGGATGAATTTTCTTCTGAAGAAAAACCTAATTTTGACCAGTCTTCTTTGGCCATAAGATTATTATCCATTCGACAACCTAGGTATTCCTTAGCTTCTCTTCGGCAAGCAGAATTGTCGTTTTTGTTAGTGTATAAACATTTCATGTAACTCACCATCAAATTTCTACAAACACCTTCGTGGTCAAGTGGAAAACTTCCTTTTTCTGGTGGTGTCGGTTGAAATATTTTTTGGCCAAATGTCATAGACGACATTAGACAACGTTGACAAGATTAAATAAGATAAAAAATAATGTAGTGTCTATTGATTTACACAATCAAAATCTTGTTTATAATAAAATGTATGTCAAAATTCTATCATAACCTAAAAAATAATCAAAGACTGAAATTATAAAAGGATAGAGGGGCCTTGAACAGTGATTTTAACGCTACCAACTTCGCAAAAAATGAACCCTAAATTAAATGTATTATTGTTTTACACAAATTACTTAGATTTCGTTAGTAGTACCATTTTCATAATTTTTAAAATAGCTCCAATCTTCTAAGATCGCCACTATTCATTAAAAGATGGAGCAAAAATTCTCACTGTTATTTTTGATGCATACATTTCTTTCGGTAAAAAATAAAAAATATTGAACTTGATTTTTGCAACTTTTGTCGAAAGAGAGAGTTCTGCGAGGTGTATAAACACGTGTCTTGAAAGACCTACCCTGATTTTGTCTTAAGGGTTGTTTGGCGCCTGGCCTAACCAATAGCAATTGAGCCGGTATTTATTTTAATTAGGGGTATATTATTTTCATTATATATGGTTTCTAGAAGTCTGCCATTTATAAATTAATGTGGAAGATTTTGAAGACTCATCCCGTTGTTGTTTTTGAGAAATTTTACATTTAATGTCGTAATATAGGGGATGAGGGGAGACTCGAACTTAAGGAATATGAGAGGGAAAGATTTCCAGCGCTCTAATTACAATTTGGATTAGAGGGTGAGATCTAATTTTCCCTTGGAAATGTCGAATTTCCAACAATAATGTTTATATTGACTTGTAACTAATAAAAATATGGAGGTACAATCTTCAAGTAAAAAATATGGGTATATATTAATAGACTTCAGTTGTTATGAATACATTTTTTTGATGGCAATATACAAAATTTTTATATTAAAAATATTTTTGATGTTCATTCCTCTTTACTTTTTTTGTAATGGATAAAAAATTGGCATCAATGTGAAGAAACCGTAGTACTGGGAAAAATTATGTTCCGAGTGCCTATTCTCGAAACAGAAAGCGAACGTAAATTTTTTCTCTTTATCTACACCTGGCCAAGTATATTTCATTCTTTGTTTTCCCTAAATGATCTACTCCCTTATTATTAAGAATTACTTCTGTTTGCAGTTTTTACCAAATTTCGTTGGCGACTCATCTGTGACGTCTGTGTTCTTCCGAAAATAAACTGCTTTTTTGGCGAAACAGGACACTTAAAGGTTTTTTAGCCTAATATAGGCCTTTTCCCTTGTGAAGCGGCGATAAAATAACTGGAAAGAACTCATAATTACTTATATCAGGTATTTATTCACACATTTATAGACAGTTATCCACAAATCTTTACAGAACAATATTATGTAAAGGTTTTTTAACTAGTTTTCACATTTATCGCAGTACCTGCTTAAAATATTTTTAGTAATCTCTTTCTTTTTGCAGATTCAGGATCAATTAACCAATAAACACAAATGTTACTTTTGTGTTGTGCTTGTAAGTAATAATGTTGAATTAACTATATAGTGAAGAAATTCATCAGTATTATAAAATGTGGGGAGAACCAGTATCGTTTCTCAAATGTCGAAGTTGTACTCTATTTTTTAAATTCTAGATACTAATGAAGCATGTCCATTCGTTAACATTTGGGCATCCTTATATGAGCGATCCATAAGTCCAAATAACCCAGAGTCAAGCCAAAATATCACCATGTATCGGGAAAATCTGAAGGACTTATGACTGTAGTTGCTACATAATAATATATGTATATAATAATTCCAAAATCCATAGCACCCAGCCGTCAAGCCATTCATTGACTTAGCATGTCTGGCAAAATTCCAAGCCTCGATCCTGTCTTGGTTCACACTTTGATCTGTCACAATGTAGTTTCCTATTTTCAGTGTCCATAATTTTCATTTACAGATGATATATAGGAATATAGAAGCCATGAATGTTCCTAACATATTACAAATGAAAATAAATAAAAAATATAAAATGGAATGTTGCTCTGGATTGCCTACTAACATTATTTCATATAAAAGACGATAGGTCAAACAGGGAAACAATCCAAAAAAAAATCAGTCTTCTTATAATAAAGATAATGTAATGTAAGTATTTTATTATCATGTTATGAATTAGAACTTAACAGCAAATTCAAAAAATAAATGCAAGACAGCAAAAATAATACAGACTGACTGGAATGAAACTGACTAACTTAAGGCAAGATTGTGAGTGGTGCAGATTTTTGTACTCTGACCGTTTGGACGATTCGTGTATGGGCCTTTAGTGTCCGTTTCATAGCTGTAGAATTTGGTAACTCCAATTTAAGACCTATAAATAAATAAAATTATATTTATTAAAAAAAAATACATAAAAAAAACTGTGTGCAACAGAGAATTGACCTGTATAGCATGCTATATGAACTAGCAGCATATAACTAAATTGTTTTGTACAAGATGGTAAATCAAAAATGCCTCATATTCTACTAAAGTAATTTATAATAGATTTATAAAGAACTTTTGGACTAGATGCCTCCTCTATATGTATAAAACATGTAAATAGTGCGAATAATATAAGTACTTTGAAATAACTGAATTACATATATACCGATATCTTGTAAAATTATATAGAGTAACTTTGGTAGTTTGAATGATGAAATCAAAGTGGAAGGATAGCTCTGAGTGGTGGTATTTGCAATTGAGATGGAAGTTTTAGATGTAGAGAATAACCTTGAATATTTTGAAGTAGGGATGAAAAGATTTTTTAAAACAAGTACATATTTGATTCAATAAAAAATAGAATTATTATAAACTACTTTCTTTTTAATTGTGATTGTCTACACTGTAAACACCAACGTGGCTACTAGTTACTATGGAAAAACAAACTTTATTTTTTAAGTGGTAAAGTCAATTAAAATTACCAACTAAATATTTTGAAACTGATTTAAAAATAATAAAAAAATTACCTTAAGTGCTCCATGTTTGGGGTTCTTCCCCTAAATGCAAAAATCCAAGTTTGAATAAGTTCTAAGAGCTTACTATGAACATTATCGTGTGGTGTGGTCTTGGATAATTCATGACGGAAATCGCAAAATGGTTTAGTCGTTAATTCTTCATGAACTACTGGCCCTAAAGGATTATTTTATAATTAGTTTGTAATAAAAGATAAGCCACATAGCGCACCATATCTCATAATTTGCGTTTGTAAATATCGTTACATGAATATATTATTAGAAGTTAAATTGGCACAACAAAAATCATTTGTTGAAAATAATTTATTTTTTAATAAAAATAAAAAACAAAAATATATCAGTGTATGTAGACTATGAATACATTATAAACATGTATTTCCAATAGAATAATCAAATTATGGTATAAAATTATAAGCATATAGTATTTTATTTATTTATTTAAATAGTATTAAATAAGAAACTTTTGATAATAATGCTTTATAATTAATTCTGTGCAGAGCTGAATTTTGTAAATAGAAAAATAAAAATTTGTCTTACCACAATTTTTTTTTGCCATACTTTCCAATACTAGCAGAGCATATAAGGGAGAGTGGGAATTTGGTGAAATAAGTATCTTTTTTAATGAAGCTAAAGCATGCTAGCACAGCGGAATTCGAGATTGTAGGATTAAGAGAGATGACACATTACCACGCTTTCTCTCGGTTATATGATTTGTATATTATTATTTATATTCTCTTATTCCTCAGCATTTCTGCTTAAAGGATTTTTAATTCTTTAAATCAGTATACTAAACTTTAGTAACTAAAGAAGACCAAAATAAATTGATCTAATAATAAAGAAAGTACACTGGTTACTTAGTAGAAAATCAAAAATGGCAAAAGCAAATTGAATGTATAGCATACAACTCGGAGAATATGTGAGCAAATCAAATACAATTAAAATACAAATTTCATCCTAAATACTATCAATAATCACAGATGCTCAATGGTACTTGACAAACCAGACTCATTATGATGATCTAAAAATCCCTCCCTTTTGTACAGGATGTAATTGTAGAACAAAGTACAAAATCCTTCACGGGACTAGAATCGCACATTAACCCTTTAGTGCATCCACTCTTAGAATCTCAAATTGTTGTATGACTCTTCTTTATTATGTTTAAAAAATACAAAAATAAAAGGAAAGGGGCTATAGTCGAATTCATATCAAGATGTCATCCTTAGGGATATGCCAATGCTTGTTGTATAGGAGAATTACTTACATACTTTACCAATATCTTTAACAGCACTAGGTATAACTCCTACAAAAGAGTACTTTCTATTGTTTCTGTTGTTGTAGTTTATTTAACAGTATTTACAATTGTGGGCATTGTAGAAAATCCAACAGGATTGAAAATCAGATGTTAACCTCTAATAAAGTTTGGATAAACTAAGAAATAACAAAAAAGCGATATATTTTCCTTTAAAAATTTTTTTCACCCCCTGGTCCCGTTTGTCAGTAAAAATTTTTGATATTTTTCGATTATATACGTTAGTAGAGACGTAAAAATACCGGTCTAATCAACGAACAACAATCTTTTTGGATAAATTAAGAAATAACAAAAAAGCGATATATTTTCCTTTAAAAATTTTTTTCACCCCCTGGTCCCGTTTGTCAGTAAAAATTTTTGATATTTTTCGATTATATACGTTAGTAGACGTAAAAATACCGGTCTAATCAACGAACAACAATCTTTTTGGATAAATTAAGAAATAACAAAAAAGCGATATATTTTCCTTTAAAAATTTTTTTCACCCCCTGGTCCCGTTTGTCAGTAAAAATTTTTGAAATTTTTCGATTATATATGTTAGTAGAGACGTAAAAATACCGGTCTAATCAACGAACAACAATCTTTTTGGATAAATTAAGAAATAACAAAAAAAAATTTTTTCCTATCCTCTTACCATTTGTCAATAAATGTATTTGGTATTTTTTGAAAATAATAATCATAATTTACAATTAAATTTAAAATAAATATAACTGGTTCATTTTGTTCACCCCTCGTAGTAAATGTCCATATGTTTGTATGAGTTTCGAGTCGCTGGGCTAGCGCGCTGTTGCCAAATGTACATATGGTAGTTTGGAGCTAGGAGCCTGCTTCTCACCGATAATAAGTTGTCCCTTTTTAAAACATTTGTTATAGTTAAAAATTGATCTAAGCCATATATGCAGACTTTACAAGTTATACACTCAAAATTATTAATTAGGCTATATAAAATTTTCTTACTGGACATCGTTTTGCCTAATCAAATCGCACATTTGAAGCGTAGATACCCATTCAGGCTCCATTAGTAAATGGCTGGTTGCTTTACCTAAAAATTTAAAATTTTTAATAGATAAAATTTACGATCAACTTAATAAAATTAAATCCTACCAATCAATGCATCAAAATTTCTGTTACTTCGGAACATTTTTAGAATGAAAAATTACTGATCAAAATTACAATTTTTTTTGTATTTAATGAAGTATATTGTAAACAGATGATTTTGACATTGACATTGTGATTGTGTTTCTTTAAAGAGCATTCGAAATCGAAATAAAGTTTCCTTTGAAGTCAAGCTTGGTCTATTTCTGTCGAATCCGCCGAGTATGATATAAAAAAATCTATCGAAATAATCTTTGTAACTTTTTGTTAATTAATATAGACATATTATTATTTTATGCGACAAACCTAGGCATTATAATTTGTTAACTGGCATAATAAAAGTAATAATCGGTATATCGATATTTGTTAGATGCACTATTCGAATTTCAGTACCAGTAACAAATGAACACACGTGTCACTCCTTTTTGGCCGAATTACTTATTGGAGTATCTGACTATCTCTGTTCATCATATTAAAATTCGAATTCTTTTTCAGTCAGATAGAAACTATAAGAAAAATTAAATCTGCGGTGTAGAGTCTTGGAACAAAAAGTAAGTTTTGAAACATAACGGCTATTTCATTAAACAGCAACAACTGTTGAGTCATAATTATTTTTCAAAGCTAGTATTTACTGCATTAATAAAAGATATTTATTAATTAATGCAATTAGGTCCTAACCGATCACATAGTACGTTAATATTATATGTATGTATGTATGGTATTAATATTTTTTATATTATTTTTTAGATGCCTAGAACTAAAGTCACAAGAGCAAAGAATACTGATGAAAATGAATTTGATAAAAAGCAGTTGTTAGCACATTTAGTAAAAATAAGTAAGTATTGTTTTTTAATTCCTTCGAAGTTGTTGAGAAAATATAAAACTTATTTCTAACATTATTAGGATGTAGAGAAAGTATGTATTAATTATTTCATTTTTATTTAGGTTATCGAAAAACATTTAAATATTTTTTGAATAAACTGTTCAATATTTTTAGAGCAAAAGTTGTTAGAAGAAATAAAGTCAGCTCATAAAATAACTATAGATCAATTCTTTGAAATGAGCACTGAAATGCAATCAAACATAAATCCTAAGCATTTGGCTATGACCATTGGGGAATTGGTATGTTCTCTTTGTATTTTTTTTTATTTACATGAGTATAGGGGTAAATGTATATTTGAAATATGTTTTTTTTTTTAGAAAAAAATTGATTCAAAAAATTCAACACTTAATATAACAACCAGCAGTAAAACTAGTTTTTTGAATAAAATTAAAAAAGGTACAACTCTCTCTAGAAGTTCGTCACTTGATGAAGGTAAGTGAACCATTTTTGAATCTTTTATGCCAGACTAATTACTAATAAAATGTGTGCATTCTAACTCGCTAATAATAAAAAGGGTTGGTGTGCTGCTTACTTTAAACTGCACCATGTTGTAATTAAAATTACCGAAATAATCGAACAAATACATTTTTTAAGAATACCCAAAAAAGACTAGATAAATCCGCTTAATAATTTGTATGTGCTAAGCTTTACATTTCCAGTCCATAAGAGATTGTTAGAAATGAAACAAAAAATTTACAATTTTCGCAGCATAGAAATTAAACCTTGGTCATAGTTAGAAAGAACATTAATTTATATTTAAATAATGTAATAGCGCCTTAATTTCTAAATAATCTGATTAATATTCTCTGTTCTTTGTTTCCTAAAGATGCATGTTTTCTGTTTAAGAGATTTATAGAGTGCAAACAAAAATTACTTTGGCATTTCAAAGACAAGTTCTATTAAAGTGATGTACTATATTATAGTTTATTGAAATATGTGAAAAGTCGTTAAAAATATGTATTGTAGAAGAAAATTAAAACATTATAAATTGTCATTATTTACAATTCTATTTGCCGTATTAAATGCTTCTGTACTTTATCATTCTGAGTATGTTCTTATCTTATTATTTTGTACATCATTTATGTTTGTCTTAACATTCATAATTTTCATTCATGTAATATTGGTTTTGGTATTTTTGTACTATCCGCTTAGGTTACTTAACCACTGAAAGTTCAACTTCAGTTGATAGACAATCCCGCTCCAAAACGCGTCAGAATCTTGTGACTACCAAGAAAAAGAAAACATCTAGGTCTCTTTCAAAAACTAGTGAAACTTCAAGATCTAGGTTTGTTACACCAGTAGGACAGAGGCACGCGCCTGGGAATATTGGAACAGTTACCCCTAAGGTAAACATTTATTTGTTAATAATTATACTTTTTCGCCAATAACCCTCAAGGTTAATATGTTAATTAACTTAAAAAAAATTATACTTTTTCATGGATTTTGACAATAAGAGGAAAGGAAAATCATTTATTGAACAAAAAAGTTGTAAATTTTCAAATGTCACATGAAAAGTTCTGGTGACTCTGAAGTACCTATATCATTTCCAATATGCAATATAATGTTTTTCTAAAATTACATATGTTGAAACCTTATATAGAAGGTAAATTCCCACAAATAACAACTTTATTTGAAACGTGCTGTTTAAGAAAATAAATACTTGAAAAATAAATCAGATTTAGCACACAGTTTTCCCATAAACCAAAAGACATATTTTTTGTTTAATTTATAAAAACGGCTACCTTACATTTTAAAATGAATTTTGCTAATTTAAACTTATGCAATTTGATGACACCACTATGGCGCTAGATTATGTTACGTTTCTACTTTTGTACACCTAAATCGAAAATTTTTGTTTGAATAAAAGATACAAAATCAAAACAAATCCACCTGAAACTATAAAATGTACTAAAATAAATTGACACAGTGCTGTCACCTGTCACAATGTTTGTGCACACTATGGAAAATTAAGCATTTTAAATGTTTTTTTTTGTGATCGCCAGATTATTTACTTCCGTTCCGTTACTTACACATATGTCTTTATTCATCATTAAATAACCTAAAAATTAGTTGTAAGATCGTTTTCCTTTCAGTGCAATCCCAGTACTCCGCAATCAGTTATGAGACATCCCAAAAGGGGTGAAATGGCGTTGTCTTTCCAAGGAAGTCCTCTGCTAGTACATGGGGCATCAGATGATAAAGCTGTTATTAATGTCCCTCTAAGAGACGGAACCATTGTCGGCCTCCTACCACATGACGGTTTAAGACTATCTCAAATTCCAGCATTGGATGAAAACATTGTAAAGCAATTAGAAACATTGCAGCATAATCTTAATTTGATTATAAATTCGGCAAAAACGGATTAATTCATTTTTATTGTTTTTAGTACTTGTTTTTATTCAAAACTAGCTGTACAAAGAAAGATCAGTTTTATAAACTGCAATTCAGCTTCAAAAAATATTTTAATTTTTGGTAGAGTTTAATTATATTGTACTTCTTTTTGTGTTATTCTATTAAGTACACCTAAATGTATAATCCATGTTTTACAATAATATTAAAAAACGTCAACACATAATGGTGTATAATACCTGATTTTCAATATTTTACAATATTTTAGTTTCACTTAATGTAATTATTTCATGACTTTTAACAATGTATTTGAAATATAAGTATTCTTTTAATAAAAATATTTTTAAATCGATAACAATTTTTCTTGTTTAAGTGCCCCCACAACAGACCTTTGCTCACATTTATCTTGCTAAAAAATATTGCCTATACATTTGAATCCTAAATATTCGATAAATTTTCGTTCAGTAGCTAGCATAGCCTGGAGTACTGTGCATATTTGAAATAAGTTCTAAAATATAAATATGACTATTAAAAAATGGTCATTGATCAAGTAATTTCAGAATTATTTGTAATAATGAAAAGTATTAAATTCTGCTCTGCAATGCCAAAAAAGTCGAAAGGTGTTAAAATAGCACTTTTTTGATGTGTATAATAAAAGAACTAATTATTACAAATGGATCTTTATCTTTTGTGATAACGCATAGTTCTGCAATAAATAAAAAACATGTTCAGTCAATTACCTTAAAGTTGGTTTAAATTTTAGGGTAAAATTACAAAAAAATGTTAAAATTAAGTTAAAAACATTTAACATAAAGCAGTGTATTTTGTATTAATTATTTGTTTCTGTCGATGTTTGAGATAACTAATTAAAAATTTGTGGTAGTATTAATTTCTGTGGAGATTTTGTTACTGATTCACTGTTTGTTTTGATATTTACAATGAAACAATTAGTATGGCGTTCATGTTTAAAACACTTATCTGACCAATTCTGACTAAATACAATCATGAATATATGTATGGAATCAAACAAATATCTTGTTGTTCAAGATATTGAAATGAAATTTGGTAGATAAACACTATAGTAGGACATATAGAAGTATAATATTTATTTTGAGGATTACAGAATGCAAGAAATAGTTGTTTTAAAATTAAGTAGAACGTCGTAAATAATATGTTTTCAATTAATGAAAATACTCTAACACCCTTTTATTAGTTTTACTGAGTGAAGTCATCGACGAGTCGAAGCTGTATATAGCGTAGCTGCTACTCTATAAAAAATTACTAGGGAAAGTGGGTGTAAATCTAAATCTATTATTTGTCTTATTTCCTTAACGTTGTTCAATCCAATATTTTTATGAATCTACCATATGTATTGAAATCGATAGGATTGCAGTAAGCAGTTAAGAAACCCCCACTTCCCTCTACCGTTTTTTTTTGTTTGGGGACATTTTTTTAATAATTTAGAGTGGAATATTAATTAAGGAGTACCACTTTATTCTAAACAATTATTTATATGACTCCCCAAAATACCATTTATAATTTTGCTGTCCTCGTCGGCATGTTAACATTTTCTTATTTAATTTTCACTCAAATGGCTAGATATGTTAATGCTTTGCTTGTTGGGTCTATAAAAGAAAAAAAGTAGGGGTAGATCTGAATATTGTTTTTATTCTGTTTATATTGCTCAGTGTAATCCTTTTTTAATTTATTTAAAATTTGATGGATCGTTGTGAATCAACCATATCTGTTGTATTTTCTAAGGTGGTACAAGAATGATGTACAACGAGTTTGTATAGAATAGCTTATTCAAATAAATCTTTATCTTACCATAAGACCGACGAAAAAACCTATGGTGTCGAACAAAAGTGCACTTTTTAGCAATTGGGAGATTTATGGAGCTATAAAAATTATGGACAAGAATTTGCAAATGGGCCTAACTCAACTGAATTCGTTAACAGGTTTTTATCCAGGCAGTCGTAAATAAAACATTTTACTTACCTCTAAAATTTATTAACATAGCCAAGACTGTATGACATTAAACATAAGTATTTTGTCTTGGAAATACCCCAGTCCTTTTTCCTTTCTCTTGCTTAAATGTAAAATGGGTGAAACAAAAAATTACTAGATTTGGGAACGTCGTAAATTAATAAAAAGTGAGTTGAAACTTGAATTGTCAATATAATTTTGAAGTGTCATAAACATTTCACTTATTTTTGTCCGTTCATATTTTAATAGTTCAAAAATAATAACATTAAAAACTTTAATATAAAACGTTGTTTCATATTTTAAAAACCATAAATCAATTTGTGACGCTACAGGAAAAATGTATAAGCAAATGGCTGCAGATGCGTTGAGAACTAGCCTAAAAGTATTCCTGGTTTTCAAAATCAACGATGTCTGATGCAGATTATGTGAGTAAAATGTATCAAAAAGTAAGGGAATGTAAAACGACAGTTAATTTGCTAATTTAAACAAGTTTAGGCAAATTATTCATAAGATGTATGATTGTGCGGAACATGTAACAATGAATTCGTTACATAAACGTTTGTGTGAAGAAATGCCTGATGCTGTTTGTTCTGCACACATGTTGTGAATACGGAAAATGTTTCCGATACAAAATAAAGTAGAACTGCCCTCAATACAGTTAAAAATGACATAATTTTTGAGTTACTATAATAAAGACAGAGTCAGATATCTTCAAGCCTGTATTTATTGATGAAACGTGGATCTATAGTAGGGAAGCGACAGAAAAAGTTGGCGAAATGGAAAAATGTCCACTGCAAGTAAAAACACCGGAGATGGTGTTAGGTGCATTATTATTCATGATGGGAAAGAGGACGGATTTATAAAAAAAATCAGATTTGATTTTTAAAAGTAATAAAAATACCGGAAATTACCACAATAACATTGATACGGCGAATTTTGAAAAATGGTTTAAAATGCAATTTATACGAGTCTCAAACACCCCTCTTTACTTTCCATTCGCGTTATGTGGAACCAGTTCCGTGTTATAATTGGAGTAAAGCTAAAGTGATAGAATAGTTGGAAGAAAAGAAAATAAGATATCCATTAAATGCGATAAATAATCAGATTTGGGAAGTGATAGGTGAAAATCTATCAAAAAAGAGAATTCCACTTGGATAAATACGATCAAAAAAAACTAAGAAATCACTGCTGCCACTATAACGCAATAGACCAATAGAGATAGTGTGGTCACAATGTAAACGGTTATATGACGAAAAAAATGTGAAAACAAAATCAACCCCTGAAGATGTATTCCAGATTTGGTCAGAAGTCCTAAATAATGTTACTGCTACTCACTAGAAGAACACAAACGATTAGATGTTTCTGACATAGAACCTCTTATTATTAAATTAGGTATAACAGAAACCAGTGATGAGTCTGAATTTGAATCCAATTGCGGGGAATATGATTTTTTTTTTCAAAAAATCATATTTCTTTTAGTTAGTTAAACAGTTATTAAAGCGTTTTCTTTTATATGCGATATTTCTTTAGATTTATTATTTTTGCTAGGTAATAAGTTTATAAGATGAACACTTTTAAGATGGCTTAACCCTCAGTGAAACTCGTATTAAGAAATGAAGAAAGTCTGCTGAAATATTTTATGATTAAAAATCAGATTTCAAAAGTCAGTTTCAAGTTATTTTATAATATTTTTTTATGATTACAGCACACATATAAATATAACCTATACTCACGTATCAAAAAAAAAAATTGGTTTAATCAATGAAGTATCCTTAAAACGTTGGTTCCAACGATGGCTTGTTTTTCTTGAAGTTCCCACATATTAGGGACATCAGTTACCTAGATGTAGAGCTAACGTTAATATGTCTGATGCGCGTCCATTGCTCTCGATTCCTTTCGCTAATACAACTAAACAATCTCCACCCGTTCGTTGCTAAACATGGACCGAATAGAATGCTAATGTGTGGTTACAATCTCCAATTTTGGCGCCAATGTCTTTGATCTTTTACGAGAAAACCGACTCGCTTCGGATCCGGACCAACGTTTTCGTCAACGTTGCCCCTACTCCTATTTCACCGGTACACACATTGGACGAACGTGTTGGGAGTCGATGTTGGCGTCAATGTGTGGACCCGGCGTCAGACTAGTTCCATAAAGGGTGACTTTACTGGCTTGGTACATAAATAACTATTATTATATACAGGGTGACGCACTAGTGTGGCAAAGCTCGATTACTCCGCTAATATTGAAGTTATGAAAAAAACGCTTTTAAATAATGCAACTGATTGTGCATGCATACTCAAAAACTCAGAGGAAAGTAAAATGTTCAAACTCTCAGAACATTCCTCAGTTTTTACAGCAAAATTGACAGCCATAAGGGAAGCAATAAGATTATATGTTGCAAGCTCAACGAGACAAAGCTCGGCATTTTCTCTGATAGCAGAAGTGCACTAGAGTGCATTAAATCATATTCACCTAATTGTATTAAAAACCATCTAGTTCTTGATATTCTCAAACTGTATAATGAAATTAAAAGTCAAAATAAATGTGTATCTCTAGTGTAGGAATCAAGATGAACGAGAAAGCTGATATTCTGGCAAAAACGGCTACATCACAAGGAAGTTCATTTATAGAATGGAAAATTCCATTTACTGATTTGTACAACGTTCTTAAAAATGAATTAAGTACGAATTGGCAAACCATATATGACAATACAGAAAAGGGCTTTATTTTAATTTATAAAAGCATTCAACCAAAAATTCCAATTAAACCATTGTTTACATATATACACAACATACATAAACTTTGTTAAAATAATTTGTTAGATGAAGTATAATAAGGCTATATATCCAGAAAGAATATATCAAAAAATAAAAAAAATACAAAAATATATATGTAAAACAATTAAAAACAATAAAAAAAGAATTAATTTATTAGCACTTGATAGGAATAACATATTGTAAGGCAAAAGTGAATATTTGGCCATTAAAAAAAAGAAGTATTCAATATGCTACACAATTCAGACAGCGGGGAATAAGTAGGATATTCTGCAACTGGACCAAAAGGATGCTTCAAAATCAGTTTATTGAATCAATGAAAGAGGAGACTGTTATGTTTGGAACGGCTAGAGGGTGTTCAAACCAGGTCCCATTCCCTCCTACATGGTCCCTGTTTGTCGACCCTCTCCCTCAGCTGGAGGTGAATGGATAGAATCTCATTTGAAGAGATTATCACTAAATTTCTTCAGGACGTCTGTCAAAAGCTCAGAGAAATATTTAGAAAAGGGGCAAAGCGAGTAACGCAAGAATTTTTACTGATTTATTGACCAGAAATTAAAACACTAACAATGATTTTATATGAACAATACAATTTAAATGATCTGTTTGATACAATGCTTGTTTTGGACTTAACTGTTTTACGCAAATAAATTTGGTACAACGAAGTTGTTGCCGAGAGTTCTTTATTAGAGACTATCGTTCTTTAGACGTTACTTTATTTAATCCCAACGCAACAAATTCTTCCCAATTAGAGGGCTAATGTCCACCTGCGGATTTTGTTGCGATTTCAATGTTTATTTAAAGCACTTTTTAAGAAAAGTATTTTTAATGGGAGTAATAAGGACAGCTAAAGGAGAGATGAATTAAATAATGATGGAATATTAGTGTTGTATAATGCATCGTGTCAATTTGCTTACACCGTGGAGATGAGAACTTTTCAGATGGTGGAAGATTGTGCCGGTTGTTAAGTAAAAAACATTGGATTACTGATTAGAATTTTTATGTTAAATTTGTAATGTTTTACTACAAATTTAACAAAGACCTTAATATAACATCATTAACAGTAAGTGTAAATAGGAGATGTCTGTAAACCCTTATAAAGTGATAAAGAAAATTCCTTTTTCGCATAATTTCTATTATTTTCGGTTGCAAATATTATTCAGGAGTTAGTGTTGTCAGAGTTTATATAGTGTTAGAACTGTTTGATTATATTTGTCCAATTTACATTAGAATTTTTATTAATCCACGTTTTATTAAATGAATAACATATTCACTTGATATTTCAGAGGCATTGTTATCACGGACATCTTTTTTCCCCTCAGTAATTCTATATGGTTAATAACACAATAATAAAAAGGCAAACGGAAAATATCAATTGCCCAAAACTTTTTAGTTTCTTCTTTACTCCTAGTTCCAAATTCTAAAATTTCTAGTAGGAGTTTTTGAGTATACAACCTCTTCGAAATATATCATTTTCCTTAAAAATTATTGAATTACAACTTTAGTTTAGTTCTTGGTTGGAATTTTTGGAATTAATCTGAAATGAGATGATGCTTTATCTAGCAGAATAATACTGTCTATTTTTGGAATCAAAGTATATTGTAGCCATTCTTTTAAATAATCCACTGTCTCGATGATTATCTTCCACAGTCCAACTTTTCCTTGTTAGTTCATGAGCGTTGAATTCTTGAGAAATTGTAATATTTTGTAGAAAATTTTCAATATACTAGTCATACGTTCAATCACTTCCATGAGTGCAATCTTCTCAACTAATTTCCCGCTATAGCATGCCGTTCACCAATTATTCTGTGCACATAGTTTTGCCCATTGCTCCATATTCTACTGAATATGTATTGTAGCAAATTCTAATCAAAGAATTATGTGATTGATGGAAAGACGTAGAACTTTGACAGGTTTTCTTGCCTTTAAACCGGTTTTCTTCAACCTTCGTTTAACTATTTTTAGTACAAACGTTAATAAATCTTAAATGTAGCAGCTTATTTTTAAGAGGCGTAGATATTAATGTACGATTTCGCGTGCAATTAAGAACCAAAAAATAGTCGCGCGATAATGTTTTGTTTTAAGTTACAAGTTTGTATCGCTTCAGCCTCTAAAGGGGAGTAAATTTTATATTAGAGTAATACGTATAAACGAATCAGTACCAGTTATTTAGTTTCATAGTAAATAAGTTAATTTAGTGTATGTAAATGAAAAATGCAAAACCAACTTAATAAAAGAAAACGCGAGAAATAATAATCGTCATTAATATTAAATAAACATCAAATTTTTGACACATGATTATATTTGCTTACTAGGTAAATATTGTCAACACATAAAAATTTAAGGATAAAATTCAAAATTATTGTGAAACAAAAGTCATAACAAAAAATATTCAATAATTTTGTCCATGAATATATATCGTATTCCCTTCAGAATGCAATTGCATATTTTTTTCAAGCACAAATTACAACAAAAATATTCAACAATTTTGTCCATAACTGTATATCATTCCCCCTTCACAATGGAATTGCCTCATTTTTTTAACATACTTGTTGCTCTATATTACTAATCAACTAGATTTTATTATTCCTTGCTATTTGTCCACCTCTTTAAATATAAATCCGCGTGATTTTAAAAATCTTCTTAATGTAGTTTTGTAGCAATGATTTTTTTGTTTTTTAATGGTTTTATGAATTTGGTTAAAATTGGGAAATTGTTTATATCATACACGTCATATATTTTATCCCTGATAGTTGCCAACAAATGCTTTGGAATAAAACGGGAAGAACCAGTATCGTTTCGAAAATGCCGACATTGTGCTCTATTTTTAAAAATTCTATATACTAATGAAGCACGTACATTCGCTATCATTTGGGCCCCCTTATATGAGCAATCCATAAGTCCAAATAACCCAGAGCCAAGCGAAAATATCACCATGTGTCGGGAAAATCTGATGGACTTATGACTATAGTTGCTACATAATAATATATGTATATAATAATTCCAAAATCCATAGCACCCAGCCGTCAAGCCATTCATTGACTTAGCATGTCTGGCAAAATTCCAAGCCTCGATCCTGTCTGGGTTCACACTTTGATCAGTCACAACGTAGGTTCCTACTTTCAATTTCCATAATTTTCATTTACAGATGATTGAGAAATATAGAAGCCATGAATGTCCCTAACATATTACAAATGAAAATAAATAAAACATATAAAATGGAGTGTTGCTCTGGATTGCGTACTAACATTATTTCATACAAAAGACCATAAGTCAAACAGGGAAACAATCCAAAAAAAAATCAGTCTTCTTATAATAAAGATAATATGTAATGTAAGTGTTTTATTGTCATATTATGAATTAGAACTGAACAGCAAATTCAAAAAATAAATGCAAGACAGCAAAAATAATACAGACTGACTGGAATGAACTGACTAACTTAAGGCAAGATCTTGAGTGGTGCAGATTTTTGTACTCTGACCGTTTGGACGGTTCGTGTATGGGCCTTTAGTGTCCGTTTCATAGCTGTAGAGTTTGGTATCTCCAATTTAAGACCTGTAAATAAATAAAATTATATTTATTAAAAAATACAAAAAAAAAACTGTCTGTAACAGAGAATTGACCAAAAATTGTGTAGTTAAAATACTAATACAATTAATTACAAAATACATACCATTATTACAAATTATTATACACAATTTATTGTTAACGACAAATTAAAGCATACACGGAAACAAAGTGGATGGTCAGTTTAACCTTGATTATGCGTAGCGCATTGCAACAGTACGGCTACAAAAAAAATAAGTATATTTATATCTATACTAATTCAGAATGTACCTTATGGTTACAGTCGTTTATTTAAATTCTGTCAATAACAACAATTGTTTTCGCTGTTACAAAATTTGGGATTTTCCTTTTACAATAATTTGCAATGAATTATATTATCAAATTATAGAAGGCTGTACAAAATCTTGTACACGACACTTTTGCATTCTTCTGGGTTCGGCTTCACCAGATGAAAACTGCATACTTGCCCTGTATAGCATGCTATGTGAACTTGTAGCATATAAATAAATTGTTTTGTACAAGATAGTAAATCTAAAATACCTCATGTTCTACTAAAGTAATTTATAATAGACTCTGGGCTCAAAAGAACTTTTGGTCTAGATGCCTCCTCTATATGTATAAAACATGTAAATAGTGCGAATAATATAAGTACTTTGAAATAACTGAATTACATATATACATATATCTTGTAAAATTATATAGGGTAACTTTGGTAGTTTGAATGATGAAATCAAAGTAGAAGGATTGCTCTGAGTGGTGGTATTTGCTATTAAGATGGAAGTTTTAGATGTAGAGAATAACCTTGAATATTTTGAAGTAGGGATGAAAATATTTTTTAAAACAAGTACATATTTGATTCAATAAAAAATAGAATTATTATAAACTACTTTCTTTTTATTTGTGATTGTCTACTCTATAAACACCAACGTGGCTACTAGTTACTACGGAAAAACAATTTTTATTTTTTAAGTGGTAAAATTAGTCTACATATTATGGAAGTTATAAAAGTTAACGGTTAAAATTAAACTCGATGTTCTTATTGGTTTAAATTCATATGAAAAAATAAGTAAAAATGAGATTCAAATAAAAACTTACTAGTCAGTTAATGATCCACGGAAGTGGAACGGAACATTTTATAGAAAGATCGACTTATATTGAAGTTACGATTTCTTCAGAGGCAATAGGCAAATTATCAGCAAAAACTAAGAACATATCTTCAGAAGATGTAACAGCAGAAACAGAAGTGTAAGATAAATTTTCCGCAGAAACGATTGGTAACACGCTTGCAGAACTGAGATGTAAATTGTCTTCTAAATTAGCTGGAGAAGGCAGTCGTTGTTCTGTAAAATATTCAAATATGGGAAATCTGTTTTAACTAGAGTTAAAAAAATAATTTGTACGGAATATATATGCCCATTTTTGGAACTGTACAAGGAAATCGACCAATATTATTTTATATATTGTTAAAAAGAGCATCATACCTGGTAAAAATAATGTTGGGTAAGCAGTATAAATTATGTTTCTTCTAAATCCTGGATTAAAGAACTTTTTTTCAAAGTGGCGATGACACACCTTGTAACTTTTTAATTGGTCCGTTGTTTTTCCGAATAAAGTAGGATTGTTAATTTTGCATAGCCAAGCCTCTTTCAATAGAGGATCCTTGGGAAACCTATGTCTTTTACTAATTACATCTTCACAATTTGGAACGCAACATTTTTGTTTACGGACCGTTAAAGAACTAGAAGAAGTAGCATCAAAAGAGGAAGATAAATGTTCAGTAGAAGAAGGTACACTTTCTGAAGGTATAGTAGTGAACAATAAATTGCTTTTAGAATTTGAAGACAATACTTCTTCACTACTTGGAAAAGGAATCACTGTGGTAGGTAGCTTGGCAGCAGTAACTGAAGATCGCGGCTCTGTGAAGATATTAAAAATATCTTAAGAAATTTTATACATTTTATATAAAGGGGGAAATTTTTAATAGAAATGTATTTCCATTTTGTAAATTATTACAATATAGAAATAACATCAGTTAAATTTACCTTTATTCACAACATGCATGGCACTACATTACAATTAAACATTTACTACCCTTTATAATTTCTACATTAGATTTTTGTATAGTTAAAAATTTCATACTTGGCAAAAATAATTTTGGGTAGGTATTACATGTCAGCTCCCTTTTTATGCAATATTTCTGTTTACAAATTGTTGAAGAACCAAAGGAATTAGGAACAAGGGAGGAAGTTAAAATTCTGGTAGAAGGAGACACTTCTTGACTAGTTGGAGAATGACTCACTGTAGTATCCATTTTATGGAGCTCCGTAACACTGATTGAACATTGAGGATCTGTGGAAACGTTAAAAACAGTTTCAGAAATGTATTCTAACAAAAGAAATTGGATGATTACAACAATCACCACATATAATTGAGCAAATTGTCATTTTTAAAACTACAAAAGAAACAAATCAACCAAATCTTTATAGAATGAGTGGGAAATTTATAATTTAAATGTATTACTATCTCTTAGTCAAAAGTGTTTATGTATTGATAGAAAAGAGCAATGTACCTGGTAAAAATAATGTTGGATAAGCATAACATGTAAGTCCTCTTTTAAATCCTGGATTTAAGAATTTATTCTCGAAGTGACGATGACACACTATGCTATTTCTTATTTGATCTGTAGTTTTACCAGACAAAGTAGGATTGTTAATTTTGTAAAGCCAAATTTTCTTTAGTAGAGGATTTTTAGGGAACCTATGTCTTTTACTATGTATATCTTCACAACCTGGAACGCAACATTTCCGCTTAGGAACCATTATTAAGCTCGCATCTATCTTTCAAGCTATCCCAATATAAATAATGTATATATTTATTGTATACATGAATATTTGAATAGATGTTAAAAGTAAAAAATTCCGATTTTTCTCCTTTTATAGGTTATATTTTTGTTTGTCATGTATTACAGCAAACTAGATTGGATTCGACCTTTTTCGTTACCTCTAACTACTAATACACTCATTCTGTGAAATTGGTTGCCTATAACAAATATCTGATGAAACCAGTAATCCCTGATGTAGTAAAATACGATACTAGCAATCAATCTTGTATATATAATAATGCTCTTGTTACTATCTATTAAAAATCTGTTAAAATTTATACTGATTTTTAGTTTTTGGTATACCCTCGTAGACAAATAAGTATAAACCAGTACTGTCGCTAAAAACTTTAAGAACAAAAAATGATAAATAGAAGCCAGGATATTTATTACAAAACTTTTTAAATATTGTTATGACAAATGTTTGTGTTGTGGTTCACTTATGGGATAAAATTTTTTATTAATTGTAATTTTTTAGGGCTCTGGAGGTTAAATATTTTTTATAGAATGGCGTTTATAATACTTAAACTTCACCTCTGTATATAATCAGAATTTTCCTCAAATAATTAAAAATTATAGAATTATAGCTTATAATTAGATATAAAACGAATGTTTTTATATTGTAAACTTTTTCATGCCTATAATTAGATTTTATTTTTCTTGGTAAGGAAACTGTAAAAAGCTTTCAATTTCTTATATTTCTCTGAAACTTAGGCTCTTGGAAACAACAACCTTTTTCAATTTGATCTGATTGAAAACAAACACAGGTTTCGTTAGAGTGAAAAACTAAAGAAATGTAGAAGTTGTTCCACTGGGAGTTGGACAACGTGATTTTTAAGGTCCGTCAGGATTTTATTAGCATAAAAGTTTTATAACTTTTCCAAACTGATGAGAGTTCTGTCCATTGCCGAAAGATTTATATTTCTTTCTTTCATAGCATTGTAAAAGTAGCAAATCCCAACACCCACATATGTATTAGGTACAAGATGTAATCTATTAACATTTATTTTTAACAGTTCACACTTGCTTGCATTTGATATTGGTATATAATATAATATTGATTTTGGTCCACAAGTTTTACGAATTCAGCAACATCAGATGTTCCGCAAGAGAAGCAATCTGTCTATGAAAATGATTGATAAATAAATAATTTACTGAAATTATACAGTGCGGAACAACAAAATAAAATAAATTCCTTATTTCAATTATTGTGCATTTTTATAAAAAAAACTTGAAATACGTCAAATTTAGATTAGGAAATGATATCTATAAGGAAAAATAATTATCCCTACATTGAACCCGTTTGGAGTGACTGTTATGTTATAAGCTCCAAACTTATAAATGGGAAGTAGGGGCTTATGGTACATCATTTGAAAGGTTTCTTTGTTCTCTATTCAAAAATATTATCTGATTGACGAAATTCGTTACGACACACTAAAAACTTAATAAGTAATAATACCGTTTAGTTATTGGTAATGAGAAAGTAAGCAAAAACCATTTCAGTGTCCTTTTTCGACAGTATCAATTAAAAAAAAGACATGAAAAGTTACCATGGCAATGTCAGTTTTGTGTAAAACGCCCTAGCAAATTGTTGTGTGATTATAACTGCATGATAATATTTGTCAGAGTTATATTTATCGTTTGAATTTTGTTAACTTACATTTCAGAAACACGCATATTTGCCGTCTATATCCCAAAAGGAATAATTAGTACAATATAAAATTAGTTTCGCGGGCTTGGACAAGTAAGGCAGATAAAAAAGCACCTTTCTATGCAATAACTTATGATACCAAATTGGAAAATCTTCATACTTTGAGTCGACAAGTAGGCACAAAATTAACATGTTTCAGGATTTTTTATAAATATGCATAATTACTGAAATAATGAATTTATTCCATTTATTTGTTTCACACTATATTCAATCAAAATATATTCGACAAAATGAACTTTCGGGTAACTATATTTTTGGGGGGATTGTTTTCCCAGAAAGTATTTTTAAACAAATATTTTCGATCATGTTTCAGCAATTCAATTATGTTAACTATAGATGCACTTTATTATAATTTGGATAATAAATACCCTTTTGTTACTCAAATACTCATTATAATTTTAATGACAGACATTGTTAGTTTCCTGCTTTCATTAATGCGGTAGTTAACAAACTTTTCTAACCAACATAATTATATATGCAAGTTGCTAGTGTTGAGGGTCTAAACCGTAACAGTAAAGAGGCTGTATAGGAAACAACAGATTTTGCTTTAGAAGCAAGCCCAAAAATGTCTATATATAATACATTTTTGGAAACTGATTAAAAGATATGTTTGTTATCTAGGTATGTTTTCAGCTTCGAAATATTAAGGAGTTTGTCCAATAAGGTATGAGACTGACTGATGATGGTTAACACTCCTTAGTTCCTACTAAACTATAATATTAAATATGATTTCCAAATAAACTGCTCCACAAAAGTTAGGGAAGTTCATAAATTTTGAATCTGTTTCAACAATTGTTAATTGGTTTTCACCAAATTTTATATATATATATATATATGATAAATTCAATATCTGACTAGTTTTTTGTTTCTGGTGTGATGACTTTTTCAGTAAAATACCAGTCTTTTCGATATGTTTAGGTCAGTTATTGTTTCACGTTTCTGCAATCGACTTGGATTCAAAATTTGAAATTTTGAAATGTCAAGTCATAAACTTGATGCGTGTGGACTCTTCCTCTGGCGCGCAGAAATCATAGATCGGTTCAAGAAGTTTATCCGTTCAGATGTGATACAGTTGATGTTTGGAGATATATTTATTTTAATGGACGTAGAGAATTGTTGATGCTTGATGTGAACATGAATTTACGTCGATGAAGTTATCACCAATGTTATACGTTTGTTTCATGGTATTGGGCAACATTTTCTTTTTATAGACGACCTTACCGTGCCAGAATTAACGATGATGCTGTAGAACTTTATAGTATCCCACACTTAGCACTGGCGCCTCTGTCGCCCAACCTCAATCCGATTGAGCACCATTGGAAACACTTACAAAGAGCCTTGGACTTGCATCAAGCTGGACTTGCATCAACCATCTCCTCAATACTCCAAGACCTCAGGCAGCTTTTACCGCAACTTTAGAGGGAAATTGATCAAGGCTACTTCAACAACCTGATTGACAGTATGGAGAGGCGTTGTGAGGCTGTAATTGACGTTCGAGGAAGTCATACTCGTTATTGAACTTATTTTTCCTAATTTTTGTGACAAAAGTAAAATTGTACTGAATGCACGAAAAATAAAATTTTGTCCAAAAGTGGTATGTTCTTAGAGAAAGGGGCAAAAAGAGCACTTATGTAAGAGGGTCAATATTTTATTTCTCATACATGAACACGTGATGACTAAAAATCAGCAACTTTTCTAACAATCGCAAAATTTGTAAACTTCTTATTCTTTTGTGTAGCAGTTTAGAACCAATAAATTAATAAGGTTTTTGGAAAATATACTGAAATAATATGTGTTTAATCAAATAAACTGATTTTTAGTCTAATTCTGACACTTTAATGTAAAATGTAACGCTTTATTCATATATTTATTTGAGTACTATGTAGTTTAGGCTGGTGCTCTTTGTTACTAGCTTAGAGAAACAAAATTTGATGATGAATTCCTGTAATTAATTAATATGTAATCAATGGGTTATTTTCCTGCATATCGTGTACAAATTTTTTTAAAACAAGTTTGATACTGAAAATGAAGTAATAAATAAAAACACGATATCGGGTTAAATCAAATGAATTTTGGTCACTACCAATGATTCAGGACAAGTGCTCCACTCTCGAAACTTTCATGACTTCTCGAAAAGTCAGCACCATTGATGAATATCAAAAATGAATTCCTCCTATATGCAAACATTACAACAGATTCTAACAAATCTTAATGACAAATAATCATACCATAAGCCAAATACTGCGAATTTGCAAGCCATATCGTATCTTCATCAAGAGGTTCTAGAGAATTTAGCTGGGTCCAAACCTTTTGTGATGGATGGATATTTATTTGTAGTCCAATGCTCAAAGATTTACTTTATAAATGAAACAAAATCTCTGACCTGTTATGTTACTAGATCTGTGTTATTCATCGGTATTTAATTGGTCTAGTTACTTTACCGAATTGACTAAATGGTGGAAATTATTTTGAATTTCTCCAAAACACTCTCCCGGATCTACTTGACCAGATGCCACTATAACTCAGACTGGAATATTGGTTTAAGCATGATAGAGTACCATCTCATTTTAGTATTATTGTTAAACTTTTTAAATCACCAATATCGAAATAAATGGATTGGAAGAGGAAATAATTTCCCACAAGTTTGGCCTGCATGATCACCAGACCTCAACAAATGTGACTTCTTTCTTTGGGGAACGTTAAAAGAATTTGTGCATTTATTAGAAACAATCGGCAGTTATTAGATAGAGTCGACTTTTCGACGAAGAATACATTTAAGCCTTGGAGAAAATAGTGATTGATCTATTTGAACAATTTTCACAACAACTTATTAGTGCAAATTTTATGTTATTTCTCTTGTTTGAGTTGTTTGGTTTCCTATTAAATTATTATTATTATTTCAACTTTTCTCTTGATTCAAGTTTGACGTATAATTTCATCGTAAACTTTTGAATTTTCGATTATTTTAAATAACAGTACTACAATACGTGTTTTTAATTATTCGGGTTTTTGTTGAAAACAACAAAGTTTTTTGAAAAATAAGAAATGTTTTAGAATTAAATTCTCCATAAAATTAAGTAATTTAGATCCGCCAGCGGGTAAAAAAATTCTGTCACATTTTAATGGTGCATCATCATCCCTTATCAACTCTTTAGAATGCTAATTTTGAACTCTATTTATTGACGATTAATGCTCTTGATAGACTTTGGTTTTACTAAATTCAAGTAAAACTGAGATAAAACCCCACCTTAAAGGCCTATTCTCAAAGATTTTGCTTAATATAGGGGTAAGTTGCGTTAAATCACCATATTTTAAATTCCCCTACATGTCCCTGCCCTGTCTCATTTCTTAGACGAAATCAAATCGATAAATTAAATTTTACTATTTATTGGACAAGACCATTACCTGGACAGGACAAGACCCACAAAGCTAATCTAACTGCTAACAGCTATGTCAAGAATTTTCTGGAATGTTCGAGAAGGTAAGAAAAGTGAAGAATCAAATTCGACGCAGACGTCGTTTGTATCCTCGGTCATTTATAATTTCAGTTTGTAAAATGGCAATTCTGATGTACTCCTGTAAATAAACTTTGTTAAACTCACTCGTGTATTACAAAAATAAGTGGTGTGGTCTATTATATACTCTAATAGATGTAAAAGATAAAATATTCTTATCTAAAATTCCAAAATTTTTCAAAAATTTTTAAATATTCTTATGACAAAAATGTTTGGAATACCGTGAAATTTTAAGATAAATGTATTTTTTCTTTTAGATTTATAACATTTCACCATCTCTACGCAAGTAAAAACCAGAATAGCGGACTTTCAAAATTATTAAATTACCTTACATTACGTTGGTCTAATTGAATAACCTAATTATGTTACCTAGAAACTGCTTTTTTTATATCTTAGTTCGTTTCAGGTTTAGAAAATCAAATAAAGATACTCAAGCTGCAAGAAAACTCAAAGCCAAAGTTACACGGTTAGAGTTTTGTAAACTTACACCTTTGGGTAGGAAACCGTACTAGTTCCTGCTAATAAAAAGAGGAAAACTGATCTCTCGCCTGGGTAACTTGAAAGAGTTTCTATGTAAATGAAGTTTTGTGTATCTAATAAACTAATAAATGCTGAAAGTTGTTTTATCCGATGTATTAAAGTGGTAGCGTATAAAATCCTCGCATATGTTTATCTTAACTATCTTACATTCTATACTCGAAACTTATAGGAAACAGAAAGCCGTTTAAAGGATCAAGTACAGTTCTTATAGAAAAATAGATTTCCATCAAAGTTTCTGAAATATTAATATACTAGTTCTGTCTCAATGAAGTTGGCCCAACTATTAAAGCTCGTTTTTTTTAAAGAAATTTAACCTCTAATATCATAGAGTTTAATTAAATCTTATATTTTTAATTATATACGAATTGTTTATTTACTTCTGACATATTATACAATATTTTAAACAACAAGGAAAAACGAATAAATAATTAATATGTAATCGTTGTAAATAAATCAACGAAAGTAAATAGAATATTATTACTGCCTTTTCGGTTTACGTCTTTTTTATTCAATCTGTAGTATCAGATTATTTTGACTATTTATCAGTATTCATAATACCATTTACAACTCCTAGTCGTCTGGTTGATAGGAATCCTCACATTGTCACGAAAGCCGGAATCTTAACTTACTTTTTAAGACAGTCAGTGTGAAAGATTTCAATTTTTGTTTTTAGTATGACTCGGCTTCGAATATCACCAATGAAAACTTCAAATGTAGCTCCTTCGTCAGTTCATTTAATTGAGTTCCATTGATTACAATATATGTGCTTTTTTGCCCACAGAGGTCAATTTAGCTTCAGTCTCTTTCTTAGTTAGTTTTTTTTCCTATGGTATATTATCATTTATTTTCTAGGTATTGATTTATATTAATTTCAAAGCGGCGACTATCAAACTTAAGGTGTTCTAAATATGTTATTTTATACTACAGGGAATTTTAAATTGAATATATTCCAAAATGTCTCTGAAAATAACTCAGCCTGCTGGAATATCTATATAATAACATCTAAAAAACCAAAAATATTACATTTATTACATTTCTCATGACATACGTTTACAAATTTCGTATTTCGAGTAGTTGAGCCAGTTTGACTGAATCAGGGCTCGTATTGTGGAATTTGAAACACTGACAAAAGTGCCCATAAACCTAAACAAACTAAAATAATCCAAACTTATTGGTCATTTCAATATTTCACCTCACGTAATAATAATAATAAGGTTTTGCCCATTTCAACCTTATTTTCTTGAAATTTATATCCTTCATGCTCTTATTTTGTCTAATTTCTGAATGTTCCGCAATCGCACCATTTCTATTTTTCTTTCTGATTGTTTATCGATGGGTAAATTTTGATTATTTCATTTCTTTAACCAATATTTTTACGGTTTAAATTGGTGTCTTACAATTAATTTCGAATTATAAAAATGATCTATTCGATCTTAAAATCGAATTTTCTTACTTAATCTTTGATTTTGTTTCTACGAAAATCTAGTTTATGGCTCGTTATAGAGCTCTTCATACTTGGAAAAATCAATGATCTCTCCATGAAATTCGTTGCCATTAATAGTTCGTTTTTCATCATCTTTAATAATTTTAACATCTTTGGAATATTAACAATTTTGTTGATGTTATTTATTAAATCCTTTATTTCTATAAAATCGTTTAACTCCTAATTTTTTACATCATTTTCTGTTTTATTTTTGGTTGCATTATTATATAACACCCCCTCTGTCTTACTACATTCCGATTACCTAGGTAATTGTTACTATAATTTTGATTTTGATTTTTTCCAATAATTTTAAATACACAGGACACTGCTTGTAGTTAGCAGTGTGCTGTCCACTATAGTTGACACATTTTGTTATACTGTTATCGGTGATTATTAGTAAACATTCTCTTGTGGTGTGTCTTTTGCACATTTTTGGGTTTCATATTGCAATTTATCTGGGTATGTCCGTATCTTTGGCAATTATACCATTATGTCAATCTATTTGTTCTGCTATACGGTTCCCATTTTATTCTAATATTCAATATCCCCGTAATTTTATACAACATTTTTATATCTACATCTTTATTGACTACAATTAAGTAGCTTCTACTTTTAATTTTCGTATCCTTTCATTTTAATGGAATTATTTTTACTATTTTAATTTTGGAATAATGTGATAATTCGTTAACAATGTCGTCTAACTCCAGTTCAGGAGCAGCCTTCATTACTAACCTTTTTACTCTGCTATTTTTATCAGTATAAGTATAATGACATTTTTCCTTAGCTTTTAATTGACCCATTAAAACTTTTCTATCTTCACTATTATTTGTGAAGATCTTTGTATTGTTTTTATTGAATTGTATGGTAAAATTGTCGTTCTTAATTGTATCTCTCACCTGATTTATGAATTCACTTGGGAACTTCTGACTCAATGTCCGTTGACTCGTAAACTATTGGCTTTTTCTTTTGTAACATGACCAGCAAATTTTGAACTGTCCATCGATAATGTGAAAGGCAAATTATTATTAAAATAGAATACCTGAGTTTGATTTCGTTTAGGAATCAAATTTCTGTTGCTATTGCTCTGGCCAGTAAAATGTTAAAAAAACTGTTTAGGTTTCTCAGACAAATTGAAAATGTATTCACTCAAATAGTTCACCATTACCAAAAATCGTCTAACTAAAATTAGCCCAGAATATATAAGGCAATGACTACTTTTTAAGAATAAAAGTAAAAGGGGTAAAAATTGTATATTTAGAAATAAATAAAATGAAATAAGAATTTTTTTAAATAAAATATTTTAAAGTAAAGTAAAATGTTAAAAAAACTGTTTAGGTTTCTCAGACAAATTGAAAATGTATTCACTCAAATAGTTCACCATTCCCAAAAATCGTCTAACTAAAATTAGCCCAGAATATATAAGGCAATGACTACTTTTTAAGAATAAAAGTAAAAGGGGTAAAAATTGTATATTTGGAAATAAATAAAATGAAATAAGAATTTTTTTAAATAAAATATTTTAAAGTAAAGATCGCATAAAATAAAACACATTTTTTTCGAGTTTTATCTAAAATTTAAAGATTAAGTTGCTGTTATAATTCAACACGACATAAATCCAAATATGCACAGATATGGTGAAAGAGAGCCTTTATTATTAAAGTTATAAAATATGTAATATTAAACTGTTTTGTTTTATGCGGTCTTTCATTTGTAAATATTTTTAATGTATACGGGAATTATTAAACAATATTAAACTGCCTTATTAGTTTACTACATATGTAAAAAATAATTGTCTGCATATTGATTTATTGTTTTTTTGAATTAAAAGACATTTTAAACTAAATGAAAACAAATCTAAATTAAAACTAATATTTTGGTTTATTAGCAATGACATAATAAGTACAATAAAAAGTAGTAGGAATCTGAAATATTGATTTATTCATTTCAATAAAAATTAAGTTTTTCAGTTGCCAATCAAGTATATGAATAAGATGTGTAGTTATAATCAAAATTTACAATGTTAGGATTTAAACTACACACTTAAAATTAAAATTAAATTTAAGATTAAAATACAGCACAATATGGGTACACCGTTTTGGGTACAAAGTTTTAAAACAATCAATTTTTGGAAACTTAAATCTACTTTACTTAAATTTAGTTCTGTATCACTACCACTATCTTCATCTAAGCTTAGTATTGAGGGTTAAATATTAGTACATACATATATTATGAAGTATCAAGTGATAACACTATAACTAGAATCATAAAGAGATTAAATAACCAACGATGAGTGTTAGAGTTCGGGTAGTATCTCGATAGAGATCTATTTTCATCATGGGGTACCTAAAAAAAATAAAGAGAAATTTCAGTTATTTATTAAATAAATTCTAAAATCAAGAAAATTATTAGAAAAATTAAATTTCATCAAAATAACTTGTGAATACTTGTATTTGGTACATACACGGCTATTATTTTCAAGTCCAGTGATTGAAAAAAGTGTTTAAACGGAAAATGTATCTATCAACCTTTAGTGAAATTGAAAATTTATCCTGTGTTCTCTTCACAACCTCGTTGAGTGTTCATCACATTCCAGTTAATGGATTTGAAGTTTTCTACAAGTTTCAGTCACGAATTTGGAGATTGACCTAGTAGACTTCTGTACCGGTAAATGAAAACACCAGTGTGTGTAAAAACAAAGAATTTCGGTTCATTTGATAACTTTGATAATCTAATTTAAACATAAACAATTGATAAATAATTATCAGAACATTTTTTAATTATTATTTACATGTTTTGGCTATTGTCAAGCAAGCTCCTTTATTAACAGAAACATAATTTAAATTCATCATAATATTTTTTTGAGCTTTATAATGATTAACTAATTTCATTGTGTATAATATGTGTGTTAGTTGTATTAAGTTAGCCTAAAGGTTGCTACCATTCTTGAGAGATTAGGAATAAGCTTTGTTGACAATTGTGATAAAACTTTTAAATTTTTTTTCGTAATTTTCACTGACTTACCTTCGAGCATACATTAATAATATTTATAATATAAATGTACCGTAAAAAAATATTTCTGAAGAAAGTAAGTTAGCAAATCAGTATATTTGGTAAGAACTCTACATAACAAACAAATATAATAGTTTATTAAAAATATCAAGTTAAAAGAAAAACGTTTTGAATCATTCCATAAAGCCGAGTATATCCAAAGTAGTTACAAATTTACAAACTTTGCTTCATAAATCATAAATAATAAGAATAAATATTATGTTAACTCCTGACATACTAACTAATTTCAACCAAAAATTCATTCATTTTAAATTAAACCTATTTGATATTAAGTATACACTCATAAAGGTTACTAGAATCAAATATTTCCAACAATTTTGTATTGTAATGTTTAGAAACAAAAATAATATTAAGAAATGTAAAATTAAGTAACCTTTATAATCATAATGGTAGATTTATAAAAATGAATCGTAAATTTTATAGAAAATAGAGAAAATTGCTACAAAAGTCATGGAACACACCTTCATGAATTTAAGTTCTTAGTAAGTTTAAATTAAGTATTACAGAAATTATGCATTCTAGTTTGAATAATAAGGTCTAGGGATTTGTTTCTTTTAAAACTTCGCAGATACCACATCATCCTATAAAGAAATTTAGCTTGATTGATTTAATAGTAAAATTTTAATGGAAAACCAACATTAAACTTTATCAAAAAGACAAGTGAAAAAAAAATCGTACATTTACAATTGGCACCAGCAACGTGTGGCACTATAAAATTCCAAATTCTTTATAGTATCTATATTTATATATATATATATATATATATATATATATATATTATTTATATCCTCTCGACTTTCTGTCCTAATAAAAATATTTATATGGTTATCATAAACCGGATCACATAACGTTAACGTCTCCCAAAAAGAGTAACTTTTATCTACGACTGCCTGGAGAAAAAGTGCCATTAACAAATTCATTTGAATTAGGCATTGAACGCTATTATCTAACTTAACAGGTTAATGAAATCTGAACCAAAATTTAATTATTTATTAATAAAATTTAAAAACAATCATTTACATATATTGATACCATTTTTTCATTTAGACAATTTCATCCCAGAATAAGACTATTCTTCCCAATTAATATTATAGTTATTGCTTAGTAGGTCTATTTGTAAATTCTTATGTCCCAGATTTTTTGTAGCTATTCCTATCTGTTCACTCTTAATAGATCCGCTCCTGAGTTTACATAATGATTAATGATTAATGATTATTGTGCAAATAGTAAAGAAATTTCTTTTGTTGTGCAATTTTCAATATCTGATGCAAGACCTTAAGATTCAGACTGACTCATATTATCGCGTTTTCTAGAAACTAAGGAAATTAAAAAATATTGAGGTTGTTTGATTTTAAATAAAATACTTGCCAATTGTCAAATAAATTAGATCGAGATGTCATTCATATTTATCAATATTTGTGGGAAAAAATAAACGGTGTTTTAAAATAAACCTCATTAGGAGGCTTACATGTATTTGTATTTGTATTACATGAGCCAATAAAGGTGAGAATAAACCCACATATTTCATAAAAACGGAAAATAAACACTTTTCAAAAATAATTAAGAGTGAAATTTATAGTGACAAAGACTGTATTGAAATCCTTTTTAACTTAAGTATAGCTTGGATGGAATTATACCGTTAACCTTTTAACTTCAATAAATCCTAATTATCCCTTTCGATGGAAAATTTACCACCTATTGAAGCAGAGCCGGAGTACAAATTTTCTTTACATGTATCCCTAGAACTATTATATTATTATAAGTAGGTTTAAGTTTCTAATAATACAAATAGCCAATTTCAGAAGAAAGCTTATATCTTCGGATGCAAAACAAATAACTTAATTTTTAATTGCCGACAAGATTCCTAATTCTAATAGTACAAAAGCAGAAATTCAAAATTTTATGATGAATAATAATTTATATTTTAAAGAAACTTACAAAAAAAGGGATTTCTTAAAGGTATTAAATGTGTTTAATATTGATAGAGAATACGTGTGGGATAAACTTGCAACAGAAAATGGTTTTATTTATTTATTGTCTTCTAGACTACATAAAATCATAAGTGTTACATGTGATTGAGCTCGTATTGAAGAGAAGATTCCAAAAATTACTAAATATCCAGGTTAATGTACTTAAAAAACCAAAAACCTTAAACCAAGGTGACTAATAATATCGGCAAATCTAGCAACATTGCAAATATCAAATATGGAATGTCCGTATCCCAAAATAGGCTCATCTTATCCTAAATTTTCTAGAATTCGGACTAGCAATTTACGAGATAATTGGCCGTTTTCAGAGTTTTGGTCCACTCTGTATAATAATAATATAAAATAAATAAAGAATTTTATTTGAAGAACATATTATTTACACCCTTGCTAAATTTTTCACATATATCACATTTGTCCTGTTTTTTGACCGAATCCATTTTCAAAATCATTTCAGCAATTTTTAACTGCATATCTAATTTTTTGATTCACTACGAAAAATAAATAAAATCAAATATTTAACATGGAGGTAACAACATTTTTAAATCTAGTTCAATATTTATAAACAAGCTTTCATAAAAGCTAGGTTAATGAGGAAAATATTTAATGACAAAAATTTTAAGGTCATAGAATTTCACATTCGTTTAATGTTAGAGTAAAATACATTTCTTGAGGATATTTTAATATTTTAGATGTTTCTTTGTTTCATATTTCTCCAAGAAATAAAGTTCTTCTTTCTTGTCACTTATATCAAGTACGTCAATTGTTGTTTCCATTGAATTATTAAGTGTAGGTTTGTTTTTGATTGTCTATAAGCTCGTAAGTGCTCACAAATGCTACTGTACTGTACTGTACTGTACTGTACTGTACTGTATTTTTTAGAAAAAGAAGAATATTGCTTAGTAAATATGAGTTGTCAGGTTTTGACATGAAATTTATTTACGTTTTTAAAAAAGATCGGTTTTTGTTTTGGAAAACCTAGGTATACCTGAATACATGTTAAAACGCTTTGGAAGACTGTGGAAATTCAAGATAAGTATTATTTATTTTTCCATATTTAAATATTCAATTATTCGCGTATAAAAGTAAAATAATATAGATCGTTTAAAAGTAGAAAGTATATAACAAAAAATAGATGTATAATATATGGCCCAAATTAGGGTCAACTACGTATTCAAAATTACATAGCTTTATAAGGCCCTCAATTCCTCGTAACTATGCAAATACTACCAATCTACATACAAATAGTAATCCGACTGGGTTATTTTACCTGATTAATTATTACCTTAGATGTCTCTTCTTTGATGCCGCGATGGCTCAGTTGTAATTTTATACATGGGTCAAGTTTTTTGCGAGAGACCCTCGAGTTTAACAAATTGAGTAAGGAAACTTACTTCAAGATAGGGCCACATAATGTACTGCACAGGCCTCTTGTATAATTTATTTCTTGATTACATTCACGCACTTGAAGCAAGTATCTAAGTAGCTCTAAAATGTTACGTCATAATACGTTGTGAGAATAGAGTAGAATGGAGGGGCTGGAACTGTACAAATTGCACTTGTCCTGTAAATATCCTTTATACAGAGCTTTCATTAAATATCCTTACCAACAGGACCAAAATTGAATTTTCTGTCATAAATTTGTTCATTTTAGAATGGCTTTAATTAAAAAGTCACTATATTGCTATTGGGAAAAGTTTCGGGAAAAGTAGAGTTTGTTAGAGGGTGCAATCATCATCTTTCAAAGTAGTAAAACAAATATCCGTAAATACGATTCTTGCACTTTTCATTACAAGATGGTAAAGGTAAAGTAAATGTAACCAAATTTACACAATGAAAATTCGAAAACAACTTCAACAAATAGCACAACTATAATTTATTTTGAAGGGTGCACTTTTTTCACTAGAGGTCGTATTCGAATTAGTTATATATAATAAAGACGTGTCCAGTGTCAATTATTGAAATTTTAACTGTCATTTAAGCCTCTTTTCAGCAGATATCTCATAGAGTATTGATCCGATATTTCTTTTTCAATCAAATTTATTACTGTTGTATATGGAAATAAAATCATTTAGATTGTACTATCAATGATTATTAATACTTGTTAAAGAGAAAGTCTATACAGAGTGGACCAAAAGTCCATAGCAACATTGCAAATGTCAAATCTGGAATCTCAGTATCCCAAAATAGGCTTATCCCAAATTTTGTAGAATTCAGACTAGCAATTTACATGATAATTGGTCGTCTCTAGACTTTTGGTCCACTTTGTAGAGGAAAAATATTATCGGCGTCCAGTATTGCGGGACAGTTATTGATGATGTTTTCCACGAGTTTAGTTCGGGAGGTATTCAAATTATTTGTTATATTTAAGCCATTATTTTACAAAAACTAATTATATAAGATCCGTATGTATTTGTCTCTATTCTATTTAATAAAAGAAAAAAACTCTTTTAAAACAATCTTTATTTATAAAACTTCATCTTTTAGGCTTTTATTTTTATATATTTGTGTATTTCCTAAAAATATTTGAGACTGGTTTAAATTTAAGATATTATGAATATTATGAACCTTAAATATTTATGCTCAATAGTAAAAAATATTTTTCCTCTATAAAAATACTAATTTATATCTTATGCTCAAAATTGCAAATCTATATAATCATCATTATATTCTTTTAAGATGTTTCTATTCACCTAATATATTTAAGAATTATATAATTTCCTTAAAATCTTTACCTTGAGTGTAGTTTTACTGCTGCTAGTTACCAGCGTTACGCATTGTGATAAAAGCATCTGAATTTCTGATGCCAGTTGATTCCTACTGGAATAGGCAACCTTTCAGGTGAACCAAATTAACGTTTGTGCGTGCTTTAAATGTGTATGTTACTTGTCAGCGACAATCCGCACATCCCTTTTCCCAAAATTAAGATATTCCTGTTGAACACGATACGAATTCATTTCAGAAACGAAAAAATTATATGTTATTTTTTGAAGCTCTAGAATTAACAATTCGAAGCATACGGTTCAACTTTTTTGAAAGTAAAATTTTCTTATTAGGTTGCCTACAACTTGTATGAGCACGAAATCATAGTTCTTTTTAAAAATGGGTTTAATTTGTAATAGGATTATGCTGACATGGTATTAAAATATTCAGCATGGAATTTGGGTAAAGGTAATATTTTTATTTACGTACGAAAATTTAAAAATTGTTAATAATAAATTCTTGAAATAGGTTATGACAACTTTTTTCCCGTTGAACATTTTGTTGGATTAAGAAAATTGGGAACGTTTCGGCGCATTTATTCAGCCATCAGCAGAGCATCTAGAACGAATACACTATAAAAAAATCGCAAAACATTTCAAATTCTAAAAAGTTACAATTTAAATTTAAAAATTTAAAATTTACATTAAATTTTTAAAATAATTAAGAAAGAGTCAAGCGGATGCATAGAAGGATATATATATAAAAAGTGATTAAAAAATGAAAATAAAATTACGTGTTTTTGGGAAGAAGGGGTAATTGCAAAAATAACACGTCTCCCTATAATTCATAGATTTTAATTAAACAAATCTACGGATTTTTTTTAATTTTCTTTGTCAATAGACATTCAAATACACAATCATACACAATGCTGTATTTGGAAAATGTCTTTAATTTTTTATTGTTTTTTGACACTTTAGAATTTATTCCAAAAATTTTCTCATTTATAACTCTTTTACTTCTTTAGTTCGTATGGTTCGATTCGATGTATCGATGTTTCGATATTATCATACCTGGTAATGAGTTGGTGTTAAGTCGAAAAAATAGTTAGAAAAAAAATTAATTAACAGATATACATTGAATTAATTGTTTCAACTCTTACTTTGTGTGATGAAACCTTGGTCAGATAAATAATTTTAAAAGCCTTGTAATACGGTGGAAATTGAGATAAGTACAATTTATCTTTTCATATTTATAACAGATATATAGTTGCTTTATATTAGATAGTGTCTTGATTCTATTGATCAGTTAACTGAAGGCTTATTTAAGATGTACATCATCTTCGCAAAACGTCTTTTGTGATAATCAGCTTGTGAGCTTACAACTTTGTCAAAGTTGAAAAAATGTTTTTATTTTTTGCAAGTGTGTAATAAGATCTATTCATCCTTTCCGATATTATTTTACTATTAAAAAGTTGAACGTTGTTCTGAATTTACCATTTTTATAATATGCTTCATTCATCCGCCAAAAATAAAATTTTAAAACGAGGTCTAAGTAAAATAACTAAAACATGTTCAGGAAAAAACTAAATTTATGTGATACATAAAGAGGGGTAAAAATAAAATTTAAAATAATGTAGTTAAAAAGATTATTGCCAGCTAGTAGACTGTTTAGCTTTGTAATAATAATTCCAGTAGATGTATTTATTTATTGTTAATAGTATATACTTCTACTGAACTGGCAGAATTTGCCAGTTGTTAGTTGTTTATTAATAATGTCTGAAGTAGTATGCAACATACAACACACTCCCCCCTTCACAAAAAATAAGTAAAAATAAAAACTATATGTCTAATTATATTGACGACTAATAACACGGTCAATTCTGGTTGTTTTTTGTGTCGGAACTTGTTCTAGTTAATTTAAAGATTCCGAAATTCAGTTTCAACATCGTTAGTATGAACTATAAAATCTTTAGGACCATTTTTTTTTGTAAATTTTTACCTGGTTTCCAGTTTTTAGTACCCTATTGAATCAATACACGATGCTGTTCATGAAAACAGAGAAATTTTTATGTGCCTCTTTCAAAATATTGTTTTTGTTTAGGTTGGTTTCACGGAAGTTTTTCTTTTACTTCATTATTACGAAATTTGGGTTGTAGAAGTTCTTTAGAAGTCTTGTTTCTAGACTTCTAACCATTATAGGCCACATGGGAAAAAATGCCCTTTTGGGGTTACGTTGTGATTTAGAACTACCAAAAAGGGGTCTGGTCCCTTTTCGTAAATTTTTTATAATAGACATTTAACAGTTTGAATGTACTTCTGAATCACGTTGCTTGATTTTGGAAACAACGGATTAGTGTTACAGTAAAGTCGTACTATTTAGCAAACTCATGACATTTATGAGAACTGAATGGTGGGTCTTTGTATGACAAAAATTCTTCAGACGGGGAGTTAAAAATGAATGTTTTCTTTAGGATGGAAATATCGTAACTTGATGTCTTACTTGACTATTATAAATTCAGTTAGCAAATCATTATTACAATAAGATCAGGTTGGCCTACCTTTTTAAAATGGATCCTACTTTTCTGCCAAAGATAATCAGGAAGAGAATGTTGCTGTAAAGGATCCCGAGAATTCGCTCTGCAATATTTCCTAGCAGGTTAAACAATTCAAGATAGTTTGTTCAATATCAGTTGATAAGCCTGGTCAGGAAATAGCTTAATTTGCAATTTATTTGCAAGATAGCACTTTTTGGTGTGCTTTTATGTATTAATTCTAAAATTAGATTTGAGCGATTCTGGCATAATAGGCCTTTTTGGAAAAAATAATAATATTTTCGTGCAAAAAATTTAATTTTTTAATGCTCAAGATTTTTTAACTTCTCAAAATACGTTGTTTTTATGATATGACCATCCAGTGAGAGTGTAATTTTTGACTTGATGCAGTACTGGATCTTTTTCAATCTTAAATTGTAAATGTTGTTGATTCTTACGAGTGGTAGAATTAGTGGAGGAGTGTATTCTGATGTTTTGTCCTAAAAGTCAGTATTAATTGTGTCTACCATTGGGTCTTTGCGGTCAGAAATATATCGGCGTTTTCCTGGAATGTATTCATGTTCGATTTGTTAGCTCAGAGGACGAAAATCAAGGTTTTGAAGTCTTGGAGACATCTCATCTAATGGCGAAAGATATTTTCATCATCAAAATATTTATGTGTGTAGTTCAATATTAAACAGCATATAGAGAAATTTTATTTTTCAAAACGTATGAACATACTTATAAAGTGGCAAATGGGATCTTGGTGGCGAGAAAGTAATATTCAGAAATATGAAAAACAAAGACAACAAACATGGAAAATGTCGGAAGTGAACGCTACTACATGGGAACTACTCTGGAATGTTCCTACAACGTAGCCGTGAGGTTCCATGAAGTTGTAGGGACTGTAGCCGGAACGTAGCAAATACGACTTGGCTACGTGTCATTTGTTCCCCACTTTGGTACGAGGAAGGGAATTAATCCGTTTCTATGACTTAGCGGCAATTAAGGCAAACCACTATGTAGTGACATATTTAGTCGCTACCACGTAGCAGGTACTAAATGTGTTGCTTGGAATATTTGATAAGAAGGCATCCTGATAAATATTGGCTCTATGTCGGGGCTAGAATAATTTGCCAAGGCCGATTTGCCGTAGGGACAACTTTCCGGCAGCCGATTAACCGTCGTCTATCCACCTTCAGGCTCTAAATTTTATACTAGGTTTATATAATATTTATTTATTTGTTATTATGGAATTCAAAGTAGGCAATAAGATATTTTGTTATAAAATATACTATTTATTTATTTGTTACTATGGAAAACAATGTAAGCAAACCAAACCAAATTTTACTACATTCGAATAGTGGTTAGAGTGTTTTAAATCATCAGCGTACATGCTCCAAGTTCATTTATTAATTTATAGAATTCAGATTACGTTGAACCGGCAACCAAGTATTACCTGGAAAAAGTGCCTTGGGGGATTTTGGGGACTCCATGGAATAGTTTAAAATTAAATCCGAATTATTTAGGATTACGCTTGATATCATGGGAAATAACTTTTTTTGTTTAATTTAGTTTCTAAATATTTCAAAGATATTCGAATGATCTCTCATATTTGGGTTCAATTCAAATGAAAATGTATGTATTTTGTTGCGCGTCAAATTCACTCTAAATATCTATTATTAAATTTATAATCCCAGCTGCTTCATTGATTTCATTCAAAATAAAAGGAAAATGTAAACTGAACATATACAATTTAAAAAAAAGAAACTAAAAAAAATATTAAAGTTAATAAAAAAAAAATATTTGAAAGAGAAACGAACATAAATTTTTTAAATTGTTTTGTTAATATGTAAGTATTAGTTTTTTTAAATAAAAACCGTTTAACTTTAAAATGCTAACTGTCAGTTGGTTAGTCTTCATATCCTAGCACACTCCAAAAAAGTTCCAAAATAGTAGACCAATCCATAATCTGTCCCAATCAGACACTTGAAGATGAAGTTCCAATTCCCTGGTAAGTATTAACGTGACACTATATTTTGTAATCTTTTAAAAGTACCATAGGACACTAATTGTTTGTCACACTTTTTTAAGCTATGTTCAATCTGGAAAAAACACTGGTGAAAGGTTAAAATGTTTATAATTTCACTAATTATTTTTAAAATTAATCAATTTTTGATTGTTTCTCCTATTTTTGAAAAGGTCACAATTCCCGTTTAATCTAATTACTTTTTACACTTTCAATATTTTGACAAACTCTAAATTCATATCTTTTCTAGACATTAATGATTACTTTTTTTTAGTAAAGCAACATGCACCCTTGGCATCTCAAATTCAACTACCTTTTTCCCAAATTTTGAAGATCCATTTGTACTCTTTCGATTCATGGCATTCTAAATTAACAAAATGTCATAAAAATTACGTCCAAAATATCAAAATTTTCTAGAAATGATTATGTTTGGAAGTAAAATATTCTATTATAATCATTTCTGATTAATTTTTACTGATTTCATTTGTAAATCTAACCCTTTTCTTTCTTCCTTAGTCAATAAAATTTGTTACAATATTGTTTTATACTTATTTTGAACCTTTTTTAGAATCTATACAACTTTTAAGTTTTATACCAATATTATCAGAAATATTATAATATTCTTGCATATTTAACTAATTTCTAATAAATATTAGTACACAATTTTCCTTCTTTAATATAGTATTAAAATAACTCATCTGATATCATATCCGGCACTTTTTTAAAATAGCTAACATTTTTCTATAAATCTATTAAATGATGTGATAAATTTACTCTAAACTGAACATAAAAGAATTCCAAATAATTTTTACTTATTTCATTTTAATAGATATATTATAGATTTTGGAAATTCATAAAATTTTTCATGCAATCTCTTGTGAGGTTATAATATACTAAGATTAAAATATCCACACAAATTTTAATATTCCAGACAATAGATTTTATAATAAGTTTTTCAGAAGAAAATTCTCTATAATTAATAACATTAATATTTTTGTAAAATGATCTGACTTTTAGTGGTGACGTATATTATATTTATTTAAGACTTTCTAGTGGGTATACTTTTCCTTTTTAATCAAATCAATTTTAGCATTTTATTCTCCAAATCGCTCAGAACCAGGTTTATTAATAGTGCTATATTATTAATATTGTAATAGGTAATAATGGTTTTCATAAAACAACTTTCTTCTTATATTTCTGTGGGTACGAAAATATAGTTTCGTAATAGGGACATTCGAATTCTTATCAAGGAATTTCCTGAATGCTAAGCTTTAAATCCAATTACTTAATTTTAAATCATTAAGTGGCATTAACATTCACAACAACCAATTTGCTATAATCAGTCTGTATAAAACATGTATGCAAGTCATTCTAAAAAAATACTATGTAATTAACTTAAAATGCCAAAAAAAAACCACCTATTATCAATAATCTTTCTTGGTTGTAATATATAATTCTAGAAAATTAGCACACAATGCTTATCTTGAATTACTGTACGCACCACTGTTTCTATTAAGCTATAAAAATTAATGATCTATGAAACAATAATCCTTCTTATTATTCTTTTGTTCATCCTAACTACTTTTAAAAACCACGACATGGTTTGGTGCCCTTCTATCAGGCTCCTTTAGAGAGTCATTCATCATGAAACTGTAATGAAATAGGTAAGAGTTATATTCGAAAATTTCTTATTGTTCCTATTATTATTTTAAAAGTTTAACGATAAATCTTTCGCGATAACTCTATTATGTTCCTTTGAAGTGACTTTAAAATGTCTTTCGACTCGATTTTTACTCTTTCTTTCCGAAAGGCAATAACTTATTCTTAATGTTAAATTTTTAACCCTTAACGTGACTTTAATGACTTTTTATTAAACGAACTCAGCACAAGCAATTTTTCAAAAGTAAAACATAATTAGAGGCTTTAGCATGTAGGTGTATAATGATATAAAAAAACTCAAAATTCTTTCATACATCAACAAACAGAAAATGAAAATTGATGTTTTTATATAGTGTGGAAACCTCTTATGAAATAAAATTATTTTTGCTGTTATTTTAGAGATTTATGAAAAATTTTGAGCCACGTCAATTTTTAACTCTATTATACGTTCTTCGAACCCAAAAATCGAAATATACAGGATGAATCATACAAGTTCAACACAGGCGGTACTCTGGTTTCTCACTGATTGTAAGTATATTTTTGAAAACTTCTAAATAAACTGACATCAACGACCCGCAATAATTATGGTCTGAATGAATAAGTACAATTTGACATTTGAAAATATCCTAGCGTTTTCTTTAAAAAAACACATTAAACACTTGATTTAGTTGACTGTTTTAAATAAAATATATGTTTAAAATGTTCTTAATCTATACATAAATTAAAATTACCAAGTTCTTCATTCTTCTCTTATGGATATATATTTTATTGAGCCAGGCATATTAGTAATATCGGCGAGATAGAAAATGTAGGTACGTTATTTTTCTTTTTAGTGCATGTCTCAAAAGGAAATAATAATCGATCTACCTTGCCAGAAAGCTTTTGATCTCCGTTCTGTAAAACGGAAATGAAAAGATACGGTATTATGAGTTAAAAACAATGTCAAGAAATTATCCTTAGGGAATTCGTCATTCTTCCACTTGAATGGAAAGAACCGAGATCGAATTTCGTTTTTTGATTAATGAACGGCTTTCCTTTGATAAATTTAAATTGAAAGTAGAGGAGTTCTTAGCTTAATTAGTTACTATAAAGATAAAGTGAATTCCAATGCTCTCTACGTTTTTCAGATAGTCTTTAAACTAATTTTCGGCACCAGAAGAAAATTGAGCAATTATTATATGAGAAATTCTTAAAATCGTAAGCATTTTTACATTTAATACCGAAATTATTCGAATATTGCCTAAGGAGATATTTTAAGGATGTTAAATATTAAAAAAAATACTTTTATGAGCAATATTTAAAACTATTCAACTCCCTCCAGATGATACCAAACAGTATGGAAATGTTATGTAACAGGATAACACCCAATACATATTTTATTAGAATTAGAAATTTAGAACCAATTTTGGTAGTTACAAGATGTGTGGTAAAACATTTCGCGACAGTTAAATTCTAAGACATGAAAATTTATGGATTTAATGGAAATATCTATTTTTGTGTTAAGAAATATACAAGATCTTAATTTATTACATGATTCCATAGTCCGTGGTCAACAAAAAAGCGTTACTAATTTTTATAAAAAAATATAGCAATGTCAAGGCAAGAAATTCTGGGAAATTTTAAAAGAAAAAAAGCCAGGATGGCCATTCTGAAAGGTCGACATGGCTCGAATCATAAATTTGTCAAGAGAAAAAATTGCTAATTGTTAATAGTCAAATTAGAAAGAATACTAATTGTTAATATTTAATTAAATTAGAGAAAATAATTCTCTTAAAAAGGGTACGATTATTAATTGGATTCTTGTAAATTAATATATAACTTGTATTAGTACCATAGCAATACCGATAAATCTAAGAATTCGAAGGGCTACTTTAGAGCAAAAGTTACCGAGAGAGGGTCTGATTGGTTGCAACAAAATTGGGTTGGACTTGACTTAAAAGAGTGTAAATTTTAGTATTGTTAAGTGAAACTAATTAGGATAAGTGGGATAATTTTGAACTTTAAAGACGAAGTTTGAGCCAGGAAAAAATCGGGAGGTAGACAGAATTGGAAAATGGATCCACTTGAATTCTGCATCTTAAACGAGTAAAATTCTTTAAATTATACTTCGCCTTCAATCTTCGTATGTATCGTTCAATATTATTAAAGTTAATTAAATTCTAAAAATGTCACCTTTACGTAGATAACGTTAATTAAATTAATTAATAACGGGAATATATACAGCAGTCGTTTCATTACAAAACCAGCCAGTCGTCGAAAAAATATTTGATTTTACGTAAGTTTAAGAAAAACGGGAAACACGTCAAATTTTATGTAAAGTGGGATATTTTTATAACATATTTTCAACTGTCATATGTCATTCCCTCCCCTTAATCACGTTAACTAATACAATATAAATAAAGCAATTACTGAGTATGCTAATCATTGAAAACCTAATATTATGGGTAATTCATTAATTTGATTGTAGTTCAGAACAAAGTGATCCTAACTAGGGCTCCAAGCAATCAAAGATAACTAAAAAGCTGACGAATAAATAGAAAATATTGCTGCTGCTACTTTCGAGCTTTCCTACGAAGTTGCAGAATTGATTATGGAAGTAGAAATCCCCTAATAAATATACAACTAGGTATGAAGAAATCCAAGGATAGACAAAATAATTTCTATAAATTTGGAGCTCCTTGCTCACTGGTGTGTGGCGGCTCTATATACCACACTGAAGAAAAATCGAAGCTAGAAAGGCTACGAAGCCTGATCAGAAGGCTACAGCTATATATAGCAAGCTCCAAGTTTTTGGAAAACTACAATATATTTTTCAAAGAACAATTGAATTTTATCTCTCAGCACCTAAATCATGATTAATAAAAAGAAAGACTACTAATGTCTTAGAAAACCAACATGGAGATAGTCATGTTTTTTGAATTTCTATATCATTAACAGTTTTTACCTGGTTTGAAATTTTAGTTTAAAATAGCTACAGCATAAAATCACTTTTCTATAGATTTCTTAAAATTATTATTTATAGGCTAACAATAATGTTAATACATAAATTCCGAAGTTTTAGAATTTTTGGTCGTTTAGAACCGGAGGTAATTCAAAACAAAATTGAACAAACGGCACTTTAATAAAGCAATAGAAATACAAAAACGCACATTTAATGTCAAGAGAGAAGATGGATATTATATTTTCCCCATTTGGAATATAATCATTCACCTGCCGTTCCAACTTAACGACATACCCTTCTCTTGATCGGTCACAATCCAGTTTTCCAAGTCTAACGTGTTTCACCTCTGGTTACGTTCAGTAGTTGAGTGACCGTGGATATCTCATCTCCTGGAGAAGCCGCTTATGGTAAGTGGCGGAACGAGAAATACCTCAAAAATGATGCGGTTCCAGTAGTGTAGTATAAAGAGCGAACATTCTAAATCTTTTGTTTTGAATTTCAAACTATACCACCTTGGAATTACCTTAAAAACGTTACGGTTATTAATTATACTCCAAATAGTACTGGAACACTCGGTATACGATTTTTTTTCCAGTCAAACTAAAAATAGATACTGATAGTTATCCATAGACCCCTACAAATTATTTCCAGTACGTTTACGAACCCACATGGCAAGCACACTTCGCATTGTGATTTTGACATTGCATAAAGGCCTCAGTTGATTATCTTGGGTAAATAGGTGGCAATCAAGTAACACCTGATATCATTAGGTTTCACCGTCGCTATGAATCTACATCAACAGTGACGGTTTTAAAGGAAGCAGCCGAAATTTAATCCTTCTTAATGTTAATGTTAAAAGAGTTGACGATATCCATTGTGGTAAGATGTAATGGTGTCTTAATGTTGAAAAATTTGCTAATATTATAGAAATACTAAGGAAAATATATTGCTCGGCATTGTCACACGTTGGTTCTCAGTTGAACCAGTTAAATGACGACGTTTGGCACGATCTCACAAACCATCTTCAGGTCTTCTATGTTACTGCTGTTGTTCTGCTTAGCGTTACACGACTCAAACTTAAACTATTGTAATAAAAGATTTTATCATAAAATAATTTAGAAATTCAATATGCCAAATTAATATTTATATATATACGTATTTATAATTCTAATCTAGCAACGATTAAAAATAAAATTTGTCTGAAATCAAAATTCTTATATAAATGGTTGTAACAAAACAAAATTCAACAAGAATAATAAATTTAACTAGAAAATACAAAATACGAATAATTGAAATGGTCGTTTTTAAAAAATTATATTGGAAGATAGAGAAAAAAACTATTAGAAACATGTTATATAACCATTTAACTTTAAGTATGAAACAATGGTTTGACTAGGAATCAGAATTCTAACATGATGTTATTTGTCTACTCATATCAAAACTACATTATCATTATTTTTCAATTTCTAATAAATTTTTGAATAAAAAGTCAAATAAATCATATTAATATTGTTGGACTAAGTTTACAAGGGAATTGCAATAAATTAGCATATTACTTGCATTTGAAAGTGGAAAGAAGAAGCGTTCTTATTCTGTAATTAATTTTTGTGAGCAATCATGTAATTAAAGATGAGTTAAAATTTAGAAATTTTGTAAAATTTTTCAAAAAGTCTGACAAATTGAAAAATATTAGTTTTTTTTAGTACATATGAGTCCGAAAACATATAAATTATCTGTCAGTTAATGAGAATTGAATTTTGGCTTACCCAAGGCAAATATTGTTGATCTAGCTTACAAAAGTAAAGTACCATTAATTATTAATAAAGAAATTTTGGAATTTTTCTGAAAAGTATTGTACATAATCTAAAAAAATCAATAAAGACTAATTTAAATGTAAGTTTCGTTATAAAAGATGAATAATTAATTACCTGTATTCATACATGCAATATTATGTACCAAGCCAACTCTTTATAAGAGGAAAATGTGTTAGTTCTCCAGGATCAATAATTGCTGTATATAATTTGTATTTTCACCCTGAACACGAAGTGATTTGGTTCCAATTGATTTTAAATAATTAGGCTCTAACTTCGAACCAATGCATATAAGAGATCGTATTCAAAGAGATTTCACGTATAAAAATTTTGATTTTTTTGCTTTATTTTAAGGTATAAATTTACATTTTTGGTTATGTCTTTCAAAAACAAATTCAACGATTTATTTTTATTAAATTTATTAAAGCAAGATTTTGCACTCCAATATTGCCTTCCATTTTTCCTCTAGTTTCCGGTCATGTGCCGCTTACTTTACTTTTTTGAATTGGACAACCGTTATACAGGGTGTTTTCACATTTCAACATGCATTGTGTGAACAGTTTAAACTTTGAATGGTACAACATATTTACGGTTGAATTTCAATTGTAAAACTATTTGCATAAAGCTTTCTCTGTAAACTACAATAATCCTCGATTATTACTCTGGTTTGATAAGAAATTATCTACACGCCACTGAATTACACGGCCTACTAATTGAGGTTGTCTGGTATTTAGGCAGACAACTAATTAATTCGATGAAGTCAATTGGGCACAGGGTGGCATGTCGTTTTGGTAGCACTAGCGTTTTTGGTTAGAAGGTTATTTGATTTTCCGGACACACAGAAGTGCTTTTTGCGCTAGTTTACTGCAATTTATAATCGGGTCGGAACACCACCAAAAATTGCACGTCTCTCTATAATGATAGTGTAGGTAGCAGGCTTGTACGCGATTAGGTAAATATGTCGTTCCGAAAACAAGAACAGTGTCCGAGTAAAAAAATATTAGGGGATATAGGAGCACTCCAAACATTAATATTTTAAATGTATTTTATAGAGATTTTTTAAATAACCCTGTAAATTATCATATATGATGTCTAAAATGTATATAGTTTAGACAATACAGATTATTAAAAATCCCATCTTGCTTATGACAACATTGGAGAACTATTAGACATTTTTAGTTCCAATTTAAAAGTAATTTCCTTTTATGTTATAAAAATCAGATGGGACTTCAAATTTTTGATCACTCTGTATCAAATATTTTTAATGCCGTATTATAGAACTTGAGAAGTTAGGGTAGGAACATGTAAGCCGTTTTTAGTGACTTTCAACGTTTTGGCTGCTACATACATCTAAATTAAAAAAAATGTGATTTTCAGGTGGCTGTAGATACTTTATTAAACATAATAGACATAAAGTATGATACATCGTTGAAATTAGCTCGGCAAGAGGTTTATAAAAATTTAAAAATATTTGGGATGTTCCATTTAAAAAACAAACTATTTTTCTGGCACTGCGTTCCTGAACACATTGTATATTTGGGACTAATTTTAAAATGTGAATCTCAAGACACATTTTGTAAAAACTTTTTTTTCGTAACTTCAATAATAGCGGACTAATCGAGCTTTGCCACACAAATGCCTCACGCTGTATGTAGATCTTTTTAATGTGACTGAAAATATTATAATTAATATTTTGCCTGAATACAATAAAATAATGAGTTAAATGATTTCAATGTTGATTACCTTAAATTTCATTTATATTTAACTAATGATTTAAACAATATTGCACATCCTTTTAGTGTCAATAACAAATCAAAGATCTTACTTATATTCTTGAACTAGATTCATGATATTTACACTAATTTTTAAGTAAAAAGCCACTATAAATAAAACTAATATTGGTAGACATTTGTTACTCTGTTCTTCTTTTGAAGTAGATGCTACTCACAAGAATATATCAAAAGTTTACACATATCGAGACTTTGCTAGAATTAATTTTGATGAATTGAGTTTAAGAATTGCGATAATATATATGAATACAAAAATATTGATCAAAAAGTTAATAATGTAATCAACAATATCTTAGAACTAATAAATAAGCATGTTCCCAAAAAAGGAATCAAAATTAATAGCAATAATAAATACAGGCATAACGAATGTAATGTGGATTATGCAAAAGTTAAGAGTTAAAGCTTTTAAAAAAATTAAGAAATCAAAAATGAAAATCTGGGAATATAATAAACAGTTAATGATCTTAATATCGGCTAAATGTAAAAAAACTTATCTTCAGCACAAACTTACTAACTGTTCCAATAAAGTTAAAAGGGGGAATTAAAAAAGTCAGTGTAACCACCAAAATTTTTTTAAGTTCCTAAATTTTTAAAAATGTTGACTACAATAATTTCTTAATTCACGAAATAACAAAAAATCGCCCACCTAATAAAGATTCGTTTAATTTAACAGTCACGAAAATACAATTCATATTAAATTAATTGTTTCAACTCTTTATTGTAATGTAAAACCTAAAATTAATAAATTTTCAAAATCGGGTATTTACAAACTAAATTATCGGCATTGTAACGCAATCTATCTTGGCCAGACAGTAAGAAATTTTAACATACGCTACTATGAACACTTACGAGCTTCTAGATTAAAACAACCATATAATTCACATTATACAAAACACCTCATTGACACCAAACACAAACCTTCACTTAATGGAAACAACAGTGGAAGTACTTCGTATAAGTGACACGAAAAAAAAAACTTGATTTTTTGGAGGAATATGAAATAAAGAAACATCTAAAGTATTCTCAATATACAATTATGAATGAAAAATTAAACCTGGGAAGTTCATTTACCTTAGATCACCTTTTGAACTAAATTTTACTAACCAAATATATTTTTAGAAAAATAAGAATATTAAATAATGATTGGTTGTCAGGTTTATGACATTAAATTTATTAACATTTCTAAAAAGATCTGTCAAACTTCTTTCTGTCTTGGAAAATGGTATTGTCAGATACCGAAACATAGGTAGACGTGAATACATATTAAAATGCTTTAGAAGACTGGAACTTCGAGATAAGTATTATTTATCTTTCCACATTTATACAGTTAATAAATTTTCATTTTATTGTACAACAGATTTTGCAGTCTATCGAGTTGATACCCTAAATATTCAAATTAAGCGCTGCCCTCATATTTTATGTTATTTTCATAGTTGCATCGACCAATGCTACTTTTCTAAAGTTTGGAAATATGGCTTCTATATTTCTACTATCCAAAATTTTTCAAACTTCAGAATTTAAACTTTTGAGTTGTATAAGTATTCTTTCTACACTTTCGAAGATTTTAAAAACAAATTGAAAGGTATATCAACTATAATGATTTACTCCCTTCAAATTAATGTGGTTTTCGAGATGGATATAGTTGTGCTGTAAAGCTAATACATACGCATTTAGTGAAATCATTAGATAATAACCAGCTTTACATTTTGGTTCTAATTGAATAATCCTAAGCTTTTGATACAATAAATCATACTATATTGCTCTATTTTAGATTATATTGGACTAAGTGGGGAAACTCATAAACTTATAGAATCATATCTGATAAAAACGTTTTACGTATCATCAATGTGTCCCACAGGAAGTATTTTCTGCTATTTATAATACAGACTTAAAACATTAATACTGTGACTGTCATTTATATACTAAGATAAGTATTATTTATCTTTCCATATCTACGGAAATATATTCTACTTTTAAAATTTCAGTTACCCAACAAGTAATTATAAATATAAATGAAGACCTGTTTGTTATTTATTCATGTTCTGAACAATATTTGTTAAAAATAAATTCTGTTAAGTCGTGCGTGTTATTGTTTAGTAGTGGTGGTCAGAAGAGGAAATTTGCTAATCCCTTACAAATACTAATTAGCAACGGTACCTTAAAAGTCAGTGAAAGTTGTAAAAACCTAGGTTTAATAGCGGATTCTAAGTTACTTTACGATAAACACGTCTCCGAAAAGTTGAACAAGCATACTCGTATTATGCTTTAAAATTAATTTATTCCCACCGGATTGACTTAAATATTAATACGAATACAATGTTAACTGATTCTCTTGTCCTTTCTCATATTAACCACTGCGACACTGTCTACACACACTAAATTCTTGGTTGCCATGGAACAAATCTATTGTATACGTAAAAGAGATAGAGTGTCACATAAATTGAGAGAAGTGTAGTGGTTAAACATGTTTAATCGTCGCCAGTTACACCTATACTGTCTTTTTTTTTGTAAAATACTTAAAACTAAAAGTCCAGATTAGTTTTATAAATTGTATCAGTTGGTTATTTATTTGGTGTACCTATATTTTCTCATACCTTCAAATTTTTTAAGAACCTTCAGAATACTGAAGCTTCAGTAAAAGAAGTTCTTTATGTTGATTTTTATTGGTTTTTTGAATATTTGATTATATTTAAAGAGAGCAGCCATTCTATACAAATTTTGTTGATTATTTTTACATTCAAAAATTATGTTTCTAGTAACATAGTTTTATCATAAATGAAATTTCGTTAATTTTAGATTGTGTGGTAGAATTGGTCATTGGACCAAACACAACTCCATTTATTTGCCTACCGTGTAGCATTAAATCATTTTAGAATGTATACTCTTTGTTTGTGTATATAGGCAAATAATAAACCATTTATTTTTATTATTATTATTATTATTATTATTATTATTATTATTATTATTATTATTATTATTATTATTATGAGCGAGACGTTTATTGGATAAAAGTTGCTGAGAGAATGAATCAGCTATTAGAATTTTGGTTATCGTGTAACTTTAGAAGTTATATACTTTCAGTTAATGCGTTTTAGAAATATGATTTTCAGGTGCTTGGTTTAAGAAAAGGATGGATTTTAAGAAGAGTGAGATATACAGATTCAGACGAAATGTTTAATTCCATAAACGAGTCCATGAGAGTGTAAGAGAAAAATTACAATTACATTACAATTTCCACTCTAATATCTTAAGTTATGCTGTAAAGTAGAAATTTCTGCTAAGAATTTTACGTTGTTGTCAAAATTTTAATAATTTGTTAATTTTGTCATTAGGACTAGTCAATTATTTTAGTGGATTAGAAATAGAATTAAATTTTATGAAGTGATAAGATTTCCGTGTTTAAAATTCCATTGAATTTTGAACAACAACTAATACAAATAGCAGGTGATTGAAACCTTATTATTGGCAAATATATACTTGTTATCAAGATGCAATTAAATGTCTATGGTTAAAGTGGCACCTCAACTTTAATAATTACACTAGAGCACGTTTCAGAATCCGTGGACATTTGAACTTTCTGAACAGATTAGAAACTGGCGCGGAAATGGAAGTTAAACACTTTATCTAAAATGCTCTAAACACATGACAAACTGGTGCATATACCCCTCTAATGATATCCTCTTAGATTCACGAACTTCGATCGCAGTTAGTTCAGTAACTTTTCATAGAAGTCAACTAGTTAGTTAGCAGTTGGGGCTAATTATTCTATGAAGTATTTTCTCTTAGAACACCAAGCTTTAACTTTCAAGTTATTATCCATCAATAAGAAGGAAGGGCTGATCTATATTATAATATTAATATAGAAATTATGCTTTCATCTTGCATTACATACTACGAGGATGCATCAGAAAATAACGAGACTCGTGCTATAGTATAACAATGAAACATTTATTTAAAAAACTTCAACAAATCTCCTTCAAAGTACTCTCCATTCTGTTGCTGCCGCTGTTGAGCTCTAAATCGGAATCAAATCTTCGACCTCTGAATTCTTTTTTGAGTTCAGGAAACAAATGGAAGTTACATGGAGCAAGGTCGGGAGAAAAGAGGGGTGAACCATAATTTATATTCCTAATTCTTCAATTGTTCGTTGACAAATCGCCGATCTGTGAGCCGGAGCATTTTTGTGATGCAACGTCCAACCAAAGTCTTGATAAAGCGGTAGTTTTTCTTTAATTTTGTCTTTAGGGATCCTCGAAGTACATTAGAATAGTACTCCTCAGTTAATGTATTTCCTCTGGGTACAATGTGATCGTAACTCACGACACAAAATTATAAAAAAAAATCAAGTGCATCACTTTAACAGCGCTTTTAACAGTTTTGGCCTTTTGCGGTCTTGGGCTGCCTTGATGCTTCCATTGCATACTTTGAAACTTCAATTCAGGATCCTAATAATAAAACGAACTTGTGTCACATGTAACCACATTATTTTAAAACTATGGATTCAGTTGCCTTTTCCTTGCTGACAAATTGTCACTCGATTCGTTTTTCGTTCATCGGTCATCAATTTTGGAATCCATCTTGCTGTGACTTTCCGGTACCCTAAATCTTCATGAATAATTTTTTGAGTGGAACCGTAATACAAATTAACAATGTCAGAAAATCGTTTTATGCCAATCTGGCGATCATTTTGTATGAAGTCTTTAATTTCTGTAATAATTCTGACAGTTCGCGCAGTTTGTGGTCGACCAGGACGATGTTCATTTGAACTGATTCTCAACTGTCTTTAAACATCTTATACCACTCAAACACTCTACATCGTGATAAACTATTATCTGGATATGCACTTTTAATCATTTCAAAATTTTCAGTGGTGTTTTACCCAACACCACACAAAATGTTATCGCATATATTTGCACCACTTTCATTTTTTCGACGGGTACGCAAAACACTGACAATTCAATAATTAATTTGTAATAAACGTCAAAAGGTAAGTCAAAGCCTATTTGAGGAAAAGTACATTAAAGATAAAGCTTTCATTTGACATTTTTTTGTGTTATAAAATTCTACCTCTGAAGAAGTTACACCACCAGTCTCGTTATTTTCTGATACATCCTCGTACAAGTAAATACAATGATCAGTCTAGTGACGAACAAAAGACGAAAACGTATTTTGTTCTTTAAACTAGTAACTTCGAATATAACTGCATATTGTTAGAGTTAAAGCAGTTACTATTTTCATCACATAATATATTTCCTTATTGTTTTTTGTTACTCTTGTTGTGCACCTAATTTTTTTTTCTTGGATGTATTTTTTTTTATCTATAATATATTACAGTCTTAAATTTAATTTATCTAGATGATTATTAAAATTAAGAAGATTAGTTCACTAGAGGAAAGTAATAAAGTGAAAAAGAACTTTTTTAAATTAATTTTGTTTTAAAATTTTTTTGCCGCAAAATGGAGATGATAAGCTCTTTGTTGAGAAAAAAATGGCATGTAGTCTTGTGGTAAATAAGCCAAAATTATTCACGTTTTGACCGTTTTTTCTTGAAGGAACAAAATCGCATAAAAACCAAATTTCAATATGTTATTCATTAACATTTGGCACGATTTGTTTTATACAAAAATAATTAAATATTATTAGCTTTCAGATTTTACCATTCAAAAAGTAACGTAACTTGCTAATATCTCGATTTCTGAATCTAGTTATCTGCAAGTCAATTAGAAATATACTGGGTGGATCGTTACTCCAAAATAACGTTGAGATATATTTTTTTAAATAGTACGCCCTGTATATTTTTTCAATTTTTCAAAACCAATGAAATTAACACAACCCTTAAAACCTCAATGTTCTAACTTAATTCGTTCCAAAGGTATTGAAAAATTAAGATAATTATAGCGAAGTTTTTATTACCGAAATAAATCATTGGAACAAATGGTTTATTAATTTTATTTAATTAGACGGTCAAAGTGTCCGTTTTTGCTATATTTGGCAGTATTCAAGTCTATTGTAAAAAGTTTATTTCAATATTCTATTTCTTAGATCATTCAGATTATCAATCTTTTTCTAATGGAGATAAAAAGGGAGATTTTGTTGGCCACTCAATTGTGCCCCTTCTTAATTTCCACCTGTTTTAGAAAACTTCATTTAAATAATTTCGAAATTCAACTCTAAAGTGTGGTGATGCACCATCCTGTTGAAACCTAATATTATGGAAATTGTTACCAACAACAATACTTGTTGCAGGAACTATTTCATTTCGCAACAGATCTAAATACTTTGGTCCGTATAAATTGCCCTCTACAAATAATGGACCACTGACAGTGGTATATACCTGCATAAACATTTACTTTTAAAGGCCTTTGCGCTCTATGCTCCCTTTTGCATTATGATTTCAGAAAATTCTATCCTGCGATAAAAATAATCGTCAGATAATTTTTAAACCAGTATTACTTTATAAGGATAAAATACATTTTTCTTGAGATTATTACGAACAGATCCTACACTACAATAATTTTTATTGCAGTTTTTCGAATGGACGCGCAACGATTTTCTACAAATGTCTGCATAACTTCTAAGGATTTGTCATCATAAGTTGCAGTCTTTAGTCGGCTACTTTTAGGGCGATTTTTAGTTGTATCCATTTCAACAAAACACTTCACAATCCTACAAAGTGCAGTTTTAATAATCGTGTTAAGATTTGGATATGTTAGAACATTGAGGTTTTAATGGTTGAGTTAATTTCATTGGTTTTGGAAAATTGAAAAAAATATACAAGGTTTACTATTTAAAAAAAAAATATATATATATATATATATATACGTTATTTTGGAGTAACGGTGCACCTAGTATATTTCTAATTAACTTGCAGATAATTTGATTTATTTGAAGAAACTTTTATTGAACACTTTTTTTGTAAACCTATCAGAAATCGAGATATTAGCAAGTTACGTTACTTTTTGAACACCATGTATGATTCTATTTGATTGATATGATATATAAATCATGTCGTATACGAGATTTCGAAAATTTTCAGAACTTATTTCTTATTTACGTCTCTAAATCAGAAATAAATCAGTGTGAGGTAAATCAATGCCTGTAATCAAATCCGCTTGCTGCTTCATAACTTTATCCTTTTTATATCTAATACGTCAAACCGTCAAGGTTTCTGATGGTTCTTAAGTAGAAATCATCAGTTAACCCAAGATTTATCGAAGCTGCGAACTTTATCCTTAAGCTCGGTAGTCGTTTTTTTTTCGCATCGTTGAAATATTGCATTGTTGATGGAAACCATTTTCAGGCCACTAGGAAATGAAAGCTAGAATTTGACAAATTCGTTTTCATGGAAAATTTAAAGCTTGCAGGGGGTGTGCGCAAACTCGTATAGGTTTATCATACCGTTTATGTATTATTAGTACGAGGGCCAGTCGGATATATTGGAGAATAGTTATGACAAAAATGGTTGATTACCTAAAAATATTATTTTATTGTTTAATTTATGCACTTTTTCATAGGTTCAAACAATTATTAAAAGACTTATTTCATTCAAAAGGTTCTATGTTAAAAATGTATAGTTTGAATGAATCCACAGCTTCTATAGGGCAGGAAAAACATTGATCATGTATTTTATTTTTATTTGTAGGATGTGTAAAAAAAACATTTGGGGCCGAATCAGAACTATGAAACATATGGTTGATTAAATCTACATTTTGTTACCAGTAATAATATCAAAAATATATTTGGTTCCATTGCTTTACTTTCAAATGTTCTTGTTTTTAAGTTATGGATGATCCATCGAGAACAAAGGTACCTCACGGCTGAATGAGTATTCAAAATCGAATGTATCGAGGTATGATAAATGTACAAAAATGTTTGAACCTCATGAAGGTTTTCTTCAATCAATCCACGTATATCTTCTATATTCTTAGCAATAATTACTGAAAATACTGACATATCGCTGCGCAGGTGTCGATAATTTATACAGGCAGGGTTACCAAATTCACGAATTTATCTGACTATCCTCGTATGTGGTAAACCAAAAATTCCAGATCATCCTTTTTATGAAAAACTAAATAATTTTTCTACATCTATAAACTTATAACTTCATTATTTATGTACTAAGTTACTGCCGTCTCGGTTAATTTATTTTAAATACCTCACTTTAAGTGGAATGGAACAGTCGACAAAGACTTTCACTGATAGTAACGGTTTAAGTAATATTTTTTAAAAAGTTATTCGAAATTAATGGTAAAAATATAAGTTATGATGGAAATGTATATCTCTAACAACAAAAGTTATCAAGTAATTTTAAATAGACTCCTTATCGATCATACATAAATTTTAAATGATATATAAAAGAATTTAAAATATACCGTTGACCTCTACTTTAATAAATGAACTACCTAATTAAACGCCATTGTGTAAGTCTCAACATCTTCAAACCGCAATAAATGGGTGCAGTTGTCTGCATATTGATTTATTGTTACTTTGAATTAAAAAGACATTTTTAAAGTAATTGAAAATAAAGATCAAATAAAAATAATATTTTATTTTATTAGCAACGATATAATAAGTATAATAAAAAATAGTGGAATACTGGACGACTAATTTTTCATTTCAATAAAAATTAATTTTTTACAGTCGGGATCAATTTAAAATGTTAGGACTTAGATTGCACACTACAAAATTAAAACTAATTAAAATTAAAATACAGCCAATATGGGTACACAGAAAAGTTTTAAAATAATACATTTTTAGAAACTTAATTCTACTTTAGTCTAAATTTATTTATCACTCCCTTTATCTAAACTAAACGATTGAACATTAGCACTCATATATACATAGAGGAATTTTCCTCCTGAATTACATATTTTTTTCCAATTGTCCGCAGGAATGTTATTTACTGTATTCTTTATTAATTCTATTTAATGTGGGGATGTATTATTTCTTCAAACATTTGGTTTTACTTGGAGCCATATAAGATCACTGTGAACACACATTACTAGGTGGGAAGGCGCAACACTGTATGTCCATGTTTTAATTGCAGGTCTATGACACACAATTTTAAAATTCTAAAATAGGTCTAAGAATTGATATTTCTTCAAAATATAAATCATCATCATAAAATTTTGAATTTATGCTTTTGTATTGTTAGAATTAGGAGTATGGAACTAGTATTGTCTATTATAATAACGCTATTCTTTAGTATATTTTTAAGAAGTCGATGTTCAAATCAATCTTCAAAAAGTTGTACGTCAGTCTCTTAGTATTCTAGAGGAGAATCTGCGTATAGGTGAAACCAAAAAACAGTTAGGAGAAAGCCATCTTTAGAACATGCATATATTATTGCTATTCTTTTGCTTCTTTTTGAAGGTGCGTTTCGTCAAGGTAGATAATTGGTCGATTTTCTATTCTTTATTGTTAAATATTTATGACGTCATTCCCATAAACATTGAGATTCCATTAGGCTTATCTTTTATCAATTGTGTGATATTTAAAACGCATTTTAAGTAAAATTTTTCTTAGGCTTGATATACTACAAAAAATGTTTATTTCGTCGTTAGCCAACCTCTTTTTTAGGGAAACCAGGGTAAATACATATGACAAATTTTTCTTCTTAACAAATCCAAATTATTCTCGTCAATACTTCAAAATGTGCCAGAGTCACTTTTTTCTGGGAATGATAGGTGCCGGCATTATATCCTTTTTCGAAGATACAGGAGTTACTGTCAAAACAGACGTCTGGGCCATAATTTGAATCAAAAAGTCTTCCAGTAGTGATTGCTACACATTTTAAATAATTTGTTTAGCATCGAAAGATAAATGCTTTTTTCTGACATTTTAACAATAACACAACAAAAAATATTACTCACCAGTAAACTAAACACTAATATAACAAAAAGAATTCCTTGTATAACCAATTAGAACTAATATTAATAAACATCAATTTGCTACTTATGTTACTAGAAATTTATACTTAGTACTATACTAAAATACTTAGAAATGTAGGTAAATAAAATTTGTATTCCGGCTTTGACTGAAAAAGTGGTAAACTTGGAATATTTTATGGCCAAAGGGATAATTAGAGTTTTTATTGCAGTCAAAAGTACAGCGGCATAATTCTAACCAAACTATACCTCCCATATGCCTCATATACCCTGTACAAGACTATCTGTGCATAATACTCGTATCTTAATAGAGTGTCTATCATACACTGCAGAATGTCTAGATTTGGAATCTTTGCCCGCATTGACATGTGGTTAATAACAATAGTGATTTATTATCCGTGTTTAATGTTATCCATACAATTAATATTTTACTAAAACATAAAATAGCTTTGCTATCGTTTGTATAGATACATTACACTGTTTTTGTTATTTCAGATATTACATATATATATATATATATATATATATAGAAATAGGTTTTTAATAAAAATAAAAAATTAATTTATTTTAAGTAATTTAATTATTTTTATTCCTATTATCTTTTTTCAGTTTATCGAGAATTTTACGATGAAAAAACAGAAAACTGTTAACTTGTATAAAAAACGCCAGTGCACGTATATTCACAACGATATTATTTTAACGGGCGATAATATAAAAAGCAACATTTAAAAATACATTTAAGTTCATGAGAAAAACTTTCCTTTGCAGTATTAAATAAAAATGCTGAATAACCAATTCACTAGTTCACGTCAAAGTATTGAGGAAAATTCCATGTTAGAAAAGCACTTCAGTTCAGTTCACGAATGCATTCCAATGTCGGTTCGAATAGGGAGCAATCGAAGCATTTTATTAACTAATTCAATTTACAAAAAACAAACGTTACTTTTTTTGGTTACTTTAGTATCAACAGCTTCAACTACTATGTTCTTTATCCTTCTTTATATGTATTCTTCGTTACTCTTTTCCGGCTTTATTTTAGCAAACGCACTGTTAAATATAAGTCTACGAGTAAGAGAATGTAAAACTTTAATAAAAATATTTATTTTGACTATTTAAAAAATCTAGAATGCCTTAATTTATTTTTATTCTACTAATTCAAATTCTCCTAAAAACATAAATCTTTTTTAATACAATAAATGTAGTATTTAGACTTATTTTAAAAGCGTCAAACAAAATTTACAAGTTGACCCTTGAAGCGGTGAACAAATCATTCATTTTATGATTGTAAATTATATAGAAATTATGAGCTGCGCATTGTCGAAAACTGGGTAGGAAATCATTGATTTTTTGGGGTTTTCCTAGTAAACGTCTTCTTGTCCAGGGATTGTAACCCCTTAAAATCGTCAACGCAGAGGGATATTATCAGAGTTGTTAAAGAGCCAAAACTTCGTTAATAAAACAGGATATGCCAAAGTCTTTGACCAATGGGAGCCTCGCGTTTCAATCAAGAAAGTTTGATGACAAAATTCGTTGAGATCAAAGCAAAAGTACATGTTTAAAATCAGTTGAAGTTTAACCCTCATATCTATTAGACTTCTAGTTACACGATTGCTATTATTTAATGTTATTTTTTTAATAAGTTTCAGTTTGATCTGTTTCTCCCACACTAGTCAGTTAACAGTATCCAATTCGATTATTAATGAACTCGGCGAGATTAAATAATTATTTTTTTTTCATATTTTATTATTTAAATTATTATAACACTCCCCCTAAGTAATAGTTTAGAAAAGTTTGCTTCTTTATTATTATGTTAATTGCGTAATAAGTGTATTCTTATACTGTGCCTTCTTTCAAATCATTGCTAACATCCTTCTTCTTATACTTGATACACCTCAATCAAATTTATCATAAGAACTTCCGCTCGGCATAGAATAATATACATCACCAACCTGTTAAAAGCGGCTAAGAAAAATAAATTAATAAGTTGCACCCAGTCTTTTACTTAGGCCAACATAGAATGCTTGCCTGGAGAAATAATTAAAAAAATCCTGAATCATGACAAAATAAATAATTATGCGTAACTATTAGACTATATTTAGTTAATAAATATGTTATGTTTATTTCTTTTCTGAAAAAAAGTTTATTTGTAATATGATATTTTATTTATAATAAACGTATTAAATGAAAACAAAAATTATAATTGTAAATGTCTCCGCTGCTAATAAAGCATAGTCGTCAATGGGGGGTTTTTATGTTCTCGAAATGAAATTAAAAAAATTCTCTGCTAAATGGTTAAACGGTCGGAAGACAAATTGAAATGATTTCCTTTTTGAAAAAATTTATTAATTATCTGTTAAAAAAAACTGGTCCTGTTTAAATTGATGAAGTATACGCCCTTGCTGTTTAGAAGAAAAATAAACAACGGTTAAAAAATATAGATCGATAAAATGGAAACAACTTGGCATAAACTAAAAATATAGCTTTTGAATAAAAGCTTGCCGACTATGTTTGTTCACATACTTTACATAATTTAAACATAACTTCGTATTACGCTAGTATCAGAACATTTATCATGGCATTACCATGTTATTGGAGAGCGCTTCACGGAAAAGTATAGCTCATAAACTTGGGAATATTATTTCTAACACACTCCTCTTAAAACTTGGCGATTTGCAAGATTAACCATCACTACAGAAATATATTGGTGACGACATGGTTTTGAATTCTTATTTCGTAAATTTTACAATCACAAATTCTATATTTTTTTAACTTATTAGATCTGTATGAATAAACACATAATAAAATATTAATCTTAGTGCACTTATAAAGAGCATAAAATAATAAAAAATAATTTTTTCACAGGATTTGCTATTCATTAAATAAATAAAAGTATTACGAGAATGTGGATTTTTCTGATAAAATATACAGTTTTTCAAGATCACTGTACAATTGGTTCATATCGTATTTTACTTCACATAATACTCTGTATAGAAGAAATCCTTCCAGATTTAAAAATAGCAATTTATTTTTAATTTCATACAACCACTAAAATTTTACAGATATTAATATTACTAAAGGCATCAACCTAGTGAGAAAAGTGGGGCAACAATAATGATTATAAAGAAGGGTAAAAAACCACTGGAAAATTTATTTTCAGACGAACATTTTACAAATGCATGGTTTAGAGCATACAATAGTCCTCTTTGTTTTTGACGCCATTTCTGATACAATCAATCATCCATAGTTTCTTTCAAGGTAATCTGATGATGAGCGGAAATATGCTGATATGTTGCGGGGGTTCCTTTGTTGTCGTATGGGTTGACAGCTTCGCATTTTCATATTCAATTGCTGTGTTTGCAAAATGTCCGACACGGCGACGAAATTCAAAAAGTTTGTTTTATGTGATATTGATACAACATAAATATTCAGTTTCGGAACAAACACGGTAGTGTGTAAATTAGTTGTATTTTAATGATATGAAAAGCCCAGATGAAAATTTAATCGAAACAACGGTTTGATTTTAATGAATTTTGGTTACATTATTAGGTTTCTGAAATGGTGCAATTTTTAATGAACACACTGTACCTAAATATGTTTAAATAAACGATTTAAGAAATCAAATTAATTGTTTCAACTCTTATTTTGTGGAAACTATCCATAATAAATATGAAAAGGTAATTATACTTATCTGAATTTCCACAGTATTACAAACATTTTTAAGTTATATTCAATCGACTTACATTCCGTTGTTTTAACGCAACATTTTCTAGATTTGATAGAAATTTGATAGACTTATTATAAGCATAAATAATTTCATCTCATAAACACCCCAACCAATTATTATTTAGCAATATCTTCTTTTTCTAAAAATATTTTTAGATACTATTATTTAGGTATTTAGTTCAAAAGGTGATCTAAGATATATGACCTTCCTAAGTTTAGTTGTTCATTCAATACTGTATATTGAGGATATTTTAAATATTGTGTAATGTCCTAGAGCATGAGAGTAAGGTCACTTCTTTGGTGAGAAGATTTGCCTTCCAGTTCAGTTCTGAGAAGTTTTGAAGGGTTACCCGGTAATTGCGCCCCGACCAAATGAGTCCCGACAAATTCACTTCCCGACATATTCACTATACCCCAACATAAAAATGACTTTCCAAATTTATTTGAATTAAATTTGTCTTGCTATATTTTTTTAATTTATTTATATCTTACCCTAAAACCTAATTCTAAAGAACTTTTATTAATATTCTTTTCTATCTTAAAAATAAAGGTTTTTTAGGTGTATTTTTAAAAAATTGCTATTTGTAAATTTTGATAATTTTACCACACTAACTAAAACGTAATTATCTAAGCTCAATATGAAATTATAAACCTCTGTTCAGATCATTTAAAATAGAGTAAAATGGCAAGATTAAGTTTAAATTAATTTTGTCAGGCGCATATGTTGGAGGTGGCAGGTATATATCTCGGGGGTTATTATGCCGGAGAGCACATTTGGCGGGGGGGAATTTGTTGGGTCTCTTTTGTTGGGACGCACTTGACATTACACCGCTTTGGCGATATCCAAAAATTCTGCAGATTTTACTTGTTTTCTTTCCAGTTGGTTCAGTAATACATTAGTGATTCGATGCAATCTTTTACAGCCGGTACATTTATTGTCGTGCAAAAATTCATTGTTTTTAAGAAAATCCAACTTTGCTTAATGACAAATCTCCAAATTTGCATATACGTAATTCCAGGTTTTGTAGTCATTTTGGAACTATTTAATTATCCTCTTCTAACTTCTGCATCATTCGTTGTTTGTCTGCCTATAATAAGCTACATAGAGGGAGACAAAGGGTATAATTTCACTTTACTTGATTTAAACAATTAAAACAGAAATTACTCTAGATTGTATAACCACAATTCCAGTTGTATGTTTATAAACTTCTACCTAGCAGGTATTTAGAACTACAAAATGTTGAAACTTATACGGAATATGAAGTTTTTAGAAATTTAATGTTTCCAAAGGACATTAAATAACTCTCAACTCAAAACATTTAAAAGGAATGAGAGTATCAAGCTAATAAAACCAATAAAATAATAAAACAAGTTTAGTTTGCGATAAAATTAAGACCAAACTCAATAATAGATATTGACAAAAAAAGTAATAATTAAGTTTCAATTTCCTATTCCCAATGAAGAAAGAGGTATTTATATTCAATATCCATAAGAAGCTAGTAGGCAGGAGCAATCAATAATTGATTAAATATTTTTTATTTAGTGGGGAAACATGGAAGAAACTATTGACCACAAGAGTAAAAGAGTACTTAAATTTAAAAGTAGGCGTTTTTAATGATTTACTTACATTTTAGAATGGAAAAAAGTACGCAAGAAAATAGAACCTACAAGAAAATAAGATAAAATTGAAAGAAGGATTGTTATATACGGAAACAAAAAAAAAGTACGCTCAGAAATACAATGAGATTTTTGTTTTAGTTTACAAATGTACCTATTTTCAAAAAAACCGTCAAAAGAAAAAGATTATCGGTTTATTTTTCTTTCCAGTGAAGTCTTTTTTCTTTCCATAATAAATAACAAGTATTCTGTATATGGATATTCTCAATCGCGTGATAAGTAGCTCTACAAAACAAAAGTTGGAAATTTGTTCAGCAGTAATCTTTTCGTTTTTCTTTTCCCAACCAATAATGAGAAATTGATTTTCCGTTTACGCGGACAGGCAATGAAAGATGTATTTTTTGTCAAAAGTAGATTTAGTGGAACAGATATACAATTGTATATTGAAGTTTTAAACTTTTTGAATTGATTTGTTAGTTAAATAGAAAATAATTTGGAATGATTAGATGACAAGTCAAAAAAGTTTTACAATGTTACAAAGTTAAATCACGATAAAAATTGGTACCAGGTAATAAAAGATTTAACTTTTTAAAATTAGATTTAAATCACTATTTTAATTTTATTTTGGTGGTCTTCAGACACGCAATGTTAACTTTTTCTTATTTAAAATTTTTGCTTACTCTTACTCTTACTAACAACTTAAAATTCATATAGATGAATTTATACACAGTTCCAGTTAATCTAATGCAAGCATTCTCTTATTTTATTGTATATTGTTCAATGTTGTAGTCAATAAATAGAGTATTCTTCCCTGAGGTCTTTTACACATTTCAGCTCAGAATAGTCGTATTGTTTAGCTTTGAAGAGTATGTTTGAGACGTAAAATGTTATAATAATTGTTTGATATAATCTGGTGAAATATTCTATTTCTGCTTTTACCTTAATAAACGTATTTAAATGAGTTAACTTTAATGTTGTAGTGACATTAAGGCAATTCCAACGTGGTATAGTTAGAAATTCAAAACAGTTGCACAGGAACACCTACACATACTATTAAATATTTTTAATAATGATGATCTGGCAAGTTGCAAATTTTATTTCAATTGAAATGTATTATTATTATTAAATATTTAACATTTTCACTCTTTATTTTACACTATTTATACCATTGAGCATGGAAAGAAGGCATAGGAATTATTTTTTAAATTCATTTAAATAACACTTTTTCTAGACTTTTCTAAATTTTATCAAAATTTTGTAGAAGGATTTTTTGCATAAAAGAAAATATTTATGTTGACAAGAAGATTTACATACTTTAAATAGGAGGAGAGCTCGAAAACTGATAATTTCCTTAATAATTATTTTAGGTTTGACAGTTCAAAAATTTTGAAAAGGGAATTATTAGTAAACTTTATTCTTAGCATATAAACAATATATTTAAAAAACTATAGAAAAGTGGCTCTATGTTGGAACTACCTTAAAATAATATCTGATTTAAGATTTGATTCTCTTTTGTATGTATATGAATTTATTTTAATTTCTATGTATCTTTTTTTATTTTACGTCCTTTATTACGTTAATTATTTTAAACCTAAATTTGTATAATATACTTTTATATTTTATCGATATATTTTAGCCATTAATACACTAAGTTGACACTTACACTTCTAATTTCTACTTTAAACGGAATCAATATTATTTCCCCTTTAAAATTAAACACATAAAAAATTGGTTTACATTTCGAAAGCAATTCTACGAGTGAAATATTTAGATCGAATTAAAATTTTTAGAAAAAAATCGTGATACATATTTTATTTTATCTGCTATCCTCAATATTGATTTATATTTCAATAGCCTTATGTTTATTTGTTGTTAAGTGAAATTTTCTAAAGCCTAATGCACAGAGCTTACTAATATCCCTGAAAGCTCGATTTGTTTTCCAAAGATAGGACACTCGTAAAATGTTTAGAGATAGAAACTTTGAGGAATTCAAGGGTTATTTTATCAGGTAATCCGTTCGCCTCAATAAAATGTGCCTAATCAAATTGTATTTTATTTCATTCCTTTCCATGTTTCGTTTTATAATTCTAGGAAATTGCTTTGCTGATTGCTTATACCTACACGAATACCAAGAAAGTAGAAAACGACGACACATAAAAACAGATTTGAAATTAAACTCATTTTCTAGAAAGTACTTTTTTTAAAATGATTGTGGGAATCTCTTTGTTCTAATAGAGCCTAATTATTTCCACAGGACTACAAAGGATACGGGTTTTTACTTGATTTTTAGAAAATTTTGTCTTTGCCAATTTGCTAACATAATAATATTATTTTCTACGACTGCTAAGAAATATATTGTATTTCTGTTCTTTCATGAAAGTACAATCTAACAAATTGTCGGATTCCGTTAAAATTTTTTATAGAATTTATCATAAGCAACAAAAATTGAAGATTTACGAAGTTGACTTTTGGCTTCTGTTATAAACGTCAAAATATAATTTTTTGACAGATTCGGTTATTCTTGCAAAAAATCGTAAACTAGAGTCTGACAGTGATTTTGAAGTACACCACCAGAAATTGTGGAGAAGTGGCTCACTCTTACCTATAATATTATTAAGTAATAGTATTTAAAATAAAGTACTAAGAATCTATTATAATATTTCATTATTTATTAATTGGTACTCGTAGAAAAAGTATAATGTGCAACACGTGGGGAAAATACTTTTCTCACTGTTGCTATTGGATCACCAAGGGCGCTTGTCACAAAATTTCACACTAGTGAAAAAAATCTCACTTTTTCCACTTGCCCAATATATTTTTTAACCAGTTAACAGTGTTAAAAAAATCAACCAAAGAAGAGAAAGAAGAACTTGATATTTTGGAGGAATTTGAAATAAAACACCTAAAATATCCTCAATATACAGTTTTGAATGAACAATTCAACTTGGGAAGTTTATTTATCTTAGATCACATTTTGAACTAAATAATACTAAAAAAATATATTTTAAACAAAAAGGAAGAATATTGCTTAATAATGATTGGTTGTCAGGTTTATGACATGAAATTTATTTACGTTTTTTAAAAAGATCTGTCAAATTTCTATCTGTATTGAGAATGATATTGTCAGATACCGAAACCTAAGTAGACCAGAATACATATTAGAACGTATTATTTATCTTTCCATAGTTAAGTTTTATTTTATTAAAGTAGTAACAGCTTAATCAAGAATACACTTTGTGATTTAGGTTTAAAGTAAAGTACAAGTGAATATCAAACAATCAGTTCATCTGTATACAATAATACTAAATTTTGAAACGTGGGATTGTATTGTATTACAATAAATTGAATAGTTATATATTTATGGAACTTTTCTACCTGTAATTTGTGAAAACATTAACTTTAATTTTTAATAAATCCAAAATTAAGCGGAAATCCTGGTTATTTTTGTTTCAATTCTAACTGCTAAGAAAAGAACCATCTATCAAAAAGCGATAATTAGTTTTCACCACACTCACCGTTTTTATTGTCATTTATGTATGTTTATAGCTTTTCCCGCCCCTACTATCTCAATGGGGTCGAAGCTTATAAACTTGATCTTAAGAGTTCCTGTATGAATCTAATCTACTACTATAAAAAAAAATCATAGGTTGACTTTTTTGTATCGTAATTAATTTTTACAAATAATTATCTCTTTTTCAAAAAAAATAAACCAGTCTAGAATTAAGCCATTATTTTGTTTTAATCATTTAATTCAAATAACTTAGATATAATATTGAATATGATAATAACCATTCCTAAGAACACCCAATGATCTTGAAGAGAAAATCCTGTACATAAATTGAAACACAACAAACAATGTATATAATTAATTTCCATTGAAAATATCGATAACAAGTCTTCTGTACTATTTCACTCTTTGCAAATCTCTGTGGGATCTCGTTACTTCTTCGCACCATATAATTTTGCTTACGACAAGAGCCCTCACAAAGAGTTCACAAGTCGGAAAAATGTTTTTTATTTTTATTAAATATTAGTTATTTTTTTTTCATTTTGCTGTTTTTATTTATTTTAGTCGGTTTAGAGCACTGTTATTTTTAAAATTTAATTTAGTTGACGTTACCATTTGTTATTGATTTAATATGATGGGATTATGTAAAAAATATTATTTTAGTCCAGCATAATTAATTTGCTTAACTCTTCAATAAAAAGTTTCCTTTATCTGTTTTGATTTTGCTCATATATTGTTCCTTAATAGCAGAGATTGGTAGAAGGTCTTAACTATTCATCCGATATTTCATAATTTCAAGCTCACCCAACAGAGAAGAACAACCGAGCTTAGATTAGCAAAATTCTCTTGTAGAAAAAAAAAGACAAAATGAAAAACAAGACATTTTACATCAAAATATTATAAGGCTATATAATATGAAGATTTCATCACGAATCTGGATTTTGTATGTGTTCTGGAAAAAATCATAAATGACCGATAGTTTAATTTCAATATTTTATTTATCAATGAAACCAACTGCAGATGAAATTGTTTCATTAAAACAAGATTTATATGAATCAAAAATTGAAACTGATTTAATGGCTTCTTATAATTAGCAAAACTTTTTATTAAAAATACTGTCACATACCCTCTAATACTAATTAAAAATAAAAAGATTATGTAGTAGGAATTTATGAAAATTAAGTATTCTATTCTATTTTAGTTATTATTTCAGAAAATAAATTTGCCACGTCTATGGGTTTTGTTAATGTTATCGGTGAGATAACAAACTTTATGTAGATTTACTACAGTAATGGTTCAAAAACTTCATAATAAATAGCATATTCTGGATAAGTATAATGTATAGATTTAAACCATTTATTGACTGATATAGGGTAAAGTTTTGCTCTGGCCCAAATTACATAAAATCAATCAACTTGGAACAACCACTCATAAACTAATATTTAGTTTCATAAACCGTTTGTTTACCTACGTCCATTCATTATTTATATTTGACATTTTTACACGGCACTTATACATTAGGATGTGTATTAATTGATTATGGGTGACAAGAGGCATTTGTCAGATAAATGTATGTAGAAAGTCTCATTATATTTTGCTATATAAATTAGAATAGTGTCAAATTAGAATTACATTTATAAAACTGTCGTGTAATAATAAATTTGAAAAGATTAGTAAGTTCGCAATGAATATTTTCGATAGCTAAAGAGAATTTTTACAAGATACCTCTTAATGGCCTGAGAGAAATGCAAGAAATTGGAGAACTAGAGTTTAATAATGTTATTTTACAGTTATTGCGTTCGTTACCACAATATTGAATAAACAATCATAAAATTAATTTATAGCTTTATCTTGAATGTTTATTGGTAAATTGTTTGAAGGATCGACCGAATATCGATAGAAAATTATTTTTTTTTATTTCGGATTTTGTACATGTTTAAATTTAAATGGCCATTTGAGTTCTAAGAAAATAAACCTTATGAATCTTTTAATAATATTTGTAAAATATTATATCGGATTTTGCCTTTACCTAATTAATCGTATTGCAACTTAAAAAATATATTAAACCACCATTTTTATATAGGCTATTCTACGACGTATTGACAGTCCAATATCTCGAAAACTATTCACACGACAAGTATGAAATATGGCACCTATAACCAGTCAAAACTGATTTTATTTATTAAAAAAGAATTCCGTTTTTCTTCTCATTTTCGGCCACGCGTCCTCAATAAAAAATTTTTTAATAGGACATCCATTATAATATTACATGTTTCAGAAACAAGTTCAACGATATGATATTTGTCATGATTCTATTGTGGGCCATTTATTTCTATTAAATTTAATAAAGCAAGATTTTGCACTCTTATATTGGCTCTAGTTTTCTTTGGGTTTCCGGTTACGTTACATCTAAATTACTTTTTAAAAAAATTTTTTTGTTACTAAATAAGATCAGTCCAGACGAAGACTTTTCTTTAGTAGAGCTAATAGTTTCCAAATTACTATTTTGGTTACTGTTTCATATGTCCATTTGAACATTCTTTTATCCCAGAATTTTTGTAGCTAGACGTTTTTTATTTGTCCTTCAGCTGTCACAGTACGTTTTCAGCTTCCCTGTCTTTTCACTGTTAATAGATCCCTCATTGAGTTTGTAAATAGTTAAGTTGGTGATTTTCTGAAGAAGTGACCTGTATAATCTTTTACATTTTACATCAAAGAAGAAGCAATTTTTTTGGTATCCTATTAATTGCGTTGATACCAACTGTGATCGGTATTGCAGGTGTGCAGTACTATGTATTTTATTAATTCTATAAATGTTTCCACAAGTTATCACAAATTTACCGGACACCTTTGTGATTGTATTATAATGATTATATATATATATATATATATATATATATATATATGATTATAAACTTGTTCTGCATCCTTCACGTCTTCCACTTGTATGTTAGTGAGTTCGATCTTTCTGCAAGCTCCACAAAACTACCTGCAAATTCTTATTTATACATGTACATTAATCATTCTTGTTAGTAACCACTTTACACCGTTAACTTCATATAAAAACTTAGTTATATTCTCTTTGGTTATAATGTTTGACTTCTTAGGTTTAGATTTTCGCTTGATAAACGTAATCAATCGAATATATTTGCCAATATCCACATTTTTCTTTGTGGATATCATCGCATGTTTCTTTGAAAAATATGCCCAAAGATAGATTCTCGAAATAAGCTAGTAACACCATCTAATTCGCTTCATTTTTGACTTTCTTTTTCTCACACACATTTGCTAAAACGTAAGGCTTGTTCTTATTTTATTCCTGATTTTTGTGGAAATTGCTTTCGTTACACAATGTTCATTATCTGATGCAAGACTTTCAGATTCAGACTCATTCACATTAACGCGTTTTCTAGAAACTAAAAGAAATTAAAAATATTTGATGTTGTTGGTAACAAACGGTCAGGTTATCATATCAATAAGAAACGGCTATTACAGAATCGCTGCTGGAATTTAAAAAACATAATCGCCAATTATCAAATAAATCAAAAGAAAATTTCATTCAAATATAGCGATATTTTTAATTGTTGATACTTCTTCGTAGTCGTAAATAAACTGTTGTATTTTAATTCGTGTGATAAGGACTATTAACATATTCATGCTGTTACCGAGTCGGGCTAACGCCTTTGTTTTGCAACTTACCGACTTGGTGTGTAAATATTGCAATTTTCCCCTCTAATAATTAAACTTTTAATTTAAAAATGTTTCGGGAGACCCTAGCGTTGCTATGGATTTATTAATATTAATAATAATTAATAAATGTACTTTTAACACGGTGTATAAATAGCTAAATAAGTCACATGTTGTATTTTGTATTTAATGAAATAAAGTATATTTCTAAGTTTTTCATTCAACAGATATTTTTATTCACGAGCGCACAGTCATACTTTTATCTGAAAAATTACTTTTACTTTCGCTGCCTACTAACAAAAAAAAATAGTTGGAAAATGTCAGGTTTATTGATGATTGAAGAAAAAATATTGTATTACTTTTGAATACAGAGAAATTCTATTGTACATTTATTAAGCGATAACTGTCTGGGACATCCGCTAGTTTTCCGTTTTTATTTTTTTACTTTACTTAGTGTGAAACTTTGCAGTTTGGCTACGCTCAAATCGTGTTTAGTTATTCGGTTGGTTACAAATTATAACCAGCTTGTGAGTTCCGACACTTAATTGTTTGAAGAGGATTGGGATACTATTAACCGAAGTTAATGGAATGTATTTTAACTCGGCCATCTAAGCTATTTTTTCGACACGTCTACACTTACTTAGAGCGATGGGATTTTCCTTTTAAATATCATCATTTACTGATTTTATATAGTTCTCCGAGTTACTGTAATGGCGATATATTTTCAACTCTACGGTGTTTTTTCCTTCAATTTTTTTCATGGGAAACACTTGTTTTTTATAAGAATTCAATCTTGATCTCTATTTTTGAGAGACATTTGAAACATCGCCAAAATGTGTGATGAAGTTAAAGGACCTTACAAATTGAATTTCTACATGGACAACAAGAATATATCGAAATTCCTCCCAGAAAGATAGGAAATTTAACACTTATTATTCACTTCATACTATCGATTTATTTTATTATTATTATTTCTATGTAACTATTTTTGTTACTTAAAAATTGAGCATTAATTTAAACATTAACTGAAAAAAAATGTAAGATGAATTTAAAATGAAGGTCTAACATCTAAACAATCTCTCAAATCAAGTGGATTGAAATCAAAGATAGTCCATAGACGATATTTTGTTGTATCTGTTTAAAGCACGCGCAGGCTCCGAGCGAAAATTTTCAATCGTATTTCACCTGTCTCGGATCATGTGGCACGGAAACTCTAACTCTCGAAGTACTTCCAGGAAATCGCAGTGCGCGCTCTAACTTCCACAAAGGAGGTTGTTTCAAAACTCCAGGGATACGGCGCGCGGATTCGCGGCGATAAAACTTTTATCACCTGCTTTTCGGCGAGACTGAAAAATGTGAAACAATTTTTTGGAATACTAAATTGGACTTTTTTCGCCAGTGTGAAGGAATAAAAACACCAATATTTGTAGTGGTTTTATCTGGTTTATAAGTGCAGGAAACTTTTTGGTGTTTCATTTTAAAATTACCGGAAAATGTATGTAAAGTATAGAATTTATGAAGTAAATCCATATTAGTTTTAGAATTATTTTAAATAAACTTTCAGCCAACTTATTAATTAGCAGCAATTTTTTGTGGTTTTGGAATCCATTCGGGGTTTTAGTGCATTATTTTATTCGAAAATAAGAAAAGTAATACATTATCTCTGGTGAGAGACCCCTTAATAGGTATAATAATTCAAAATCAAAATATTAATTTGTTTTATTAAAAAATGTCCTTCTAAAAACACCAAACAATAAGTATTAGAAAACACATTTAAAAAAAATAGTATGTATAAATTACAAAAAAATAATTCTTTGTTATTTTACATCAAATTTAAAATAAATAAAAAGATCTGTTTTTATGTCAACAATTATCCTAATTAATAAACATCCTTCAAACTTTTTAGAAATTATGTATCTTAAAAAGGTTATTTTTTCAATCGTGGTGGGTAATCCTGCTATATTTTAGGATAGACATTCCAAATAACATGTTTCATGAATACCCAACAATATTTCATTGTATACATTTTTATCAAAAAGTGTATACAATATGTCCCCCTAAGTTGGAATCATATGGAAAACTTTTTTATTATTAATTTTAGGAAAAAAGTTATAAATGGATGTACTTGCATATTTAAACGTAATTTTTAATTCTGATCAACTTTTTTTGGTAACATTTTTCGATATTTTCAAATTTAAAGGTACTTTACTCTTGAGTAAAACTCATATTTTTTGACAAACCTCGTATACCACTGAAAAAATTTGATATTTGATGACTGTATTCTAGGTTTTAGATAATGCAGAACTTTTTATGAAGAATAACTTTTTTTCCTAAAATTAATAATAAAATTTTTTTCCATATGATTCCAACTTAGGGGGACATATTGTACATGAAAATTAATATGTCAGCAAACCACTTTCACTTCCACTAACTAGCAGATGGAACTTTGAAGATTGCAGGAAATAACACCATATTAAGCTCGTAATGGTTCAGTTTTAAAGTTTATATACATTATATCTTCTTGCTATTTAATGTTTGTTACTTTGTAAAAGCTCCTTTTAATTATACACTTCTATATACACAGATTTATGCAGTGAATTAGAATGTAATAAACTAATTGACAAAAGCTTTTAGTTTCTCTAAATATTAAAATAAAATTTACAGAAGATGTGTTTCGCCTCTGGCTACGTTCAGTAGTTGAGTTACCGTGTAAACCTACTCTCCTTATAACAAACGGCAAAACGTCGGGAAATATCTCCAAATCCTCCGATGAAGGTTCACTAAATCGAGTTAACCATCAGAAACCAAAAGATGAAAATGTTTGAATGTATTGGAAAACATAATCACATTTTTAGAAGTGTAGAAAAAAAATGCGTTTTAGCATTTACAGAGGTCTCATTTAATTCTAATAAAGTCTTCTGCATGAAAAGTTAATCTTAAAATTTTAAATACTGTAGGTATATAAATTATCAATTGCATAGGAGATTTTAGATAAAGTCTGTTATAAATAAATATCTGAGAATCCTAATTATATATTATTTTCTCGAAAACGGGTGAAATTATCGTGTTTAAACAAATGTACCAATATTACGTAGAAATGATGTTTACATCATATTTTCAAATCCAAATCACTAAAAAGTTTCTTAAAAAAAGCTACCACTTAATATCATCATCAGGAATCATTCACGTGGCGCCCCCTGTAACAAAATGTGAAATAATACATAAAATAATATTCCTTGTCCAAAGCTATGGCTCTGTACCGATTTCGATAACAATTTAAAAATATACTGTGTCATCATCAGAAAAAAACGAAAAACAAATTTCAACTTTAGCGCCCTATATCTTATTCGACAGCAATATTTTATTAAGGTATATTTAGTCAGATCGCCATATTTTGGTCCAAATAACCCGCCCTTAGCCTATGTCCCAATAGTTATGAATCACCCGGTATATGTATTATTTAATGTATGCATGTAGTTTTATTTTCATGTCAATAACTAAATAAAAAATGAAAACTTCGTTACTGTACCTATAAATTACAGAATATGTAATCTTGAAATGATAATTAAATTTGTTTTTGCTCTGGTTTAATTGGTATGTTTTGAAAATAAATAAAATAATAAAATAAATAGTACTTGCGGCTTTATTTAGGATGATACATAAATATAAATTTAACCATCAAAATAATTAAGATATCCTTCTAATGATTTTCAAGATTTTAATATGAATTAATATTATTTTTCACTTAAAATACTTATATTCAATCCAAATGACTAAATGAATAAAAATAAATTACTTTGTATTTTTACTGCTATTAATATATGTATTTTGATCATTTATCATTATTATTAATAATAAAATGTAGTCTTGCATAAAATCCATAAAATCCAAAAACATACAGTCCATAGAACTATATAGTCATGTAGGAATTTTTTAAAACATAATTGCTTGTTTAAAAATATTAGGGGGCAGAACAACCATAAAATGAATTTCATGTTTTTTGGCATAAAATCCAAATACACAAATTCGTCATTATTTTTTACGGGGTCATAATTATTATTACCGATTATTTTTACCGAGCATAGAGGCCAGTAGTTATCAGTTTTTTATGTTAGGTATTATAAATTTTTATATTCAATTTTATATATAGTGTCAAAATTGAACAAAATGTAAAAATAGTATATATATCTATGGATAAAGAAAAAGTAACTAAAATATGTTTAAATTATTCTACTTTTATTTAGAGGCGTTAAAATTATAAAGAATAAAGTTATTAATAAAGTTGCTGATTATCAGAGCAATTTTATCCTTTATAAAACAGGCAACTGAAAAAAAAAATCATGAAAGTATTTTTCTGTAAGAATATAAAATATATAATGAAAAACGGTTTTTGGGACACCCTCCAGATTAAAACGGGACATTTTCAAACATGGTTTGCTTACACATTTCTACTTTATTTCTGGTAAGAATTTGGTAGTTATATTATATAATCGTTCTTTTGAAAGAGTTAGGTATAAATACTGAAAGATTCCCAAGTACCAATTAGAAAGAAGTACCCATAATATAAATATTAATCTTATGGAAGTTTTTGGTGAAAATTGCAATGTTACCAACCTCATGAAAATATTTGAGTGATATTAATGTAATAAATAAACTATAAAATATCAATTTCGCTCTCTTTCGGTTTTCTGATCATATATTACTATTTGTATTCTTTTACTCCTTAAGATTTTTGCCCAAAGGCTTTTAAATTCTGCCTGAATCTGTAGAACAGTGCTTATTCCAAAACGTTAATACCATTAACAAATATTACGTCTTGGTTTAATTATGAATTTATAAAAAATACAAAATCCTAGCAATAAGTTTCACTAGACTCTAGAGCTAAAATTAAAAAAAAAAAAAGATTGAATGAAGTAAGAATGATCGCAAGACATTTTGTTACCATTAGTGCATAATTATTACATACGCAAAAGCAAAAGAATGGAATGAAAAATTTCCCATATGATAAAAATCTGGTGTTCCTCAAGGTTCCATACTAATACCGTTATACATCTTCATTTAAATATTAAATCTTATTTGATCAACGTACCTACATTTCATTATTTTCAACATTTTTTTTAATTTAGAAATATTGAACTAAAAATAAATGTTGCAAACTTATAAAAGTTATAAACAATTGAAATGTTTTAATTATTAGTTTCTTCATTTTTGTTTATACGAGTATTGTGCTTTTAAATTGAGACAAACAATAGTATAAGTGCTTTTTTATTAAAGCTTTTATTTTTCTCATTCATATTAATTTCTTGATTCCTTATATATTGTTTTTCAATTCATCCTGTAATTGGGTAAAAACATGTAGAATAACATTTGATGCTCTTGTGTAAACTAAAGATCATTTTCGGTATACACTGTGTACATAAATAAACTATTAATTATCGAACACAAGTATGATGTATTTTTGGAATTGTCTTGAAATTTGCAACCTAAAAAAAATACTGGGTGTTTGTTTAGCTTAAAATGAATTTATTCCATACTTTATGTACACATTGATTAATGTTCGATACAGGAAAAGGAAATTAAAAAATAAACATAATTTATTTTCATGTCTATGTCAGTTTAATATCAGATTTATAAAACTAGTATACTATTCGAACAAACCACCGAAACATAAATCATGTATTCATTAGTATTTCAGATATAAGTATTTTCGAGTTCAATTAATAATAATTTAAATACACAAACTTAGAATGGTCTCCTTCGCATAAATAATTGAAATCCTTCAGATATTAATAAAGTTATACAATTACTTTCTAGAGTTTGAAGACAAGTTGTCGTGGACTGCAAATATCCAAGTTTCCCAAAACCAAACTTCCACATCACGTAACTCCAAAGTCCAGCGCTCTCCGTTACCGAACATATTTCCTGTGTATATTGGATTTAACATCATGTTAGTCTTTTAAAATGATGCAATAACTTTAATGTGCTATTAGGGTTGGCTATAATGTTTAAATTAGTAATGTATTACATAGAGATGGATTAAAATTATGTTAAAAGATTGTTAGAATTACTTTACGATACAAACTATTCTTTGAATTTCAAACGGTTATAAAATTGTTTAATATTTAGAATGGGTCAATAGATGAAAGTAATGACAAAGCAAAAAAATAATTTTCTTCAGATTATTATTTTTTCCGTGTATATTCCTTGGCAAAACCTAGACGATTAGATAGCTTCTTATTGAGAACATAGAAAAAAGAATCTTATATTCTTATGAAATCATTTTCTTGAACGCACAAAATAATTATCTCATAAAAACCAAATTTCAGTTTTTTATTCTTTAAGCTCTGACGATTTTTTTTATATAAAAAAGAAGAGTTTTAGAAAGTTCCTTCTGTATTAATTAAATGTTTAAATATCAATAACTTACAGTTTTCACCATTGACTAGTTAGTGAAGAGGCAACATTGTATTTACCATATATTAGCGGGAAATTTAAATTTTATTTACAAGACTACAGCCCATTTCGTGAAACTTTTTGTGGTAATATTCTCAATTAATAGCCCAGTCATCCAATTACAAGTTCATGTCTTTTTAAAAGTTCGGATTCGACAGGTGGTACATCTACACATTCTAAAGAATTTTTTATATGTGTATTATCAATACCAGCATGTAACATTCCTATAAATATAAATTTTTTCCAGAATTTATTAAACACTACTAAAACGTACATCTTCAATAAATATCATTACATGTGACTGTCAATATCGAAGATAAGCCAGAACGATTTTTTTTAATTTGCAATCAAGTCGTATCAACCTCTTGGATTATTAGCGAATTATATGAATGATTGTAATTTTATATTTTATTTACTATACTAATGTCTTTTAAATAGTTCATAAGGTTAGTAACGTTAATGTTTTCACCAAGGATTTCCTTAAGGTTGTTGTTTATATTGTGAGTATTTCATAGATACATTATAATGTATCTATGGAGTATTTCTTTCAAGTTGGTACTTTGGGCATTCTATTAGAATGTGTTTAACACTGAGTTGGGTTTTGCACTGATCACACTGAGGAGGTTACTAACTACTTGAGACCACGGTTTCACTTTCGGTTTGATTTCGTGTAACTTTGTTGTTGGATTACTTTGCCACTCGTCTTGCCTTATGTTTTGCACTTCTGATCTTATTGTAGATTTTAGGTCGCGTAACACTACACTAGATACTTGCCTGCAATTTCACTATTTGCTGCTTGGAGAGCGATCATGAAATAATTCTACTTTTTAATTTAGAGGTTGAAGTTCAGATAGTTCATTTTTTATCAGTAGTGCTATGGGATGAGAAGTATAAAGTTGTTCTATTATTCGGATAGAGCTAAGCTAGTCCGGTTATTATTAGGGACTTTGGTAGGTAGTTTGAATTTGATAGACGATGTTGGAGCGGCTCTCACTTCTTCAGAAGTTTTTAAGGCATCAGTGCATATTTGTACAAATTCATGATATTTGGCTAGATTGGTTATAAAAGCTTTTCTATTTATATATGGTTGTTGGCTGTTCGACTCACTCTTTTATGGAATGGGGATATTAGGTTTGGTACAGATTTTTAAAGCGATCAGTAAAAGTGTTTTTGTTGACTGTCCTTGATTGATTTGTCTTAATTGAGGCTGCATAAAATAACGTGAGGTATTGTCTTCTATAATGTAATGGTGGTTCTCCAATTTCGCATTGTAGACTTGTTAAAAGGTGGTGCAGAAGGCTCCAGAGACTATTTTTAAAGCCGTAATTTGAATAACTTCAAGTTGATTAAGGAGTTTTTTCTTTGATTAGTTGTATACTGCAGCTCCATTGTTTAATTATGTTTTCTTGAAAATAGAATGCATTTCGGTTTGTCGGAGGAGAATTGTAAACATGTAGACATTGACCATTCCTCTAATATATTTAAGGTTTCTTTAATAATATTTCTAATATGCCTTTTTAACAAAAAAAACTTTTGATCTCGACCCTTTTCCACCTTCTTATTTATACGAAGAAATAATATCTTTTTTAACTTTTGATTTCAGCACCATTATTCGTTTAAAGAAATCTCGAAATGCTGGGCTGTCGTGTTTTGTGTAACATTGCTCAAATACAATATTTAGTGTTCACAAATAATAAATACGATCCTATTATATCATCAATAAATAATTTTTAATTATATTTATCCTCTGTTGTGAAATAATAAGTCTTCTATAATTCAAATTTTGTTTTTAATTAGTTATTAATGCAAATATTAATTTTAATTCGTGCATAATTTGGCGGCCTAGTTGATTGAATTGTTTATGATTTATCATGTATCAATGTAGTTTTAATTTTAAACAAGGATAATGATTACACATCTTCAAAAGATAATTATTATTCGTTCTGAGGCATAACTATAATTTTTTGAATACATTAAAAATCGATGAACATATATATATATATATATATACAGGGTGCGGCATTAGTGCGTCGAAGTACGATTAGTCCGTTATTATTGAAAAAAAGTGTAGGCAGTCTTAAGATTCACATTTTAAAATTAGTCCCAAATATACAGTGTGTTCAGGAACGCAGTCCCAGACAAAAATGTATTTTTCAGGTGGATGTAGATCCTTTATTAAACATAATAGACATAAAGTGTGATACATCGTTGAAATTAGCTCGGCAAGAGGTTTGTAAAAATGTAAAATTATACGGGGTGTTCTATTTTTGCCTGGCACTGCATTCCTGAACACACTGTATATTTGGCACTAATTTTAAAATGTGAATCTCAAAACTGCCTACACTTTTTGTAAAAAGTTTTACTTCAAACTTCAATAACAGCGGACTAATCGAGCTTTGCCACACTAATGCCTCACCCTATATATATATATATATATATATATAGTTAAAAAATATAAAGCATCGATATATATTAAATTTTATACATTAAAGTTTGTTTGTGATGGTTCAATATTGGTTTCTTACTGCCTTTATTATAAATATTTATTAATCTATTGGTGTGACGATGTTCAACCAAATATAAAGAATAATTGTTAAAGGAAAACAATTATTTTAAATCTAAAAACTATTCAATATTCTAATTCAAGAAAAACTAAAAATAAAATCGAGAAATATTTAGAAAATGAATTTAGCAAGTTATGATATGGTCTTCTATAGTTGTTTCAACATAACAATGGAAATCATGTGTTTTAGGACATCAATCCAACTTCAAATCTACACTAGGAGTGTTTTCAAGATATTTGATTCGTTTTAAACATTTTAAATACCAACATTGTAGAAATTTATATATGTGAAAGTAATTTTCTTCAACAAAAAACAACAACACACTATTGATAATAAATAAATAGTCTTTATTCCAACAATATTTATGCGAAACAATTTATTGCGGTGTAAATTTTATATAAATAAATACAAATACACTTCTTGAGAGTCTTTTTAATCACAGTTTGGACAAAATATCACTCACTTTATACTAAACTTATTAACAAACATGCTTTTGTTACTGAAGAGGTATTAAAAATAGTTTTTTGTAATCAAATTAACAATTTCTACATTGTTTTTGAATCAACTTTTTACAAACTTTGTGTATGCTTTATAAGGGTGCTTAGGAACGACTCCCTGCCGGTAAAAATGCTTTGCGTTAATTTCGACGTGTGCGAGAAGGAGAATCAGTTCTAATACCCTTTTTCATGCTTTTTACTTTTTCTTTGTTTTGAAATATTGTTTCGTATGTAATTTTGTCTTTTGTCGGTACAATACACTGTATATTTTGTTGTATTCCCCGGCACTGTTTAATAACCTAAAATGTTTCATACACTCGTATTTTATAACTACAATAAATATCTGTGGATATGACAAATTTTCAAATGTTTAAACATTGTGACACTGATATGATTATTGAATTAACCAGTAGATTTTAATGCAAAAATATGATATGATATTTATAATTATAATTTTATATGCGTTTATAATTTCTTCAATCGACTTTGGACAGCTATTTGGATTTATAAATAATTTATTTGGTATATATATGGTAGAAAAGAAGTTCATAAAAATTATGACTCTAATACAAACTAAAATAGTCAAATTCAATGAATGAGCAAAACAAGACAATAATTTGAGTAATAAACCATCTTTAGTATGTAGTATGTACTAGAATGGTAATAATCTTATACAAAATACTAATCGTCACAATATATTACTATTATAGTTAGTTTTATTTACTTGTCTGTTTGTACCTCTATTTTACATATTTTCATTTATTAACTCGAAGGTAGTGTGGTATACGCTGTAATTGCAATAGGAATGTACGCTAAGATTCCTAGTATGCGTTTTGACAAAGTTGACCCTTTTGCTTGAGAAAATAGCTGGAACTTTCTTCTCATAGGGGTTAGAAATGGAGTTCCAGAATATTGTCCTTCAACCATTCCTCACATTGTCAACATTCTCAGAGAAATATTTTGCGGATTAAAACTGGTTATAATGCAATGCAGAATGAAGTATAAATAATTTGTAGCAAAATTAATACGAATAAATTGACTAGAAAATTATCAAAAAATCATCGAGACTGTAGTCAAATAATTTTTTAAATAAAATAAGCTTAAAAATCTTGGTTAATATTTTTAAAGCGTTTTTTGTAAGTACCTATTTTTCCAAAAGTATTCCTGTAAATACTAGTGCACTTGAAACGATCTTAAATAAGTCTAATCGACTAAATAAATAAATGTAGATTGAAGGTGAAAGGATCTTCAATATCCGACAAATGTAGTATGTACTTACAGTAAAACGTTTCGTTAGGTCGTAACCTTTTGTCCCATTTCAGACTAATTAAAGAACAAAATTAATTATTTATAAAATATGGATTCCTTCAAATAATTTATGTAGAGAGCTTATAAATGAAATATATTCTTTTAAAAAGGGTTTTCCATGTGTAATATAAAATAATTTCATCTATCAACAGTTCAATAAAATCGAAGAAAATGCCTGATTACATTCAAAATGTACTGATTTTAAAATGTGTAGCTCAATAACATTATTTTACTAAACACGTACAACAAGGTTCTAAATAGGGACCCCAATAGTTTTTTGATTCATGTCTTCTTTCTTTTTAAATAAAAAAACATTTTTAATTTGCAAGACAAGCCCAAGAGAAAACTAGAATTAAATACAATTAAAGAAATCTTGAAAATTGTAAAAATTATACTTGACGAAATCTTGAAATGTTTTCTAGACTGTATCCTTTATTTATTAGTATATGGTGCATTTATAAAGTCTCTCACACTCTTTTATTTACTAGATTTTTTAAATTTAAATTTAAGAGCATAACATTTTTATTATAACACCATTTTTTAAGTATTATAATATTGTTATACAAAAATATTGCTTAGAGTAAGTGCTCAAAATGAGCACCAAGGATATATTAACAGATCGCTAGGCAATTATAACAAAGTTCCTTCATCTTGTGAAAAGTTTCAGTAGGAATCCATTGTCCTAGATCCTCTAGAGACTGAGACTGTGGTTGCGTCGAATAAACTACACATATGATTATCAGAAAAGTGATCGTTAAATAACAGAATAACCTCATAATAATTACTATGAGTTTCCAAAAATATTCTATCACACTTCTTTCATCTACTTTTTGGAAATTGCAAGAAAATCGACAATATATAGTACAGGTGAACAATTGAAATCAAAACAACTACTAATCTATTTTGACAACTTTTATTTAAATCAATTAGTTTTTTTTATAGAAACATAAAGAATTAACTGTTTTAAATAAATATTATCTTCCATCTGTAGCGTATACACAGGTGAACTATATGGCATTCTAACAGCTTTGATGATACCAGCACAAGATAATGAGACTGGAGCAATATGCACAGACTCTCTCTATTCAATTTATTGCATAAAGAATATCTATTCGCAGTATCCATTTATTCAAGGAATTAAAGAAAAATACCATGAACTAGCCTATAGAGGAGTCATAATCACCATAATCTGGATTATCTCACCTGGCAACGAATTAGTTGATAAAGTCGCTAAAGCAGCTTCCACATCAAACTTACCCATAACAAATTTACAACTCCACAACGACCTGAGAAATTTTCTTAAACAAATAATACTCAACAAATGGCTCATACAATGGAATCAGATGAACATTAAACTTCACGCTCTTCAACCATTCACTAAGCATGCCAACACTGAGTAGAAAAGAAAAAATATAATAAAAAGGCTAAGGATTGGACACACATGACTCACCAATGGACACTTGAAGAGTCGAGAAGAACTGACTATTTGCCAATATTTTAATAAAAAAATAAATAAATATTTAAGTAAATATGTTAGGCTAATTATTTTATCTTCCAATACTCATAACTTCGTTATTAATGATCAAACTTTAAAAACAAAACATCAATATAAAGAGGTTAAAAACACCTTTAAAACATGGTGTTACTCGACCCTACATGTAATTTGAAATTTAGAACTTAGTAGGCGTCGCAACGTTATCATGAAGATGTCGGAGTTAACACTCATGCAAAAAAGTAACATTTTTTATAAAATTTCGCCTTGTCTTAGTCGCGTTTCTATAAATCACCCGAATAAAAAAATAAAAGGGGGAGATGACTTTATAAACATACTGTATACTTTTTATCGTACACTATCGCACTAAAACAAGTTCTTTTAGATTATACTAGGGCTTCTATTTAATAAAAATGTATAGTATTTGATACGCTTAGGAGGTGGGTAAATTAAAAAACGGGTTTTCAAAATATGTTCCTTGAGAGTACATCACACAAAGCTGGAAATATTTTTTCCACTCTTCACAGCAGTGCTGAAAATCAGATACTGGAAGAGCCTTCAGCTAGTCGGTTACACTCTTTAATAATTTTTAGTGTCACAAAATGACATCCCTTATATTTTTTAAGGTATTTAAAGAGAATCCAGAGAAATGTTATTACTTTCCAAAAACTTGTTTAGAGAAATTGCTGTGTGACTTCTCGGTCGGTACTAACTTTTTATTATATATTCGTCTTGCTTTTTCTGGCTTTTTTGAGCTTGAAGTTTGCTATTTTATAATTTGGTGCTTGGTTCTCGGGTCGTTCTCAAACACCCAAGACTCGTCGCCAGTAATGACACGTTTAAAAAAAAGGGGGGTTCATTCTCAAACTGTTCCAAAAAGTCATTTACCTTGACATCTTTTTAGTCTTGGTAAATAATTTTGAGTTCATTTTAGTTCAGATTTTTCTCAGCTGCAATTCATTAATCAATATTAAATTCTTTCTGAATTACTCAATCATCAATCGACGGTCTAAACGCACAGGGACTCGGTTGAGTCGAGCTTTTCATCAGTTCTTGAAGATGAAGGCTCATGACAAAACGTAGCCTGCGTAGGCATGATGAAGATTTACAAAAGTATCGGTTGCATTGTGCCCAATTCTAAAACCTGATGACACACCATTGTTCGAAACTGATGTTACTAATTGTTAATTATAGTTATAACGCACAATAAACTGGGTTATTAAAAAAATCGTTATAGACAAGTTCAAACTTGCACTGAAACCATATCACATGTTGATCCACCTTCTTTCCACATACCACATTTCCAGTGTTGCCATTCTCATTAATTAATCTATATATCTTATATATTTCTATAATAAATTTTTGTTTTTGGCTTTTAAATGTAAACTGTAATAATACTGATTTTAAAAGTAAATGTACATCTATAATTAGGTGAAACACCTGTATATGAAACAAGTGACCAAAAGTAATTTATCATCAAATTCGATCACATTTGACGTTCATGGCACATCAGGTTGCCGCTATAGACATTTCTCAAATTCTCAATGTTCATTTGGCATCTTCTCTTAGAATGTATGGAATGAACCTGATTTATGGGTGCACATCAGATCGAAGATATGATGGAAAATAAAATTTTCCAATTTTATGACAATCCAATCCGAAACGTGATATGAAATTTATTATTCTTATTTCCTTCATTTTTATTACAAGCATTATCGAGGAATAGCCGCTAGCAAATATTCAGATACGAGGGTTTTAGGAAACTGCAGATAAAGAGTTCATTTTCTTTATTACAGTTTGGTAAATATATTTCAAGATAGTTATTTTTATGTAGAATAAATGTGTTTAGAACCTGTTAATATCCAACTTAGGTTTAGTATATTAGTTATTTTATTATCGTTTAATCAGAGCTTCTACAAATAAGGACTATTTCCGTTGTAATAAAATTCTATACAGATATATAAAATTTTGATGAACGGTGAAGTAACATTTTAAAATTAATATTAAATAAAGATAAATAAATCGGACACACTTAATCTTTTTCACGAAATCGGTTCATCATTACTAATTTTTAATAAATATAATGAATGTGTTTAGTATCTGTGATTGTTAATGAATTATACCAACTATCTACCAGAACATCCACGCATCCAAATACAAAATATTCTTCTTATTTTGCATTCTGTATATGTTGTTTTACGCAGATAGTAGTAATAATGATTCAAAAGTTCTTGCCTTTGAAACACAATAAAAACCAGCAGTTCATTTTTCAGGATCATTAATTGCAGGCACTTATACATAACAAAGTTTATATTCTTATCATCAGATTTATTTTTTCAAAAAGAATTTAATCATATTTCAACAGTTAATTACGTATACGTTATGCATTTAGATTTACCTTATATTTTGTTTAGCATGCCTAGATGCATTTTTTTCTCAGATTTTGATATTTTTTTCAATTAAATTAACTTCGTATTAAGTAAATATTCCTAAATTTCTAATTAATAATAATTTATGATAAATATGTAAGAAATATGTTATCTTTTTATCGCCCCATGTTTCAAATAGTTAAATGAACCACTATGGATTTATATCTTTGAGGAATGAGAAAATCAGAAGAAAGCTTACAACAGCCGTTACGTTTATGTATTTCTTGGGTGCAATAAGGAAATTAATATTAAATGATAATGATAAAGCCCTCAAGATTTTGAAAGAGTCTCTAAGTATAGTTAATGATAAACAAAATAAGTAAAATTATATAATTTTTTTTTTATTGGTACTTGATATGTAATCCATTTCAGCCAGTCACGATTATTTATTAATTTATAATACTCACACATTCATACAACACCCATGCCCAAGCCGGGACTCGAACCCGGGACCCCGGGTTTTACTCAACCGCCGGGGTCCGCAATTATATAATTAACTGGCGGTAAAACATACAGGTTATTCCATACTTATAAAAAAATAAGAAAAACGTAACCCTATATTTTAATACGCCCTATGTAGGTAATAACAAATAAATCAAATTCCATCGTATGTTTAATAATGAAAATGATAATAGTTAGAAAACTTTTAAATACTATACATTTTAAATGTTTACCCGGTATTGACTCCTAGCTAATTTATGGTAAAAATTTGTCAATTTTTATTTAAAAATAGCAAACAAAAGAAAAATAATTTAATATCATTAGGGATGATTTCAATTAAAATTTTTCTCGACGCCGCTGTCCTTCATAGACAAGCAGCAAGCAGCTGCATTTGAAATGGTGTAAATTTGGTTATGCTTATATTCCACTTTGAACTAACTGATAATCAGTCCGCTTCGAAGAATCCTAAGAGTGCACCTTCCGATAAAATAGAAGGCCAAAAGAACATCTCAGAGAGATAGACTTTTTCCGGTCTGCTTAGTACATTGTTATGTAAACAAAATTTTCCACTTGGATTTCAGAGATGGATTCAATCTAAGCCACGGCAACTGGCAAAAATCCTCCAGCCAATATAAACTGTATTCAATATGATCAAGTGAATTCCAATCTTATTTTTGTTAGAGAAAAGACGAGAGCTAAACTTATGCACAGAGTTATTTTGTGTTGAATAGATGAAGTGCATTAAGAGAAAAACGTAAAAATTCTCTTATATTATTGAAAATAGTTTTATTTTTATACTTGTAATCAACATTCTACAGTAATAATATTAAACCGATATATACCTATTTTCAAGATTTTAAAATCGTTTTTATTTTCATTTGTTTGTTATGAAGTTAAGTCCAAATGTGATCCTAATCGCTAAATCGCTATGGAAATAAAACTTGTAATATAAATAATACAAAAAAAAATTTACTTTTTACTATTAAAATCAAAATCTCCGTAAACCTTTCTTGAACGTATTGTCAGCTCGAGAAATTATTTTCTATATTTTACTTTACTTACTACTTTTACTCTATCTGTGGCCATAACATATAATTTTAATAAGTAAAAATATTTAATAATCCGAGAATATGTTTATATTTGAATAGATATAAATAAAACTATTTACTTTTAGTTGAAGTAAAACAACTTTTAATTAATTAAATATGAAAAGATAAATTGCAGTTATCTCAATTTCCACAGTATTCCAAATCTTTTCAATCGACATAGGTTTCGATGTTTTGACACATCATTTTCTAGATTTGATAGGAGTTTGACAGAATTTTTATAAACGTAAATAATTTCATGTCATAAATATTTTAACCGATCATTATTAAGTAATATATACAATATTCTTCTTTTCCTAAAAATATTTTTGGTGTAGGTTTGTGTTTAGTGTCAATGCGGTATTTTACGTAATGTGACTTACTTGGTTGTTTTATTATATAAGCTCGTGTTCACAGTAGCGTATGTTAAAATTTCTTAATGTCTGGCCAAGATAGATGGAGTTACAATCCGGACAACATAAAGATAACGGATCATACAGATCAATTACATATTTTGGAGATATTTCAAACAAAATATAAAAAATTATATCTCGTACATCATCTTTTCAAGTAAGAAATAATTTAGGTTACTTTGTATTAAATGTAAAACCTAAAATTAATAAATTTTCAAAATCGGATATTTACAAACTAAATTGTCCGGATTGTAACGCCATCTATATTGGCCAGATCCTTATAAATTTTAATATAAGGTACTGTGAACACTTATAGATTTAAACAATCAGATAAGTCACATTACGCAAATCACCTCATCGACACTAAATGAAAACTTACACTTAATAACACAACTGAAACAACATTGGAAATACTTCATATAAGTGACAAGAAAGAAGAACTTGCTTTTTTGGAGGAATATGAAATATAGAAACAACTAGAATATTCTCAATATACAGTATTGAACGAACAATTAAATCTGAGAAGTTCGATTATCTTAGATTACCTTTTGGACTAAATACTAACCAAAAATATTTTTTATACATAGATTGCTTGGTGGTGATTGGTTAAAATGTTTATGATATGAAATTATTTACGCTTATAAAAAGCTATCAAATCTACAAAATTATGTGTCAAAACATAGAAACCTGTGTCGATTGAATACTGTGGAAATTCAGATAAGTATATTTTATTTTTTCATATTATGGATAGTTTCCACAAAGTAAGAGTTGAACAGTTAATTTAACTTTAATTAATTTTTTATTGCTTTGTAAGTTATTTTGAATAACATTATATATATTTTAATAAAATATAATAAACAATTTTTAACCAATCTATAGGTATTACACCCTCATTTACATAGGTTTCGTTTTATAACATAATTAAATTATATTAATGTACATATTTGTATTTAAACTTTAGATTGAATTATAATTATATTTTGTTTTATAAATTTATTTAAAATGTATAAATGGAAAGGAAAATATAAGCCTAAAGTATATTTTGCTTTTAACTGACTCCGAAAAACAGACTTTTTCGCTTAGACCATAGTTGGATTTATCGTAAGCTCAGAAAAGCGACAAAATCCTATTTCTTTGATCCAGTACATAATGTATTCAGGAGGAAACTTGTTTTTAGATGGGAGATTTTGACACTCTGTGGTTTTAAATAATAATAATATTTTCTTAAATACAAAAATGAATAAAAAACACTGAAGCATAAATAAAAATTTCAAACAAAATCCAATACATTACCTAAAATATAAAAAAGTAAATTATAAAAATTTCTACTTCGCTATATTTAACAGAAAAAATGACAGCAAATTGTAATTTCTAAGCAATTTGTTACTATTGCCAGAGTAAAATGTAACTTTTTTCATAAATTATGGGCTTGAACTAACCCAATCTAGGAGAGTCCAATAAATTTTTGAAAGTGTCAATCTTAAATCTGCAAGATATTTTGCCAAATTAAAAAAAAATATAGATTATAGAAATCGAACGGCTATAGAGAACGACTGAAGTATATAAAATGTCGCATCCTCATTTATCATTGAAATGTGATGTCCGGCCCTGAACGCGGAAAGCTGCCTAATGTATACCTCCAGATGTAAACGAAATTTGGAAGTCCAGTTAGGGAGGAAAACTTCGGACCTGATCAGTTTATTGAATTTGCTAAGTTACCTGATGGAGAGTATACTACAAATACTGAAAACTTTTACGTTTTCCGTCTTCTTCAGCAGGAATATTTTCATCGCTTGAAAAGGAAAATAAAAGAATTATAATAATAATATTACAAAAGTTTTAAAAATTCGCGTGGAAAGTTATGGACATTAAATTTAATGAATGTGGAAGCGTTTAATAAGACCCTAGTAAAATGCCACGCATTTACAATTTAAAAATTTTGGTCTGCGTGAATCCCAAGTTAGGCTTGCGATGGAAAGTTATTTGGCAATATCGAATTTTTTGTTTTCTAATGGAGTTATAGCGCCCGTAAATAAAAATGAGATTGCTAAATTTGTGAGAAATGTACATTTTAGGTTATTGTAAACTGCACATAAATGATTAAAAAAGTATCCCCGACAATGATGTATAAAGTTTTGTTTCAAAAGAATTTTAAGTGTAGTGAATAGAATAAAAGCAATTTAAGTAGTTTTTAAAGTTGGTTTATGACTTTCACAGTACAATAATTGTAGTAAAATGAACTTTAGGGATATTTTCATTTCCGAAAAACTCCGAACTAATAACAAAAATTTTATGAGGATAAAAAAATAATATGAAACTTTATTAAAAAATATTGTAATAGTTGTAATATTTCTTAGACATAATGTTATTAAAATCTAAAGAATATTATATATTATATATATCAAATAGCTAGAAAATAATTGTTTAAAACAAAATTGCTTGAAAAAAATTGCGCGAGACAAAATTACTCGAAATCAATTTCTGGAAAAATCGTTCCTTGAATGAACAGTTTTTTGAAAATCTTATTCATAAAAATCGCGAGTGTGCGGGAAGATTAATACATATAATTAAATATTTTAATATAATCTAGATATATTAGCAGTTTTGCTCATAATATTGGTTATTAAGTGTAATGTGTTTGTCAATAATATAAAATACATTTTCATAAACAACTTTTAGAGAATTTTAATTTTAGAGAAATTGTTATAGGTACTATTAGATTTTCGAGGAACTGCCCTCTCGAGGAAGTATTTTTCGAGAAATTAATTTTGGGCAATTTATTTTCAAGCAATTATTTTCTAACAATTTTCACCTAACCATTTTAGGTATTGCACATTTTTTTTATGATATCTAAGATACGTGATTATACAAGGTGCAACAATGAAACGAAACAGTTCGAATATTATGAAGACAATTTTTTTGTGGAAAAAAACACAAAAGTTTGATGATTTTTCCAACAAATCCTTCCGACGGTCACCATCAGCAATACAATTTAAATAGGATGAGTGCTAAGTTTGACATATCATTGAAAAGGCAATTTTGTAGGGAATTGAGCCATATAATTGTTCGTTACGCAACTTTTGATTTTGGCGCCTTTTTGTCAAGAGAACAACTGTTACGTATTCCAAATTGTAACATATACTCATAATGAAATTAAATAAGTAAATTAAAGTTAGGTTTAGGTTAATCAATTTAATTTTAATCGCAATGACTAAAACAAACAATCTATGTTACTTATTGATTCACTGTATGATGTAACATAATATGAAATACGTAATAGTTTTTGTTCCCGCAAGAGGACACCAAAATAAAAAGTTACGCACCGGAACAAAAAGTCATATGACTGAATTCCCTACACAATTAGTTACCTTTTCAGAGATGTATTCAACTTAGTATTTTTCCTACAAACTTTGTATTGGCGATAGTGACGGAGACGAAGGGACGGACGTACGACAGTTGAAAATATGTTAGAAAAATGTCTTCTTTGGAATAAAAATCGACCTGATTTTCCGGTTTTTCCACAAAGAATTTACTTTCAATTATCCCAACAATTGTTTTCTTTAAAAATACAGTGAACGGCTAAATTATGGAATAAGATCATTATTTCGAAAAACGTTGAATTCTTAGGAAAATCCCGAAACAGGTCGATTTTTGTTGTAAAGTATCCATTTTATAATTTACATGTAGGGATGACGACAGCGGTGTTGGTGTAGTGACGTAATCGTTAATTTTTTTAAATAGAAAATATTTTCCACCCTGTACAAAATAATTTAGTTAAAAATGTAATGTCGTTAAATAGAGAATTAAAATCCTTTTCAAATAAGCTATCACATGATGTCGATTTATGTCCTATTTAAAAAAAATTAACGATTACATCACAAGAATTTTTTTACCCAGAAGGTAGATGAAATCTGAAAAATAATTAAAAGAAGTTAACTCAAAAATATGTTTACAAAATGCTTTAATATATAAATAAATAAATTGTATTGATTGACCTCGAATTTTTTACGACCTCGAGTTCTTATAAGTTCCTTTGGTAACTTATGATTTTACATTTCATATTATGTCATTTGACATTATTTCATTTTCTAATTTTTCCAAACAGAATTTGAATTTGAATCGCCTGTCGGGAATAGTCACTAATAATAATCTAAATTGTATTATTTAATGGAGTTTTTTACAAAGATGACCATTTATAATAATTTTGTATACAAGGTGTTTCATTTAGAAAGGGCCTAAATTTAACTATAGAAGGACGTCACTTGGGTGGTTACAAATATACTTAATGGGCCTTCCACCCTTTATAACTGAGATACAAGATGTTTTATAAATTTTTTTGAGCTCATAACTTTCCAATTACTCTATATATTAAATAGATATTTGGTACGCGTAATATCTACCATTATCTAAAAAATATACCATAGTGTTAATAAAAAGAAATTCCAGACTACTGGAAAATGTGACTATAGGGCCGTATTTCCTTATACAGGATATTCGAAAAATTCGAAACATTCGAAGCATATTGAATGATTTTGTCCTAAGTACGGCCCTGTAGTCACATTTTCCAGTGATCTGTATTTGTAAAAATACAAACTCAATTCAATTTTTGGGATGCTTTTCTCTAGATAAGTTAAGCAAATTTTATGTCCACCGAAAAATTAACAAAAAATACTACGATACAATTTCGTAACCCCTCAAAACGTAGGTAGTAGATTCAGTTTTTTCTGCTCTTTCCGATTATAAAAAGCAGTTTAAAAAAATATGATATACAGGGTGTTGTTTTTTGGAAAGAAGATTCTATCAAATTAAGAGAAATTCGGAAGTAATTAGTTCCGAAATAAATAGGCCAAATTAATAAAACACCCTGTATCTAATTTATAAAGGGTGGAAGACCCATTAGGTTATTTGAAACCAGCAAAGTGACGCTTTTCAACAGTTATAGTTAGGCTATTTCCCAATAAATCACCCTCTGTAACAAATTTTTCATTACATTAAGTTTTAAATATATATGATACCTTTTTCGAGTACTTTCTGAACATCGCCCTTTATTGTACTAGTATTTCCAGAAAAACAAAATTTAAAACAACAATTGAAGTTCTTAACAAATACATCAAATTTATTATTGATCATTTATATATATATATATAACTAAATCTGGATGTTGAAAATTCTAACTGTAGTAAATGCTAGACCAGTTTTGTTCGCTAATTATTCTATTAAAGTTAGTTTCGTCTATTTGCTTGATTATTTGGGATTTATTTATGATTTGAATATTATTATTATTTGGAACCACAATTTGTAATAGTGTTCCATTTGCCCAAATTTAACCAACAGCATTGAAATCTTAATGGTAGGATAGTAATTGCAATATTTTATGTCCATGTTTCCTTACAAATTCATAAATGACATAAGTATACTTTTCTATTCATTTTCGCTAATTGTAGTAATATTGGTCGTGTTAATTTATCATTAAAATTGATGTTATTTTCTTACTTATTTATACTTAAATTCCCGTGAGTTGGAATTCTAAATAGAACTTATTTATCAACTGAGGGTAATAGATTAACAGTTTGTAATAATAAAAAGTTATTTAAACATGTACTAACTGTTAAAATAATATTCTAGCGTAAAATTAAAAAAAAAAACTGTTTCTGAAGGAGTTTTAATGCACGAAAATAGGTAAATTACAATTGAAAACAAATAGCTGTAAATAGGAATCATATGGTAATTATTTCATGATGAGATAATTGTTAAATACTTCTGTTTTTACTGTTAATAGAAAAAAAATCGTATTGAGAATACGTGCTTTATATAATTTTTTACGGTTATTGATAATAATCTAATTTCAGTAATGTTTCAAGTCGTACAGAAAAGTGAAATAAAATATAAGTATTTTTTCATTATTTAGTGAGAAATTTGCCAATTTTTTCATTTCTTTTTTCTGAGTAAAATAAACAAGATACATTTTTCTATAAATATAAAAAGAGAATGGTATACGCTGTTTTATAGATAAATAACGGTTGTTAAGATATAATTTTATATTTTATCTTATACCTTATTCTCGACGTATTCTGAAAATTTTACTACTTAAGTATAACATCTGTTTGCTCTTTGTTGGTAGAAATTCCATATAAAATATAATTGCATCTTTGCTTAGTTTCATAGAAGGATGTTACTTAAAATATTCGTTACAGTAAAGATATAACAATGAATTTAAAATTCTTTAACCAACATAAAACTCGCATTTGCCTCGAATTTTCAACACTTTTATGTGACTACAAAACTGAATGTGCTTTTGCTTGCAGACAGGTATTGTGTGTTATTTGGTCAGTGGTGTCGTATAAATCGATTTTCTAACAAAAAGTAGGTATGTATTAACTGGTGTAAATTATATAGTTATATCTAATAGTAAAGAAATCAATAAATTAGAAATGATGTATTTATAATATTAATAATAAATGACATTTTCTAGTTTAAATAACTAAGGTATCCTAAAGCCGTCTCTGTCTAAAAAGCTAATGTCATTTGATAGTTTCTGGCTTATCTAATAATTTTATATGTTACGAGACTCATAGTAACGCTTTTATTAACCCAGTGATTAACATTATCGACTGATAACGTTTTTACTTTCGAACTTCTTTAAATATTCATTAACTGGTGAATATAAATAACACATACGAGGTTTTTTATTTGTGTATCCAATTTTAAGCAAGAATTTAGGTCATTTCTGTTACACGTAATTTTCACTATGATCACGTTGCACTCTCATCATTTTCATCTGTAGAACATCTCCGGTGTCTCATAAAAATTGTCGTAAAGATCAGCTTGCGTAAGTCATTTATGTTGTTGAGAATGTATGGTTCATATGGTCGGAGAAAACTCCATTCCTGAAATTTTCATGGTCTTAAGCTTTTAGGAACAGAACAAATCAAAAATAGAGGTAAAAATAAAATTTTGTTAGTATAAATCGAATCAATGCCACATTCACTGTATCTATTGTATTGTCTTTATAATAAAGAAAGAATAATATATGTTTTGATTTTTTAATTATTTTACTTAAAATCAGTCATAAATGAATTGTTAGGTAATCAATAGATTTATAAATGAAAAATGAAGAACACATTTTTTCATCCTAAATTCTAAATATTAGGAAAACAATAACTATTATAATGTTCCGAAACATCAGGTACATTCAGATTTGTGATTGATAACTTAAATCTTTCTGTCGCCACAATCAATAACTGATTAATAAAACCTGACATTTCTGAGTTTCTCCTATATCTAATAAAGATGCTCAAATTCATTATACGATTCAAATGTCAAATTATGTCATAACATCCAAATGGAATTTCCATGGAAATTCGGTTCCTTCCGGGTGAAATGAAGAACTTTTTTCTTGCGTTCTGTAGCTTCGCAGGAACGTGTCGAACAGAATTAGGAAAAATTACGAAATTGTTATTTTCCATTTTGGCGTTTTATACTTTCTTTAGTATTTACTGAAAGGCTCCGTTTGTTGCTCAGTGGGAATTCTTGATTAAATTTTTGCGGAGAATAAAACGGTAAGGCCTCTTCCACCAGAGACGGTTTAGACTTTTTTTAATATTCAAAAATTAGCCTTCCATGATTTTTTAATTTTGGATCGGATCAATCTTTCTTTATCCTAATACAAAAATCGTAAGTAATAAAACTATGACCTCAATGGCAACAAGTGCAATTTATTAGAGTTTCTCAATATCGGTCAGACGCACAAGAGTTATTGTTTTAAATTAGAAATTGTGACATTCACATATGCATCCACGTCCATGCCAGGATTCGAACCCGAGATCTCGGGGACTAAAAGTAGGTTCTCCACTCACTCGACCACTGGGGTCGACAAAATAAAAAAAAGTCATATTCCCTATTTTGTTTAAACAAAACTTCGCCTCTGTTTAGAATTTAGTGTTATTGTGCTTATTTTTTGCTTTTTACTCTATTTCCTAAACTATTTTAGATATTCAAACATAATACGATTTATGTTGAAATTGCTCAAAAATTTATTTCAATAAACTTTTTATTGCGTAAAGTAATGCCGGCTCTGGTTAGAGCATAATTGCATTAAATTTGTAAACGTAACTGAAATACATTTTGAGGAAATAAAACAAAAGTATCTACGCATTATGGTGTCTTTGTGTATAATTCGTTCTATAAAAGGGAAATTCTTTTTTTTCGTCTTGAATATTATTCACCCCCTTAACAGGGATGATTATAATTGATATCTTTGTATGTTTATTCTTTACCTGATGGTGCAGTGGGTTAAATGATTAAACGAATAATCATGAATAATAAAAATTTTAAAACTCTTTGTAATATCCTTTATTAAGCTGCTTGAAGTTAATATCAACCTACAATAGTATGAACTGGTATATTTAAGATTTTTTTAATTTTCGGTAAAATAATTAGTTTTTTCAGCAGTAGCTATTTATTTTATTTGTTTTTATGCGTACATAGGAAAAATTGTGTACGATATGATATTCATAGCAAATTTATTTGTCCACCTATGTCATAAAAATCTTTAATTTACTGATATTTATTTATTATTTATTACATTTGATTATTCTTAAAACCCTAGCAAAAGATCATTTGTAATAATTCTATACGTTGATTTTAAAATTCTAAACATTTTTTGTACACAAATAACAAGTAAGTTTAACAAAGTTTATCGCAGCCTATTCGTGCATAAGCTTCATGACCCCATTTTTATCATACACAACATCTTATCTATTCTTCAGCTATGTTATCTTTGCAAAATGACATTTGTTCTTCTTCTTTTTTGGAAGATATAAAAAGTTTGTTTCCTTCTATTTAACAAATGTTTGCCTATTCCTTTTTCCTTTTTGTTTCTTTTTAAGAAAAGTTCTTAATTTCTAGAATTTGGTGGCAAGTGTTTGAACCAATACTAGACCTCCGTATTTGTGAAACTTTTCGATCTTTATTGATATATCATGTCGGCATCAATAAAATCATACATACATGAATTAAAAGGATATATGTCGATTTTGGCAAACTGATTGCTAGTATTTATTTAGGTTGTTCGGTGGGGTGGATAGTTTTTTCTTTCTTCATAGTTCAAAACAAAAAAAAAACGTTTTTGAGGATTACTGCTTCCGGACAACTGCGCCTTTTTTGAAATATTACTCAATGTTTCGCCATTTGTCTTATTCAGGAGGTGAAATGTGCACCATAGTCAACTATTAAACGCACTGAGTGACTCAAATTTACTAAATTGGGATTTAGTTAGAATTACAAAAGATTTTTGGGATTGAAGACAGGAAATGCTGTCGAAGTGTAACAAGTCGTATGGAGTAAAGATGGACAAGTTGAAAAAATGTAATTTGTTATTAAATGTCTTCCTTGCATATTATATTAAAATAAGAATGAAGGGTAATCCTAGGTTTAACCGGCTGAATCTGGGTCTAACTAACCATATGCGGTTAAAGCACAAAACGTTTCACCTTTAATCGGATAAAGCTGAGTCTAACCAATCCGAGTTGGTTAGTTTAAATTAGTTGACATTATGTTAGGTTAGGATAATTTAAGTTGTTTAGTTAAGGTTAGGTTAGATTTTAATTAGTTTTAGCTGCTTAAAGGTGGAAGCATTGGGAATGCGGATCATCTCGTACATCATCTTACCCCAACTTCAAATTTTTGATTCCTTCTCTGATAACATAGCCTATAAGCTTTCTCATGTTACCATGTTATTCTAAAAGCTATTTTTTTTCTAGTCACTAAAATGTATTTTACCAAAGAAAGTAACTAGAACACGTTAATAGTTTCGCTACAATTAAAAAGGATTATCTAAGCATAACGAACTTTCTGGTACACCTTTCCCCTATCTTAAAACAAACAAGTCTGAATAAGATATTATTTCATTATTCTATTTATATGTAGAACTGTATTTTCAAATTTAAAATGTGCTTAGTTTATATAATTAAGTTTATAAATTTTCTCATCTGGTATTATATGTATAAATACTGTTATTAATATGAAATGAAAAGTTTATGATTTACTATCCAATTTGTACACTAATAATTCGATATCGTACTTATCCTCGAAAAACATTGCGGTAGAAGACAAACAGTTTTTGTTTACTCTCAGAATTTGGAGAATCTCTCTGTGAGGATAACTACGCAAAACCTTTGTGCATTGTTGTGTACTCAAGCATACCCTCCGTTCCTTAACAGCCCCTTTTCGTTGGTTTCAGAGGCGGGCATGGGGAGGCTCAGGAATGACAATGATTGGAGTCCCCGGGCTATGGAAGAGCCGTTCAAGATTGTATAATTCCGACACGTTCCTATCCACAAAGGTGAGAAAATCCATCTGTTTGTGTGTATTAAGGATGAGAGATACTGAAATAACCGCCGGTTGTTTAATGACAATTCATTAGAATGAGTTAGTATTGCCAAATAACAAGTTGCCCTTTTTAATAATATTTGCAGTTTATAGTATTATATAATAATATTTATTTACATGACCCTTTTTCAGTGATAATTACAACAGGAATGCATTATAAATAAATATGCCAGTGTTACTCGTACAAAGATATATATCCAGTATAAAACAAAAAATGTACTTAATAATTTAATTAATAAAAACGTGTAGGTACGACCTGGAAGTTTTAACAAATTTACTAGATGAACACAATACGTTTAAATAAATAGAAAAAAGAAGTCCAAACCAGTCAACTCATTTAAAAATTATTTCTTGGATTTACTGAAATAGTTTTTGAATAATTTGAAATTTATCAATATTGATTTGTATATTTAATGATTCAAAAATTCTTAATGAATTACCAAAGAAAGCAACAGTATTACTAGCAACTATTTTTAATAGTATGTTCCCCCTATTATATAAAACGTATGTTGCATACAAGATTTGTTTTTTTATTAAATATTACAAAAAATTCTGTTTGACTGCCATGCTGCCTCATTTCGAAATTTTTTTTTGAAGTTTAAATTTTTTAATTATTTCCTCTGCTTGAAGTATGATTATGCTCATTAATGGGTCACCCTGTATATAAGAGTAAAATGCTAAAAAACTGAAATACAAAATAACTTACCAATGAAATTTTAATAGAAAAGGTATTGTCGTTTATAAATAATACTACACAGATTAGATCCCAGGTTGAACAACTGAATAGAAATTTACTTCTTTTTATTTTCTCTTTGACGGGTTACCAAACAATCTCAGAGCGTTTAAATTAATAGTGTAAATAAAAATGTGTATTGGATTCTACGTGTTTACACAACTATTTAACACACTGACTTCTCAAGAACAACATATGAGCTACCTAGAGGCGAAACGTCGTATTACATTTACCCTAGATGTACAGAATGCATAAAATATAAATATACATGTATTATGGATATTCACTGGGCATATTATAAAGGAGGGTGGACGAAATGAATTTGATAACTACTTCTACTTCACTGTGAAAACAATAGTCAAAATACGAAATAATATTTGTTGGTGATAAGTTCATCTATCTAAAGTACATAAAGGTTTCTTGTTCATTTGCAAACAAACTGATTTAAATTATTTTACTAAGAATAAATTCTAGTATACTTTTTTCTACTATTGCTTAATCAATGGTATTGCAAGTTTTTACACTTTTTAACTGAGATAGTTGTAAAAATTTCAAATTAACAAATACACATTTCTTCTGCTTACAGCTATATTTAAAAAAAATATATAGGGTGACGCAGTAATGTGGCAAAGCTCGATTAGTTTGCTATTATTGAAGTTACGAAAAAAAGTATTTACAAAAAGTGTAGGCAGTCTTGAGATTCACATTTTAAAATTAGTCTCATGTGTTCAGGAACTCATTGCCAGACCTAAATTTTGTTTTTGAATGAAGGCTATAGATAAGGTATAGAGGAATATAAGAGTTGTCTGTTCTGGTTTTAAAAAGATATACCGTAACATGTCTGACTGTAGATAACAACACGATTCGGAAAATTCTCATCTTTAAATTCAAAGGTAAACCGTGAGAAAAGGTGTAAAACCTTTAAAGAAGATTCAAAGAACCTTATTCAGTTTATATATAATCATAAAATAGCTTATATTTTGGAAAATTTAATAAAATGACCCATGAAAATTTTTACGAGCAAAATTAAATCTAGAGATTTCGAATTTTCAGAGAATTTTGAAAACTTTATAAATAGCATTGCGGATCCACAGTGCTTTTTTGTGAAATTGAGCCCAGAAAAGGAGGAAATTTATCCTGTGCCTTTTTCACAACTTCCTTGAACCTTCGCCACATTCCAGTTGAGGGGATTGAAATTTTTATACAAGTTCCAGCTACGGATTTGGAAATTCATCTGATAGATTTCTGCACCGATAACCAAACTTCAGTGTGTGTAAGAAAGAAAATTTTGTTTAATTCAATAACTTTAATAATTTTATTTAAACATGAACAAGTCATAAACTTTTTTTAGAATTTTTTTAAATTATTAATATGTTTTGGCTGTGATTAAAGAAGCCACTCTATCAACAAAGACGTGATTTAAATTCATCATTCTGATATCAACATATTTAATTGTATGTAATAATTAATGTTTGTTATATTAGATTAATTTAAAGGTTGCAACTATACATTTGAGGTTGGGAATGGTTTCTTTTGACAACAATTATGGTATAAGTAGAGAAATTAAAACAAAAATTTTGTTCATTTACCTTTGAATGTTGACTTTAATCACTTTACACTTTTCAAACACAATGACATTTTTCTTTATTTAAAATAAATTGATTTTCGTATTGATTTGTCTGTCGTTAATAACTGTTGATTCTAACCCAACTTTCCGATAAATCAATAAAATTTTTGAACCACCCCTGAGTAAGATCTCGTGTTCTACCAGGGATTCAAATATCAATTTATAATAGTACAGCCGGAGATGTATATAGTCATTTATAACTATCATATATTTATACAGTATGGTCCAAATAAAAGGTATGTACGGAAAAATTCAGACAAAAAGGTAAATTCATCTAAATGGACTATTCTTTGAATATCAGTTTCATTCTACATATAGTGATCATTAAATATAATATTTTATACACACATTCCCATTTCATCACTATTTGAATATTTTTTCATAAAATTCTGAACTAATGGCTGCTTTATTACTATTAAGCTTGCATTTGAATCGTGTAACTAGAGATAAAATCATTATATTGTAATAGCTACTTAAGTCTTGAGTCACTTAAACACCAAAACAAAACACAGCACTCGACAACTGATGATGCTAATATAGTTAGCGAAATGCGAGTCGACTGCATGGTTTTGATTTGATGTTTAAGTGATTCAAAATTCAGGCAGTTGCGAAATAGATACCAAAAGTTTAAGTCCCTAATGTACATGCATTCTAATAGGGCACTTTTGCAATTTTATTTATTTTGGAACTTTATCTCAATTATGCATCGAACCTTTTTTCTTACGTTGAATCTGTTTTTAACGTATTTGAAACTGGTTTTATTGTTTTAGTTTATTAGCTAATGCCTAAACTACTCGGTACATTATTTAAATATTTAATTAATACATGTAAGACGTGTGTGCAGCTTTTTTACCAATTGAATTCTCCGAGTGCTTGCAGAAAAGAAAAGTCATTCTTTAACTGTTATATATGTAACTAAAATGTCAGGCACCTTTTTTAATTTTAACCCACCACCAGAGAACATTGCCTCATTGGTATGTTGTGGTTTTTGCTCACTCTAATGATTCTTTATTTATAATGAAATGTGTTTATTTTCCTATCGGCAGATCAATGCTTTTATTAATTTATATAATAATTATGAAATTGGAGTGCATGTTTGTTATTAAAAATACGTTTAATACTAACATAACTTTATTACATACAAAATTAATTAGTTTTTGATTTGCATGGACTATTTCCTCTATTTTGTTCATACAATTTTTTAGTTCTATCCAATAATGTTTATTCATTTTTTAATTAAATTTATTATATTTATATATTTCATTTCTTAAAGCGGATATATAAATGATTTTTATTTTATTTCAATGAGTTAGTTCGATGGTTTTGTTTAAATATGTAATTTGGATGACCCCTTCACAGCGATATGTATGTTTCTAATTAACATATGTATACATGTTGCCTCAAAATAAATGTAATAAGAACAAACAAAATATACATATTTTTTTCTTTCTTAATTTTTCGTTCACCATTTTATTAATGTAATACACTTCTTTTTTCGACTTCTTATGCATTTTTGTATAAAGGTTACTTCTAAATAATGCGTCTCTTTATTTAATAGTACATTTTTATTATTATTTATTCTTCTTCTTTTTATAGTCATCATCATTACATATTAACTATGTTTCTTCTATAATCCCTCTCTATTTTAACATGTGTCTTTCGAGTATTCATAATTTCTCTTGCGACTGATATTTCCGTTTTAGTCAGTTTGTCCATAGATATTTTGTAAATGTAAATATTTTGGATAATTTTACTATTTCCAAGCAATCTTCGTCCACGGTTTTCTGGGTTTTGGTTAGTAGATACTGGTCTCCTAGTTTCGACTCTCTTGCTAATGTGGAAGCCAGAGAATTCTTGCCATCATTACCGATCTCCAGATTGGTCCTCACATTCAGTGCATTCATCCCTTGGGTATCCTACTCGTTGTGTTAATGAGTAGGAGACAACCTGGTTTTATCTTTGTTACGCGGGGTAAGTGACCAGCGCTTTTCTATTGCTGGTCTTCCTCGAATTGGAAAATGGGTGGGGCCGAATTTATATGGTGTTTGGTCCGAAATGAGGGTTTGGCTTGAAATTGGAGTGGTCGTTGGTGACTGGATCTCAAATGGGGGAAATATAATATCCATCCTTTCTGTGTATATTATTTGAATATTTGTATTTTTATTGCTTTTCTAATTTTCCGATGGTAGAAACGTGAAGCTTTCATTAGTGCAGCTACTGTATAATCAAATAGAATCTGATGACTTGTCTGGAGCTGCTGTTGGGCAATTGCGGAATGTGTAAAGAGATCAGATTTCATATATTTACGGTGTTTCTTAATACAAGTTTATACTGCTTGTCCTGTTTCTTATATAAATATTTATCTACATAAGGATGGAATTATGTATAAACCCTTGGAAGAATAGGGAAAGCATTTAATCTTTTACGGGGTATAATTTTCCAAACTTTTTCACTAGATCCTTTCTCACTTTGCTATGGTAATAACAATGTCTCCAGATTCCATCGTTTCAAGTTCCACGTTTCTTTCTTTATTTATAGGTGCATTCTACATGCTATATATCCCACTGTAGATATACGAAATCTACCCTTTTAACACATTCCGCAATTGTCGAATACCAGCACCAGAGGCGTCATCAGATTTTATTTGGTGAAGGAATAATACTAGCGAAAACTCCATATTTCTACCATCGGAAGCTTCGAGAAGAAATAAAACTACCGAAATATCCAAATAAGAGGAAAAAAAATGGATGGATATTATATTTTTCCAAACTTGGATTACAGCCATTTCACCGTCGATTCCGATTTGACGCCAAATCCTCACTTTCACCCTGTCCCGAGCTAGTGACGCTATCGCCATATACATTAATTCCCATTCATCATCAATTTCAAATGTGTTTCGCATCTGTCTACGTTTAGTAGTCGAGTTACCGTGCACTTCTCATCTCCTGAAGAGAGACAGAAGTCAATAAATTTTTCAAATTACTAAAATTTTTAATACAATTCTACTGTTAAACAATACGGAACGGTGATCCCTCTACAAGAAATTCAAAATTTATTTGGCCAATATTCAGAAAAGTGAAATCGAGTGCATTGAACCTCAGTAATTCTTGAAAAGTGTTGGTATTTAGCTTCATTTACTTTCGCTTTTGAGCGCGCAAAAAGCAAGTGAAAAGTGAAGAAAATAAGTCTAATAAATGTTAAATATTTTATTTATTCAGAAAGTTGCAAAAACGAATCAAGAAGGTTTTCTATTGCTTTTCGTTTTGAGATTACAATTTGAATTTTAAATTTTAATTTTAGAGGATGATTTTTAATGCTAATTTTGTTTTTGAGGTAATATATAATGCACTCTCATAATGCTTAGAGCACTAAAAATTTAGATGTTTTTTTATATGAGATTTTACTAAAAGAAAAGTATAATTCAATTAAAAATCTCAGAGATTCTACACTTTATAAAAAATTGCAAGAATACATTAGAGGATAAATGTGTAAAATTACCAGGTAAGTAAGTTATACATATACCGCCATAAGTTTTAAACTATTAAATAATATGTCAGAGTAATTTAATTCTCTGTTATTCATATCTCTTTTCCGAATAACAATTGTATTAGCATGAGTATTAGAATAAGATAATTCTTTAAGTGAATGTATTGACCGTAAATAACAATTACGCTACTTCGCTTACGCGTTACTTTGATACTTCACTTCACATATAATGCCGGGATCCAAACTCTCGCGGAGCCACTTCGCCGAGTATCCTCGCCGAAGTTATTCGGGGCAAGGAACTCGCATTCATACTCTCATCTAATTCGCGAGTACTTCATTGCCAAGACCATAACTTTTGAAATACCCTGGTAATATGTGACACACTGTAAATACGAAAATAATTATTTTATAATGTGAAGTTTGAAGTTGCCTATAATTTTTGTAAATAACTTTTAATAATCTCGTAAATTGCTAGTCCGAATTCTACTAAATTTGGGACAATTTATAAAATTTTTATTAGTGAGGATTATCTTGCACGATATTAATCCAAATATACCTATAAAATTTTCTGCAGGAATTATTTATTGTACAAAAAAGAATCTTTGGAATAAACGGAATGGGATATTAAATTATTAATATTATGTAAGTCTCTCCTGTGTTAATATTATCGACCTACAGCTTATTAGATATTCTTGAATCCCTCCAAATATTTTTAATTAAAATTCAGCAGTTGTTTGAAAGAGCCCTGACATAAATTCCTAATACGTTTAAGACTTAAGAAATATTTCAAAAAAGGGTTTCCTTTACCAAATATTTTGGAAAATAAAATAGACATTTTGAAAGACTCTAGTAAAATATTTGCAAGTTATTTAAACCTTAGGGGTATAAGGATTATAACACGCGACATAGATGTAAATGAAAAATATTTCTTATTACAACTTATATTTTGAAGGAACCTGTGTAAATGTGGCATATAAAATAAATGGCAAGTATCAAATAAAATTGATTTGTTATTAAAAAATAATATAAACTCCTGTTCAAAATTAATTCACCAGTGATCTGCAGTAAGTAGCGGTGCAGTAGCAGGCCTTCTACATGCCAATCCGAATTCTTTTAACCTTCTCCTGACGGTTAAGGCAGAAATCCTGACATTTCTAACAGTTTCGAGTTAATTACTTAGGTCTCTACTAGTACACTTTGTGTTTCGTTATACCTGTTGTCGGAGAAAGCGCTTATCAATTTGACTTGTAGCCCTTTTCCTGCCCTGACCACGTTTTTTATGGTGTGTTCCGGTTTCCCTAAATCTTCTAATAATTGGACTAATTGTTGAATGATTAACACCTAGTAAATTGGCCACATAACGCATACTTCTTCCCTCTTTTAGCAAAGTTGAAGCTCTTACGTATTCATCATTGCTTAAATGACGTGCTCGAGTCATCTTTTTGTACGAAATTGTTAAATATTGACCCAGCGAACTAATCCACACAAAAAAATAACCAACACTCAAATGGCAAGTTTAAATAATACACTTATCAAACTGAAAAAATCAATTAACTTTTTTGACTTCATTAAATGACATACAGTCCAAAAAACAGTACAAAACTAATAAAAACAACTACTTGACATAAACCAACTAAGATTCCTAACAGTAAACGCTAATATTTGGGCGATATCTTTTTAAATAATACAAATAAGTCAGAAAATATAAGTGGTGCATTAATTTTGAACAGGAGTGTACTCAGTAACAGATGTCATATGGCAACAAAATAAAAAAAATCGCCGCATAAAAATATATCTACGTAAATTACCATGTGCACTACAAGAATTGGCAATATCGCATTCTTAAATGTCTCGAACTGATCGAAGTGTGACTGTTTTCACGTAACGTATTTGTTAAGATTAAAAATATACTTTTGATTTGTAAATAATGGTTTTTACGAATTAAAAATGGCAGCTGGAATAATTACAACATAAATAAAGAAGTAGCAGCTATATCTAATGTTAAAAAAAAGAGTCAAGACAGAAACTTAGTCAAACATTCCTAAGAGAATTAGCGAAAAATCTCAAATGCACTGATGCAGGAACTTCTTAGACATGGAAAAATTGTCTGATTTCATTCGGCTATGACTCCATCTGAAGATTACCATACGGTGTGATAGTTGTGACCAATTCAATATAGTTTTACGTACTCTGCATCTAAAATAAGGGTAGATCTGCCAATCTTGCAGTTAATTTGAACAAAATTCCTAAACATGTTTTTGATTAACGTGAAAATTGTCGGAAAGTAAGTAGGAAGCACACTCTTCAATAATTCAATGAATGAATGTTTACAAGATTAGTGCAATTATTCAACAATTATGCATCGAACACACATACATTTTCAATCGCAGCTTCGAGTTAAGGAAAAAAAAGATTTTTTAACATTATAGAAAAATGTGTGCTAGTTGCAAACAATGCTCGGTTTGATGTTTCTAAGTTTCTGCGCATTATAATAAATGCTTATATAACAGAGATATTACTGCTGTAAAAATAGTAAGCAAACTAAAAGTGTGCAAACCTAAGAATTTATGCAAATACTGTACGTCTCTTTTAGTATCCTGAGGATGACCGTATAACGCTCGAAATGCAGATAATTAAAAAATTTGAACATCTAAGATATTTTATAGGACCTCAACTCAACAGATCCTGACAGTCATTAGAATTAACTATTGGTTTTGCTGTAATTATTTCGTAAAAATATGCCACATTGAAAACATCCTCAATTCAAACTTGAAATATTTACCAAAGATTTTTTACAAACTTGTGATAATTAGCAGTCATTGTACAATGCTTCCGATGATATATTATAGAATGATTACAGAGTCTAACAAGAGAATTTCATAATAGGATATTAGAAGATAAAGAAAATATCTTTTTTGTACTTAGATCCTTTTCTAGATTCGCAAATTTCGGGGGTTTCTTTTGAATGAAACCATTTCAATTTTAGAGCAGATCAGCTAAGTATATTTTACCATCTAGTAGTGGAAATTATTTTTTCCATATTTTATATATCCAACATACGGTAATCTTTACCAATAAAGGCCCAAAAATCAGAAGTGGAAGAAAAAGGTTCACATAAATCACTTCTATATTGATATGATAAGCACAAAAGTTGCCGGTCCTTACGAAATAAATCATCCCATTTTGGAGCAGTCAATTGGAAAGATTCATTGGGATTTTATTACCAAAACTTTATTCAATATGTATTGTGTAACCATAATAATCTCCAATAATATCCAACTTGACGAAAGTTTGGCGAAAAACTTTTCCTATTAAAACTCGTACTCGTACGGGGTTTAAGGGTTTTTGAGACAATCCAGAATTATAATTAAATCTTACAGAGTTATCAACCTGAAAAATTGCTGTAATTAAATACTATTATAGACGAAAATATAATATTTTATTTGAGATTGAATGAAGTGAACAATTTTGATGGAACGAATGTCATCGGCAATAGACGGATGAATACTTTTTTCTAAAATCTAATTATTTTTAAAATCCAATGTTATTTCAAACTGAACTTTACAGTAGTTATTGATATTATGCACATGTCAACAGTTGACGACATCATTTCTTCTTATTAAATGCTTTATGCCATTTGAAACACGTGAAATTGAAAATGAAAAACAATATATTATTCACGGTCAGAATAATTTAAGTCGTATGAGTATGCATCTATCTTGACCGGTAGAATCCAAATATACAAAAATATGAAAAATGTGTTGGTTTGTGTTTAGTGTCAATGGGGTGTTTAGCATAATGTCAATTATCTGGTTATTTTATTTCATAAGTTCACTATGTCTTATCTCATAATTTCTAAGGGACTGGCCAATGAAGATAGCATTGTAATCCGCACAATTTAACATATAAATACTTGATTTTTTTAATTTAGGATTTTCAGTTTCTACATTTTTAAAAATAAATTTAAATTATTCTTTATTTTAAAAGATATTACACTTGACAAAACAATAGACAATAAAGGAAATCTTTTATATATATGACAAGGAAAAAAAACTTGTTAGAAGAAGTAAATATGGTCAGTTCTTTCTTTTTAGACTACCTTTTGGACTAAATATACAGGGTGATACATAACTATTTGGATATAGGCTAAGGGCAGGTTATCTGGAGCAAAATATGGCGATAGGACCAAATATACCTTAATAAAATATTGCTGTGGAATAAGATATAGGGCGTTAAAATTGATTTTTTTTTCCGTCTTTTCTAATAATGACACAGTATATTTATCAATTGTTATCGAAATCGGCACAGAGGCATAACTTGGGACAGGGAATATTATTTCACATTTTGTTACATGGGTTGCCACGTGTATGGTTCCTGATGATGAAATTAAGTGGTAGCTTTTTTTAACGCAACTTTTTAGTAAATTTGATTAGAAAATATGATGTAAACATCATTTCTACGTAACATTGGTTCTTTTGTTTAAACACAATAATTTCATCCGTTTGCGAGAAAAACGCAATTGAATAGTTCAGAGTCTTATTTCAAAGAGTCCAACGTTTTGGTCCACAAATAAATTATATTCAATATTATATAAAACTAGGAAATCAATTTTTTATTTCTAGGCACTTTTACATATTTTATATTTAACTTACCTCTTTAACAGCAGTTAAAGGTAACAGTGCCTCGTTGTTATCACGCTCTTGTTCAAAATAGCTTAACAACGAGCACCTTACAACTATTTAATTGTTTAGCATTTCTTTAGAAAAAGAAAACAAGAAATTGTAATCACAATCATAAGACGTTTGCTTTGTAAAGTAAAAACAGCTAGTTATTCATCTACACACAATATCAAAAAATACCGTCAAGACTATATATAATACCAAGACCAAAAAGCGAAATGAAACGATATAATCAAATGATAACGATTAGACTACATTGCAAAAATGTAAAATATAACCATGTAATCGATGACGTGCAATTGATTTGGTCTTGGATTAACTATATAAAACTAACATTAACTGAATCATAATTCCAGTTTGAAGAAATTTAATTTATTTTGATAGACTCCGAAACTAATTGTTCAATTTCATATTGTGAAAACATTCCTTTTCTTTTCCTGACATAAAAACTATTGCTTAAAAAATCTATATTAAAGTCTCCATTTAAAAAACATCTTAAATATCAGTAAAAAGGTTTTTTATGGCATTGAGCGTTGATCCATATGACCAGGCACTCACTATGTGATATTCACACACATTCATACTACAATCCATGGCCACGCCTCAAACCTGCAACCTCGTGACGGAAATTCGGCTCACAACACACAACGATGGAGGTCAGTCAGTAAAAATTTTCAAGCTTATCTAAAATTAGACCATCAGAACTCAAATAAAAACATTCACCTAACCACCGACTTGCACCAAAATGGACTTTAATAACTTTACACCAATAATTATCTTCAATTATAAAATCTTATGCATTAAAGTTCTCCTTTATACAGATCACAACTCCTGCTGTATATCGATTTGAAGAGTTTCATGTAACTAAATTGTAACCATTCATTTCAATTTCAGAATCTTCAATGTCTTTTGTTCTTGCTCTACTAACTACTATTATTTTAGGAGAGTAACATAACAGACTTTGAATTTCATTAAGTTTAATAAACTTTAGGCATATAAGTAAATAATATCAGTATTTTAAAAGGATATTAGGTCATTTAATGGTTCTTTGTAGAGCTTGCTGGCCTTTATTAAGGTAGGCATTTCGTTATTAAATTTTATTGTTATGTAGTTATTACCTTCCTGATAAAGTGTTCGAGTCTTGCTTTAATTTTTTTTAAATAATCTGCTGTGGTTTAGTTTGATCAGTTGTAATTTTAATTTCTGGGATTTTAACTAATTTGTTTCTAAGAAAAGCATCTTCAAATAAATGCATTATAACTTGAATTCTTTGCTATTTTCTCATATGTCCCAAGTATATTAGCAACAATTGTAGCTGGCATTACTTTATTGTTATTTAAAATTTTATTGATGCTTGGCTTTAAGTACAGCGACCATCTTAATATTATATTAATTGTTTTCAACTTTTGCTTTGAGGAAACTCTCCATAATAAATATGAAAAGACAAATTATACTTATTTGAATTTCTACAGTATTACAAAAGGTTCCGCTATTTATCTATTACAGCATTTTCAAGATTTGACAGATTTTTTTATAAGCGTAAATAACTTCATCTGTCAATTTTATGTCAATCTTAAAAATGCTATAATAGATAAATAGAGAAACGTTGATCGATTCAATATAAATATTGCACTAGTTTGTTAACTGTATATTACTACAAGTAGGAGAAGGTCCTTTAACGAAAGTCTCTCGCCTGTGTTTGCCAGTTTCTCCATCGTTTCTGAGATTTCATTTGCATAAATTTACTAATGCAAAACTATGTAGTCGTTTTAACAAAGCTCGAGAAATGATTCCAATTCAACCATATAATATATTGAACTAAACAAAATTCAATTCTATAATGATGACAAGGCGCTAATAAATATTCCTATTTCCATTTGGGAACTAAATTCTGTAATCGAGGATACTAAAGACACAAGTCTAGAACCAGATAATATCCTTGTAATTTTTCTTAAAAATCACAAATAAGAAGATAGTAACAGGAGCTTCCTGTACAATTCAGTGTGGCTTAAACACGAGTTTCCCAAAAAATGGCATGTGCAATGTGCAAGATATTTGAAAAAATAGTCAGCAAAAGATTAACGTTGTACTTAGAACAACAGAAGTTATTAACAGCTGAACAAAATGCTTTTCGACAACATCGATCAACTGTAGACAATTTGGTGGTCATTGAGTCCGAAATACATGAGGCATTTGCTTGCCAAAAAGAAACCATGGAAATTTTCTTTGACCCGAAGAAAGCATATGCTACTATATGGAGGTATAAAAACTATTACACTGGTCAATAAATGGAAACATCTCAGGATTCATGAATAATATCCTAGGGAATGGCATATTTCAAGTGAGAATAAATAGCTTCTTCTCAGCAAAGGTGATACAAGAAATTGAAATTCCAGAAGGTTCTAATCTAAACGTTGTTCTGTTTCTAATAGCCATAAACAAAATCAACAAATCATGTAAACCACTCATAAAAGCAAGGATATACGCGAATGACTTGGTCATATTTATCAGTGGAAACAGCCTGATCAGTTCACAGACATATATTATAAATTTATTCAAGTAGACTGTGAAAACAATAACTGGTATTTTTAATCAAAATGTTTTTTAACAATTTCACAGAAAATAACTTAATATATACAAGATGTAGATGAATTACTACCAAAAACTGTTCAAAATGACCACCGTTATTGTCTATGCACAACTGAAATCGTTTGCGTAAATTTTGTAAAGCTTTGGAGATATTGTTATTATTGACATTATTTAAATTATTTATCTCATGCTGTATTGTATCTTTAATTACTTGAATGATATAATTATTTTTATTATAAACCTTTTCTTTTAAAAATCCCCAAAGAAATGTATCTAATAGAGTAAGGTAAGGACTATTTGGTGGCCATCTGATAGTTCCAACATTTTCGCTCCATACTGGAAACTGATTATTTAAATGCTCTTGAACGGCTTGGGTATTGTGTGGGGGTGTTCCATTTTGCATCCAAATCATGGTATTGAAGTCATTATCTGGAAAATTTTGCCTTAATTTAAAGTATAATCAAAAATAAGGTCCAACTATTTTACTCCAAATATGGGCAGTTTTTATTCTTTTTATTTGACTCACCAATCTTTTTCTGTTACCTCTTCTTTCCCAAGAATGCCCGTTTCTGCGATTAAACATTTCAACCGTAGTGAACGATGACTCATCAGTCCATAATAAAATATTAAAATAATCAGGATCTGTATCCAAGTTGTCTATCATTTGTCGGCAAAATTATAATATCTTTCTTTTGCGATTGATTTTCTGTTAGTTTTGTATTTGTTTTTTTTAGTGCCCTCTGAATTTTAGATTAACTTTTATCCAATTCAGTGGCGTCATTTTTTTATACTATTCATAACAGGTTCTTGATAATTATTAAAAATAGTCAATTTACCTTCAAAATAGAGCAATATATCTAAATCCTCTTCTTCATTGAATCTAACAGACTGTTTTTTTCTGTCAATGCTAAACACTGAATTTACTTGTTTAAAAACATAATCATAGAATTTATACAAGATTGGTATTGACTGATTTGGATATAACAGCACATATTCTCTTTGTGCAGCGCGTTTATTTTTATTATTTATTATCTAATAAACAAATATCTGATCTTTTTTTCTGTACCCCATTTTCGTAAAAAAATGTTATATAAAAATATCACATACTGTTTTATTGCTTACTTGAATAAATTTATAGTATATGTTGTTTCTAAGTAGCCGCTAATTGCACTGTTTAATGTTCAATATCTCAAAAACGACTGAAGATAATGCCATTGTATATTATATTTTTCAAATAACGATAACGGATCCCTTAAAAAATTTAATAATAAACAAGAGTGCAATTTAAAAACATTTTTTATAGGCGCACTTTGTATATGTAAATGTGGTACTCGTATTAATGATATTTTAGAAAAAATTAAGTTTAAAACTTTAAAACCATCGTTTTTGCGGTTCCTTTTCTGTATTGTATGATAAAGTGATTGTAGTACATAATGTATAGCAAACCTATTACACAAACTAATCTTTAAAAACTGCAAAATAAGTTAATAATGAATTTAACAATAATTGCTATCGTTTTATTTTACTACTTAGTTTGGTGCTTTGGAAAAATTCTAGACACATTTAAAAAAATATTTTCTTATTAGCTAGGTGTATCGAAAAATAATGTTTCTCTTAACCGGTCTCAATTTTTCAAGTTTATTACAAAATGACTTAATAAAGTGAAAATTGTTCGAGCACAAAGCTCATTGTGAGACACAATATTTCCGTGATACGAGTCCACTTAATTGGAGTTTTTTCAAGGTATTATAAATCATTAGTCCAACATTGTCTCCAGCATCTGCCGGTGACCGTTATTTTATGATGTGTCATGCTCTTACGTGAGATACGACGTATTAGAGAGAGGATTACAGATAGTCGATTATCCTTGCTGGCATGGTCCAGACAGAGTCTCATTATAACTTGCCTGATGGATAGATCCTACCTCTAGAGCTTAAGACGGGGAATTAGCTTTGCGGTCAGCGTATGAATGATGCAGCCAGTTATTAACATGAATTATTGAGGGATTAGCCTTGTTTTGTTGGCGGTTTTGTCTTCGTCTTATCTCTATCGTGATTCCTTGTTTTTGTGCACTTTACTAAGCTTAAGTACATCCATTTGCTTTCAAAGAGAATAAGTTATTGAAAATTTATTAGAACATGGAAGTGCTTTCCGCACAGGTAATGATAAATTGTCAAATATATCTTTCCTTATTTTTGATTTATGTAATGTTTACATTAAAAGGAAAATAAGTGTAGTTTATTTCAAATATAAATAAAGGAATGTTATAAATTTTATAAAACTATGAGTGTAAAGTTGACCTAAAAGAATTCAGGAATTTTTTCTTTTTCTGTTTTTATGGAGATGATAAATAAAAGAAAATTGACAAAATAAATAAAAAATTTAAGATTTTCGGCAACCCAGTTTCATTTAAAAATTGATTGACAAATTATGTTCAACTGACAACGTACTATTCTGAAAAATGATCACAATATAATTAAATTTATATTCATTAAATAATGGATTGCAAATTACCAGAATTTATTCAAAACTGTTGCTATTCAAAAATAAAATGGATTTAAAGAATAAGCGCACTCAAGATCACAAGAAAAAAATAAAAAGTCCGATTTTGGAAAATAGACGACAGGACCCAAAGTTATAGTATCAAGATTTAGCTGTGGAAGTCGAAAAAGTCTTTTGGAAAATAGATGGCAGAATCAAGAATTAGAGGAAGTAATTTATAATTTTAGAGTTTAGTTTTAGTTACTAATTACAGAATTGTTGTTATATGCAAAAGCAAAATTTATTATTATTATTTAATATTAATTATGTCACAAAAATTGGCGCTTAATATGGGATGGCTGCCTTTAAAGGTTTGCAACATTAAACAAATAAATGACAACTATAATATTATTAGATGAAAAATAAATTCATTACTATAACCAAATCGTTTAAAGTATTGACAGGTTAGATGCCAGAAAACAATATTAGAGTCTACAGGAATACACTTAAATAATATAAACTGCTCAACCATTGAAATGATCCATGTAACTAAACTGGTATTAAAAGGAAACGACTGATATAAATATTTTATGTGTTTTCTGAATTGTAGTGTATACCTTTGTGTATAAAATTTATCAGACAAAGTCTTTTTTTTACCTGTAGGACACAAAAACAAATGATTTACAATGTTAGCATAAAAAATGCGTGCAAGTAATAGACGTATCATTATCATTATTTCAATTATTACTAAGAGTTTGATGTATAAGTTGTGTTTTTGAAGTTGAAAATTAATCCGACAATGGTGTACAGAAGAATTAAACAATAGGGAATTACAACATGTGGTTCGTTTAGTGCGACAAGATCGATCACATAGAGAAGTCGCAAGATTGTTAAATATGGCTCATGGGGTGATCAATAGGGCCATAGTAAGATATAATGAAACCGGTGAGGTAAGCTTTCGACATGGTGGAGGTCGTCCAACAGCTTTAACAGTACATTAGGTCCAGTATCTCATACTTACAGCTCGTCGACGTCCTACAATAAATGCTTCTCAACTTATTAATGTCTTGCGGCAAAGTACTGGTGTTGTAGTATCAACTCAGACAGTAAGAAGAAGGTTGCATGAGTATGGTCTGAGGTCAAAAAAGCGTGCCAAATGCATGCGCTTAACGGTGGTTCACAAAGTTGCTCGAAGACAATAGGCACAACAACATTTGCTTTGGGGTGAGTACGATTGGCGACGAGTTATGTTTGCAGACGAGACGAGAATTACATTTCTTTCGCTCAGATGGCCGAATTCGAGTATGACGGAGGAAAAAAAAATTTGGTCGAGATTTTTTGTATGCCGCTGATAACGCTCGCCCACACCGTGCCAATCTGGTATCCTCAATATTTCATAAATACTCTGATAAGAAGTATGTCAGATAGATGTAGAACTGTCCTTAGAGTTCGTGGGGGTCCAACGAACTACTAATGTTACATAATGCATCTTTAAAATGCATCTTTTTCACACTGTTTTTGACAGATTCTTTCGCAAAATTTTTGGAACGTTTCATTTTCTATATTTAGTCTCGAATAAGTAAATTTTTTTATGGTCCCTTTTTTTATTTACCGTAGTTTACGCGCAACCACTCAAAATTAAGGGTGGATCATTTCAATTGTTGAGCAGTTTATATGTATATATATATATAAATTGTGTTTACTTATACTTATATGGGTATCATATTATTAATTTTAAGAAAAAAGGTATTCCTCATAAAGAGTTCTGCATCATCGCATCGTCTAAAACGATATCATCAGATATTAAATTTCGTGAATTGTATACGAGGTCTCTCATAAATCAGAATTTTGCTTAAGAGTATATATATATATATAAAATAAAAAGAGTTAATCAGAATTGAAAACTACATCAGAATATGCAATCATATCCATTTACGTTAAAAAACGAATTTATTTTTACTTTTTCGAAAATAATGAAAATTAACAGATTAATTGGACCACATTTTTTTACCAATCTATGAATGCCGAACATTGCTTACAATTTATACAAAATCAACGTATTTGGCTCCAACAATACGGTTTTTCATGCTACAATAGAAAACTTGAAAAGTATTTTGTATGAAAAAACTTATTCATAAATAATCGTTTTTTTTTATTCTATTAGATCTCCCGACTTATCCCTTCTCGATTACTTCTTATAGGATTTTTTGAAACAAAAGCTTTACCAGCAAAGGTTGTTCTAAGATGTTGATGACTTCAGATTTGATTTTAAGGGAATTTAACAATAGAACGATTACGTGCTTAGAAAGAGACGATGATTTTGTCGAGGTAATAGTGGATTTTTTTTTCGAAATCCAAATATTGCTTTTCTTCACCATAGGTTAAATCATGTCCAAAATCATCCATAGAAATTTAACAAATCGTCCCAATTGTTCCAATGCAGTGTCTAATTAGTAGAGAAAATATATTGGATGGAAACCCACTGAAGAAAATCAAGTCTCGATAAAACATACTTCATCGCTCTTTATTTAATGCAAGATGAAGTACATCATTAAGCCCTAATTTTAGAAACTTCAATAAAAATAATGATAATTAGAACAGTAGAAATATTAAATTATGGCATAACCTTCACCAGAACTAAATGTTTGATTATATTTATTATCAATATTTAAATACATGCATATAATTGATCTCATCATGATAAATATTTCACTTCTGCTTGTGTCAAAAAAATATTTTTCCATTTATTTTTGTGATTTATCGTTCTTATATCAGAAACATAGCATTTCAATATCATGTATTTCGATTTAAAAATCAGATTTTTACATATTTATATTTATAATTATTAGAAAATTTATTATTGAATCACCAGTAGGAAAACTATTTTGAAACATAAATTCAGTAAAATCAGATATATTTTTATACATACCTATACTTTGTACCGAACTTCCACTTTCATGAAGATTTCAATTTTGACCTCGATTTTCTTGACTTCAATATTGACGTAAAAGTTAATTATGTCGCCGTATTTTCATTCGAGAATCTCCCTGGGGATAAACGATTAGCTTTGGTTTTTATTTTATACATCATTATATTCAAAAAAATGACCGCACTCTGACTTTTGACTGGTAATACGAAGGTAATCTGTTCTAAAAAATTATTTGAATCTTTGAATCTACTTTTTATGTTCTAACCCCAAATATGAATACTGTGTATAACAGCCAAATGGAATATATTCAATATTCAAATATTTACATCCTATTGGTTGCACTAATAGCTCACGTGATTTCCGACATTTTTTAGCCTTAAACTATTGTTGTTGTCAATAGATGATGGAAGATCATTTTCGTGAGCCTCAGGTGTCGTCAATAAGCGTTGATGAATTATGGTGGAGCAGGTGGTCGCCTATTCATGATTTTATTTTTTATTATTTTAAGATTTGCTGTCGTCTGTCGTCATCAATAGACAAAGAAAGGAGTTGATTTGATTGAAAATGCGTCGATGAAACAAGCACATGAGTGCTCGTGTTTCTTGTATCGTTTATCGACATGTAGCGTTTCTGATGCATAAATAAATATTAGTCTGTTTGCCTATTGTATTTGGCTATATTGCCTTTCTATTGAATTTTTAGGACCCATATTTCCATATTTATACAAAATATGTCAGTTTAGAGTAATATTTAGTATATGTAGCTGCATTTTTATTTTATTGTACCAAAAGAGATCAAGAACAGAATTGAGTGATATTGATATGAATAGTGATGAACAAAAAATTCTTTCACTTAGTAACCTGGATAATGCAAGTGTAACAGGTAGTGACAAGGATAGTGATGAAGAAATTGTTGTAGCAGATTTGCCATTTCAAAATTGCAATATTTTCAATCTAACCATGTATATAATTTTGACTATGAAAATTCTGGCATCTCCGGTGCATTCGAAGTTGTCAATGAATATAACGAGTGTGCGTAATTTATAAAATATTTTGATGAGTATATAATGACAACAACTGTAAACGAAACTAATAGATACCATTAGTACAATGACGAAAATTGTCCTGCTTCAAGAAGAAAACCATGGGTGCTAACTAATATCAATGAATTGAACAATAATTATGTCGATGCCACTTATAAAAAACAGTAAAATTTCGCTTTATTGATCAACATATCCAATTATTACCAGTAATTTTATTAGCAAGTAGGTACATGGCAAGAGTCAGATTCACGTAGCTGTTGCATTATATATATTTTACTGATAATAACAACTCCTCCCACCTCCGGACAACAATGATAAATTATGAAAAATACAAACCAAATTTAAAGAATGGGATAGAAAATTGGTATACTAGCCATAAACTGGGAATTTAGCTAGATCAACAGACCACGGGTCTATGTGGTAAAGTAAAAAACAATTTTAAAATTTTTTACATCGCATGGAATGTAGAACATACGAACCCAAAAAGTGCGGAAATGTTATGGTTCTTAGGTAGAAAGACAAAGAAAAATAGATCCTCGATATAGCGAGTACATTTTTAAATCGAAATGTATAATAGACTAAACGCAAATCTTGCGCATGATTGATAAATGCAGTTAGAGCTACAATAGAGCGAGCCCGAATGTCAAGTGGATTAAAACACTATTTTTTCACCTGGTTGATGTTGTTATGCTGAATGTACATGGCATGCATCTTGAAAAAACAAAAAGAAGTTCAATACGACTGAAGGAAAGTTGTGCAACAAGTTTTGGAAAAACGTGGAACTCCGATTGCAGCTAGACCAGGAAAGTGATTGATCGTTTAGTTCTAGTGAATTTTATGACAAGGCTTTCTCCTGCAAATATTCCACCCTCTGGAATTAGACAAATAGGGCAAATGATTTGTCATGTATGCTCTAATATTTACTCAGGTGAAACAAAACGGACGTATGTTACAACTTGGTATGTTGAGGGCAAAGTAGGAGTTTGTATAAGTATATTATATAAAATTTATCACACCAGAAAAAATTTTGAATTTTAGAGTCTAGTAAAGTTCAAGATATATAATCTAATATAACCCAACCTAATTACGTTTTGAGTTCGTGTGTGATTTGAAATGATAAATCTTAGTTTTACTTAAGTAGAAATACTATTTTTGAAATGATAGATATATTTTTTCACAGCCAATGGTATCGTATAAAACTTATTTTTCGGGAGTCGAACTTTTTCTACATTTTTCTTCATAAAAGCAGGTATCCCGAATATACCTTTCCAAATTGTATAATTATGTTACTTTTTAATCATTCGTTATAATTTGCTACATGCATATAGTTGAAAGTTTGGATACCAAATTATAATTTCTTTACTTTCACCCCCCCCCCCCCCCCAAATAAACCTCCGTTTTTAAGAAATATTTTTTTATTATAATAGAGAAATATACAAGTTGATCCAAAATTGTCAAGTAACACTTCTAGGGGTGATAGTTCACTTAAAAATATAATATAAACTTTTTTCGAAAGCTCAATAATAAAGGAAATACATACCTCTAAGGATGGATAAAAAAATGTTTTTTTTTAAAATATCTTCAAAATAAAACATGTCAAATTCTAGACACAGAAGCTTTGCATCAATATACGTAATTTTATGTTATTAGTCATTTCATCCCTTCTGATTAAGTAGATTTTGGAGAAAAGTACTACTGATTACATCATATTTTTTTAAGTACACTTACGAACGTATTAATAAAATGGTAATTAAGATTCCTTGGCCTTTTTAATATATTTAATTTAATTTTCTGTTATACGCTCATTCTTAATTAATTCATAATTTTCTATAACTCATTCACTGTTCTCTATTCTTTACATTATTTACGTATGCATTAAAGCCGTTTTGTTGTTGTTGTTATTGTTCATCTTCTTTTTGTCATTATTTTTATTATTAATATTAGTGTTATTATGATTATTATTATTATTATTATTATTATTATTATGATTATTGTACCACAATTTGAAAGCCCTGCCAATTCACTTACTCAGAACAAATAATTTTTTTGTATTAGTGTAGAACGCTGAAGTAGCATAAGGAATCTTAACATCGTTTATCCTAAAATTAGATAAGTTTGTTGTGGTACGAATATTATTTAATGAAAAATATTCTGTATACAAAATCTCAGCATCCTTTACCCTAACTGACATAAGATATATTTGTAGTAAGAAAATATTTATTGAAAAATATTCTCTTTAGTTCCGTTTTCCTATTATAGTTGCAGCATTCTGGTAATGTAATATCTTTTCAGTAAAATGTTTTGAGAAAATAAATAGGTAACAATTTCTAGTAACATGACGTTATATATTTTTTCACCAAAAAATACAATAAAATGCTACAAATCGTTTCGTATATTCCAAGTGAAATTCGCCAAGATTAAATGGTTATGGCCTGATAAAATAGGGCCCCATCCAGGAGAAAAGAAAGTAACATCGCAGGTTCTAGAAAAGTATCTTCTGACAAATGAGCCACTGTTAACCAGTCATTTGTCTAGATTCCGTTGGGTATTTGCTTCTTTGATTGTGCACTTAAAAAGAAATTCACATTTAAAAAGTAAATTATAAGAAATTACTAGATGAAGTACAAAATGTTTAAAAAGCAATTATCTCTTTGAATTATAATTGACCAGCAGGTACAGTCTAGCAAAAAATTGAAATAAAAAACATATTAGCTTATCTGAGAGGATAATAACTCACTAAAGAGAATCAAATGGAACCGGATTCCGGGAGTTTGTTTTTTAACAAAAATTGGTCGTCAAAATCTTATAAATGTAATTAGTGGAGTAGGGATTGCGTTCAGAATTCAGCTACTTTAAATCAATTAAGGTAAAATTTTAGAATTATGTTTTTTAGACGAAACACTAAAATATTTATTGATTTTTTTTGTTGCAACTCATTTATTCATTTACTTTCTAAAATTTATCATCTATCTAAAATGGATATTAGGAATCATTTAAAGATGCCAAGTGTTTAAAAAGGGTTTTAGAAGCAAGAAGCAGGTGGCAAAAAGTGGTGGGGAGAGCGACAGATTTATTTACAAAAGATGAAAAACTATAGATTAAAATAGATTCTGTAGAGAATAATAAATTTATGAAACGATACTTAAATAGTAAGGCGTTTAGATTACTTTTCTTCTGGCATTGCTACCGAGCAACAATTGAAGAAACCCTAATGAAATGCGTATTTTAGGATTTCCTTTTAAGCGTGAATTTACTGAAAGCATTGTGTATAACTGGATTAATGGGTGATTTACACAAAAGATATAATTAAATGGATAGAAGGATTTGGTAATATTTCTTTCAAAAAACTCATCAACACAGTAATTTAACAGAAAAAAGCAGATGGCATAGATGGCAAAAAAATTGAGAATGTTCCTATGTCAATGTCCTTTTTCGGATATGGATGCCATTATGTCAATTACTACAGAATGGAAGGTAATCAAAAAAGAGAGAAACAAAATTTTATACAACTTAAATTGTCTCATAAAGATAAAATTAATTCTTTCTTTGCGAAAAATAATAAGAATAAAGTTAATGATAATTTTATTGATATTTTAGCGTATTTGAATTTAATTAATAGCTTGAAACTTACATATTATGAACTAACACATTATCCTGTCGCTTTTTTTGAAGATGGTCACATTCAAAAAACAAAAAATTAACTTTATTAAACTTCTTCCGAAGTCTCTACAACTATTCATGACGTAAAATATTTTTAATACATAACTTAAATAGGTATATTATTATACTGATGTAAATGACAACTAGAAGAAAAAATTGGAGCAATGTGATCATTATATAAGATATTTAAATAATAATTATTCCAAAAATGTGTAGTATTAGACAGTTATAAAAAAGAAAACATAAAATTACCGAAAGTAATCCTCGTACACTCAAAAAAAAAATGTGCAGATGTCGAGTTTGGTCAAAATATGGCAAAATTGGACAAGAGAAACCCAGTAAAACATAAGGAATCTTAGTGAAATATGTTGTACTGAAAGTAAATACTGATAAAATGTTGGTTCAGATCGTTTGTAGGAATTCTATTTTTTGCGAGATTTTCAAATCTCGTTACGGGAAATTGGCAATAGGATTGGTAGAAATGTATTCACAGTATGGAATGACTGGACTACAGAGCAAAAACAACCACATCGTAGGTACTCGTGATGTCTGAAGAACTACTCGTGAAGAACGCCTCTTAAGAATATATGCCTTTAGAGACCAATTTTGTACAGTGGCACAGGAATGGCGGGTTACTGCAGGACAATGACTCTCTCTACGATCAGTTTATCGTAGGTTATGTCTTTTGGCTTGTTTGTCGACCGCGACCCGAAGGCATAGGGAGGCGAGAATGCAGAGGTGTCAAGAACGTATCCAGTGACATCAGAAATGGAATGGAATTGTGTTCAGTGACGAGTCTCCATTTTGTTTATGGGTCCATGATGGACGAAGAAGAGTTTACCAAAGACGTGGTAAAAGGCGGGAAATTCAATTTTGACTAGAATGTGATACAGCGCTTACCCGAGGAGTTTAATTTCATACGGAAGCAAGTCTCCATTAGTATTCCTTGAAAGAAAGAAGAAAATTCGATATTCCAACAGCATAATATCAGATCTCATAGAGCAGCAGTTACTGCCAGGTTCCTTTGTAACTCTCAAGTTACCGTTCTTCCCTGACCAGCTAGGTGTTTTGATCTTTCAAGCAATGAACATGTATGAAAAATGATAGGTAGAATCAGAAGATTGGGGGCACTTTATGGCTTAATAAGATATTTGCTTCGCCCAAGATATGAAGTTTAAGTTCCCTGGGACTCAATTCCTCAAGAAGACATTGATCTGATTCGAAGCAAGCCACGGAGAGTTGAGGAATGTATTGACTTAAGAGGAGCCCCATCTCATTATTAAAATTTTCAGGCAGGGAGTATGGAAATTGTTTTTAGACTTTAATCATTTGATGTACTGTATAAGCCTTTTTATTCACTAAAAATATATGAAAATATTTTGATGTCTAATGGGTTCAATGCTGCAGAGTATGGTAAAAATAAAAACCTACTAAAAATATTGAAGAAGAAATCATGTAAGAATATTTGTTTACGTATCAAGCCGCAAATGAGGCACCCAGATCGATTCTTGAACGGGCCATTAATTTAAAGTCGGTAGATGGTACTGTAATTTATTATGATATTGATGTAGTGGTTCTATTAACTGCACTAACTCCAGATAACCGTGACATTTATTTTTTTTTTATCTAAAAGATTACAGAAATGACTATGAAAATCTAAGAAACATATTCCTTTTCTAACACGATTTTATTAGTTATAATATCATACCTGATTTAATATATACAGTATTCACAAAAAATCAGAGATTACATTTTTTTTTAACGGAACAGCCAAAAATACCTGCGTTTGATTATAATCTTTAGTACCTACATCTCATACAACATTTACAAGTGAAAATATGATATGATAATGAATTAGATGCAACTCAATGAAGTGTAATTTTTAATTTTATATTATTAACTAAAACTTTTTTCCGTGAGCATTTAGGTTTTTAGGATTAACTTTTAAAATTAACAGAAATGTATTTATAAAATAATTTCTGCATAAAATTAATTTATTATAATTGCATTATATTGGATTAATCGAATAAGTTTATTCTTAATTTATAATTTTATGTGTTAAACATTTATAAGTAATAAAATCTTACAGCTTTATAAACAATCGTAATTAGATTCAGAGAGTTTTATATTTCAGACGCGGTATAACAAAAACAACCAGTTGATGCTATTACTATATGAAAAAAAATTTATTAGTAACTTATGTAGGTATGAAATTTTTTTAATTTTTATTTATCAGCATTTTTTATTTTATTATATTAACGTGTCTCATATTTTCTCTTCTTATTGTTGGTACGATTGTATTTTCTTTTTAATCCTGTGAAATGAAATTTTTTAGGTCTATTAAATATTGTGATAAAAATTATCCTCTTAGTTTTGTTTTGACTACCTCATGTTAGGCAAATTGCAAAACGCCTGAAGATAAGTAAGCATCATAACGAGATACGTGTATTATAATTGTCGTTAGTCTATTACTTCAGCAAAATGTGAAAACATTATATAATAGACATTGTAATAACGTGTATAATGTAATATTTTATGTAAGCATTTATTCAGTTAACTCAGAAAATTATTTTAAATAAATTCATTTTAATACATCTCAAATTCTGTATTCTGTAGTTATTCAGTGCATTCTAGCGTTATTTACAGGAGTGCATTATATTTTTGGTTGGTGTGTTATATAAGTATTTTGGTTCTTGTGGTAACCAAGCTGAATATGTTCCGTGAACCAAGCCAACAACTACTATTCGCCTCTATTATTGGCAATATCAGATAATACTACACATGTCTTAGAAACGTGGACTGCATTTTTTGTCTTATAAGTATATGGGCTTTTTCATTGTCCCTTACCCTACTGAGGTTTGGTCTCCAGATTAGTGTATATTGTTGCGAGCATTGAAGAGATTTAGGGCTCGAATGCAATTCTAAACCGATTTAGAGTCAATCCAGTTGAAGCTCAGTGTTTTGAGAGTATCTGTGAATGTGTGTTAACGCTTTTTATAGCTAAATCACATTATAAATTTAATGTATTTTTTTAAATTTTGTCTATGATATTTGCCATGCATCTAATAAAATATGTACTTTTAATTAAATTTAATTCAGCAATTAAATACATTAATTCATAATGGGTGAAATTTAATTATTTTCATTTAACTAGTTAGGTATACACAATTAATATATAATTTAACTTAAAGCGTCAATGAACATAAATATATAAAATAAAACAAAATAAAAGTGTAACTGTATATTATTTTTGTTCACGGGGCTTAGTCTAAATTTATTAACGAATAATTTATGTATATTCAAATTCGCTTTCAGCTGCATGCGTCAAATCAATAAATTATTTGCTATGAACATAATAGTAGAATTTATCTACCACTGCCTGGATAAAAATCTATTATCAAATTCATTTGAGTTACATATTGAACGGTATTATCTAATTGAGTTAGATAGTGAGCTCATTATCTAACTAAATTTAGTTATTTATTACTATAATTTGAAAACAATCATTTATGCATATTGATAACATTTTTGCATTTATACAAGGTCACTCCAGATGAAGACTGTTTTGTTGTGGAGCCAAAATTTCCAAATTACTTCTGTGGTTACTGTTTGATAAATCCATTTGCATATTATTGTCTTCCAGAATTTTTGCAACTTTCCTTTTTTATTTTTACTGATGTTTTAATGAATCCCTCAGCTACAGTATTGTTTTTATTTGCTATTTTTGTAATCAATAAAGAATGTTTTGTGACTGATATTAGAGAGGCCCTTACTATGTAATTTCGTACTGTTTCTACTAAATGAATGCCTCATAAGTTATAACAAACACAGGACACCTTAGTTTTTTGTTTAGTATTATAATGAAAAAACTTACCCTTCACGCTTCAGGTCTTCCACTTGCATGTTCTTCCTTCGTGTAGATTCCACAAAGTAAGAAAATCAAAATTACCTGCAAATTGTTATTTATGTGTAAATTAGAAATTTTTGGTGCTACTCTCTATACAAACCTTTGTTAGTAACCAGTCTTCATTGTCACCTTCTTGTAAAAACTTAGTTAGAGTCTATTTTGTTAAAATGTTTAACTTCTTGGATTTATACCTTCCAAATTATCTATTGAGAAACTCAATCAATTGAATAATATTTCCAAATGCTTGAAAATAGGTTCTCAGAATAAGCTAGTATCACCTTTTCATTCGTTTCATTTTTGACTTTCTTTCGTTGCACAATATTCAATATTTGATGCAAGGCCTTCAGACTTACTCATATTAACGCATTTTCTAGAAACTAAGACATATTAAAAATATTTGAAGTTGTTTATAATAAACTGTCAGGTTGCTATATTAATAAGTAACTGCTATTACAGAATCGTTGCATTGATTTTAAATACAATATGCGTCAGTTGTAAATTAAATCGAAATAATTATTAATTTATTAATATTTACAGTCTTTGATTATTTTTGGCAGTCGTAGATAATTTTTTGAATTTTAATTCATGTGATAAGTGCTATTAATATACTCGTGCTGTTACTGATTCGGGCTAACGCCCTCGTCTTGCAATTTATTGCAGGTGTATGTTAATAATGCCCATATCTTACTAATAAAATAGGTAACTATAAAATTATTTTTTCTATTGTATATTTGTAGTGTTCAATTGCTCTTAATAAAAAAAATATCATAAGAGATCTAAATTTTGAGAGGGAACAAACATTAAATTCAGAAAAATTATTCAAAATGTTCATAAATATGAGGCTATCAAACTTTATATATTATTATTTTTTTGAATGCATGCGTTTTACTGTGTAATACATATTTTTAAGAGTATACATTTAATTTAGATGAAATATTAAAAATCTTATAACATTTATTTCTCTGCAGAAAAATTATTAATACATTAATATATATTTACAACCAAAGATAAAAATGTCATGACTTGTAACACATAATGAATACCATTAGAAAGTGTATAAACTTTTCAAGAATCGGGCGCCTATATCGTTTTCGGCTACAGTATATACCAGATGCTATAACCAACGGATCTCATTAACAACTTTTAATTTTTAAATGAAACATCTTATATTTTATTACATTTTTGATCTCTAGATAACAATTTATTATACTTAGTACAGGCAAATAGCATAGAAAAAAATCAATTGTTGTTGAATATTTATCGATAATACCGAACCGAATTATACATTTTTTGAATATTTAATAGATCAGACAAAATAATTATAAAATCCTCGAGTACCTACTTAAAGAAGAAGCAATATTTCTCTCTATTTTCTTGAGACATAAAAATCTATTAGTTTTTAAGAATGATATAGTACTTTGTTGGACTTTCTGGCAACGTTGTGCTTGCATGGCAACTTGACATCCGGATCGCACCAGAGATAAATCGGGAGTCTTGAATATACGTCTCAAAAGCCGTATCTATGGTAAGTGCACAATCAAAGGAGCAGATACCGAGACAATCCAGACAAATGACTCGGTAACAGTGGCTCATTCATCAGAAGATGCGTTCTTGGCGACCCAGGGTGCCACGTTCTGCTACACTTGAAACGAATGGTTACATTTTTTTTGAAGTTTCTACATTAAATTAGAAACGTGATTAACTGGTATTTGGAGAGAATCCCATTAACAATAGTCGTGTGTTAAGTAATAGGAATTGGTTTTCTAATGGATGGATATCCGTAAATATTTCAACGTGATATTAAAATAATTGCAGTTATTCTAAACATTGAGATAGGTGGAAAAATAAAAATATTATTTGGGACACAATTCAGAAATATTTTTTACTGATAGTACAAAATTATTTAGTATTCTTAATATACACGTTTCTCCTAAAAATGTACACAAAGTTTGATTATGATTAATAAATAAAGCAATTTCGTTAGAAATACAGTCGTTAAGTTTTGACATATTTATATTTAAAACGATTTATTTCCTATATAAAACTATAGTTGATATCATCAATCATCTAATATTGACCTTCTTTAATTCAGAAGTATTTTTCATCAAATTAAAATATTTTATAAAAACGTATTTTAGCCAGTCATTTCGTTTGATAGAAATATTGAACTTATAATTGGCCCTATAAAAAATATTCGATCGTATAAGATCTGGCAGCCTAGCAGGTCAATCTAGTTTACTCCTCGCAATTTGACAATATTATAATTTAATAATTTTTTTTGGCCCAAATTTAAACTAAAATAAATTGTTAGATGAATTCTGGCATCATATTTATTTCGTATTTCTCTCTAGGTATATTTAATTTAATGTGTTTTCTGGGTTGTAGTTATATTTTTTCTTTTATGATTGATAATTAACATGTTGATTGGATTGTCCGGTATTGTATTGTTAAATATTGTCAAAGTTGGAAAAAAAATGATATTTTTAAAGCTATTTAAAATTTAAAAACAAATTATTATTATTAGGATGACTCAAACTGTTTTAACCATCTCCTGGTGTTGCAATATAATAAAAATACTAGGAAAATTTAAAGACTACAAAGGAATTACAAAACAGATAGTAAGTTGTTACAAGAAGATATGAATAATAATTTGAAAATTATAGAAGACAAGTTAAAGAGGGCTTTCGCTTACTAGAAGAAATAAGAATTATAGGATTAAAGTACTAGAACAAGAATTACAACATATAATGGGGAAGCAATAGGTACATTTAAATGCAATAGTAACAAGGTACATCCAAAAATATTTAAATTATTGCATAATAGTAATACAATTAAAATCGAAAATTATAAACAATTTAAAAAACTATTTAAATTATTTTTATATTTCTGAAATAATAAAAAAATATCATGATATTGTCTTTACATTACTAATATAAAAGTATAATTTGTTTGAATTTTTGTTTTATTACATATTTTTTTTTATTTTGAGCATACACGAAAATAATGCGCATATTTATGGATGAGGTATAAAAACGCATGTAGGATAAAAACGTGTTATAATTATTTTTCTAAAGTCAGCCGTTTTTAAAAAAATTAGTATTTGTATTTTACTTACATCCAAATATTACTTACCGAAAAACAACTACAACCGACAATACCGCTACACTTGAATATCTGGGCTAGGTTCAATGCAGATAAACAATACTTTTTTAAACGTTTTATAAATAAGTTTTTATTTTAGTATACCCAGATATTTAGAATGGTCGTTTACAGGGTATGTAGAAGAGTAAAAATGTATTCTCGGCAATTATTACGCGATCCCAACGATTTCTACCACAACTTTATTTAGGTAGTATACTACAATTTTCAATAACATGTCGTGATATTCTTCATTTTATTATTGAAAATACTTTACCATATCGATTCATTTGTAAACTAAAAGAAATTTTATGATTCATCAGGTAGATATTTCTTGGTTACATGATACCTACATATTTTATTAAATGTGTGAGATAGTGCCTCGTATAAATTTTCAAGTAAATGTTCAAAGTGAATTTTTATTACATTATCTATTAAATGTAGGCAAAAAATTTAGAAAAAAGAGACTTCACTTCATTAGCACAAAATGTAGACATCACATAATTACTAACAGTATTACTAAAATTTCTCTAGTTACCAAGTAATTTCAATTTTATACTGAAACGAAAATAAAACCCTTTCTATCTGGAATTTGATTTACCAAGAATACTCACTTCCATAATTGTAGAGAATTTTTGCATTATAGAAATATAATTAATGTGTAAGTTTAGAGAATAGCAGGCGAAACTGGAAATAATTTAATTTCCTTAAGTTAAGTAAAACTGTATAATGGTATTAATAAACAGATTTTCAATGTGCGCCAAATTTTAGGTAACCGTCACCTTTTATAACTTCAATTTCCTCTAAGTCTATTAGAGATGTAATTTTACTATTACTGATGTGAATGAACGGCTATAAAAATTTTATAGATAGTAAAGCTCATATGTAAATATGGCTTTTGCGGAATATACAGTTGGCAATTTTGAACTTTACGAATAGTTCTTTTGAAGTAGACAATGAAAAATTAGACTAAAGTATTATATTCAACTTCTACGGCAAGCTAATATAATCCAGTCAGAGTAGCGTAAAATAAAATATAATCTAATTAACAAAAATTATTAAATATTTTTATACTTATATACCTACTTGTTTCGTAATTTATAAGATATTCCGAATTAGATTGAATTTAAAAAAATTAAAGCCTTGCTTACAAACTAACAATTTACAGTATGGTGTTTATAAAACCTATCAAAAATTAATATTTTTATTTTTTTTACTTGAAATTCTTTGATTGTCATGTTGCTTGTTTTATTGGTGTCTTGAAAAATTATACCTCTTAAATTAAATACCTTGTAGAAATCAACAATATTCCTTCATAAAATTTCTTAACACTGTCATTTAGCAATTAGTGTAGTATAAAAAAACAGACGTCCTGAATATTATGTTATTGTTATTGTATATATTATTATAGTATATTAATATTATTATTATTTTCATTAAAAATGTGTATGAGGCATTAAGTACCCATGTCTTTTGGGCTTCGTTACTATTGCAACATATTTTCGGAAATCTGTCAAATTATTTTCAATTTGTTCTCACCCTCTTATTTGAGACTCATATGAATAACTTTAAACGGTGAACACAAACTGCCGCGGTTTACAAGAACTACAAAAATTTGTAGTAAATGAAATATTTAATATTAATTGTAAACTTTTATATCCATTCATATCGACACATATATTACTTTCATTATATTATGATTCCATTGGCACATACAGCTTATCTTTCGCACACAACTTTAATGTTCTTTTTAATAAAAATGTTGGTTTTGTCGTTCTTCATTAGTAAATTCTCACTATGAATTGTTTTAATATGCATCGCTGATAACATGTGATGTACTTCATCCACAGATTTGGTAACATTGGGATTGTTTTATTTTGCTTTTTTATTTATTTTATTAATTTTATTTCTTTTGTAAGATTTGAAGGTAAAAACACTTCAGGAAAATTATTTAATGTGTATGATTTTTACTGGCCTTTCACATAACTGTTCATTATTAGTTGAAGCACTAAAATATTGTATGTGTAAAATTTGTGATTATGAGATTTAGTTTTTTTAAAAAAAATTGAATCTGGGCCTATTGGCTATTCCTTTTCGTACACTTTCAACTCATTTTACCACACACAAATTATTTTGTATTAAAAATTATAAAATAGATAAAAAAAACTCGAAATAAAAAATAACAAAACTTAAATTTTAAAATTTCAAACAAATAAATATATAAAAATCTCATAGTGGTTCCTTTAGTCAAATCGGTATGAATAATTATTTTTTTTTTCTTACTTTTAATAATTAAAATGACTACGAAAATATTCAACTATAGACCAATCAAATGACACATTTAAATATCCCACTACTATCCTTAACGTGAATGTTATCATATGTCATTGAAGAATTATTTTTAGTTTAATATCCACTACTATTTAATTAACTTTTTTTTAAAAGTCTAAGAATAATTGTTTACTGGAACAAATTTAATATCCATTAATCTTAAATTGGCTAATAAACGAAGAAGGCACCAGTTGCAAATTTTATCAGGTTTAAATTTATGAATGCATTTGGTTAATTTTTGCAAGTGGATTTACACTTAACCAGTGTTTGTAGTTTAAGTGGCTTCTGTTCTAAATATTATAATTGCTGCACGACTAGTGCGCTCATTTTAACGAGGGTCGTAAGTGGGTCCAATATTTTATTCCCAAAATGTACGATGATTTTTAATAAAAACTCAAGAAACTTGATAAACAATCACAATTTGACAGCATTAAATAATGCCAAAATGACAAGTATTGCCTCAAGAAAAATATTCATGATGGTTTTCTCAAAACAAAGTATACTTATCTTGCAAATTATTCAAGCTGCACGGATTTGATATATATATAAGAACATTTTACTTTACCAGTTGACCATTAGATTACTCCTCATATAACAATCTCTTTGTTATCCTCGTATGGATATACAGCCCTTTAATATCCAAATTGAAATTGCGGAATAGTTAATCATTTGTAAACATATCTCCATTTATTTTTACATTTCATTCTGGTTTTTCATCGATATTCGTGTTGATTTTATTCGCGAATTTTGGAATTCCCAATGTTCATTAAGCCTGATGAGGGTGAACTGTGTATATTTTTTTGGAAAGTGATTACAGCTTGTATTTTGTACCTAAATTACATGATTAATGTTTTGGACTTTCAGAAATTATTTCTTGTAATTCCTGGTGAGTCGAACTCAGAATTAAAAAAAAAGTGTTTTCACAAAAGGCTGTAGTTAATACATTATTAAATGTTAAAATGTTGAAATAACTTGTCTGATCAAATTAAATAATAAATTTGAAAATAAATTTGTTTTCGCAGCGCTACTCTCGAGTTTTAAAATCGCTTGGAATTTGTTAATTTGAAGAAAATCCTACTACAGATTTTAAAAGCATTCGTATCAATCTCAATTACCTATCTTAAACAGTGATCAGGACGAAGCACTCGCTATCCAACAAATAATCATCGCATAATCAAATTTAATTTATTGACTAAATTTTTCACATTATAGGAATGGAAAAAGCTTCCATTTGAAAGTCCAGCCTGAGACAGTTTAACACAGTAACTTTTTTTAGAAGTGATGTGGTGATAGAAGTTCGATTAATCGCACATTCAATTGAAACTGTCAATTGCAATTGTCAATTTCACTTGATCGTATCCTGGGCACTTTAATAAAATATTGTGTTAAAAATGATGTCATTGATTATAAACAAATAAAAGGTAATAAAAGCGTCACATTTCTTTATTTTATTTCCAATAGCAGATATGGAGGTTATCTAGCCTTTGGTTCCATTATTCAATGATAAAAACTATATGTTATATGCTTTAATCCAGGAAAAAGTAATAGACATAATTAAATACAAGCTTTTGGAGTTTTTAAAGAGAAAATGTAAAACCTACCACCAAAAAATCATTTATATTGATTGAGTATATTTGCTGCTTTTCTCAGAGATTTAGTTACTTTGTCAACTCAAAAATAAAGGAGTTTTTCAAAATTTAAAAAACACTTTAACTAACAAGGGAATGAATTGGCAACTAAAATTCATACCCAGAAACCAAAAACCCTGGAGTGCCGGAGCAACTCCCTATGTTTTTTAAATAGCAAATAGTAGTCAAGAAACATGTTAATTGAAATTTAATATTTATCTCTTATACGACTCTATATAATTTTTAATTTCTGAGAATAAAAGGACATATTTTAGATTGGAGTATTTATTTTGGAACATCATTAACAATAAAGAAATCAAATTTCTTAAAAGTAACGAACGTATTGTTCAAAATTACCTCCATACAATGATACAATCTATTTGTAAATAGTTCTCATTACACCAATGATATCACTTTTTGTTATGAATTGGTTTTGAAGAAAAAAGATTCTTAAGAGAGAAGCTACTCAAATGTAATAGAATAGAAAGCGTTAAAAAATACTATAGCAATGGTGAGTGTGATAAAGCTACGGCAAGATTGTTTAAAACCAAGCATCCAGAAAAAAAAACTTAAATCACCAATATTTTAAGTAGTTAATACTCGTAGATAAGTTTAAAGAGACAGGTTTCGTAAACAGTGCTAAATGAAGTGGTAGTGTTGGATCATTTACAAAGAGACAATCGACAATCTATGAGGTATCTAGCTCGAACATCTGGTTTATTAGCATCATGTTTTCGTCCATAAATTGCATAATATTCACCCATGTCGTTTAAGATACTTAATATGGTTTTGTTCCTGCTAAAAATTTTTTAAAAAGAGTTTTATAATTAATCTTTTGCCCTCAAGTAAATGATGTAGTACTTGACCATATTAACGATTTAAAAAAATAGGGGGTTGCGGCGTGGCTCGAGGTGGTTGGATTTTATATAACAATTTGTCTTCTTGTTAATAAAAATTGACGGTTTTTTTTAACTCTTTGTGTATGAGTTTCTAAAGGGAGGAAGGCATTTTTCGTTGATACTTACTATAATAAAAATATGTACCTACATATATCTTGATTTTAAACAATATTCCGCACGCTGTTTCTGCCTTTCTTCGGCTATTATTGGCAAAAGAGATGAAGGATAGAAATTATCAACTGTTGCTCAACACTGCTTCGAGTCGTCTATAGGAAATAAAAATTAAATTGCAAGTCAGGTTTTATCGCCATCGACGCTACGGTCATCATTAATATTACAGAGTAGACAATATTTTGAATGCCGATTATACTAGTTTATCAGAAACTACAAAAAAATCATTACAAAAAATAAATAATGAATGAGTTGTTGAGATTGTACTGTTTATATTAATATTATTGAAAAATTGCTTTTTCTTATGTTTTTATTTCTTTTAAAATTAAACCCGAGTCAGTACCTTGATGTCGCTTTGAACACTAATGACATGTTTTACATTAAACTAACATAATAAAAAGTCTACTTTTTATAGTGGTTGTAGAAAAAAAAATGTTTATTTCGTTGTAATATTTATTAAATAAATAGAATAAAAGAAGCATTTAAAAGATATTTGTACCGAATCACATTTATCTAATTAAATTAATTTCAACTATATTTAAATAATGTAGAATATGTATAATAATAATATAATTCTTGTTTATGGAAACAGTTAACAAACTTGTTTACTAATCCATTAATAATGAAAGAATGTAACTAAGTACCGCTATTAAGAGTACTAAAATATTTATTGGTGTAATAATATTTGAGGTGGGTATATGGCTTGCTATACAATTTACAAAATCGATCAACTGTGATATTAAATATGTAGTATCATTAATTAGGTTGGCGAACGTTTAATCCCTTTGGAAGTTGATAAAGTTTAATAGTTCGGTTAATATAATCTTAAGGTAACAATGTCTAGAAGTTATAATCACTAAACTGATGTATAAGCTACTTAAGATAAATTTACCCAAAATTAATAAAGTACTGAACCAAAAACGTAAAAGCATGGTCAATTGAATGATTCTGCAAATAATTAATCTGTTCAGAAAATTCAATTATCAGGTCTGTATTGTATCAATGTAAAAATATTTATTGATATGTTGGATAACTTATGTGACAAATAAGATGTTTGATCTAATTACATATTGTAAAATAAAGCCCACAAGATGCTTTAACCACTTGGAGCGGATCCAGATATTGAAGATTATAATTAAATATATATGAATTGAGCAGAGTAGGTACACTTATTTCATTCCGATTCGCCAACTTAATATTCTTTATAGAGCAACATCTTCCACCTTGGACATGGTATTAGCAAGGAATAGCAGGATATGAGCCATAAAAGCATGATTTTGACTCAAACTATAGGCCATTTAATATCGTCATAGGTATTCATTGAACTGCGGAAGCTAACTGAGTTAAATTTCATACTTATATAATACAAATATAAGTTAATGATATTGACTTCTACTTCGAAGGTTTTAGCTAGGAGGGTTATTCGGTGTGTATTTCACCAAATCAGGACCGTAAACAATATTAGGTAATATCGTCTTTCTCCACAGAAGTCTGAAGGAACAATGTTAATATTATGAAAATGGGACATTTTGATTGTACAAATGAGAGTAACATTGCTATTTCAGAATTTACTGCAGTTGTAAATGTAAACTTCAAAGTATTATAGTCTTTGTCTTAAAATACTAGGGCAAACAAAATAACTAACTGTGCCTCTATTGGAAACATTCGACGAGACAGAACCATGAACTAGTACAGGCCATTATTGACTAAAAAACAAATGTAACAAAACAATGAACACACTTTCTAAATGGGTTTGAAGAAAGAAAGATAATGTTTGGAAAACCATTAATGAAATATTTAAAAAAATACCAAAAATATTATATAATAATCATGCAATTTACAAGGCCACGGAACGATATGAAGGATCCTTGTTTTTATAAACCGATAGCCACTACCATCATCAGATAAAATTTTCGAAAAGATATTGAATAAAAAATTAAGTCTTGCTCTTCAAGAAAACGAAACAATTATGAAAAAACAGTTTGGCTTCCAGAAGTGTAAACCCACTAAACTACAGCTTGTCGGGATCGTACTGCAGATTAATATTAATTAAACTATAAATCCCAATAATGGTATTATTAAATATCATAAAAAAAGTTAACAAAATAGTTTGGCATACTGCATTATTGATTAAACTTTTGTTAGTTGGTGTACTTTCTTGAATTGTAAAAGTAATGTCTCGTCTTTGAAGTTTACGAATTTTTAGACCAAGCCCATAAAAGGTTTAAAGAAGGAGAGGAGGATTTAAAGTTATGATCAACGACAAAATTATTAGAGAAAAACCATGACAGCTGAAGTAAGAGAATTACTTTGGAAACCTGAGCAATCTGGAATAGAAATTGAAATGAGTTGGATATCTAGTCATACAGGTATCATGGGAAATGATGAAGCTGATAAAATTGCTAAGGAAAACTTATTTAAAGAGAATTTAAATTTTCAAGAAACAGAATATAAAAATCTATTTTTATTAATTAAATAAAAATAATAGGGATTTGTGGACTAAGGAATGGACGGAAATTTGCAAAATAAAAGGCAAACAACTGTTTAAATTAAAAGGTGAAATTATACATGAGCCATGGTTTTGTCAAGTAAAGTTGAATAGACCTAGAATTATTATGATGTGCAGAATGAGACTTGGGCACTGTAGTACATAAGAATTCTGCATAGCGTTCCAAAGATTCCCCTTTGTATTCATGTGGTAATGTAGTAATATTAATAGTGACATTAGTAATAAATTTTATTTCAACATGATTAAGTGTTTGTGCAATGGTAGTACCGCTTGGAGCCTTGAGTGCATACTCATCACCCCAACAGTTAAAAAAGTGCATCGCTAATTTTTACATTTTTAAAGAAGATAAACTGCAATTTATGATAATTTCAGATAAATGGAAAGAGTGAAGACTTTGAGTAAAACGCCGTTTACATACGCAAATCTGGACAGTGAAATTAAATAAAGATAAATATTTAACCAGGGCGAATAATCTTTGAGATTAAGCCTACAAACACAAAAAGAAAATGAAGAAGATTATCCATAATGTGGTATTAGTGAATAGACACAATGAACCTCAAATGAAACACAAAAACAACTAGTTTCGACTATACGGTCATTATCAGGTATTTAATCAACAATTGAGAGTGATTAAAAACGAATAACAATAAATAAATGAACTTACCAATAATAGGATCTTAATTTTAAGACTTTTGATGCAAATGTAAAAAATTTAATGTGGTAAAATAGTAAAATTAAATGTTGAACATTAGAATTAGAATTAATGTAAACTGTTTCAACGTTATAAAATTAGGAAATTTGAGTTTAAATATTTGATTACTCTCAATTATTAGGTACAGAACCTGACAATGACTGTATAGTCGAAAATAGTTGGCGAATATTTGGGATTAAAGAATTTTTGTCGTAACGATTTTGAGTTTCATTGTGTCTACAAAAAGATGAAGAAAACTACTTCATTTTGTCCTTAAGATTTGTGCCTAAAGAAGGAAAATTTATTTCTAAACCTGTATAATAAAATATCCTTAAAATTTATAAACCAGGTGAAAATAGTTTAGCGTTTATTTCGTTAGTAATAAGTTGCATGAAGTCGCAGCATGTGCGCGAACCTGTTTTTATAAACAACCCAATATTGTTACAGTTGTCGCCGTTTACTTAGATGTACTAGACAAGCGAGACAGCAATATCTATTATTTCACGTAAGACAGCAGTTGGTTAAGGCGCTCGAACGAACACCCAATCACAAGAAGTACTCAGTAGCGGGCTAGGTTTAGTCTTTTGATAATAAATAAATGTACGATAAGTACCGATGCCACTGCCAATGGAACCTTATTTGTTTGACCAATGGTTGTCGCTCGGGCGGAGTTAAAATAACACTAGATTCGATTTGGTACATCTAAGTAAACGGCGAGAACTATAGTTTGATGTTTGACAAATCAGTAGCGTAACGATTTAAAATTTTCTATTTATAGCAATACATTTTTTAATAACTTATAAACTAACGACATAAAATGACCAACAATCATAAATATTCAATACATAAACGTTGGAAAGTACACAATCTTAAATGTCAGATATAAACAAAAAGATGGCTTTCGGCATAAATCGGCGTGCTATGTCAGTGGCGTGACGCGGTCATTACTAAGCGACAAAGATTAACAGGATACGATTTGGTTTCTGCGCATGTAACAGTTGCAACTATTATGGTGTGTGCTGTATTAATAGAATGGTGTATTAACATGAGTGGTTAAAAGTGCGTTAATGATATGGCTACGATAAATTTAAACAAATTCAGCCTGAATATTTATAAGAATCCACGAATCCATACGAGTGATAAAGAACGCGTCATGAAAGAGAAAGAACCCATTAATAACTAGAGGTACGACCATGACTGCCGGTGCGTTATTTTCGAATTGACTAGAACGATGTATCCCTACTTCAAGATATTAATAATGCGTTCTCTCTGTTTCATCACGCGTTCTTTATCACTCGTTCTTTATCACTCGTTCTTTATCACTCGTTCTTTATCACTCGGATGACTACAAATATTCAGGCCAAATCTGTATAAATGAAAATGAACTAGTCTAGTACAACGTAGCGCTAATTTTAATCAATTGGTATTCTATCACATTCGTAGTTTGTAAACACTCCAATGATTTGAGATTTTTTGTTCAAATTGGATTATTAAATCTGTAAATGTTAGTGGTTTGAATGGAATACATGTGAATACAAATTTGATACCATTAATCAATCAATGAACTAATTACTAATCGATAAATAGTACTAAACTTTCGACACATAACATGATTGAAATAATGTAATGTTTATGCTGATCATACAAAACACGTACGTGCCATTGAAGTTTATCAATAGATTGCGTAAATTCTGAATATAACCGTTTTTGGTATTATCACATTACACCACGGAACTATTCAGTGTTTCGAGCTGTAATAGGCATCTCCATTCATCTTATAATTTCGTCTCGAAAGCTGAAATTGATTAATGAGACTAATATCGTATTATCGATAAGGGATCAGTAAAATACTTCTATTTTCATAAGAATCAGCTTCTATTTACTGTATATATAATTAAGCGATATTAATCATATCTCAAATGTGGAAGGTAGTGATGAATAGGAATTAAAGTGAAAATCTGTACCATATCAATTTAAGTTCGTATAGATTTTGAGATTAATTTCTAATTCATTTATAGAATTTACAAAGGAAATCGGTCTGTTGTTATTTCTTTTGTATAAAGAAAATCGCAATATATCTAGGCAGCTAGCTTTTTCTTCAAAGCCTTCATTAATCTGACGTACATAGGGTTTGTACGAAGTTCTTCAATTATGTTCTCTCGGTAATTAGTTTCTTTACTGACAAAACTTCTTAATTCTTCTTATTTTTTCGGTATGGTGTTAGGTCCATGGTATATACATTGCGCTTGCAAGATTTTGGTTTCTTCTAATATAAGTAACTTAGTCCCTGAGAGTCCTATTTTAGTTGCTATATTCATCGTCCTAATATCTTTGAAAATGTCACTTTTTCTTTTTCTACTATTCTTCTATTTATTTAATAATTCTAGAAACCCTACTATGTATTTTACTGGATCATAGACAGATTTGAAAATAACTTTATATACTTTGATATGAAAGCGCAGCGGATCAATATTTCTTGTTTGCAATATCTTATTGAATGAAGAAAAAATGAAGGTGTCTCAAAATTTCTTTGAACAGTTAGACGATTTCCGATCGATGGTTTGTTGAAGATTTTTTGCTCTAAAATGGTTGTAAATCAAATCCAGGACGTATGTATGCATTTGGGGTTTATTAAAAATAATCCCAAGCAACACATTTGGTATTAGGACCAGATATTATAGAAACTGGAACTTTATAAAAGTAAATGCTTCAAACCTGTTACCTATTTTTTAACTTAAAAAGATTAATAACTTTATGGTGTTGAAAAAGTGTAGCAGTTACCTATTTGCTACTTAAATTGACTACACCGAAGGTCCGCCACATTGAAGATATTATTAAATTTAATGGAACTACCCGGCTACTATTAAAATAGCTTTTAAAATGACTACTACTTTGAAACGGCAAAGCTTTGAGGCAGTTACTAGTTTGTGGAACTAAATTGAGACTTACAAGATATTATACTTTATAGTTCCAGAAAGCGGTTCTAGCAACGTACCCGGAATAAGCAAAGGAACTTAAAAGTATAGAAACTTTAATTTACATTCATAGAACCTGGGTACCCCCAGTAGAATATTGTGTTTTCTTGAATGTAGCCGCTTCTTTCATATGCCACCATATAGTGAATTATGCTTAAAATCGATACTTTAGGGTATCATTATACTATTTAGTAACATCAAGTTTAACAAGATGGCTTCCAAATTTTCGTCGGATAGATTTTCATCTACTTTTTATAGAAAACTGAAAAACACAGCAAACAACCAAGGGAAACTTAATTTATCTGTTAATTACATACAACAATAAGCCATCTAACAATTCTAATTTAACCTACACCTACATATCAATTGTCAATAGATAAAATCGATTTTTCAAATATTGATACTTTGATTACGTATCGGACTAAAATATTGGTTGCTGGAGAATCCGTAATTTTTCAGATGTCATTGTTAAGTTGCATGACTATGTTTTCTTTAGTAATAGTTTGCATTTTTACATTAGTAATAGAACAAACTAAATAACACTGTCAATATAATTTTTATATTTTTAAGAATAATTTAAAGATATTTTCGGCATCAAAATATTTATATGTGTAGTTCAATATGAAACAGGATATAGAGAAATTGTATTTTATTGAATGAATATGGTAAATTTTTAACTAGCTTTTGGTTCAAATTTACTTTTTTGTAAATATACTTATAAAGTGGTAAATGGGATCTTGGTGGCGAGAAAAAGTCGTACTGCACTTTATCAGGATCTTTGTAGTAGCAAAGTAGAAACTGGTACCATCTAGTTCCATTAGGATAAGGTTATTGTGAACTTTTGGGGAAAAACCATGAGAGAGGTTGATTTTTATTCTTAATTTTACAAGTTTTGGTATAAAAATATTACCCCACTTCTTTCACCCTCTCTGAATTATGCCAATCCCCCTGAAAATTTTTAATGAGAAAAGGGGTGATAACTCTTTTGAAAGGGATTTCAATTCTCTGTTCAGCGATATACAGGTTTTTAAATTTGGTGCATTATAACTGAGAAAATTAAGCTTTGATGTTATATACAATATTCTACAAGAATTAATTCATTATCAAAATTTTTCATTTTTAAAATCAATTTTTTCAGTTATTAAGCACCAAATTTAAAAACCCTTATATTGTTGAACAGAGAATTAAGATACCTTTCAAAAGTAGTATCACACGACCCCATTTCTCATTAAAAAATTTCGTAATTCAGGGGGGTGAAAGGAGGGGGTAATATTTTTGTACCATTTCTTGTAAAATTACATATACATATGGACCGCACTCTATAAAGACCTCTGCATCGTTTATAAAATTGTAATGTTCGAACAATGGATGTTATGGTGGAAAAAAATAGGCAATAGTTACTAGAACCCCTTATTTTCCACCAGAAAGAACTTCCGGAAAAAGTACTGTAAATTTTTGATTATAATGTACCTCATTAAAACATTGCAGCAAAATTTCTAGAATGAAAATTAATCACGGTTGCTTTCGTCTCATTTAAACAAAATAGGGATATTAGAAACTCCATTCTGTGAAGCTGCAGTACTCAACTATATATTTTTTCAATGCACCAAATATAAAAACTACAAACTGTTATTTAAGTTAAATAAATATAATGTCAATTCTCATTTCAATATTTCTAGGCGACTCACAATTTTTAACAAAAATATTTATGATTTAAATTAGATTTTGTTAATGAAAACAGTATTACGATGTAATCTTACTTATTCATCTGACAACTAAAACATCGTCTGTAGCTAATGGCTTAACTTAAGGCCAATGCCAAAAAAACAACAAAATAGTAATTTATCTTATTACGTACTGAAGGTAGAATTATGGAAAATATGTTTTAAAATTGCTGCTAGGGTACATCATTTGTGTTGTAAAAAAATGAAACTATTTTTTAACAACAAATAAATAGAGTATAGGCTTTCCAATTTATTTAATTAATTCATATCATCTATGTACAGTTACTTAATATGTTTACATTGTTTACTGAATTTTGCTTATAGTGTATATATGTATAATAATGGATGCGGAAAATCCGGTTCTGATAGTCTATCTCGAAATTTGATTAATGATTGTTAGTACAGAGCCAGTGCGTTAAATTCTGTCTGAGCGGATTGACAGGAAGACCGTCGATTATCTAATAATAATCTTATACTGGCAATTACGATGTCCAATATGACCGTATTATAGATTTTACTGATTATGTTTTCCATTGTGCACTTGGTACAATACGAACACGGACGAGATTGTGTCTGCTACTATTTGAATAATAAATCTATTATAGCACGGCAATGATGAATCCGAAAAGGTGACGGTCGACATTGTGTTAAACGCTCTATCTCCGTGTTCTGCACTTGGCAGGTTTTTAAATGATAAACGAATTCGTTACCTACAGCAAATTTTGAAAGAGATGGTACATATATTGAATTTAAAATTTTAATCTGATTGTGGGCTACTTTAACGTACTTTATGTTTCACTATTTTTCATACATTTCTTTATAAAACTTCGTTAATTCGATTTTGATAGTTCTACTGTTATTTTTTTATAAAATAAAATGTAATGTTTTCAGCGATTTAAAATGCATCGGATCCCATTTTACTACTTGTTTTGTCAAATTGCTCATTTTCCAAATAATTACGATAATCGTTGATTTCTTGTAAAATGGGATGTAATATCAATTATTACATTTATGACATCCTATTGTAAAATGAATTATTTAGAGAACCAAACTACTTGAAAATTGTTTATTTGGCATGTTATTTGCCTGGCGTGTAAAAACTACTGTAGTTAGAGCAAAACCTTTATGGCATACGTCTATCTCCAATTCTTAAACTAATTTTAGATCGGGATAAAAGTTTTACCATGCGATATCAACGACGCTCTTTATACTTTCTTTTTAAACTTGAATACTATTTTTGCTGAGAGATTAATATATTTAAAAAAAAAAGATTTTCAGGAAAAAGGCATTATTGAAATCGGTAAATATATAAAAAAGGAATGTAAACTTATTCACAGTCGTTTCTTGAGGAATGTGAAGAATAAGGATCGCCTCTTCTTTACTTTACAGTTCATAAATCGAAAAAGAGTTTTATTATATTAATGCGTATGAAGAAACAAAAATTTTTCGAATGTGTATATTTAAAATAATTGGGCCTTAATTAAAATATATTTGTGGACTTTATGAATTGAAATCAAGATGGTATAGGGCTTACGCAAAACCTTTTTTAAAACATTTTTATTAAATATAAAATAGCGCTGTGAACAAATTGTGTTTTTTATACAATGCAAATTTATACATTGACGACATCTATATACATACAAAATTGTATATGTTTGGATTAAAATTTAATAAGGATTTAAGGAATTATTTATTTATTTACTAAAAATTAACTATTCCTTATTGAAAGGGGCGTTTCATAATTAAAAAACAAAGATTTTTGATGAATATAAAAAATATATATTGTTACTAGAATTTACAATTTACTAAGATTGTTTGTACCCCAGTTTAATAAAAATATTTAGTTGCCAAGTTTTACATATGACCAAAAATTTTGTTTCTATTATTTACAAAGAAACTGCTTTTAAAAGGTACCCAAAGGACATTTTTGTAATAGGGATTTATGGGATCAGATAAAAAAATAAATATTCGGCTAGAGATTAGTGATTCAATTAATAAAAGTAAAACTAACTATGCTTGATGTGTGGCTTAATCTAGCTTCAGTTGAGCAATTTTGATAAATCAGGAAAAATGGAATTTCTTGATATATATGAATAATATATATACAGGGTCGCAAAGATCGATTAGTTCGTTTTTATTAAAGTTACGAAAAAAAAAGGACTTACAAAAAATGTAGGCAGTCTTGAGATTCACATTTTAAAATTAGTTCCAAATGTACAGTGTGTTCAGGAACGCCGTGCCAAATCAAAGTTATATTTTTTTAAATTGAATACCCCGTATATGTTTATAATTTTATAAACCTCTTGCCGAGCTGATTTCAACTATGTACCACACTTAATGTCTATTATGTTTAATAAAGGATCTACAAATCAGATGGGATTTGAAATTTTTAATTACTCTGTATCAAATATTTTTTAATGACATGGCATAGAACTTGAATAGTTAGGATAGGAACATGTAAGCCGTTTATATTGATTTTCAACGGTTTGGCTGCTACATACATCTAAATAAAAAAACATGTGATTTTCAGCTGGCTGTAGATCCTTTATTAAACATAATAGACATAAAGTATGATACATCGCTGTGGTCTAGCACTTCATTCCTGAACACCCTGTATATTTGGGATTAATTTTAAAATATGAATCTCAAGACTGCGTGTACTTTTAGTAAAAGCTTTTTTTTCATAACTTCAATAATAGTGAATTAATAGAGCTTTGCCACACTATGCTTCACCCTGTATATAATATAGTGAGAATTGGTTTAGTTTAACCAAGTTTTATAAATTTCATTGAAAATCACAATTTTCTTGTTAAATCTTATCAAGTTTTCTTTTTCCGAGTAAATTTAGAATTTGTGAGATTTTTAGAATTGGTGCTACTGGGAAACTACTACAAAATCAAATTATCAAAAAAATTTATGTTTGGAGGTCATGAAAAAGAAGAATACGTTTTTAACATTTCTTTCTAATTGTCATAAATCACGTTAGGATTTTATTTTGATATCGAGTTATTATCATTTAATTCTGTATCAGGGAAATATTTCGACTTAGAAGCATTAAGAGCAGAAAATTGGTACAACTGAGAAATACGAACTAACCAATATTTATTTACATTAATTCCTGTACTCGAAATTTTCGATTTGTTTAATAAAACAAGTTATTTGATTAAATAATCTTATATTATTGTTGATACTTATCATTTTTAAGGTAGACACTTTTAACCAGCAAATTACAATGTATTTATAATAACGAAAACATATGAAATGTGTTCGTCTTTAACTGATATTTTAACTTCAATTGCTTAGAAATGACATTTTAAATGCTGTCGCTTTTATATAAAAATATAAATTTTTTAATGCCTTAGTTTTTAGTAGGAAACCAGTTTAAACTATAAAAGGGATGTCTACTGAATAATTGGTAGGGTTGGCCAATCTGGTTAGGTTACTGGTTTCATAAAACGGTACTGCATCCTGTAATCACTAAAATCATTAAAATATTCAATCGTTCCGGAAGGAAGACTCGAGATACATCTATAAAATAAAGCTTTGGAGATCCAAGATCTGTTTTAAGGAGATTTATTTCATCCTTAAAATAATGTTTAATTATGATTACGCCTATTAATGGCTTTACGTATGACGATAAGTAAGTTTTCAGCTTCAGCTCTACCATTTGCAACACCATTTTGAAAAATGTCCTTCAAAATTTAGAGAGAATGAAATTACCCTAATAATGTCCCTGTATAAATTTTTTCGTCAGAATAATATTTTCCAAAATAATGCTGAACAATTGGGAGAATTTAACATCCAGTGGTATGTCATGAGTCATGATAATGGGTCGTACTTAATAATTCACCTAAATTTCGTGCAATCTATCTAAAGGCACTATAATCCTAACACAGTTATTGGCTAGAGCTCATGTAACTCATTGATGTAGTGATAATTCCACCTTTTCCATAAAAACGAGACTTGGCTTGCGATATTAACAAAAAGATTGAAATTTCTATGTTAATTACAAAAACAACAAAACTATAGATTTGGTAAAGACTAAGCACTTAAATAGCAAAGCCGAAAAATCAAGTAAATACATTTTTTATTCGTTTAAAAACTTGTTGTATAAAACAAATACTCTATTTGTTACTAAAGCTATATTTAGGCAGAACAGTTTTAAACATCTGTACCGACAATAGCCAAAATATTCTTGAATGCGTTAACTAATACAATTTAAATAGGGAAAGTCTAAGTATATGATGCATCATTAAAAAGATAATTCACCAATATGATTGTTCTTTGCTTTACATTTAATTTTAAAGCCCTCTTCCAGAAACAAAAACTGTTACGTATTCCAAAGTGTGACATTTCATTTGAAAGGTAATTTTCAACTAATTCAATACGTAACATAAATGTGTTATTTTAATTGATTACGATAAAAATTAAATTGATTTAATCCTAACTTTAATTGTTTTGTTACATCAAATGAAGTGCCGCATGTTGGAATACGTAAGTTTTTGTTCCCACAAGAGAAAATCAAAAGTTATTTCGTTAGGCTAGTTTTGAAATAGAAGCGCTGTATAATATAAATGCTTAGCTTTATTATAATACTTAGATCGAAATCGTATTTCGTATTTCGTATTCTATTCATTATTCATTATGTTTTATGATGTTACTAACGAGCAATTTGGTAAAACAAATTCAACTGAGCTATTGGTGGGTTGGTAAATTGTATTCCATACCGACAATTAGCTCATTAATTGATTGAATAGTGTTAGCGCTATGAATACAAATGCCATAGGCTGCCTTTAATGCAGATACTGGCTTTGAGCCTAAAATTTATACCATAATAAGGTATGCGCATATTGATTTCATTGGCTTTGAGATACTAGAGGACTTTTTAATTTTTATTTTAATAGAAAAGGTCTTAATTTTAGGTAGTTAAAGACTAATAGTTCTTAGAATGCCTATCACAATTATAATTGCATGCTTTTTAAAAGTCTTATAAAGAAGCCGAGATAACAATAGTAAATACGTAAATGTTTTACTTTATTTGTGATATTATCTACTAGAATATCAGAACTAAAACCTGAAACTGGTTCAAGTATTTAAACTGATCCTCGCATATCAGTCTGTGTAAGATACAAACTGAAGAGAAAATGAAATAAGAGCCGGGTATTTCTCCTCTACAAATTTTATCGTAAGGCTAGATGGAAAGAAAAAAGAACGGATAAAGAAAAGTAAACATAATTATAGGAAACTCCTGAACAGCGAGCGTTGCAGAAGCGACTTCTTTCTGAACTGCTACTGAAAGTTGAAAAGACAAGTTTAATTTTACTGAATATACGTGCGTTCTTATATGTGCTGAAAAAATTATTTGCCTTTATATCTCTGACACAAGTGGAACACCTGGGTTTGATATTATTCCAATGTGTTCTTGGCGAATGTTCCAGATGAAATATTCCTTTTGGAAAGAAAAATATTTAAAGTGATGGTAAATAGCCAGAGAGGAAAATAGATAATAGACAGGATGTTTTAAGATGGAGATGAAAAACTTTATTGGATGGTGAATAACTTCAAACTAAGAATAAAATGTAATACGTTTTATTAAATTGAATTCGTTATCGATAAATGGAAGTTTATATATTTAATATTAGGACTGGACTACCTATACTTTTCGGTTTTTACGACTCATACGTATTTTTATCTTTTTCTAGTCACAACAAAAAAAGTCGTCAACATTGAACTTTTAATCAAAGAGCTACCTTACTCTCATTCCTAATTACAAATTAGGAGCACTGAAAAAAGAAATTGCCGGTTTTATATATGACAGGTTTCAAATTTACTATATTTTGTTGAGATGAAACTACTACAAAAATGGTTATTTTTTATTATTAAGCTAATTGTACTCCAGAATTTTATTTTAACAGTAAGTATGTTTAAATAACTTTTTATCAATACAAAAGTTTTTGTCTATAATTCCTTCTGATGGAAATTTAAGCATAAGCAAGAAAATAACATTAATCAAGATAAGAAATTAACAGGACAAAAATTACTATAATTGGCGAAAATTAATAGAAAACCTATTTATGTCATAAATGAACTTGTATAGAAACATGGCAAGAAAGTATTAAGCAAGAATCTTATAATTCAGTGAGATAGAGCTTTTTAATAATAATATAATCAAAAAAATAGCTATACCTCTTATAACTACGTCTTAAATCTAAGTAATAGGTTGATCAATAAAAAAGGAAAAGGTTGCCATTAACCTTATATTTAGTAAACAATCTATTTTAAAAATATTTTAATTAAAATATCGAAAATTATATCTCCAGGAACATCTTCAGTAATATTTTTAAAGTAAAAATAATGTAGGTTCATTTTTAACAAATGTAAAAACCAAAAATCCTGAATTTAAAAAATAAAGTATTTTTAAGTAAATTGTCCGGATAATAATAATACATTGTGCAGATCCTTAGAAATGTTTTTATTAAATATAGTGAACAATTACGAGCTTATAGATTAAAACAACCAAATAAATAATATTATGCAAAACACCTCATTGTCACTTTTCACAAACCTACAATTAAGTAAACAGTAGAACAACAATGTAAATCCTTCATATATCCGATAAGAAGCAAGAGCTTGATTTTTTTGAAAGAATTTGAAATAAAGAAACATGTACGATATTATCAATATAGAGAAACTAACCGAATAAATAAATCTGGGAAGTTCCCCTTTTTTAGATTGCCTTTTGGACTAAATATATAATATTAACCAAATGTTTCGGAAAATGAAAAATGTTATTGGTTAGAACTTTTATAATAAAAAAATCATGTTCGGTCAATTTCTTTTAATACTATCTGACGATGCCGAAGAGTGAAACAATTCATAAGAATATTTAAAAACTGTTGAATAATCTTGGAATTTTAAGGTAAGTATAATGGATTGTAGCTTAGCAATGAAAAAATAGGATGATGATTCAACTTTAACTTTAGACAAAGCATCTATTTTTGTACATTATTCCGGTAAGTACAAATTGTAATTGTGAAAAAAAATATTTAGAATATATCTTAATTTTTATCTGCTTCTATTATTGTTTATAGGCATTGATTTTAATCAAAACTACTTTGTAGAACTCCTTTGTGCTCTCTTATTTGTTGTGCTGTAACATAGATTCATTTTCTCTGACGGCGTTGTCTAGTTCTCGATGGTTGACAGCACCAATTTTCTTTAACATCAATTCAATCATGTCCAAAAATCTCGTCGCCCCGTTTCCGCATGGGGTGTCTTTTCGAAGAGCTTCACAAATTTCTGCAGTGGCAGTTCTAAGGGAGAAAGCTCATCAATACATCACCTGCGGGTTGTTCGTTCAAAATCACTTATTTAGAGTCAGCAAGAGAAACTTTTCACATTAATAATAACATTTTAAACTAGGCCAACAACTGTTTTAGATATATAATGTTTATTTCGTTAAAATATATAGAGTTGTATTCCATTAGTTTTGTTTCTTTCCTGAATATAAGGATTATTTAATTTATATAGATTGTATCTACTGAAATCTATCAATTTCAATCCAACTTCGTGTCAGTAGTGAGTCTAGGGGAAGTATCATTTATGAGACGTGCGGTTTTGCTGTTGAGTGACATCGAATATTCAATAAGCTAAAGATGTTCTCATTTTGTTAAAGATGGATGTATTTTTAAAGAGATCCTACTAAGATCGATATATATATATATATATATATATATATGCATTTAGTTTATTCCAGTAGAATATGAAAAACTGATCTTTTGAATAACTATAAACGCTTAACTTTCAAATATTAGAATGCATGGGTCTAGTATTTCACAATTTTTGAGAAAAATAGTAATTTTGTTGACATTTTCGGGCTTATAGACTAAGTTTAAATACGTATGATAGACAAATTCATTTCGTTCTTTAACTTAAAATGTAAGCTACAGCATGTGTAAAATGGCCAATTTTTACATTCAAACATAAACAAAAACATCTTTTTGTGAATTGTATTTTTTTAAAAAATTGTGAAATAATGAGGTTACGGCAAAATCTGACATTAATTAGCATTAGTTCAAGCTCTTTCCCTTAGCGCTGTTAGCAATCTTTTGCCAAGATCCAATCGAGCACAGATGCCAAATTATGTCATATTTCTTTATATGTGAAAAAAACCATATACACAATTGTGTAATTATTATTAGTATACATGGATTAATTGAAGTAAAATATCTTTTTAACCTAATTTACACTGCGATACACATATATATATATATATATATATCAAAATGGGAGCTAGAAGGGAGTTCATAATATTTCTCATGTAGAACATGTACTAGAATTATCCGAGGTGTAGAGGTGTTTTGTAAAATCAATTAAATCTTCTAAAATTTCTTATCATTAAAATAAAATTAATTCCATTAATTTAAAATATATAAGGAATATTTATATAATACCTTTATTTATAACTTAAAAAAACGGTAGTTGTATATCTAAACTCATAATAGTACAACTCAATACAACACAATTACCAGAACTTGTTTTATGTATATTGAAAAAACGAAAATTTTCAATAGATATGGCAACTATCAAACAAAATGGATAATTTCAAATACATATTTTAAACAAATGTTTCGACGGCGACCCTCCACGAGGAGTTTCCAAATTAAAGATTTCGTAAACGATACTGGTAGCGACATCTAAGCGGATAACACGTTCAAGGCCTTTTGGACTACTCTTTTAAGGTGAACTATTTGAATTTCAATTAAAAAACAGAAGTGATATGTCAATATGATTAAATATCGTAGTTCTACCAGGGCTGGGATAATCCATTGATAGACCCTAAGCAATTATTACTTTTGGGGCCCTTTTTTCTAGTATGATACGGTAAACAATACTCAAATACTCTCTTTGTATACAGATTCCTGTTTTTCTTAGTCCATTTTCACAAATTTTTTTTGACTTGCGTCTTTCTTTTAGCCTTTTTCTGTGGCTGATTTCTGCTTCCTCTATTATATATACAGGTTATGCAGACCTAATTTTTTCCTTCATGTAACAGTACTAGGATATATATTGACTTATATTTTTGTGTTCTTCATTCGTAAATTCTTTGTGTGGTGACATTTATTCTCTAGGCATGGAGTAACATATTACTTTTACTTTCTATTTTATATAAAAAAATATTATGTTTTCAAGATAAAGACTTACACATCAAGAAAATAATAATTAAAAGCTTCAGGGGAAGACTACTCACTCACCTTCTTGTCCAAGTAAATGTACCTACAACTCCCTTGGCTTAAAAAGTTAACTTGTCCAGAGTATCTTTATTCACAATATTGGTTAAATTCGTGGTTTTGATTGCTTTCCTGCTTATTAGGTAAAAAAAGAAGTTACCCGCAAGTATATTTAAAAAAATGTATTTTACTATTTCTTGTGTTTTGTCTCTGCCACTGGTTTTCATAATACCCACGGACTAAGACTGTGACGTAAAATTAATTGAAGACAAATAATTACTTGCCTGATGCCGTCAATCCTTTCGGTCCATCCTGACAACTTCAAATTGAACGATCAATTCTCGTTAAATATCGTTTAGTTTGTACAAGGTATTAAATGAACAAGTTGAAGATTAGCTCTCCATCGACAGGAATAATTTAAAAGGATGAAAGCCAAAAAATGTCTCTGCTGATAATAATCTCTAATTGACGTATTATGGATTGAATGATCATTTATTTTTAATTGGACTTAAATTAGACTAATTTCGAAATATCAGAGCATTAACTGAACAGTTGAAATAAATTAACTACATAAACTTCTAAATGTATTATTCATCTTTGCTTTAACGGAAGTTATAATTCAAATATATACAGGGTGCGGCTTTAGTGCGTCGAAGAACGATTAGTCCGCTATTATTGAAGTTACGAAAAAAAAGTTTTTACAAAAAGTGTAGGCAGTCTTGAGATTCACATTTAAAAATTAGTCCCAAATATACAGTATATTATGTTTAATAAAGGATCTACAGCCACCTGAAAATCACATTGTTTTGAATTTAGATGTCTGTAGCAGCCAAACCGTTGAAAATCAATAAAAACGGCTTACATGTCCCTATCTAAACTTTTCAAGTTCTATGCTACGGTATTAAAAAATATTTGATATAGGGTGGTCCAAAATTTGAAATCCCGTCTGATTTTTAATCACTTTGTATTATAAATTTTTTTAATGCCATCTAAATTAAAAAAAATGTCATTTTCAGGTGCTGTAGATCCTTTATTAAACATAATAAACATAAATTGTGATACATCGTTGAAATTATCTCGGCATGAGATTTATAAAAATGTAAAAATATACGGGGTGTTCCATTTAAAAAAAACAAAATTTTTGTATGGCACTGCGTTTCTGACAATACTGTATATTTGGGACTAATTTTAAAATGTGAATCTCAAGACTGCCTACACTTTTTGTAAAAACTTTTTTTTCTTAACTTCAATACTAACGACGGAAATACTGCACTTTGACGCACTAATGCCGCACCCTGCATATGTATATACCCAGTGTTCTTAGGAAAACTTAATATTGAAATTTTTCTGGCGTTTTTGAAGTTTTTGAAGAAAAAAAAAACCCATCGAGTCACACACCGCTACCAGCCACCACCACCCAAAGATTTTAAATGACACCCTGATTTTTTTAAATAAAAAAAAAATAATAGTGACATATAAGATAGAACTCAGCAAGTAGCAATTCTTGAGTAAATTTAGTTAGATCCACACTTTTCGTTGATGATGATGATGATTTCGAAGAAGAGTCAACTTTTTTGAAATAATGATTTCTGTATAAGAGTCGGCAAAATAGGAATGTTTTGCGAAGTATTTGCTTCAGTGATGAAAGTAGCTTTTGCTTAAATGGTTTTGTGAATAGACACAACTGTCGATATTGGAACGACGTAAATCTTTATATTTTCCGGAAACACCACACACAATGTCGCCAGAAAATTAATATATTAGCTGGACTTCTTAATAACCAAGTAATTGGTCCAATATTCATCCAGGAAAATTTAACTGGACCGAAATACTTACAGTTTTTAGAAAAACTAATACATTCTCTTATCATACAGTATTTGCGGAAGAAAATAGGGGAACAGCAATTATACTTCCAACAAGATTGAGCTGGGTGAGACTACGGTTTAAAAGTTAGGAATTATTTGGATAATGTTTTTCTAAGACATTGGATCGAATGTAGGGGCTCTATTGAATAGCCATCTCGCTCCACCAATTTAGCTCCCGTAGATTATTTTTGTGGAGCCATTTGAAGTCTGTTGTTTATAATATACCATCACTATCAATAACTGACTTACGTAATATAATTACAGAGGATAACCGTAATTTAACAGCACAAGTGTTTGAAATTGTTAGAAATGCTTTTGAAAATAAATTTTATTTTTTTTAAATGTATACAGTGAACATTTTGAACAATTTAATTTAACTAAAATGTTGTGAATAAATCTAATTTCAAGTATTTCCATGGCTACCTATTGACTATTCGGAATTAATAATTTCAAATATTTCTTTTTTTTATAAAATTTTTCCTAATCTTCAGCTATTCCAACCCGAGGTAGGGATCTTTAACGAGCCCAACATCCATGGACTCGGGACCGATAGTTTAACGTGTCCTCCGAAAGACGGCATATCTCCACTATACCTCTTGCTCATTGGTATAGTGCCTACAAGCTGTGATATGCTACTAGTCGCTGCAGGCTGTACGGGCATATTACGTTTCTAATATCTGAAACTGAAAAAAATCAGTTAGGTCTAGAGCCTAAAGGAGTCTTCTCTAGTGGTACTTTTTCACGGAACTTGCGTAGTCTTAACGTGAAATGGTTTCACGCGGAGCTGAAATGGGCTCAGGGCAAATTCGATGTGGCTACTAGTCTTTTTTCTTTTGACAATAATTCGTCTATCACAAGTCAAGTAAGGTAGAGCTTTGCTTTATTTTTTCATCGTCTCGCGGGTTAAAAGTAGAGTTTACTCTGGCCTTTTTTTAATCAGTAGGAAAAGAATTTACAGTTTGGTCAGTTAGTTGTTATTCGCGAATAAGCATCCATTTCAATTTCCGTGTCCTTGGCGTCACTTCTAGGCAAAAGACTGTTTTTATAGGCATTTGGAATTTTTTTAGGTAAATAAACCTTTAGGGTACTATTAACGGTGTTATTATATTTATGATAATTTTGTCTCTGACCGTTTTTTGCTATAATTCTCCCTTTAATAATGCGATATTATTCAAGTGGAAATAATGTCTTGAAGTACTCATTATATAGGGAAAAATTTGGTAATTTCATATAGATAGGGAGTAGTTGGTTTCTGTAAACTGAATTATATTTAAATCGTTGAATAGAGAATTAAAAACCCTTTCCAGTGAGCTATCATTCCACTCCTATTGCTAATTAAAGTTTTTAATTTCTGGGTATGAATTTTATATGACGATTCGTTCTGTTGGCAATAAAAACTGACGTGTTTTTCAATCAAGTTTTCGTTCGTGCGTACTCTGTACCGTTCAATTACAATAGTAAAATAATATATAATTTATTAAAATATTACAATTGGCTTCAGATAGGAATTTGTATTGTTATTAGAATAAAATTTTAATTGGTCTATTAAATCCCAATAAAAATTTAATTTTAATAGATCTGTATTGCTATTACTTTTATGTGCAAAATTTAAAATATATTTTTATAGAAACAATCAAAACTTCAATATCTTTACCACAAAATTGTTTTAATTTCAAAAGGTTAAATACATTTACTGACGACTAGTTTCGGCTTATAAAGTAATCTTCAGGAAAAATATAGGATTCTAGTAATAATACCAATCAAATGTGAATTAAATGTTGATGTGTGGTAAAAGTAAAGTAAATGTTTAAACAAAATTAATTAACTGTTGAAATTAAAACTTAAAAATTAAAATTGACATTCAACAGATTACATACAATTATAAATATATTAAATAACGATTTAGTACTCGAAAGTGTCTTAGCGATGGTAAGGGGAGAAATAAAGTAGAAAAAAGATTAAACAACTTAAGCCTCACTAGAGGCAAACTGAGTACCAAAAATACTTGAGTATCTCAATAAAGAAAATAAGGAACTGGTAAAACGGTAAAAGAAAACTCCAGAAGGATTTCAAAATTAAGAAAGGGTAAATGAGAAGGATGTTGAAAAATAAACTTGGTGTTCCAACAAAAGGAAAAAATTTTAGTGGATGCACATGGTCGTTAGTATCAACCGGAAAAAATTGATACCTGATTAAATGTATTTAATATTTTTAAAATTAAAACAATTTTGTTGTAATTATATTGAAGTTTGGATTGTGTTTAATCCCCAATACCATATTTGAGAAAATGGATAATCTTTATCAACGAACTATTTTTATATTTTGATATCTGAGGATTTTGTAAACTAAAATATATTTAACGTAATCCCATCTAATGATTTCAGTTCATTGAAGATCAATTATTCCTAAATTTAATACTAAAACCCTTATTGAAATCAACCCCTTTTATCCGTTCAATTTTTGGAGAAAGTCCCACCACTTTTAATAAACGTGCGAAGGCGTTTGCCTGCTCTTAAGTTTAATTTGTTTCCTTTTTTAGATTTTCTTTCTGTTTATAAACTCAAATATACTAACTTTAAAGATTTTGTCAAAAGCATTTTAAGGAAAAGGATGAAGTTTCCTCTTATACTGCAATTATTTTCAACTTTATTGGCTGTGATTTGAAAGAAAACAAACTTCCAGAATTTTAATGGAAAAACGAAAAGTAAGAAACGAGATTTAATTCAAATGCTACTCAAAGTTTGGATGATTTGCAATATTACTTGATTTCGCAGAAAAATATTCACTCCAGTAATCAAACAGTTAATATTATTATTTGAAATATGGCAGATTTAAATAACCATATAGACTTAAAAGCCATTTTGTTCTAAAACATTAAACATTTTACTTTAATTCACAAATTACATATTGTATTCCACAGAATAAATTTGTATATAATTACTAATTACTAGGTACAGAGTATCCCTAATAGTAACCATGAGCGTTAGGTTAAAAGGCTTAGAGACTTTTTTATGTTGTTTTAAACATATTAATTTTTCATCAAAATCCCAAATTTAATTTGAGTAAATTATCTTTAATTCTGACTAGTATTTCATTTTTATCTAAGAGTTCTTTGTAGTACCCTTTTCATATATTAAATATTTTAGGGCACAAGTGTTAACCAATTAGCTAAATCTTCGTTTATTTAGCGTTTTTTTATCATAAATGTGTTCTGTGTAGGCTTTGTTACTAGTTTCTAGTGCCACTTTGAAGCCAACCGTGAATGCTTGAGTGGACATCCATCATCTTCAGGGTAGACTAACGTACTTGTTTTGGTATTTTTCACTATTAATTTTCTTTAATTGAATTTTTATCAACTTATCCGGTATTTCTTTTTTTTTCTTGTCTGATTTTTGTATTCTTCATGATAACTTTTGTAGGTTACTTTCTGTATTTTTTCCGACTGACAATCTATTTTTATTTAATTCCATATATTCAGTACACCTTTGTTATCTTTATCTGAATTGTTGTGATATTGAATGTATACTTTAATAATAAACAAAAAAAAACATGTATATAATATGTGGTCGGTTATATAGACGTGGGATCCGAACCTGGATATAAACAAAATATTTCTTGCCTTTATTTTAATACTGTTTGAATCAAGAACATCGTCTCCTGCCAGGGCTTTAAAATGAATAAGCTGGCATTTTCATAACTTCAGCATACGTTAGCGTTCTCTTTCGACCTATCTTTATTTCCTTGTGAATTATTTACGTACTTCTTGACGCCGAATAAACGGGGAAGAATAATAAATATAAAGGCAAAGCAACACGGTCTGAGACCTTCTTTCAACTTTCATACTGATGTGGAGTTGATTGAAATATATTGGAAAAAAAAATGTGGGGGTTTTTGTAGCTTATTTCGGTGGTCAAAAAGTAATACTCAGGTATAAAATATATTTTTTATAAATATATAAAAAACTTTTCATGTTTTCCTTACAGTGTGTTTCAATATGAAGGTGGCTAATAAGTGTTTAACTATGATTTGTTACAGAAATACAAAGCATTTGATGTTTTAGTCTCCAATCTCCACTGACTTAAATTAAATATAAGAGCCGAAAACATTTTATTATTTTGATCTCTGTACTTAAGAGCCAACACCATCACGTAATTTTTTCGGACTAAAAACATTTGCGTATTTATAGACCATAGAGACGATATAGACCTACAAAGACACTAACTATAAACACGTCGCCTTTCTTCCGATTTGATTCATGAAACAAAGAGAAAAACAAATACAATTTCAAAAAAACTCCTTTAGCAACGTAGCTTTTCTACTTCTACTGCTTATTTAATAAATAAATAAAAATCGAATTTATCGATAATATACAGCAACATAAAAATTTATTTTTTACAAACGTCTTTTGTGACTTTTATCATTTTCGGTGCAAGTTTGAGCCATTATTTGGGTCTGACTTAAGTTGTTTACAATTTCCGCAAACGGTACTGTACAAATAGTAATTCAAATTCTCCCGAAAAGCTCAGTCAATGTCAGACGTGAAAGTATAATCTGGCAAAATGTTTCAACGCTGTTGCTAGATTATAGATTTGTATATTTCTAGTGTATAGGCATAATCTACAGACTAATTTTTTCCGGTATTTGAAATTTCGTGTTACTCCTAAGCGGTTAAAATTAAAAAAAAGTAGCATTAAAACTTTAAATTTAAAAATTCTACATGGAAGAGGGGACATATTCCTTTTTTTATTTTGATAGTTTTTTGTCATTTTATCCGGCTTTTAAAAATATTTAAGAAAAAAGGAACACATAACCCCCATCCCCGCCCCTTTGGTGTAAAAATCTGCGTCTCTCAGTTGTTGAATCATCTCATTATCTTTATCCTTTTTCAAAATATTTGGAATTTTCGATTTCATGCGATATCGTTGCCTCTTAAATACGCTTGCTAGGATTACTAAATATTAAAAATTTAATTTTAGGACTCAAATAATAATAATATATGTGCGTTTGTGTCAGAAAAATACACTCTATGAAATAGAATTTCACTTATCGAGAAAATTTATTCTTTAAATACTGTATTCTGTACACTGTTGTTTACATTTCTTTGTCACTCCCTTAGTAATTAAAAAGAATGGAATTCCCCTTTGTGACCACATAGCTTGAGTCTTTTAGTTAAAAAATACTTGTTGCATAAAGAAAATTCTCACTTGTTGGACCGTGTCTTATCACTTTTACGTTTTGATACGTTTGCGAAGAAAATATTTTTTTTATCGTATCCCTTTGGATCTGTATACAAGACTAATGGTTCTGGATACTTTTGAACTTTATAGATTCTTATTGGAAGCTTTTTCCAATAGCCAAATAATCATCTCTTTGTAACCACTTTAGACGGTAAACGTTACATCTCGCCGAATTGGTCAAATAATTCAAGATAAAAAACAACTGCTCTTCCTCGTAACGGAGTAAACTCACTAAGTTTCTAAATCGATTCAATTTCGTATCTTTTTTTATCGCTCAGGCTAGTAGTATTTGGTTTGGCTAACTCATAAAATCAGAAAGTTGCTGCATCATTGAAACAATTTTCTTTTCCATCAATAGTGTACTTTCTCATTTGGAAAATTAATGATGTTCTTTTCAGTAAATGGAAAAGTTTCATCTTAGAAAAGGAGCGAAATGACATCGAAACTCGTATAATGAGTATTTGTTTTTCATTATATCACTCGAAATCTTCAAGCTGCAAGAACTAAGTGGGCTACAGAATGACGCTATGATGGAATAATCTTAATAAGTATTCATTCCGCTTTTAAATTTCAGACAAAAACATTGACAAAAAACCAGAAATGTAAGCGGAAGTTAAGCTGCAATTATATTTTTATATAATTATTATTTTTGCTTCAAAATGGACGTTAGTTTTAATGAACAAAGGGTGTTATCATAAAATTTAGTTTAAAAGAATAATTCAGATATAAGTTAATGAATATATATACGAGTGGATCAAAAGTCTGGAAACGGCCAATTATCTCGTAAATTTCTAGTCCGAATTCTACAAAATTCTACAAAAACTTCAATATAGTTATATCTTGCATCTCCTACTTTCTCTTTTCTTATTTTGGTCAGCATGTTGCCGGGAACGTCCAAGTGTACTATCTTTAAATATCTACGTTTCATCCAAAAAAACAAACTGATTCTTTAATTTTAATATACTCGTGTTGAAAATGTGCACGTTTCATAGCAATATGTGGAAAACTCAATTAAACCACGACGTGAGCCATCTTTCATATATTTAAAACTAATATTTTTTAATATTTTCCTAAGTGTTGTTGTACAACCATTAAAAATATCATGAACTTGGAGTTTTCCTTTTAATGTTTTTAAGGTTACCTATTCCTCTGAAAAAATACAACAGCATACTGGTTGTACTACTTAAATACCTATGCATTTTAACCAAAGAAGATGTCAAAATATTGATAAATGACAAGTATTTTGGCAAAATCCATTTTTCAATATTGTAAAGCATTTCTAACTTTAAAAATTTAATTTCCCCTGTCTGTTAAGTGTAAATCGCTTTTATTCTTAGTTTTTTTTGCTATTCTGTTGACTAGAAAAATAACTAAAAATGACATCATTTCAAGTTTCTCGTGAAAGATCTATATTTTTTATTCGCATTGTATATTTTAACAATTGTTACATTTTCTCTAGAGTTTACAACTTTTCAGTTGTCAGCTATACGTTTTAATAGTATTCAAGGAAAAATGAAAACTTACTTATTTATGAGTATGTAACTGAAAACTTTACGTGCTACAACAAGCATTTCAACTTTAAACTTACTAGGTAATACCACAATTTTTATCAAGAGACCATTGTTAGAGAATGAATATATTTTATTGAAATTTAAAAGGTTTATAATCGCTACAAATGCCGCATACACATTCGATGAATGATACACGAATACAGTTTTTTAAAGTTGTAAAAAATTCAACTGGAAAAAATAGGGAAAAGCAATCTTAGGACTATTTTTACGACGAAAAAATCCTGTTGGAATGAAAACTAAATCTTAACTTTGAACCCAACGAGAGTTTTTATGGTTCTATCCAAAGGTCCTGAATGTACCCATAAAGTCATACAGTGGCAGCGCAAGCAATATGATTTATTGGAGAATATCAGTAATAAATTTAAGGAAGTTGGTGGAGGGATAGTTAGGATAAAAAGTATTTGAATTATGTTTTCCAAAATAATTTTTTAGATCAATGATCACATACTAAATTGAATTTTACTTTTAAAAATCTTTAATTTAATGATTTAGGAATAAATTATAGAAAGCAGATGAAACTAGAAGAAAAATAAAGAAAACTTCAATTTAATTTATTATAAATTTTCTTTCAAATTTATGATGAAGTAAGAAATAGTAAATAATGCGAAGGAATACACAGTTAATAAATAATAGATTTTTTAGTAAACATATTTCTTTGCTATTTTTGCTATTATTTAACTTTAACTGGTTTGAAGCGACAACGCTGTAAATTTTGAACAATCCGCACCTATTTGCTTATGTATGTATGTACATGTTAGGTTAGTATTTAATTTTACTTCGCCAAAAAGGAAATTGACAAGAACGGATAGAAAATATATAGTTGGAAAAGAAAACATGTCAATTGAAAAGTATATTATTAATGCTTCACTAAGCAAAAAAATGGTCAGAATTGAAAATCAAATAATTCAGATAATCACCAAAACAATGCTACTTATGGAATAAACCGCGTTGCCGCTTCAATGAACTAGTTATTAGCAGTAACTGTAAGTCATTGATATTTAATTATTATTCTAATATTAAAGGATCTTTCAATATTTTGTAAGAAATAAATCGTAAAAGTTTAAAGAGTAACATACTGACATTTCGTTTTTCTGTAATTATTCATTTGTGCGCTCAAGAAAAAATTATTCCAAACGTAAATGATTTTGGCTCATTTTCAATAAGATTGCATATTATATTTTCTCCACAAGAAGCTTCATAATGGTCTCGATTTTGCCAGAGAAAATTTTTAAAATATAAAACCAATCTAAAAAAATATACATGGTTGGGATAAAGTAGGGAACCAAGTAAATATATTTAAAACGAAACGGACAATATTTATGAAATTTTGCAAATAAGTGCAATGGGGCAAAATGCAGCTGATGTACATATTTTTGTTAATAATATTCTTCCGTTTTAGCAGGAAATACCCTCAACTTTTTTAATTTAAATGGAACATCCTCTATATTTTTGCAGATTTTGATAGATCTTGCTATTACGAATTCGTACATGCTGGGTTTAGTGTAAAAAATCTGTAAAAACGAAGAATACAGCACTTTACTAAACCACTTTTAACTGTTTATACACTAAAGTAAAATACCATTTAGATAAACAAATTGAAATTATTTGTATTAATAGTACGAAATAAACGAGTAATATTTAGAAAGTAACTGTTGCTAAACTGTCAAATTGTAATTTAGGGAAATAAATTGTACTATTAAGAATGGTTCATTTAAGTGAAGAAGATCGTATTGAAATATTAATGCTGATGGTGATCAATTCATAGAGTGGCCTGCTCGTTCTACGGATCTAAGCCCATTAGATTTTTTTTGGAGTTATCTAAAATCACGTGTTTACGTTAAACGACCAACAAGCTTGCAGGAATTGAGACAAAGAATTAATTGATGAATGTGAACTAATACGTGGAGAAGTCTTGGAAAGGGTGACTCAAGAATTTGTTAATAGGCTTGCATATTGTCAGGAGGAGCATGGAGAGCATTTTGAATATTTGAATTAATTTTGATTAAATTATTATTCTCATTAGTCTAAAGTAAAGAAATTTTCTTATTCTACAACAAAAAGTGACTTATTTCTCGTTTTTCCAAATTTTTTTCACTAACCCCAGTATGTACTAATTCGAGAAATAACAAGCTCTTTCAAAATCTGAAAAAATATACAGGGAGTCCCATTTAAATAAAAAATGTTGAGGGTATTTCCGGTTAAACCGGAAGTATAATTATTAACAAAAAAATGTAAATAAATATCGTCCGTTTCGTTTACTTGGTTTCATACTTTATCCCAACCCTGTATTTTTTCACTTAGTCATTACTTTCATCTAGTGACTCTACCTCCTTAAAGAACCTTTAACTGAAACAAGGAAAAGAAACGATAAAATATTTCTTAGATATAGCTTTTAATTTCATAATTAATACGAACTTGGAGAAGACTCTTTCGTGACCTTTAAGTGCAAATTTGTTTTCTAAGCTGTTTTTTTGTCCCTTTTTGTATATGCCAATGTTATCCGTATTACAGTGTCTCTTTATAATATTTTATGTCGCTAACTTTCTTTGATCCGCGAATAACTCATTCCGCTTAGATTAATACATATATCATCATATATAGTTGGATTATTAAAGCTTTACCAATACCTCATGGATTGTATTCAGACGAAATAAGTTAAAACATTTTAGTTAAATCATCAGTTCAATTGAATGTTAGCTTGAACTGAATGTCTTAGATTACCTATCGTGTTGTTCATTTATTTAGATATTTATGCTATTTGTGTTCTGTAATAGTTATTATTTCAATTGAATATTCCCTCGTCAGTAGATATTTGTTGCATTTGATCGGATTTTTTAAACGACAAAATAAAATGTATTTGTGCGCCACTGAGTAACCCAATTTCGTTGATATTTCGTATTTCGGATTGTGGCCAATAATCTCGGTCAGCGCGCTTAGCCGATTCGGCAGGTCTCATTTCAATAGCACAAATTACATTAGAGCTATCAAATGAACGTCACTAAGTCCGTGGGGTTCATCCACGGTCAGACAGAACTACAACTTTCCACAAAGTATCCAATAACGCTAACGCGAGGATTTAGTCCATTCCTCATGTAACTCTTGACTCAGAATGTCAAGCCGAGAGGTGGATCTCGGTTGGGATGACAATTTACTGCCACTGGATCTGATTTTAACTCTCGCTGGGAGTGGACGCCGTATGCCGGTTGAATAATACAATTTATTACGTCTTTGGATTTTCCTTTGAAGTCTCACAGGATCTTGAGGATTTTGGAAAGGCTGCACCAATGCAACAAAATAAAACAAAATACAGGTGCAAAACCCACGTAATATTCTGAATTATATTAACTGCAAAGATTTTTCAGAAAAATATTTTCTATTTCCAAACAAATTTTCTATGGATGCAAGTTTTAGAGGTGAGTTACTTTTAAGTTTTTCCACTATTACTCTGAAAATTAAACCGTCGATTAAATTAGGCAAAAGTTGCCTAATAATCAAGTTTTTTCTAGAGTGTTCTAAAAGGTAAAATATTATCAGTCAATTGTTATACAATTACAATTATTATTGTTCTTCAACTACTAGCCTTGAAGAGGTTATCAAAACAAATGTCTGTTTTTTGTCCTTTGTCAAGAAACTGGCTTACCAAGTATCTATTTCGTACAATAAGTAACTGATACCATTATATTTGATACTGATCTATGGTAATTAAAATTAGAATATGGGTTGAGTTACATTTAATATTAGTGATGAGTGAAATTATGACAATGTATGTATACGTACGCTTGTTGTATATTATGTATCTATTCCTTTAGAAGTGTTCAACATTAAGAACGTTTTGGGTTAAGTGGAATAATATTCTATGAAGTATAGCACAGAAGCGCACTGCTACATCTTTCGTATCAAACTTATAAAAGTGATACTAAAATTAGAAAATAAATATTTAATTAAATATACTCGAATAATATACAGGAAAGGACAACGGTCGTTTTGGTACCACCATTAACAGTAACGAGTCGAATGTCAATGGATAGGTTTTTTATGTAGATTAATTTTTCCTTATGACAACTTTATCAAAAATGAATTTGAACGAACTTATACCCACTCCTTGGTTCGCATATAGTCTCCTTTTCTATAATGGCAATATAGTAGAGCAGCATTTGTTTGTTTCGTTTTTTGGAGATTATCATTAAATTAATAAACTAACGGTTAAGAAACCGTATTGTGTAAAAAATAAGGTAATTGTTGATTATCTGGTAAATATTTTTGTACAGAGTGATTCATTAAGATGGCGAGCGGCCGTATCGCGGAAACCGGATGTCCTAGAACTTGGACAAAAATTGCTTATATCAGAATCGGCCAAAAAATGCTTAAAAATATCAACATTGCCAACTACTGTCCTTATTCTATAACTTTTGTTTAATTAATTTTCTCTCTCAAGTATTCTTAAGGGATGAGGTCTGTGTATTTCCATATCCCTGAAATGATTTTCACAAACGTAGGCTCAATATAAAGAGCATTAAAGGTAAATATTAGAAACAAATAACTCCAACATATTCAACGTTTCAATCGGCAACTAGAGGGCCTTAGGTGACACGCAGCTCTATTTATGTTTCTGGGAAATTTTAAATGCAATTAAGATGACTTATTGACTTGTTCTAACCACAAGTTGATATCTCTTGTCATTCGAAAGATATTGTCATTTATTTCAATTTTGGTGAATGTTGGCTCATCCTGTAAGTTGTAAGAAGTTATGTTGCTAAAATTATTTTGAGGACGAAATAACAAGTAAAAACTTACCATAAAAATATTTATTAACATAAATAAAGAAACATAATAAAACTAGGATAATTCATAACAGAATTTGACAAAATGAAAAAAAAATCAAATCATCTACTATTTATTTATTTTAAGCACTCAAAATGCTTGCCATCATTTACTATGATTCAGTCTTTCAATAGTGGAATTAACAGTTGTCTCAATTCCAGCGAATACTTCGAACTGCTTCTAGAATCCTATCTTTCATATCCTCACGTACAGTTGGACGTGTTTTAAAAACTAAACCTTTGATTCTTCTCCACAAGTAAAAATCTAAAACCGTTTGTCAAATTCTGTTTCGAGTAATGCTAGTTTTATCATGTTTCTTTATTTATGTCAATAAATATTTTTGTGATGCGTTTTTATTGGTTATTTCATTCTCAAAACAATTTTAACAAGATAATTTCTCTTACAACTTACATGATTTGCGAACACTTATCAAAAGTGAATTAAATCCCAATAACTTTGTAATGACAAGAGATATTATCAACTTGAGGTTTTGACAGGTCATTTTGTAAGCTGGTTAGAGTCATGGCAGTACATTTGAAATTTTCCAGAAACAATTATAAATATCATAAAAAAAGTACACTTCCCCCAGCACTTAAGAATAGGTGATACAGAAAAATTGCTTAAACAAAGTTATAGAATAAGGATAGTAGTTTCTAATGTTGATATTTTTTACTAACTTTAATTAGGGAATATTATGTAAAAAATGCAATTATATTTTATAAGTAATAGATTGCGACACCTAGCGGAATACTACGGACTTCCAAATATTTTTAAGCATTTTTTTGGCGGATTTTGTTATAAAGATGTTTCTCAAAGTTCTAGGATATACAATTTTCGACATACCGCTGCTCGCCACTCTTAATGAATCACCTTGTATATTGAAATTCAACATTCTTTTTTAGTTAGTCTGACGTACATCATAGTACATGAGGTTTGTGTGTTTAAGACATCTGTATCCGAGTTTTCATTGGATTTTATATACTTCATTTTTAAAATTTAAAGACTGTTATAAAGAGAATTGAAAGAGCTTTAAAATAATGCCATACTTGACCCCTAATGCCATTTAAATATTTTGGGGTGATTGTTACCCTCGCTTGGAGGTGTAAGAAGCGAAGTCGAAAATACCGGAAAAAAGTGTCCCCTTTTGATCAAAAATCGACGGGTTTCTGCGTTTTTTTAAAACGTTGACGCAGTTCCTGATAATGGCTCTGTTTCGTTTTCGTTTGGCCACCCTGAATAATACCTACAAACCGATACGTTAACACCTCTACTAATATACATTAACGATGTATGAGGTCACCTATCCAACCACAGATAGTTAACAGTGCTAATAGCAGATGTTAAAAATAACTCCTAGTAGAATTGATTATATGATTCATGAGATTTTTCTTGAAATATATTTTTGTTGGTAGATTTATTAGAAAAATTTTTATGTGGTTTTTAGAATCTAGTAAACATTTTATTTCAGACAAGTAATTCGTAATCATGATCCAATGAAGACATTGTAAAAATTAGTATATGGACTCATTCTAAGATTATGAGAATTTGCTAAATTAAATACCCTGTAAAAGTATGCACACGAATTGATTTGAAGTTTTTCCTTTCTAAAATAAAAGTGTTGTTATTTCTTAAGGGATACGACTTTGTTATTGCCAAGGACAAGATAAGCATTTTATTCTATTAGTTCATTTCTGCTAAATAATTCCATTCTAGAGAATATAGAATGTAGGCATTATCACAAAAATATAGTTTCAAACGGTCCAAAACTACGGGAGAAGGAACGAAACGGTAGATATGGACTGACCTTTCTTTCATTCGTTCGCTTACACGGCAATATTACGAATAAAAATATATGTATTCTCCTAGTCTCTCTCCATCTGAGCATAAACAACCTTCCATTCTGGATGTATGTGTGGTACCTAGACAAGCTGTATAAATAATTCAAAGACTCTTTCTTAAATGGCTTCCCGGAGTAAGGAATGTTCTTTGTACGAATACTAAAAATTTAATACGTCGGGGTATACTCTGGAAGGATTCAAACGGGGCACTTGCTTAGCATTGGATACATCAAATATACATGCCGTGAATCCGCATATACATTGTATTAGGTTGCTGTGGCTGAACATATAATGGATATTGAAAAAACATGCCACATCATCGACATTTCTACAGGATCTCTTTTGAAAACATTAGCGGCTGACTTAAAATAGAAATGTTAACGACAAACAAAAAATATTTAGATGGATATTATTATAATCTTGAAACTGCATTAACGAGTAATGTTTTTCTAAAATTTTGAAATTACATTTTTTTTATAAAATTTACCCATTAATAATTTGGCTGTTTGTACTAACTTAATGTCCAGATGAGTAAGAAGTGGGGGTAACAAAATAGTAGATAAAATCACTAAATAGAAGATGAATTCGAAATACCCCTAATATGTATTTTATTAGAAGCAAACATTTTGAGTCAACTTGGGTGATTAAAAATATGCGCACAAAATTTCAGGAATTATTTAAATACAATTAAATTCTTAAAGACATACACAATTTTTAACAGATATTTATCGAGATAACTAAACTATTTTGTTCTTGTGTTAAGTAAAATATCCGGTGTCAGATCCCCCAGGGGGGCCTCCTTAATCTCCGACTTCAAATTAAAAAAGAATAAAAGATTTCTTTATTGAAATTCGTTTCTATGTTTGAGATGGTCACTCTTTGTTCCTTTTCTGCTTAAAGTTTATTTCGGTATTTAGTTTTTCATAAGATAAGACCTAGGAAAAGGTAATAGAATCGGAATTACCTTAGAGAATAGTCATAGTCATAGTTTATTCCTGAAATTTGGTAAAGATTTTTTAATAAAATTTTATTTTTATCAGATGTTTGACGAAACATCTATAAGTTGTTCTTCTTCATGTAGCGAAAGCCAGGATTACTGTCAAATGGATTTAAAACCCAGTTCCAATCGGACAATTTCACATCATATTCTGCAAAGAAGTACCATTTGAAATGTTTACTTAAGTTTTTTAAATGTCTACGCTATCTTTTTAGCTCACATCTGTATATTTCTTCTCCAATCAAAAATCCGGCATAAATTCACACAACGTCGGGAACATTTCAAGACAGTTTAATGTTTTCTTCCATTTTTTTACAACAAGGGTCAATATTTTCACTCAAATCAAATATATTTACATTGTTTCCCTGGAGTTTAAGGTTAACTTTAACTGTTTTAGTATTTGGACCTACCGATATATAGGATTTTTAATACAAATCCCGTTGCACGTCATATATCAATTATGAGATCAGTTTTAAAGTACATTTCTCAGTTGATTCATTAGCAATCTACAACTGTGATATTCTTCTTCTTCTTGCTGTATTATCTACTTTTAATATTCAATAATCTGTTATAAAAATCGTTATATTATGTTCTTTATTTGTACTATATTTTTATTAAATAAATAAAATAGAGACATATAAAAAAGATAGCAAACTATTTATTGTTATTAAAATAAGACAATGTTTTGTTTCAAAAAATATATATTTTTCTTATAAGAAACAATTCAACTACAATATTCGAATTCCTACAAAAGGTAAATCCTTTCTCCTAATTCAAATCTGAATCACTTAAATCACTGTCATCGCTGTTAGGATTAATAATAATGGGATTAATTTCTTTCTAATCAAAAACTCTCTCTCTTTCATACCATTTTTGTATTTCTTTTTCTGTATGTTTAATAGAATTTTTCCATACTTCAGGAGTAATTGTTCTAAGAGCTTCAGACCACATATTTAAAGAATCTTGTTCTTTATTACCGTCTCTGCCAATATGTTTATTATAATATTACTTAGAAAGGCCCCAAATAAGTTCGATGGGGTTGAATACTCGACAACGTCGCATCAAGGCATGCCAATCGCTACAATGTCATTTCTTCATCATAAATACGAGTCTCATGGGCGTAGAAAATTTTAAAATTATTTAATGTAAATTATGGTTTTTTGAGTACTAAACATATAATAATGATTTATAAACTTTATATTATAAAGAATAAGACGTATATAAGCCAATATAATTGAAATAATTCTAAAATTATCAAAATAATTACTTTTTCGGTTTTTTAGTACTGTGACTACGTTCATGAGTCCTCGTGAATTTTCGTGATGTTTCGTATGATTTATCTTAGTTAGGGAAATTTTAATTAGTTGGCAGTACTATGACGAAAGAGGTACGTCACTCCTGACGTACAACGGTATTTGTACTAAAAATCCTATATAAACCTCTTTCTCCTCAATTATTCGTTTCCAAAAATCATCTGTTCAAACACACAAGTTTTTTGTGTAACAGTATTGCGTACGTTCAAATAACTAACAGCAACCGCAAATAACTTCTTTATTTATAGTCGTTTTCTTCAATCGAGGCAGTTCGATAAGCTTAGATACCTAACACGAACTTTCCGGCAGTATCACCGAATCACTAAAGAAGCACTACTGTCTAGTGCAATTTAAGGGAAAGACCGACCTGACAAGTGATATTGATGTTTATTCTAAGTGTGGTATTCACTCATATCGACAATAATTTGATTACCAATCTGCTTCCAAAAAATCTCCACGTGCTCCGCTCGGCACGTCATCCTTATAGAGTTCAGGAATAATATTATGATATTATAATGATAGATATGAAATGATAAGAGTAGAAGAGGTCAATTAATGAATATTTTTATTATTACAAGTTGCTGTAAGATAAATGAAGCCACTATTATAAGATATAATCAAATTGATTTTAAACAACCCCCTAATACACACAAAACGGTGTGAAATTCTTAGGTGTACACTATTTGTAGGACATTACCTCTTTTATGTGGTTATTACCATTGTACCATTATAATAATGTAAAATTATTTCAATCCATATCATACTAAAATACCCTAACCGAGCCTTGCAGTCTAAAAAATCACCTTGGGATGCTTATTTTGAAGGAGAAAAGGATTTGGTTAATTGCTATGGCCACTGAGACATTATTCTCGCTGGCCATAGTAAAAAAATAAGCACGCGAAGCTAATAACTCTAGGTCAAGAAAAATCTAGAGCAATGTATTAAAGAATTTACAACAATTAGATAGAATAGAGGATATGAAGAGTTGATTTACAATACAGCTTTACAATTCGGGGTAGAAGACACAATAGAACCCGCATTACCCTGTGGCATATTAGCTTTATTAAGATATTTTTTTTTCTATTAAATAAATAATATAAACCATTATAAAATTTGATGCTAGATTTTTTAGAAATTGGCAACATTTGTAAACAATGAACAACAAATTATTCAAGAGTGCTCTCCTGAAATTTGAAGTTGATAATTAAGTCATTAGGTGTGTTTTCCAGTTTTGCTAAATTTGGCTAGCCTATTTGTGGTCGAGGAATGTTCCGGATCCTTTATAAGGGTAGATTTGTTGGTAAAATGGCTCCATTTAAGTTGATTAAGGCTTTTATTCGATGGATGCGTTGATATTTTCTAACAGAAAATTTGTTAATACTATATTTATGTAAAATTACACAAACACTTTTAATAAACTGCTTATGGTGATTTTAAGATAATTTTATAATAAACTTTGGAAAATCTCCTATTTATTTTAGATTTAAGTAACCTTTAATTATATGTATTTACAATTTAATGAACTAGATTTTCTGGTTTTGTTTATTGGTGGGGTAAATTAACTTTTACCTAGTAATTACAAAAATATTATAATTAGGTTGAATTAATGAGTATTCTATCATATTCAATCCCTAGGTCAGTAGACAAAATTAAACAAAAAAATATTGAAAATATAGACTACAATATTCGTTTAAAATGACGCGCTATATTTTTTACTTGTATTATTAAATTTGTTTTTATAAGTAGCTTAGAATCATCAAAGTCATTCATATAAAGTAATTTTTAGCGTTTTTATTTATAGATAAGTAGTTTAAATAATTACTGATGCCACTTATTAATTCAAGTTAGGGTGAAATTAGATGAAAATGTAGGCAATTGTCGTAAAATACCTGTTAACTGATTAATTTGTTAGAAAATCGATAACGCTCATTTGGTATACATGTTTACTCAAATCCTGACTTCTCGAAATGAGTTTAGCCTGGCCATATTAGTATTCTACAATTATTAACCCAAATTGGCCAATTCGAATATTTACTTATTTGTTAATCACAAACATATAACTACACATACTGGAGAAATAAAAACTCTCCACCTCTTACCGATGCTTTTATTAACGCTAACACTTACTCACACTTAATTGAAAAAAATGGTTTACCATTATTCCAGGTTCCTTATCGGGTGTTAATAAGTAGACCCAGAGTCACAATCTCCAGTTATATATACAGTCGGATTTAAATCCCAAAAAGGAGTAGGATGTGCTATGTATGTTCCAACTAAGAAACAATATCAGCAATTTAAATTGTCTAACATATGGGGTTGGGATAAAGTATCGAACTAAGTAAATATCTTTATAACGAAACGGACGATATTTATGTACATTTTTTGTTAATAATATACTTCCGGTTTAACCGGAAATACCCTCAACTTTTTTCATTTATATGGAACACCCCGTATATTTTTTCAAATTTTGAAAGATCTTATTATTTCAAATTCGAACATACTGGGTTTAGTGCAAAAAATCTGTAAAAACGAGGAATACAGCACTTTAATAAACCACTATTAAGTTTTTATAAATTAGAGTAAAATACCATTTAGATAAACAAATTGATATATTGTTTGTATTAATAGTAAGAAATAAACGAATACTATTTAGTAGGTAACTGTTGCAAAACTGTCAAATTGTAATTTATGGAAATAAATTGAACGATTAAAAATGGTTCATTTAAGTGAAAAAGATCGTATTGAAATATTAATGATGATCGGTTATGGTGATCATGTCAGAACTTATGAAGAAGTGTGTCATATTTTTAATGATTTGCATCCTGAACAAAATTCCATGTTACTTTCAACAATTACTAAAACATTACAATGTTTTAATACAACTGGGATGGTCAAAAATTTGCCAAAACATGGAAGACCGCGGACCGCAACGAACGAAACTATTAAACAAAACATTGCAATTGATTTAGAGGAATCACCTCAAACTTCTACTACAATTTTGGCACTAAACCATGGTATAAGTCGACGTTCTATGGGGAAGATATTGAAAAGTAAAAAGTATCATCCGTATGAGATTGGTTCCAGAATTGTCAGACGATGATTTTGACCGACGGCTGGAGTTTTGGGAACGACTGAAGGACACCTGTAATGTCAACGAACATTTTGCATCTAATGTAGTGTTTTCCGATGAGGCAACTTTTTGTTTAAATGAAACAGTTAACCGCCATAACTCAAGGTATTGGTCAAATCAGAATTCTCATTGGATTCATGATGCAAATACCCAGTATCCACAGAAGCTGAATGTTTGGATGGGAATTGTGGAAAATTTTTATAGACGGAAACTTGAATGGTGACAATTATTTACATTTACTGAATAACCAAATTATTTCTGCTCTTCAGCAGAATGGGCAGTTACCACAAAATATTTGGTTTCAACAAGATGGAGCTCCTCCCCACTCTGATAGACGGGTTATCTTAAATCACGTGTTTACGACCAACATGCTTGCAGGAATTGAGACAAAGAATTATTGATGAAGGAACTAATACGTGGATAAATCTTGGAAAGAGTGACTCAAAAATTTGTTAATAGGCTGACATATTGTCAGGAGGTGAACGGAGAGCATTTTGAACATTTGAATTAATTATGTTTAAATTATTATTCTCATTAGTCTAAAGTAAATAAATTTACTTATTCTAACTAAAAGTGAATTATTTCTCGTTTTTACATATTATTTTCACTAAACCCAGTACGTCCAATTCCAAAAATAACAAGCTCTTTCAAAATCTGCAAAAATATACAGGGTGTCCCTTTTAAATGAAAAATAGTTGAGGGTATTTCCGGTTAAACCGAAAGTATATTATTAACAAAAAAATTCATTTTGCCCCATTGCACTTTCCTACAAAATTTTATAAATATCGTCCGTTTCGTTTTTAAGATATTTACTTATTTCATACTTTATCCCAACCCTGTATGTAGTATTTTCACCACAGAAATGGTAGCAATAGAAAATGCGATTAAAATGGCTCTTAACAAATTATATTAGTGAAACAGTGATAATAATAAATTCCGAATCAGCATTAGGAGCAATCCAAAATATCCATCTTAATGACACAAAATGTAATACACTATGTAATATTAAAATAATAATATTTGTAATCAAAATCACGTTTATTTGGGTTAAAAGTCATATAGGTATTACAGGTAATAAAAAAGTAGTAGGCTAAAGATGCAACTTAATAGAACATTTTTAAATACTTTTAAGACAATAGATAATTAATAGTTGGAAAAACGAATGGAGTGATATTGGTAAAACTTCCAATAATTTAACAACATTTTTAAGATTAATAACACAACACGGTAGATACCCCTTTCACCTAGCTAAATTAGGTATTGTTAACATAGCAACGTGTAATTGTGATAATACTCGTATTTCAGTAGCACTCCTTAATCATATATTTTTTAATTGTGATAATCATAAAGACAAGACAGAAAGTCTGTTTAATTCATTGGTTAATTTAAACATTAAATCACCCATTCAACATTTATCAAGTCAGGACAACGAAACTATTAATGACCTCCTTATTGACTTCCTTAAGCAAATCAAAATTCACTTGTAAGTATCTTCTGATGTAGTAGTAGTTTTTTTCCTTGTTTTTTATTTTAATAATAAGTCTGTGGCTAATAGACTTGTTACTAAGCCAGAATCGCTGTCAAACACACACACACATAATGTAAACTTTTGATTTTTTATATGTCAAGCGAATAATATCTGTCAGTGGATATTTAAGTTGCCGTCATTCTGAATCTAAGATATTAGACTCCATCAAATTTTGGAAATAGTGATTCACAGATTAGAATGTTCGACGTTTTGTTTAAAATTCCAATCTTTCTAATACTTTGGTTCCCTGAATATGTTCCAAGTTCCTTTAAATTGACCTGGGCAGCTTATGTCCTAATTAAAATGGTTAGTAATATATACAATTTTAATAGAAGATGAAACCCAAACACGTTACGAAAACCCAAAGATTTTTATTTACTACAGTTACGATTTAAATTATTATGTGACAAGTTTTAACAAAAGTGCTATTCCTCTATATCCCCCAACCATTACCAGAATGGGAATGATGAATCTTTTGAAGAATTAGAAAAATATAAATTGTTGTAAAAAATAACTGCATATTATCTGATGGATTATTGAAAAATAATATACTTTCATGAAGAAACCTTGTAATACTAAATTATTTTCAAATTTACGCTTGTATTATTGTGATTAATTATTACATTTTAGGAGTGATTAAAAGAAGTGAATTGATTAATTCCTTCATATAGACAATGAATGATAATACTCGGTAGTATTGTGATTTATGAATCCAGGTTATTGCAGATAATTGTATTAATTTTGATTTATTATAAAAATAACAGTTATTACAATATTTAAAAAGGTTCGTTGAATTAATAATTAATAAGTTAAATATTCTGTTAGAGGTAGAAATAATAGAGGATTAAAATTAAAACTTTAAAATGTATTTATTGTTATTTTGTTGTATACTTTTACTTACTGGATAATAATTATCATTACATTCGCTTTTAATGGGTATACTTTGCAAAATTCTAAAGCATTGCTGTAGACTTAAATGTTTTAGAGTTAATAAGAAATATTCTTTCCGTACACCATACAGTCAGATTCATGCATCAACAACAAACCTTCAATAAAATATCTTTATTTAAAAAAAATAAACATGTTTCTAATCATGGACAACAACAAAAAAGTATCTAATCTAATCTAATAAAATTCCAAAATCAAGCCACATAAAATTCTTTATTAAAACCGACAACTAGTTTCGACCTCAGTGGGTCATCATCAACCAAAGTATTTTAATTTTATTTTTATTTTGTATGAGAATGTACTAGAGTTTTCTTAAGGATCTTATTTAGTCTTGTTGTTATTCCTGTTTTTACTTGATCAGATGATGACTCAATGAGGTCGACACTAGTTGTCGGTTTTAATAAAAAATATTTATTTTGTAATTTTAATGGATTTGAAGATTTGTACTACATTTGAGTTTAATGGATAACCTTTTTTTTTCTTAAAAAAGTATTTGTTATATCTATGTTTTTTTTAAATTAATAAAATTATTGTTATAATACTAAGTCAAATTACTTTATGTATTTGTTACATATATAGCAAATAATTATAATAATTAAGTTTAGTTATTTATTTACAATATCTATATTGTACCCATAGTGTTAGTGAGAATAGTGCATTAAACTTACTGGCTGAAGTTTAATCAGCTTGTTAACATACTCTTTGTTAGGAAGTGCAATATTTTTCAATCATATTAAATTGAATGTGTTTGTTTATAGTGTACTTTACATGGTTCTTATAAGCTAGTTTCTTATTATCATGGAGGATGGCGAATGATTTTTTTAGTTTAAGAACACTTGAGGAGAGTTATGGTAACATAAAAGTTAGCTATAGTCATTATATGGATAATGCAATTTTTAATAACTTTCTAAGTGCTATTGAAGTTGTTTTGAGATTGAATATATTAGACAAAACTTTAGTAATATAAGAAAGAGGTTAGGAATGAGCAATATAAAAAATTTTTCCATTAGTAAATACCTTGACAATGAGTTGTCATTGTGTAACTGGACAAACTAGAATTCGTTAGAGGGCGCAGTCATTAATCTTCAAAGTTGTAAAACAAATATCCGTAAATATTATACTTACGCTTTTGATTAGAAAATACTAAAGGTAAAGTAAGTAGAAACAAATTTATATAATAAAAACTCGTAAACAACTCCGGCATGATAGCACTACTATGATTTTTTGGTATGATTGGACGGTTTTACTACAGATATTTATATGGTTTAATTTAAAATTGAAAAAATATCGGGTGTTTCTAGAAAACACCTGAACAGGTTTTGTCATAAATTAATAAACTAATAATTTTAAGTAGACACACCCGATATTTTTTTCAATTTTAGATTAAACCATATAAATGCCTGTAGTAAAAACGTTTAATCATACCACATCGCATTCCATTTTAACAACTGACACAAAATGACAATTATGATTTTAAAAGTGTGTTTAAATATTAAATGGTTTTTTAACTGACGTTTCTGCATAATCACAATTTTTTAGAAAAGGAAGAATATTATATTTAAAAAAAATTTAAAACAAGAAATCGTACTATATATATATATATATATATAGTATATATATTGGTTGATAATGATTGGTTTGAATGTTTATGATAAGAAATCTGTCAATTTTCTGGTTGAGAATTCGATTAGCGATGCTCGAGTCACAGAAAAAACGTTTTAGCTAGGATAATGTGAAAATTAAAGATAGTATAATTTTTATATTTAAGTTCCACAAAGTAAGGCTTGAAGTAAATAATTTAAAGCTAGAACAGTTACCTACAGTGTGTTGCAAGATAATGTATTAGGTGGAATAAATTCCCATGTAATTTTCAGTCTATTTATAATATATATTATAATGGAAAAAGTAGTTAGCTTTTCAAACGATACGCTTATTTTACTCAAAATTACTTATTAAAAAAATTCCGATACATAAAAGACAAATATATATTGCAGGAGCTAAGGAATTTGAAACAAATTTACTAAATAAAAATTTACTTTACAAAATGTTATAGTTTTTATAACGTTGCCTTGATTACTAGAACACAAAGACTTTAAATAAAATAATGTACCTACAAACCTGCGGCAATATTTAAAAAATGCCTTTCTTGGAAAATTTACGAGTCAAACCATTATTTTGAAATTATTCTGTTTTGCCGAATTAAATGAAATATGTAGGTACTTTTAAAATAAAACAACTTTTGGTTTTGCCAAAAATTACAACGACTTGAAAATTGATGTATAAAATAGAGTTTTACTATCCATATTAAAAGCGTAACAACATGCTATCTGCCTTTAATTTTAGCTCAATTTCTCATACAACTAGTAAATTATGATATTATTTTGTTACGAAATAATCTAAAATTTTAAAATCCATTTCGCGCTAAAACAAAATAATGTTCTCCAAATGGAAGAATAACTCACTAGTATCACTAATTCAACTATTGTTCCCAACTAACATGCGAAATGGAATAAGTCTCAATTAAATTTAGAATTAACTACCTTGGACCTTAAATGAAAAACTATATGAAAGAATATATCATTGTCGTGAAAAATCAATTATTGATTAAAGTATGAGGCACGCAATGGTTGTTAAGCAAAAAGGCATCATCTTTATCACTAAATAAATTTAACAATATATAAAATCACACTATTTGTGCTAAGTCTAAAACTCTGACCCTGCAAAAACTGTGTAATTTAAAAGTGCTGTAGAGGCATTTCAGTCAAAATAACCGCCATAGTTCTACTACTAATTTTAGTTGTGTTTTGAATGAAAAGCCCCTTTACTTAATTAATGTGTTAGTAGCCATTGAAATTAGAAAAATTATATTAACAGACAAAAATTTTTTTGTATTAATTAAATTTACTGTATTTGCAATATGTCACCTCACTGAAAAGGAAACTATTGAAATTTTAATTGTGATTGGATTGTGTGACAAAACTAGAACACAAAGAGAAATGTTTGCCGTATTCTATCAAAAATATCGAAATATACACATTTCACAATCCAGTATGAGTAATGTTGAAAGGAAACTGGAAGTGTTACTAATGTTCCAAAATCAGGTAAACGTCCAAAAATAAATGAAGATGTAAAATTAGACATAGTTCTTTCTGTACATAACAACCCTCACAGAGGACAAATTGCGTTAGAAAATGATATCAACCAAAGATAGGATCTCGAATATTGTGAAGATAATCGACACAGACATTTACAATTTTGCTAAGAGTTGTTTAGGAAGCAGCATGAGAATCCACAATTTGATAAATACATCTTGTAGTTTTTGGGTTCAAGACAACCTTCACTGACATATGGAAACATACATTTAGTGTCCACAAAAAGTGACGATATAGGCAGGTACTACTAATAACTCAATGACAGACCCTTACTATTTTGTAGAAACAGTTTCAAATTGATTACGAACCTGCACAAATATGGTTTCAACAAAATGGGGCAAGTCGTCAGTATGCCAGAATTTACTGAGATTATTTGGATCAAATATTTCCTACCATATAGATTGGTCGGTGGAGCTGTATGGAATGGCCTGCGAGATCGCCAGGTCTTACACCCCTCGATTGTGCAGTTATTTGTAACAAGTGTAAGTAAACAGATCTGAAAACTTACAAGATTTTTTTTTATTGTTTTTATTTAACGTCGGCCTATTTCTGCGACGAGGGCTAAACACCGACGCCGGGAGCACGCTACCCCTAACCGGAAATTTTGCCGAATCTTCAGGTATTCCAACCCGAGGTAGGGATCTTTAACGAGCCCAACATCCATGGACTCGGGACCGACAGCTTAACGTCTCCTCCGAAAGACGGCATATCTCCACTATAACCTTGTGCTCATTGGTATAGTGCCTGCGAGCTGTGATATGCTACCAGTCGCTGCAGGCTGTACGGGCATATTACGACGGTGTTCGCTGGTGGTCGCCCATCCAACTACTAACCGCGCTGGACACTGCTTAACTATAGTTATCGCATCACAGGCGTATCCACTATAGAGCTGGGCCTTTGCCCTTACAAGATTTAAAAATCCGAATTACACAAGATATTCGTTCTATTAATGATAAAATGATAAGAAAATCAATTCATAATTTTTATATTGATTTATGTTATTGCCATGATCTGCAAGGAAAAAATGTACTTAAAATACAATTAATACACACCGGCTACTCGACATTTGTACATAAAAGTAATCTTGTTGTCGTTGGAGATTTTGGGTTGTATTTTTTGAAAAAATCAAGATCAAAATTAAAAGAATTCACAACTAAAAACCATATTGTGCAATTTCATTAACTTCTCTATAAAATAGTATATTAAACGTCATTGTTAAATATATTTTCTTACTTTTAAGCCACAGTAGGTAACACACAACTAATGCAAAGAGTAAATATTGACACTAATTACGATTCCTTTTGTTTATAAAGGAATATTTTTATTCATAGTAATAATTCATTCATAATGACGGTAAATAGTATTCGATATTCATAAAAGTAAGTTTATAAGAAAATATTTGCTCAACATGTTTACGTTTCCTTTACTGCTGTTCGTTGAATTCGAATATTTTTGAAAATAAACTTTTTTATCCCTATTGATTTTCCGAACGTAAATAAAATAGAACACCTTTAAGTAGTCTTGTCTCTTCGATAGCAAAGTAATTTAAACGTACGAGTATTTCTACGCACATAAAAGTATATGCAAAGAAACTCAATATTCACTGTATTTATATTTGCACCTTACTAGTTTTTTTTGTAAACAAAAGCAAATCTAATCAGTTGATTATACATATATTACTTTGGATGAGATTTAAAAAAGAAAATTTATATATTAATTTTGATTAAAACGTTTACCAATTAGACCTTTTCATTAATTCTACGACACTGACTTAGTTTAAAACTAAACATAGTGGGAAATGCACCTTCTGTGTAAATTGTAACCTTAAATGAAGACAAGATATTGTATTTTCTATTAAGGAAATGCTGAATAGCTCTGAAACATAGTTAGGAAGTTTCTAAAGTAGGAATTTTCAAGAAACGCTACAGAAATGGAAACTTGTTTAGGCCAGGAAAATATTATATTATTCCTCATTATTTCAACAGAGCAAATAAAACAAAAATATATAAGGTATTAATAGAGTTGTAGCTAAGAATAGTTATTGTAAATTACAATCTAAATTTAATAATGAAGAATTCATTCAAGAACATTCATTTTACGTAGAAGACAAACACAAACATTATTAAATATAGTTTCATTTCTAGATTCTAGTTTACCACCATTGTTTTAAATTTGTTTTATAATAATAATCTTTTTCAAATATCCTAATAAATTATGAGTAATAAATAATGTAAACTATTGGTAATTTCGCTGTAACCTGGTGTTATTCAGGTGTTAAATGAATTAAACTGTCTAAAAAATAAAAAAGTGGTTCATATCATAACAACATAAATGTAATATTTCAGTATAATTGAATTATAACATAACTAGAAAATTTGCACCAAACGTTACAATATATGCAGTCTATATCACGTTTTCCAGTGGATTTGATGAATAATTAGCTTTAATTATGTAATTTATAAAGAGCAGAACATAGTGATGTATTAATCCAAATTTCCAAACTCCTTGGTTGCAATATTATTATAATACGATTAATTCTTTCTATTAGATTTAAAATTTAGCTCAATAATAATTATAAAGAAATATAAAGACACGTTTCAAAATATAAATAAACTTTATTAATATTATATGTAATACAAACATTTCAGAAGTCATGACTAGTTGAAAGAGTGCTAAAGTGCCTTTATAATAAATAGATTCTAACAAATTGTTTGAAAAGTAATTAGATAGATACATTAGACTACCAAAGCAATTATATACAAAGAGCTCTATTTATCTACATTCGTACAATTATTTTTATTTATATATGTATAGAGATTGAATCAGTATTTAGTACAGTACACAGTCTGATTTGTATATTTTTCAAACAGTTCAAAATCGATTAAATAAAATGTAGATATTGTACAATTTTATTTTCAACATACATCAAATTTAAAATATATGACATAATAACATTTTTAAAGTTGAATTCTGTCAGTCAAGGATTTAATTGTATTTAAAATAGTTAATAGTAATACATATACAGGGATGACTCACTACGGACAGGATGCCCCAAAAAAGAGTAGTGTATCAAAGTTTTATTTTTTCTAATAGAACACCCTATATTTGTTGACATTTTTAAATTGTCCTTGAAAAACGAAATATACTTTCATAAAGATACCCTCTACCTAAATACAGGGTGTTTTGATTTGTTTCGATTTTTCTGAAAATGAAAGGTTTTAGAAAAAATTAAATATCTCAAAATCTAAGCATTCGTAACTAATTTACTTTTATATCTAAATAATAGACTATTTCTCCTATTAATGTATAAAATTATTATTGCACATTTTTTTACAGGGTGTTCAAAATATTCGGTTCCTTTCTTTGCATATTTAAACTGTAATAACATGCTTCTTTTAAATGAAACACCCTGTATTTTGTTAATCTATCTAATAGCAAATTTTTTAGCTTTTACACTGTATTAGAGTTTCCTACACCTAACTCTTTAACTTTTAAAGTTATTTTGTTATTTTTGGTATTTTTATATTTTTTACCCGTTATGAAAAAATACCCTAATACAGATTGAAAGCTAAATACATTTCCTACATGATTGAGTATAAAATACAGGGCGTTGCATTCAAAATAAATACGTTATTATAGTTTGAATGTACAAAGAAACCAACCGAATAGTTTGAGCACCCAGTAAAAAATTTTGTGGTAAAAAATGTCTACATAAATAGGAGAAATAGTCTATTATTTAGACCTAAGAGCAAATTTGTCTCGGGTGCTCATTTTTGAAAGTATTTTATTTTTTCTAAAACGTTACATTTTCAGAAAAATCGAAATAAATCGAAATACCCTGCATTTAAGTAAAGGGAACCTTTATGAAAATATAGTTTTCTTTTCAAGGACAATTAAAAATATCATCAAATATAAGATGTTCCATCAGAAAAAACATAAATATGATAAATCGCTCTCTTTTAGAGCACCCTATATATTTGAAAATGTTTTTAAAACTTAGCCCTAGAACTACACAGACCCGCTGTAACAAAAATCGGATAATATACCGTTTCGTCATAATATTCCACAGCGTCCGTTAGATTCACCCCGTATATGATATATGCTTTCGTTGAAACACAAATTTAACTTTAATTATACAAAATTTTTTTTATTGACTAAAATGCCCATTATGTAATTATGTATATATTTTATTTATTACATATAACAAATATTTGTGTGTTCGTACATGTTAAATATTTGTGTTCACTGGTATGAAATAATTATTCAAAAATCCGTTAAATTTCTAATTTTAACTAAATATCGTTAATTTTTCATTGTTATTCTTTTAACCTATAACCACAGAATATACAAATATATTGTAAAATAATGCAGTCTTACAACAAAATTAAGTTAATTTTATGTAATTTGGGTTAAGTGATCTGATTACTACATTATAGAAAAATAATATATCCTTATATACAATGTTAAACGCAGTATTTTTACTATAATTATTTTATGAAAAGCAACATAAAAACATAGTGTACATACATAGTAATTTCTATAGAATATTAAACTATTAATATGTTGCACCAGAAACATGCGCAAGTGTAAAAAATTAACATGAAGTAAATTACTATGTAATTATCTAACATTTTGGTCAACAGCTGCTATTAAATGGGTATTTTCGTACTTAGAGCAATTTGACTGTAACCGCTATAATATTGATAAAAAGAAAAGAACACAATAGAGTTGATAAACCTAAGTGTGTTCTATTTTAAAACAAAAACATAAAGAAAACATTAACATTTATAAAAAAATGTGTCAAATGGTTTCATCTATAATTGGTCATAAACGTCAGCATTGGTCAAATTGGTCAATTGAAAAAGAACAAGCAACTAATTCAAAAATATTATTAGATGTTAAGTTTATTAATAATGAAATAAAATATAATAAATATTTAAGCTGACATTGATTTAATTTTAATAATAATTTCCAGTATGGGATTATTTTTATTTACAAATTAGTCAAAACAATATATATTCTTATCGTCATGTGGGTAGGAGGATAATTAGAAGACATCGATATCACTATCTCTATAGAAATAAGACACAAATTTTCTTTGTATAACCAAGAACTCTTCTGTGGGATCAGTTACAGCGTTATACTATTGGAAAAGATGGAATAATTGGAGATTTAAATCAGTTTTCAAGGGGCTAGGCAAACTAAAATACTTTTCAAAAGTTACAATCGTAAATATACCTTTTTCAAATACCATTTTCGAAATATGACACATTACAAAATCTTACATCAGTCTACAGATACTTAGAACTATTTCAAATAAAAAAAAGTCTTACCTAACTTGTAGCCATTGATCCGAAAATATAACTTCTTTGTAACCCAATTAACATTCCTAATTACATAGTTAACCAATTATTTTAATGTCTAGAATCATTACCACTTCGATATTGGCTCCGAAAATATATTTCTTACTAACCATTAGCTATTTAATTGGAACTGATGGTTTTTTATTCTAAATAATTAATAGATAAGGAAAATTTAAGGGTTAAAATTCAGTTTAGTAGTAAAATCTTTAAACTACTCATCTTTTTCTTTAATTTATAATTTAAAATTATTTACTTTTTTATTTATAGCAAGTTTCTACTTAGTAGCAATATTTCTTGGGCTAATTAGATTTAACCGTACAAAATTTTCTTTGAACTTCAGGTTAGAAATACTTTCAAAGTGACTTAAAAACATTGAAAGTTCTACAGAAAATACTAACGATAAAAGAACTAGTAAAAAGTTCTTGAGATAGGTCAAAATCAAATAGAAAACTTCTAATAAAGTGTACGAATGAAAAAGTAGCTTGTTCCATTCAACTGTCTGGTAACACTGACGTGTAAGATGAATGGTTTGAACATAAATTTCTCCCAGTTTTGTCCCTTTCAATAAAAAGACACTGAAAAGAAAGCTTCTCGAAAACTATTTTAATTTGAAAAAGGAAGCAATAAAGATCGAATTCGTTGAAAGGTTTTACTACTTTTACTCTAGAATCTAGATACATCAACAATAAGGTTCAGGTGTAAAACAGAGTCTTTTATTGAAAAACGATACCATCATTTAAAAATGTAAATAATTAGGTGTAAAAGTTTATCGTAAAAGTTGTTCAGCAAATAATTTTCTGCTCTTGTTACTAATGGGTAATTGATATTTCGAGAACATATTTATTGATAATCGTGAGCGTTCCAGGATTAATGGTATTTTGAAATCAGTACTTCTTATTACATTGATTGTTTCTACCCTTACTTTGTGGAGTCTAAACATTATAAATGTAAAAGATAAAATTTACTTTTCTTAAAATTTCAGGATTTTTCAAAACTTTTTAAATATTCTTATGACAATTATTTCACCAATAGTCTTGGCATCGTTAGATAAGATTATAAAATATTGACATTTGACATAAAGACTTGATTTTTGATCATAAATTTTCAAATCAATAAGATTCTTCATTTTCTAAAAAAAATGGTAAATAAAAAGAAGAACTTCACAGATTTAGTTGTTCATTTAGTACTTTATGATTATCGGAGATGTCTGTTTATTTCAATTTTTTCCAAAAAATCAAGATTTTGATTGTTAACGGATCTATGAATGATTTCCGTTGTTTTCTCTATTATTTCTAGTTGCTTTAACCGTATATTTCCAAAACTACCTAAATAAATTAAATTATATAAATCTACTACATATTTTGGAAATATTTCAAATACACTATCACAAGTTATATGTATATCGAGTAATATCTACAGTAATATTTTTTAAAGTAGGTTCATTTTTAACAAATGTAAAAGCTAAGTATCCTGAATAGAAAAACCAGGTTAAGTTGAATTGAAATGCTACCTATATTGGCCAGATTCTTAGAAATTTCGAAATTAGATATAATGAATACTTATATACGTATATATCGAAATAACTAGATAAGTCACATTATTCAATACACCTCATTGACATTAAACATAAACCTACACTTGGAAAAACAATAAAAACAGCAATTCTGAAAATCCTTTATATGTCATTGAGATGGTGTAAAAAAATTCGAAAGGTGATAGTACTCCTAAAATTGGTAAACAAAATTCCTATAAGAAAGGGTTGTTAAATGCAGATTAAGGGAGTTAGGGGCGTTAAAAGGGTAAATTAAAAAAAAATTAATTGTAAGCTTAAAAAATGGGATGTACTTAGAAAAAAATCAGGGTGGCATAAAATTTGCCCCTAAATAAAAAGTTTATATCGAAAAATTATTTGTTTAATCGGAAAGTTTTAGGAGTTCTGTAACTCTTCGAATTTTACACCATTTCAATGACACCCTGTATATGTGATAAGAAACAAGAAGTTAATTTTTTGAAAAAATTTGAAATAAAGAGACATATTCGATACCCTCAATACAAAGTACTAAACGAACAAGTAAATTGGGAATGTTCTCCTTTTTTAGATCGCATTCTGGACCAAGTTTTAGAAAATGAAGGATATTGTTGGTTTGAACATTTATGATTAAAAACACTTAAAAACGACAACTTTCTTAAAGCAAATGCCTTTTCTGAGTGTTAAATATAATACGTCAACTAAAAAAATTACTACAAAAATTGGAACAACGTGAAAACCTTAGAGTCACTAAGGATCGTATCATACTTACTTCATTTCTTCACTCGAAATAATGGAAGGGAAGTGGAAAGTGGAACACGTAAATAAACTATGTGGGACAAGGGGTAAAATATGGAGGTTGTTTTATAATGTACTACAAGATATCTTATTCCTTTGAGAATATCCTAATGTTAGTAGAGAATATTCAAGTTTAAGTGAAAATTTTTCTAGAACTAGACTGTTGTAAACTACGACACGGTCATTAAAAATATTTAGTTCTACGGTTCCTAAATTAAAACCTAAAGAATTCACAGGCTTATATTTAAAAATAGAACAAGATTATATTAAATAATTCAGTAGTGTTATGGTAAAACATATCTGCATGATCACAAATAGTGTATGTATTCAGGATTTGGTTGTAAAAATGATTTTTCAAAAACACTTTATAAAATGAATGGTAAAATGAATATGGTAAAATACAACTGTTTTTAGTTCTCCTGTAAAATCTCTAAAATGGCAGATAGCATGTTTTGCCATAACACTACTGAATTTATGGATGAATTGAATACGTTACACATTGGATTCTACAATATTTTATATATACTACTTCCAAGAAGAAAATAGAAGAAAAGCTAGAAGCAAATAACTTTTTGTTGGAAATAACTTTTTAATAAGAAATCTAGCATTCTATACATGTTTGTTTAAATTAAGGAATTGTCGTATTCATTTAGCATACAACAATTTAATAACTATTTTAAGAAAATGACTCATAATAATTTTATTTAGTAAAATTTAAAAAAGAGTAACTAAAGTGAAATTAATTTAAAGAAATGAATACCTGGCTTTAAATATACCAAGTATACTATTGATTAAATTTTATGTCTGTTTTTAAGCAATTAAAATTTACTGACCATTTGATCAGTTTAGTGCTTTCAACTGCAATTAGTTTGGTTTATATATTATTTATTGTTTTATTGACTTCACAGTATACTACAATTCATAAAGCTACGTATCATTTTACTTAAAATAAAAAATAAAGACGCCAAAGATTTCTGTGCTTGGATGTACAATATTTGTACGCAAGCAGTTAAATATATGGCTGCCATAATTTGTTGTATATTTAATTGAAATTCGATCCCAAAACTGGAGAATTTAAATAGTTTCTTGTGTTTTGGGTCAAAAATTCCTAATTGTTTAATGGAGCAATTCGTTTGTAAAGACCATTCGTTTATTTTTGGTGGCAAACTTCGCTTAAAATCGTTGTGATAAGGGTCGAACTACGACTGTTTCTTCCGAACAAAAATACGAGACATTTCCCTTGGGAACAACACTTTTTATCTCCCAAAATAAATTATTCAAGTAAAGGTTGAACCACTTTTGTACGGCTTTAAATTCCCGAACGCCAAGCTCGATGAGAGACAAAATGTTCATCTTGAAAAATGCTCAGACAATCGTCTGATTTCTTAACCCGATGTGATGGAAAGGAGGATGGAAATGGACGAAAATAAGTGAAATATGAGGTTGACTTTACCTCACTCGTAACCTTATATTGTCATGACTATTCACAGAAGGTAAATCCTGGAAAATAAAATAGATATACAAGCTGTGTAACTCTATTCCGTGCATAGCCATACTAATAAATTAGATGTATACTGATCAAGTAACGATTCGACAACGTTTCAACATTCCTTGAAATCCGAGACTGGAACATCGGTTCACATGTTATTCTCATATTGAGCAAGTAGCAGCTAAACACAAAATCTGATTAGGAGCTGAATTCTATGCATGAAATAAAATTATACAGCCTGTATGCTAATCAAAATGCAGGAAGGAGGTTAGGAACTACTTAATTACATCCATTACTTTATATTTAATGCATGGTTACATTAACTCTACTCAAATTTCTCGTAGAATTTTTATTCTAGACACGACGATAAATGGTTTGTAAATAACAAAATGCAATTCCAATAAAATATTTTTTTAGTTGTACCAAATACTTCTTTTTGTAGTAACAAATCGAAAACACTCTTGTTGGACTTTGCGTAAAGCGAAATCCAAAGTATTTTTGCGAATGACTGATTTATTGAGGACAAGGACTCCCACATTTTATTTGAAAGAAACATTTGGGGTTTCCGGTTCGACCCTTGTCCTGTCACATCTTTTTTTAACAGAAACTTTGAGAGAAGGGAATTTTAGGGTGATCAATTATCCACTAACTATTTAAAGTTTAAGATACATTGAGAAAGTAATTTGAAGTTTTAGTTTTCCGTTTGTTTTAACACTATGAACAAAATATTACTTTTAATGGATTAATATTAATCTGAAGTTGATTATTATTTTTATTCAGCGTCTGAAATTAAATTATAAGTTATCGTTTAACAAATTTTAAACTATTGAAGCGTTTATACGTATGTTCTTAGAGTTTATTGGGTAGGCTTAAGAGTGTATGATGGAATTTTACTTTGATAACAATATGTACTTGTTTCTTCGGTTTATTTTTGTATTTTAGAACTGTTACATTTTTTGTATTATTTTGAGTTATTTACGATTTGGTTTATCTCTTTTAATGACTCCCCGTTTTTTCTACTAGTCTGAGACTATCCAAGTTTTTACCAATTTATGTGTTTTTGACTGTTTCTAATACTCTTCTGTGAAAAATATGTTCTTTTGTCATGTTATAATTGATGTTTGGTTGTAGTACTATTTTTATGTTACTGTTAATTACTTTATTACAAACAATCACTAACGGTAAAAATGTCGGTCAGTTGAGTTAAGGATGCCAATGGTTTAAATGTTAATGTCTTGCTTTGCATTGTTATTTCGTGATTTATCAGACTTGTAAAAAAAAACAAATTTTGAAGCGCTTCTTTGGTAATTTGCTTATTTACGTTTTTGAAAACTAAATACCATGATTTATTCAATTGCGGCAAGTGTACTTATCATTTTGGTTTATTTTATGAACAATAAGTGTGTGAATAGAACAACAATATAAACATATCCATAGAAAGTACATCATAGAGGGAGTAAAAAAAATTGGAGAGACTGGGAATGTAGGTAATAAAAAACGAGAAATGAAAAACCTATAGTTAAAGAAACTAGCGAAGTTGCAGTTTTGGGACATCTACTGGTATTTATGTCTGGAATCAATCGAACCAACATCCAAACAATTTTGAAGAAAAACAAATTCCATCTGTAGAAAATACATTTAGTGCAGGTACTTATTGAGGTTGATTATGACTGCCGTTTTAAATTTTGCGAGATAATGAGTGAGCGAGCAGGGAACTATCCACAATTCCTTTTCAATATGTATTTCTCTGAAGAATACTTTTTCCTCAACGGGATCTTGAAGGACCTGGAAACTATCGCACAAGATGACAGTGTCGTCGGCATAACCAATATTATTAATCAGTTCACCATTCATCTTTGCTCTAAGGTCTTGTTCATGCAATGCCTGTTTGAAAATTATATTGGAGTAGATGTTGAATAATAGCGGAGATAGAATGCATCCCTGTCTGACGCCTCGTTGAATGCAACATTCGACGGTTAGTCTTCCATCAATTCGAACCACTGCTTTCTGCTTCCATTACAAGTTTTCTATAATTCTCAGATCTCTACCATCGATTCTCGAGGTTCTTAATATGGTCAAAAGCATTCAATGCTGAACCCCATCAAAAGCTTTTTCATAATCTATGAATCCTACATAAATAGCTTAACGTTGGTCGTGATATTTTCCTGGAGAAGTATATTTAAGGCAAAAAGTGCCTCAAGGGTGCCAAGTGCCTTCCTAAAGCCAATCTGGGTTTTATCTAGGTCCCTTTCGCATCGACTTCTTATTCTTCCATGTATTATGAGAAGAAAAACCTTCAATATGTGGCTCATCAGACCAATTAATCTATATTCGTTACAATCTTTCCTCCTTGTTTCTTTGGAAGTGCAATAAAAACAGACTTCAGCCATTCCTCGGGTATTTCACCAGTGGTATACACACCGTTAAAAAACTTAACTATTGCATTGATGTGGTCTTCGTTGATCATTTGTAAGAGTTCTGTTAGAATGTTGTCTGGTCCAGTTGTGTTCTTGGTTTTGGCTGATTTTATAGCATGAAGAACTTCAGATTTTAAAATTTCTGGGCAAAAATTAAATGTATGTGCTGGTATTTTTAGTGACCGACTTGTGGCTCCTTTTTTGCTACCTGCTAATTTGACTGATGAAATGTATTTGCAATTACTAGAAGACACTATTCATTCTGCCCTGACCGCCGTTATTGAAAATGATCAACAGTCTGATAAAGATCATTAGATGTTTCAACAGGACGGTGCTCCTCATCATTCTGCTTTGATCGTTCGTCAGTATTTACACCAAAATTTCCACGGCACTGGATTAGAAGAAGAGGCAGCATTGAATGGCTCCATGGGATCACCAGATATGTCGCCCCTTGAATTCTCTTTATGAGGATACCTAAAAAGTAAAATCTAGAACACAACTAGCTTCGTTAGAACATATACGACAAAGATTTGTCGACGAGTGTAGTCATCAATTTGAACATTTAATCAATTAAGTAGTGGTAACTAAGCACTTAAACATAATGTAAATTTTAAAGTGTAATTGTTTACAAAGTATTGAGCGGAATTTAAAATTTAAAGACTATTAGGAAGAGAATTGCAAGGGTTTTAAAATCATAGACGACCATCAATGCAATTGAAATATTTTGGGGTGATTCTTAACCTCGCTTGGGGGTGAAAATGCATTTTTGTAATATATTGACGCAGTTTCTGATATCGGCTCAGTTTCATTTTAGATTGCCCACCCTGTATATACTGATGCTGAGCTCATATATAATAATCATTACTTTTGCGAACGAAATATTCAAACAGTGCAAAAACGGCAACAGTGAATTAGTTAATTCACTAATTCGAGTAAATATTGTTTTGTTAATATAACTTCCGTACATTTGAAATATCCCTTATAAAATTACAAAATCAGAGAGTCAAAAAAAATCAGAAGAATTCAATTAGGTAGTTAATTTAATAAAAGGGAAATTATCCGGTTGGAAGTAACAAATCAGTCACGTTCTAGTTATTTTAAGGTTTTAACTTACATTAACACAAAGCCGCTTATTTATTCACAGCATGAATTTTTTTTTAGTATTTGTGTTTGATTATATATAACTCAAAACATTGTTTATTCATTGTTTTTCTTCTTTATAGTAACTTTATACGTCCGCAAAGCTTTTAGTGGCTGAAGCACAGTTACTGCCACTCGGGTCTTTGGCTTTGAAGTAAACTTTGTCTTTTCTTTTGTGATCACAGTCTTTAATTACAAACTCTGTACTGGAGCTTTCACGTACATATTTTGATTTTAGCTGAAATTTAATAAGTTCTATTATAAGCATACCAGGTTTCGTAATTTTAGAATTGTGTATACGACTTCATTACAATGATAAATAGTTTCGTACTAGTAACTAAATATTTTTAATAATAAATCTTATGATGATTGGTATGACCCATGTATAAACCCAATTAACTACCAATTTTACGGCTTCCACTATAAAGGTATTAAGAGGTAATTTACTTTAGTTTTTTTCTTTAAATTCCAATATTATATGCCAAAATGACCAAAGAATAAAAAAGACTCAGATCAAATTGTTTCCATAAAGCAAGAGAACAATAAAACTCAAATAAAAATTGTAATATATCCCTACCAATTTATTTCCATATATAAAACTAGAATTGATACGTATTTCAAATTAGTCGTAAAAAAAGTTCTTAAATAAGATAGCACTGAGTTGTATGGCCGATAAATTAGAACAGAAGTGGAACTACCCTGAGTTATATGTATATGTTCTTACAAAACCAAATAAAAATATCATGAACACTAGTGGAATAAAACTTTTATATTCTATAAGGAACTTCTTACGAGTTTATTTTCAATTAAAAAAATATATATTTCACATAATTTAAAACTCAGATTTCTTAGGATTTATTTTTTGGCTTTAACACATATCTTTTACAGCAAATTAAACCATTACTGTTTTCATCTCCTTTTAATTCTTTTACTAGCAATTCTAATAATGCGTTCTCGTAAAATATTTTTTTCTTTTTTTTTTATTCTTTGTCTTATATGTACTGTTTTTCTGTGATATTTTATTTTATTTTAGCTTCCTGAAGTCTACTTTATAGTCTTTCTTTGAGTCCGCAAGATTCGCATTCTTGTATTTGAGTGCTTGTAATAAACTTCAATATCTTCTTTATCTGAAAAGGTATGAAAAAATTTGTTCGGAGGAAATTGGAGACATTATATCTTAAAATTACTTTTAAAATATAGGGTGTCGAATAAATGCTTCATATTTTTAAATGAAACATCTCTCTTTTTATTATACTTAGAATATAATTAACCTCGTTTAGCTGAATTTAACGATGTCTAAAAACTGATTTAAAATAATTTCATGAGTTTATTAAGCAGACTTTTATTATTCGGTGTTTTGTCCTCCCAGTTTTGTTTATTGATTATTTTTTTTTATTACTCTTACAAAATCTGCATTCAAATATTATGTATATTATTTGTTCTTTTTACAATGTTTTACTTTGTTAGATTTTATGTTTAATTTATTTTATTTTCGGTTTGTATGAACTGATAATTTTAATTACCTGTGTGTGTAATTTTTCAAATACTTGTAATCTTTACTTGAATATGGAATATATATTGTAATGATATTTAATTGTGGTATGGTTATTAATTATTATTTTTATTTATAAATAAGAATACATTGAATTCCTAACTTAACTTTTTATAAAAATAAACGTGTTAAGCGCCATTATTAATAAAAAAATAATAAAAAAAATGAGCCAAAATAAATTTAAATAAACAAAATATTAAAGTAAAGTAAACCCTAAGGATGTAAACCCTAAATTTTCTTTTTCAACTAAACTTTGATGAAATGTCATTTAAATATTCTTAATTAGACCATTGCAATACCTTTATAATATCGTCCTACTCATGGTAAATTCCCTATTTAAAATTAAGGGGTTAGAGACACGGAAGGGAGGGGTTGACATATGACAGATGTCTGTATAGTAAAATGTGTCCCCCTTTGGAATAAAAATCGACGTGTTTCAACATTTTGTTTTGAGTGACACACTCTGTATATTTTAAATATTTACTTTGCATTCTAATATATACTCCTAATGGAGCTAAACCATATACGTTAACAATAATTTCGTTGGATTTTTTTATTATAAATTCTACTATTTATAGAAGGCAGACTTTTCCTTACCTTTGCAAAATATGCTCTCACAGAAAACCGCTAACATTTGGCATAGCCGAGCTTCTATACATAATAAATTAAAAAGAGAGCCCATCCTCAAATAAGAAGGAAGTTCCTAGCCCTAAAACGCCGAAAAATAAACATTCGAAGCAAGAAACCTCAAGCCCGTCTCTCCTTTTCCTCTTTTATGATTCATAAAAACTTCAATCTCTTTGACTATTTGTACAGTCGCTTTGCCTTAAGGGTGTTTGCTTTCCTGCCATTATCAGTGCCGTTTTCGACGTTAATAAGTCACGATCCGTTACGAACTTTCGACGTATAGGGCTAACCCTTCCGTTTTCAAGATCACAGACGGCCTGATCCGGAAGAAGCGTCCGAATATAAGACCGGCTAGATTGCGGAAATGGTGGTTTTCCATTGTTTTCCCTCTTTTGTTTAGAAAATAAATAAAGCTGGCATGCAAGTAAAAGTTGAGGTCAACAATGGCTGGGACCTTTCCAGTGTAATGATAGCTGTTTGTTCAGCAGGTGTAATAAATGCACATTTGCATTAACGATTAAGTTGGTGCAGTAAAAAGTTACATTTGGAATAATTTTTCTTTGGATCTACATCACGAACAACTGAAATGATCGATGTTGAATTTTAATGTAAAAATACCACTTACCATTGTAGGTCTCGTTTAAAATTATTTACCAATGATCAGAATCAAAGTCGTTTTCTTTTTTCTCCTCGTCACTTTAGTGTCCTTTTGTGGATAGTAAAAGGCTTTTCACGATAAAGTTGAAATTACGTCACAAGGAAAAGAATTGCACCGTTGCCATGCCTCAGTTTTTTCCTTCTCTTAAAGATAATACTGTGACAATGCTTCCTTTTAATGGATATTGTATTGTGCTTTGTGTTAGTTTATTTTATGTTTGAAAGGTAAAAGTAGTTTCGAAATTTGCAATTTCAAGATATATAATTAATTTTGAAATGAAACTCAAAAAATCTATACTCACGTCTCTTACAGTAGTAAGTAGAAGTAATGAACCTCTATTTTGGTGTTCGTGTTAAAAATAGTTTGTTAAATCTATTACCATTTGCTGGGATGTACTACTTAAATGCTTATGCATTTTAACCAAAGAAGAAATGTCAAAATATCGATAAATGACTAGTATTTTGGCAAGATCTATTTGGCAACGTTGTAAAGTATTGCCAACTTTTAAAATTTAGTTTCCCCTGCCCGTTAAGTGTAAATCACTTTTATTCTTAGTTTTTTTTTGCTATTCTGTTGACTATAAAAATAATTAAAAATGACGTCATTTCAAGTTTATCGTGAAAGACCAATACCTTTTCTAGTTTTTATTTTTGGTTTAATAATGGTTATAATGATAATATTAGCAGTAATAGTAATATTAATATTAACAATAAACATAATAATACTCACTTACTTTTCCCTTTCATCCTTTTAGTGTCTTTTCGGGTCCTGACAAATGACAGACATTATTTTATTTTTGGGAAAATTATTGACATTTTTAATTTTATTTTACATCTCATTATAATATTTTATAAACAAAAATAGCTAACCTAATTTTAATGATTATTTTTAACAATTTCCTTCATTTTAGTTATATTGTTATATTGAAATATTCCAATTTTCTTGTATATTGAAATCTTTGAAGCGGATTAACATATTTTCGACATCTGGCGATAGTTGGCTTCATCTCATTTTTTTGTTGATTTTTTTCCTGTTTTTTATTACTTTGCCATTTTCAATATCTAAAACTGGTATTTCTACATCTCCAAATTTACTTTCTTCCAACATTGTATCGATAACAAACTTGGATTCTGCTTCGCTTTCCAATAGGTAAAGTGGTTTAAGTGGCCCTAATAGTTCTCTCCCTTCGCACTCAAACTTAACAACACTTGTGATACCATCTTTTCCAGAATTTATTTCAATTACTATTGCTAAAGGCTAGATTGCTATTTTAACATTATCACGTCCAGTAAATACTGCATTTCCACTTCAATCTTTTTTTAAATATCGATGTTTTTTCATAATTGTGTTTTTAGTAATGCAATTAAAGTTTGGTATGTTAGTATGTCTTGAAGAAAATGAAGAGTTGTTAAGGAGTTAGTTCTTCATTATTTGGAATATGAATATGAAAGAGGTCATAAATTAATTAATTTTTTGTCGTTTGTTGTAATCTTTTATCCGCTATTCCTTCTCGGATAACCAACCACTCATGGAAGATAGACCTTGTAACTATTATCATCTTTTTAAATGATGGTCTCTTTAAACTTTCCTATTACAATATTTTCTCTGCTCTCTATATCTATTGTTTCTCTTGTGCCTTTAACCCTTAATATATCTTAGTTCCATTCAATTGATTATAGTTTGAAGTTGGGGCACATAATCGGAAAATGTTTTTGGTACAAATCAAATATTTAAAGTAATTTCTACATTTACTATTATCATGACTTGATTAGAGGAAAGCAAAACAATAAGCTATTTTCTTCATTATGTATTTTTTCTCGCCAAGAGTTAGATTCCGTGGCTTTCTTGACTTTGATGATGCTTGTGTCAAAAAATATAATTAGAATTCTTACGTACTAGAATATAGTTGCAGCAATAGGAAGTTCTTGATAATCCTTCATTTGATGAATGTTTGATGATATAAAGACATCTTTTGGTTTTTCGAGTTCTTTCTTGTTCGTTAAATGTTCTTCCTCATCTCTCAAGGAATCTAATAGAATATTTAAATAATTTGTAGAATGTTCACAATTATCTTTAAAATAACTCCTTTTATTTCTATTTTTAGTTCTATGATGTTCCCCAAATTGTGTCGTTACACTTATAAGATAAACTAGACAATATCATACCTGCCCTTTCTATTGTCGTCGATTTGTTAAGTACTAAATTTAAAAGCTCCCTTACCCCCCTTACCTAGTATTAGATATGTATTCTCGACAAATCTATCTGTTGGATAGTTTTAAAGTAGTTGGATCGAAAAGGTCGAAAACGTTTTACCAATTTTTTTCCAATGAAGCCCTTTTCAGTTATCTGAATGAATTACTGGAATTTTCCTTCTATTATCAGAGTATGGTGGTCATCAATCTTTTTATTTTTCCTTAGAAGCCTGTCCATTTGTTAGCATAAGAATTTAATATTTTAAGTACATTCTTCGGTAAATTAAAATTCCTCTTTTAAATTCCAACATTTGTGCTATGGTAATTTGAACTATTTGCTCGAAAGTGTACCTCTAAGGCGCAGCTTCATATAGCAAAACATACCAGCTCCTGTATTTAACAAATTTTACTCGATATATGTTTCCACAATTTTCATAGTGGGAATAATCTACCTGCTGTACCCTCCACATCGTCTATTCTAAACAATACCTCTTATTTGAAAGGTTTTGGTTTACCATATTAAACGTCAATTTCTTTGGATGTCTTGGTAAACTTTCTTCTTAAGACAATTTTTCCTTTTCTTAAACCTGTTGAATGTACCATTGCTGTCCTGTCACCGTTGCCTAATACGGTAAAGTTATTGGATTTTCTAAATGATATTTTAACTTCAAATTTTGTTATCTGATTGACGGCAACGTTTTATAAACAAAAACCAGCCAACATAATATACATGATTATTTTTCATTTTAGCAAAATCGGTAACATTTGCTGATATATTTATTAATACAAAAAAAAGCCCAATAAATCGGGTATTTCTATTTATTTTAGCGGATTAATAAGTTGAATTCACTTTCATCGATGTTGATAAAATTACAAATATCCTTAATATAAAATTCAATTCCAGTGGAGTTTATGGTATTACTCCACAAATGATAAAAATATGTATGCCTGCCTTCGCTATAGATTTGAGTTATATTGTAAATTGTTGTCTGGAAATCGGCTATTTTCCAGATTTTTGGAAAAAGTTGATAATAATGCATCTACCTAAAAAAATAACTCATCTTCATTCAGAGAATTTTAGCCAATAAGCCTGGTTCCAATTTTATCTAAACATCTTGAAAAATTCTATATGAACAAATTTATGAGTATTATTACTATTAGATTTTAAGCTTTTGACACCTTAAGTCACTTGTCATTAGTTACTAAGTTTTTAGTTTGGAAGAGTACCACTCTCTTTTATTTAAAAAATCGTATTCAACACGTTAATGTCAATCAGCATTTTTTTACATTTAAATCGATTTCATTAGGAGTAACCCAAGAATCAGTTTTAGGCCCTTGTTTCTGATGTATACATATGATCTAAGAAATCACGTTCAATATAACAACATCCAATTTTTTCTGATGACACTCAAGTCTACATGAATTTAAAGCCTACAAGTGTTGAAATAGCTTGTGATACAATTAACGATTTAAATAAAACAAGTAGTTACTCTAAAAGACACTGTTTACAGATACATCCACAAGAAATCAAAAGATATTGTTATTGCTAACAAAGTCTTCCAAAATGTAATAAAAAACAATTTTCCGAACGAAATTATTCCCACTGTTGAATGGTTAGGTTTAGTTGTTGATGAGGTTTATAGAACAAGTAAAATATGTACCTACTCAATCTTAGTTAACATTAAAATTACTGTATGTACGTCAATGCATTTATATTAAATAGACAAATTAAAAAATAATTTCCATTTTCTTTTAGTATCGTCCCTGATTGACAACGATAGTGTTTGGAAATTTTCGAGTATTAAGACAGAACAAAAAGACGTTTTTATTTAATTAGCAACGTTTCGATCATTTATTTGATCTTCTCCATGCTGACGATATATTTGGAAGCCTGAAAAAATGTAATCTATAACGTTAACGTCCACAATCAATCTGCCTTAACAATGGCACAATTCAGAACATCAGTATTTCAAAGAAGGTTTTACTATAATAGAATAAAATTGTACAACGACTTAAATTTACGTATGAAAAACAATCACGCCGTTTATAATTTGAAGAAAATATTAGAAGAATTCGTACTTTACCAACAGCATTACCCAGTTAACTTAACATTCTAATATTTTATTTTTATTAGTCTCAAACCTATTTTTGTTAAATTCTATAATACTGCTAATGCCTCCACTTTCGTTCTTTTTGCTATTTTCATACTTTTATCAATTGTACTTTTAATTATATTGTATATTATATTTTATCTTTATTATTCTCTTAGATTAGTTAGTTAGTTCTTAGATTTAGTGTATTACTAAATACCTTAAAGGGGTATCTTCATTGGAAGGTACTCCTGCATGTCTGTAAAAGTCAAATAAATTACTTAATATCCTCCTTTGGATAGATTGTAATTAAAACTGGAGTAATAAAAAAAAAAAAAAAAAAAAAAAAAAAAAAAAATATATATATATATATATATATTTTATCTTAATACTATTAGGTGATCCTTATCTTTATCCTTAGGCTAAATTTCACACTTTTATTATTATTATTATTATTATTATTATTATTATTATTATTATTATTATTATTATTATTATTATTATTATTATTATTATTATTATTATTATTATTATTATTATTATTATTATTATTATTATTATTATTATAATTATTATTATTATTATTATTATTATTATTATTATTATTGTTATTGTTATTATTATTATTATTATTATTATTATTAGTATTATTATTTTTAGTACAAAAAACGAATCTATCCTCATTGCTTTTCTAAATAGCTGTTATTATAGTTGTTGGTAAATTGGACTCCCAGTCAACTTTTTTAGAATTGAGATTATCTCCAGTTGGAAAATAGATGTTGCAGAAAATCTTCATTTACATTTTTTAAAGTTATACTTTGAAGAGTTATATAATGTAATAGGTAACTTTCATTTTTTTGATATCATTTCAATCACCGTGATTTGGATTTTTGGTACCTGAATTCTTGGAAGTGACAATTTTATCTTATCAAAATGGTACTCCAACTATAAGCTTTACTATCAATTATGTTAACCATAGATGTTTAACTATATAACTCATTTTTTGTCTAAATGCCATTTGTATTCCAAGTATAATTATGTATTTGATTCCTGAGTTCATCAATAATTCCAGCTGCTAAACTATCTACTAATTTTTCCCACTAAATTTTGTTAATCATTTGTATCATCTGTATTTTAATAAAGTAAAGTGTTTATTAAACATATGCATGGCCTCTGTAAAAAAAATTAAAACTATATTTAATAAAGAGTCCATATATTTAATGATGATATTATCTCATATATATTTAATATTTCTTTTTATTTCGCTTTCCCTCTGAAAGCAACGTTTCATTTTGTAAGAAAAAGTTTTTGTTTTTCTATTTTTAAAATCATATATAACTTTTCTTATAATAGCGTATAATTATTCAGACACAAAAATATAAAACAAATGAACTAATCAGTAATCCATATGGAAAAACATTTGTAAAATAGTAATGAGTTTTATCAATTCCATCTAAAATGTTTTACCCGCCATTGAGAGCTTAACGACATTCACGTTAATTTTCGAAAAAACATGAAAATAACAACTCTTACATTCTTATCGAAATTTTCTTTTGTTGGAAATCTAGGCCCTTAATAAGATAAAAACTTTATTTTCGTTAAGGATCTTTTAATTATGCGTTAGAATATAACTAACGATTTTTTCGTTACTTCGAAGGTTTTGAGCTTTTATTATGTAAATTCAGTAAGAAATTTGTTTGGCAAAAGGTTTTTAGATAAAATGTAAATTCCTTTCACCTTTTGTTTATACAGTGCTAGTGATTTTAGGCGTTAAAAATTTGTTTAATATTCATGATTTAGGTTAAAATTAACAGAATTAATCCGTTTAGAATATGCATTTATAACCAGGCACAGGCACGGAGAGTGAGATTATACTCGGTATAATCATTATGGTGCGGAGATGTAAATATTTCCTGTACCACAAAATATTATACGAAATGTTTTAAAGTGTTTATATATTGGAAAATTGGGGCTTTCAAAATTTTCATTCCCCAAATTAATTAAATACTTTAGATCTCTGTAAGTTTATTTAAACAAAAATTTTCTTATATACCTATTTTTAACAATATGTATATATATTTTTCATCCTGGCAAATATTTGAATATTTCTTTAAGCATGTCTAATGTGAAATATTTATCTTAGTATTTTACAGAGTAAATAAACTTAAAATTATTTGATAATGTAGCTGGGACCGAGTCGCAATGTTTTATTAATCATAAAAATAAAGGCCCTTTGAAATTTATTCCTAGCATAAAGCATATATGATATGTAAAACCAAAATAAATATATAAAATATATATATAAGAATAATTTTTATGAAAAGATATTGAAAAAATTATGACACCTCATAATACGTCAAGCGAAGGAGAACAAGTTATATTTTCTGTTAATCTAATTAAAAATTTGCTATTTAACAATTTGTTAAATGCCATTTTACCGCCATGTAAAAAATAGTAGTAAAAAAAATAGATAAAAAAGACAGTGTTTCTTATATAGACTACACTGATGTCAGCTTTTGAAGTGCATGTCTCATTTAGCCATTATTTTCTGCAGCAGATCTAATTGACTTTGGGGTCATTTTTGTGGTGATTATATCCATTACAAACAGCATAGCAATATTTGTTATTATTGCCTTTATATTATCTGAATTATGATTCGAAAAAATATTGACATTATCAGTCTCATCTTCGTTTTTGCTACTTTCTAATTCTTTTTATGTTTGCGAGTTTTTTTCTCATTAGTTTAAAATTTTCTAGCCTTGCTTTTCTTAATTTTTCTTCCAATTTTTGGCATCTGTCGAAGTCGTTAGTTCGGCAGGCTGTTAACAGGAATTTGGCTTATTATACCAGAAAGAAACGGTATTTTCAAACATCATTATAATATTTAAATTGGGATCAGTACCTTCTGCATGCTTCAAGAGAATTTTTAGAATTTTCTATAACTATATGGGGTAGGTTACCGACTTCTAATGGTACGTGGTTTTAAACAGATTGATCTAAAAGTATACAATATATATATAGTATATAAAGTATAGAATAAATTAATTTTAAGCTATACAAACAATTTTGAGAAAAAATCATGAGACAAATCGGTTTTTGATTTTAACTTAATGCATTTTTGCATAACAATAAAATATATACAGTAAACCATTTGTGAGTAACGATGTCATCGACAATTTTTTTAAACGGCATACCATGTATATATTTTTTTTTAGATTGCAAATTTCAGGACAATTCCAAAAATATATCATACTTGTGTTCGGTAATTAATAGTTTTGAAGATACAATAATTTAAAAATCTGTACTTTTGAAGACCTTTAATTAAATTAAAATAATTAAATAATACAACAGTAACAATAAATTGCCACACAATAAATTACAGTATGTGTTCGAATTGTCTTCCTTCTTGTGCTTCACAGTGTCCTAAGCGATTAATAAATTCCTGCTGAACTTTATTAATGGTTTCCTGCGAAATGTTATTTATTTCTTGCCATATTTTTTCTTTTAAATAATTTATGTCGTCGGGTTTACTTTTATACATAACATTTTTTAGATGACCCTACACAAATAAATCTAATGGCGTGAGATCCGGTGACATGGGTGGCCACGCACTGGGTCTACCGATTCACTTATTGGGGGAAACTTCGTCAAGATATGTTCGAACGGCGCCCCATCTTCTTGATACCACAGACCTTCATCGATATTTCCTGGAATGTTTGCACTAGGGAATAAATTCATTAAAGTTGGAATTAAAAAGTTTATTAAAAATTGCAGATAAGTTGGGCCCGTTTACAGTTCCATCAAAAAAATAGGGTTCAATTATTTTAATACCTGTCCAAACATTAATTTTCTGTGGATATTGAGTGTGATATTTTCTGATCCATTAAGGATTTTCCTTTGCTCAATATCTACAGTTCTATTTGTTGACTTCACCGTTTAATGTAAATGTGCATTCATCAGAAAAAATAACGTTTTTTGCGAAAAGTGGATCATTACTACACTTATCCATCAAATTTTCGCTATTCTAAGATACAAAAGGTTCTCCAGTCTGCTCAAATGTGATAACATGGAATGATGAAAGGAAACTCGAAATTCTACCACAAATATTTGATTATTATTCAAAAAACAACTAGTTTCGACTTATATTAAGTCATCTTCAGGTCTAAACTTGATAAAACAGGAATGAAAATCAATACATTTAACCGTTTCACTAATGTTTTGATTGATGTTTTGTTAAATTGCCAAATAACTATTATTTAAATTTATTTTAATGTTATTGAAATAACTAATTATTTTTTTAATTAGGAAAAGGTTAAATAAAATAAAATTTTTCTAATACAGGGCCATATTTGCCCAAAACTTTGGCAGTGAATTATTTTAGTGAATTAAAATATTTGCATTATCTGTACAAGCAGCAACCTGGTAATAGTTTAGAAAATTAAGTCGCAATAAAAGTAGAAAATGGCTGATTCTGTTTTTATATATTATATCTATTTTATTCAATAATAATTACCATAAAAGTAGATACTTATGATTATTATTATTATTTACACGTTTTCTATTTATAAATTTCCCAAATCTTTAGTGGATTGATGATTTCGAAATTATTATAAGTGATTTTCATATTTATTTGTGGCGTAATAATCTAATTAGTGACTTTCTATCTAGTTTATTATCAGAAAGATATCACTTTTAAAGATCAAATTTAAAAAATAGATATTATTTTCGTGTGTTACAGTGTATGTCCTATATTGTCAATATGAATTATTTTCCTAATTTTTATTGGAATAACAGGAAAAATTGTATAATCCTTTATAACCTTTACGTCAAAAGTCTTTACAACAAAGACGATTGAAGCCTGGACCTTATATTTAAAAGCAGCTAAAAAAGGAAAATTCTATAAATCATACCCGGAAGGACTATATTAAATATAAATCACCATTGATTTCTGTAGCTAGTGCCTTCTGTACGTGACTATCATTATTAAGTTATTTTTCTAGAAATCTGAAAAAAAAATCAATATGATTCATGAATAATAAATTCTCTGCGATCGGAAACTATGATTAAAGTATTTTCTATTATTTCATAGAATTTTAAAAATACTTGGCTGGGTAATGGGTAAACTTAAATGAAGCTATTGAAAGCTATGGAAAACCTGATTTTGTGAAGAATATTTTGTCAAATTAAAAGGCATACATGCAAAAATGTCTACTAAATTAAATTTAGATGATTCCAGGATTTAAAATTATACTTTATAATTTTTATGCTTAATTAGTTTGAAGCCACAATATCTCATGAATATTTATATATGTTTCGTTATTCAATTTTCCCTAATATTGTACTCTCTTTAGGTTTCCAAAATATTAAGTACAAAAAAATTGATTCGTCATTATGACTTATTAGTTTAAATAAACCATATATTTTTAATTATTAATAATTAATTTTAGTAGTATTTGCATACCAACATAGTGGATTTGCTAAGGTATTAGAAATCTTGGCCAAATTTGGTCAAAAAATAATATTTTGTTATTATCGAGTCTTAGAGTATTTACGGAACAGGGATTTAAAATCTTCAATTTCCTATTTTGTACAATGTTTTTAATACACGCTCTTAACCTAAGATACCAAAACAGTTTTTCAAAAATTTAAAATTTTTTCTAAAATAATTATTTGATGGAACCTATATTTCTACAATATTTTCCATGTGGATTAAATTGATAAAGTTTTTGTATTGGTCAAAGTTTATTATTATTCAATTATTAACTCATTAAATTCTGTCCAGTCTAATGGAATAAAATAATTATTATCCAAAGTGTGTTTGAGACACATCAATAGAAAACAATTTCGTAAAATAGACCCTGCTTTATTGAATCTGAACCTTGCGGCAATGGAAGCGGTTTCAATTTTGAATTTTCTGTTGTACTCACTTTATTTTTCTTTTAGTTTCTTGAATATTGCTGTCAATTTGCGAAATATGAAAATGGGAAGTTCTACGTAAAGTAAAAAGCAAAAAGAATATATTTCAGCGCTCAGTTTGGAATCAGAACAATGAAGTCTCATGAGGTACAACGAATTAAACTGCGAGATAAATTTGAACAAGATATTTGCGCCTCGGGGGCGACAAGGAGTTGACACTCCTCAAAGTATAAACAAGGAATCAAGAATCTTATAACTATTGGAGCAAGAAAATTGATAAAGAATACATAAAGTGGTTTATATTTTCCCAAGAGTATCTTCGTTCATCAACAAACAGATTGTAATCCAATATTACTTAATATATTAAAATATTTACATATGGCCAACAAAAGCAAAACTGAAAAAAGTAAGAGTTAGGACTGTTTCTGATGTCGCTGTGTTACAAAATTTACAATTAATTTATGTAATAAAGTTCATATTGAAAGCACATCTTTAAGCGAATGAACTTTTCTATGTTTAATTTAACTGATAGCGAATATTCGGCAAATAAAACAACTTTATTATCGTATTCCTTCATATATCCTCCTTCGGTCTCGTTACTTACTAACGTTTTACTGCTTTTATAAAACCATAAACACGGTTCTGTTTCGTTATAAAATACGAACACTTTGCACCTAGACTGTTTCGCTATCAACTAAGAACGACGTAATAATAAAGTTCTTAGGCAAGTATTTGCACTACGTTCAAAGCAAAAAGCTACATAATAAAAAGAAAACTATCATGTTGTCAAATTGAAAACTTAGTCAAACTACCGCTAAACAAAAATTAACATTGCGGTTTAAATTGTTCCTCTTGAAAGAATGTGTTTCAAGATTCACGCTGAAATTAATTAAATGCTTTCAAGTTTAATGTATAATACTTTTGTTATATCATTTCGGCTTGGTAGATATATTAAAAAATTGTATACATATATAATCCTTTCTCTTTTATGAAAGCACATTCCACCATAGTACTATAGTACTTTTGATGAAATTTAATTTAAATGAACAATTAATGGCAATGTCATATATTGAAGAATGGTAGCTATCAAAAAATTGGCTGCGATTACCTTTAATTATATACATTGTTTTAATTAGTTTATTTTACGGAATTGCATATTCGGGGTGAAGCATTATTGTGGCAAATCTCTATTAGTCCGCTATTATTGAAGTTACGAGAAAAAAGTATATACAAAAAGTATAGCTAGTCTTGTGATTCATATTTTAAAATTAGTTCTATATATACAGGGTGTTCAGGAACGCAGTGCCTGACCAAAGTTATGTTTTTTTAAATGGAATATCCCATATATTAAATTAGTCATAATTTAAACGATTTGTACGACAAAAAATTGTTTAGTGATAAGTGTAGCTCCCACTTGGTAATATTATTGTATGTAGTCTCTTTTGTATACCTAAAATCAATTAACTTATGTCCTCTAAAAGAGTAAGGCTCAATTGCACCTCATCTCCTTAAATATACCACTTATCTAAGTTCCACTTATATTAAAGTAACACTTAAAATATAAGTTCATTGCACAAGTAGTACTTTAGTTTCTCTTAAGCTAAGGTTGCTAAGTAACGAAATTATACTGGCACAGCTGCAATTATCTAAGGTTTTTTCTATTTAGGACTTGCTGGCTTGATCCGATGACAGGTGATGTTGTCAATGATTCATTGAATCAACTGTTTTCACTGTTTGTGTTGAGTTGAATTGAGTTATCAAAAAATGTATAAATTGAAAGTTTTTGTATTATTCATCTGAGGTTTCAAGTAAAAAGCTGGTGAAATGAATCCCGAATACGTAGAGTGTACTTTAGCCGAACCGAAATATAGTTAACTATAAAAGAAATTCTTTGCAGAATACCTAGTTAATTTACTTATCATATGAAAATTATAGCCGATGCTTTATTAAACCTAAAACGTGTAGAGCCTTTTGTTTTGTCAACCGAAATCTTCTAAAAAACGAAAGACTATCCAAATTGTTGAAATGATCTGCTCTAATTAATATTTGTCGTGGAATCCCAAGTATTTCAAAGATTTCCAAATCATCATCAAAAATACCAATTTCCATATTTTCAACACTACAGTGTTGATTTTATTGTGTTTTAATTATGAACGTTAAGAAATATTTTTTATCTCTGCCCGGCAAAATCGAAAAATTGGGGTTAAATAAAACTTTATCTGCATAAAGTGTCGGTCTTCCTATCACTTAAATTTAAGTAGCCTTGAGGATTTACAAGTTCTACTTAACCAGTAGTGCAACCAATTTTAATCATTTCTATTTCTAAAAGAGCTTGTTGTAATTGATTTAAGATTACAGTTTATAGATTTATAGAAAAAAATTTTTAATAAATGTATAATCGTTATTAGAAATTATTATATTTAGGCCACTATATAAATAAAATATCGCAAAACGTAAAAATTTTAAGTTGTTTTAAAAAATGAAAGTGCTTTGCTTTTCAGACCGAATTTGTTTCCGTCCTTGAAAAAGCAGGCTTGTTGTGACTAAAATTAATGAAGCAATCTAAAGTATATTTAAATATTTTCTAAAACCTTTTCGTAAAATTGTTTTTTTTTTATTACAGATACTTGAAACATGATCTTGAGTTTAAAGAGCGATCTACATCATTGAGTAAGTACTATTATTCTTATTTATATTATTCTTAAGACTATATTCATGCAATTTGTAAGACAACTCTTACCGTGCCCTGAATTGGGGTTAATTAAATGAAAAGCTTGAAAATCCTCCTTTTCAGTAAATTTCAGCCTACACAGGAGTCTTAGTATAAAATATTGAGTATGTCATAGGTAATAATTATTCACGTAGGCATCTCCTGGATGCCTGCGAGTTCCGGAAAATTATTTTCGAATCGTGATACATACAATATTAATTATGAATATTATTTATACAATTAGAACAATCAATTATGAAGAGAACAATTGATTATGAGTATTAATTATATAATTGCAGCAATTTAAATCATTCGGCAATTTTGTAAGTAATATTTCTAAAAGTGTGAGTACCAACAGGTTGTATAGTATATTTTCCGTTTTTGTTAAATACAAATAATCTTCGATGTAGTGTTTTGCTGCACGTAATTACGAATATCTTCTGTATAAACAAATATTATTTTCTCTAGTGATGACATAATTCTTTCAGTATATGTTTTAGAATTAGGAATCTTAATCACTAACATTATTTGCTTATCATATACAGAGTGTACTCGAAAATAATGCATATTTTAAATAATATATGGAACGTGTCATTTGTAACAAAATATTCTAAAAAAAAATTTCTAACATCTTTATTTTACACAAAAATTCACATTTATTCGAAAATTTATACGTGGCAACACCTCACACTTTTAAAATAAATATGTATCATTTAACCAAGTAATATTACGAAATGTTAATTAATCTATCAATAAGGGATGTTTTTTATCAGTGTCCCAGAGATTGTTGCAAACATATAGTATTACCTAAAAAAAGTAGAAGTAGAAATCGTTCGGATGTGTAATAAATGCTGAGAACGTTAACTTCATCCATAAATATGCTCACTATTTTTGCGAACATCCTGTATATCATTTAAGCTCATTTTACAAAAATCTTCACGCCGACAAGCGCCTTCAAAAATGCAACCTAAAGATATCTCGTAAAACATCTTCTAAAATATAAAATATCTTTTAAAGTAAGAAAAAATGTAGGTTCATTTTTGTTAAATGTGAGACCTAAAATTCATAAAACACTTCATTAACACCAAACACAAACCTACACGTTAATAACACAATGAAAACAACAGTGTAAGTACTTCATATAAGTGACAAAAAAGAAGAACTTGATTTTTTGGAGAAATCTGAAATAAAGAACCACCTAAAATATCCTCAGTATACAGTATTGAATGAACAATTAAACCTGGGAAGTTCAATTATCTTAGATCACCTTTTGAACTAAATAATACTAACCACATACATTTTTAGAAAAAGAAAAATATTGCCTCATAATAATTGGTTGTCAGGTTTATGACATAACATTTAATTAAGTTTTTAATCTGTCAAACTTCTTTCTGTCTTGGAAAATGGTATTGTCAGATACCGAAACCTAGGAAGATATACGAAAACGCTTTGGAAGACTGAGAAAATTCAAGATAAGTATTATTTATCTTTCCATATTTATTATGAATAATTTCCATAAAGTAATAGTTGAAATAATTAATTTAATATTTTTAATGTTTTTAGTTTTCTAGTAAATATACAAAAATACATTTCTCTCAATACACCATTTTTGAAATTTTTATATCTGTCTTTTGACTTTAAGGTAAGAATTCATTAGTAGAAAATCAAAAACATATTTACCCGCCAATAACGAACGTTTTTTTTTGACAACCGTTGTCAAAATAAAACTCAATTAAATTTTGTTTTCAAAGTCGCCTAGTTAAATATTAGAAACCGTCCCAAAAACACAAAAAATCGTTCCGAAAGTAAAAAAAAATATGCCAAAAAATGTATATATATATATATATATATATATATATATATACTCCTGCGAACCAGAAACAAAGCAAAAACCGACAACTTGGGTGCTTCAAAATGACCCATTACATGTTTCGTAGCTACAATTGTTTTAGAAGATTGTTAAGTATGTATTAAGATCGGTATACAACAGTTTGCTAGTCCAAGTAATTGTTCAGTGGTGAAAACCAAACCTTAATGTGCAATTGTTTTGCATGATTATAATGCAATATAAGTACAAACTTCGATTAATTACCCATTCATCCAGTAGAATTGAAGTGACTTTTTTACGTTTCCTGCAATTAAGAATAAAATGCATGGTCAACGCTGTGTCTGCCTTGAAAAATTCGTGGGAGCCAAAGCACACATTTTCAGCATACGAACTTCTGAATGGAATAAGTGTTTTAATAATTGATTTGAATATATGAAAAAGTGCTCTTACCAGGATTATTGAAATTGTAGCCGAGGGCTATGATGAAGGACACACAGCACTTCTACAGTGCTGTGTGATCTAACAAAAGCATTTGACTGTGTACATCAAAACATATTACTTACTAAGATGGAACTTTTCAGGTCTTGCCTCGCCAATAGAATGCAATACGCAAGCATTAATGGTTGTGAATCTAAATAAATGCGTACATATTATTGAGTACCCCAAGGATCAGTTTTAGAGCCAGTGCTGTTCTTATTATATATAAATGATTTACTTTCATCAATTACATGTGGGAATTGCATCCTATTTGAAAACGATACGACTTTTCTTTGGAACACGAACGAATTTTACAGTACATAGTGTATGTCAGAAGCAAAAATCTGGTTTAACGTTAACAAACTGAAATTAAACCCAAAGAATTATTTTAACATCTGACACACATGCATAAGAAAGAAAACCAGTTAAACTACTAGGTATAACACTTGATCCTAGTCTAAATTGATCAGCCCAAATAGATGCTTTATACTCGACACTCGCTTCTCAAATTTTTGTGCTCTGACAACTTTCGTATTTTATGCAATCTAACTTAGCCCTTAGAACTGCTTATTTTGGCACTTTTCACTTCCACCTTACTTATGGCATTCAATTCTGGGATAACGCCCCAAAATCATTAAAAGCCTTCAAAAGGCAAAAAAAGGCTATAAGGATAATTGATAATGCAGGGTACGGTGCCATTTGGCAAGAATTGTTTAAAAGATTCAAGATTCTCCCCGTTGCTTGTTTATTTATTTGTGACATACTAGTTTCTATATATAAAAATATCTCGATAAGGAAAACGCATTCATTTATTCATAATTATAACACAAGGAACTTCAAAAATCTTATTACACCTTACTCAAATAAATATACTTGATATGAATTTATATAATTTTTTTGTTAACTATTTCAATGACAGAGCTAAAACCTAGAAGCGTAAAGTATTTTAAAACGTTTATCAAATCCTTCTTAACTGATCTTTTTTTAATATTAATATTAACTTGTTCAAGTTTTTAACTTATTTGTATTATTAAAAATTGTATTCTGCTTTTTAGCTTAATTTTATTTTTTAGTTTGTTTATAATTTTTCATCTTTTATTGTGTTTGTTTTGTTTTTATACCATGTTTATTACTTTACCTGTTACATGTTGATTTTACATTTAATATTTGTTAAATTATTTCAATATGTATATGTTATCAATAAACGCATATCTATCTATCTATAATATAATGGCAAGTACTTCGAATACCAATAAAATAATCCTTTTTGCATAAAACATTTTTTTAATAGCTATTCCCGAATTTATCCGACTTCTCTTATTACGTAAATCACTTTGATGCATGAAATATCTATCTATTTATAGAATTTAGAACTCACCTGATGGAACGAAAATCTTCAACCACGATAGTAAATTGGATGCATATAGATAACATTGCAAATGTCCGCTGCATAACCCCAATAAAGCTGGAAATAAAATTATTAGTGACACTGTCCCCATTTAGCTTGGCATAATTATTAAATAATTAGGAATACATCACAGATATGACAATTTAATAGGATCGAAGTATTATATCCTATAATAGGTTAGCCACATCACTCGACTGTAACCAGGTAATAAATTAGATGAGTCATTCTGATATTTGCCGAGTGACATTTTCGTGTTTTACTTATGGGTCAGCGCTCCTGGAATATCAACATTTTCGTAACTCTGTCCGCTCAAATTAAATTCAATAATTCCAGCAGAAGCACGCTGCCGCTGATAATAACAAGTCCTTTATCATTGTTAGTTCTGTTCGACAAAATTAGGGGTTGGGTTTATTATGAGAGTGCTAAGCATATGCAGGTAGAAATAAAGGATCATCCTGCTACACAGCAAAATATCTAAAACAAAATGACTAAAACTAGATAACTTGAAGCAATGACCTTAAACTATTATTTTATAAAATATTTTATTTTATTTTATAAATGCATTTTAATTTATAATTTATTTATAATTTAATTTAAAATCCATATCTCATCAAATACTGGCTTTTGTAGTTTTAATATGATGGGAAAAGAAAGGTAAACAACAACAACTACTAAAATATATACTATATGCAAAATAAAGAAGTTTCAAATTTATATTGAACTTAATTAATATTCTAATTGTTGAAATACCCCCCAAGCAATAATAGTTTGGCGTTAAACAATAACGTCTAACTTTAACGTATGCTGATTGCATGTCAGGGATTGAGTGTCCAATCGTATATACTGATTTCTCCAATGCATTTCCAAGAGTAAATCATAAGATATTAAATCATACTAGATTTGAGCTGTGTAAATGGCTATTTGCTTAATTTGAAAACTACCTGGCCAATATCTATTAACGTTGAGGAAATTTATATACAGGGCCAAAATATTTGGACTGTTGGGCCACATTGTAAATATTTTCTATACTGGAAAACTGAAAAAATATATCCTTGAAATCAGCTCAGTGAGTAGATTTTAATAAAGTAATATGTATCGAATATCCCATTAAAAAATTATATCTTTAATTTACCATATATATTTCCTGCACCTTGTAAATAAACACATAATTTTAGAAAGTGCCTTTTTTAAATTTATATAACTTTTATCGAAACTACTTTAACGTACCTAGCACAGAACCTAAAATATTCAGAAATTAAGAACATTGGACAAACTATATAGTAAAGTTAAAGGCAATTTTAATAAAAACATTAAGATACCACTATTATTATTTCTTAGTATACTGACTTAATACCATTTGTTGAAACTTTATGGGTATTTTTCACCTAGTAAGACAAATGGGACCATCCATAATCTCTAAGTTGTTCCTGAGTATCATGGCAAATAATAATAATAGCCCATCTCTTCTCGTAAAATCTGTGCAAAGCCTTTGGAGTGTATTATAGGAGTCTTAATTATTATTATTAAATTGACTAATATTTTTCATGCTCCATTTTTATAATTTCTTCAGCCTTCCTTTTTGATTGATCGTTTTCATATTTGACACTTCATATTTAATTAAATCGTCGTCTTTTTTCGCACATTCATAAAAAAATGTTCTAATCTTTTTTTTAATTAACTGGATGTAATATAATTCAGGTTATACCAATTTTCGTCATAAATCTAGATTGGTTTCATTAAATATAATAAAAGGAATACTAAAATGACTTAATATTTATTTGCTCTTGCTTTTACTATTTTATTGCTAGTGCTACTAAAATTAGATTCTACATTTGCCTAATGTTGTTTTTCTCCATATTTATTTTAAATACTCCTATTATTTATATCATTGAAATTCCTTGAAGGAAATTAAAATTTATGTTCCATTCACGCTAGTTTTCATTGCTCATTTTAACGGTTTTGTGGCAAGTGTTAAAGTATATAATTAATTTCATATACAAAAATTAAAATAAAGTAAGCTGTATGGATATAGATACAAGTTACCATCATTAGATACATAATCCTAATAATATTTTGTATGGTAAGATAAATTAATTCTTAAAATTTTGAGTCCAATATTATTCATTATACATATATTCTAAAATCCTACATTCAAACCAATCATTATCAACCAATATATATATATAGTACGATTTCTTGTTTTAAATTATTTTAAATATAATAATATTCTTCCTTTTCTAAAAAAATGTGATTATGCAGAAACGTCAGTTAAAAAACCATTTAATATTTAAACACACTTTTAAAATCATAATTGTCATTTTGTGTTAGTTGTTAAAATGGAATGCGATGTGGTACGATTAAACGTTTTTACTACAGGCATTTATATGGTTTAATCTAAAATTGAAAAAAATATCGGGTGTGTCTACTTAAAATTATTAGTTTATTAATTTATGACAAAACCTGTTCAGGTGTTTTCTAGAAACACCCGATATTTTTTCAATTTTAAATTAAACCATATAAATACCTGTAGTAAAAACGTCCAATCATACCAAAAAATACTATAGTAGTGCTATCATGCCGGAGTTGTTTACGAGTTTTTATTATGTAAATTTGTTTGTACTTACTTTACCTTTAGTATTTTCTAATCAAAAGCGTAAGTATAATATTTACGGATATTTGTTTTACTACTTTGAAGATTAATGACTGCGCCCTCTAACGAATTCTAGTTTGTCCAGTTACACAATGACAACTCATTGCCAAGGTATTTACTAATGAAAACATTTTTTATATTGCTCATTCCTAACCTCTTTCTTATATTACTAAAGTTTTGTCTAATATATTCAATCTCAAAATAACTTCAATAGCACTTAGAAAGTTATTAAAAATTGCATTATCCATATAATGACTTTAGCTAACTTTTATGTTACCATAACTCTTCTCAAGTGTTCTTAAACTAAAAAAATCATTCGCCATCCTCCGTGATAATAAGAGACTAGCTTATAAGAACCATATACAAAATTAGTAAAAATATAGGGTGTCGAAAATAATGCACATATTTTTTTTTTATTTTATTATTATTTTATTTATTTTTAGGGTAGACTAATGATGTTAGATAGAAATTTTATAGAAACATTTTATTACAAATGACACGTTCTACATACCATTTTATCCTATATTTTCGCGGACACCCTGTAGATGAATTTATTTCCAGACTAAACTATTTCTCACCTATAAAGAGTACATATACTCGTAAACTAGAGAATAATGGAAAACTGCATTTGTTTGTAGTGTTCTACATTTTTAAGGAAATAATTTAACAGTAGTGACAATATTGCAAATTCTTGTCATAAAAATCAAAGTGTTAGCTTTGAATTTACACACATTAGAACACGAACATTAAACACCATTTATTCACAACTCTTCTACTCATTTAATTATTCAAGATTTATCATATATTTTATTTAATATAAATTATTTTCTGTTCTGCCTTTTTTATTGGCTATACATAGATCTGATATCTAAGGCAGGTAACGAGCAGTTTTTTTGGTTTATCAACAAGAACACAACATTTTTAAAATAAAAATAGTTTAAATTTAGTTAAAGTGCTAACAAGTACCGGCGCCAGTATACTTTGGATAAAAAAGTTTATTTATTTTATATCATAATCTTAATTTACTATAAAACATGTGTGCTTGCTTTAAATTTCTTGATTTTGATCATTCAAAAGTAAACTTTAGTCGTATAAGACGTTGGTCTGTCTGGTCAAAATAATATTATAATCCCCAAAATTATGTAAGAGTTAAACTGTTCTTAATTTAGTTAACGAACTTTTGATTTTTTGCAAATTTTAATGAACGTACATGATTATATTATAATCTAGCTTCAGTAATCGTCTAAAAAACTAATACAAAATATAAATGGTTATTAGCAAAAAGTTAATGACAAAATCAACAATTTTTTAATGAGTCTACTACATTTTGATTATACTGTTTTTCTCACGTACTCCAAACATATGATTTCGAAAAATAACGTATTAAACCGAATGTAATAGCAAATTTTTGTAATTTCATTGTTCAAATAAATTAATAGGTATGTATTTCATTAAATATAAAAGAGTCAAGAAGTCAAGTAATAATAAGTAATTTGTATCTTATAAACTGCTCCACAAAATTTCATAAATTTTGAGATTGTTTTAAAAGTTGATGATTTTTCGTCATCATGTTTTCATGTATGAGAAATAAAATATTTACATTCTTATAAAAGTGCTTTTTTTGAACCTCCCTTTAAGAATATACGAGTTTTAGATAAATTTTTATTATTTGTTCTTTTAGTACAGTTTTACTTCACAAAATTAGGAAAAATGAGTTCAATCCTGAGTATGATTTCCTAAAATATCAATTACAGCCTGACAACGCCTCTGCATACTGCTAATCAGGTTGTTGAAGTAGGCTTGATCAATTTCCCTACAAAGTTGCAGTAAAAGCTATCTAATCTCTTGGAGGTTTTGTGGGGATGATTAATGCAGGTTCAAGGCTCTTTGTAACTTGTTCCAAGTGGGATCAATCAGATTGACGTCGGGCGACAGAGGCGGCAGTGCTAAATATGGGATACCATAGACTTTTAGAGCATCATTGACAATTCTGGCAGGTAAGGTCGAGCAAAAGAAAATGTTGGCCAATAGCATCATGAAACAAACGTATAATGGAGATAACTTCATCAACGTAAATCTGAACATTCACGGTCACATCAAGCCCCAATAATTCTGTATCTCCATTAAATGTCTCCCCAAAGAACAACTGTACCACCTCTTGTCTCACGTCTAAACAATACGGACCTCCATTCTACATTCCAATTCACGTGCTTAATAGTCCATGACAATTGAACACACCTATGCTCTTGTGTAAGTGGAACTCCTTTTAAAAGTCTTCGTGAACGTAGGTTAACCTCGTGAAGTGTTCGACGCACTGTTTCAATTGAAACCGCAACGCCAGAAACAAGCAAAAGCCGCTGTTGCATGATTCGATAAGTGTTCATCGGTTTTCTATGGGTAGATACTGTCAGAAACCGAACTTGTTAATGTGTGGTAGAACGTGGGCGTCCATTTCTTGGTCTTTCGGTCACATTTCCAGTTACTCGATGTCGATATAAAAACCGCGAAATCACGCTATCACTTGAAACTTGAAAAACTTCTGCAACTTCTATCTGAAGGGGTCCCACACAATCTTACCAATAGCCCTATTTATTTCATTTGTATAAGTTTATGTCTGGGCATTATTGTAAAACAAAATTTTCAAATTTTGAATCCTAGTTGATTGTAGAAACGTGAAACAATAACTGTATATTTTAAATAAAATTTATAGATAGAGTGGTCAAATATTTGTAATCCTATTTGATTTTTGATTATTCTGTATCAAATATTTTTGATGCCATCACATAGAACTTGAAAAGTTAAGACAGGGACATGTAAGCAGTTTTTATTGATTTTCAACGGTTTGGCTGCTACAGATATTTAAATTAAAAAAATATTATTTTCAGGTGGCTCTAGATACTTTTCTAAACATAATAGATATGAAGTGATACATCATTGAAATTAGCTCGGTAAGAGGTTTATAAAAATGTAAAAATATACGGGGTATTCTATTAAAAAAACATAACTTTGATATGCTTTGACCTTTAAAATGTGAAGCTTGACTCTATTTATAACATTTATTTAAAACATTCTTTCGTATTTCTCAAGATAACGGAGATATCAAACTTCGGATTCTAAGTTGTGATATATGTATATACAGTGTGTACATAAAGTATGGAATAAATTCATTTTAAGCTTAACAAACAATTTTGACGAAAAATCTTGAGACAAGCCGATTTTTTATTTTAATTTATTGTACTTATGAATAAAAATCAAATATACAGGGTAAACCATTTGTGAGTAACGAAGTCATAGACAATTTGTTTAAATGGCATACCCTGTATATATATATATATATATATATATATTTTTAGATTGCAAATTTCAAGACAATTCCAAAAAATATCATACTTGTGTTCGGTAGTTAATAGTTTTGAAGATACAATAATTTTAAAATCTGTATTTTTGAAAACCTTTAATTACATTAAAATAACAAACTAATACAACAGTAACAATACATTTCCCCATAATAAATTACAGTCTGTGTACGAATTGTCTTCCTTCTTATGCTTGACAGTGTCCTAAGCGATCAATAAATTCTTGCAGAACTTTATTAATGGTTGCTTGCGAAATGCTATTTATTCCTTGCCATATTCTGTCTTTTAATTAATTTATGTCGTCGGGTTTACTTTTATACCCAACATTTTTTAGATGACCCCACAAAAAGAAATCTAATGGCGTGAGATCTGGTGACCTTGGTGGTCACTCAATGGGTCCTCGTCTACCGATTCACTTATTGGGGAAAACTTCGTCAAGATATGTTCGAGCTGCATAATGTGACGTCGCCCCATCTTGTTGATACCACAGACTTTTATCAATATTTCCGGAAAAGTTGGCACTAGCGGATAAATTCATTAAAGTTTGAATGAAAAAGTTCATTAAAAATTGTAGATTTGTAGGCCCGTTTACAGTTCCTCCAAAAAAATAAGGTCCAACGATTTTATTTCGAACAATTCCTATCCAAACATCAATTTTCTGTGGATATTGAGTGTGATGTACTCTCATACATTTAGGATTTTCCTTTGCTCAATATTTATAATTATTCTGTCTGTTGACGTTTTTTTGCTAAAACTGGATCATTACTACACTTATCCATCAAAGTTTCACTAAATTCCATTCTACGATCCGGGTCGTCATCTGATAGTTCTCCTACAAGGTGCACCTTAAAGGGATACCACTTTTCATGTTTTAATACTTTATGAATAGAAGTAAAAGGAACATATTCTCGACTAACTTGCCGAACGCTGTTGTGTGGATTTTCTACCATATCCAATAAAACCTTTAATTTAGTATCCTCGGTAAGTGCTGGACTGCCTGGACTGGTAGATCTTCTACTGTATCAAACTCCCTAATTTTTTTTTCAATTTTGCTTACTGTTGACTGACTTATAGATTCTTCTGGATATTTATTATTAAAAATAGCACAAACCTCTTATTGAGTTCGCATCTTACTTAATTAATTAATATAAGAACTTTAATCCTTTGTTTTATGGAGTTATGATCACAACTTTTTACATCTGACAAGTTTTTACAATCATGATAACCAAAGGTATTAATTTTGAAATTGTCGTATCTCCAAAACTATTAATTGCCTAACACAAGTATGATATATTTTTGGAATCGTCTTGAAATTTGCAATATAAAAAAAATAAAATATGCAGGGTGTGTCATTTAAAAAATTGTCGATGACTTCGCTACTCACAAATGGTTTACCCGGTATATTTCAATGTTATGTAAAAATACATTTAATTAAAATAAAAAACCGACTTGTCTCAGGATTTTTCCTCAAAATTGTTTGTTTAGCTTAAAATGAATGTATTCCATACTTTATGTACACAGTATATATATATATATATATATATATAAATTTGGTGAACAACTGTTGACAATTGTTGATACAGATTCAAAATTTGTGAACTTCCCTAACTTTTGTGGAGCAAAAATATTCTTCATTCTTCATTATTTAATATTATTTTGTAATTTATATTTTTTAAGTTTAAAACAACTAAAATCATATTAAATAAATATTATAATCCACGTAGGATATACTTTTAAAAACTATATGAGATTTTATACTATTGGGATTATATTGAAACGCTTCACACAAAAATTACTTGTTCTTTAGTAAAAATATATGATGAGTTTCAAGTGACATATTAATTTGCAGTTTTAAATTTCCACTTTTACCGTGAGCTTGCATATTATTTTGTTGGCTTAAGTGAACTCTAGTTTCTCCTTTATAGAATCCGAGCAGTACATTTGTGCTGGGAAAACTTCTGTGAACCTAATTTCCGGGTTTTGTCATTCTAGAGCTAAAGTATAGCGGTCCGCAGCACGAGATTGATTTAGCAAGTAATGGGAATGTATATACAACGTAATGCATCGTGTCGAGTATTCTCCGTTTGTTCTCTTATTCAAAATTTTCGTTGAAGGTAAATCCATTGCATACTTAAATTGTTCGAGATATATCTATACACTCGTAGGATTATGTAAATATAGAAGAATGTTTAAAAAGTTTCAACTACCATTCAATTGTTTAATATAATATTATTTGAATTATTTATATAACTTAATTATGATGGGTGTTTTATGGTCATAAATAATTGCAAACTATGTATGTTAGAGATATAAATATAACAATTATTTGTTAATTCACTTGTAAGAAAGCATGTTTATTGAAACAGTACATAAACAATAAAAACCACTCTTAACCCTAACACCGGCTTGTAAAACTTTTACGGTCTACTTGACAATTTTACGAGTTGTAGTGACCACATTTTATTTCCTTCATAGATATTCAAAACATATGTAATAAGTGGACTACTATGTAAAACATTGTGCACTTGCGTGTTAGTGGTTGTTCTAAATTTATTTATTTCTCAACATTTCTGTCTCTGAGGAAACAAATGCGTTGTCGGGATCAGGTAATAATTTTAATTTAAAATAGCTAGTTGCAATAAATATGAAAAGATAAATTATACTTATCTGAATTTCAACTTTATTTCAAAGCTTTTTAAGTTATATTGAATCGACCTAGTTTTCGTTGCATTTTCTAGATTTGATAGAAAATTGACAGATTTTCTATAAGCGTAAATAATTTCATGTCATAGATACCAGATATACATATACAAATATAAATTAATTGTTTCAACTCTTATTTATCTTTCCATATTTATATACAAATATGTTTGAAGTCATACTTGAACAAATATTAAATGTAAAATCAACATGTAACAGGTAAAGAAATAAACATGGTAAAAAGGCAAAAAGCTAAAAAGGAGAATACACAATTTTTAATAATACAACAATAAAAATTAGAAAAAATTAGAACAAATAAATAAACAAGGAACGGGAAGAATCTTGAATCTGTTAAATAATTCTTGACAACTGGAACCGTACCCTGCATTACCAACTATTCTTACAGCCTCTTTTTGCATTTTGAAGGCTTTTAATGATTTTGATTAGTTTTCCCAGAATTTAATGCCATAAGTAAGGCGGAAGTGAAAAGTGCCAAAATAAGCCGTTCTAAGGGCGTTAGACTGCATACAATGCGAATGTTGCCGGAGAACAAAGATTTTGAGAAGCGAGTGTCGAGTATAAAGCATCTATTTGGGCTGACCAATTTAGACTAGGATCAAGTGTTATACCTAGTAGTTTAACTGGTTATGGTTTCTTTTGCATGTGTGTCAGATGTAAAAATAATTCCTTGGGTTTCATCTTCGTTTAATTTGAATTTATTAACGTTGAACCAGTTTTTTGCTTCTGACATACACTCTGTACTGTAAAACTCATTCGTATTGCAGAGAAGAGTCGTATCGTCTGAAAATAGGATGCAATTCCCACATGTAATTGATGAAGGTAAATCATGTATATATAATAAGAACAGCACTGGCCCTAATACTGATCCTTGGGGAACTCCATAATATGTACGCATTTATCTAGATTCACAACCATTAATGCTTACGTATTGCATTCTATTAGCGAGGCAAGACCTAAAAAGTTGCAGAGCAGTGCCCCCCTGATGCCGCAATGTTCCGTTTTAATATTTAATATTTTATGATCTACACAGTCAAATGCTTTCGTGAGATCACACAACACTATAGAAGTGCTGTGTGTCGTTTATCAAAGCCCTCGACTACAATATCAATAATCCTGGTAAGAGCAGACAAAATTTTTCTGAATACAAATTGATTAGAAGAGAGGACTGCAAACTTGGACAAGAACGAAACTAGCCTATTATTTAGAATGATTTTTAATACTTTCGATAAAATAGGAATAATTGCAATAGGTCTAAAATTGTCAAGGTCAACTTTTTTGAATGGGTATTATTTTTGAAATTTTTAAATCATTTGGCCCTCCAATTTTCATAGTGTTTGTTAAGTTCGTACAACTACCTGGATTTAAAAACCTCCTTCCTACGCTGTTTTAGGTCTTTATTGAACCAGATGGTCCCCTACCAGCTTTTTGGGACACTTTCTTTGTAGGAATATGTGTCTCAATATGTTCAACTAATGAACAATGTATGATGATATGAGAAATCTGATCTGAATTTAATTGATCAATATTTAAGATGGATAAGTCACTAAGTCTTAAGCCACCAACAAAATTACTTAAAGTGTTATTGTTAATTACACGAGTCAAATTATCTGGTGGGGAGGGCAATTTTGTATATTTATTTATGCATGCATACATTCCAAATGAAACTAATACTTCGCAAACGCCAGTATTTAAGAACTCAGGATCAATATTATTGACAATGTTGTCAAGGCAAGATCTAGCATTCATGGTAATACGGGTTCCCTAATAAAATTTTTTAAGCCATACATACAAATAATATTATTTAAATCAAATGTATATTCTGTACTACCGTTAAGGTTTATCTTTATATCACCAGTGATAATAAGTGATTTAAACCTTATATAAACAAATGATTAACTAGCTTTAATGTCATTCAATACTGTATATTATAACAATAAACCTGGGAAGTTGAATTCTCTTAGTTTACTATTTGGACTGAGTGCCTATATAATACTAACCAAATATATTTTAGGAAAAGAAGAATTTTGTATATATTGCTTAAAAATAATTGGTTAAAATGTTTATGAGATGAAATTATTTACGCTTATAAAAAATCTGTCAATCTTCTATCAAATCTAGAAAATGCTGTGTAAAAACAGCGATTGAAATTAACTTAAAAAGCATTGGAATACTATGGAGATTCAAATATGTGTAATTTATCTTTTTATATTTATTATGGATAGTTTCCACAAAGTAAAAGTTGAAACAATTAATTTAGTAACTAGTTGCATTAATAGAAATTGTTGTTTCCTCCATTGCATGAGTTATGTACAAAGGGAGGAAAATACTGAAGTCTAGTCGGTGTTGAAATGTGGTGTATAATGGGAGAAACAAAGAAAACTGAAACTCATTCAAAAATGGTAAAATCTTCGCGTTAACCCGGTTCCAACCTACATATTAATTGAAACAGTCACCCTCTAAAAGTGAACAAAATCGAGATTTTATGCCATAAAAATGAAAACGGCCATTAAACATGCCAACTTCGTTACAAAATATCGTCGTGTCATTCTAAATTCTGTGGTACACGCCTTGACTAAATGTAAAATTTTCAAATAAGCTCCTTTAGAGCGAAATAATTAGGAAGGGCCTATTTATATACGAACCACGTCCAACGTTTATTATTTGTCGTGTTCCAGGTTAGTGAAATGAAAGCCGCACATCCACTTGCACATAATATATACCGTCACTATAGCAAAGCGACACGACAATGTAAAGATAATAGTGCTATGACTTTAACGCCTTACAACCCGAAACAACTGAAAATATTAAAAAACACTCGTTATTCAGAAATTCATAAAGCTAAATTTTATAGAGAATAAGCCATATTTAGGAGTACCAAGCGAAAAATGGTAATAAACAATTTTGAGCGAGTTGTTGACAAAAAATTCAGAGGTTAGCTGCAATTAAGCACATGCATCCTTATTAGAAAATAAATAAAAAAAAATTACTATATCCCTTTTAAATATGTATAAGTCGCTCTTATGAGGTTCTGAACAACCACGCTGAATGATGTAAGACGGAAGAAATAAAGAAAGAATTAGGTGTTTTATATTATATTATAAGGACAGTAACATATGCCTTTAACCTACTGTGTGTTGTTTCTATTTCAGTACTTGAAATAATACTTAGGTTTTTATGTATATTATAATTAATAAAAATTTGTTAAATACCTTATACACCTCGTTGTACTTAACTAATACTGTGTTGGTGTTATAATCTTAATAGTTAGATAAAAAAGATATAAGTACTAGTAAGTATGAAATGAAAATGTACAATCTTTACATTATTTTTATTTAAGGATAACAGGAAATTGCGAGAAAACACAGACACATAAAAATAATCGTAGATAGATAAATATTATGCTTTAGAGGAAGAAATACGTAGCTCTTCAATAATAAAAAATAATAAAATTGCGTAATATTTTTTAAATGATTATTGTTTTAACCGAATATATTTTCATCAAAAATGTTTGAATGTATATTTTTAATTGTTTAAATAACATTCTTCTACTAATTTTCGAAAGTTATATGTTATTGAACAGAGAATATCAGTTTTTTATGGTTAATATTAAATTTGCTATTATTTATTGACCTAATATTTATTTATATAAAATTATTATTTTAAATACAAAAAATCTTTTCTGTCCGTCTATGATATCTAATTTCCAGATTTTAATCTACAAGGTTTTGCTAAATTCAAACGAAAAAATTTAGGAGAAGACTATATCAGACTGTATTTAGTTTGTTTATTATTCGAAAACGATTAGTTCCATGGAAAAAAACAACAGACAAAAAAGTTAATAAATAAAAAGAGGAATTTCGAATATTTTTAATTTATAAATCAACCCCATAAAAAAGTTCTGATATTAAATAAAATATGGGTTGTTAATTTTACCCCCATCCTTATAACCTAATCGTAACACTGAAAAAATACCTCTTTATGTTTGTATAAAATCTTCAAAATCAAAACTTTCTACGTTAACTGGGCTTAACTCTTTAGGGACTAGGCTGAGAAAATTTTTTTTAGGAAAGTCCCCTCATAATTTTTAAAAATATTTTTGCATGAGTTTAGAAACACCCTGTATGAGTCCTGAATGACAGCAAATACTGCGGAACGGAACTTATGAAGTATTATATAGAATTATTTTATATATCTCCTAGATTAGTGATGTTGAACTCACAATTAGATTTTATTATTTTTATTCCGAGCGGAATAAGTTCTTGTGAATAGATTTGATTGACGTATTCATAAAGAAAATTGACACTTACCGGATTCATGTACTCTCAGGACTACAGCTCTGATTCGAGGGGACACTCAGTATAGGATACACATCAATGGTTAAATTACATAAATAACATAGTGAAAATAAGGAACTTCAAATTTGGGCGAGAAATACGAGTATGATAAAATTATTAACAAAAAATAAAAAAGATAAGGTAAAATAAAATTAAATCACTGAATTGAATGATTACTCCCCCACACCGAGTTCCGTTAATAATTCGGTTTGATAAGATTAGTTGACAAAGAAAATACACCCAAGCTACAACTAAAAGACACTAATATAATGAATATTGGCCTAACTAGAGTACCATACGATACAGGGGTTTCAAATAAACAGATTGAAAAAACGTACTTTTGCTTTAATATCAACTAAGTTTGGCGCTAAATTGGTTTTGGCTTGACACAAAGCTTTCATTGGTCGATGACGTTAGTACGTCGTCTTTTATGACTTAGACAAGAATATTACTGCTTCTTTGACTTTAACATATTAACCGACTTTCAACTTTTTAAAAACCTGACAATATCGCTCTGTATTTGAGAATTTATTATGGGGCAACATTTCCAAACGACAAGTTTTTTAGGACACCTCGAAAAACCTCCTACCTCTTGTCCAGTCTTCAACAAACCTGGTCATTATTTCTACATAAAATAAAATCATAAAACTAATGATCATTTGTCGTTTTAAACAATTACTTTATACATCTGTTTATCCATTTTAGTTTTATTTCCCGAGAAGACCTACTGCATTTTAAAAGATTTATTTATTTAGGACAACTATGGAATTTGTAAATTGAAATAAATTTAAACAATTTTTACTGAAACAGTTACAGGAGCATCTATTTTTGCCATCCGCCAAGCAATAAACAGCAAACATAGTAGCATTCCACTTCCACTTGCATACCTACTAGTGATGGGGGATCAAATCCTTTTTTAGAGATCGATCATTCGGTACTCGAGTACATTAAAGGATCGAGTACTTAACCGAGTACCCAGTACTACAATAAGTAGAATTAATTACCCAAACAAATTCAAAACATGTGTTTCGGATTGAACTGGTGTCCCCTTAAATACATGCACTGTTGCCACCACTCATAAAATAACTGGAGTTTTGTAGCAAAAAGTTCTTGCCTCTGTCAGGTCGATCATAAAAATATTGCGAAGTGATTAAAGCAGGACTTATTTATATATTTTATTATACCTATATTTAGACACAGTTACACCATATATGAGAAAAACTTCTTCCAGGTAATAGGCATAAATAGAGATATTCTATTTTTTTAATAACATACATGGCAACATTGTGTCAGACTTTATCCCAAAATATTTTCGAAATATAAAAAGTATACAATGAGTCGGCTCCACTCACAACTTCGTAACTCGTTACCCGAGACCCGAGAACCGAGACTCGAGACCCGATTTGATTCGAGCTCGAATGATTCATCTCGGCAGAACAACTGATATTTTGTGTACTCGATCTCTGGATCGATCCTGTTACCTTGTATTCGAGTACAACGATTACTTTTAAGAATCGAGTACTTTTCGATCCTTTGTACTCGAGTACCTCATCACTAATACCTACCATCGTAGCAATATTTTGGTGGAAACGCTCAACGTATTCGTCACCATTTCACCATAATTTGAAAGAATAAAAATTAATGTGTTTGTGCATGTTTAGTTACTGTGAATGCATCCCAGTTATTTGTACGAGGTCAAATGACCACCTAAAAGATCTTAAAATGTTTCAGCTTTAAAATTTTCACCTTTAAAATTTCCCAAAAAATAATTTGGCATATTTTTAAAACATTACAGTGCTGATTTCTTCTTTTCATTAAACACAAAGTAATGATCTTTAAAAAGTACTTAAGAACTCTGCTTACAGATCTAATAAAACAATAACTACTCTAAAATTTGCAGAAATTTGCATTGCTACTTATTCAAATGTATTCCTTTAAGAATATTTTTCATTTTAAGAAAAAAATGAATAATAAGAAGTTTTCCTTTCTTCAACAATAACGAAATAGGAAGCGAGAAGTATTTAATTTCTTTTGAGTTAGACTATCTATGATTAGCGACTATCCGGTAATTAATATTAAATTCAAAATATTTGTGTATTTTTTTCTTCAACTCAATTTGATGTATAAAAAGGTTTCCAAATTTTTACAAAAACTAAGATTTTTTCTTTAATATTCCTGGACTAGCAGCCCAACCTCAAAAAACACTTGCAGCGATGCAGAAAATATTGAATTGGTGAGGATATTTTGCCTTTTTGGCATGTTCTGCATTTTGTAGATAAGCAATATTAAGTGCGATATTACTCAATATTGAATGTGAGTGCGAGTGAATCCAGAAAACAATGTATTGGTGTTGTCTTGTCTAGCGATGATTTGGGATCTTTTTTATATTAATATTATTAAAATATATATACATAATGGTTTTTGTGTAGACTATTAAAAAAAACATAATGATTTTATGAAGACATAAACCGTTTAAATTACTTTTTAATTGAAAAGAGAAAGATAACAAACTGGTTCTTTCTGTATTAGATCCTAAGCATGCATTACCTCGGGACTGCAAAAATTATCTTATGTCTTTGTCTTTTCTGTTAAAGATTCCTCTCACACGATAATAACAGTCAAACTGTATATTTATATCTAACAGTTATAAACGAAATAAGAATTTATGTTACTGGGAAAATGATTTTTTTGGGAAAAACGTAACGCGTAATAAATAATAATTATTTAAGTATGGAAAGATAAATAATACTTATCTCGAATTTCCACAGTCTTCCAATAATAATAATATGTATTCTGGTTTACATAGGTTTTTGTATCTAAAAATACCATTTTCCAAGAAAATTTAATGTCATAAACGTGACAACCAATCAATATTCTTCTTTTTCTAAAAATAATTTGGTTTGCACTATTTAGATCAAAAGGTGATCTAAGATAATACAACTTCCCGGGTTTAGTTGTTCATTCAATACTGTATATTGAGGACATTTTAGATGTTTCTTTATTTCATATACCTCTAAAAAATATAGTTCTTCTTTCTTGTCACTTATATGAAGTACTACCACTGTTGTTTCCATTGTGTTATTAAGTGTAGGTTTGTGTTTGGTGTCAATGAGGTGTTGTGCGTAATGTCACTTATCAGGTTGCTTTAATCTATAATCCCGTAAGTGCTCACAGTAGCGTATGTTAAAATTTCTTAATGTCTGGCCAAGATAGATGGCTTTGCAAACCGGACAATTTAGTTTGTAAATACCATATTTTGAAAATTTGTTAATTTTAGGTTTTACATTTAATAATAATGAACCTACATTATCTCTTACTTTAAAAGATATTGTACGAGATATATTATTGAATTATCTCCAAAGTATGTAATTATTCTGTATGACCTGTCATCTTTAGGTTGTTTCGGAACGATCAGGTTAACGGTAACCTTTTCTTCTTTTTTATTAATCAACCTATTTATTAAATGCATTAAATAATCATTAGAGGTAGCGATTGGTTTTATTATATTAATTTCCCTTTTAAAATCATCCTTACTCATTGGTATTGAAAAGGCTCTATGTATCATTGAATTATAAGCTGTTAATTTATATGACATAGGGTCATTTATAAGGGATATTCATATTTGTATGAGTTGGTTTACGATAAATTGAATATTGAAGATTACAGTTTACTTTTTGATATTTATATCTAAAAAATTGATAGAACTGTTAGCTCCAAATTCAAAAATAAATTTTCTTTTTGGATGTAAATTGTTAATAATATTAAAGAATATATCTTATTGTCTATCATTCCCTGTAAAACCAGCCAAAAACATCATCGACATATCTATACCAAAACAATACATGGACATATTTGAATCAAAAAATTTTAATTTCAAAATTTACCATAAAAATATTGGCCAAAATTAGTGATATTGTAGTCCATTGATAATCCTTCGTTTTGAATAAAATAAAATGTATTAATTAATTTAATAATTATATAGTTAATGCCGCTGGTGACATTATTTGCGATCGCTTGCGAATCTCAACACCCTTCGGATGTGTATTTTCTTGCTTAAAGTAGGGCATATATTAAAATTGTCACAATGTCAGTGAGATTGCCACACATCGTGACACAGTGAAAACCGTTTAAATTCATTGAAATTTTTGCTAGATTGCAGACATGATAAATTCGATATTTTGCATTAGTAGGGTTGTCATGGAGAACGTTTTATTAAATGAAAGAGAGCGCTGTGACGTGACAGAAAATTGATACTCAATTTTGATTTTTCCGGTTTCATACGAATTAAATTTTCAACGGGATTGTCACATACTGGTTTAAAGTTAAATTTTATTAACAGGAATTTGAATGTAAAGCATTTATTAAAAAAATTTCCAATTTGTAATATATGATATAGATTATTGCTATAATTGCTCACTGTTAGACTATATTATTAATTAAATCAAAGAAGACTCTAAATCTTTACTACAAAAACTTTATTTAAACAAGACAACTAGTTTCTACTGTGACCAGTCATCATCAAGTCTACAAAAACATCTCCCCTCATGATGATTTGAGTCTGATCATTGACCATTTTTTGCAATTCTATTTTTTAAGTTGCTTTGTTTAACATGGGCACTCAAAAAGTGGACCCATTTTTGTTCCTGTCAGTTTTATATTAACAAGATTTATTTAACTACTAAATATTAAATGTCTAATGGAATGTTAAATTTACCACATATTTGTTTTTAAAATTGTAATTAATTTTCACGTGTATTTTTTGGTTTTTACTTTTAACTTCGTATGTTAATTTCATTGATTTTCTGCTTTGAAATTTTTTTGTTTGCTTACAATTGTTATTTACGTGACCTTTTTGTTTTTTGTAGACCTGGTGATGACTGGTAACAGTCGAAACTAGTTGACTTGTTTAAATTAAAGTTTTTATGGTAAATATTTAGAGTTTCCTACATACCACGTTTGAGAACCTTCTCTATCATATATTATCAATATTGGAGGAGTACCGTATTGATTTTATTATACAGTATGGGAGATATTTTGGACATTATTTTAAACAATTATGAAAAATACCAAGACACTTTTCCACTCACGATTATATTCACCAAAAAAAAAATCGCAATATCGAAATTAAAAACATTTATGCGTGGATAATAATAATTGTTAATAGAATATTCGAAATTTAATTAAGCCGTAATTGAAACGATACTTTATTTTCTAATATATAAAAAAAATTGGTCTTCTTCGAAATTGTGCAGAAGTTTTCTAACTTTGGATTACACATTTTAATAAACGGCGAGCACATTTTAATTAAAAAATTACTTTTAATTGCATATAAATTGCCAAGTTTAAATCTTATAGCATATATTTAACAAAATAAGAAATTAAATCCAAGAGATAAAATTTAAGTCTACTTTAGCCTTTAATTTCATAGTGGTGTTGATATAGGTGAAATTGGATACAAAAATAGCAGTAATAAATATTTTAACTATAGTATTTTTATTCTTATTGTTGATCAAGCAGAAGGTCCTTTCTAAAAATTTAACTTGCACAATCGCATTCATCAAGTAAACATTGCTAGGAATTAGGATACATTATCTTGGACAAATTTCAAGCTTTTCTCAAAACCAATATTTAAATTTTAAATAAAATATTACAATATCATAGAATAACAAATTAGTGTAAAATTTGAGGCAAAAATACCAAATTTGTATAATAAAAAAGTCAGCAAACTACCTGCATAATATTAAAAAAATATAAAAATTTTATATGTTTATGTTAATGAAATACGGTTAAACAAGTAATCCATGAGAAAGACATTGTTCATTCTGTTTTTACAGAATAGAATGTCAAATAGTTCAAGATTACTGTATCGCTTCTACCACTTGGTAAAAAATGTTCGCTGCCATTTGTTGTAACGAATGGTATCTTTAATGGTAATGCATCTAATTATAAGAATCATTCTGCTCCAGTGGAAATTGTTGGAAGTTTAACTCAAAGCACTTACACTAAAAATATAACTAGGTAAGAACATCGGAATCAACTTTAAAAGCGCTATTGGAATAAAATGAAAGTCATCTGTATTAAAGTTCGTCGGAACTTTTTCTTATTTTTGTGACATTAATTTTGTAATTGCAGATGACACAGTTTAAAAATTGCTCATCTCAGCCATTAACAAATGTTAACAAGAAGACATATGTGGATATTTTTTAGAACCTTTGATTAACAGATATAATGGGAAAATTATTTTTACAAAAAGAGATTGTTTAGTAGACTTCACAGTCTGAACATGGGTCCAATATTTTTTGGAGATCCGGTATTGGACCTGTCTCCAATAGAGCAAAAGCATAGTAACTTGTAGGACGAGATCTTCAATTTAATTTTCACCTTAAAGGTACAACCATCAATTCACCCATATTATACTCAACATGATCGTCTGGAGTTTAGTTTTTAGTTCAAATAAGGGTACTGTTTCATCAACTGCTGAATAATTACTCGACGGGCCTGAACATTGTCAGGTTATCAATATGATATGTAATTTCAGAAGGTTAATTCGAAACTGATACTTCGGAATAAATGTATTTTCGGTCCCAAAACATCAAATCCTTGTAAAATAAAGTTTAGTGAAAATAGATTATAAAGTAACAATATTTCTTTACTTGTAAAACAAACTGTAAATTTTAGTTGAGACGTTAAATAAAATTAATCTTTACTCACTGTCTTCATCACAAGCAATTAAATTCTTTTTACTCAAAATTGATTGTAAAATGTAATGTACTTAAAAAACAGCTAAATTTATAACATAAATATAATCACTACTAATTGATAACTTATTTATAAAACATGGCGATATTTTTATTATTAGGCCGTCCGGTTTCACCAGTTTAAAATTGGCTCTATAAAAATTTGGTTTCAAATTTATCCAATCTTTAAAAATCCTTTCGAATTTCGATCCAAAATAATAAAACTAAAACACAAATGCACACAGAAAATGAAATAAGAGCCTGGCAGTTCTTTCCTATCAAATTCAACGTAGCTCTAGATACTGAGAATAAAAGAAGAATAAAGCAAAGTAAACATAATTATACCTGAACTTCGTGATAGTGCTTGAAACCATGAGCGCTTGTTTCGGAGAGAAAAAGGCGATTAACTAGATGAATTTTTAAAGTAATAATATAGAATGTGAAGGCTGTTTTTAATATACGTAGAAACCCAAAATATTGCAAGATGTTGTAAAAAGAATGTTTATAATAATAAAAATGTTTTCTAAATATTGAACACGTGCTTAACTGTTATCACAACAGAATAATAATTAACATATAATTGATGGAACCGGGAGATATTTTTCGGCCTTCAAACTCTCCTTAATATGAATACAATATGTAGCCAGAAGTTTCCCCGGTACAACCTGGGTAGCATTCCAGTAATTTGGAAACCTTACCGCACTACTCATACACTTGCAATATTTCAGTCCGAATTTTGACAATAACTAATCAAACCCAGCTTTACTCGACACATCCATTATAATGTCGACAGACGATTCCGATACTTCATTGTCAAATGTTTGATATAGTCCATTTACTACAAAAACTGTTACAAGTCATACACAATTTTTCTATTAGCTCATAATACTACCAACAATTTGAATTGTTCTGAAATAAACTAACGAACTAAACCTAGCCGAAACCTACACGAACATTCATGAACATTCATGCCCAATGAAAAAAATTTAAATAAACGATGATAGCACTGTCTTATTGGTACTTTTTTAATCTTTATGAACAAAATATTGTAAATTTGATTTTTACTGTACCATAATCTATTTTAAATAACTCTGAAAATATGTACACCCATGAAACCTGTATTAAAACTAAATTGAACTGTTGGTCAAATTGCTCATAATTTTATCACTGTTACATATAATTTATATTGCCAATAATTTAGTTAGGTTACAACATCGATCCTATTGTTATCTGTAACACATTTTTCTGTTACTAAATATTTTGTATTTTAACTGCCGGCTTTATTATCAAAAATCCGTTCTGACAAAAAACTTGTGTGAATAAATCATTTGAATACTGCTGTGCACTTAAAAAATGCCAAACATACTTAAGATTCGTTATAAGGAGTTGGCGTCTTCATTAATGCAATATTTTGAACCCCAGCATAATAATAATAATAATAATAATAATAATAATAATGTATTATTTGCCAAGAATAACAACAATAACAAAAGTAACACAATAAAAAAATAACCTAAAAGCTGTGGCAAATAAATGGTATAGCATTAGGTCCTAAAACCATGGTAATAATAATGGAACACTGTTACCTTTACCTTTATTTCAAATATTTGAACTATAACATTGAAATATAAACTTATATTTTTCTTTCATTCTGTCAATTTTCTCTACTTTTGTGTCGATTAATCAACGATTAACGGTCGTATTGCAGAAAATTTAAACACGTGCTCTATGACGTACATTAGTTTTCTTTACGGAAAAAATTGTGAGGAAGACTATAAGTACTACTACATCTCATCTTTTAGAAATTTGGAAATATGAAAAAACATTGTACAAATACATTAAATTATTAGAACTAGAATAAACAGTTAATTTACATATTATAATCAAAAAGCATTAAATGTCGAGCAAGAAGAAAAGAGGGACACCACTGGTGTAGCACTTCAAACTGGCTTCTTTCGAAGGGGCTGTTCGCACTCGAAGAGGCAAGTTTTAATTTTTTCAAATTGAACCTCATTTATAGAAGAAAAAGTAGGTCAAGATGTACAGGGTGGTCAAGTAAGAATGGACACCAAACAGATATCACAAAAAGACGGGATCGCATAGATTTTGGGAAAAATATATTTTAATAATCATTGTAATTTATGAAGTATTGAAAAACGAAAATTATTTTGTAAATAATATACCAACAATTACAAGTTCAATATTTTTCTTATACTTGTCAATAAAGGCGACCTTGCAATTTCCTCAACAAATATCTCACAATAAATTATTTTAATTCGCGTTTCATTGTTCTAAAATTAATGTTTAGTCACAGATATGCAATAAAAAATTAGAAATTAATCCTGTATGTGAATCATTGACGAAAAAACCTACTATGGATCACTCTTCAAACAGTCTAATTCAAAATTAAATGTACTGTACAGCTATAAACTAATTGTGGTAATGTCTCTGAGATGCTCACAACGAAATAACAAAAATTAACGTAAACGTAAATATTAAAAATTAAATAAAATTTAAATTAATAGTATTTTATCTTCGCGAAATGCAGGCTGCAACAAGCAGAGAAAAAAAGAGCTCTCATTGGAATAAGTTCAGTAATTGATTAAAAGATTGAATAGTAGTGTAGGGTATAAAATATTTTGTCATGTGAATTCCGATATTTAATTGATATGGTAGCTAAACTTGGTCTTTAAAATCATAAAAAACAAATACTAACTTTTGATATCTCTGAATTTCAACTTTACAATCTTTGGGAATTTTTCCCCAAAAATTGGGATTTTCCACTAGAGTTCTGTTGTAAATGTTCTGCACGATGCCCATATTGAAGACGTGAGGTCGGGTGTGTCACAATGTGTACGTGTTAATCACAATTAATTAAAGGTTCTATGACTTTTTCGTCTGAAAGCATTATAGGAATTAAATCCTGGCAAAAATCCTCTGCAGCTTCATTACTTTCCAAAAATAAAATGCCGAAGTATAATGAAACCATTTGTCGATTTCAAAATTTTCATTTTTATATTCAGAAATCAAATTCAGATTATGTATCTTACGGAACCATGATGTAGTTAAATAAAATTGACATCCAATATAACCAAAAAAACAACTCTATTTCTAATTGATTTGCCTGGAAACCATAATTAAAGAATAATTTTGGGTACAACTTAACAGGGTGGCCAAATGTGGCCCACCCCTTGCCATGCCACGTTACTAATCCGTACCATAAATTTGAAGCTGACTTAATGCAAAAACAGTATTTCTGTTTATTAAATTTTATTGTCTTGTCCTAAATTTACAAATGGTACTGGAATACCTACATAAATATGACATAAAGCACACATTTCACATAATGAATAATCTACGAATTTCATCTATAAGTTTTGAACGTTTATAAAAGAACTGTTACTTTCAAAATACGAGTATAATAAAATTATTTATTCAGTTTGGAATACATATGAGCTACACATTTCACTAAATGAAATCTAGAGATTTGTAACGATTTATATTGCTGCGTAATAAATTCGTAGGTTTAGCAACAGCGGGCTCCCGGGTTTTATCTTTTTAGGTAAACTTTGAAGTTTCACATATGTGTCTACTTGAAATGATTTTAAATTCAATAAACAAGAAAATGTTATGGTGATTGGAATAGAAATTAAAGTTAAACCTAGACCTAGAACGGAACGATTCGCACTCATTTGTATTTTTTTTAATATTGTCGCTACACTCTGACCATAATTTGGATGGAAAGCTGGGCATCATTACCGATATAATTATCTACAAGATATTTTGATTTCATCTACAGGTCGAATTTCAGTGAAATCAAAGGCGAAACATTCGCCACCTACATATCTAAATCATTTTCTTGGTTTTTTATTCGACTGTTAGTCTCAGTTTCTGTATTTTTGGAAATTGAGCATGTCTAAGATGAAAACAACCGAATAATTATTAGTTCTGTCGGCCACTGATTGATTTGGATTTAAACGGAAGTGACTTCCATAACTTAACGACCGTTTATTAGGAGAAAAAAATCGGTTGATGGCTTTTTCAATTAACCAGACTATTGTTTTATTTTGTGTTTATAATTGTAGTGTTAGTTTGTTAGTAGAATTAATTAGAATTAACGCGATAAATTAATGCTAATAATATCATGAAATATTTAGCTTCGACTAGTCTCAAGGGCTTAGTTGCTTCAGATTTTACACTTACAAAAACTTTGTATTAATAGTTTTTGCTTTTTATTATATTTCTTGTTTTCTTATCATTTTTCTAAACCAAAAAAAAGTTAATAAGAATTAATGGAAATATTTTCCTTTATAATTAAGTTTAGGATTACATATAACTTTTAACACTGAATTAATTTGTGTTTGTTAATAATTTGATATCGGATCAATTTACCATTGTTATTAGAAAGTATATTTCTTATGTTTATGTAGATTTGATTTGCAAATTCCATATAATACGATACTTTTACATGAGTTGAAGAATCCATTTCACAAAATTAAATGTAAGAAATTGTAGAACCAATAATACATAACTGTATGACTGCAAATTATGAAATATTAAGAGCCAACATCATTACGTGACATTATTTCATGAAACAAAGAAAAAAACGAATATAATTTCAACAAAACTCATTTGACAACATAGCGTTTCCACTAGAATACTGCACAGGCCCGGTTAATCAAGTCAAACTAATTTTACATATCGTTATTAGAATCAGAATAAATATTATTGCACTAATTTTTAATCCTTTTTCTATTGTAAAATTTTGTAAGTTAAATATTTTAATTAGAAGACATCGAAAGAATTGTCGGAATTACCTATAAAATAGAATTTTGCAAGTATCAGGTCACTTTTATGCAGGGATGGTGTTTCAAAAATTTTTTCAGTTTAAATAATCAATCCATTTTTCAATAAATTGATGGGTAATTATTAACTTTAATATTTCATATCATTTTGGTAGTTGTGGATGATATTTTTGCGTGTTGGTGTATAAATTATTTATATACATACATGATGTTAAAAATAGATTGAATATTTGAACAGGGCATAGTATGTATCGAAATAACTCAAAAAGTCTTAATAAACATGTGTCCGCAAATTAACGGTTTCGCAGATTTTTATTGTGTACAAATAAAATAAACTCTTAAAGACAAAATCCTTTCCACGTCAATGGATATGAAGGGGCCGGCCTGTATCATGGCCTGTAAGATCGCCTCATTTAAACCCCGTTGATTACTTTTTTTGGGGATATTTAAAAAGTCTAGTGTAAGTTATTCCTGTAAATAGCCTCGAAGAGCTGCAACAACGAATTAATCAAGAAAAGAAAGTTCGAATCTCCTCCGGCAGAGATGTCGTGCCTACTTGGAAATGGAAGGAGAGTATCTTGAACGTCTTATCTAAAATTCTTTCTTTTGATTTTGTTTATAAATTTCTATCATTTGTAAATAATAAAAATAATGTGTAAATGCAAAATGCTTCATAAATAAATAGCTGTATCTCAGAAGCTGTCAATTTGTAGACCCTTGTTTAATTAGACTTTTTGACTTACTTTGGCCCATACTATACCCTAATACAAATATCGAACTTTTTTAACACCCTGTATATCACACCGTGCTTACTTGCTAATTATAGTTTTTTAAACCCGAATTATTTATTTGGAAAGCTTCTCGCATAATCCTTTCTTTTTACCTGTTGCTTATTACTTGACGATTTAAAACAAAACAATTAAGCCTTGATGAAAAACTAAACTAAAACAATGACGTCAACTACTGTTGTGATTTCTATTAACAATGCGCATTTGCTTTAAAACGGACAGTTATATCGTTGGCGCAATAATAAATTATAGAGAAACAACATTTTATATAGATTTTTGTTTTTTTTTGTTTCTTTATGTGGGTTTTAAGCCCTCTCTCCTCGGCGTAAATTTAAAACTTAGTTCAGACAATATACCAAAAATAATGCGGGTATAGGATTTTTAATACAAATCCCGTTGCACGTCATATATCAATTATGAGATCACGACCCTGCAGTGTTGTCGGCTTGTCTAAATTGTCGAGGAATGTAGGAAGTTTCAAAAATGTAAGGTTAGGTTATGTTTTTAGCTTTATTATTATGAAAAATTAATTTATTGAAGCGTATATGAACAATATATGATCCTCACACTCAAGACATTTCATCCTGCCAGTTTTAAAGTACATTTGAAAAATGTTTTTCTCAGTTGATCCATTAGCAATCTACAACTGTGATATTCTTCTTCTTCTTGCTGTATTATCTACTTTTAATATTCAATAATCTGTTATAAAAATCGTTATATTATGTTGTTTATTTGTACTATATTTTTATTAAATAAATAAAATAGAGACATATAAAAAAGATAGCAAACTATTTATTGCTATTAAAATAAGACAATGTTTTGTTTAAAAAATATATATTTTTCTTATAAGAAACAATTCAACTACAATATTCGAATTCCTACAAAAGGTAAATCCTTTCTCCTAATTCAAATCTGAATCACTTGAATCACTGTCATCGCTGTTAGGATTAATAATAATGGGATTAATTTCTAGTCTATCAAAAACTCTCTCTCTCTTTCATACCATTTTTGTATTTCTTTTTCTGTATGTTTAATAGAATTTTTCCATACTTCAGGAGTAATTGTTCTAAGAGCTTCAGACCACATATTTAAAGAATCTTGTTCTTTATTACCGTCTCTGCCAATATGTTTATTATAATATTGCTTAGAAAGGCCCCAAATAAGTTCGATGGGGTTGAAAACACAATGATAGGGAGGAAGACGTAACACTTTATGTCCATATTGTTCTGCTAAATTGTCCACCAGAAATCGTTGAAATATTTCAATCTAAATACTCGACAACGTCGCATCAAGGCATGCCAATCGCTACAATGTCATTTCTTCATCATAAATACGAGTCTCATGGACGTAGAAAATTTCAAAATTATTTAATGTAAATTATGGTTTTTTGAGTACTAAACATATAATAATGATTTATAAACTTTATATTATAAAGAATAAGACGTATATAAGCCAATATAATTGAAATAATTCTAAAATTATCAAAATAATTACGATTACTTTTTCGGTTTTTTAGTACTGTGACTACGTTCATGAGTCCTCGTGAATTTTCGTGATGTTTCGTATGATTTATCTTAGTTAGGGAAATTTTAAATTAGTTGGCAGTACTATGACGAAAGAGGTACGTCACTCCTGACGTGCAACGGTATTTGTACTAAAAATCCTATATATACAAAAGATTTTTTATTTTTTAACTAAACAATGCTATTAATGAAGCATTCACTTAATACTTTTTTTAAATTTAAAATTTTCTAACTGATTTCTTAATTGAAGAAGCAAAGCTAACACACCGATTACATATCGTCATAGTAATTAAGAGGAAGCAGTTCAAATGTATTTTATACTGTAGGCAACAGCCATTAAAGATAACAGAAATGTAAAGAAGAGACGTAATCCGAATGCCCTTTAAATGAATAATGAACCGTTTTGCAAACAATTTAGAAGAAATTGTACAAGAAGGTAAATTATTTATAGGTGTACTTCTATATGCTGAACTAGCTTGAAATCACAACTTGCAATTGGTAGAATATGGGGTTTTAAGCCACATGTGCTTACACAACCCAAGAACATCCACTATGACTAGGAGGATTCCAAATCGAAAAAGCAGATTTATCAAATATGGAGCAACTGCGTATACTAAAATTCCTCAATGGAATAAGAGTTAATGCCGAAATGATATTCTCGAGAGGTAGTAATATATATATTATATATATATATACCTGTTTTGGTTACATAAGCGTAAATAAATATTGTATGTTTGTGTCTAGTGGTTTGTATTTAGCACCCCGCTACACTAATCAATAATGAAGAAACACGAAGTACAAGATGTCATAAATTATTATCACATTAAAGATTTAAGTTCCAAATAAATTAAAGCTGAAGTGGGTCCTACTTTAGGTAGTAAATCTGTTCCATTTTCATCGGTCAAAACCTGGATTGCAAATTTTAAGTGTGTCCGTAAGGATGTTGAGCACTAGGCCAAAATCGGCTACAACGAAAGATTTGGTCCTAAAAGCCCATAAAATTATTTTAAGTGATCGTCGATTCAAGTTTGTGGATCTCGCTAAGGCCATATGGATCGGACAAAACACATATTGCGGGCCATATTTGTCCTCTTCAAACTTCAATTTATTTCCAAATTAAAGAAAATATTGCCAGTATACAGAACCAAATTTTATAAAGCTGGATAAATCAGCCTACAACAGCGGCATTAAGCTTCTTGTGGCGAAGTATACTGAACAACAAGGAGAAAAATAAGAGGCTTTTTTACTCCGTATTTTGTTATTTATTCTTTTGGACTGGAAATTATTCATCTCATCCTCTTACATACATTGGAACTTAATTTTAAACAAATAACCATTGCCTAGAAGAATCGACATGTACAAGCTCTAGTAAAACATACACTCTCAAAAGTTCGTCATAAACGCAATTCAAAAATTTCTATAAAAAAAATTAAGTTCTGTTCTTTCTAATACTAAAAGAAGAATTATAGAGCATTGCTAAACATTTTTTAATAATTTTAATAATATTACAGTTCTGCTGGGATTTCGAGTTGCTACATACACAAGACATACAAATCTCAACTTCCTGAAATAGCTCCTGATAGTCGTAAAACAATTTTAAAAAAATTGAGCACCATCCTAAGCACCAGTATTTCATCTCTCTAGGTGTATAACTGTATCGAAAAATAAGCAATAAGTAATTTTACAGGTAGCTCCCCTAATTGTATGTAAATATTAATAATAATAATAATTTTTATTGTGCAATACCCAAAAAATAGTTAAAGACAACAAAAACAAGAATCATTAAAAATTATCCATTAATAGCTAATTTTTAATATGGCTGCAAAATGTATTATAATTGAAATTCAAATAGTTAATTTCGGAATTCAGTAAGTTAGGTGGAACATAAGAGAAACAACCCTCAAATTGTATGTGTGTAGCAATGTTAAACAAATTTACTCTAAGTTGTAGATTTAGCGCGCTAAATCTCCTACATAAAATATTATGCAAATATAAAGGAGTTTTTGATAATAGCAGTTTAAACAAAAACACAAAATAAAGAAATTTCACTCGATTACATATTTTTAGCTCTTGTAGACTATTAACGTAAGGCGTAACGTGTTTTCTGCCATAATATTACAAACAAACCTAATACAAAAATTTTGTATTCTTTGTAGTTTGTTTCAATTGTATTTTGTCAAGCAAAAATAGTAAACCATACAACCATAATCAATGTGAATATCAGAGAGTTAACTATTTTTAATGTAATGTTAAAATAAATTTAAAATTAAGTGGTATATAGATTTCAACTTCATAAAAGAAATACTTGTGACATGATTAAAATGCTCCGAAAACCTTAATTTGTGATCTAAGATAAGTCCTACATTTTTAGCGGTGTTGGAAATTCAGTTATATTATCATTTAAAGAAATCTGAATCTGAATTATCCTACATTTATACTCAGGACCTATGCAGATGGCTTTTGATTTATTTGGATTTAATCTTAGTCCATTTTTACAGCACCACTCATAAACAGACACGATCTGAGTTGTAAATCATCAGCATATAAATGATACTTCATTTTTGATAAGACTAGTGGTAAGTCATCAGTGAAAATGGAAAACAACAGTGGTCCGAGCACGCTACCTTGGAGCACTCCTTTAGTAACTTCTTCGAAATCTGAAAAACTATTAGCGATCTTAATACGTTGCATACGACCATTCAAATAACTCCTGAACCAATTAACACTACCGCTATCGAAAGCCAAATAGTGAAGTTTAGAAATCAATAAGCTTGAATTCACTAGATGAATGGCCTTGCTTTGATCAAGTAATACCAGCATAATACATTTGGATTAATCAACATTATCAGCAATATCGTTAACCGCTTTAAGAAGAGCAGCAGTATTAGTACTAAATTTATTCCTGTAAGCAGATTGACACATTGACCGAATTTGCTGTTCATCTAAATACCGGGCTACCTGAATGGAAACTATTTTTTCAAATACTTTAGCAAAAGGAGATAACAAAGATTAAATAATTAAATTCAGTTGGATTACCAACTTTAGGCACTGGGACAATATCAGCAGATTTCCAGGTTTCAGGAACAATTCTCTAGCAAAGTGAGTCGTTAAAAAGTTTCACCACTACATCAATACAATATGGCATAGCAATTGTTAATTAACATAGTAGCATTAATTTTATTCGAGCCGTAAGCCATCGATGAAATATTTTTTAAACTATTATAGATATAATTCTCGTTAATTATTTTAAAACTAAAAACGTAGTTTGAAATGCAGTTGTTATTATAATGATCTACAAGTTCGATATCAATGTCAGAATTTCGTACAACATTCAACAAATAATCACCTAAGTCTTCTGGGTCTGAAAGATGTTCAGGTAAATTACCTCGCACATTCTTTTTAGTGCACACTCCCCATTGTTGTAAGTAGTTCCATATTTTTCTAGAGTTTGCCTTATTAGTGTTAAGAACATCATTCATATATGCTTTTTTTTCGCGACCAATCGCATCTTTTACATAATTCCTAAGATCACAAAAAGATCATCTATTTATTTCCGTTTTATTTTTTGAATATTTGGATAAACTTTATCTTTTAATTGGATCCTTTTCTTGATATTATAGGTCAAATATGGTTTATAATTTTGTCTAACTCTAACCTAGTTAATGGGTACATGGGTATCAAAAAGATAAAACAGATAGTTATTTAGTAATTCTGATCTAGATTCTTACATTGATTAATATAATTCCAATCAATACAAGCAGCGTCAGCCGAGAAAGCATTATTATCAAAATTTTTAAAATGTTTGCAGAAAACAAAGTAAGGGCAGTTATTATAAGCATCGATAATTATATTGCAGAAAATGAGCAAATGATCCGAATTATTTATTAAGTCAACATTTCCAAACGAAACTGCTCAAAGACCAGTACTAATACAGAGTTAATTAAAAGAAACCATATGTATGAATTAACCCTAAAAAAGCTACAATTAAAAGATTTTAAATGTGGATAATACCTTTGATTCAAAAGTAACATATTAGAAATAATGTTTATTGCATTAAAAACTTTCACGTAGGTATTTGCTCTAAAGCATATTTATAAAAACTAAACAAAAATATTAAACACGATCTGTTACCATAAAGGAAAATTATTTATTAATTTAGTAGCTCCAAACTGAATTTCTTGATGTATCAAAGGTATGATATTTGCATATGTAGGTTTACATTAATTTTTCCTATAGCGGGTCTGCGGCTTGTGTAGGTAGCTTTAATTTTCCATCATATACCATATGCATGAGAGTTCGCAAATAAAAAGAGAAAATCTTATTTGCTTAAAAACATTTCGCGTGGGTTTATGATTTCATGTTAGGAAGTTTCATTACTTCACTTTGGTAGTGTGTACTATTACAATCACAAATATTAAAACTATAAAAACGTTATTTGGTCCATATTCCAATAAAAATTTTTACTAGAACCTAGACTACTTTCATCTTTTCTAATAAATTATTTCACGGATATTTGTATTTAAAATAATTTTCCACTTTATACTGATAAATTAATTGTCCGAAACACTAAGTTTCTTTCTAATCATACATTACATAAGTTTATAAGTTACTTCGTTTCAAATAATATAAAAATTATTACAGGTAGGTACTGATTTGGGTTCTATACCGGATATGGCAATAAGAACCGTTTGCCAACCTTTTATTTTTTTAAATTTGATTTGATAGTACGAACATGAAAAGCGTTCAACTAATTATCATATTACATGTGATGTATACTAAGTAACATAGAAAGAAGAACACCCATTATAAATTATTTTATTTTTGGTATACAAGTATATTTGAGTTAGACTAGTAAATTATCAAAATTTGATAAAAATTAAATTGTTAACTTCTTCAAAAAAAAATTAATAATACGTTGCGCCCCACGATGTCTTATACACTCATTAACACGTCTGGGCATACTTCTAATGAGGTGATCGATTTCCTCCTTAGGTGTCTCATCCCATGCTATCTGTAACTCGTGCTGCAGAGTTTGTGGAGAGTGGGGTAAATTCAGTAATCTTCTTCCTATGATATCCCAGACATGCTCGATGGATGAAAGATCGGGAGATCTCGGTGGCCAAGTCAACAAAGCAACAATTGTAACAAGACGAATTGAGAAGATAAATGAAATGTAAAAAAGCAGTTATTTAACGATATTAATAGATGTTCTTATTTTCCCTTCAATGCGATGGATCGGCAAATTAAATAGTACAGCACAATTACTTGTTTTCATTCGTATGGGTTTTAAGGATTTTAAATCTAAGAATTGTTGGGTGTGACTTCTTTGAAAGAAAGCACTATAGGTGTGTACGACTGTATAATTCATTAGCAAGTATTAACCAGCAAGAGACTACATACAAAAGAAATAATGAACATAGCTGAAAATTACTATTTCCACAGAACCGCGTTAATTTTTGTTTGGTGGTGGTGTTCGGCAATTGCAGAAGAGGCCAACGGTGTTCTTGGATATGTGTTTGTACTGATCGTCCTGTTTCACCAATGTAGACTTCTCCACATGAGCAGGGAACCTTGCATATACCTTTGGAATATAAGGGAAGCGAAGGATCCTTTGCAGAGGGTAGATATTCACCAATTTTACTGTATGTAACGGGGCGAATATATACTAGAGACAACATTCGAGCTTGTAGTTCAAATTCTACGTTCTTGGAGTGTGGGGATCAATTTCTGACTGGGATTTTTTATAGCCGTTGGAGAGTAGTGTCAAACAGGTCGCCAGAATCTCTTCGTTATTACAGTAGTACTAGCACAAGCTCCACACTTCTACCATCAGAAGATTCGGGAAGAAATAAATATACTAAAACACCCTAATAATATAAACAGAGAAGATGGATACTTTATGTCTCTTATTTTGAATATAGTCATTTCACTGATCACTCATAATTCACGCTAAATCTCCATTCCCGACCTCTCACGGTCCAGTGGCGATATCACTCTAAAAATTTCGTCCCTAGCTACTTTCCAATTCGTCTCTGGCTGCGTTCAGTAGTTGAGTTACCATGTATACCTCTCCTCCTAAAGAAGCGACTTATAACAGACGGCGAAATGTTTTACCTCAAACGGCATCTCTTAAACGGCAGTTCGATGAAGAGCAACCGGAATTATTGTCACATACCGAAATAAGATAGCTAAGCAGAGGTTTTCTTCAGGAGAAAAATGGAAAATACGAAAGCTTAAATGATGAAAGTTAGCATTTCTTACCGATTTTACTTGAATACTAAGTCATCTAAATTTAAATAAAAATAAAAGATTATTTGAAATGATCATCTGCATAGATGTATATAAGAGAATATTTATTTTGCTAATTGAAGATCTTCAACAAAATAATCTGAATAATTTTCCAAATATGGCGGAAAACTTACAGAAATATAAAAATATTAATTATAAAGTCGACAAATGCGTTGTAGAAATCCAAAAGATAATTGAATATTTTGAGGTATGATTCTAAGATTTTGAAAAAATTAAAGAATTTATATCTATTCCTTTTAAAAAAAATTTATATGGGTCAAAAGGCAATAGAAAATGCTATAAGCCGGAAAATTTGAAGAAAATTTTTGGAAATGTCGAGGTAGATATCATAGTATTACCAAATGTAGGTAATATACTCGTATTTATTCTTGTGTCCGATCTGCAAAAATGAAGTCCAAAAAACATATCATTTTTCCATAAAATCAAATTATCAGCCATACTGTACATTTTTATAAGAACTTTTTCATATTTACGAACAAACATATGATTTATTCAGTGCAATTAATAAAACAATTAAATTTTATTTTAGTTATTAAAAAGCTGCCTTGAAAAAATTAAATTTTTTATGTACCGCCAAATACGGAACAAATTCCTAAAATTATTTATTTTCTTTATGGGACTATATTTAAAAAATTGGGTAAGTGATTTAACAAATAATACACAGTTTTAAAGATACAAGGTGTACGCGAAGATAATACGAATTTTTAAATGGTCATTTGCAACAAAATATTCTAATAAAATTTTTTTCTAACATCATTAGTGTCCCCAAAAATTTATACATGACAACACCTTAAATGAGTGCAACAAACTTTTAATAAAAATACGTTTCGTGTAACCAAGGAATATCTATCTGATGAATCGTAGAATTGTGTTACTTTGTAGATGTTTCGGATCGTTTTATATTATTGGAAAAGTACTTATAGTTTCAATAATTCAGTGAAAAATTGCATTTTATTCAAATCAAGTTAATAACCTACGGTGAAGCACAATGCAGTGCTCGTGATACTAGACTTTATTGTAAAAAATAATCAAATGGACGTCAACCTAATGCTCGATGTTTTATCAGTGTTCCAAAGATAGGAAGATAGATACTGTTGACGAAAATCTCACAGTGAGTTTGCAAGCAGTGACAAGGCAAGTTAGTGTTAGTAATACTATCGTTCAACGAACATTTAAAGAAAAACTTCTCCATCAAAGAGATTTACCACTGAGAGTAGAGTTTTGTAGATGGTTCCAGAATAAAACTACCATAAACCCATTATTTCCTATCACTGTACTATATACGGATGAAATCTCTTTTACAAAAAAAAAGTTTAATTTTCACAACTGCCATATTTGGTCGATGAAAATTCGTATGAAAGTTAGACCAACTTTGAAAAGAAGTTTAGTATGATAATCATCCCGAGATAGAATTTTATAAAATTCCATAACATTTTTCACTCTTCTACATCCCTTATAATCAATTTTAAATGTCTAGTTGCACTAAAATAAGAACTTGTTTTTAGAACGTTTAAATAACTATTGTTTACTATTAATTATCTTATCAGCATTATATTTGACTGAGTTATTCAAGTGTCGCGGTATTGCCGGCTTTAGTTGCTTTTAGATAGATAATTTTTGGGTAGATGTAAAATAGTAATATTCATATTTGCTTACTTTAGAAAAAAAAATGTGTAAGACTTTTTTATTCTACGTACGTTTTTATCATTTATTATATTTTTATCATCCCTAAAAATGCGCATTATTTTCGCGGAAAAATTAGATCTTTCGTTAACAAAAGTTAGTTGCCATATTATGATCCAAGCCAACGCAGAAATGCACTGCGCTAGAGAGAAAAAATATCTAAAAATTTTTCCGTAACTATTCTTGCAGGTATTGAGGACATAAATGTGTGCAACTGAGAAATCAGGATCTATACATTTCCATGGCGTTATATTATTATGTCAATCATATTTTTATTATTATTTTTACAAACCAAATAAATTCTTTAATATACAAATTCTGGTACAAATATTCAAAACTATGTATTCCATGTAACCTATTGGTGTCGGCACATCATCGACTGCCTCATTTTAGGTTAATGCGTGCAAAATGTTGTAAAAATTCCGACCCTTCCTGTCTAATTTTGTACCTAGTAATCATAATATTAGTAATTGATCAAATAATTTTTAACATAAATAAATTAGTAGCGGACCCATTTCTAAATCATTAACTTGTTGACATTCTTCAGGAAAGATTGGTATAATATTTGTTCAAATTACTGATTAAAATATTACTAGCTGATTATTTTTTTATCATTATTGAATATAAAACGGATTAAGTTTTACGTACTAACTATATAGTTATATTTCTAAAGGCACTAAAAAATGGAATAATACATTTTTTTTATAAAAGGGAAAATAATGACATTTTATTAAATGCTCTAAAGCCTTCTAGTTATAGTTATCTTTCATAATAGTTATTCTTCCAGATGGCGTTACAGTATTCACTGCCGATTTTTGTTTTATTCGATAAAATAAAATAACTGAGTATACTCATTCGTTCCCGTTTTTCTATAATTAAATTGATTAGTCAGTACTGATTTTTCATGTGAATCGAATCGTACATGATATCCGGAGATCTGATTCTGATTGAAAGAGGAAAGGCCAGTTTCATTAATGGTCGGAAAATGAATGTGCTGCGGATATTTTATGTCCGTGATTAGAAAATTTTTAAATCAAGTGGAAGAGTAGAACATTGAGTAATGAGAAAAAAATCGAAATAAAAAATTAAACAATTCTACCCTTTTAATTTCAAATTTATATTTTAATATGAAAAGGAGAGGTTGGCATCCTATATAAACAGGATATCTAGAAAGATACTTGAAATTCTAGAACTCATTTTGTGTGAATATTACGCAAATAAGCTTATCCAAAAATGCTTCCTAAAGGACCTTGAGGTCTTTAAAGGTGGTGCTCTAACATCGGATTAATCCGAAATTACTGTATTCTCGTGTTACAAGGTATATTCATTAGACGGCCCTAAAGTTACAATTTTTAAATCGTTTTCTCCATTGGAAGAAAAGAGGTTTGAGTATGAAATTTGGATTGCGTGTAATCTGGAGTGTAGGTTTCACTTTTTACATACTAAAACATAAATAACAAATTTTTGTACAAAGTTTCATATGATGAACAGAATAAAAATGAACTCTTTGCATATCCTCTTCGTTACAACTAATTAAGAATTTTTAAGAACATATTATTTTCTATTCCAAGTAATATTTGGAGTTATCAGCTACTGTGTGCTCGAATTTTTGTCCATCCAGTTTTTTGAGGTATGTGCATCATTTACCTGGTACACAAAAATATTTATTATTGGTTTCCATTGTCTCATCATAAAAAAAACTATTGTCAAGTTTTAACACCTAAATTATTAAATTTCAAAAGTATCTTATTGCTAGTCTGAGAGATTTTCAAATAATCATATTTAGGATTTTTAATACAAATCCCGTTGCACGTCATATATCAATTATGAGATCACGACCCTGCACTGTTGTCGGCTTGTCTAAATTGTCGAGGAATGTAGGAAGTTTCAAAAATGTAAGGTTAGGTTATGTTGTTTAGCTTTATTATTATGAAAAATTAATTTATTGAAGCGTATATGAACAATATACAAAAAATAAAGACAATATTATAAAATTACCGAAAACGTGGTGAAAACACACAACTGGTTGACGGCCGGACGTCAGAAATCGTTGAAATATTTCAATCTAAATACTCGACAACGTCGCATCAAGGCATGCCAATCGCTACAATGTCATTTCTTCATCATAAATACGAGTCTCATGGGCGTAGAAAATTTTAAAATTATTTAATGTAAATTATGGTTTTTTGAGTACTAAACATATAATAATGATTTATAAACTTTATATTATAAAGAATAAGACGTATATAAGCTAATATAATTGAAATAATTCTAAAATTATCAAAATAATTACGATTACTTTTTCGGTTTTTTAGTACTGTGACTACGTTCATGAGTCCTCGTGAATTTTCGTGATGTTTCGTATGATTTATCTTAGTTAGGGAAATTTTAATTAGTTGGCAGTACTATGACGAATGAGGTACGTCACTCCTGACGTGCAACGGTATTTGTACTAAAAATCCTATGTACATATATTAGCGTTTTGCAAGGATACCTGAAGTTGAAGAAAACATTTTAGAACGTGTTGAAAAAGATCGAGAATTGAGCACCAAACAAATAAATAGAAAAGTAGGAATATTAACCAAAAAAACTCGATATCATTACCGCATAATAATAACAATAAAGGATTCGAGCTTATATGTAAAAGGCCACTAAGTTTCTCTGAACTGAAGTGTGGGCTAACCGCTAACTAGTGTTTTCCTACATCCATTATTTTCTATTTGCCTATTTGGTTTATTTTTCGTTTTCGAGAGTTTATGTTAACTCCAACCTTCCCACTTTTAGTGGGTTCCTGTTTTCGCTCCTATTGGGGGAGTGTTACCCTTATTTCCCAAGCCTTTAGGCGTTGACCCTATATAAATGGCTTGACCATTGGTCTTGGATACGTCTCTTCCTTTAATATTGGATGCCAGACGTGTGTGACAACTAATTGGCTGCCATTTGCCACTTTGGGTTTCCTGTTTCCATATCCATATCACGATTCTCTGTGGGAATTTGTTATGCTCATACAGGTCTCTTCCTTTCTTATTGGTAGACAAATTTGTGGGACACGCTACTTGCTTATATACTAAGTTTATATTTGAGTCTTTGGCTCTTTATTTCCACCTCCTCTTGTGAAGATCGTTCCCCTACAGTTATTTTCACGTAAACAGTATTCGGTGGTCTCTGGTTGCACACGAGCACTAAAAGTGTTGACCCACTTTTTGTTCTTTTTAATTGAATCATGTGTTTTAACTATTAAAATATTAATTGTTTAAAGTTGTTGTTAAGTTTACCATATACTTATTTTAAATTTTACTTTCTTTTCACATCACAGGTAAATTTTAATTATTCAATTTTTGCTGTTTTTAATTGTAATTAGGTAAGTTTATAGATGTATGCTTAAACATATCGTAATTTAGGTGGTTGAAAATCCGAATTATTTTCATCTCAAATTCAAAATTAATATGTAGGCTAAAATATTTGGTAATTTTATTGTTGGACCTGTCATTCTTCCATAAAGATTATCGACATTTATTTTCAACATCTACAAAATAAGTTTCCAGATTCGTTAGATAAATAACTCTTTTAATTTTGTATAGATATATGGTTTATGCACGATGGAGCCCCACCATTTTTTTTATTTGTTGGAAAATACTTAAATCAATAGTATACATACAAATGGATAAGTAGAGGTAATCACGTACCTGTAAATTGGCTAACACGTTCTTCAGAATTAAATCCGATGGATAGTCTGTGGTTGCTAGTTTTGACATTCCCTTGAATAAATTCTTTAAAAAATGCCATTCACAATAATTCAACATGGGTTAAACAAAATAACATAGAAAACCATTATAGAATTAATGATGTATTTTGAGAATTGAAACAAAAGTATTTGGGTGTAACAAATGATAGCCAGCTTTAGATTAATGTTTTTCTCTTTAGACGAGCTACGAAGGAACAAACTAACACAGACGGTCGGTCCACATTTAATGAAATGCTGGCACATTTTCCTTATTCGCAGCAAAATAATGCTATAAAAAAACATGGCGAGTTATATTTCATTTTTCAGATTGTGTTTATTCATGGTATTTATGCAATGCGCATCATAAATTTTGAGACTGAACAACTTAGCGTTGACTCGATGTATTTTTCTAAAATTTATGGCTAGTTTCAGCAAGCTTTGTTCGGGCCAGTCAGTGTATTGAGCAGTGGACAACTTTTGGCTTTTATATGCGTTATTAACTCCAACAGAGTTTTCTGATTTATTCCTGCATATTAAACTTTTAGCAGCCCTCATGTATGGTAGGTATTTTGATTTAAATTTTGGGGCTTCACCTCCGGAAGCACCTACAGAACTAACAATAAATCCTGTTAAATGCAAAGTTTTACAAATCTCTCTTTTACATTTTTCATATGAATAATCCTTTTAAAAAAACAAACATAATCAGAATTTAATGATAATGATACTTTTTTATACATAATCAATTACTGCTCACCAATTGTAGGAATACCTCTGAAATGTACGCAATGAAATATTAAAAAGTAACATAAAACATAAATATTAGAAATTAAATAAAATTTAAATTAATCAAATTTAATATCAGTGTGTACTTCGCGAAATGCACGTTTCAACAGCTAGAAAATTTACCCCCGCCTTTTCTTGTCCGATTTGTGCACGTTCATGTTAAGAACAGAGGGATTCCTATCGTTGATGTACAGTAACTTACGTAACTTTATGATATGTAGATTCTCTTCTAGTTAAAAATGTCTTGTCGTTCATACGAGTACTTACAGGGAGAGGTTCCGCACAAACCAGTCTTACAATGTAACTCAAGTATCTAAATTCACTATTTACTGCTTTTTTTACTTTTACCACGATGCTGCTTTTGCACACTGAAATGTTATATGAAAATGATAATTATTCATTTTAAAAATCAATATGTTTTATTCTGCTCTAAATTCATTATAACCCCTTTTACAACTACAGGTTTTTCGCATCAGTATGTGAATAAAATAAATGAATATTAAAATTTCATTTTACCGTTTATACATTTTGTTAATGTTTTTAATAGTTCATGTAATCTACAAAAATTTAAAGTCAATTCAAATATGTTATTGAAGTTGCATGCAGTTTTTATTATTATTTATAAATAAAAATATTAACACAAAAGTGAAAATATTTTCGCCCAAACGATCACAGGAATATTTTTAGAGTATTCTTTTGTACATATGATAAAAGTAAAGTTACATTTTGGTAACGATTAAACATTTAAAAAAATAAAAATGGAATAACTGTTTCACCAATTGCACAACAAACCAAAGTAGTACAAACTCATTTCACGCACAAAATAATCAAAGTAAACATTAATCACTTGTTTACAATTCGCCAAACATGAATTTATTTACTGGAGCCTATTGGTATATTTTCAAAATAAAACAACAGGACTGGTTCGAGGATATTAAACATTTTCATTGCCGTTAAAATTTATAATTGATATTTGATTGCAAATTTCTACAAATTATATAAATATTATGAAAATAAAACGGTATTTAATTTATAACAATATTATAAATGATATAACATACTTTATAATATCAGTAGTTAATTTTATCTATATTGCAACCGATTTAGATGCATACAAATGGAAAATGATCTAGACAAGTAGTCACTTGAAATTGGGGCTGAAAATTTCTTTTTAATAATTTTTTTTGCTTAACGAAATGATGACTGATGAATGAAACTTCAGTGTTTACATCGATAAAAGCCTGCTTGTAAACTGTTTTTGCGACAAAGATTTATATTATGTTGTTAAAACAATCGTTCAATCCGAATTAATCGGTTATTTGGGCTCGCCACTTTACTGCAGTAATAAATTATTCAGATGTATCATGGTCATCAAAAGGCATTACCAGTAAATTTGCTGCAAGTTGAGATCGATGAACTAAAACGTTTTTATGAATTTTTAACATAATTAGTAATTTAGAAGGGATACGTTATGAAAACAAAACCTCATTATTCTGAATATATGCATAATAAAAGTTTGTTTACATTTTTTCTATGTTTTGCCAGTTAATTGATATCTTTCTAATTTGTATTCCTTTTTTAACAGTTCACAGCTCTCACATGGTCCCGTTCATTTAAACAATTTTTTACTCTAGTCCTGCACTGCGTAATATTTAGAGGTGGTTGCTTTTAACCAGCATAATCCAACATGTTGTACATTATATTATTTATAAATCTAATTCTTGCCTGTAGTTCCTATTCTATAAATGAATTTTCTGTAGAATAGGGTAATAATAAACAAATAAATAACCTATCTGATATTTTTTCTATTTTAAAAACACACTATAAAATAATAAAAATAATTTCTGTCTAATTTACAAGCAAGTCAGACTTCTCTATATTTAAAATTCCATTTTCTCTTTTAAAGTAAATACATTATATTTTCCACCAGCTATATAATATTATAAGAATTCGCGTGGCTTCTAACGAGACAAGGAAAACAAAAAGAAAGTCTGATTCGCAGCTGAAAATACTTCAATTTGCGCCACCCCCGGGAGCGGTTATTACTAGATAGCATGACCCTCCAAACTAAATGTTCGCCTGTGGCTCAGATTCGACGGATTTTCTCTCGGCACATTCGCAGGTGGTCCTCACGTAAAATCTACCTCGACAAAATATTAAAAAATAATTTCAAATTTCGTTATTAGAGTCAAGTGATAAGATGTCTTTTTAACAGTTTTGGAATATATCCTTAGTAACATAATTTTGTATTCAAAATATTAAAAGTTGGTGAGATTCTGAAGCTGACACTCTAGTTAATAATTCTTTCTAATTATTTGTCAATGGAATGAGTAGTGTAATGGCGCTAATTAATAGCCCCAAGGAATTCAGTGCCGCCACGTTTGATCCATGGGAATGAAGAGTAGAAGAGACCTATGTTTGAATTATTAATTCAATTAAAAATTAAAAGTTACTTGAAGTGTATAATAACATAATTAAACTGGAAGTCAATAAGTCGTACCTAATAAACTTTTGCTGCTTCGTTCTTTAGTTTGTAACATTTTTTAAGATTAAATACTACAAACAGAGAAGAATATAATAGTCAAATTGTAATTCCCGTGAACCGAACTAGAAGTAAAATATTAGGCTGGAAGATATTAGAAGAATATGTTACAAGAATAGTAGTAAAAGGGGAGAACAGGCCAAAGAAAAACGAAAATATTATATAACCTGATATTTTATATGTGTATTCTTACAATATTTTCATATTTAATCTCAGGCAATGTCATGAAAGTTTCTATTTTGTTCACTTCTTACGTGGATTCGGACCTCTATAAACATGAAGGAGCATGTTTCATGTTTATCAAAAATGACAAATTGTGTTGTCTTCACACGATGTTTTATTAAATTCATTCTAGAGTTGGTTCGTAATGAAATATTGTTTGGTTTTGAGTAGAGGAAGTTTTGAGTCAAATATTGTTTGTTGTTCGTAAAATAAGTGAACGCCAACAGCTACGATTTCATAAAATAATCATTTTAAAATAAAATCGTTACTATATCCTCCACCTCATATTTCTTGCAAATTGAGTTATTGTCTAAATAGTCTTTCACATTTTTTCACTTATCATTGGTGTCTATTGTTTTGACCAGTTTCGTGTTCTGTGTAGTTTGTTACTGTTTCCTAATACATTACAGAGTTAATAAAGATTATTGTGTTATTTTTCGGCTATCTTCCAAAATTATTATGCAGGGAGATATTTCAATTTGAGTACAAAATGCCATTAATTCAGAAATTTGATTAGTAGGTGCTAAATAAAAATTAGTTTCTAATATAAGTATTGGTTCACGAAGCCAAAAAAATAAGGTAAGATTAGCTGATAAGAATTAATAAATAAGACTAATTCACACTAGATAGACTGGCAGTAGAGGATTTAACTAAAAGGTTGAAATAACTATAGGTACTATATATAGTTATATACAGGGTGTCCCACGACGATTAAGACAAGTAATATATCAGAATTGGGCAGTAGTAGAGAATTATAATTTTGGGGGTGTAAATTAGAGCAAATGTTGCATCTTTTCTTGTTATTGTGTTACCCAATGAGGTATTTGTTTTTGGTCACGTGACGTCGCATTCAAAATTATTAATGGGACAACCTGTATATTTGTGCCTTTCTGTATTCCTCCCGATAAAACAATTCCAACAAACTAGCACACTTGGGGTCTAAAGTGATTAATTCAAGAGCTACAGGTACTTAAACGATTGTAAGTTAAAAAATTCATAATTGAATTCCTTGTAATTTACGGCAATCTTACATTCGTACGTAATGATTAAGACAAACCAATATTATAATTTTTAATAAAAATTCAAATTAACTGTAACAAAAAAAACTTACAATATTAAAGGAGATGTTCAAATTGATGCCCATCTTCGTAAATGCATTTCTCAAATCTTGATAATAGATTTCGGTTACATGCTTCCCTAATCATTTCCGGTGTCACAGTTCTACAAGCATCGCGTATTTTTCGCATTTACGAAGATGGGCATCAATTTGAACATCTCCTTTAATATTGTAAGTTTTTTTTGTGACAGTTAATTTGAATTTTTATTAAAAATTATAATATTGGTTTGTCTTAATCATTACGTACGAATGTAAGATTGCCGAAAATTACAAGGGATTCAATTATGAATTTTTTAACTTACAATCGTTTAAGTACCTGTAGCTCTTGAATTAATCACTTTAGACCCCAAGTGTGCTAGTTTGTTGGAATTGTTTTATCAGGAGGAATACAGAAAGGCACAAATATACAGGTTGTCCCATTAATAATTTTGAATGCGACGTCACGTGACCAAAAACAAATACCTCATTGGGTAACACAATAACAAGAAAAGATGCAACATTTGCTCTAATTTACACCCCCAAAATTATAATTCTCTACTACTGCCCAATTCTGATATATTACTTGTCTTAATCGTCGTGGGACACCCTGTATACTACTACCAAGAAAAAAATTAAAAATAATGACGATCAGACAACTGAAACAGGAACGAAAGAAATTCTATTTCGCCCTTTAAACAAAGCAAAAAATTAGAAGAACACCACAAAGAAGAAATTTAGTAGAAGAACTAGAAGAAGAAATCGGCTAAAGTACGAAAACTATGTTAATGCATGTATTAAGTGGACTGAAGCATTTTCCAATGGTAAACAAAGAATTCAATAAGGAAATGAAAAAGCTAAAGAAGTAAATTGAGAAAACAAAACATGACATACTGGAATTAGAAAATACTGACGAATACTTAGAAAAAGAAACTAAAAAAAACAATGCAATAATCTTAAAGTAGATATATACGATAAAAAATACTTAAAAACGCTGTAGATGTCTTTAATGAATATTTAAAGTAAAATTTAAAAATCGAAAAAGCGATGAAACTAGGAGAAAAAATTGCGAACAGTGAAAAGGAGAAATACATTGAGGAACATCAATAACAAAACAATAATAATTAAGGAAAACCTTAAAGCATTCAGAAGAAAGGTTTAAAAAGAAATAGGAAAACTACATAAAGAAATGAAAAATAATGGGAAAGATGTTAAAAGAGATTACAAAAATCGACGACGATATTTAGGTCTTGATGAGAAATCTTCAAGGAAAAAACTCCAAAATACTAAAATACTGGAGAAAAAAACCAAAAAACCTAATATCGAATTACTTTCTTTAATTTCGAATAAACAGTCAGTTTACAGAATATACAACAATATAGAATAGTTTAACATGCTTAGAATGAAAAAAATTCGATACGAGTGGAACGTTCCGAACGTTATTCTAATCGATTAACCTACTATATTTTCTCCACGACCAGAAATGTACTCGATTTTTCATTATTTTATTTAAATTAAAATTTCTTATTACGGAATATTCATTCTATTAATTATCATAGAATGAAAATACATGCAAAACACATAATAAGCAATTGTTTTAGAATAAATATTTTATCTCAATAGCGAGAATCTTTACATTCTATTATTAAAAATGATTTTGGAATTAAGACATTCCACTAATTGTCATGGAAAAAATAATATAAATTTCAAATCTGTCTACACATTTTTCTTGCTTCGTGGAGTTATCTTTCACTCTCACAACAAAGAGCTCCTGTACGAATCTAAATTTTAAACATTCCAAATGACAGAGTTTTAAATGAGTTTTCAAATAGTTTTATAGGCACGTTTAATCAAAAATTACTAACAAGATCTTTAAAATGTAAGTAAAGTCGAAGCTGAAAAATATATCAAGCAAACATTTTCTCTTTGGTATCTTGCAAAATAATTTACGGAGAAAACTCTTTCCGTATCCACCGGAGCCTTCAGAATTCTCTCTATCTATTTTTAAATGCACAAATGAAAAACACACTACTTCATGGATGAAAGATGATATATTGTGAACATCTGTGGGTATGCACATGCATGCATGAAATAGAACCCTCTATTACGCCACTATTCACGCCGTATACGTAACTTCATTTAATCTCTGGTTCTACTTTTTACTTATTCTCTTTTATTTAGCACACAGAACGACCAAAACAATGCGCATTGGAATACCTAACCACTTAGACGAGCATGATCAAAGAAAGTGTATAATCTTTGTTCTCGTTTCTTTTGGTTTGAAAATCTGTCTGCGGACTATCAAGTTTCTTGTTTTATTAAAATTTTTTAGGAGCTGTTATTTTAATTAAACACAGATATTTAAAAAAGTAATATCAAATCAGGCGTAACGGTAGTAATTTAAAAAAAGATAAATCCTATACCTAGAGAACAGAGAAATATAAAAATGATCTGGAACGATTCTTTTTCAAATAAATTATTCATGTTGTCCTACAAAACTTGCAATAAATATCACCTAAATTAATTTTCTTTCATTACACTATTAATTACTGCCCTTATTTTTTATTTATACAATTAAATACAAAACCGTTTCGGCATTTTCATACATTCCAACCCGAGCTGTGGACAACTACTAAGAATTCCATGAAAGAAGAAAAACGTAAACCTAGCGTAGTTACAATTAATAGTTTAATTTTCTGCGCTTATTAAGAACTTCTGAAATTAAAGTGGTTTTAAAGCTAACTCTCTAATGAAATTGATAATCTAATATCGTAATAATGCTGAAAGCGCGAATTAGGCTAATAAATATTTGACCTAGCACTATGTAAAGGCGGTTGATTCTGCGAGCTCGGTTATTGCGATATTATGCAATGGATACGATACCTATCTACAAACCACCCCCTAAATATTTAAGGATTGTAGATCGTTTGTGTGTCAGAAGTTTCGGGCTAACACGAAAACTATGCTAATTTGGTTTATACGGTAAACCCGAAGTTAGTTTCTATGAACTGTATTAATATTTAATGTTGTATATTTGACATCAAAACATCTTAACATTATTGCACTTAGGTCTAAATTGTTCATGGAATGTATGCAAATATGCTTTTAGTATAGAGATATGACAATTATTTCAAACATTAGTTTGCACAAAGCTTTATTAAATTAGTAAATAGAAATGCAAACTACACACACCTGATTGTTTTTGCGGAGGAATGTGTAGCAACAATATTAAATTCATTAAATTTCTGGGGTGTATTTAGGTTAAAAGATATGAATTAAATTATGAATAAGAAACACGTACTGATATTTTTCGAAATGTACAATTTAATCGGATATTTGTGTATGCACATTAGTAGTTAAAACACTTAATAGACCGAAAATGTTTAAAATAATTATTAAATGTATCTAACACTGTTCCTTAAAATTAATATTACATTATTCGCAATCTTCTTAGAGTCCGCATCAGAATTTAAGGATAAATTACAAGTAATAACAATTTTTGTGGTAAGCAGAAAAATGAAACTTATTACTTACTTTTGAAAAATTAGTATAATATGATTATATTATATATTATAAAATAATGTAACAATACTTAAAAATATGTTTATTGGGGCGAAATATACCTACACCAATTTCTCAAAAAAAATATTTTATAGTAAATATACCATTCTAAATCTAAATTAATTACCGATGAACTAATAAGAATTATTTAAGTAGGTACACTTTAAGTGTAATTAGGTACATCAAAAGAAAAAAAAAATTATAATGGGAGAACAATATTCTAAAAATAAATGATTGCGAAATAATCATACTAAAAATCAAATATATATACCCTTGAAGTATGCGTTACCATTTTTAAGGGGTTGATTCGCGTGTAGCTATATGACCACAAATAAATGAAATTAACAAATAATGAAACCTATCATTAATGAATAATTTAAAACAAATTGATTACAAATTTTTTAATAAAAAAGTAATTCCAGGATTTAATAAAATAACTTCAATCAAAAACGGAAATAGAATAACAGGAACAGGCAAAAAGAAGAAAAGTTCATCCAGGAAAATAGAAAAAACTTCAACGAAAATCAGGGAAACAGTAAAGACCATCCAGAAACAGCGACAAAAAAACTTCAATCCAAAACAGGGAAATAGAAGAATAGCTACTCAAAGAAAATAGAAAAAAACTTCAATAAATATGAAGGAAATAGAAGAGCAATCTTTCCAAAGAAACAAAAACAAAATAAACCAAAGAAACGACTGACCAAAAAAGAGATCTCAATGAAAACAAAAAAGCTCAGAGTCAGGAAATATAATAGAGCTATAAATAATAAACGAACTCAGAGATAATAATACCGACGATGATCAAACTTCAGTTTCCGTAAACAGAGAAAATAAACTCAACCTAAAACAGGGAAATAGAAAAGTCCTCCCAGAAACAGAGAAAATAAATTCAACCTAAAAGAGGAAAATAGAAGAAAAGTTCCTTTAGAATGAGACAAAAAAAATGTAACCAAAAACATGGAAATAGAAAGTCCCTTCAAAAACAGAGAAATTAACTTCAACCAAAAACAAGGAAATAGGAAAGTCCTTCTAGAAATAGGCAAAATAGTTTCAATCAAAAACGGGGAAATAGAAAATAGTCCCTCTGAAAACCGCGTCTTAGAATGAATCACTTAATGTAATTATGAGGAAGAACATACGCGTATGAGGTACCTGCCAGACTGATACCAAAGCAAATTCATTTGCCTACCGATTACTACTTCTGTTGAATATATATTCGATTTCACTCGAACCCTTCGAAATAAAAACAAGCCTTAAAATGTTAAAGACGAATTTTACTTCAAAGCTTGTACTTTTATTAATAAATATGCTTAATAACTAATTAATTATACTACAACTCTAAAAAGTAACTGTGTACCTGTTTTAGTACGGAGAGAGGATTAAGAACAAAAAGATGATAGCAATTTAAAAATGTAAAATAAGGAAACTGATTCTGGCAGCTCTTGTACTTTAATTTTATTTTGTTTACTTTCCAATTATCTCCTTCTGTAATCTTATTTGCGACGTATTCTCTTTTCTTAAAATAACACCGAGTTAAATTGCATTTTCGCAAAAAAATATCTTGTGCTTATAATAGTTCTTAATACAAAAGCCGTTTCGCTGTTAAATCCAGCGAGCTCAGGCCAAAGAAAATAGTTTGACAAAAATTTTTCAAGAAGGAGTAAGACAAAAGCTAATTTTTTAAAGCTTGGATGAAAGTTGAATTTTAAATTATTATTTAAATTTATTTTAATGTGGAATAAAACAGCTTTTTTAAATATAAATGAAATAAAAATGAATAAAATAAATACCACTTATCAAAAATATTTTAACATACAAACGCATAATAGAACCTGAATTGAGTCCGTTGTCGATAACGCGATCACACATATAACATATTAACGCCATTAATACTTCTTCATCTTCTTCTTCTCGTATTCTTAATACCTTAAAAGGGTTTTATTCTTTCACCCATCGTTCCATTACTCTGGTTCATTACTATTTCCTCAGTTCCATCATGTATTTACCTTTTTTTTAATTTTTTGCAATTTTATCCTCCCAGTTTTTCTTCCGCCTTTGACTCACTGTGTCTTTCTCTGTCTCATCTAGATTTACTGCAATTTTACTAAGAAATGTAATTTCTATTGCTGTTACTTTGCTGTCATACTTTTTCTAACGTATTCAAGTTTCGTAGGTGTATGTTGTTACTACGGGTTGAACTATTGTGTCATAGACTTTTCGTTTCATTTCTTTGCTTGGCCTTTTGTTACTCATAATTGTGTAATAGAAATTATTGGGTTTCTTTATTCTATTGGTTATTATAGACTTTTAGTGACTCTTACGACCTTTGGATTAACATTTAGTTGTAATAGTGATTTTCTTATTGGTATTCTACTGACTGTACTAAATGTGTTCTTAAATCTATAAATTCTAAAAATAGTTTTTTATTTTATTCTATTAGTCTTTCTATTACATTTCTTAATATCTGAATAAGGACATTAGTCTTCCTGGTCGATAATCTACTTCTTCTTCTTCTATTGAATATCATGCTATCTTTCTTAATATTTTTTCAATAATTTTTTATATACATTATATACTACTGATGATAAGTACAATGCTCTATAATTATTACTGTTAGTAATCATAATAAGGGTTTGACTTTATTTTCTTGAACGTGTGTTCTTATCTTAGTACACCATATTTTTCTGTCTGTTCCGGAGCCACCAGACTATTGAAATTTTTTTCTTGTTTTCTTTGTAGTTTTTTAATTATTTTATTTCTTCCCCGACATTTTTTTGGCATTAGTTAGGGTTTGTCTTAGATTTAATTGTTTTAGGGTTGTTTAATTAATCTGTCGATAATACGTGGATTTTTACTTTTGAAATTAAATTCTTCTAAAAATTTGCAATATTTTTTTGTTATTTTGGAATTTTTTACTCTTTTGTTGTAGAATTTTTTGTTTGTTTTCTTGGCATCTTATTTTATTGCCTCAAATTTTAATTCTTCCATTAGCTGTTTATTTCTAACTTCTCTTTTATTTTTCTCTATTATCAATCTATAGTTTTCCATTGGTTACAATTTTTTTAAATTTCTATTTGAAGTTGACGCCCACACTGGTATTGCATAATGATGTTTTATAAAGCTGTACTTTTACTTTATTTTCCAGTGGACAGGTTTTAAAAACATATGGTTGAATTATTGCTTTCGGTGTTCTTGCTCTTTTTTATTACATTTTTTATTTGCTCTTTAAATTTTAGTTTTTTATCTATTATAACTCCTAGGTACTTGATTTTATTTTGCTCTTCAATTTCACTACCTGCAAATTTCAATTTCTGCGGTGGTTTTTTGTCATTTATAATGAATTGTGTTTTTTACGGATTTACTTTTAATTTCCACTTTTCGTAGTACTTTCTTATATCCTCGAAGTGCCTTTCTACTTTCCTTCTTGCTACATTTTTTCTTAAGGATGTCCCTATAATAGCGTAGTCATATTTTTGTATTGTTATCTCTGGCAATATCATTTGTATAGATGTTCAACAGCGCAGGCGAAAGTATACTCCCCTGTGGTAGTCCTTCCTTCATTTCAAATAATCTTGTTTTACTATTTTCGTAAGTTATTTTGGATGTTCTATTTGTTAAATAGCTGTTTCTCCATTTAGTTAAGTACCCGGGAAATTTTCTCTTCCTATTTTTACTATCAGTGCCTTCCTCCAAATCGTAACATACTTTTTTCCAAATCTAGTAGTGCAATGGCTAGTTAGTATAATATCCTTTCCTATATATATATATATAAATATATATCTTGTCCGCTAATCTGGTTTTGTTTCTTCTTTCCATGCTTTCCGGTATATTTCTAGAATCATTGTTTTCCCGTTCATTCTAAAAAATTTTAGATTTGTTATTCGGTTTTTTTTGGCTTTTACTATTTTGTTCTCCGATAGTGCTTTTTCTAGTTGATCCATCTCTATTTCCGTTGTATCTATGTCTTCTCCATTTTGTTCATTTTCATTTTCTATTGAGTCTAATTTCTTGTGTGCTATATATTTTTATTCATTAAATTTTGTTCATTCCTCACTTATTTTTGTTTTTCTTATTTTTATATTTCGATATTCATCTTTAATTCTTCTTAAGACGTTAATTCCAAAACTATATTAAAATCACATGAAAATGTTTACTTTTAAAAGCAATTTTCGGGGTAGAATGCAAACTTGATAAAGCTATCATATCACCTGACAAATTTTACATATACAGGATAAAAATATCTTTATTACATTAGATTATACTTGCAATCGAATAGTAGAATACAATGCCTCCTCCACCTCGACATAAATAAATCTTCTATGGATAGATAGATAGATAGGATAGATTCTTTTCCGTTAAGTTCAATTCGATATGAAAAATATCATATTTTTGCAAAATCTGGGTAGTGATTCCTTTGTTTAGTTAAATACTTTACTAATGTCAGAGTTATTTGCAATTCTAGACCATAGACTTCTTAACTAATTATAAAGATAATGTGTGAATTGATGGTAATTTAGCAGAAAAAGCATCAGCTACATGGAAAATAGTTTTATAAACAGAGATTTATGATATTTGATCCAAAACAGTAGAACATATAGAAAAAATATAATAAAATAAATGGATTTTTGGGATAGGGAATTTGAATTTGATGAAGAGAATGTGCCTGCGCTTATTATTAATTTTGATAGCCAAGATGACGACAATAACGATTTCTTAGTAGAGAACGAGTAGCCAGACTTTACTTTATTTATATAATATAGATTATTCCTAATATAGTAATTTGTGTTTATATTGAACTTACAGGATGCATGATAAATGCGTGTATGTAACAAGGTTCGCATCGGATACATGGTTCTAACTTTAAAAAGTTTATATTAGAAGAGCTGACAAAAAACTTGTTTAATAAATATTTTTTAATAACGGACGGAAGCAAGCAGGGAATACATTTGTAATTTTTTTTATTATGATAGATTTTCGATTCAAAATTAATTGTATGTCTGGAAATTGGAAATTTCAAAATAACTTTTACAATTTCGAACATCATCACCTGTTGTAAATAATGATGAGGATGAGCTTAATAAAGTCGGTTTTGACTTCTTTAAATCAGTTGCTGTTTAAAATAAAAATGTATCTACTTTTTAGTTTTCTCACTTGTGTAGAACGATAAAACATTTGTCAATTTATTAGGTATATTACTTTCCTAATTCAGAAGAGAGTACTTTAGAAGCTGTATGAGCTGTTATTGAAAACCCTGAGTTAGGGAACCTTTTTTCGGAGGAAGATTTGACGATAAAGTTTATTTTAGTTTATAATACGAAATAGTTTAATATGTTACTAGGAGTAGAAGGCTCGCATTATTTGTTGTAGCCGAGGCAGTGCAAACTGGACGAAACATATAATGAGCCGTCTATTTCGAGTGACAATGTGTACATAAAGTGGGATAAATTCATTTTAAGCTAAACAAACAATTTTGAGGAAAAATCCTGAGACAAGTCGGTTTTTGAATTTAATTTAATGTATTTTTACATAACAATTAAATGTACAGGGTAAACCATTTGTGAGTAACGATGTCATCGACAATTTTTTAAATGGCATACCCTGTATATTTTATTTTTTTTTAGATTGCAAATTTCAAGACGATTCCAAAAATATATCATACTTGTGTTAGGTAATTAAAAGTTTTGAAGATACAATAATTTTAAAATCTGTATTTTTGAAGATCTTTAATTAAATTAAAATAACAAAATAATACAACAGTAACAATAAATTGCCACATAATAAATTACAGTAAGTGTTCGAAATGTCTTCCTTCTTGTGCTTGACAGTGTCCTAAGCGATGAATAAATTCCTGCTGAACTTTATTAATGGAAATCTAATGACGTGAGATCCGGTGACCTTGGTGGTCACTCAATGGGTCCTCGGCTATCGATCCACTCATTGGGGAAAACTTGGTCAAGATATGTTCGGCTTCATAATGTGGCGGCCCCCCCATCTTGTTGATACCACAGACTTTCATCGATATTTCCGGGAATATTTGCATAAATTCATTAAAGTTCATTAAAAATTGTATATAAGTTGACCCGTTTACAGTTCCATCATAAAAATAGGGTGCGAAGATTTAATTTCCAACAATTCTTGCCCAAACATTAATTTTCTGTGAATATTGAGTGTGAAGTTCTCTTATCCATTTAGGATTTTCTTTTGCATAATATTTACAATTCTGTCTGTTGACCGTTTAATGTAAATGTGCATTCATCAGAAAAAACAACGTTTTTTGCGAAAAGTGGATCATTACTACACTTATCCATTAAAGTTTCGCTAAATTCCATTCTATGATCCGGGTCGTCATCTGATAGTTCTTGTACAAGGTGCACCTTAAAGGGATGCCATGTTTTAACACTTAATGAATAGAAGGAAAAGGAACATATTCTCGACTAACTTGCCGAAAGCTGTTGTGTGGATTTTCTTCCATAGCCAATAAAACGTTTAATTTAGTATCCACGGCAAGTACTGGACAGCCGGATTTATATAAATATATAGTATCGAATGAACAACTAAACCTGGGAAGTTTAAATATTACCTTTTGGAGTAAACACCTATATAATACTAACCAAAAATATTTTTTGGAAAAGATGAATATTGCTTAATAATAATTGATTGGGGTATTTACGACATTAATTATTTAGGTTTATAAAGAATCTGTCAATTTTCTACCAAATCTACAAAATGCTGTGTCAAAATAGCGAAACCTATGTAACAGGCTATATTTTCTCTACGACTACAAATTCTTGACTCATTATTTTATTTGAATTAAAATTTGTTATGACGGCGCCGGCATTTACATCTGACATTGACAGTTTTGACATTCATGGCTTTCGATATTGTCTAGAACAATTACGGAAAGTTATTCCATCACTTGTTATGGAATGAAAACACATGCAAAACACATAAGAAGCAAGTTTTTCGAAATAAATATTCATTCTCTCAAGAGTGAGAATCTTTACACTATATTATTAAAAATGGTTTTTGGAGTTAATACGTTCCACTAATGGTCGTGGAGAAAGTGATTTTACAAGATTCGCAGGCTGGAATGTGCCTACTTATCCCGTAAAATATCCCTTTCAGAACTTGTTACGTAAATAACTATTTTTTATTTTGAGTAAATTTTGTATAAAAATCTGGGATACCCGTTAATTTCTAAATTATAAATACAAATGCTTAGCTTCAGCTATTTTATATATCCGTTACTTTACCTTTACGTTCCTGCACTATACCATCTAGTTACAACTTGCTGTTATTCAATTTTTCGAAACTCTTCTCTCTAAAGATATTCATTTTGATTATCATCGGAACGGCTAGTTTGTGAATTCAGGGGTCCGCCTAACTATAGTGAATTCCCAAAGCATTAATAAAATGCGAGCGTCTTACCCGGATTTTCGATCATACTAGGCCGTGAACACGATTCCGGTGCCACTTACGAACCCTCTTGGTCACCAAGGAGCATATTTCCGTAGAAATATTCCTGGAGGGATCGACCGTGTGAATTATTTTCAGGTATCCTTGAACCGTACAAAAATTACCCCATAAAGTACCTCATCCGCCAAACGGTGTAATAAAGAGGTCGGCTTATCCACTGTTAACGAATGGATTTTTGCTAAGTAATTTTATTTTATTTTTTCAACTCGATAAAATTTTAAATGTATATAAATCTGAATTTCTTTAACTTTAAATTATGTAAACAGAACGGACATTAATTTTATTAATATCGCTTATTGTGATCTGGGCACATCGTTGACTATACACACATTCATTTATCTCATTTTATATAAAAGTCCAAATGTTCTCGGAAACACTTAAATTGCAACTATTAAACAAACGACTGGATGTTTTTCGGCTTACCTTTGAAGACAATGGAGAAGTGAAGAGAGAAATAAAAGTGTTATGGATGCCAGGAATATGTTGGAGATGTCGGGTAATGCATGACAACGCTACGAAAGTGTACGTGAAAAAGTCTACTTAACTGAATGGGCAAAAGAATTCCGACAGTTACGAAAATCATAAAAACATAAAATATTTAAAAAGATAATGGTGTTTCGTCTTTTGAATATATTTCATATGTAGATAGCTACTTTTTACTGCGAGATACTTCGATATATTTTTGTAATGGGTTTAAGTTTTTGTTATTATGCTTTTTGTAAAATACATTCTATGAAAATCATAAAAAAAAGTTTGAATTCCATAGAAATCATGAAACTATGAGATGCATAAATATTTATCATATATATGAAAAGTAAAAATATTTCTGTAAAGAATCATCAAAATTTAACTAAAAATGATATTGGTTTTTTTTTCCAAAAAAATCGTACTAGTTATTAAGCCCATTTTGATGAATGTATAAAAAACAGATATTATTGCTGAATGGAGTTCTGAACCAAATTAGTTAAAAACGCGGATTTAAAGTTTTTCCAAATACCAAAAACACATTTTTCAAAATTATCAGCGGTTGTCTTAGACGGGATGGTGACACTGGCTGATAAAAGTAGAAAACTGAGTGGATATAAAATGCCTTTATCACAAAAAAACGTGTTTGAATCTCGAATTTTATAAATAGGTATAAGAGAAGAAGTTAATTTCAAAGAAAGAGACTAGATCTAAAACTTATTTCAGATATTTTCTTTATTATATCTATTATTACGTTTTTGCCAATGAAATAAATGTATTTTTCCTATAACGTCCTAAAAGTTTAATAGTTACCGCATATTTTATACATTTTATCATTACGCATAATAGAATCATGACAAGCATGGTATCGTTGAATTTGTTTTTGGAAGATATAACAAAAAATGTAATACTATGCCGGTTGTCCCATTTAAAAAAATAAAATAAAAAAAACGGAAGCCATTTTATAATAAATACAAGCATCAGTTTGAACTGTTTATAGCTGCCAAATTTCATATTTGTCATGTGAACAGTTTTCGAAATATTGGATTGTCAAAACGCTGTAGGACACCCTGTATACATACATATACATTTCAAAGTATATTAGTTATCACATACCGACATGTTATTTAAGTAAAAGCTATAATAAATCATTAGAATTTGAGTGGGTTGTTGTAATTAAGTCCTTTAGTCTAACATTCTCAGCTTTTATTTGTTCATAGAAAAAGAGGACATGCAAAAATAAAAGCTCAGACTTTGAGACTAAAGGACTTATTTCTTCCAATTTTCCTTTCATTAAACTTATTTGAATTTAATTAGTAGAGCCAGAGCTTGCTGTAAAATATCCGAGAAACGGAATAAAATGTGGTTAAAAGTTAATACTCGTACTTATAGAGAATATATATAAAATTAATGTGTGCTGGAGTAAAATTTGTACACAAAAAATTTTTCGTACCAATGGAGTAACAGCTTGAAATTACTCTCTAAATATAATATTTACGGAATAAAAAAATATATTTCATTAAATCTTGTTATGATGCGCTGGCACAAAATGTTTTTTATTTTATTTTTCTTTTGGCTAATTTCTGTAGCTATCAATTAAGAACTTCAAACTATGACCAAATTGAAATTTTCAAGCTTTTTGTATTAAAAAAAACATTTGTGCCACGTTTATGACTGTTAAAAATACCTGTTATCATCCTCTCTCTCGAAATTCCATGCTATTACTAAAACAAGCTACTACAGAACTAATCAGGAATAAACAAAAAATGTCCCTATAAATATTTATAATGATTTTAAAAATGATAGATTTTTTGTTTATTTAAATCTATTTATATTTAACCAAAAATATACATATTTTTTTTACTGTTTTTAAACATCATTATTATCGTCGTCAGTATCCTCAGTATTTATTATTATCGTCATTATTATTATTAGATTAATTCACTTCTACTTCGTTAAGATCTACCTTAACAATGTTTTTAACTAAAAGATGTGTTAGATCACCTTCGAACCACATCAATTAAAGTTTACTGTAATTAATTGTTCAACCTCTTTATTCTGGTAAGAAATTGATGCAGTTTGTTTCTGTGGCGTTTTGTTACATTGAACCTATCTAAATTGTTCGTTTTTCTTTATTTCAGTGATTTCCAATATGGTGAAATCAAATCTTTTTGCGTTTTTTATAAAATACGTTAAAGTCATTTTTTTCTGGTAGATTACTAATCTAGCATCATTGATATTCTTACATTGAATTCCGAAAAGCAAACATATATATTTATATTCTTGTCATATTTCCATATTTCTAAAATTATCAGTTTTTTTACTAGTCAAATTAGCATATAATTCCTAGGAGTCATATTTAACAAAAAGTTAACATGGAACTCACACCTGGAAAATAAGAAAATAAAGTAAAAAAAGCTTATATCTCTTATGAACAATGCCGTAGAACCATAGCACGCACTTGGGGTTTGAGTCCCAAGATCGTGTCATGGATCTACACGGCAATCATAAGACCTATGCTTACATACGGCGCAATTCCTTGGGGATCTAAGACCACCCAAGCAATAGCTGTTTGTAGAATATCATGTCTCAACATTACAGGAGTCATGAAATCCACACCAACAAGGGCAATTAGGTGATTCTAGGTTTCAACTATCAAGTAGGTTATTCTGATGACTATGACACGACTCCGCACTGTTGCCATAGAACCTGATGTAGAGGCAGGCAGATTGAGAAATCGCGAGTGGCAGAAAGTCTCGTTTACGATTTCGCTACTACAAGCGAACATGGACTCGATCGGGCCAATATATATCTTTGACAGACCCTACAAGGTAGTAACAAGAACCGAACCAGAATCGCACCCCATGGATGCCATTCGCATCCATACTGACCGTTCCAAAACAAAGATAGGCTCAGGATGTGGCATTTATTCAAAATCCCTAAACATGAACATAAAGTGGCCTATGAGTAAAAGAAGCCAGTGTAATTCAGACAGAGCTCAATGGCATCCTCATAGCTGCTCAAGATATCACCAGGAAGAATATCACTGAGAAAAATGTCCACATCCTAACAGATATCAGACAGTCACTACTAATCCAAGATAGACTACATATCACTTCGGGCTTAGTACTAGAATGTAATCAAACCTTGACCTCAGCATGCAACAAAACTACGTACTAGCTGGATCATGGACCATGATAAATCGAAAAGTAATGGCATGGCTGACTTGCTGACCAGGAGAGCGGCCTCCCAGGAGATTCTGGACCCTAGCCCCCTCATTAGCCTGACAGCATCAGCCGTGACAAACCTAATAAAAGAACGTTCCTAGACATGTTTAAGGAAAGGTGGGATGGAACAAGGAGCTGTAAGCTATCTAGGCAACTTATACCGTACCCCTACAACCGTACAGCCAAGAAATACCTAGAAATGACCAGACAGAATCTTCGCCTAGCTACAGGCATTCTGATTGACCATTGCCATCTTCAGAAGCACCTTCATAGAATGAGACTAGCCGACAGAGGGTGCGAAGATGAAGATGAGACAACGGATTCCCCACCACTCTCACCGATAAGATACTCTGTGTTCAACGAGTACTGATTAACACTGTCCCATATAAGGGAGTCACCTCTAGGCGACGTTATCACCTACATAAAATCAGTAGGTTGGATGACGAACTAGAAGAAGTCTCAAACAAGAGGAGAATGCACAATGGGAAAATGTAGTCTAAGTGCTCTGGAGCTCCCACTCTCCCCCGCTACAGATAGCGTATAATTGCTGATTTCGTTTTAATTGTTGAAAAAACTTAAATTTTTCTTTTCTATAAAGACTAACTGTATGATCGCATACCATATACGTATGAAAACCCCAAAGCACGCCACACATGATAACCAAGGATTGTACCTAATTGAGTGGAGTTGATGGAATTGATAATATTAGGCTTCGATCCTATTGTACTTATATATATAATATTGCTAATTTGTGAATATTTCCAAGTATTTTTTTCCAATTTAGTCAAATGATACATGATTTGAATATCCGCCTCCTCATGATTGCATATAAAATCTCGTTCAACAGTTTTTCTTATGGAATTCGCTACAGTTTGACAAGAGAAACATTTATCTTTATTTGTAATATACATTATTTATTCCGTAAAAATAATGCCACATTATTATTACACCAATATTCTGTAAGAACAGCAACTAAAGCTTCTTTGAATTTAATTTTTACAGATTTACAAAAATCATTGACACTCTTTTGTGATGGCCCTGAAATTGTATAAGGCGTATTGAAAGAATTGATGAATTGAAAGAATAAAATACTGATCAGAAATTATATGAATTTCAGACACTTTTGTATGGCTAATTTTGGATATTAGTAATTCTGCTATTTTATCGAATGTTTGGGAAACTGAAAAACCTAATCATACAAATGTGTTTTTGAAATCCTACAAATAAATGTATTTAAATTAATAATATTAATAGCATTCTAAATATCAAAAATATAATAATATAACAAAAAGTTTTGAACTTATTTATTAAGGGTTATTTTTCACAATAATGTTAAAATTAATTCACAAATAATTATTGAAAGCAGATAGTAACAGCATGGGACAAAGTTTTATAGCATGTTTAGACACAAATATTTTTCTAATAGAAAAAAAGTTTAAACTTCAATTTGATTATCGTTTGAAGCTATTACTAGATAGAGATAGCAATAAGATTTAATGAGGCACAAAAATATTTTCTTTCTGTAAATACTATATTTTGAGGGTAATTTCAAGCTGTTACTCCATTGATATGTTTTTTGAAGAGTGAACATACTAAATTTATGCCTAGGTTTGGAGCACTCACACATTAATGTTATGTGTGGTCTCTATGCATTTTTATCACATTTTGTGCAAACAATAAGTTGTTCTTTCATTCTCAGTCTCCTTAAATTCTAATTACTCCATTTTTTTCATATGTAAAAGTACAGTGGTGTTCGCAATGTGATCTCTTTCCTAAAAAATATTCAGAGATATAACGCATATTTATCCTGAGATAAAAATTTCAGAAAAAGAGCAAAAGCAATATTGGGTTATGTTTACTTTTTCTATGATATTAATAGAAAAACGATAATACATAAGTGTCATAATTCGGTTTACTTACTTTGTCAAGTTCGAATTCTCCTGCTTAAATTACTTTTTTAATAAGTACATAATATTAAAAATTATAATTTAATATGTGAAATGCATTCTATAACTACGTGGAATCATAATTTGGTCAGAAGATACTACATTCTTTACTTAATCATATTTTTCTAAAATTCAAAAGCTATATCTAAAATGGCTTTAATAACTAAAAAGTATAGGAATACTAGAAGTTGAAAATTTATTTATAAAATTTAGAATGAAAAAAATTATATACTTCTTTGAGAACCGTAATTTTCTGTTCTGCACTTTTCGCTATTTGGCTTATGCTAAACATCATTGGAGTTAAATATGTCACTTTTCTCACTATTTTATATAATATATTATATGAAGCTACTTTTCACTGTTCTGTAAAGATCTCTATTGCCATAACAATAAATATTTGACCAGCCAGACAAACGGTCTATATACATCAAACATTTCTTCCAGCACACTATAAAAGATCTGCTGAGACGTCATGAAACGGATAAGAAGGAAGTGGATCATTCAAGTATGTTTCTTTTAGAATTGAGGGCTTAGGGAGTTGACAAGTTTCACAAGATTCTATTATTAGATATACAGTTTATTTTGCTCGGTATTTTGTTCTTTTGATACGGACCATAGTTTTTGTTGTTACAGTTTTCTTGATGCCCATTCTCACAAACTACATACATCGCATCTATAACATTACAACATAGTTTAAACTTTAAAGTAACTATTAATATTAAAAAATCAGTTTCACAATATTACTATATAATTTTTTGATTATATTTTGATCCTAAAGATTTTTAAGAAATGAGACAAGCTGAGATAATTTTGGAAAAGAAGAAGAATGTAAATTAAATGATGAAGACGAAAATCGTCCGTACTCATACTAATGAAGGTTAACCTAACCTTACCGATTCTACATTCACTTATACCTATTACCATACAAATCGAATAAAAGAACTTACATAATATGGAGCAAAACTAAATGAGGCATAATATAATCCTAATGTTGCAGGTAATAGAACTTATTTCAAAATAATTAACAATATTTGTACCTTCAACTCATTCTTTATCATAATTTGCTATTTTTATAGGATATTGACATAATATCTGATGACTTCATATTTAATTATTTATCGGTACACTTTTCTGTAGTTTGCATATAACTTCTCCAAGGGTATCACAAAAGCTGGGGATCATTAAAAAAATGCTTCCTATTCTAAAAATTTGTATTTATTGATGATACAAGGTTTAGACTCCAGTTCTATCAATCGGAATGCAAACCAATGAAAACCATTAATTAAAATGCATATCTCTAGGGTTTAATAAAGTTTCCTTAATTAAATCAAATGATTTAATTATTTTGAGTATTATACCACAAAATGTTATATATATGGGCAGGTCTTCAATATATAGTGTTTCATTTAAAACTGTTCTTTTATGATAATACGAAGAATTTCTTCACGTTGTCAATAGATTTTCGAGTTGTTTTTGATAGAGATTACATACTGAATCCATTAAGCAAACATTCTTGTTTCTTCAATAAAAATTTACTCTACCGACCAGTCTATTTTATTTTAAAATTATTTAACAATTCATTCACAACCAGTTTTATGTAAATCAATAACGATCTTTATTACAACAACTGTATATCTGTATATAAGAATATTCTACACTTTGACCTTCTTAAATTTCTACAAGTTTTCTGGACTAGAAAGAAGAAGTTGGAAAGACACTCATAGTTATAATGAAAAATAGATGAATAAACATATTTGAATGAAACTAAAATTTTTATTCATTTTTTCTAATTACATTATATTGTGTTCATGTTTTGTTTGTAAACTACTTTCCAATTCAAATATTTTGAAACGAAGTATTCCTTCGGGACGCCGGATATGCTAAAGTCAATGCAGACTCGCACTTCCTCTTTTTTCTTCTTTTTCTGTTAGCATAAACGCCAGCATAAATAAATCGTGGTCCAGCGATAATTTGCATATTCTCAAATGACCTGAAATATGTTTTGTTGACTTTTAGCTACCATATATCCTTCTAAGCTTAATGAGTGCAAACTGATAAACAGAATAAACGCTAAAACCAGGAGAGGAGCTATAATTTTATATAGATTCCGTATATAATCAGATATATTTCAGTATCATAACATATGTTTCTCTCATCATTCGCGCATAAAGGACATGGGCGTGCTTAAAGAGGAAAGCATGTAATTATAAAGTAAAGAAGCAATATAAAATTTTTATGAAAAGATAAATTGTACTTATTTGAATTTCCACCGTATTACAAGGCTGTCTGACCAAGGTTTCGTCACTACATTGACATTTTCGAAGACAAGTAAGATTGACAGATTTTGACAAGCGCAAACAACTCCACATCCAAATATTTCAACCAATCACCATTAAGCAATATATACAATAATCTTCTTTCATAAAAAAAAATGTTTTTGTTATTATATATGTATTTAGTCTAAAAGGTAATCTAAAATAATTGAACTTCCCAGGTTTATTTGTTCATTCAATACTATATACTGAGGACATTTTAGGTATTTCTTTATTTCATATTCTTCCGAAAAATCAAGTTCTTCTTTCTTGTCATAAAGTAAGGGTTGAAACAATTGAATCTATTATACAAACATCCACCAAAATGGTGTATTCCTTAAAAGTCCCTGTAGAGTGCACCATTGACAACAAAAACTCTTATATTTTTTTCTTAAATAATTTAAAACATTTCATTAGCTATTATACCTATATATATTATATATATTATGATTATTATCTACAAAAAAAGCACCTAAAGCCGATAATGATAAGCCGAATTTCAGGTAGTTACAACGTGAAGCTCTTGTTTACCATAAACATAAGGTGCAAAATACCGGATTTGAAACCCGGGGTTTTCTAATATAATTTTGTTTCAAAAATAGTATCCTCATTTTTTGAGAAAAGGAATGGCTTACTTTATATACTTTTAAGGAAAGCATTATTTTCGAGAACATTTCTGTATATTAATAAATATAGAAATTAAAAATTAAATTGGGCGCAAATTAAAATGAATAATAATAAAAAAATATAAAAATTCAAAACAAAATAAATAAAATTAATTTTAAATATACAAATAAATAAACATATAATAATGTAGGATAGGTTTTATCTAGGAAATGAATCAAGATAGATTTTTTTTGTATAATGTTGATTCTCAATTATTAACAAGCGACTTCAAAAATTAAGTTTGCCACAATTAAACTTTTTATTCAGTAACTATTAATTAATTAAGTTTAATAGTTTATTTGGGTGAAAAGGAATAGGTACTTGAAACAAAAAACTAATAAATAGTTTTTTTCTCTAATTAAACTTTAATCAAATGAATGGTGAATCATATAAAAGCTTCACTTACGGAAAGTAGTGTTCTTGCGTGAAGTTGAACAGAAAAGAAGTCATCTTCAAACCCACATAATTCAAGACTGACAGTCGATGAATGGGAGCGGTGTAGCAGTTATCACGAAAATGGAAAAAAATGAATTCAGTGCAGTGGTAAAACACTTTTATTTAAAGAAGTGGACAACAGCGCTGGTTAAAGTCGAGTTTCACGAAGTTCATGGGAACTCTACTCCTGTTTTGAAGACCGTTTATTTCTGGATAAACGAATTTAAACATGGCCGAACCAGCAATGAAAACGAAGCATGTTCCGGGCGCTCAGTTAAGATGACAACGCCTGATTTGCTGGAAAAAATCCATGGTATGATATTAGAAGATCACCGACTGAAGATGCGAGAGATTCCTGAGGCTGTAGGCATCTTGACGGAATGAGTACATGAAAAATTGCTTGGGATTCCCAAGGGTTTATCTTAATTGACTACTTGCAAAAGGGTAAGACAATAACAAGACAACATGTACTATTATTGGACCGTTTGAAAGAAGAGCTGAAAAATAAACAGCCAAGATTAACGCGCAAAGAGTGTTCTTCCACCAAGACAACGCCCATGCCCACAAGTCGCATGTCGTAATGCAAAATTACACGAATTGCACTTCAAACTGCTTTCTCATCCACCCTGTTTTCCGGATTTTGTCTCCTGCGACTTCTTGCTTTTCTTAAATTTGAAAATTTGGCTCGGTGGGAAATTCTCGTCGAATGCCCAAGTCATCGTAGCCGTAAATGAATATTTTGAAGGCTTTGAGAGAACTTAATTTTCCGACGGTAAACAAAAATTGGAAACTCGTTGGACCAGATATATCGTCCTCGATGGAGATTATGTTGAAAAATAAAGGCGATTTTTTCCAAAAAAATTTGTTTTATTTGTTTTTTTACCAGACTTATCAAACGATTCTCGTATATATTAGACTAGATTTATTTTCCAAATTTTGATTATAAATATATTATTACTATTGTTATTATATTGGAATTAAAATATTTTTCAATTAGGCAGATCTTTTTAGAGTTCGAGCTGAATTGACACCAAACAGAATTTTATTTAAGCCCTACATTTCAGTACTGCCAATAAAATTGGCTGCTATGGGTAGAAACCAAAGATAAGGAATCAAACGTTCTTATCAAAATTAACAAAACGGAAAATCTTCCTCTGCTGGAGAGAATATCCCGACAATATTTAATTACAATCCTTCCAAAAGCCCAACTCTGCAGGTCTTAAAGTGAAGTCGACACGAACACGAAAAACATTTTGATTGGTCTGCTTACAGGACACTATTGGCTCCGGAATCACATGGCACAAATAGATCTATTAAAATAAGGGATTGTGCTGCTGAGCATAAGTCTGCGAAACACGTTTTTTTACCTAGATTGCTCCAGAAAGATAAAGATTTTACTGTTTTCCATTAATCCAACTGAAAACATATGAATTTAAACTGGTCCCCGCTAAAGCGGCTGTAGACCTATATATAGTACCTAACCCTAACCTAACCGACTTTTAAATTTTGTTAATTCTGAATTTAACATAACATAAGTTATATATTTTTATTATAAAGTAAATTTACCTAGATTTAGGAAGGTCATTGATCAAAAACATTGGAATTATTTAGCATCTAAAATATGTAAGATGTTACCTGAAGAAATAAAACAACTAAAAGTGTAAAGGGAAAAATTAGAGAATGGCTACTTAATACACAAATTAATTTGTTACCAAATACACTTACCTGGACATGAACAATTATTTAAATATCTGAATAAATATTACTTCTATGATTATCAGTTTATTTGCGATTATTTTGTTATTATATCTATTATTATTAAAAAATTAATTGTTAAATGCACTGCACCCCTTTTTGAAGGACAGAATTATATGTCGTTTATAGTTATTGGTTAATTATTTATTAGGTTAAGTGTTAAATAACGAGCCTTTAATGCTTATTACGAAGTCATTAGCTAATATAGTGAGGCACAAAAAATAACTCAATGTCGTTTTAGGCAACTAGATCTGTTTAACTTACTCATATAATGAGTGTTCTTGCTAACATTCGGTAATGTATTACTGCAATTACTCCGTTCAAATTTATAATTAAACATACATCATACATTAAGTAAGTACATACTATAAAGCACTAAACAAAAATAGGGTATATAATTTTGTTTCCAAAAATAAATGACAAATTTAAAGTTTTCTCTTACGGGATTTAAGTATTTCATAAAATGAAGTTTATTATTTTATTAAGGTTACTACTTACCTATAAAAATAACATGATTGTCATTAAATGACAATCTTAAAAAATATTTGGTCAGTAAAATGCGACCTTTTCATTGTTAACCTCTCACTGTATTAAATTTATGTTGTTTAACTTCTTTAATGTCCATTCTGACAAATTGATTATTTGTGTCTTTTAATTCGGTATTTTAATAGTAATACAAGTTGTTTTAAAAAAGACAGAAAACAAGGAAAGAACTGTAGAATGCCTAACATCTACATCATGCATTTGAGAAATCTTTTAGTTATAAGATTCTTTTGGTTATAAAATTTCTTATAATGCCTAAAGGGCATTGTGACATTATTGACAATAAAAAAGGCTAGGTAAAAAGGTAATATGGTAGAATAATAAAAGGCTATCATTCTTCTCTATTAGCTGTTTTAGATAAATAATGATTGAGTAATTGTTTTTCTGGATTTTTGACGACGGGCTTATTAAGGTTTTAAGATGGTTCACATTCAGTGCAAGAATAATTGTTTACAACAATACATGTACAAGACGTTAAAAAAAAGATAGAATATTTAAACAAGGTATACTATGGACCAAAATAAGTAAATAGTCTTTTTTGCGTTTACACATTATTTTTATTATTTACGAATAAACGATAGAAACTTATAAACAAAATTAAAGGAAAAAAAGTTAGATAAGATGTTCAAAATACCCTCCTCCCATTTCCAATCAGGCACGACATCTCTGTTGGAAGGATACTCGAACTCTCTCTTAAACTTTTACATAAGCTCGGAATTTGTCATATTCTTGATTAATTCGTTGTTGCAGCTCTTCGAGGTTATTTACAGGAATAGCGTACACTAAACTTTTCAAATATCCCTAAAAAAGAAATCAAGGGGCTTTAAATCAGGCGATCTTACAGGCCATGATAGAGGCCCGCTCCTTCCTATCCATCGACATGGAAACAATTTTGTTTATAAGTTTCTATTGCTTATTTGTACACGATAAAAATAATGTGGAAACGTAAAATGCTTCAAAAATAAATAACTCTCTGTATCTCCGAAATCGTGAATTTGCGGACACATGTTTATTAATGCTTTTTGACTTATTTTGATCCATACTATACCCTGTTCAAATATTCGATCTTTTTTTAGCACCCTGTATAGTACAATTTACTTATATATATTCACCTTTCTTTTAAGGTTACCATACAGACAATGGAAAAAGTCTCTCTTATATTCGGTAATAATATTGACTAATAATCGGCCAATACAAATTGTCCGCTAATTTAAAACCCGTGTGTGAACGTACTTTTTCTGCGTAAAAAAAGGTATTACAAAAAAATAATGTCACTAACAAAAAGAATCTCTATATTATTATCCACTTCACGTCTACGCTAAACGTTATTTGAGTGTACGCCAATGTCAAGAATAGCAAACAATGTGTTGGTTTAAGAGTTTTCCAAGTAGTATGCTAATATTTGGTTAAAACTTATTCAGTATGCAGCAGTGAATATTATTAGGACCGTAAATGAAAGCCGCCTATTTTCGGTTATATTGCGAGCTTCAAAATTCGGGCGAACGTTTCAGATGATATTGCTTCTTTGAACTTAAGGAAAAAATCAAAATACTCGAACGTATTCTAAGTTAACACCGTCTAATGAATTAAAAATTCAGTTTAACAAAAATATAGAAAAACCTATTTAATTTACTAATGCTCGAATTCAGTTTCAGGGTAAATCAATAGGTATTTTGTGATAATAAAAGCTCGTAGAAGGCACACATAAAAACATGAAAATAGTCCATTTCTTTATGAATACATTAAATTAGTTGAATCCATGTACAGATAAGTATCTACCTTTACTTTACGGTAAATTCATTATTATTATCGTTTTATCATTAAATAGATCAATTTTACTAATGTAGAAACAACCTCAAATAACGTCTTAGTTAGGTTAGCGTATATATGGTATTGGCTTTGTTGAATATTTTTCTCCATTATCGTCGATTGATCGGTATCTCTCTTTACCTACTTCTCAACTACTTTAAGTGCATTTCCACCTCTCTAACCGTCTCCTGTTAGATCTTTCTTTCTTATCTTTCATTTGTACTTTTGTCTAAGCTCTGCTTGGTCATTTTATTTCTAGTCTGCTTTTGTGTATGTCCCAGCCATTTTATTAGTTGGACTTTTTCCATATTTCATATTTTTTATACGTTCTTAATTATTGAATATTTAACGGGGAAAACTAAAGAAGTTAAATATTTTATAGAAATAAATCAAGAAAACAACTGGACTGGAATAGTAGAAATAGAAGAAAGTTATACAAAAATAAATCAAGGTCATTTTTATCCAGGATTCAAAAACGAAAAGATATCAGCCACAATGCATATTATATTAAAAAACCAAACGAAGAAAACTGAACAATAAACGAAAGGAGAACTTAGACAAATGGACAAGTTATTTTGAAAGGTCACTAAGTAGACTTGTAATAGATAAATAAATCTGGCGCAGGCGCATCGCATATAAAAAAATATTTCGTCAATGATCGGCTGTAGTTTTTGCATAAAGTGTCCGAGCAACGAAAAACTAAGGATATCCTTACTTTAAACACGGAAGAAGAAGAAGAAAAAGAAATGCAACCAAATACATTCAAAAAACCTGATACGTCCCCTCAAAAGTCACGAAAACAGAAAATGGAACCAGTCGAAGAGAAAATGGTGAAAGCTCTGGAAGAACCTAAAAATCGACACGTTTCGTTTTTCAAGGGCATCATTCCCGCATTAGAACCTTTCAATGAAGTCGATATTTTTCAACTCCAAATGGGCGTACTTCAATTAATTGCTGATATAAACCGACAGAAAACACACAGGTTTGCTCAGGTTTCCAACGAAGTCCAGCATCGTACTCAAGCAGCTTCTTCATTGCCTAAGCAGTCTACACATCACGCACATCCTCAAGCAGCCTATTCATCGCCTATGCAGCTAGAAATAGATCAACTTTCGACTCCATCAATCTACTAGTCGCTAACGGCGGTGCATACAGGGGCAGCAAAGGAATATTATAATAATTTATATAGTTAACACTTTTCATCAACCACATCTCCATTAACATCACCAGCCTTGTCATTATCATCTAATTATACCGAGGAGACTGCGGATTCTCTGGATTTTGCTTCCTAATTTTTTCGATTATTTTAATTAAAAATAAAGAAATTAATACTAATAAACTGTGTTACTTACCTAATTGCAACAGCTAACATCTGAATAGGTTGAATGCAATCTCACATTAAAGTATTCTGTCGCTGGATAGTATCCTTAAGACGATCGTGTAATTCATTAAAAGAAGAAATGAACATTCGAAAATAGGTGAAAAATTGTTCTTTGTGTTCTCTTAGGGTTTAAAACAAACAATAGTCCTCATAATGAGTGTGTGCACCGAATATATTCTTTGCTTTTGTAAACGTTGACGCCTTCGTCGATGCAATAGCCACATTGCCATAATACGCTTTCTGTCCATTGTGGACAAAAGTTGATTATTTAATGTTCGTGTCTCGACCTCATTTACACCAAATGGGTTAATAACCGGCAACAAGTGAAAAGTTGGTACACGATCGCTACCCGATATCGGCCAATTCGTGTAACCTCACTTAGGCTTCATCCAGTGAAATGACTCCATTATCTACTCGGTTAAATCTTCTGCCGTTGTTTGTTAAGTCTCTTATTGACTAAGAGTTTGTTCTACAGCTGAGCAATTAGTTGATTAGTCTGATCTCTGCTACGATCTCTGTTTTTTTGGCTGCGAATTTGATCATTTACATATATATTGTTTAAATATGCGGGTAAAAAGTGGCTATTTACCGTAGATAATTTACTATTATTCTCGACGTCTTGGATTGGAAATTCTCCAAGAGTTTATTATATGATGGTTCACTGTAACCCCATAGCGCTATGCAATATGTCCAGATTGATTTTAGCATAATTTTATATCCAAACAATTTTTAAAATGAGATGTTGTCGTTTACCTTTAATGTGAGCAAGTCCTATGCAGTCCTATGTATTTTACTTCTTATTTCATGATTATGTTATAAATGGTGACTGGTTTGTCAATACTGCGTTTTGTAGTAAAAGTTATTTATGTAGATTTCCCACTATTTACCTTAACTCAGCACTGTCTAACCATATTTGTAGTTGACTTAGATGATAATGTAGACTCTCAAACACTATATCAGGATTGGGATCAGATGCCGTTATTGCTATATGGTGACAAAGGTAGCAATTAGCCTGTTTCGTCTACAGTAAATAAGAGATACGAGAAAGGTCCGTTTCCCTGTGGCACACCAGAATATATGAGATGATAGTCTGATCAGGAATTAAATATAAATATTCTCAGATATTATAATAAAATTTATGTTTCAATTAAAATAACTATTTTTTGAAGAAAGCCGTCATGTTTAGTTTAAAAAAGTAGAAGGGAGGTTCATCCATATTAAGGCGAAAATTTTGGTAGCATGCTCATTATTTCAAAATTTTACCAAAATAATAATAATCTTAAATTTACTTTTTTGTAGTTAATAAAAAAATGACATGATTATATTCTAAAAAGAATGTAATTTTTTATTATATATTATGTAAAAACTCTTCTATTAGTTACTTCAGTGAGCCTCTGATATAACCAAATTGCTGCTTGGGCTATTCAAAGCATCCAAAAATTATATATACATATCTCTGTACAAAAGTAATAAACTCATTTATATACTCGACCGTCTTTATTTGAGAGAAACATTTATTTTTAGGTACAATGCTTCCAGTATGGAGTATCCTAATTGTCCTATTCCTTCGATGTAGCGGTCTAACTTCAAACAGCTGCGGTTTCAACTCTATGTGTACGTGTTCTTCGGGACCCCATGACCTTGCCTCAAGGACGATACACACAGTGAGTTGCCTCTCTGTGCCCTTTTACAAGTTTCCAAGTAAGTATAATTAACTTTGATATCCTCTACACACAGATAAATCATCTTTTCTATTTCGGTATGTTTACTGTAATTAATGAAAAAATACGGTTCTGTTTTTCAATATCATAAAAAATAATTAGGTTCTACATAAAAATTTTCGATAAATATATCGTTCCTAGCTGTATTTATCTATAAATAGTAATAAGAGCTTATCCAGATACCATATTAAATAATGCAAGAAATCTAAATTACTCATGTTGCTTCTATATAATATGAAAAACTACCAAAAAACAAATAAAGCAAAATGTATTGTGTTGTATCTAAAACATTTTGTTTTTTGAGTAAAAAAGCATCAGCATAAATTAATTTCGGTTTATTTTGCGCTGAAAATGTAAATTACCTGTTTTGCTATTGTGAATAAAGCTTTATCAGCAACTTAAGCACCTACGACCATGTAATGCCATTGTTACCAAGCGGTATTACCGTATTATATTTTCGTTTATTTCACACTGTTATTAAATGGAAAGTATCATAAGTTTTATATCCGCTTTGGGCTTTTAAAAATACCTACTCCGACTGCTTCTGTTGTTATATGCCTCCGAAATTCGGAACCCTTGTTTAAAAGTTAAAAGTTAACCTCGCTAGGCACCCTGGTTAAATCCTTTTTTTTTTTAATATGACTACAAAATTTTAAATTGATCAGAAAGAACGTTTTTTTAATTTTATAATAGTGTTAAGTATTTAGTTGTTTTTTAAATAATAAATATATGAAAAATCTCTTAATATTACCTTCAGGCGATTAATCGAAATTAAAAAGGCTGAGTAAAACAATAACAATTTATTTATCTAAAGAAACAACTAATATAAAATATATGAGTAACTTACACCTTTTAAATAACTAATACATTTAATCGCAGGGGTAGGGACTATCAACACTCTCGATCATCCGAGAACCCAACTTAACTCCCGATCTTCTTTTATTTTTCTAACCAGGAAGACCCTAATGTTTATTAATTTTCATGACTCTATAAAAAATATTTATTTAACATTCGTTGGCGGCCTTGTCCCATAAGTCTCGCTCACGTAATCTTAAAAAAATAGTAAATATTATAATTTGAAAAATATTAAATAAAAAATAAGTCTATGTACAGGGTGATATTTAACTAAATCCCTGTACATACTTATCGTAACAATAGATTTCTACATACCACGATTTTCTTGAATATTGATGTCAAGTATAACGTATTTAACTTTGGAAAAAATATCGCAAATCAAAATAACAACAAACTTCAAAAATGCGTCTCTTAGATAATAATATCATCTACTGCTAAAGAAGAAATAGTAAATACCTACATACCTACTTTGATCACAAGTAGCCTAGAACCAGACAATATTCCAGTATTTTTTTTTTTTTTTTGGAAATGTAACAAGTAGATTAAAGTGGTATTTGGTACAAAATTATTTAATTACGTCAATACGAAGTCGCGTTACCAAACCATATTTTATTTTAGTTTTAAGCGCCAAATCAAAAAACAATATGTTTTACGAATGGAGTAAAATATTTCTAGAGGAGAGATGGAAGAGTGTTGGAAGAGGTTCAAAAAAATTAGAATAAAAAAATCTGCTGTTTTTTCAATACCGACGTTTCGATCTTTTAAAGATATTCACTATATAATAGAATATAAAAGTAAATAAAGATAAATTAAATTTCCTTTGTCAACTTAATCCTAATATAACATAAGTAACAAAAAATCTTAATAAAATGAAAATAAAAAACCTGTAAACTAAACCCAATCTCCAAAATTTCTCCAAAAAATCGCAACAAATACACAAAAATTCCATGAATAAAATATTTTTCTGAAAAACTAAGTAAACTTCTATCTACCGACCTTTTAAAGTTAACATTCAAGAATGAAAATGCGGTTGGTCAATTTTTCTCAAACTTAAAAACGAAAACCCCATAAGATCTCCTGGGCTAAGATATAAAGTACCTTGTATGGAAGCAATCGTGTATATATGGGAGAAACTTAAATTTACCTAAAAATTAAAATGACCGAACGTTAAAGGTGCACCACAACTCATAATTTGTTTAAATTTCACTTCTAAAACAACAGGCCTCAGTAAACGCAACTTTAATTATAAATATAAATTTAGTTTAATAATGTTGACGGCCAGTTAAACACAAAAAAATAAGCTTACAAGAAATGAATTAAATTAAAAAGAAGAAAAAAACAATGTAAATAAGAAGAAAGATACTCAGAACCTTAAAACTTCATATTTTTATTTTATGATCAAATTTACTTTTAATTCATTAATAAACACTTTTTGTTTCATTTTTAAATGAATTAATTATTCTTTTGTTCTTTTTTTCACTCTCTTTATTGATCTGTTCTCCCTACTTTTAACTTTTTATTTATTTTTTGTAGATGTGTTAGTTTGACCTACTTTCCATTGATTTTTATTTTACAAATACGTTATCTTGTAACTTTTCTTATTTTTCTCCTGTATACAAAATAATTAGATTCAAAGGTAGGATATAACACAAAAAATAAAATAAAAAAGATAAAAAAGTACATATTAAAAGTTAAGCAGCAGTCGCAGGTATGATTGATTTTTGATGTACCTTAATAAATATTTATTACCTGTTAAGATAGTGAAAATTTTCCCATAAATTATGTTAAAGTTAATCAAACTATGTGTAACTGGGATTAGGTTTACGAAAGGAATCCCGTTTTTCTATAAATTATTAACACTTTTATTTACTTTTAAATTCAATGACATGTTGCATTAATTTACTTTGTTAATTCACAATGTATCTATTAAGACTGTCCATTGTATTGTAGTGTCTTAAAGATGGTCTTATAAAGACCGGTATTGAAGAAAAAGCAGATTTCTGATTTTTTTCTTGATTTTTGGACCCCTTCCAACAACTATTCTCCTCTTAATAAAAAAGAACCTCAATGATTTGAACGTCTTGGCCAAAACAAAAATTAATCTCACTGTGCATATTGTTTCTTGACATACAGAGTATTAAACAGAAAAGTAATACTATTGAGGTCACTCTGAAATATATTTTCACAAATATCGACACTACTATTTCGAAAATAGTGATTTTCCATGTGATCGGGAAAATAGTTGCGTCCTCACTTGCAGCTGAGATAAATGGCTTTACATGAACTCTTTTTGGTTTCCACCCCAATAAATTACGTAAGGAAAATACCTACACGGGTGTATTCGATTTTCCACAATATTCTACTATATTTGGAACTAGTTACCGGCCCCGATAAATCAAGTAAGCTTTAGAAAACTTCTATTTAATGCTATTGTGTACCGCTATGGGGAGTTAAATGATTTTATTATACTTGTATTGCTATGTATCTATTCATAAATTTGTGGCCTTGTTAAACGACAAAATGTTTTTTATTGCTTTTTGTTGAGCTACAGTTTTTAAGTTTAGTTAAATTTTATTTCCGTATTTACTATTTTTAAATTAAGAGCAGGATATTCCCTTTTACTGAGAACCAATTATGCAGAAAGATGTGTGCTATCTAATTATGAAAAACCACAGTGATTTAATAACGTCTAATAAATAAACGTCTTAATAAAGTCTACAGATTGTTATAATGGACATATCGAAGCATATCCATTATAGGATTCAATTTTAAAGTCCTTCAGCTGTAGATTATTTGAAAATTTAATTTATATTTTAATAATGTTTTCAATATAGAAATAGAAATAGTTTTATTGTTCATTCGTATATACAATGTAAGCACATGAACAAGAGGATGAGTAGCTATCTACATATCTTGTAAAACGAAATTATCTACAGTAAAAAAAAGAACTAAACAGATGTATTTCCTAGTTAATAACTAAAATTTATTATATCAATCAAATACCAAATATTGGGTGTTTACGTGTACTAAGTTTATTCGTTGATTATAAATGATCTTATTTTCATTGCGCTACTTATGAAACGATATAACTGAGTAAGTACTGAGTGATCCGTAGATGATAATATAGAGTCTAAGTCATCCGAGAGTCCACGGGGTTGTATCAAGTTGTTTTTTGTAAATAGGACCATGTTTTCAATATATGAATTGGTAATTGACCGAAATATCAATTTTTAATCCTTTTTATTCGGGACTTTTATTAAAAATGTATTATTTTTAAACAAATCAAAGTAATTCATTAACTTTACTGTCAAAATTCTCTTCTCGTTTTTTGAGAATGAGATTTTGAATTATTTTCTATTTTGTACTCGTCATTAGTTTCTAAAGCAGGCTGCACAATATCGCGGAATGGAACGGAAATTTTCAAAAGCATATAACTAAGTTAGAGTCCGCACACTACCATGGATCGCAACAGCTTGGAATGGATCGGAACACTTCGGAATCGTTGGGATTGCTCACTGAGCGAATGTATCCGATGTTCCGCTGTACGCTCGACTATTATAGTTGATGTTGTTTGCTGTACGAAAAAGAAAAAAAGAAGTTAATAGCAAGTATAACTTTCCAAATGTAGTATCTTGTTTTTGGATATCTAGAAATTTCAACATAACATATAATTTTTCGTTAAACATTCAGAAGTACTGATTTTTGATCGCCGTCTAAGTGGTCTGGAAATAGACATTCTCCATATTCATGTCTTTTTAGGATAATTTCATGGACCCACTTACATTTTTTTTCTTCGTCTGAAGTATCCATCCACGAAGTATCCAAGAACAACAAGACGATCAAAAATTAGTACGATGTCACCAGTTAAATTAATGACGTCAGAGTCATCCTATTCGGCCTCTTTGTATAAAATGGATAAATAAATATGCCTTGTGTCACACTAATTCTCCGTATTCTAGCAGTAGCGAGTCGAACACAGGGAACAAAGACATGCAAGTCCACAAAAACTGTATATTTTTGGATGCAAAAGTTTTTAAGCCCAGGCTGGACAGTCGACTTAAGAACTTTTTTGCTTTCTCTCATCCATAAACGTTCTATCTTGATTTCAATTTTCATCATTTGAGAACAAGGAATAAGTACAAGGCATCTTAATTTATGAGCAACAATTTTTAATAGAGTTTACAATTTGCTAGTTCCTCTTAATTTTTTTTTTAAATCTTAACTCTTTTCTGAAATGTTCATATGCTCAAAGAAGCTTGAACTGTGACAGATTTAATAACAAATTTTACCTGTCATCGCTTCAACTCGCGGAGAAACCTGCTCATATTTGATTCATTATTCTTCCAGAGGAATTTACATAGTTTTCATTTTTCTTTTTTCTAATAGTAAATAATTCTTAACTTCAGATTAAAGCCTTTTATAATGAGCCCTATTACCATATAATGACTTCAGTAATGCCTGTAATGACTATTTTGTATAAAAATCAATAAATGTTCTTTATGTCATAAAATGCTCATCACGATATAAAAATATAAAAAAAGGAAATCCTCGCTTAATAGAAAATCATATTTCAAAGGTTCTGTAAATAGTGCAGTTTCAATTACAAGAATAAATAAAATAAATATATTACTAAAATTGCGGCAGAGCACATGTTTTTTTTAAAATAGTTCAATAAAATTGAGATTTCCAAATTAAGTCTGATAGAAAGTGAACTATTTCAGTTCACTAGTTTTCTTATAAGTTTTAGCAATTAGAGATTAGTAAAGAAAATTGACATCTTCTAAAACGCCTTTGGATAATGAAACCTTAACGTTGAAAAAGCTCCATACATAAATTTAACTTGATGCTACTAATATGCATAAACGACATAGGAAACAGATAAATGTTGATAAAGTTTTATATTTCACTAGGATTCTCTTCTTATTTATAATTGATAATGTTAATTAGCTTGATTGTTGCCTGTTTAATGTAGTTAGTGTATTGTAAAATAAAAATGAACATAATGGTTATTTATACCCTTTTATTCAATACAAATATAAAAAATAAATTACATTTTTGTTAAAAATACACCATATTTTAAAATTCTATTTTTTATGCCACGACAACGATAATTCGTTCAGTATAACAGAGGACTCAAGTAACTATTTTTGAATAATCTTACGAAGTAAACTATATTCTACGTTTGCTTGAGTTTTTAGAAAAATGGTGTTACAATTAAAATCAATTTAAAAACAAGATTTATTTCACAAGAACAAAATTACCATTAAACCTTGACAAATTTAAATTGCACACATTACTTATCTGTATATAACTTACTTACTAGTACAAGGTAAAACTAGTTAAGAATTTCTTAGGTAAATTTACACACTAATTTTTAAAATATTTTTTAACCTATCTTTTTTTCAATGGCATTGCGGGTCTAACTAAGGTTTCGTTTTAAAGCCCTTGCAAATAATCTTTAAATTTTAAAATTCCACCCAATACTTTTTAAGAATTTAGATTTGGAACTTATGTCTAACTCTACAAACAATCACTAAGGGTAAAAATGTCGCTCAGTACAATTTAGGACACCAATGGTTTAAATGTTAATGTCTTGCTTTTCATTGTTTTTTTTTTGGTGATTTATTATCAGATTTGTAAAAACACAAATGGGAACAATACGAACACACAACGAACGTGAAATTAGTGGATGCCAATGTATTATAAATTATTTCGTATGTCGAGCGCTGATTGGTAGGTCCTTTATTTAATTGCGTTTTTGAAAAATAATTACCATACCATGGTTTATTCTATTGCGTAAAGGGTACTTATCACTTCGCTTTATTTTATGAGCAATAAATGTGCGATACAGTGCAGCTATTTAATGAAGAACATCAAGATAAACATGTCCATAGGAAGTACGTTGTAGAGTTAGTAAAATTGAAGAGATGGGAATGTAGGTAATAAAAAACGAGAAAGTGAACACCCTATAATTAATGAAGCTAGTGAAGTTGCAGTTTTGGGACACGTTCATCTAGATCCTACGTTAAGTACAAGGCAATTAGCATCTGTGCCTGGGATCAATCGAACTAGCGTCCAAACAATTTTGAAGACAAATTCCATCCATATAAAATAAATTTAGTGCAGGAACTTAATGAGGATGATTATGATCGCCATTTACAATTTTGAGAGATAGTCATTGAGCGAGCAGGGAACACTGCTCAGTTCCTTTTCAATGTTTATTTCTCCGATGAATGCAGCTTTTTCAGTAAATCGTCACAATTGCCGGAATTGATCTGATTCATACCCAAGAATTTTCCACGAAGTGCATACACAGCAACCGCAAAAATTAAATGTATGGGCTAGCATTTTCAATCATCAATTTGTAGGTCCTTTTTTTCTACCTGCTAATTTGACTGGCGAAATATATTGATTTATTTTTATGGGGATATCTAAAAAATAAAATCTATAGAACACAATCAGCTTGTTGAGAAAATTTACGTCAAATAATTGTCGACCAGTGCCGTCGAATCACTCCGGAAATTCTTCGGAATTGTTTATAAAGTATTGGGCTAATTTTTAAAATTTAAACACTATTGTATAGAGAATTGCAAGGGGTTTGAAACGATACTTTAGTCGACCCCTAATACCATTAAAACAATTTGGGATGATTCTTACCCTCCCTTGGCGGTGAAGGTGGCAAAGTCAAAAATAAAGGTTTTAATTTTACGGCTCGTTATTGTCTTGAAATAACTCAATAATTTTAGCAAGGGGCCATTTTAGGTAAAGTCTTCTTTTAGTAAAACCTATTCACCAACATTCAAATTTCGGGAGATGTGAAACCATTTTGGTCTATATTATCCAGATGGTTAATGTACTAAAGATACCACCTTTTCCAAAAAGCCTGCTGAATTTGAGAAATTCTTTGCCAAATGAAATTGTATTTTCCGGAATTAGAGCAAGATCTGGCTCAGGATAAGCTGTTAGACTTTGACCAATTAAAAAATGGTGTGAAACTACTAAAATATTGGAGATAATTCGACAAACTACAAAGTGGCCCAGAGTTTAGGACAGCTTCGATTTTTGTGTGGTATAAAATATTTCAAATGTGAAATATGAGTTCCGTATTATACAAACAAGTTACATTTTGAAGATTTTATTGCTGCCTCTCAAATACCACCCAAATGGGTAAAGTAAAATTGAAATCTATCTAGTTTTTACTACAAAATTGTTTAAAGGAAGTAGAAGTAGACATTATAAAGTCCTTAAGTACTTACTTACTTCTGGTACGCCGAAAATTACTGCCATTGTCACAAAAGATAATGGGATTTTACTTTTTGAGAAATAAATCTTTTTAACGCATACGAATATTTAAAGCATTTTAGAATATAGTGAAATTTTAAGGTCAGTATATTTTATCTTGTACATTATAAAAATAAACATTATATTACTTTAATTAGAATCAATGTTTCCCAAGGTCTTGTAAATAGTATCTTAGATTTGTTTTCGTTAACGATTGAGATGTTGATAGTGTACGGTGGTTTATTTACTAAAAATGCTTTTAGAGGCAACATTGAGCTTTGGCCAATCAGATTTGTTTTATTTATTCTACGTGGTACCAGCTGGCATTTTGCAATATTGTCAAAATGTTAATAGCGGGAATTTTCGTTTACTTTTAATAAATTATATAGAGGCAATTTTTATGGACTGAAAGTTTTTCTGTTTAAATTTCATTTGAATTTAAATTTTAAAAAATATAAAAAAGTTGACAACTTACCAAGTATAGGCAGCTATTATCATACTCTAAAGCGAAAATATTAATCATCCTACATTACAAATAAAAAAAAATATTTTCAAATTGAATAGCATGACATTTACTATTTATAAAAATAGTAAAATATCTCATAAAAGAATACTTATACTTACAGTTATTATCTTTTTGCATTTATTTTCATTTCTATTCAATATACCTCAAATCTCGCAAGTGAAATTTTTAAATTCTTGTTAGAATGCGAATAATATGCCAACCGTGCTATTGAAAGAAAGTCTTGCAGTAGCGAAGATAGCATGGCTGAGTTGACACAACTGTTTCCTTTCCTTTGAACTGAAAATTTAAGATTTCACTCGAATTGCAATCTAACTTTCCCGAAAGAAAAACGCTGCGCTACATTGGAAATATTTATTAGTTTACCATTGGTTTACGACATTACGGTGAGATCAGGATGGTTCAAATCGTTATTTCCTATTGGCTTGGTTTATTAAATCGAAGGTACATTAAGACTATATAGGGTAAAATTGCCTGAAAAACAAAATCAATAAACTGACAAAATATGTCCAAGCTCGATGACGTGCCCGTATACTGGGTGTAATAGATTTTTTAGTCCATGAAAAGTGCAATATTAAAATATTTTTATCATAATTTAGATTTACATGAAATTCTTTAATTTAAATAATGGAATTTTAAGTAAAATCTTCATCAATTTATTCCCTTAAAACTAACCCTAATTTTTATCGTCATCCCTATATATAATTTTAATACACTATTATTTAATTCATATGATTTATTTAAATGAATTTTTAACAAATTAATTTTATAGTTTCATAAAACGTCATTACCTTTCTAATTGCTCTATATTGTCAAGATCTCTAAGCAAAAGATTAAATTACACTTTGGTAATAGTAATTGCAACGTTGTGAGTTCCTGTCATTAATTCAGTTTCAGCACAATAACTTATCTCTCTCTATTCGATTCACTTAATTAATCATGTTTTTTTTATTATTATTACATACATTGCTATTATTTATTCATTTTTTTTATCTAATATTTATTGTCGAACGCAGATATCAAATCTCACGATTAATTAATCAACAACTAAAATAACAACATATCAAACCGATGCAGCAGTATTACAATTTTTGTACAAAATTAATGAAAATAGTATTAAAACACTTAAACTAGCAACAATCAATCAAACTAGGTAAATCAGAATAACAATTAATTTAATTTCGAAACTTTGTCAAGTAAATCAACAGCGATTTGTTAATTCTGGTTTTTATTACCTCCTGAAGTACTGAAAATAACAGGACTAGTACATGTACAAAAGATTGAAGTATTGAAACTCCAATTTAGTACTCATATATGTATATACTTAATTAGTTAATATTTTGAAACATGTCTAAAACCATTTAACACAAAAATGAAAAATCTGAAATGTACATAAACTTATATTCCTTTTTTTGTGTTTAGTAATTTTATTTTTATTTGAAGATAATTTTTTTCTTTCGTATTTCTTACCTATAAAGTTTCTTTCCACGAATATTTAATAGAGATTAGAAATATGAATTGAGAAGATTATTCCTTGCGTGTAAAATTAATCAGATTCAAAAAAGTTCTTTATAAGCATTTAATAAAAGAAAGCGTCTATAATTAATTTTTTATATATATTTTTTAAGAACACGTAGACCTGTTGAGCAATTATAAAACAAACATGCTTGAACAGACTGATATTTCAATATTTAAAATTTTACTTCATTTTTAAAGTAAATTTAAAAAATAAAAGCATACTAAAAGGAAATTACTCATGATATTAATAAAGAAATAGATTTTTCTTTCAAATTTAACCAACACGTTTTTTAGTAAACTTTCCCTAAACCACTTTGGGATTTTTCTGATATTAGAATAACCTTCCCCTATAAAAAACGCGAAAAGGGCTGGCCTAATAAACAATAAAACCCATTATGTAGTATTCAGTAAAGTCTTATGGTCTGGCAATTTTTTCCAAAGCCCAAATTGGTATATTAACAACGAGATTATTATCCCAACCGAAATCGAGGCCTATAATCTCAGGTTATAAATATCTGAAGGGAGTTGCCCTTGTAGCAAGGACACGAATAATCAGGACCGGAACTTTTGGAAATCTCTCGAATAGGAATTGCCAAGCGATTAGGATTATTCCTTCTATACAAAATATAAACACAAAAATAATAATTAAACCGAAGAATTACATGGTGATTGTCTGTTTTACTTACTCTTAATACGATTATATAATGTCATTTTACACTTGACTTTCAAAAATATGTTTTATTACTTATTGTATCAATGAGATTTTGGACTTTAATTGCTTACATTTTTGGTATTTACAACGTTTCAATCTGTATTGAAAAACCTGATCTTCTTAAGGTGAATAAAGTATTCGTTAGTGTTGAATTATTATTATATTTAAAAAGTATTTTATTAAACATTTCACTCAAGAATAGTATTCACAGAAATTAGGAACTACACTTGCTTCTAACATGATAGTAAATATTACAATTTTGGCATTTATATTCTTTCTTTTTATTTATTTGAAATATTGTTATTTTATAACAATATTAATAGACATGCAGCCGACTCTGGCAATATTCCGAGATATATGTGTATGTTAATAAGGCATGGATCTAGGAATCTAGACGGGATGATATCACGAAATAAAAATTATGTTTAGTGCTGCTGATAAATTATATTTCAAAATTGATGTTTATTATAGTTGTAAGACAGGAAACCGATAAGATAATTATGTAATAAGAATATTTTTTTAGTATTTCGCTTGTCTTGTTCTTATGGGGAATTAATATTAAAAATGAATAGGAGTTATTAAAAAATGTTATACAAAATAGGAAAACAGACCGTACTTGTAGGAAATGTCATAATAATTAATTTGATTTCAATTAAATAAGGGCCTTATTGAACTTTCGTACTTTTGAGGCTCCTAGTGTATACAATCTTTTACACCACAAAAAATTCCGTTAATGATTATATGATTAATATTCATTGAAACATTTTTCAAAAATTCAAGGAATCAGTTTTTTTCTAATCCCATTAAAATATTTTCAAAAAAAATAACACGAAGAAATTGTATTTTATATAAATATATAATAACAATGAATAATATTTTAACAAAAGATTAGATTTATAAAATGTTCATTTAGTTGGCCTCCCATTTGTTTTAGGTTTTCACGCAATTTGTTTTTTTTAATTGCTTTCCCCATAAACTAATATCCAAATGTAAAAAATGCAACAATTTACAGCTGTTCAACTATTTAAACCAAGCTTCGAAAGCTTTTGTTTTATTTTGTAACATTTTTCCGATAAATAAATACCACCGACAAGAAAAATATTTAAATTTAAATCATAGGCGTACTTTTGTTTATTGCTGCAATAAATGTAAATGATTTTTTTTTATTTACAAAAAAAGAAGATGAATTTCATAGAATACTCATTTTTACTGGTTGAAGTAATTAAATAAAGTGAGTAAATTAAAAATGTTAAATTTATTATTTCTAAAAACTAAAGTGTGAGTATAAAACTGGTGAGCAAAAAAGAAAAATTGATGAGTAACAAAGGTTACGTGTTGGTGCGTACACACTTAGTGATGAAAGAAAAGGCCAAACTAGGGAAATAATTGGAAAAATCGATTCAATATGGTATGTGATGATATAAATCATACTTTATTTAATTAATTGGTATTTAAAAGTTTTTGTAATTATGTTAGGTTATGTAATGTATCATTATTTAGTAACTAAACTCGTATTCCCTTTTTTTTTATTGAAATGTATGTACCCAATATTTCCCAAAGTTTCCCCATTTTAATTTTATAAACAAATATTTTTTATTTACGATAGACGAACCTCAACCAGTTTAAATTAATTTTTCATCATCAAACAAGTTATTTTTACCAGGAGGACTTTTTTAAAGTTTAAAAACCAACAAGTAGAGTTGGCCAGAACAAATTTTAATCTCCAGAGTACGATTTCTCGATTGGACTTTATTTATGAAGTTGAATTTATTCTAAACTTTATTTAAACAAGAACATGAGTTATACTAAAAATGTTTAATTAAAATATGTCATAATTTCATTATCAGATATGTTATGCAGGAGTGGTATTCTGTTTTTTCCAAGCTTCAAGCAATAGATAATGCTTATTTAATGTGTAATTCAAATAATAAAAGGAATAATTAATTTAGAAACGTTAAATCAGGTAAATTTTAGTTTTAAATAAATATTTAACTAGGGTTTCTGTTTACACATAGAACTTAAGGACTGTAATACTCCATATATATCCAATATTTAATATTAGGTAACTACTTGTAGATTAGATTATGGAAAAACTGCAATTGGACCTCGAGAATCGTATATAAAAAATAGAAAACCCGAAAAATTGGCCCAGATTTTGGATATTGGAATATTTATCGTCTATATTTGTTTGACCGATAAATAAGGGAAATATCAGTTGGTATCAATAGAGTTGGCAATAACAGGCTACGCTACCGATAAACTTCCACAAAAAGTGTGCCTTTGAACGAAAAAAGCTATTCACCGCATCGTTATAAAAGCAATTACGTAGCAGTGTGCATTTTTTGGCTGGCGCAAAAATTGCAATCTTCCGTCGTTTTGCCTTGAAAAATCTCGGATTTAGTTTCCATCACACGAATGGTTGGTGTTCACCGCTCCAAATAACACAAAATAAGCAAAACAAGGAGAGAAAAAATCCGCCAAGCGTGGAAATTACAAACTTCATTAAACGACTTTTCAATTTTTCATTTCGTTTTACCAGCCCCAGTGGCGGACTGATGCATGTCCTTGTGAAAAATTTAAAAATATTTAACCAGATGGAAGCGACTGTGTCTTTAATTATCATTATATTTTTATAAATTTACAACCCAAAAAACATTTTAAAAACACGTGCCTACCTACACCCTTTAGGCCTTGGAGAACACTCCAGTGACAAGTTTTGCTTTGCGTACTGCTTAGTAAGTTGCCTGTGTCTTATCAACTCCGCTGCTATGCACTACATATTCATCCCCTCCTACTAGGAGAGAGTGGTGTGCTGACTAAATTTTACGTGGCCCCTTACTTAACTCTAATTCTGATTTGGTTTGGAGTGGTTGGACTCTTTTTCATGAAACGTAAATTCTTTCATTCTATCACAAAATATGTGAAGTTCGTTCTAAGACTTTTGCACCTGGATACCTTAGTATAAGGGGGGTGGAGGACAATGAAAAAGTCGAACTCTCACGATAAAACGAGAAGAATCCACATTCATTGGGCCGGATTCATTCTATGGCAGTACCAAAAGCAGTACCAAAGACATTAACTTTAAATTGGCAGAGACGAAAACCCTCCAGCATTGGAAAGATTTCTGGCATAGCTTACTCTAAGGCATTTAAACCCAAACCCTTATATCACTGATCCTGGAATAGAGTAGAAGAGATCTACTACGCATTTTAAGTGGACTATTTACAAGTCACTATCATCTGAAATTATTCTGAAGAAAATATGTCTGAGATATACATCGGAGTGTCATTTCTGTAACGTGGAGGACGAAATGTTGGAGCACATCCTATACTCCTATCCAGATCTGGAAATTAGTAGGTTCCGTACATTTAGTTTTCTTCAACTAGACACTAACGACTTGTTGTGGATTTTGTACATTAAACCTCGGACTTTTAAATTGTTTTACCGCATCATTCAACTAATGGTAAATATCCTTGTAATAATCCGTAACTTTGTGTTTTGTTTAACGAAAGTGGTCATATACCCTTAATATGAGATTATGTGATATGGCGTTTAACTGAGCTTCATTGGAGAAGCTTTTTATTTATTTGTTTACCAAAGTTTTATGTAAAAATTAGATACTTAACACGGAAAGTTGTTGTTGTGTCTGGTATAAAATATTAGTTAAATTGTAAAGCTGTACAAAAATGTTGGTTTGAAACATGAGGAATAAAGTGTATACACTTTTATAATATTGTACATTGATAAATTTGTATTAGTTTAGATTTAACAATTTTCAATTTTTGCATTGAATAATTTTCTTTATGATATGATATATCTTCTAGTTAACGATTTTTGCATATTCAACCTCAATCTGTACCATCTACTTCAAAGACTGGAAGAAATACAATGCTTTATCCATTAAATATATAAAATTTAGTTTTCCTTATCGTAATTTATTTGTCTGTGTCCTACATAGTTTCGTTTAATGGCTTCTCGTAATATTTGTGTTGTCAACAAAATTGTTAGTTTTAATACTGGTTGTGTTTGGTATGAATAGGCAAGCACAATTTTTTGAGGTACTGTTTTCCGAATTATCATTTTATGTAGAAAAGATACGTATAAAAATTAATAACATTGATTTTTCATTTTTTGAAGCAAACTAAAACCGATAAGCCACTGTCGACAGCTGTTTTCAGTAAATATAAATAAAAAATAAAAAACATCAGCAAATATTCATAGTTCTACGGAAACAATCGGAGCAATATGAGAAATGAAATATGCAAAATAACCACAATTTTGACAACGGCAACGCCATTCATTATAAGTTGCATGAAACTAAACAATTTGGTTGGGTCGAATTTTTTATTATGCTAGTTTTTCTTTAAAATTGTGTAAAATATTTGTTGAATTTTGATTTGATTTTAATTATTTTTAATGAGCTTTTGTCCATATAAAAAGTGAAATAATTATTAGTTGTTTTATTTCTATAATAAAGTAAAATCGAGTACGTGCATGTGACACCGTCTTCAGTATATTTGTACTTGATATCATTTTTTGTGGTGCTTTTATAACTTAGTCATCCTACAACGAATGAAAAAAATATTTTTATTTGAAATATGAACAAGTGTTTATTTGAATACATTGGATATATGTACGTATGAATATTCTATTTACAGGTGCACTATAAACATCAATGTTAGTCCTGGAATTTTTAGGGTCTTCCATAAATTTATGTGTAGTAAAAAATGTTAAATTCCACGAAACACCGGGTATAAAGCACATTTTTCTTTTTTATAGCCAAGAGGTGGCCTCAATAATGTAAAGACTTTTCCCTTCTTCCTTCTTCATTTAGATTGACACGGTTTTATTTATGCCTAAAGAAAAATGATTCAATACCCTCCGCCATTTGTAACTCATAAAAAATACATTTCGGTATTATATGACTTTTGCTTCACGATGATAATTTAATAAATGTGGTATATAATCTGATAAGGTTCATGATAAATTGTTGTTACGGTTAAATGGTTAAATGAGAATTTATTTGACGAAATTCACGCAGAGCTTTATTTCTTATACATATTAAAAACCTTAATTATAATGTTACATGTTTTATAGTTATTTTGATACAATTTGAAAACTTGCCACCCTTAATATCTTTATTCCAATAAAAAATTTGAAAAAGCGAAGACATATGTCAATTTTATTTTTAATATTTTTAGCTCTCGTGGTACAGCCCCCTAGGCGGAGTAGATATTATTTTTTGAATTTTAAATGGGAAGGGGAGCAAGAGACACATCATTTTGAAGTGCGTTTAATTCTGTCTTCAATGTATCCTAATCACAGGAAGTAATTAGAATGTGTCTGGGTACTTGCAACGAGATTCAGGTTTTAAGGTTACCATTTAAACAAAAATTACCGTATTGACTTTCCTTTTAGTGGAAATGGTAAGAAAATTAGGTGGTGCCATTCAAACTGAAATAATAAGAAGAAAGTCCACTCTGCATGTTTGATTTTTTATATATTGGTTATTTTACTTTCACAAAAATAACTTTTAAATTTTGAGAATGAAATTTCAAAAATTAAGCACGAAGGATTTACTTTTGCAATTGTTCAAAATGCTTTAAATAGTAATAAAATATGTTGTTTTCAAACTCAAAAATGTGTAAGATATACCCAAAGAAAGTAATCTAAGGGAGTTAAATTTGGTGATCTCGGAGGCCATTTAAGCGCTTCTGCCAATCCATTTATCCGCGTCATTAGCCATTGTCGGACGAAAAAAAATATTACATCAATTTGAATCTCTAATTAAGAATACTATTCCAAATCTTTAAAATTTGCTGAACAATTATTTTGCTTAAAAAAGCGCTACTTTAAGATTTCTTTTAAAAAAGAATTACTAAAAAAGGAAGGCTCTTTGCCAAATTCCAGTGATAAGTATTAAAAATCTACTATTTAATAAACGAAAATTAACTACCATTAAAATTTTACTATTAGATTACTTTCTGATGTAAATTTTTCAGAATTAATTTCCTCTGAGAAAGAACAGAAACGAGGCCATCCAATCTTCTAACAATTTCTACTGAAAGGAGACTCAATACAAATAATAATCTGAAAACCATTAATCTCGTCAAAAAATAATAAATTAGGGTACTTTTAAAGTTCTTTAAAATGATATGTCATTTGATCCCCTTCCCATTTAAGATTCTAAAGATAACAACTACCCCTCCTAAGGTTTTACATTATGAAAATATTCGTAAAAAGTGAAATAAATTTGACGAGTCGTGCAAGACTTTTTCATATAAACTGGAAAGAAGATAAGGGTGGGACATTTTAAATTCAAATATGTTTTCATAAATTGCAATAATTTATTTTCTTTTATTACTTCTTATCGATTAACTCTGTGAATATACACGTTTCTCCCTTTTAAAGGAGCTGGTGTATCTTTTATTAATCCTGCAAATATTGTTGGGTTTAATGCTTAGTTACTTATGTTGCCAGGTCATTTATCTTAGATTTTTGCTCAAAAAACAAAAAAAGACAAAGATGACCATGTAAGAATCATCATGTACATAATATTTTTTCATATATAAATTTCAACTTTTAAAAACTTAATCAATTCTATGCTGCGTTAAAATGTATGTTCCTTCCAGTTTTATAGTACAAATTAATAAGGTATTCCTTTCCAAAACAAACGAACCGCTCATAATTAGCATTTTTCACCCAATAGAAATCAGAATTTCTCTGAGCATGAACCAATTAAAAATACAGAATTTGAATTCAAATTTTAATTGTACAAAACCAATTCATTTTTGGTTTCATTAAATTTAATGATACATATAACCTTTATACGAAAAATGAAATTAAGTTTAGTCAATCGGGGTAGAATCGATCAATAAAAGCCGTAGTTAACTATTGTTTCTGATATAAGTGAAGGAATATTAGATTTATTTACTATTATCTATTTTTGCGGGAGATCCTAAAACACTCTTTAAAGAAAAAACTGCACAATCTAGAGCTCATTTTGTGTTGATTTGATATAATTCGCCTTATCCAAAAATGGTTCCTAAAGGAGCTGGAGCTCTTTGGGTTATTGAAAATTTTTATTCATAACTCCTTGGTCTCCCAAAATGTCGCCATTTTAATACAAAACTTCATATAAATTTTGATTTTTTTACAAAAAAACTATTTCTTGCAGCCATCTATCATAATTTAGAAACTTTTTTGTTAGTCAATGGAAACGTGTGCATAGACAACATGAAATCGACTTTTCTCGAAAACAGTTCATTATTGACACTTCAGACAACATCATTTTTAAGTAAAATGCCGAAATTTGTTAAATAAAATAATATGCAATACCTTATTCCAGCGAGTCTCTTATGAATTCAATTCAAAAATCGTACTCACGCAATTTTATTTGGCATATTCCAAGAGATAAATGTACAGAATAATATAATTTAAGAGATATCTGTTTTGAAGTTATTCTAATTAAACCGATATTAAAGCGCCGTCTTTAAAAAACTCTAGCTTGCTTAGAAAACATTTCACATTAAAAATTTTACACACTTTACATACAAAATTTGGCTTTTCTTTCATTACTTAGTGTGTACGCACCAACTCGTAACTTTTGTTACTCTTCAATTTTTGGATAAGTTGATTTACGTCAAATCGACATAAAATGAGATCTAGATTTTACAGTTGTTTCTATGACACCCTGTATATCTAGCGTTTCGTGAATAAGTTTTTTTTATTAAAAAGAGTTATTTAATTAGGCATCTTTTAATTAATAATAATTAATAATATGAAACTGTATTAGGAGATTAACATATATTATATTATATTATATAATATATAAAATATGCGAAATATCAGTAGATAAGAAAACGAGTTACGTTATATTTGATCGATGTTAATTTATCAAAAATTTTTGGGTCACCTAAAAAAAGTTACTTAGTTGTATGTGTTTTCTTTGGTTCTTGCAGTAGACTTTTAAACAGTGTTTTATTTTTGTGCCACTTTAACACTAAGTTTTAAGATTTTGTCCCCTATAGTCTTCTTCTAACTGAAGAGATGGTAACTCGATATGGACATATGATTAAGAAATCTGTCTTCCTGCTTTTGGCAAATATTTGAGTTTTTCTCTATCGTTTATCGTTTTTGAGATTTTATCAATTTGTTTTGTAGTGTAGTCAATAGAAGTGTTTTGCCAATGACCCTTTCTATCTCTTCTCTTTTGAAAGTTTTTCAATCTCAACTACATAACTAGATGACACCTTAAATATTTAGATAAATAAAAATTGGTATTTTTTTTTCGAGCTATTTTTGTTTCTGGCCATTAATAAGGTTACAACCTAGAGCTTTTTGCATAAATCTTGTTTTTGGACATCTGGTTTGTTAATTCAGATTTTTTACTTGTAATATGTCTTTTTTATTACTAATACTTCTAAGGTTTCTATAAATAATGCTTTTAACAGTTTTCTTCAGGTCTATGATCTATTGTAGTTCAATATATACTTAGAACTTTTTCTTTGAATACGTTTTCTGAACACACACTATAACTATTTAACTAATACGAGTAATTTGATTTTTAATGCTATTATATTCTCATTTTTATTATCATTTTGATGTACGATTTGATATATTATTAAATATTTGATTAGTTATGTGAAACCTCAAACAATGTTTTTGTTCTACGGAAAATTGCATTAAATATTGCATTACTTCTTGATATTCCAGAAAATTTAGGTTATTATGAAAACCTGTAATTATTAAAAATATACAAGGCGATCCAAAATTGTCGAGCAATACTTCTAGGGGTGATAGTTCATCTAAAAATAAAGGTACCTTTTTATATACACTTTTTCCGAAAACCTAATAATAAGGGACATACAGGCCTCTAAAGTTTTGCATATATATACTTTATTTTATGTTATTAGCCATTTCACCCCTTCTGATTAAGGAGAGTACGGTAAGCACCAGTGATTATGTCATATTTTTTTGAATGAAGTATTAAAAAAAATGATAATTAGAATTCCCTGGCCTATTTTATGCAAAAAAATACACTATTATGGACTAAATTGAACTTAAAAGTAGACGAAGTTTACAAAAAAGTGTCTAATAAGTCAAGTAAGCTTTAAAACCGGCAATAATGTAACGTTAGCGCATCAAGTATGCCTAGAGCGCTTTTTTCGTATTTATATCCTAAAATTTTTTCCTTGGAAAAGATACTCTTGATCTATCATTCCAAAATTGATCGTTTTTAAGAAATTAAAAAGATTTTAAGTAAATTGAATGGACAAACAATAAAATATCCATTATGGTCGGTTCCAATTACTCGAAAACGGAGGTATTCATGGAAACGAGAATTTCGGACCACCATGTACGTATATAACAAAAAAAAAGAAGATATTTTGATTCAAGGAAAAAAATACTATCTTCTTTTTCTCCGAATTTAAAATTAAAATTCAATTACGTAGCTAAGAAAAAATGTTAAACCTTTAATATAGCATAAATTAAACACTTTTACAAAAAACATAATCGAATGTATAAATATAATAGGAAAAATATGGAAATTTCAAATGGATTTTGTCAAACCGGAAACTAACATAAGCTTTGCAATTCCTAGTTGAACTGACAATCATACATTGCCTCACTTCATCCTCTTTTCCCCTATTGGAAGGTTTAGAAAATATTTCCGTAAAATATTTTATAATAACGCTTCCTGGTATTATGCGTGATATTAAAAATAAAGAAATGCATTTACTATTTCTTTTGATGTTATATTGATGGAAGAATATTGCCAATATAATGTTTTTTTACTATAGTACACTAAACAATTTTTTTACAGCTTTTTCCTCTATGTTAAAAAAAAGAAAATAAATGAAGAATAATTTATAAGAAATCAAATATGGTTAGTTAAATGAGACTAGGTTCAAAACGCAAGGAAAATGCTGCAAGTATATATTTGGAAAATGAGAATTTTAAGAAAATGCTGACATATGTTGATTTTTATTCCAAAGGGAACACATTTTCACTGTCATATATCACATCATTAGAAAGTTATTACGATGGACTATTCAGACACATGAGGATCCGTGACTTTTCTTTCGATATTAACTCCACGTTTGTAAACGTAATTTGTAATTATATATACCTATTAAAAATTTTACGCAACGCCTATGTTTGCTAATGTGTCACATTTTTTTCATCACGTCACAAATGACAAACTTTGGAAAGGTTTATTTTCGTTACTAAGACATTTGGTAGCGTTTACCAGGGGTGCTAGATAATCTAATAGTATTTTTTGACTAGTCCAAAATGATCTACTCTATTGCAGAACTAGTTGAAATTATTACCACATTAGCCAAACATAGGCGTTGCGTTTAATTTTTAAGAGGTATTACACGTTCATTAAATTAAAACATAAAGTTGACATCGAAAGAAAAGTCATTGATTGCGTCCCCTTTGGAATAATAATCAATGTGTTTCGGCGTTTTCTAAAAATCTAATGAATACTGCCAAAAAATATCAGGGTGGACTGTTTTCAGTGGCCCACGCTTATATACCCGACGAAGCAATTTGTATTAGAATTTATTATTGTTATTTTTTACCTGTGCAGCCGTGTGCAGAAAACTTCATACACATATTTAATGATGCAGACAAAATGTTTGCTTGGCAAAGCCGTAATAACAGAATTTGAATTGAGAGACAGAACAACGCTTTCCAAATTATTTATTATTTTTTGAATTGCTATTAGTTAAGTTCTATTGGTAATATTTGCACAGTGCGAGTTTACGTTGACTAGTTTCCTTATTAGGAGAATTCCAAGATTATATTAAATACAAATAGTTTATTTCCCAATTTAATTTAATTGTAAAACGTGATCAGATCTTATAAGTTTTTTATAATTTTTTTTGATAAAGAAGAGGATGATCATTAAAAATGTTGGTATGTGGAAAGCGCTCTGTTCCCAAAGAATAATAAAGAAAAGGTACCAGATATTTTAACTTTTTCATCTTTATGATAAAATTTTTATTTTGTTTATTTATATTAATTCCAGCAGTTTAAAATTGTAAATAACTAACATAATTCATGTATGAACTGAAATATCAATGAACTCTTTTAGAAAAATGAATTCTGGCGAGGAAATTTGCACTACAAAAAAAGAAACCAATAATCGTTGGCCCGTATGGATAATACCATGGTGGATAATATTAGTTGAAAAGTGTATAACTTTTATCCTATTAATATTCTGCAATCTTTTAAAGTAATTAAAGAGCAAATTAAACAAGTTCCGGGATTTCCATGAACGGCTTATCTTACTCTAAGTAAAATTCTTCACTCTCTGGGTTTTAGATTTAAAAAATTAAATAGTAAGCACTACTATATAATCTCAGAGGATTATTATTGTAGGAAATGATTATTTGAGTCAAATAGCTGAGGCACGTCATTAAACTATATTTATAGTATACCTCAATGAAACTTAATTATGACACACATGACATTGTGAAGAAAGGGTGAAGTGATGAGCCGGTCTGCTGTTCCTTAAATGCTCCTCCAAAGAGAGGAAAAGTATTTTACACGCTGGTATTGAAAATCAATTTATTATGAATTGTTTACTTTTATCGAAAAAGAATATTTAGAATTGCTCTACTGATTATTTATCATTAAGACATGACCTATCTAATTTGAAAAATAGTATGGTTTGGCGAACAGCTAATACCGAATTTGCCACCAAAACAGTTTATAGTAGTGGATAATTACCCTTACCTTACCCAGAGGTAATATCCATGTTTTTAGATAATATAGCGTACCCCCCTACAGCTGTGAAAAAAGACCTGCTTACTATGTATATTGACAGTTAAATTTTAAGCCCAATTACGTTGTTGAAGTGATAGCATATTATTGGACCGCATTGAATTATTTTGGAGTAACATCAAAGGGGAAGTGAGGAAAAGGAATATCACTTTTACATTGCCAGAAAGTATTTTAAATAATTTAAATAAAATCATTAAATTTTTGATAGACACGTTCCATAACTTTTATTACAATTTTTACTAAATTTTATTAAATTTGTTATTAATTATATTTAAATTAGTATTATAATTATATAATCAGGTTAACCTACCCCTTTTCAATATAACATTAATTTCCAAAATATTATTTATACTAAGATAAAGAGATTGAAAAGTAATAATCTCATATGAGGCTATGTTTAATATCTACATTCTAGTACAATTCAATATTAGTTTGTGAAATTAGTCAAAAAGTAACATGCCATAGGAGCTTATTAATTAAGATTTACAAAGAAAATGTTTTAATTTCCCTTATCTGAACTCATGAGCTTGGGAGGGCATTCGACTTTTTGAAAGAAATCCTAAATTTGCTACAATTTAAGTATAACAAAATTGATAATATTTTGTTTCCAATTTAGAATTGAGTAATATTTTGTTGATTTAATACTGTAAAATATTCATATATTTGTTCAAGTTTCATCAAACGTGATATAAATAAATAGCGAATTCTACAAAAACTAAAATCTCAGCTACGCATAATTTATAACCACATTTAACATCTGAAAGAAATAACTTCCACAATCTTTCTCAAAATCACAAGTTCGTAATAGTTTAGGCCGCTCCATGTATAAACAGAATAAAAACGAAATTTCATACCTTCGTTCCGTTACTGTAGCCCTTGTTCCGACTGTAATGTCCGGTTCATCTCCGACCAGTATGATATATTAATTCTATTAATTCAAACTGACCCATTCGCCAGCCACCCTTCCAATTGTCATGTGATTTCATGTCGGTCGGTGGGACTCTGGCCAGAAATACAAAATAGGGTTGTTATAACGACTAACGCTAAAGCTGAGCCGTTTGGTTATTCTCCGCACATATTCCCTAGTTCTAGATTTTAGTCACTTTTAAAGCAGATTAAAACAATAAGGGTCCGACTTTTGGGATTTCCTATTCAAAATGTATATTTTTATGTTTATGTTAACTTGGAACTCTGATTAAGTAATCACATAACGCAAAAGTTGACGGAATGACCCGTTTTGGAACGGCACTAACAGGGGAAACTCCTTACCAAAGTATACATTCCTCCAAAATTAAACTCCGCTAATATTCCACCTTTGAATAATGGCGATGGGTTGAATATGAAAAACAGGTTTATTCTTCTCATTCTACCAATCTTTATTTTTAAATAATTACTATTAAAATAGTATATATTATGTAAATATATAATAAAAGATAATAGACATCAAACGTGATACATCGTTGAAATCAGCTGGTCAAGAGGTTTATAAAAATGGAAAAAATTTAAATAAACATAACTTTGATACATATATATTTTTTGGGAGAACCTGTATAAGTGGACTGATACTCTTTTTGTGAAGAATTATCAACAAAAATATATTTTTTTTAACATCCTCTTATTGTTTTATTATTAATTTTATTATTAATTAGCTTTTGTGAAAAATTCGTATATGACATGTTTCACCTTGCGGCCTCATTAGATATTACATAAGAAATTGACAGGTACCTTTTATACAGTATGATTTTATATTAAAAGTTTTCTAACCAATAATATTTTTCATTTTTGAAAAAAATTGGTTAATATTATACAGGGTAAGTCACCGTAATTCCAAAACGATGCATTTGCCGAAAATTTTGTAAGAATACTTTTTTGTATATATTTAAAAAAGTCTTGAAATTAGTCCGACTTATTCAGGTTGTCCTAAAACAGAGATATGTATCAAAGTGATGTTTTTTTAAATGGAATACCTCGTATGTTTTTACGGAAGTCTTTTATAATAAATATAAATCAATTTCGACAATTTATAGCTGCCAAATTGCATACTTGTCATGTGAACAGTTTTCGAAATATTGGACTCTCAAAACGTCGTGGAACACCCTGAATAACTATATTATTTACAGAAAATTAAAAATATTAATAAAACTTTTTCAGACCAAGAAACATTATTGAAAAATTGAGTGACTTGTTAGACGACGATTAATCATTAACTAATCCATATTTGGCTAAACCTATTTAAGAATAATCGTAGGTTAATATAATTCTAATAAAAAAATAAGGAACATTTTTTATTTATATATTATAATATTGTTGTTTGTATCTTAACCTACTTTTTTTAAATAATTTCATATGTTGGAAAGCATATATTGAAGGGATATATTTAAAATATTTAATTTAATTATTTTCATCTGGATTGGTTCTGTCAACCATAAAAACGATATTCACCTTTAATAATCTAAGGTTAAAACACCCAATGGCAATATCGTATAGGTTTATTATCTCCAAATAGAATCTTTACGAGCACCAATTATTTGAGTGCAGTATATGCCATCGTTTAAGAAAATAATTTATGGCTCTATTCAGGCCTCTACGTCCCGAAATTTTACAGTGATTTTCAATTTATATTTCCAATTTTAGCGATGCTCCGTTACGGATATATACCATAAATGTAATTTATTACTATATCTCCACCAAAGCAAACGTGTTCGTTCGCAGTGATGATCGTAATGTAGGGATCATCTCCGTGTATGATATACGAGGATAAAACATTGTTTATTTGTGTAAATAAGTATGCATCGTCAACTTTTTTTTCTAAATTGGTTGTCTTTATTAAAATATTTATAGAACTTAAACTAAGGTCACAAGTAAGAAATATCTTTTAATTAAAGGCGACAAAAAATAATTTAGTCATAAGAGTTGTTGATTTAACTTAATCAAGAAGTTAGGGAAATATTTGTGTCAGCTTCATTTATTGGATACAATACCGAAGGTAATTTGCATTAACAAGTGCATAATGGAAACGTCGTTAGAATTTATTCCCACATCACACATGCCATATGGAGCTAACAAATATAAGATCGTTTTATTTTGCTGATGTGTTCATGATTCATAAGTGGTAATTGCTATTGATGTGAGTCTATTAATAACCTATTTACTAAATGATTTTTAACTACTAATGGCAACAAATGGCCATCCAAACAAAATCCAATCAAATTAAATTCTTTTAGAAAATAAGGCCACCCCAACAACGTAACGAATGCCAGAATTCCAGGAACTAAATTTCTACAACCAAGAAACAAAAAAGGTCCCTCAAAATATATAAAATTCAGGAAATACATAAATCAACAAGAAAAAAATCTTGCAAATTTTAAAATCCATGTACTTTGGTTCGTTAGTAATCTAACGATTTACTAAAAGTTTAAGATTCATACTGGGACTATTTTTTCAAGCTCCGATCGGAGGTGAAATGAGAACCACAGTGAAAATCAAAAATGTGTTAATTGAAACATTAAACTATATCTTTCAGCTACTTTTCTACATGGTCGCCACTCTGACTTAGACATTTGTCGTAGCGTGATACCAGCTTTCCAAAACCCACCTCCTAGAATGCAGCCGCCTATGCTTTCAGCCATCTTCTACGCAGGTTTGTAGCTAGATGTCTATGCCAAAATGCTGTCCTCCTAGCAAAGAGATGAATTTCAGAGGGGGCCAAGTCCGGGTTGTATGATGGGTGATCAAACAATTCTTATGGCAAACACCGCAGGAACTACAGTGTGCAGTCGAGCATTGTGATGGATAACGCCTGATGACAAAAGTAATCTCCGCTTATTGTAAATTGTCCTTCGTATACTTTGAAAAATCACGCTGTATGTCGCTGCAGTGATGGTCGTGCCACGTTCCATGAATTCTAACAAGAAAACTCCTTCTCAAATACAGAACACAATATCCTTACACTTTCTGATAGAGAAGGTTCGTTTGCATTTCTTTGGTTTAGAAAATGGACCTATGTCTCGTCCATTGTGAAAATTTTGTTCAAAAATTCTTGTTTTTCAACATGGTAGCCCTGGAGGCGGCTGTATCTTATGATGGTCAGACAGCATCTCGCACATAGTTTACGGAACGGAACGGAATTTTCTCACTCACTGTGGTATAGAGAGCTGACCTTGAAATGTTGGAAAACGAATCACTCTACATAAAAAGTGTACACTGACAACTTTCTTGAATCTTGATCTATTCGCTGAACAAAACAATCGGTTAACATTCGCTTCCTTCCATTGCCAAAATTTCTTGTCACTCATGAAAGTTTTACCATACACGTTACTCGTCCGAATTTCAGGACTCCTCAGCATGAACAAATCAAATTACAACACGCATTTCACACTTGCTGGGGGACTCAGTAATCGTAGACATGTTTATGTCCTCACGGTACACTAAAAAAACTGACAAGTGTAACGTGTCACGATCGTGGGACATACTACAGAAACTCGCAACATATATGGGCAAAGGTTCATCGGATTTTCACTGTGATCTTAATTTCACGACCGATCGGACCTAGAAAAAAATAGCCCTCGTATTTTAAAATACTGCGAATGACTAAATTATAAAAACGTCAATTGACGAAACATAAAAACGATTTGTTAAAAAAATAGGTATAGCATCACGAAAGTTAATCATTAATAAGAAGCAACATTCCTGGAAAATTTTCTGAAAACTGGTTACTTACAATATTTTATTTAATGGTCTGTAATGAAGTATATTATAAATATGCTATTGCTATTCTGGATCGGGATAAATACGAGGATGGATCTCTGCAGATATGAAGCACCTTGCCGAGAGATGTACATAGGTCAATTATGGATCGGATATCCCCGTAAGTTATGCTGGATTGTGAGTTTATCTCATTTTAGTCCTGTGTACTGGGATGGCTAGTCATAATTCCAATTGTAAACATAGAATTTTCCGCCGCTCTAGAGTACAGCTTGATTGTTAGTTTTTTTAAATTTAGCTATTTATACATACAGTATGTATACGCAATTGTTATTTATACATACAGTATTATTAAAAGTGAAATATAGGTAATACAATACTGTAAGAGTGACAGGTTTACCTAAATGGGTGGTTTGGGTATTGTTAACTTGTACACATACTGTATGTATAAATGGGCAATTGCGAATACATGCTGTATGTATTTTTTTTATTGGCTCTCGAGTAATGAAGTTATTATGGCAATTACAAATTGAGACATTCACATCCATGCCCGTGCCGGGACTCGAACCTGGGGACCGAATGTCGGTTCATCGCTCACTCGACCACCAGGGTCGGCTACTGTATTTATAAATACCCACATCTAATTTTTTTGGTAATTGAAATGGTTGGGACCAAAAATATTTAAAATGGTTTTCTACTAGGGAATCAGCAATGCGATTACATGAAATTAAAAACTTTTATTTTATGTAATTAAAAATTTTAAATTAAATGTTTTTATGCAATAACTAGTAATTTTTTTTATGAGAACCGACCAGCTTTGGTATTCAATAATTACATGCTGTTATCAGTAGTAGTATTATGATAAACAATAATAACTCTATTTTGTATTTCGTTAAATATTCTGCTCATATCTTTGTCTTTGGCAAAGCGATTGAAACAGGGACACAATTAAATTATGACAGTTTATTCATGTAAATATTTTTTATGTTTTATGCATTCCAATATTTGATAAGTCGAGATGTTCTTTTTCCAGCACACAAATTCAGTGAAACTGGCGTACGCAAAACAAAATAACAAAGGATTTCGCCATATCGGAACCATGAACTGAAAATTCAGACAATGTTGAATCAAATTAAGCGTGATTCAGATAACCCTACAAAGGAAAAATGCGGATCCTTTGATTGGGAATTTAATAGAAAAATGTTTACAAAAGAACTAAACAAAGCAACTGAAATTAGTGCTTAGTTAGTTTAATTCTTGGCCTTTGATTTATTAGCCAAATTTTAGTACAAACTTTTTTAAATCTATAGAGCCTGGTTTTCTTAGATTCCTACATTTTTCACATTGAAATTCCAATTTGACCTTTTGCCAAGGTCTTAAACCTTATACGTAAAAATAGACCCAAAACTGAATAAAATTTGTAAAAGTATTACCTGTCAAGAAATAGGTTAATTTAATATGGATTTGTTTAAATAAAATTCTCTTTCTCCAAATCCAAAAATGAAAACCTATTATTACCTTTTTTACTTCAAATTTCATATTTTTTTTTAAATATATTTTGTAGATAAAAAACCTTATTTCAAATTTGTATCTATTAATTTATTTGCGCTTAAGTATCTAGGTTCCCGAACCCCCAAAGGCCTATATCATAAAACAAACTCCATTAAAAATCGTTTATAATTAGCGAGGGTGTCGATGCTGAAATAAAGACAAAAGGGAAAGATCCTTATTGCAATCAGTCCATCAGATCCCTTTCTATCGGGGGTATATCATCCCTTGAAACGTCAAACAAAGCGTAAAGTAAAATCGAATTTCGCGGGACCCTCAAATTGTATAGGGTGAGAAAAATATATTTCACTAATATTCTATAGGTATACGGAAAAATTAGTATTAATATTTATTTTATTGCATACAATTTGGTGTAATATTAATTATATTTATCCTTCTTTCACAAGGATATGCATATACAGAGTGAGTTTTAAGTATGGATTTTTATAAATTTTGGTTTGTGAGGGTTTTGTAATACGGCCGATCTTATAGTAGTATTTACATTGTTGTCAGACCTTTCGTTTTTCTGGAAATATAATGAACTTTGTTATTTCAAAAAGATCACTCTGTTTATTTTTTTCTTTTTGAAGTCCTTAAAAAATACTGAATATTTTTCATGTAATATTACCTATACATAAATGCCATAATTTCGGAGTTATAGCTAAATTTACATTATATCCGCCAAAGTTAAAATAATACATTAAGATGGCTATAATTGAATAAACTCGTTTAGGATTAGATAAGAAAGAATAGATTAGTCAGTAACAGAAGCTACAGAAAAGCAACTAAACTATAATTAATATTAAATGAAAAACAAATGGCAGCCAGGAAGACGAAGAAAAAATATAGGGAACAAAAGAGATAATAGCAAATATTAAAATACCAACTAAAGAACAGGTAAAAAAATAATAAACCTAATGAAACACAGCAAAAGCTTGGTTGGAAGAAGTTACAGAAGAAAATATAAAATATGAAGAAAATAATTTAGAGAAAGATATTTACGAACTTATATATGAAGCCTGGAAAACAGAATAAAAACCTAAAGAAATACTAACGAAGTAAACCCTGCTAGACGTCACATACAGAATATTAGCATCAGTAATTAAAAGAAGATTAGAACCATATGAAGAAATGGAGTTGGGAGAGTACCAAAGAGAACTTAATTAGAGGTAAAACAGACCAAATTTTTACTCTAAAGCAAACAGTGACAAGATGTGACGAATATAACTTACCAACACGTCTTCTCTTTGTAGATTATAAAAAGTCCTACGATACTAAAAATGTGAAGAATCTATTCAGATTAATAAGACACTTAGAACTCCCCAAAAAGTGAAATTAATTAAAATGACATTACATGACACCAGGGCGAAATTAAAAGGCAGAACAAGTGAAAGTTTCAATGTTTAACAAGGTTTATAGCAAGGGGATACTGTATCCACGACACTGTTTCACCTGGCATTAAAATATATAATAAGGAAAACAAATATAAATAGGCAAGGAATATTTTACAACAAGAGCATCCAATTCTGACGATCTGGTTTTAGTAGCAAGGAACAGAAGAAACTTTACAGAAATAACAACAAAATTAATGGAAATATCAAAGCAACTAGGTTAATGAATAAATACAGGAAAAACAAAACAAATAGAAAAAAAGTAAATGTTAGAGCAAAAATAAGAATAACATCCAAGTGCCAGGACAAAACAGAAACATAGCAGAATTTAATGAATTGGAAAACTTTAATTATCTAACGTCTTACTAAATAAAAAATGTAAGAACTAAGCTAATACCTACTCGGAGTAGTACTAATGAACAACAAAACATTCCCAAAAGTAAAAATAAGAATTTATAAAACAATAATGAGATCTATCCTGGCTTCCTTTGGCGCGAACTAAATAACGGCAAACCAAAGAACAAAGGCTAAAAATATAGTAGAAGAAGATTCTTAGAAAAATATTTGGAGGGAAACAAACACAGCTAGGACGGGAAAAAAGAACAAACGCTGAAGTATGTAAATTGTTTAAAATTATACATACCTATAGTAAATCTGTAAAGTACGGAACTAGAGGCTAAAAGCAAACAATTGGAAGAACATTTTAAATGAACTATGGACTTAAATGGTCTACATTTATACAGATTCAGTTATAACTATAGACATAGAATACGCGCACGTTATTTACGTAGAAATATGAGATTTGAATCAAATATGCCTCAATAAAATGTTATATAGTGTAACGGTCTAAAAGATGAAATCTAATAATTTAATTAAAGATTAAACAAAAATTAATAGGTACAAATACATGAATCTAATAAAATTGATTAACACAATATAAGAACATTATCAATGATTTTCATGTAATACTTATAATTAATTAAAATTTGGTCATTACTTACAAATAGGCAAGAATTTAAAATTTTTCACAAATTTAAAGTAATTCATTGTAAAAAAATTAGGCTTTGTTGTATCTAAATAATTAACTAAATTTTAATGTAGAAATAAAAATTATGAAGCCAAGATGCAAATAAAAACATATTTTAATAATAATTAGATAATTCTTTAGGTATAATCAAAAATGAGTAAAAATGTATATTGTTGTAATTTGTAATCAATAATGTATTAGAAGTTTAAATTATTAAATGTCAAAACTAAAAAAAAATAAACATAAAGAATGCTATGATTTCGAAAAACTATTTAAGCTAAGGCAGAATTTGACGTAGCTTTCTTATGTTTGTGAACTGAAAGAGAAAACAACCTAGTTAGTAAGAAATTCAAAATTATTACTTAACGTCAATTTCAAATTTTCTTAAAAAATATAATCACACTAAAAGTTGTTAATATTACCGGATTGTATATAACTGAAGCATTCAGTTAATGTTCTTTATTGTCGTTGAAATAATTACTTAAATATAAACTGTATTTTGTGTAACCTAAAAAAAAGCAAAGATATAAGAAAAAGTCAATATGTTGTGGATCAACTCCTACTAGAAGGAGAAATTTGAAAATTTTTGGAATATTTGAACAATTAAAGTGTGATAAACTTTATTTGGGTCAACGGCCGTGGTCTGTCGGATATTTTGAAGTGACATATAGGAAGTGAAAAGAGTTGGACTTTTACTTACAGCACAAAAACTACAAAGTGGTAACTGTTGATGATTTTAATTTTATTTATTTACTTTCCATTTGTTTAAAAATAAATTTAGATAATTATATTATAATTATATTGTATGAACATTGTTTTTATTTGTACTCATCCTGAGATAAGTAGTCAATTACATATAACATAATACTTAAATTCATACCGGGCATAATTATAAAAACATAACTATATTTAAATTTAAAAAAATATTTTTTGCGTTGGTTTCTAATAGGTTCACAATATATTCATAAATTGGCAAAGAGACATACATTAAGACAAGTAATATTATTTTATTTATTATTTTACACTTTGATACAGCGATTCCCGATAATGAAAATGAGCCGTAACTTTTGTTGACAAAACAATTTTAATATTTTTGTTTAGAAATTATTCTATGTAAATTGTCATATCTGTTAGAATATGATCATTTTAGCTTTCAATTACTTACGAATAATTAACTGCGCAAACAATTGAAGTGAAAAACAAGTAACTAAAAATAGAGTTTATCAACAATAAAAACATACCAAATTTCCCTTATGGTGATGTTTAGTTAGTAACGTCACACATATTTATGAGACACACGTTCCATGAAATAAAACATAAATTAGTTGAATAAATACCATCCTTTACTGTTTACGTATGTATGCCGATACAGATAAAAATCTATATAAAATGATTTTTCAAACAAATAGAATGGCATGTGTAATTTTCACAATACATGTACATACATATATATGGTGCGGCATTAGTGCGTCGAAGATATTATTGAAGTTACGAAAAAAAAAATTTTACAAAAAGTGTAGGCAGTCTTGAAATTCATATTCTAAAATTAGTCCCAAATATACAGTATGCTCAGGAACGAAGTGCGTGACAAAAATATTGTTTTTTTTTCATGGAAATTGAAAAGCATCTATATTTTAAATACCTTACCATATTTTAAATCCAATATTAATAATACTTATTGTGTCTCCAATAATTGAGAGTGAAATAATTTAAAAAAATGTAAACCACTCAATAAGACATTTATAAGCAACAAATGCCTGACAGTAGATCTAAACTTGCCCAGTTCATCCACTTTCTTGGGAAACTTAATTATTTATTATTTTTTACCAAAAAATTTTTTACCATCACTAGTTGTTATATTTCTTAAGATCGCTTTTGTCAAACAATTTTTTTATTCAAATCTAGATACTATGCGCTGTTTTTAAGATATAGCCTATTTCATAACCCGATAGATTTATTTTTATTTTAATATTTGTTCAATTATATGTTTTTATAAAATATACCAAAACGATTAAAATCTCTCGTTACTTAGTGACAATTTCAAGCCAATATGAATATTAAAAAATCTTGTTAGATCAGTCACCGAAGTTGAGGGCTATACCGCCAATATTTAAAAAATAGATTTACTATTTTAATTATAACTTGTGGAGGTGCTAAAGTACTAAAAAAATGTTGATTGAACATAAAATATACCAAAAATATTAATATTACTGCAGCGAAAACAATGAACAATAAATTGATTAGAGTAATTAGGACCATCTCATGTAAGAACTTTTTTAAAACACTTAATCAGGCTTTTATAGCAATAGCTAAAGTTACCCGCTTTATTGGAGCGTGTTGTTATATTCAAAGAAATAATAAAATCCATTCCCTTTAGAACTTTAATTAGTAGAGAATTTTCTAAAAATGATTACCGGCCTCATATTCTCTCTTGATCACTTCCGTGATGATAAAGCTTGGAGCCAAACTTTCAACTCAATTTTTCTCTGGTTTTTGATAGAGGTAATTACTACTTGTATGACGATATAAAAAAATGGACATCTTGCTTAACAATTTTGTTGAAACAAAATCATTTTTTTCAGGAAAATTTTATTTTTAACGAAATCACTGTATAAAAATCAGCAAGATAGGGCTCCTCCCCATTTTGGCATTTAGTACTTGCATATTTGTACGCCACTTTTCCAGAACGATGATTAGCAAAAACAGGATCATTGGACTGGTTCTCCAGATCTAACACGCCTAGATTCTTTTGTGGGATTTCTTGAAATCTAGGGTTTATTTCGATAGATGTGCCAATTTAGAAGGTTTGCAGCAAAGAATTTGCGACGAAATGGCAAAAAACAACTCTGAGATTATTACTCGCAGCGTAAAAAGTGTTTATTTACACTCGACATGGCAATGTCAGGTAAATTAAAATTTGAACATTATTCTAAAACGTAGATATTTAACTTTTTTCCATTTTTATGTGGTGGTTTCATCAAAAATAAAATTTCAGTTCGCTTAAAAAAATGACTTTTTCTCAACAAAATTGTTATGCAAGATATCAATTTTTTACATCATCATTCAAGTGGTAAGTAAGTCCCTTTATCAAAAACCAGAGAAAAAATTTGGGGTTGCCATTGAAAAAAATTAACTACGATGTCACCCCGCAAAACTAAAGAAGTTACAACTTAAATTTATAATAAGCCGTTTTTTTTGTTATTTCAATCCACAATTTTTTTATTAGGTCTCATTGATTTCAATAGACAGTTTGTAGATAAAGTATGGAATAAATTCATTTTAAGCTAAACAACTAATTTTGAAGAAAAATCCTGAGACAGGTCTGTTTTTGATTTTAATTTAATGTATTTTTACATAACAATTAAATATGCAGGGTAAACCATTTGTGAGTAACGATATCATCGACAATGTTTTTAAAAGGCACACCCTGTATATTTTATTTTTTTTAGATTGCAAATTTCAAGACGATTCCATTAATATATCATACTTGTGTTCGGTAATTAATGGTTTTGAAGATACAATAATTTTAAAATTTGTATTTATAAAAATAACAAATTAATACAACAGTAACAATAAATTGCCACAATTACAGTACGTGTTCGAATTGTCCTCCTTCTTCTGCTTGACAGTGTCCTAAGCGATCAATAAATTCCTACTGAACTTTGTTAATGGTTTCCTGCGAAATGTTGTTTATTTCTTGCCTTATTCTATATTTGAAATCATTTATGTCGTCGGGTTTTCTTTTATACAGAATATTTTTAAGATGACCCCATAAAAAGAAATCTAATGGCATGAGATCCGGTGACCTTGGTGGCCACTCAATAGGTCCTCGTCTACCGATCCACTTATTGGGGAAAACTTCTTCAAGATATGTTCGAACGGTGGATGCATAATGTGGCGGCGCCCCATCTTATTATTACCACCACAGACTTTCATCAATATTTCCAGGAATGTTTGCACTAGGGAATACATTCATTAAAGTTGGAATCAAACAGGTCTTTAAAAATTGCAGATAAGTTAGAACGTTTACAGTTCCATCAAAAAATAGGGTCCAATGATTTTATTTCGAAAAAGTTCTCCCCAAATAATAATTTTCTGTGGATATTGAGTGTGATGTTCTCTCATCCATTTAGAATTTTCCTTTGCCCAATATCTACAATTCTGTCTGTTGACTTCATCACCGTCTAATGTAAATATGCATTCATCAGAAAAAATAAGGTGCACCTTAAAGGGATGCGACTTTTCATGTTTTAATACTTTATGAATAGAAGTAAAAGGAACATATTCTCGACTAACTTGCCGAAAGCTGTTGTGTGGATTTTCTTCCATAGCCAATAAAACGTTTAATTTAGTATCCAAGGCAAGTACTGGACAGCCGGATTTATATAAATTTAGGTAGATTGTATAAGGTACCAAACTCACTAATTTTTTTCTTCAATTTTGCTCACTGTTGACTGACTTATAGGTTATTCTGAATATTTATTATTAAACATTTCATATACCTCTTATTGAATTGGCATCTTATCGCCACAACCAATTAAAGATAAGAACTTCAATCCTTTGTTTTATAGATAAACGCATTTAACAAGCAAATTTAGAATAAGTGTCACCGTCATTAGTGAGTATTAAAGAGAAGCCTACTGAGTTATTATCACAACTTTTTACAATAATGATAACCAAAGATATGCCGGTATTAATTTTAAAATTATCGTATCTTCAAAACTGTTAATTACCGAACACAAGTATGATATATTTTTGAAATCGTCTTGAAATTTGCAATCTAAAAAAATACAATATAGAGGTTGTGCCATTTAAAAAAATTGTCGATGAGATCGGTACTCACAAATAGTATACCCTGTATATTTCATCGTTATGTAAAAATACATTAAATTAAAATAAATAACCGACCTGTCTCAGGATTTTTCCTCAAAATTGTTTGTTTAGCTTAAAATTAATTTATTCCATTATGTACACACTGTATGTATTTTTGCATAATATATTAAAAAAACTTTAAAATGTTGTTATTTGCAGACATTTGAAAGGTAGATCATATACATAAATGCCCCGAAGACGATTGATTAATTGATCTAATTCCAATCATCACATCAATTCTAAAAGAAAGTTGCTGTGTCCATCTGAATTATTTTATCAAATATTTTTGGTCGTTGCGGAAATAACGGAACGATTGTCAATTTGCAAGTTACACTATCAATCGCTCTCATCAATGCTCTTCATAAAAAATTTCTATCAAACGTTTTCAATTAATTGACATTCGCGTCAGGTGCACTTTTGGGATATTTTAAAGTCCATAGCGGCTATCGCCATTATTTAAACGTTTCTAATGTAAAACGAAGCTAGTATCCACCATTTTTTAAGAAGAATTTTTTGAAATATGGTATAGAGATGCTGAAAATAAATGTGATTTCAAATAAAATATAGCTAAAATAATAATATAATAAATAGTAAAAACAATAACCACGTACTTAAAAAAAATCGTGTTCCTGATCATTCTAATTTGCCATATTAGTTGAAATTGTGGTGATCCTGCTATTATCATCTTTTAAGCGCGGTTTTCTTGAATAAGCTGTTGAAGCCTCAAACTAAATGACAATATTACTTGGAAAAGTTTATGCATTTGTTATTCATTTATTCGTTGAATAATTACTTTACAAGTTATCAATTGTTTTTGCTGCTATCTGTTAACAATTAACAAAATATTATATTGTAAAATATATATTGTAAGGGCAATTTATATTAAAATTAAAGATTTTGAGAAAAAGTACCCTCTTTTCCTATTATTAAATCAAAAAGTATAATTAAAGGAATTTAGCAATTATTAAGTTCAATTCATTATCTCCAAACAAGACCATCAATTTGGAATTATTAAAAAAATGTGTCTATATAATTTGAATTAAAGGTACCATCTTAAATTTTAGCAGAAACTTAATAACTAATTATTAAATAAATTTGAAATTCAAAGATTTAAATATAGTATCACATGAGGGTATGAAAATGTATATTGTATTATCATTTTGCAATAAACTATGATTAAACAACCAATTTAATCGGTAAAATTGTTAAATTAATTAATTTGTATAATATTAGAGCTGTTTTTTCTTCTATTGGTGTTTGTAATACAATTCATTAAAATTAGAAAAAACTTTTTCTTCTTTCTTCTTTAAATTTTGAATAATTGAAATTTGTAGCAAACTAAAACAAGTTTGCTAGTGACGCAAGTATGTGTTTCCATAATCAGTAGCTATTTTGTCGAAAACATAATTTATAATCTAGATTCAACGAATGTAAATTTGATAATTTATCTATATAAAATTCACCTTCAAATTACCAAAAATGATTTCTAAGTGCGATTTGAAACTCAACTGATTGTAATAGATGTGGAAAAATATAACAACGCTCTCTTCGAATGTTTATTTTGTAATAGTCACATCGTTCCATAAATTCATATAGACTTCTTTGATTAAAAATTTACCTTATTTTTTAAATGTAATTGAAAGGTTTTTTTGTAGAACTCATAATCCTAATAACTTAAAAATGGTGTTTTAAAATTTTTGTGAGAATACCTATAGATTTTTTGTTTTTTTAAAATGATCCCTCAGCTTTGTCTGCATGACAACAACTTGGATCTACCAGAAAAAGGACAAGTTTTTATCAAGTTGTTGGTTTTCTTGTAAAACGGATTTGATCGGACTAAGGAACTCTGCACCAGTTTGTATTTTTTATCATTTTTGTGGTACGCATTTATAATTACAATTACAAATTTATTAAAGACAAAATAGTTGTTTACTAAATTGGAACTATTATTGACAACTCTTTGAGTAATATGCCAAAATTAAGTGTGAGAAATTTAAATTATACATTTATTTATGACCCTATATAAAGAAGTTCATTTAATATTCGATCTTGATTTAAGATCCTAACATAAACCCACCCTGACATTATAATACGTTTGTTTGTTGTTTATATTTTGAATTTAATTTTCTTTGTTTTATTTCAAATTTATATATGATTTATTTTTTTTTACATTCTAATTTTCATTACTATTTTTTTTGTAAATTTGAATATTAATTTTCGAGTTTTATTTATCAAATACAAATCCCCGTAAATTTCAAAATTTCATACTTTTACAATATATAATCTAATAAGATTTCCTATAACACTATTAAGGGATTTGGAGAATAATATATTAAAATTGATTTGATTAGAAAGGAAAAGTGTACCCACTAAAAGGTCTTAAATAATGTTTGTAAAGTATATAATATATACCACCACTAAAAGTCAGATCATATTACTAAAATATTAATGTTATTAATGATAGAAAATTTTCTTTTCAAAAACTTATTATGAAATTTATTGTCTGAAATATTAAAATTTGTGTGGATATTATTTTCCTTGACAGGCGACTCCATGAAAAACTTGAATTTTCCGAAAATGTATAATATATCTGGTGAAATGAAATAAGTGAAACTAATCTGGAATTATTTTATGTTCAATTTAGAGTAAATATATCAATTCGTTTAATAGATTTATGGAAAAATTTTAGCTGTTTTGAATAAGTGTTAGATATGATATGATATGAGATGAGTTAGTTTAATAGAGGTAAATGTTTAAAATGAGTAGAAAATAAGACACTAGTACATGTTATGAGCAAAATTATCTACTAATATTTATTACAAATTAGTTAAATTATATGTATTGCAAAATTATGTAATATTTGTCATAATTCTGGTATAAAACTGAAAAATTGTATAGATTCTAAAACAGGTTCAAAATAAGTACAAAACATAATTGTTACAAATTTTATTGACTAAGGAAGGAAGGAAAAAGGTCAGATTTGCAATGTAAAGCAGTAAACATGAATCAGAAATTATTATAATAGAATACTTTACTTTCAAACATGAAATTTTGACATTTTGGAAGTCATTTTCATGAAATTTTGTTAATTTAGAATGCCATGGAAAAGTATAAATATAAATAAACCTTCAAAATTTGGGAAAGAGGCAGTTTAATTTTAGATGCCAAAAGTGCATTTTGCCCTAGTAAAAAAAATGTTCATGAGTGTCTAAAAAAGAAATGAATTTAGTGATTATCAAAAGTTCAAAAGTGTAAAAAGTGATTAATTAAACGAAAATTGTATCTTACCTTTATAAAAAAAATAGGACAAACAATCAAAGTTTGATTAATTTTAAAAAGAATTAGTGAAATATAAAGAATATAACCTTTTACCGGTGTTTTTCCCAGGCATAACCTAAAAAAGGTGTGATAAACAATTAGTGCCTTATGGTACTTTTAAATCTTTACAAAACATAGTATCACGTTAACACTTACAAGGGAATTGGAATTTCATCTACAAATGTTTGACTCGGAAAGTTTATGGAATGGTTTACTATTTGGAACTTTTTTGGACTGTTCTAAGACATGAAGACTAACCAATTGACAGTTAGCATTTAAAAATTAAACTGTTTGTGTTTAAAAAACTAATGCTTACGTATTCTTTCACGAATTTTTTTTTAATAAGTTGTATATGGAATATATAATATAATAATATATATATATATATATAGATTGAATTTGACGCTCAACTAAATACATACATTTTTCTTTGAACTCAACCCAAATATGAGAGATCATTACAATAGATTAATAGCTGGATCACATGGAAGAGCGAGTATATTAAAATACACCATTTGTTTCAATCCTCGTATAGAGAGTGATTATTTTAAGTATTCACATCTAACAAATTCTAAAGGGAACAAAAGGATGCTAAAATTTCAAAGTTATGATCTTGAAAGACAAATACCTGTTATTAATAAGGTACACATTTGTTTACGTCTGATTTGAAAATAATTTTTAGTTAACATTTTAGTAACACAATGTTGTATACTGTCACTGGTACTATTCATTTAAGTTGTTAAAGAAAAATTCACGTCAAACTACAGTCTGCGTAAAAAAAGCCTAACATTCGAAGCAACTGTAAAGGGATCTCCTGAATTCGTGTAAAATTTATGATCCACATTGCTCGAACGTTGAATTAAATCAACATTTACATATACAATTTGCACTCAAAATGAAATCTGAACAGATTTAATGTATGTAACTTTTTAGTATAAAACCAATTAATCTTTCAGACGAAACAGGTTTTACGCGAGTTCCGAAATTTATATTTTTAATTAAACTCAGTAAATTGATAACGCCTCAAAGATCTTTCGTCCTAAAGAATTCTGTTTAGAAAATGTTCATTCCTCAGGTTTTTAATTTACTCAGTAATTTTACAAAATGAGGAAAAACATTTTAAATACAAAAATATTTATATATGTGACCGATATAATTTATTAAGGTTTACTTTTATACAGTGTGCACATAAAATATGGAATAAATTAATTTTAAGTTAAACAAACAATTTTGAGGAAAAATCCTGAGATTAAAAAAATTGTCGATGACATCGTTACTCACAAATGGTTTACCCTGTATATTTCATTGTTATGTAAAAATACATTAAATTAAAATCAAAAACCGACATGTCTCAGGATTTTTGCCCAAAATTGTTTGTTTACCTTAAAATGAATTTATTTCATACTTTATGTACACTGTATATAAATTGCTGAAATTTACAATGCCAACTCTTCTTTTAATAAATGACTAGTACTCCTACATCACTATCACATAAATGCGAAAATTGTGTTATCGATATCGTGTTTATTCTATTATAGTTATTCGCTTAAAATAAAAATCAATATACATTTTACATTAAAACAAATTTGATATTACTTAGGTAACGTCAAATCTTAGTAGCTTATCATAATTTGTAACATTAGAGAAACAATTAGGCTTCAGCCTAAAAAAAAAGAATAGTAAACTTTAATTTTATTTGTTTAGGAAAATACCTTTAACTCTTAATATGGACGACACTCTTAAATCTAAAAAAAATATTACAATAATGCTCTCTTTCGAGAAAGAATAAATCAATCACAATTTAATTCATTCAAATAACACAGTTCTTATATTCCTACTTTCTAAAGATTTGTAAGGAAATCATTAAATTGTCAATCTCTAATATAAAACGTATTTATTTAAAGAGCTCAAATCAATTCTGTCGCCAGGTAGTAGTTGGATTAAATGATAGAATAACTTGGAAACTTCAATTTAAGTCTTGTCTATCGTAAAGCAATTTTATTCAAATAGGAAAAGTAGTTTGGAATATATTATTCATATTATATTTATCGTAGGCATCTAATTTTATAGAGAATTTTTCTGAAGTAAAAAAATGTATCTAAAATATGTTTTTTCGAAATATAATTATAATGACACTTCTAATTATTAAATTAATTGTTTCAACTCTTACTTTGTGGAAACTATCCAGAATCAATATAATTTATTGTGTACAAAAAAATGAAAGCAGTTTATATCCTTTAAAGCCAATTTTCTTGGATGAGACCTGGATTTTTAGTAAAGGGGGATTCCGCAAGAGCTGGCAAGATGGCAGTATTAAAGCAGTCAAAAAAAAGTGGAGAATGTGTACCGTCAGTGATTCCTCATTGCAAAATGGTGTGGAAATAGCTTAAAGAGACTACCGAAAAACATATTTATTTTATATTCTTATTAATAATGTTTCTGTATTTTTAGTTACGTGTCTCAAAATTGTAGTTTATCAGTTGCTTTTAGCTTTTATTATACAGAAACCTGTGAATGGTTTTTATTTTATCATATTTATTAAAATTATTCTTTCTTTACTAAATACTATCATTTGAAATATTTTTAACAATTAACAAATTAACAAGGTGTGTAACAGCAAACATCAAAAAACCGTTTGAGGATACAGTTGAACAAACGTACATATTTTTTGGCAATTTCTCACATTTCTGTCTTTTATAAATTAAGTTTATACTTTATGGCTTTGCCTTTTAATCGAAATTGCAATAAAAAATCGTATAGAATTGCCAGCGACTATTCTCGATAATCCCAAAACGCTATATGACGTCATAATAAAAGACGTAGGGAAAGAAGGTTTTCATATAAACCATAAAGGCTTTTCACGACAAGGAAAAGAATTGCGGCGTTGTCACGTCTCAGTGTTTTTCCTTAATTTAAAGATAATACTGAGACAGTGCTTCCTTTTAATAAATATTGTATTGTGCTTTGTGTTAGTTTATATTTGAAATGTAAAAGTAATTTTGAAATTTGCAATTTTTACTTACGTCTCTTTCAGCAGTAAGTGGAAGTAATGAACCTCCATTTTGGCGTTCCCGTTCAAAATAGTTTATTAAGTCCATTACAATTTGCTGGGATGTACTACTTAAACCCTTATGAACTTTAACCAAAGAAGGAATGTCAAAATATCGATAAATAACAAGTATTTTGGCAACGTTGTAAAGCATTGCCAACTTTAAAAATTTAATTTCCTCTGTCCGTTAAGTGTAAATCGCTTTAATGCTTATTTTTGCTATTCTGTTGACTATAAAAATAACTAAAAATGACGTAATTTCAAGTTTATCGTGAAAGACTTAGAAGTCGCTGTTTTGATTTATTTTTAAATTAAATGTACCTTGACTCTCATTTGGGTTTAGTTTAGTAATGACGATGACGTCATCCAAATTAGTTGGATTTGATTTACGGGAGATATACCAATAAAAGTTAAGCAATAAAATATGCCTTAGATGACTCAAGTAATGCGAGAGTATATATATCTCAGTAGATATTTCCCCTTTACTAAACTTACATTTAAAACTAATTTATATTTCTTATTTTAACATAATTTGAATGAGAAATTTTAAGCTTTTTAAATAACTCTTAAACTCCTAAATTTATATAACAGTATGTCTCCGGATTTCATTTTTCATAGTACTTTAAGGCGAACGAAATTGGTCCGGTATCAGAGAGCATCCGCCATTGACTCATTTCTATAAATATCGTTTTTTCTTGGATTAACGAATGTTTTGTACAATAAAATTTTCTGTAATGTTTTAGAAGGGATTCTTGTAGCAAATATAGCTATTGCTGTTACTGGTTTATAGATATCTGCTGTTCTAGACTCAGACTATAAATGTGGAGACGGAAGGGTATGATACAACCCTCTATAAAAATTCTATTGAAGTATCTTCAGTTAAGTATCTAGGAATCTAATAGTTGATGAAAATAAAAGGGCCAACCTTTCTTTATTTTCTTGGTTTATGGTGTAATTCGAGATGCGTACGAAAAATCTATAAATGCACTGATGCGATACCTTTTTTCCTCTATCTACGAAACTAATATAGTCGCATCAAGTTTCCATAACTCATCACTTTTTATTCGGTAGAATGATGTTTAGTTCTAATAAGTGCATGTAAAATTTGTGTTATCGTTAGATCTCCTTTTAATATTTATACTACCTTATTTATTTCGCTTGAAAAATTTACAATTCTTCCTATTACAATTAAAAAAAGCTCACTTGGGAAATATTAATAAACATTGAATGGAAGCTAGTGATAAGCTATTTGTGTTTTTTTGTATGCGATAGAAAGATAAAGTTATAAATATAAATACTAATGAACGAAAACAAAAAGGCTCGCAGAAAATATCCAGTCCCTAAAAAAATCCTAATGATTAAATTTTTAGGTAACAAACTTTTATTCATAATACTCTCTATAATATTATAATTTTAAAATATATTTAAAAATATGATGTTTATTGTTTAAGGATTTCAAATACCTATTCCTATTCTTTATAGTTTTTGATTTATTTCACTTCGTTTTTCAAAATGTGATATTCTAGAATTAAATAAAATACTTAAAAATAAATCAACACTTTTTGTCTACTAATTTGTTTTAAAATTAAATTCTTAGTTGAAATAATTAAAATTTAACAGTGATGTATAAAATGTTTGCAGGTGGGAATTTCACTACAGTATATATAATTTTTTGCTACGTTACCGTAAATTTAACATCCTGTATTTTGTTGATATAAGTAGAGAAGGAAACAATTTCTTTCTAAATTGATATAAGGTTCTTTATACCAATGTCTCCTAATTTCCTACCTATTTCTATTAATTTTGGATTCTTTTGGGGCTGATTGAAAAATTGGTAAATTGAACCTCCTTTTGACAAAACATTATTTAGTGACTAATCTTTTTTTTTTGAAGCTAGTAGGTTTTTTTGTAGTTTAAGGGTAAATTTATTGATGGTAGCCGATGAAAATAAGTCTAAAATTAGGAGATATTGTTATAAACCTTAGAGCAGTTTAAAAATAAAATGATTTTCCCTGCATTTGCATGAATTAAAAAATAACAATAAAAAATAAATAATGATATTGTTATCCTAATTTAAGACATCCTACATATGTGTTAGAAATTTTAAATTATGTAATTTAAATGTATTCTATAAGATGCAATTAACTAATAATCTCTGGGTGAGTTCAAAAGAAAAATACGGTTCAAACAATATAATTACAATATAATAATCTAATTTTATTTTTAAATATAAAAAAAAAATAATTAATAATTACCATTTTGTAATTTCTTGTAGAATAAGTAAAAGTCCAACTCTTCCGTCTTCTCTCTTATCAGTTCAAATTTTCTGTCATATCACGGCCGTTGACTAAATACAGTTTATCAACTCTTCAATTATCCCAAATATTTCAAAAATTCCAATTTTCACCATCTTATTTGACTCCATCCACAACAGGTATGTATAATTCACTTATATTGATAGCACTAATGTCCTTATATGTTGCATTTTTTTTTAGTTTATATAGTTTATTTTTATACAATTGTTTTTATAATAATAATAATAATAATAATAAACAACACCACCTGAATGCTTTAAGCTTTCAGCCAGCAGGTAATATCATTTACTTTTAGTTTGATTGCTTTTTGAAAAAATTTAGCATTTCTAAATTTTTGATATATTAAATGTTAAATATCATATAAAAATGTAAACAATAATTTTGTGTCATTTTTTCTTATCCATGCCTAATATTCTATTCAGATTATTACAATGAAGAAAACAATTACAACCCCTCAGCAGTTAAGTATAAAATATTGCCTTGCGCTTATTTAACATGTAAGACATAAATTATAGTTCATTTTAAATTATTTTCTTTAATACAGTAAGAAAAATCTTTTGTCAATATTTAGGTAATTGGAAGGGCAGTTTTTAGACAACCTTAAAGAATATACTAGATTATAACAGGAGATTAAGTAAATGAAATAAATGGTATAATATATCTTTAATCAAAATCATAACTAGAAAAAAGAAATGAATAATTCCAATTAAATCATCTCTTAAAACTAGCCGATCTTAACCAAAAAAGTAATATTTTTTAATAATACTGTTTGCTTAATAATGCTTCTTTTAACATTTAAACGTATAATTTTTTCTGAATTATACAAACAGGTAACATTAAACAATAAATAGAATATCCGATGAACAAAGAAAAAGTTGGCTCACGCTGTAAAAGAAGAGAAAAGCAAAGTGGAAATTCCAATACCCCAAAAACCGCGGACCTGTACATCCTCGGGATAGAACCCTAATGCATTTATTTCCATCATCTCGCTTTTGTTTCAGATCTCCCCGAGGGCAGTATCGGGCAGCTCGAAGTGGTGGGCTCTGGAGCCGCTTTCCTGGAGGCAGAGAACTTGGCCGGTTGCCAGGTACAAGCACTCGTTTTGACCAACAATCGCCTGCAACATGTGGCGGATCGAGCTTTCAGGTGAGAATTACAATGCTAAATATTAATCTTAAACTACTAAACAAAGCTTAATTCAAACATCAATATTACATTAGTTTACATCCGCAAATGAAATTTATAGTATACCGTGCAGAAGGAGAGGAGAACCAAAAACCATTTCAGTAATAAAAAGCGAATTAAATCCGAAATAATGAATAAAAGAGGTGAAGATTTTGAAAGTATGGCACTATGATTCAGATTATAATTTAAATGTGTGTATGCAATTTTTTGAATTATTCTGGCACAAGGTGTTTCAAAGGGTAAGTGAAGTAATTAAACGGTGAAAAGAGGTTACAAGGCGATTCTAAATACTGCAATCATTGGTTCTGATGATCTTTTTAAACGACATAAAGGGTATTTTATATATTTTGCTAATTTCTTCCTGTTTCTCATTACTTTCTATATATTTGAAAAGATCACTAAAATTTAATTAAAAATTTGGATTCTAAATTTTTCTCACAGACAATTTTACTATCCAAATTTAAGACTTGAATTGGCGGTTAGATGCTAAAGAACCGATTATTATCGTTTTTTTATAATCATTAAAATGATTATTCATCATGATTGTTTCTACCTTAACTTTGTGGAATCTATCCATTATAAATATAAACGATAAAATATGCTCAAATAAAAATTCCACAATTTTCCAAAAACATCTTATGTACAGTATGGTCCAATTGAAAGGAATACATTCATTATTTCGTAAATCGGCGATTTTAGGGGAAAATCCTGAAAGCCATCGATTTTTATTTTTAAGTGGATCACTTTTTTATTTTTAATCATCTCTGTGAGCGCGATGACGTCAACAATAAAATTTTTAAATAGAAAAGTAAGTCTAACAATACATCAATTGAAAGGTCTTTTAAATATCTATTTATTAAATTTTTAATGTTACAATAAATATTAAAATTAAGTACAACCAAATTTAAAGCAAGTGCTCAAATTGATTACGGTCAACTAAAATACAATGCGAAAGACGAGCACGAAACTCTTCTGAAACTATCGCTATAACTTCAGTAGTTATTTTTGCAATCGCAATGCGTATCCGTTCTTTAAGTGCATTAATAATTTGTGGTCTATTTATGTACACTTTACTTATCAAGTATCCCCATAAAAAGAAATCGAATGTCAATAAAGGAATTTTGATAAGGTAACTAAATTTTTTTAAAAAAGGTAAAAAGTAGTTTAGACATATTTTCATTGTCAGAAACGGCCTTTACCAAATGTATTTTTTTGTATCAATAAATACTTCATAACAATACTTAATAAATTAATAATAATGTCATTAATACTACTTTTGACAATAATACTTAGACATAATTGATATGGGTGAATAGATATTTAAAAGACCTTTCAATTGATGTATTGCAAGACCCACTTTTCTATTTGAAAATTACCACTCACAGAGATGAGGTCAAAAATAAAAAGGGGATATGACGAAGCGCCCATTTCAAAATATAAATCGGCGGGTTTCAAGATTTTCTCCTAAAATCGCTGTCTTACGAAATAATGAATTTATTCCTGTCATTTGAACGATACTATATAAATTGACAGGCTTTACATATGCAGACTAGATTTTGTATTATAAATCTTCTAACCAATAATATTCGTCTTTTTCTAAAATTGGAAACAAATTCAAAAATGATAATTGTGAAAATTGAAACAGAATTACATTTTATGTGGTAAAAAATTAAGTTATAATGAGTTTTTATATTATAACTTGAATGAATAAATTAAGAAATTAACACATTTATAAGATTGAAAGAAAAAGCCAAATTTGTATTATAAGTGTGTAAAGATTCTTTAATGAAGATTAGAGTTAAAGAAAATTTATATTTTTCTCAAGTCAAAAAGTCGAGCGCTTTCGGCAATACAATGCCATCATCAGGACAACTAAAAAATTGTTAACATAAATAAAAATTACAAATTGAGAATTGTCGTACTTACAAAAATTACGTAAAACTAGACGGTAAAGGTTAGTTATGAAATTCTTTAAAACATTTCTAACAGTAAAAGTACATATTAATTAACTTAAAAAACAACAATGGACGAATAACTGTAACATTTTAAAAAGTTTATAAAGCCCAGGCCTGAAAGTTGTCTTTATTAACGACAACATGTACTTGAAAAACATGGAATTAAATATCATTAAAAAATTTACCTTAATTTTTTACCTCATAAAATGTAATTCTGTTCCAATTTTCACAATTATCATTATTGGATCCAATTTTGGTAAAAACAATAATTGTGGAAACTAAAAATAAGAAGAGTAACTATCATGTTCTTTTTGTAAAACCATTGGCATTATTGGATAAGTGGAACTATCGAACGACATCCATCCAAAAGTAATAATCTTAGTAACAGCTACTTCTATTTTTAGCTATTTAAATCTATATGTTTTTGACAATACCTCAATACCTGACGTTACTAATAAAAATTTCATAATTTAACTTTAAATATTTAATCGTTTAATTACAAATTACTTGATGGAAACTCACAGCAAAATATCACTGTTAAAAGACTTCCATAATAATATGTATAATATATATAATATATATAATGATTTATGACCATTAAATAAAATGCAGTTGATTAAATAAAGTTTCGACAAAAAAGCTGGAATAACTAACTCTTTAAAAAACATGAAATTGGAATATTGACTGTTCAAAATAAGAAAGTAATTATATTTTCGTATTTGTTTTTAATAACTTGAAATTTAAAGGCATGCTGGTACGTTAACCTTATAAAGAACAGATAAAGTATACTTTAAAATATTAGAAGAAAGGAGTTTCGGGTGTAACCCCAACTTTTAATATTTTTCTTCCAGTAACTTTTTTGTAATACTGTTTTAATGTGTGGTAACATTTAAAAAAATAAATTTATATATTAAATTGTTTAAGACTAAAATGAATAAAAATTTTAAAAAATACAAACATAAAAAAATCATAATTTGAAATCAACTATTGACTCTTTTCTCAAAGTGAGATTATGCAAGAAAATTTATTATGGGTTGTAACAAATTACGAACAATTAACTCTTATAACTAATTATACATCTTATATTTAATAATAATTAACAAAATAATATCTAATGAAAATAGTCTTCAGACATTTTATAAACAGCGGAAGAACATGAAAATTTTAAATCAGTAAAATAAAATTAAAAAATAAAAATTTTATATGTGAAATATATTTGAATACGATCTTGTCCCTTATATGCACTGGTCCGAAGTTAGAGCCAAATTATTTAAAGTCATGTGGAACAATGGCAGTTCTTGTTCGGGATGAAAATACAAATTATAACAAAGCAATTCTTCATTCTGGAGCACTAACACCTTTCTCTTCTTAGAAAGAGTTCTCTAGGTACAAGTATTATCTGCATTAATTTTGGAAAACTTGTCCAAATTCTAGTTTAAGTCTATTTTAGGTACTTGTTAAAATATATAAAAATAAAATATTAAAATGATTTCATTCACATTAATATAAATATATTTATAAATTCCAAAAAACACTAGGATTACAGGTCAATAATTATTCCTCTGTTATTAGTTAAATTAAACTTCAAGGAAAATTTTAATTTTTAAGATTATGCACAATATTTTTCAGAAGAATTCTATAATCTCTTTATAATTAATTAAGGGTGCTTTACTTTTTTAAGCTACATCAACGGTATTCACCCTTGGCAAACCAAAATTCAAGTAGTCACTGTCAATTTCTGGCATTTAATTTAAATGTTTTCGGTCTCACAGTCCACTAAAAAAAAACTAATATTTTACAATTTGTCACTTTTTGAAAAAATTTACGAAATTTCTAAATTTTAGCTCATTATATCTTTAAATACATGATTGCTCGCAAAAAAATAAATATACATTAAGAAGGTTCTATCTTTATTCGTTCAAATGCATGTAAAATTCTTTTTTTGTACATTCGTTATTAAAAATTTTCTTAAATATTTTGTGTCATATTTTTGTATTTAAAAAACTCAAATAATATTTAATTTAATTTATAATTTGATCCCTACTGCATATGTTAACAGGAGCTTGTTAAATTGTATATCAAAGCGCTTAAACAGAATTTGACCCTTCATGAAAAGAAAATAAACAAGAAGCTCTTATTTTCCAAGGCAAAAAGACTGTTATCTCCTTTTGTCATAAAATAATGTTCGTACTGTGAATTCAGAAGCGTTTATCGTTTGCCCAAATATACGGAATATTTATAAAGGACTGAAGGCCCAGTTTTTGGCGGGAAAATTGGGGTCGACCAAGGATTTTCTCAGATACAGCTTTTCATTCGGCTCGTTATATTAAATTTGATTTTATATATGGATAACACCGGATTTTATCTTTATGTTTTTCTGCTGAAGCAACGACAAAACGAATTTTAAATTTTTCAAGGGCTACCCAACTTCCATCAATGAGAATTCGGAAAGTAAGAAAAAAGCATCATAGTTTAATATCGTCTAGATTTTATCTCTTAAAAGTTGTAGAAATTAGCATTATCGTTAAACTTTATACTAAAAAATATTTTTTATTTAGCTAGCACCTATTTTATAGTGCGTACGTAAACTACCATATCCATGGCTAACTCCTGTATAACAAAATATTTGCCGAATTTCTCGAACATCCCAATTTTTATTTCTAATGAAGTATCTATTTTTTGATAATTAAAATAACATTTCAAATATCAACCCCAGCTCATGGTAGCTATTTTCTGAAAAATTGTAAATTATAGTAGGAGCCAACTTTAGCTTATTTTAAAGGATTTTTAATTCTCTACTTTATATCATTGGTTTTTGACTAAAACTAATTAAAAATAAATTATCGTAATCAAACAACACGGCACTAGTTTAACAATTGATTTTGAACATATAGTTAACCTATCCATCTTCTCTCATAAACACCATTAAATAATTTTTTACTATTATCGCGAAACTAGTCAAAGCACTGTCTTGTTTGGTCTATTATTGTTCTTAAAATCGATCATTTTCTCTACTAAAATCAATAAAGCAGATTTATAATTATGCTCTTAAATAAAGATTTTAAAATTTTTTCAAACGAGGTATCACTCAACCCCCTTTAAAAGTTTTAAGAGGGCAACTGCCGCTGAGGGTTACACAATTGCAATGTTATTTTTATAATCAAAATGTGCTTCAAACAAATAAAATTGGGCCTGTCAGAATATTTCCTTAAATATTTTGTTGTTCGATGAGTAAACTATCAAAAATTATTTATAATAATAAAACAAAACTTGTTGTTTTTTAAGAGCAAAAGTTTTTATTCTTTTTTATTATTGTATATATCCTATATTTCAGGATAGATGTGACACTATTTTTCTATAATCTTATTACTTTTCGTTTCGTGAATTATTTCTTCCAACTCATCCATTATTATATAATTTTAATCGAGGAAAAATTGAATTTCATCGTTCAAATTTGAATAGAATCTATACTAATATCAAAATTTCTATTAGACTTTTCTCTTAAGTTCACTTTTTTACAACGTAATTTTCTATAATATCAGTTCCAATATTCTCATGTTTTCTTAGAGTTACATACGAATAAGGGCTAAAATTAACAAATAGTAACAAAACAAATCATTCATTTAGCTGAAAACTGGTGAAAGTCTGCGTAAAATGTCGTTTTATACGCTGTTCTAACCCTGTCTCAAACTTCTTCAAACCTAAAAATACGAATAATCATTCTAAAATGTCAGAATCAATAAAGTCCTGATAACCAAAAGGTTAAAAGGTCTTGTCGACCTTTAATAAAACAAAAACACGCCCTTTATTTTAAACAAGACACGTTTTTAATTTTTCAAGAGCGTATTATTCCAGCGAAGGTAACAACAAAAAGACCGTCGTCAACCACTAACAAAGGGAAGACCTAAAAACTCGGGAATTTTTCATAATAATCCCCAGTTTTATGAGGATGATTATACATTGTAATATGTCTGTTGCAGCTCATCTTGGAAAAGCCTCACCTCCCTGGATCTCAGCTATAATCAACTAGACAGTGTGCCCTTCGTAGCTCTCAAAGAGACCCGTAGTCTGCAGTGGATTAATCTTCACGGGTACGTATATCTATAACCACCATCCACATACTTTAAGTCACCACAGGCCCGGATTCAATTATTTTTTTTTGTCGCAACATTCGAAAGTAGATCTGTCTTTCTATAACGGAAATACAACTCGTATCTCAATACCAAAAGAAAGAACATTTCTGTTTAGTTGGGTTTTAGAAATAAATCACTTATGTAGATCAGTCGGTAAGTGTGAATTTAAATGTAAATGCACCAAGCGTGTTTTTTAATTAAACCGTTTGTCAATGTACAGCTGGTTTTTTTAAATTAGGTGTTAAGAGTTGAAGTAAACCGTTTATAGATTTTAATTAATAATAGTGGTTATATCACTCTTTAACGCATTAGTGATTCTCACTATGCATTCCATCTCCGCTCCAAAACCATTACATATCCGTTCCGTGAAATTCTTGTATATTCACATTTTCACATACGTTAACAAAATGTGATCTGACGAGGACTTATTCCTAGCTGCTATTTTATTAGCTTAAAAAAACTATATTTCCGTAAAAAATATGTTTGCAACAATATGGAACGATACTATTTGGAAACGAACGGAATGTGAAAGAAACGAAAAATGTGTATATCATCTACATTTACTTACAGCCAATAATTTTTTACTTATACGGAACGGAACAGGTATGGAACGGAAAAAAATCATATAAAAGAGTATGATTAGATTATTCTGAACCCGACTAGGTAGTCAAAAAGCTCGCAGCTTCTAGGGAGGCCATTTCAATTATATTAAAAAAATAGGCAGACAGTATTAGCATAATACGTCTGAAATTAAAAACGTACAAAGATTTTGTGATTTGATTATGAACATTTTTGTCTTCAAGCATTTTCCGCGTCACGTTTGATCTGACCGAATGTTCAAAAATGTTAATAAATTTTACTGAACTGTCTTATAGCAGCCCGATCGAATTCTTTTTATAAACGAAATGACCAAAATACTGTCCACATGCATTCACAATATCACCTTTAAGGTTAAAAACGAAAAATGCCAAGGTACTTGTACCGCTCCTGTATTAAGAACGGTTATTTTAGTTATTTATGTACCAAGTCAGTAAAGTTCGCCGCGTCTTGTATATGTGTATACAAAGTGCAGCCCTGAAAACGAAACAAATCGAATATGATGAAGACAAATTTGTTGTGGAAAAAACAAAAACATTTCAATTTTTATTCCAAGAAGAACATTTTATTAGCATACCCTTCTACTGTCATACATTTCTTCCCTCCCCTGCGACAGTATCACCTATACAATCTACATAAGGATATTACTAAGTTTGACACATCATTGAAAATAAATTTTTTTAATTATTTACTTATATGATTGTTCGTTGCGAAACTATTGATTATGGCGCCCTCTTACGGGAACAAAAATTTGGGCAACTCATTTTATCATGCTCAACAGTTTTGAGGCATATTGCTTTGATACCGATCGGTAAAATTCTATAACATTTTCAAAATCCTCTCAAAATAGTTACTAAGATTTTTTTTGAAAAATGATTCTTTTGCATTAATTGTCCCATATCTACTTTTTTCAGATGGACAGCTATAAGTTATTTTCTTTCCTCATTTTTTATCTTTTCAGATAGTTTTCTGTATATGCCTGACACTATAAGTGTCTGAAAAGCTTGTTTGGTATTTATCATTCAACTACATTCCAAAAATCCAACGTGTAAATTCGATAAAATTCTTTAACTTTTTTAAAAAGGCTGTCTGGTATTTCGTGACGGAAAATTTTTGAAATAAGTATTTTTTGGATTAGGATAATCGAATCAATGGCGTTTATACGGTCTTGGCCGTATGGCTATGAATCAAAAATTTTGGTCGTGAGCTCTTAAACTATGTAAGTAATTTTTTAAATGGATCAAGCTGTACTTTTTTCATTACTGAGAGTCTATCAAAAAATGTATTTCACTGAAAAAGTGGATTATCAGAAAATTACCAAATAAACTTACATCCAGGATTTTTTTTATAAGTGCCGGTTAAGTAATTTCTCCTTCAACCGAAACTGGAATGAACTTCTTCACATTAACGCCATCGTAAAATAATTTTATTATCATTTATATTTATATACTTTCATACAATATTAGTACCTAGTTTTATGGCCACTTTTATTTGGGTTTGGGATAATACTCGACGGAAGTAATAAACTCGTTAATAAATGCAATTAGTAAATTTACCGAAAGACATATTTACGCAATACCTTAGTCTCGGTATATTAGGTTCTTTCGTCAAAATATCGTAACCTCCTACCTGTCATATAGATTTTTTAGTATTTACTTTTTGTTTTCTATACCAACAATATGATAGTTTTCCTTATGGGCAAATTCGATTATAATATGGACCGTAGTTCTAGAGATGAACCATACAACAATGTCCTACCTTAAAGTACTTTTTAATAAGAAATAAGTTTTCGACCACTTTCTTTGTATCTAAAAAAAGCTAAAAATTCCTAAAATAATGAAAAAAATTAAATTTCATTATACACTAATCGATCAAAATGCCATTTTGCAAATAATAAATAGTATTCAATCATTTGCTACTACATAAACACACATATATGCTCTGGGGTACCTCAGAGATCTATATAAGGTCCATCTACGCAAAATTCTAGATTTCTCAAAATTTAACAACTTAACAATAAACTCTGATAAAACTACGGTGCTTCTATTTACAAACAGGAACGGTCAAACATTTTACCATTAAATTTCCTTGTCTTTCTATATCGTCTTATTAAAAGTCAAAATCCGATAAATATGATATATATACTTATTTACTTACAATATCACACCTCTCTATAACTTTATTTCAACAGTTTTACCTATAATGTTGTTAAGCTTTTTAATATATCATATTCAATAAAATACAAAATCAAAATTTTATATTTTATTGAATTTTGAACCTTTGTACCTACCACATTTGAGTGTTATGGAAAAGCCTCTGTTTTTTAATATATGATACAAAAGTTTCTCCATACTGCTCAAATGTAGTAACACAGAATGATCGGATGATTTAAGAACCTGAATATGACTTTATAAAAGTCGAAACTAGTTGTCTGTGATTATTAATAAAATTTGTTGTGTTATGATTTCTAAGAAAAGAGGGAGAGGTATGACAAGACAAAAATTGGTATACCAAAGAAACAAGCAGACAAAAGTGAATTAAATTAGACGCAAGCAAGAAAGAAATATGGTTAAATGGAAACAATAGAACCCAATCTAACTCATCGTAAGGCTAAAGAAAATTCTAAGAAGAGCATCCATTATGACCTTATGTTGTAGTTTCTACGAGCTGACAACTATCCAAATGCTATAGACCAAAATCATCGACAAAGTGAACCTGTTAAGTCTACTAAATGTAACTTTTCTTTTCATATGTGTCGTTCACACAATAACATTTAGGTACCAACACCATGTTACAAATTAATTATTAAATAAAGTAAGTTTCTATGCTTTGTAGTTATCTTGTTTCACAACTAATTCACTTCTTAGTTGTTGGTGTACCTACGAATTACTTCGGAAATAAGTTGCATGTGTGTTTACATTTAGGTTCATGAATATTGAAATACTTCCACAAGTTAAGACTGCCTTGAAATAACTAATTATACTTATTTCTGAAGCAGCTAATGAGTAATTTTGTTTTCTAGTTTTGCTTAATATATCTCTAACCAAGTGAAGATGTACTTGTCTCGTTAATCAACGAAACAATTTGATGCAAACATTTTGTTGAACTTAGCGCTACTTGGGACCAAAGTTTCTTGTTAAGTTTATTTCTGCTTCTATTTATTTTAGCAAGACTAAAAATGACTATACTATTCTTTAATGAGCCTTTATTTCCAGTGCGAGTGTCGCCGTTTTATTAGCATTCGTCAACATTTTAACGAAGTTGTTTACAGAGGTCGATTTTCGCGACATTCGTAGTATCTTTTACAGCAAAAGGTGTTTGTACAATCTAAACCCAATAACAGGACTTTGAGAGAATCAATATAGTTTTTCAATTTACTTGTAAATTTCTAATTAGTTAGTGTTTTTATTTAAAGCCGGTAGTTTTAACACAATATTTTACTTAAATTGTATAGGTAACAAAGAAGTGGACCATAAATAATAAGCCAAAGACCAAGGGTGAATTTTTTGGGCTAAACTATGAAGATATAACTAACCAATTTTAATAAAATCACTGGCTTCAAAATCCAAACAGTTCATTTATTTATTGGCTCTATAGTAAGGGCTCTGATAGCATATTCCTATTTCTCGTATCCGATATTGTGAAAAATGTTTCAATTTACCATTATGCTTTTTTACATACTAAATTCATACTTAACGCATTGATGAAAATGTCTGTACCAATGCTTCTTAGCCCTCTAGGGCTTTCTACTCTTATTGTCCTTAAAAGTATATTTCAACCTTTTAGTATTATTGCGACATAATAATTACATGAACCCGCCAGAGAGAAACTTTTCATCAAGCGCATTGTTATTTTTAATTATGATAAAAAAGCCGCAGCCTATATAAAACAGAGCGCGCAGGAAGCTTATAAACTAATGATCCCCGGTTAGTAAATTCAGTCTAGCAAGTTTAAGTGCAAATACATGTGTGCAGAAGCCAGAAGAAGAGGAGCATACAAAAGCGCTGTTAATAATTGAACCTATTACCCTTCGCATTTTGAATATTTCAGGGTTTGCGACCGAGAACGTTTGAAGCTGACGCTGCCGCCATGCGACATACGAAACGTAACGAGATAGAGCGACGAGTATGTTAGTGGTTTACTTGATTATTGATGATTACTGGAACCTGAGCTTTATAGCTTTATATAATTTCAACAATTTATGAACAAAATGAATAAAGGTATTTTCAGGGATTTATGGATATAATTATAAAATCCCTTGTACATCCAATGGAATAGTTCCCTTCATTGTTGAAGACAGTACACTATTATCCCATAATCTTGGTTAAGAAGTGACATTTTGCAACTAGTAGTTTAAACACAATTGTTAAATTTGAATTAAGAAAAATAAAATAAAAAATGTGGTAATCAAACATTTGTCAAAAGATATATTTTTACAAATTTATTTTATTCGTTTTTCATTTATTGTTAATTCTTTACATGGTAAAAGTAAAATAAATATTTTTTTTAAAAAAAAGCAATGTAAAAGGGCTATTTGTTTTCTCAAGGTCAAATCATTTATCTTAAATTTCTCATGATTTCAAAAGTTTTCAAAAAAATTGTATTTCATCTTTTGGACTTAAAATCAAAAATGATTTGTTTGCAACATTTAATTACATCTTTCAATTACTTCTCTACATTTATGGTAGCGAGCACCAACTTTCCAATACCTTTGTCATGAAAGCAGCCGCCTCTGCTTTCAGCCAATTCTCTATACTGGTCTGCAGCTCGTTATCTATGCCATATGCTTTCCTGCTAGCCAGTGTTTCATGTAAAAAAAGAGATAAAAGACAGAAGAAACTAAGTCTGGGATAATGGCGAGTTATAAAACATTTCCCATCTAAAATGCTGCATTGTCATGAAGAACGGCAACGCCTGATGACAAAATGTCTCTTCTTTTATTCTGAGCACGTTGCACCCCTCAGCATGAAAATATCGAATCACATCTGGCCAAAAACTCTCTTGTTGTACGCATGTTTACGTGCTCACTGTGTGCCGCGAAGTGACGCGACCGCAAAAACTTCATCGGATATTCACTATGGTTTTAATTTTGTGACCAATCAAACCTTGAAAAATATAACCCTGGTTAAAAAGTGCTCAAGACAAAAAACTTGTAATTACCCCCAATGAACAAAGTACTACATCTCGAGTGTCTCTCAGCCTAGAGATGGGTGTCGTACGATGCGTTTAATCATTTTGTAAAAGATATGGCATAAGATGAAAAAAATGTATCTACTCGCATCACTCAAAAATTACGGAAGCAGCAAAATTAAAAAATATGGTAGTTTCATTTTACAGCGCGATGGACCGTAAAGTATAATATTTTTATTTTATGAGCATAATAGTTATTTGTTAACAAAGGATGTAATACGAGCGATTTTTACACATTAAGGAACATAATTTCTCATTATGACCGTGGTATTGACAATATATTTTAAACAAACATTTTTGTATTTACATTACTGTGATATTTAATATAAATTTCGAGTGTTAAGTAAAATAGATTTTCTAAAAAAAACAGTATTTTAAAAGTTAACAAACACTTTGAATGTAATAGTTCGGGGTAGTGTTGGTAAATTCGTTTTTGTGAGGTAGCAAATTAAATGTGTATTTTTATACCCCCTTATCTATGGTTCCCAAACATTCCACCTACCTGGCTAATAGGATTACCTTTGACTAGATCGGAGTGGTTGGGTTTGTCTCATTTAAAAATATATTTATTAGTAGTAAGTAGGATATACATATTGAATACATGTATATTTGATAAAGATTATCAATTTTCTCATATATGGTATTGGGGATTTGAAACAATCAAATTCAAAATCATTACCACAAAAGTTGATTTAATTAATAATGTAAAATACAAATTTGACGACTAGTTTCAGTTAAGCAGCCATCTTCAGGTCTACAATAATAATATAACAGATTATAACCAACATTAATCTCTAGAGGAAACTTACAAACTTACCAAAAATTGGACCCAAAATCAATACTGATAATTGTGAAAATTGAAACAAAATGATATTTTATGTAGTAAAAAATTAAAGTAAAATAAAAACTTATTATAACTTAAATGAATGAAATAAGAAATTAACACACTTAACTTGAATATTAACAATAAAGGTTGCAAATAGCATATTAAATATTAAAACGTTAAAAAATCGTTAAGAGTCTCATCTGTGGTGAGGGAAAAAATAGGGTAAAATCAAAACAAAATAATTGGAACCTAAACTGAGGCCAACTCAATAATTTAAAACGTTAGAAAATATCAATCAAGATATAATAGGCAAGGTGATAAGGAGACACGAAACTGCCGAAGGGACTAATGTTTAGCAAAAGGAAATACAACTAGAAAACGGAGGTCCGGATTAAAGTCCCTAACAAGCAAACCAATACATTAATGACGTAGTCATTATTAGCAAGAAAAAATTGAATGGATAGTGATAATGATATAAGTGTGAAACACTCAACGAAATAAAAACTTATTAAAACCCACAACTTAGACTTTAATCTAAGCGTGTTAATTTCTTATTTCATTCATTCAAGTTTTAATAAGTTTTTACTTTACTTTAATTTTTTTACTACATAAAATGTAATTTTATTTCAATTTTCAAAATTATCATTATTGTTCTGGATACAATTTTTAGTAAGTTAGTAAGTTTCCTCCAGAAATTAATGTTGGTTATAATCTGTTATTTTATTATTGTAGACCTGAAGATGACTGCTTACCCGAAACTAGTCGTCAAATTTCTATTTTACATTAGTAATTAAATCAACTTTTGTGGTAACGATTTTGAATTTTATTGTTTCCATATGTAAATTTAATTATTAAGTAGTTAATAATGTTGTTATATTTTCATATTATTTAATAAAATAATTCAACCATTCTATAATACGCATGTTACAGTTTTATTATCTATTTTAATTTATAAGTCTGGAATGAATTGTAAATGTAAATACAAATTTTAGCAACCCATTTATCTATTATTTTTCCTCTTTTTTTCATTAGAACCAGTTTGATTATTCCTTTCGAGGAAGCAAACACAGCAACAAGTGCAACTAGGAAAATTCCATTTTGACAACACTATTTCCCAATTTAATTTATTCTGTTATCGGTTATAGTCCAATAAACGAAGGTATCAACCATGACATAAGGTCGCGTGCAGAATTTTTTTTTTTTAATTTTAGCTGTTCATGGGTAGATTACTCGCTGAAAATATGTCCACCGAGAAGTGAGGGGTGGGGCCTGGAAAATGGCCAATGATCCTGAAAATCCGATATCTCCCGAAATATGATACTTAGAGAAGTGGGGGTTGGCTATCAATGGAGAGCAGTCGATTATCTACAAAAACGGTCCTTGTCATTTTTGTCAAAAATTTAACCGTTTTCGAGATAACCACCCCTAACCGTAGCCTGGTTTTCGAGCTGCTGCGCCGCGTCTCGGAAAGCACGCTCCGTAAATGCGGGCAGACAAATTGTTCCATAACTTGGGTAAAAATTAATCTTTTTTAATGATTCAAAGTTCATATGAAAGGAGGGACCTATAGCTATAATATAGTATGACATGAACCACAAATAATCGAGCACTTTAGTCCCGCTTTGATACTATACAGAGACGACGCGTGGCCGGGACCGGGACATGTATCACAATCAAGGAAGTTTGGAGGCAAAGTTTTTTCGCTTACACCTAATAAAATAGTCGATATATACATTGATGGAAAGCTGGGAGTTTGATCTTTTATTTAGTACAATCATTAACCTCCAAAAATTCAACCCTGAAAAGAAAACAACGATTAAAAAAAACGTAGATTTTTCATCGAGGTGAGAATTTTCTCAATTTTCCGGGAAACTGAAAAATTTGTAGAAAAATAAAAAAAGCCATCGATAAGGGGACATTTTCAGCTTTCAAATAATGTGCATTGAACCCCAATGTGGCTCTTCATTATTTATCAATTTTCGATAGACCCAGCCATTTTCAAAAACTCCGAAAATACAAAAAAAAACGTCCCAAGAAGAACGCGTTGTTTATAAAAATACACAAAAATTATTGATTGATTCTTACGGAATACATTCGTCGCCTATCATAGCTTCATTATCCAAAAGGATTCGGTGAAACTACTCTTGATTAAAAAAAATATGAATAGATTGATAAGGAGGGTAAAATATCGAGGAAAAACGAACTTTGGCTAGATTTTTCAATATTCCAGGAAAATAAAAAAAAAATACTATATTATAGCTACAGGTCCCTCCTTTCATATGAACTTTGAACCATCAAAAAAGATTAATTTTCAGAAGTTAATGTACCCATATTTACCTACAAGTTGAGAAAACAAAAATTTGCACGCGACCTGATGTCCAGGTTTCAGGGTTTCCCGGCCTTTATTTACTGGACTATTATCCAAAAAATTTTTGTTTTGGTTTTTTATTTTTTCTAAAAATGTGCTGCGTTTTGCATCTGCAAATTAAATTTTATTTAGCCAGCCCTAATTAATCAAATTTTTGTTGCAATTTATTCTAGAAAATTGTCTCGTTATATGGACGAAGCGAGACTGTGGATTCGCGGGTGCGCCCCAAAGATGTTTAATTCCCGTTTTAGTGAACATTTTTAGTTGATTGGGAATTTTGAATTATTATATCTACTAGATCATTAACAATGAGGTCTAAAGAAGTGTTTTGTTCCTAAAACATTTAAATCGCATTTCGGTTACTAAAATATTAACAGGAACTGCTTTTAACATTTTTTCTAACGGGCCCATTGAAAATTCCAATTTAATGTCATTGGGTTTTCCAAATTTTATGGGTATTATTACACCATCGCTAATCAATCGAAGTTGTCGTGGAAATTATGTAGTAAAAAGTTAATTTTTTAAAATATTTTTAAATCCTGATATGCGGGTATATCTGCTTTATACCTGATACGCCAAGTCTTGAGTTCTGGATAAAAATTTTTAGCGAATATAGGTATAATGACAGATTTTGTGCGGCCTGTATTTACGAGTAATTATAATTTGGATTTTTTAATTTCTATATAGGGAAGGTGATTACTAGAACATATAATGAATTTTGTTTTGTTGAATTTGATTTTTGTGACCGTTGCTTAAAATTTCAAAATATGTTCTACAGTGTGATCGAAATCGTTAAATTCATTATTACTATAAACATAATTTTCTAGTTCAACATTTGAGTAATTATAGTTCTTTACTTATTAACTTATTTTGAAAATATTTATTATTGGTAAAATTATGATTATTATTAATATTTCTGCTCAAATGATCTTCTTGTATTGAAAAAAGAATTTCTAAATGTCGTAAACATTGTTTTGACAATTTGCTTATTGAAGTTTGATTTGATTCGGATATATTCTGCCTGGGACAAAATACTTCGAATAATTTCGAGGAAGCCACATCCTGGTTGAATTTTAATAGTCTGCCAAATATTACCAGTTTTTGTTCAAATTTTCATTTTTAAATGGCCTGTCCTAGTGTATCCTTGAAGAAAACAATCTAAATATTGTCTATCGAAAAAATTATGTTTTAATCCGTTTTTAAAAAGAGCCCAATTATTTAATTCCCTTTTATTACCTAGCATCTGCTTTCCTCAGTAAATTTATTTGTAACCGTTCAAAAATATGAATATTAAATTCTTGATCGCTATAAGCAGCTGTTCGATTAATTTTTCGCAACTCGAGATAAATTTATTGGGCGTAAAATCATGATAAGATTTAATGTTATCTGATTTTAATTTAAAGAAATTACATTTCGTGGCACATTGGCCTAGTTAGATAGGAGGTGTCATATTTGAGTCATCTACTAGATCTAGATTAGAAATATTTCGTTATTTTCTAAATTGAGATTATTGAAGTTGCTGTGTACTCCTTTAATTCCGTTCGTATAGATTTTTATTTTCATTGTTGTTGAAAGTTGAAGAGTACCGAAGTTTCTCCCATGACTTTCTTTTTCTTCTTCTAGATCTACTGCAACCTTTTTGGTGCACTGAAGGGGGCAGGTTATTTGAATTTACACTTCGATTTACACTAAGATTCTGGAAAGTTTTTCCGTCACGATGCAAGAACGTTTTTCTACAATCCTAAAAATATAACTGGCAAGGCCAGTTATTAAATAAAAAGTGCGCAAAAAGTTGTTTTAAAAATTATTTTATTTAAAAATTTTAGAATATTTTTGTTAAACTATTTATTATGAAGGCTAAAGTAGAAGTAAAAATAAAATATTTTAAGGACAGCTTTTAAATAAGACATAATCCTCTTATAATTTGGACTATTGCTGGAATTGACGTATGTAACTGTCATCTTCTTTTTGTAACAGTCATCTTCTTCTATCTCGAATTCATTTAAATTCCAGATAATGCGTACCAATTTAATGGCGAGATCATAAATCCTGTAACTTTGTCAGACAAACAATGAAGGTTATCATTATTTAAGTACCACAAGCATTAGAAACTTTTTGGAAAAGCTCTTTTTCTAGATTCATGACTAGAAGCACTTAAAAAAAATTAAAACATAATTGCCCTAAAATAGGTACATAAAACAAATTATGTCAATATTTTCATTAAAATTTCTTACATTCCTTATTTTTATATGATTATCCTTTTAAAAGTATTTCACAAAACTAGCGATTTATTAAATGTTTTATACTCTTAAAACCGTTTCCTAAATGTTCACGCCTGTCTCAATGGAAAGACGTTCTTTGAATAGATTCACTTACAGTGTAAATTTAGAAAATTTCAAATTATACCTCAAAATCCATTATAAAAGTCCCTTTGACCTTTTTGATACGGGAAAATAATTAAGCATGAAGGCAACTCCTTGTCGAGTTGAAACTTTACGTAAGCTTTCAAGAAATTTACACTTTATGAATAATGAATATTGTTTAGATGTTTGTTTAAACGAATTTCTATCAAAGGAAAGATGATTTATTAATTATCTAAAAAGTTTCGTGTAAAGTTATGGTATGCAGGACCGGTCCAAATGAAAGTTTCATGAATTTTGTATTAATCAAATAAATTTAATTAGAGAACGTTTATAAGTGCTTGAAATAATGCTTTTTGCTCTTTGAATCTCTCTTAATATCTGATTTTACTATGATCTTGTTACAGCATTGTAAATATTCTATTCTTTTTTATCTTTTGGTTACTTCTAACTAATTTTAATATATCTGCTTATGACATAACATGCTCCAAATTTAATTTCAATATTTAAATACTAGTATTTTATTGGCGATTAATTTTAAATCTGATAGGAATTCAACGTACTTTGGGGGTCCGGATCTGACCACGTCTTGCAATATGTAAGTGTTTACTAAATGCCAAAAGAATCATTAGCCTGTGATTTATTTGCAAGGATATCGACCACCACCAGAATAAGGTGGAAAGTGTTACGAACCAAATTGTTTTTATTAATGACGGGAAATGAGACGTTGAGAAAATGCTTGTTTGCAATGTAGAATAGGGTTGGAGTATCAGATTGAACAAATGTGTTTTTGTCGCTACATTTTACAAAAAGATGTGGGTAAAAACGATAATTACACTGGTAGACAAAGTTTTACTTTTCTTTTGTTTTAATGACCCGTTTCCGTGCTTTCTTTGTACTTTTTTAGTATTTTATCACCGTCTAAAATACAGTTTTAAATGTGCTGTAAGTACCTATTTATGTAAAATAATTTTCTCAAACGGGAACACATCTTACGGGCCAACAAGAGATGAAAAATTTCATTTAATAAAATAGATTTCTATTTGTTCATTTATAATTCGTGCAAGAATTTCATTGACATATGTCCCCAAAAATAAAAATTCAGAATCGTATATTCAAGATTTCTTGGTGGCCATTTAAAATTGATTCCTCTGTTAACGAAATATGTCATTAAGATGATTTCTAACTGCAAAAACCACATTGTTCGTCTTACATCTAGTAAAAAATCATCTAAAATGCCACTAAGAGTATTTTATAAAAAAAGTAAATAAGTATATCTATTTTCATTTGTAGGAAGAATATCCTAGTCCTAGTACTCGGTCGCCTATAATGTCATACCAAATATTTCATATAAAGTCATACTGAAAATGTCTTTTTTATAGTATGCGAATTTTGTACTTGTTTCTCCAATTGAAAGCCCCTTGTCTGTTTTCATGGTAATGTTGTGGAAAATCTCTTAGAAGCAAATTTTGAACAGGAGTGTAGAGATAAGAACAGAGGTTCTCTTTTCTTAGAATCTTAATAATAAATGACTGACTTGCTCCTGTTTCCGTTAATAGTTGTCATGGACTTATTTCAGGATTTTCATCTATTAGTACCAAAATTTCATCTTCTTGATAAGGTGTTACTTAATTCGGTCGACCTCCCTAATATTTAGTACAAAATGACCCTGTTTCATCCAAATGACTAGATAGTTTAATGATTTGGTTACTTTTGTCTGCAAATTTATGTTATATTATGACAATCCGTACCTTCTGGCTGCACATCGAGAGCAATAATTTTCTTGTGCGTATATATAAATTACATCACGAATTTCATGTTTCAATAGATATAATAATTTTACATAAAAATTATGTTTTTTAATCCAAATTAACAGAAAGTTTCATCAAAAAAATATACGTCTCAATTCCTTCATAGGGAATCTCTTATTTTATGGGTTCAAAATGTAAAATAATACTTCTTGTCTAAAATTAAACTTCTATGACAATTTTGATGTTTGTTAATTTTATTAGGTATATTTGATTCAAACTACATATTTTGGTCCAATCTGCATATTTTGGTCAGGTTGCGTTTACTGTATGTCCCAACAGTTATGACTCACCTTGTACGAGTATACTCTGTAGAGATGCATCTAATGGGGTTGATTTACCTTATTGATGTGCTATTTACGTGCTTTATTGATTTTTTTCATTTACTTATATCAATATCCGATTATACCTTCCACCTATCAATAATCTGGAATAAAAGCGATCAAACAGATCATTATTAAGGTGATCGTCAAAAAACTTGGGCGCGAACGATTCGTTATAGAATGCGGGTCTCTCAAGCCAACTAAAAGAATGTTATTACCCTCCATAGGCTTGCAATTCTAGACACGAGTTTCCTTTAAAATACCGCTACTATAGGTGCGTCCACATTCTTGCGCTCGTGTTCGAACGCGCGTTTCTTCTCGTGGCTCGCACATTATGTGTACTAGTCGCAATATAAATAACAGCCGCTGGTTCGCGAACTTCTCGAGCACAAGCTCAAGACCGAGCGCGACCTCGAACACGAGAATATGGACACACCTTTAGGGTTTAATATAACTTAAGATCTTTATCGTCGAACTATAAACATAACATTCAACATAATTGTTATTGTCAAGTGGTTAATGATATTGTAGTAAACGAAATCAAAAGTTTTTTGACTCTTTTATCAACATGAAGCTGACTGAAACGGAGAGAATTTAAATTCTAATATTAATTGGTTGTGGAGATAAAAGACTTACACAGAAAGAAGTATGTACGTTATTCAATAATAAATATCCCAACCGAGAACCTATTACACAGTCTACAGCAAACAAAATTGAGAAAAAAATTAGAGAAACGAGTCATGTAAAAGACCTCCCTAAAGATAGTAGAAAACAAATACCTCAAAACAAGTAACTAGATGTTGTGCTAGCCTTTGAAGATAATCCCCATACTAGTTTACAGCAAGTAGCGTTAGACAATGAGGTTGGGCATCAAACAATTCTTAGAACGCTAAAAAAGGAAAAGTGGTATCCCTATAAAGTAAATTTAGTGCAGGAACTTATGGAAGAAAATTTTGATAGCCGAGTGAAATTCTAATGGAAAAAATGACAGAGACCCGATATTTTTAAAAAAAGTTATTTTTTCTGATGAAGCTACTTTTCTCCTAAACGATTATGTGAATCATCAGACTTTCCGGTATTGGGCTACAGAAAATCCACACTGGATGCACAATACACAGAGAAAGTGAATGTTTGTGCGGGAATATTAGATAATAGGATTATAGGACCCTACTTTTTCGAAGAAATCTTAATAGGTCCTCGATATTTACAATGTCTGTAGAATTTCTTGCTCCCAGAATTAAACCGGTTGTTCCCAAACAGAAATGATTTGTGGCTGCAGCAAGATGGTGTGCCACTGCACTATACTGTCTTGGTCAGAAACTACTTGGACAATCTCTTCCCAAATCGGTGGATAGGTCGAAGACCAGCAATTGAGTGGCCTCCGAGATCACCTGCTTTATCTCCTCTTGATTTCTTTTTACGAGGATACTTAAAAAGTAAAGTAAATAGACCACAAAATATTAATGAACTCAAAGAACGGATACGCATTAAGATTGCAAAAATAACTCATAGTTCGGAAAGAGTTCCGTGCTCGTCTTTCGCATTGTATTTTAGCTGATGGTAAACAAATTGAGCAATTACTTTAAATTTGTTTGTACTTAATTATAATATTTATTGTAACACTAAAAATTTAATAAATCATTTTTTGACAACATACAAAAAATAATATGAATAGATATTGGAAAGACCTTTTAATTGATGTATTGCAAGACCAACTTTTCTATTTAAAAATATTATTGTTGAAGTCATCGCGCTCACAGAGATGACGTTAAAAATAATAAAAGTGATCTGACGAAGCGCCCATTTAAAAATAAAAATCGACGGGTTTCAGGATTTTCCCCTAAAATTGCCGATTTACGAAATAATGAATTTATTCCTTTCATTTTGACCATACTGTATATTATAGCGATCTAAAGGAAGAAATCAAATAATTTAATTATGGATTAAACAAAAACTGATAGGTACAAACACATGAATCAAATAAAATTGTATAAAACCATATAAGAACATTTTCAATGATTTTTATGTAATACTTATAATAGTTAAACTGTTCAAAATTCTGTAAATTTAATAGAAATTGTTAATTAAATTTTTGTCACGACTTAGAAATATGTAAGAATTTAAAATGTTTCAATTATAACAAAATTATAGTAATTCATTGTAAAAAATAATAGGCTTTGTTGTATCTAAATAATAAACTAAATTTTGTTGCAGAAATAACAATTATAATGCCAAGATGCAAGTAAAAACATCATATTTTAATTGTATATAGTTAATTATTAGGATACAATCAAAAATGAGTAAAAATTTATACTGTTCTAATTTGTAATCATTAATTTATTATAAGTTTAAATTATTAAGTGTTAAAACTAAAAAAAAATTAAACATAAAAAATGCTATGATTTCGGAAAACTATTTAAGGTCCGTCGGAATTTGACGGATCTCTCTTCTATTTGTGACCTGAAAAAGAAAATAACGTCGTTAGTAAGAAATTCAAAATTATTACTTAACCTCAAAGTCAAATTTTCTTTAAAAAAATAATCACTTTAAAAGTTGTTAACATCACCTAATAGTATATAATTGAAGTATTCAGTTAATGTTCTTTATTATCAATGAAATAATTATTTAGATATAAACTGTATTTTGTGTATCCTAAAAAAAGCAAAGATATAAGAAAAGGATAAGTGTTCCATCAATAGAAGCGAATAAACCTTACCTGTTATAGATAGACTCGTTAAATTTGATTTTTTGATTAATATTAGAACAGTTTGAGTATCATAAACTTTATTTGGGTCAACGGCTGTGGTTAGACGACCATTTTGAAATGACACATAGGAAGTGAAAAGAGTTGGACTTTTACTTAAAGGACAAAAAACTACAAAGTTTTTTTTATTTACTTTTGCTTTCTTTAAAAATAAATTTAGATAATTATATTATTAATACATTGTTTGAACCATATTTTTATTTGTACTTACCCTGAGATAAGAAGTCAATTACATTTCACATAATACTCTAAGTTTAACCCCCATTACAATATATATACATATATCCTTAAAACTTCTATCTTTTCTGTATTTGTTAATGATCTAAAAGAAACAAGCTTGTATTTATTCAACATTAAAAAGACACTAAAAAATTCCATCAACAAATCACATAAATTATTGAACGATTGCCTACTGAATAACTCCGTAAACATACAATCAATTACTAGTAGTAGTTTAATAACGATCTGACCAACTTTTGAAGGAAATTACAGTTCAAGTGTAATGGAATATCATAAAATATATATTCGAAAAATCTGGTTTGCATGCTATTTCGAAATTAATTTTGTTATCGTAATATTTTTTGAATTCAAAAACAACTTAAAGTAGACAAATTTATATCTATTTGTTAGTGTCCAATTATATAAGGTGAATTTTTTTAAATAAAAAAACTAGTTGAAGCGCTAATAAAACCCAAATTATCAATTTTCATTTTATGAGTTTAATATTTTTTTAGAGAATATTTTTCCTTTCAACAGCACTTAATTGGTGTTTGCTATTAAAACTAGTCTTATAGAATAACCATTAATTTTGGTTCGAAAAACTGAAATACTTATTTACTAAAGTATGTTCACTAACGGATTTGTTCTGTCACGTCTGAATGGACTTAATGCTAGCTTCTCATACCTGGAAGCCGTAAAATTGTAAATTCAAGACACTAACTAAGGTCACAAATAAGATAGCAGATTAAAAACAATTCTATAAATATTCTAATTACGAACCCGGCAAATCTTATTCTTAGTCAATTGTACTGCTCCAAATGCAACTCAGCAACAAAATTCAATTTTATTTTCAAATACGTTTTTTCTCTCAATTGAAAAGAATCGTATCATTGTAGGTACTATTAATAAATATGGATTGCACGTACATTATCAATTATCACTAGTCTTCTATAATTTATTAAGCCCCTCAAATAAACTATCTAATCAAAACATAAAACTGCCAACTTATCTCATTAAACTTTTAAAATTTAATGAGATAAGTTTGCGGCTTTATACCTTCATAAAACCATAAGAAGTTACCACAACTTAACTTAAAATAATGAACTATAAAAAACTATTTTTCAATCAAATATTTTTGAAAAGATTGACAATTATTTTTTTAAAACTTCATAACCATATTATTTAGGTGTTTCAATAAAAATATATCCGTGTTTATGAATATTAATAACTAGCAAGATTATATTTTTATGTACTAAGGTTTTAGATTTCTTACCTATTAAAGAAGTAGGTTTTTTACTTAGTACAAAAAATGTGTATTTTTTTGAGGGAAGACAGATAATTAATAAAATACTTTAAAAGAAAAATATTAACATTAACCATATGAAATTTATAAAAATTTAAATAAATCCGTTTTCTCTCAGCTTATATCTATATTAACTTAAACTCAGGAGCAACATAAAGAATAAAAATGCCTTTTTAGGGAGCTTATCGTAAATTGAGTAAGAAAGATATTACAAACTATTTAGAAAGCAAGTATAATTGAATCAAGGAAGGAAGTTACGCTTTACATCGAACTTCTCTCAGAATTGGCTTAATTATATGGAATCATTTATCAAAGGCAAATACCCTCTCCGACACCAATGTAATTAGAAATTGAAAGATACCAACACAGACTGAAAGACAATCGTTTTATTTAATCCTTGGAACAATAGAACTGCAACCCAAAACCCAGCAGGAATTTGTACCTATAATTATTTGATTTCTCGATTTAGAAATAGGTTAAAGTTAGAACTATTCCAAAAAGAATGTCACTAGCCATAGACGTACTATAATGGTACTTTACATAGTTAAAAATATTAAATTAATAATTTTATAAGTTAATTGTAGTATAATATTTCATATATATATACTCAAAAAGATGTTTATTCTTCTTCACCTAATAAACTTTTTCCTTTACGACTTGTAGAGTTTTTGTGAGATATGTTTCCATTATAATACAGTTTTTCTAGTTCTTTTATTCTGTAGTTAATTCTTTCATTGCCACTCTTGTTCTCTAATTTTTAAATTTTTTTTTGTTTCCAGATTTTTCATGATTATTTTCCTATTCCTCGTTAATACCTCTATATAACTTTTTTTTTTACTAATATTGTTTTGTCATTCTTAGTATACGAGCCAAATAATATTCTAATTACTTCCTTAATTTACTATTGTAACACTAGTGTGGGTTTAGTTAACAGGAAACTTTACAATACTGTATAAAAGTACAAAATAATGTGGTTAACAGTTACTCTACTTCATTTACCTCAACTTTGACACTTCACTATTCTTGTCCACTGTTTCTTACTCTTTATATAATTTTCTTGCTTTTTCGACAGTTTCACACAATTCTAGAAGTTTACCAGAATATTCTTGGCGTTTTAGAGAATGTTAGGAAAACTATTATAGCTGTCACCAACTAGGTTAAGTTTCTGGGTCTTATCTTATATGTCCATGTAATCTTGGTTGCCAAAGGCAGTGGCCTTGACATGGCGCAGCCAAACCGTTACTCTATCATAAGTGTTACATATGGTTGAACTCGTATTGAAGAGAAGGTTTTAAAAATGACTGAATATACAAAGTGATGTATTTAAAAAAGTAAAGTGGCTAATAATATCAGAGAAACGGCAAATCTAGCAACATTGCAAATGTCAAATCTGGAATCTCCGTATCCCAAAATAGGCTTATCCCAAATTTTGTAGAATTCGGACTAGCAATTTACGAGATAATTGGCCGTTTCCAGACTTTTGGTCCACTCTGTATATTCAAGTCTACCTAGGTTTTGATATTTTGACATACCATTTTCCAGACAGAAAAAAGTTTGACAGATCTTTTTTTTCGTAAATAATTTCATGTCATAAACCTGACAACCAATCATTATTAAGCAATATTCTTCTTTTTCTAAAAATATATTTTGTTAGTATTATTTAGTTCAAAAGGTGATCTAAGATAATTGAACTTCCCAGGTTTAGTTGTTCATTCAATACTGTATATTGAGGATATTTTAGGAGTTTCTTTATTTCATATTCCTCCAACAAATCAAATTCTTCTTTCTTGTCACTAATATACAGTATATCCGCTGTTGTTTCCATTGTGTTATTAAATGTAGGTTTGTGTTTAGTATCAATGAGGTGTTTTGCGTAATATGACTTATCTGGTTGTTTTATTCTATTAGCTCGTAAGTGCTCACAGTAGCGTATGTTAAAATTTCTTAATGTTTGGCCAAGATAGATGGAGTTATAATCCGGACAATTAAGTTTGTAAATACACGATTTTAAAAATTTATTAATTTTAGGATTTACATTTAATAAAAATGAACTTACATTATTTCTTGATTTTAAAGATATTGTACCAGATATAATTTTTGATATTTTATTTGAAATATCGCCAAATTGTGTAATTGTTCCGTATGACCCGTCATCTTTAGATTCTTTCGAAAAGATCAGGTTAACGGCAACCTTTTATTCCTTTTTATTAATCAACCTATTTATTCTATGTAATGGATAATTATTAAAGGTAGCGATTTGTTTCATTATATTAATTTCCCTTTTAAAATCATCCTTACTCATTGGTATTGAAAAAGCTCTATGTATTATTGAATTATAAGCTGCTAATTTATGTGACATAGGGTGGATTTGAGTTATAAGGGATAGTCATATTTGTATTAGTTGGTTTACGATAAATTGAATATTGAAAATTACAATTTAGGTACTCTTTTGATATTTATATGTAAAAAATTTATAAAACTGTTATCTTCAATTTCAATAGTAAATTTTATTTTTGGATGTAAATTGTTAATAAATTTAAAGAACAAATCTAATTGTCTATCACTACCTATAAAACCAGCCAAAACATCATCAACATATCTATACCAAAACAACACATTTCTTGAGATATTTGAATCAAAAATTGTTTGTTCCAATTTATCCATAAAAATATTTCCAAAATTTTGACTATAAAATTTATCATAAAAAACAAAGTAATTTTGATTAATACATATATTAAATAGGTTTATTATAATTTCATTGACAGAAATTTGGTTGATGTGTTTTTTTTTTCTAAAAATTTAGTTATTAATGGTATACATTCACAAGGAGGAATTTCTTACAACATATTACTAACGTCAAATGAAGCTAATTTTGTATTTTCATTCATTTAGTTTATGTATCAAATCCATAGAGTTTTTTACTAAGTATTTTGATATGAACCGTAATTATTGAAATAATTGAATATAATACTTAGATTTAAATAATTAAACAATAATATACTAAATACACATAAATTAAATGAAAATACAAAGTAAGAGTTGAAACAATTAATTTGACCCTGTAAAAAGGTTAGTCTAAATACTCCAAATTAAACAACTCTTCTAGACCTGTTTTAAACAGCAAATATAAAAAAGAAAGTTATTTTCGCCATCACATCAAGAAATGGATTTTTTTCAATAAAAGACAAAAATAGATTGGCTCAAAATCCACTCAAGTTGTCAACAACACTGTTTCATTTTACAGAGAATGAAAGACCGATTTCCTCATAAGTCTCACTAATTGCTTCGATGTTCCTAGAAAATAAAATATCTAGAAATACCTCTATTAATACAGATATACTTAAGAAGAAAATCCCCAAGAATAGGAGCTGCAGGATATCGTATTTCCGTAAGTTTTCCGACATCAATTTAACGTTAGTCTTAAAAATACTAGTTGTCCCAAGTAATACTAGGCAACTAAATTTTTTTGAGAATAGTGTTATCATGGTTTTGCTCTATGAAAAAATGCATTCATCTACTTAATCCACATCAAAAGAAAATAATTCCTATAGACAATTTTCTTGAAATATGCAAAAATGTAATTCTTAATTATAAATTTACGGCATTATAATCTAAATTAACAGATTTAATTATAAAATTTAATGCATTATCTGGTATATGTCGAATGTTTAGAGGATAATTCTGATGAAGCAGTTAAATCCGATATAAAAAATGTCGATCTCCAAAAAATTATCTTTTTTTATTATTGGAAAACCGAATGTAATGAAATTCTAAAAAAATCCTTAACAGCTTAAAATGTAGTAACCTCAAAATTTTAAACGGAAAAAAAGTTCAATTTCTCAATTAATAACGAAAATAAAGGGGTAAGAGAAGAGAGAATGTATATCACTACGTACTTGATATTATCTGGATAAGCAATATAAATGTAAAACATAAAATATTTTATCTATTACACTAATAATGGATTCCATTAAGTAAGGGTAGAAACGATCCTTATAGATAACCAAATTATGTAGGTACATTCCAAATTTTTCTGGTATTTATTTTGCTTCGTATACGGGGAATTAACTAATATGACTATTTTATAAAAAAGAAAAAATAATTGCTTAGCATCTAAATCCTATATCGGATGCTTCAGAAGGTATAAGAAAAAGTATACCCATAAATTCAGATCACACTACTATTAATTAATATTTTGCATAATGGATTAATGACATTTCAAATATTTTTTTATATCCTAAAAATCGGAACAACTATAGTTTTTTGTTTTCTATTCCTTATGAAAGGCCCTATTTATTTCATTTAAAATATGCATAGTAAACAAGAAATAAATAAAATTATATATAACTTTAAATTCGAATCATGATTATGAATTATAAATACATTCAGCATAAATCGTCCGATCAACGTAGTGATGATTTAAACTTCTAGAATGCACAGTCAACTGTTGTGTATGTTGTAATTAAATATATTCAATGTACACGGAAATCGAATTAAGTCTCATGAAATTTTAGTTTGATGTTGCAATCGATGGCAGAGCTATACTTGTACAGGATGTAGCATTTTAATAAGTCACAGTTAAAAACATGTTTTATAGGAAAACTTGTCAACTTATTTATTTAACAACAGGTTTTTCATTTGTAAAATACATTAACATCACAGTCTTCCATACACACCTAAAAGGACAGTCTTTTATGTCTAAATGATGAACACATATTGTGTAAGTAAATATTTTTAGTAAACAAATAAATAATACAAATAGTTTGGACAGCAAAGATAATTGGATTTTAACCAGTTGGTTTATGAAAACCATATGGAATCGGGAAAAATATGGAAATATATCTCCAGATTTGTTAAATAATTTATTTTAGTGTTGAAGAAATTTGTATACTAATGTTATAAATGTTGACTTATTTATAATTTTATATAAATAATTCTTATAAACCAAAAGAAAGAGGTTTGGGGACTATAAAAATATTTTCTCTAACATCAATAATTTTCTCTAACATCAATGATTTTCTCATACCAGGTGTTTAATCCAAAATAAGCAAATATTTGTTGTCTTTTTAAAATCAGTTTAATCACTAAATTTCAAAAATGATATTAATACTGGGTGGTGTCCCATTTAAGGTCGCTCTAATAAAAGTCATATATAATTTTTCCCTCGATTCTTTCATTTATTTTATTAGATTTATCACTCTGCTGATGTTATCATTAATTGATTTTTGTGACCTAAATGCTGCTTGTTCGTCCTCTAAATTATTTTTTACTTGGTTTCTTATTTTTTCTTCCATATTTCCGTACTTTGAGATATAACCCGATATTACTCACAGTCCTAGTGTTCTATTTTATAGATTGGAACTATTTTGTCTTCATCGTTTGTCCACTTTATTATTTCTGTTCTATATTGTCTTTCCCACCTGTTTTCTTGTCTTTATGTCTCTTAGTTCCTCCTCTACATCGTTTATAGTGATCATGTCCATATGGTCTTCACCAGTTGTTTCATTGGAATTTCTTTCATGATGTGTTATTTTCTGTTCTCCTCCTTTCTTCTCCAAATTGCCAATATTTTGTACTTTTTTCGTTATTTCATCAGTTTTGTTGTTAAATTTCTTTTATCTTTCTTGATCTCATATTTTCAAAATTCCTTCAAGCTATTTTCATCATTTAGCTCATTGCAAACATTTTCTCAGCTTTCTTTATTTAAATTTCTTACTGCTCGTTTATCTTTTGTCTTTAGTATATCGTAATTTTCTTTATCTTGAGAGCTTTTAATTTCATTATGTTTCTTCCAAGCACTTTTTTTTTTATTTTGTTTCCATTGACCACCAGTTTTCGGTTTGAACTTAGTTTCATTGTCCCACAAATATAACAACTGATACTTCCCTCTTCTTCTATTCCTTTCATGTTTTTCAGTTTCCCATCTGTTTCTCTTCTATATTTTATTCGTGCATCCTCTTCTTTCATTCTGCGCATTTTATTATTTGTATCTTTCTTATCTCATGATGTGTACTCCTTGTAAATGTTACTTTTCACTATGCTTCTTGCTTATTTTCTCCTCTACTCTTCCAATTCTTGTTTCCAAAAGGAATTTTCAATGAACATTTCATTTTCTTTAGAGAAATGGGAACGTACTCGCCCAGCAAATAAGACTTTTTGCGATATCTATTTCTATTTTGGCGTTCCAGTCGCCCATATTGATTGTCTTCTTGTTATTTTTTTCACTAGATCAATTTGTTCTTGTAGTTTGTCATAACATTCAATTTTTTTTTCATCCTCTTCTATTATTAGTGTGGCTCTGATTATTCGTGAATTGATCGTCTCAAATTTTATTCATTCACCTCTTCATTTAGAAATATCCCTTCTACTATCTTTGCTCCACTATCTCTTTGAACTCCCTAGTGTAGGTTTTTGTTAATTTTGTGCTTTCGTTCCTCCTTCATATCCTTTACAATCTGGTACTCCTTTTCATTTAAATTATTAATTTAATTAATATTCCATCTCCATGTTTCCCATTTCATTCCCTCTTGCCCATTGTATTTCTCAAAATCCCCGCCATTTCCATAAATAATTTAAAGTTATAATAGCGTTCATATTCCAGGTCTTCTGTGTCTTTACTCCTTGTATTATTTCAACTCCAAATTTTTTGTTATCCTAAATGCTTTGTTTCAGCTTTTCTCCAAGCTGGCTCTATACCTAGAAATCTATATAAATATCAAAAGTTGATATATAAAGAAGCACCAATTAAAATGTTTATAAGCAGATTAAGTAAAATATTTTTTAACAATAACATACACCATAAATTAATAATTGAGTTTCATTGCTTTTCATTATTTTATTCATAGCCATAAATCCAAAGATATTTTTTTATATTCTACTTTTTCTAGATTACTTTTAAAACGCCACCAACACCATATATTTTTCAGACTAAATAATAATATTAATAATATTTGTAGACTGAACACTTTGGCATTCCAAAATACTGGCTGGGTTTTGTCCCATTTGTATTTAATGAATCCTTGAATTTATTTATTATTCTCTTTCATTGTTGCTAAATAGGGTTTTATTTGCTTATACATGAAGTATATTAACATTTTTATCGATATATTTATTTTCCTTTTTTTGATCAATTTTATTTGTTAATAAAGATATTAAACTCAAGTGTCATTTGGTCTTTATTACTCCAAAGATGCCGACACAAATTCTAATTTTGCTAATTTTTGCTGATTCCGTAACTTCACTTTCGGACAAAAATATCCCAGACCTTAGATATTATGTCTCTTTTTTATTTTTCTCACGAAACCTCATAAACTTTTTCTGTCCTCAATAAAATTAAGTTATTGATTTAGTTTTATTTTGTTTCAGAAATCAAATATCCTCGTTGGAAGGAGACTGGTCGCACATGGCAAATACTATAGCCACGCTTTTCCTAGGAGAAAACGACATTATCGAAATTCCATCCGATTCAGCCGACCATACATCGAAAAATTTACGCGGACTTCACCAGTTCAAATCTTTGATTTGGCTCAACTTAGACGGAAATAGAATACATAAAATCCACAAACACGCTCTTCCTTCCGCTTTACAAACCGCGAGTGTGTCACATAACTTAATAGAAACTTTTCCCATTGACTTAGTAGCTACGCTACCCCAATTGCAGTGGCTCTATTTGAGGGGAAATCACATAAAAATTTTACCAGATCACACCTTTCCGAGAAGACTTTGGATGGAGAAAATTGATCTAGGAGAAAACTTTCTGAAATCTCTACCGAAAACACCTTTTAATAACACTATCTGTATAAGAGACATAAACTTGGCTTCAAACGACTTCAGAACTCTTAGTGCTGAGAGTTTCGCAGGATTAGAAACTAGAAGAATTATACTTTCTTATAATCTTCTGGAAAACATAGACATCCGAGCTTTTAGTGGCATAGAACATATATTAGAATATTTAGATTTTGATCATAACAATTTACAATACATACCTCAAGCTGTCAATGAATTAAAATCGTTAAAATATTTATATTTATCGGCAAATTCTCTCTTTAAGATACCGGAAAATACTTTTGACAATTTTTGTCACACTCTAAAGGCTCTAAGTTTAAGTGGAAATCGCTTGCCTAAAATTCCTTTGAAAGCATTGAGTAATTGTTCAAAAATATCTCACTTTAATATTGCTTCCAATGAAATTACCGAAATTACTATAGAAGATTTCAATTGGGGGTCTAACATCAGATCTTTAAATATGGACAATAATCATATAACCCATCTCCACTCCAAGATTTTTTCAAATTTGGAGAATCTTAAAGAACTCAGTTTGAGTTTTAACCCCCTACGTTACATAGATAAAGAAGCATTCTTTGGATTAGATACATTAGAAAGTTTGGAACTATCATTTACTTTAAACCCAGATATAGAAATTGATGATGTATTCATCCCACTAGAGAATTTACAATGGCTATCGTTAGACAACAACAATCTACATAATGTTCCTGAAAAATTAATAACGCCACTGCTTCAACTGTCATATTTAAATTTGGAATCAAATAAGTTACACAATTTACCAAAACATTTTTTCCAATCTAATGGCGAATTGAAAGAAATACGACTGTCAAATAACGAGTTGAGATCAATTGAAACTTCAACTTTCTATTACTTACCGAATCTTGAAACGATAACTCTACATGGAAATAAAATCAAACATATTCAAAGGGAAAGTTTTGCGTATTTGCCACAAGTTAAAAAAATCACGCTTTCTGATAATTTTATAACACACATCAGTCACGATGCGTTTTCAAATACACCGTTGCTAACCACTATAGAACTACAACATAATTTTTTGAAGGAGATATCTTTTAAGTTTTTTACTAATATTACTGGTCCTATTTCTCTAAATCTGACTCAAAATAGGGTTTCATTTTGTACCTCAGACTTGAGAATTTTAAATATAGAAACGCTAGATTTGAGTTTTAATAATTTAGAAAATATTCCTAAATGCCTGGAACACACCGCCTCGTTAAAAAAGCTATTGGTAGATAAAAATATCATAAGCTCGTTAGATCACAATGCTTTTATGCACCTCACCTCGTTGGAGCAACTAAGCTTAAAAAGCAATAGCATAGAGACGATAAGCAAAAAAGCATTTTTCGGTTTGCAAAATTTGCAAATCCTGGATTTATCGAAAAATTTTATAAGGCAATTACATACCAGTCAATTTGTTAACATGCCAAAGTTGCGAATATTACTCTTAAAAGATAATCGTTTAAGTTACCTCCCTAGGGATATATTTAGCAATACTCTGTTGGAAATGTTGGATTTAGGATTAAATTCCTTTACTATAGTCCCAACAATGAGCATCTCTGATGTCGGCATGACCTTGAGGCATTTATGTATGCGTTCAAATAATATAGATCATATCGACATCACAACGTTTCCAGACATACCTTCTCTGCAATATCTTGATTTGAGTAATAACAAACTAACAATCCTCCCAGACAATGTTTTCACTAGCTTGGGTCTCTTGCAGTATCTTGATTTAAGTTTCAATCCCTTGAGGTCAAATTTTAAGGAATTATTTCATTACGCACAGAGTTTAAAATATTTAGACCTTACAAACTCATGGATAATGCATACACCCTATTTTCCGCTACCGAATTTAATTAATTTAAACTTATCCCACAATCTTATTGAAACTATTAGTAAAAATTCTGTCCAGCAACTTATTAAATTAAAATCCTTGGACTTAAGTTTTAACAATATAGCAGAGGTGCCAGCCAACTTATGGACTTATTTACCTGACTTAAAAATTCTGAACTTGTCCAACAATCCTATTAAGGAACTAGTTTCAGACAGTTTTTCCGGATTAACAAATCTTCAAGAGCTCACCTTGTTAAACTTAAAATATATAAAGAAATTCGAAAGTCACAGTATTTCTCAGTTGAGCGTATTGTCCAAACTAACCATCGAAACTTGGCCTAAACTGGATCACTTTGCTGACCAATTCTGTAATTTGCTTTCCAATTTTGACCAGTTAAGGATACTTAAAATTCATTTCTACGAAAATAGACTAGACGACCAATTGCTATGTATAACAAACAGAAAAATTCGTCAGCTAGAAATTTCTGGCAAACATTTAAAAACCATAGACAAAGACGCATTTGCCAAATTTATAAGAAATCCTGATTTAGTTATTAGGATACACGACACGCATATAGAAGATCTACCAGCAGGGCTATTCACAAATATGTACAAAATTTCATATTTAAGTATAGATTTAAGATTTAACATGTTGTCGCATTTGAGCCCAGATATTTTTTATGGAAACACCACTGGATGGAGGAATGTTGGCACGACTTTATTATCAGGTAAGGCCTAAACAAATATTATAGTAAAAAAGAAAATTTGAGACATGAGGACTAAGGTGAAACCGTAGTGAGAAAACTTATAGTATTTATAAAAAAATATATGGCATGCCCACATTATATAAAAAATATGTACGTGCAGGACCTGTTATAGATGCTGATCCTAAATAAAAGTATCAGAATATATTAAGGTTTCTATCAAATCAATTATATTGTTTTATACATATAGATATACTTCATTTGAACATTAAGCGAGAGTAAATTTCCAGAAATATGTTGCGTTAATCAATCCAAAAATCAATAAACCGTAGACGTGCATTTCCCGATAAAAACACATTATTTTGTAATTTATTTAATAATATATAAAAATTATTTATCTTTTTATTTAATTATCGATCACCAATTTTACATAAACAAATATATAGGCATTGAAAATATGAAATAATTTTCTGAAATAATAATAAAGTTATGTTTCTTCTCATTCTGTTTCAAAAGACTTGTTATCATCTAATTCCAAAAAAATTCTCCAGAGATATCAATTATGTTATCAAGCTTCCAAAATTCCTATAACATGATTAATACATTTTGCCAATTCTCACAGATTACTTCAGATATTGAATAATTGAATACATTTTTAACGTCTAGTATTTTAAAAGTTGTGTTATTTCTAGCAGCATTAAATTAAATCCATATTTATTCTATTGAATTAAACTCGCAGAGGTAGGTAAGAATTTCAATTTCTCGTTTTTGGTAATTTACTCAGTAATATAATATTTGTAATTTTACTTATATCTCTTGACAGTAGTTAACAATTATGCTTTCAGCACTGTATCGTCAATGGTTATATTGTTAGAACTTAACCATGTTGCAATTTCACATTTCTTCCATTTAGTTGTTTAGCTAATCTGGAAATAATTTCAATTCGTTCTGCAATGGAATAGACCCTTTCAAACGTAATCAAAAAATACCTATTAGAATAGCTAACACCACTACTACCAAATGTACTTAGTAAATCAGCAGTATGTTATTTTTGACGTGATGAAAAAAATGTGACATTAGCCAAACATAGGCGTTGTGTTTAATTTTTAAGAGGTATTAGACTTTAATTAAATAATTTTTTTTTACAAACATAGAATTAATATCGAATGAAAAGTCATGGTATATTCCCTATTTAAAATTATGGAGCTGCAGACGTAGAAGGGAGGGGGTTGACATATTACAGATGTATGTGTCGTAAAAATGTGTCCCCTTTGTAATAAAAATCGTTTCAGCATTTTTTTAAATCTAATGAATACTGCCAAATATCAGAGTTCACTGTTTTGAGTAGCCCACTCTGTATAATTATCTTTCTATTACAGTTACGGCTTTGACCGGCATTAATCCTCTTAAGTACCCTGCTATAATAATGAACGATAAGAAAATAATACGATAGAACGAGAAATGTAACAATTTTTATACTGAAGTCATCGAAAACAATTTAAAATCAGTTACAAATATTGAAGATTTGCCGTATGTATCGAATTAGGATTTGCATACTAAATTAGATATTATCACAAAACAGTTCCAAGAATTGACTCTCTTAATGTTCAAATGAAGTATACCCTGAACCGACACACATTTTTCTAGGAGGTTTGTTTCTCTCTGACAACCCTTTCCGATGTGGGTGTCATTTATCCTGGTTGGGCCACTGGTTCCGCAGATGGGTAAGAGAAAGCGTCCAATCCCACAATGCACCAGTAGACACTGCAGTGAGGATGCACCAAATGATCAAAGAACCAACTTGTATAGATTCATCTACTGGCAAAGTGATTCCAATTGTTCATTTGCCTCCTGAAGATATGAGCTGCCACGCTAGTGCTCTAAGCAATTCAACTCAAATAGAGAGCACGTCGTTAGTGTTACTTATGTTGGTACTTTATTTAAATATTCTTAGGTAGTGTATAAATGCTTTTTAATAGGTCTGTAAAATTTAATTTTTCAAAAATTGTTCTTGATTTGCAAGATGTTTTTATTATTTAGATATATCCATTAAAATACAAAGACCTTTGTTTGATCAATTTCAAATAGTTTTGTCGTCATCTTAAACTTTAATCATAACCATTATAAACTTTGTTTATAAATAAAAATATGTTTGGAAACTAATGGACTAAGGACTACAAATTAAACGCAACCATTATGTTTATCCCAAAAATATTTTTGGGAAATATATACAGTGAGTGTACTTAAATTGGGATCATATGGACATTTTTTATTATTAATTTTAAGAAAAAATGTAAAATTTTACTTGGACTAAAACCTAAAATGTAACCATCAGATATCATAGTTTTCAGTAAAAGACCAGGTTTGTCAAAAAATATATATTTCTTTACGAGAAAAGTACCTTTATTTTGACATCAAAAATTTAATCAAAAAAAGTTTATCAAAATCAAATCCATCAAAACTACATTTAAACATGAAATTACATTAAATTGGAATAAAACATCATACTCTGTTATTTATAAATTTTTCTAAGTACTGAAATTTTGTAAGTAACATAACATTGAAACATTTAATGTACTGTTCCATGAAGCACACTCTTGCTAGAACAAAATTATTTGACGTTCTTCTTAAGGTAGTTCGTTCGTTGATAAAATGAATTTATTTTGTAAAAATTTTAAGAACGTTCATTATTAATAGATTGGTGAAAAAAATATGCCCCAATTAATGTGTAAATTCTTATTAGTATTAAGAACAGTTTCGAAAAGGTAAAACATTATCTCATTTCTTAACGTAAATGGATATGACTGGACATTTAAATGTAGTTTTCAATTCTGGTCAATTTTTTTATAGCAATTTTCAGCGATATTCATATTTTTCTACAAACCTCGTATACAATTGAAAAAATTTGATTTTTGATGATTTCAACTTAGGTTTTCGACTATGCAGAGCTTTTTATAAAGAATAACTTTTTTTCTTAAAATTAATAATAAAAAAGTTTTCCATATAATTCCAACTTAAGTAGATACACTGTATATCAATGAGATAAAAAATATTTAATTTTATATTAATATGATATAAAAGTTAGTTATTATAACTTTTATTTCATTTTTCGTTATTAGCAATAATTTTAATATTTCAATTTTGACTAGTTTTCACTTAATTTTATATTGGTTATTATATTATATTGGTTAGTTTTAAATTCAATCAAAATTATGAATGTATTAATAAAACTTAATTATTTTATTTCAAAAAACAGAACGAAGTAAAGAAAGTAGAACACTGTTTAAGTAATATGCTGCTAAGTTATGAAATATTCATATTACAACAAAACTTTCAGGCAAATTGCGGAAACTAAATAACGACTTGTATTTAACTGTCGAACTAATTCTAAAAACATCTTGTACACTCACGGGACATGGAGTGCCAATGCAACACAGTTGGCCTCATTTTGAGGTGCTAATTTTAAAAACCGTTCAGTATTTGAGTCAGACCCGAGGTACTCCAGAGATTTGGAAAAGGGTATAAAACCAAAACGCACATTCCTCTAGAGAATCACAGTTGTCCAACAAAAACTTCGCAATAAAGTACAGTTTAGTTATTCATTATTTTGATCTTTTACCCTTTTTCTGCATTTATATATTTTGTCGAATGTGATCACTTGATATTTTTTTTAGAAAAAATTTAAACTAAAAATATTTCAAACTAAAAGTTCATTAACCAGCTTTTTATAATGTTATTCAAGGGGTAAGTCCCTCTATAAAAAACCAGAGAAAAAATTGGGGGTTGCGCCGTAAAAACTAAAGACGTTACAACTTAAATTTTTCTTGTTAATAGTGTCATTTAAAAAAATTATTCCATAATTGCTTGATTTAGTTAAAAGCTTGGTTACAAACTTTATCATCCCACCGTATATGTTTAAATTAGCTGTAAATTACGAAACACGATGAATAAGAGAAAATAAATATGAAATTTCTTTAGCTATGTAATATTTTTTTATTTTAATCTTAAAAGTTGTTGGACTTTGTCGCACTATTGGAACACTCGTATATTGAGTATGATGAATAGTAATTTGAGAAGAACGTCAGTGAAAGATTCATCGGTTCAAACCTTTTATCTGCTTTAGGAGTCCTGATGGTTTTTCTAAAAAAGTGTATGTCGCTGTGCTGACATACCTACATGTATGTATATATACGAGGTATTGACGAAATCTTACCGCATTATAGATTGTTCAAACTGTATATATTTTCAAAAAATATTTAGATATACACCAAGATTCGCCTCGTATATAATCAAAATTCTTGTAAACAGAAACATATCATGTTGATACTTATTGTATTTATTGTCCTTTAAAGTTTCTAGAAAAATTAGATTAATTTGCAATATTTCCAAATGCTCAATTTCTAATTTATATATTTAGGTAGGAGCTCCCTACCTTTAAACTGGTTTTAGATTAAATCCGTAATAAATATTCAGCAATAAGATAAGTAACTTTAAACTATTTAAAGTTTATGAAAGAGTACGTGTTTACGTAAAGCTATACCTATTTACTATTCGTTGGGTATTTTTGTATTTTTTTTATTACATTATCTTAAATATAGAATGTACATATAATAAAGTTATTGTATATATTAAAAATAGGATGTATTTAAACAATGAGGTAGTAACTACCTATTTTATCTAATAATAAAGATTTCTATTATAATTGTGTTTTCATGTTTACTTCTTGTATATATACAGAGTGAACCAAAAGTCTGGAAACGGTCAATTAACTCGTAAATTGCTAGTCCAAAATTTGGGATAAGCCTATTTTGGGATACGGACATTCCAGATTTGCTATTTGCAATGTTGCTAGATTTGCCGTTTCTCTGATATTATTAGTCACTTTGGTTTTTTAAATACATCAGCCTGTATATTCAGTTATTTTTGGAATCTTCTCTTCAATAAGAGTTCAACAATATGTAACACTTATGATTTTATGTAGTCGAGAAGATCTTATTAGGGTACTGTCATCTCACAAATGGAACACCACAAACGTAAAGTCTGGCTCCGTTACGTGGACGATACATTTATCGTTTGGCCTCATGGTCGATACACACTTCCACACTTCGTAAATCACCTCAATAATCACACCCCAATATATAATTTACCATGGAAACAGAATACAATGGCTTCCTTCCTTTTTTGGATTGTATTCGTTACAAGAAACCCCAAGTCATTAGGTTTGTCTGTGTATAAAAAAACCAACCCACTACAACTCACTCACCATCCTAGCCAAAAGAATTCAGTAATTAACTCTTTAGTTGCACGTGTCATCATTATTTCTGAACCAGAAAATCTCTCACATGAACTGAATTAGCTGAATAGCTACAAAAAAAATCAATATTCAAAAATCCATCTCCAAGCTCCAAGGACCTATACCAAAGAATCCTCTTTAGAAACTCAACTCCAAGCTCCACCGTTGTCTCAATCTAACTTATAATCGCTCCGTTACAGACCGTATCGGTAAAAGGAAAAAAGGAATCCGTACTTCATATAAATCTCCAAGAAAGAATCCATGACTTTCTCTGTCTTTCAAAAGCATATACAAAGTGCCTTGCTCATGCGGACAAGCCTACATTGGTAAAACAGGACGATCGGTACAAACACGTATCAAAAAATACCGTAGATACATGAAATATAGCCTCTTAAGACATTCTGCAATTTGCCAGTACAAAACAGGTCACCAGATTCTCTTCGACAACACGGTAGTACTAGCAAAAGCTCCATATTTCTACCATCGGAAGATTCGGAACGCAATAGAAATACAAAAAGACCCAAAAAATATAAGAAGGAAACATGGATACTACATTTCTCCCATTTGGAATACAATCATTCAACTTCCCGCAATATACCCACTTCCGACGACATCACCCTATAAATTCGTACCTAGCTACTTTCTCATTCAGACGTATTTCGCCTCTGGCTACGTTGAATAGTTGAGTTGCCGTGCACCTCTCAAAGCCGCTTATAACACATAGCGAAACGTTGAGAAATATCTAAAAAAACTCGATCCTCCGGAAACAGTAATCCTCAAGAAGAGGAGGGTCATCGAAATGAGGATAGCGTCTTCTTCCCAAGTAATAATAAAAAATATGTACTAGCAGGTTAAAATAGGAGAAAACGAGTCTGACTAAAAAGTGGAGAGAAAGAATTTACATTTGAACTAAACTATCGAACACCTTTATTTTTAAAAATTTGTTGTTCAAAATTAATCTTTTATTTTAAAAATTATAAAATATTTATTAAGTTGTATCATGTACATAGATCAGAACAAGAATGAATATAAAATGAATTTACAAGATAATGCGAAGAATGCAACTTTAGCATTTAACCTGAGCCTTTCTTAATATTTATATGTTCATATAAGAAGCTGGTAATGAAAATGGATTTGTGCGAATTGTTTACTTTTATCGGCAAATAATAATTCGAATTGATCTGCTACTTATCATGCAGATATGACTTCCAGCTTATTTGAAAAATGGTTTGGCGAACAACTCATACAACTTGTACATACAGTGTGTACATAAAGTATGGAATAAATTCATTTTAAGATAAACAAACAAGTTTGAGGAAAAATTCTGAGAAATATCGGTTTTGATTTTAATTTAATGTATTTTTATATAACAATGAAATATACAGGGTAAACCATTTGCGAGTAACGATGTCATCGATAATTTTTTTAAAGGCCCTCCCTATATATTTTATTTTTTTTAGGTTGTAAATTTCAAGACGATTCCAAAAATACATCATACTTTTGTTCGGTAATTAATAGTTTTGTAGATACAATAATTTAAAAATTTGTACTTTTGAAGCCCTTTAATTAAATTAAAATAACAAAATAATACAACAGTAACAATAAATTGCCACACAATAAATTACAGTGTTCGAATTATCTTCCTTCTTGTGCTTGACAGTGTCCTAAACGATCAATAAATTCCTTCTGATCTTTATTAATTCCTGCGAAATGTTATTTATTTCTTGCCTTATTCTATTTTTACGTCATTTATGTCGTAGGGTTTACACAACATTATTTAGATGACCCCACAAAAAGAAATCTAACGTCGTGAGATCCGGTGACCTTGGTGGCCACTCAATGGGTCCTCGTTCTACAGATCCACTTACTGGGGAAAACTTCGTCAAGATCTGTTCGAACGGCGCCTACATAATGTGGCAGTGCCCCATCTTGTTGATACCACAGACTTTCATCGATATTTCCGGGAATATTTGCACTAGGAAATAAATTAATTAAAGTTGGAATCAAAAAGTTTATTAAAAATTGCAGATAAGTGGGCCCGTTTACAGTTCCATCAAAAAAAACGAGTCCAAAGATTTTATTTCGAACAATTCCTGCTCAAACATTAATTTTCTGTGGATATTGAGTGTGATGTTCTCTCATCCATTTAGAATTTTCCTTTGCCCAATATCTACAATTCTGTCTGTTGACTTCACCGTTCATTGTAAATGTGCATTCATCAGAAAAAATAACGTTTTTTGCGAAAAGTGGATCATTACTGCTCTTATCCATCAAAATTTCGCTAAATTCCATTCTACAATCCGGGTCGTCATCTGATAGTTCTTGTGCAAGGTGCACCTTAAAGGGATCCATTTTTCATGTTTTAATACTTTATGAATAGAAGTAAAAGGAATATCACTAACTTTCCGAACGCTGTTGTGTGGATTTTCTTCCATAGCCAATAAAACGTTTAATTTAGTATCCTCGGCAAGTCCTGGACGGCCTGATTTAGGTAGATCTTCTACGGCACCAAACTCCCTAATTTTTTTTTCAATTTTGCTGTTTGCAACATACCTCTTGTTGAGTTCGCATCTTTTCGCCATAACCAATTAACATAAGAACTTCAATGCTTTGTATTATAGATAAACGCATTTTTAAAGTGTCAACAAGCAAATTTAGAATAACTAAACTGGTACTACACTTCACAAGTGTGACTGTCATTAGTGAGTTTTATTATTATTATTTACAGCTGACTAGTTTTTACAATAATGATATGCCGGTATTAATTTTAAAATTATCGTATCTTCAAAACTATTAATTACCGAACACAAGTATGATATATTTTTGGAATAAACAAATAAAATATACAGGGTGTGCTATTTAAAAAAATTGTCGACGACATCGTTATTCACAAATAGTTTACCCTGTAAATTTCATTGTTATGTAAAAATACATTAAATTAAAATCAAAAACCGACTTTTCTCAGGATTCTCAAGATTTTTCCTCAAAATTGTTTGTTTAGCTTAAAATGAATTTTTCCATACTTTATGTACACACTGAATAACTTTTATTTGTAAATTATTATTATTGAATACAGTTTATATACCTTGAAAGGAAACTTGGTAATTAATATCTATCCGAATCGAACTGTTCTGCAACAACAAATCCGTAATTATAAATTAACAGAAAATAAGTGGTCTCGGATACACGTTGCATTAAAATTTTGTGAACCGAATTTGAAATTCAAATTGAATAATTTCAAAGCAGTAACAAAATAGGTAATAAAGTTTCCTTCGTTTTCCTGACCCTAAAGTTAGTAGAGCCAACTAATTCAACTCTATACAACTCAGTCGGGTCTTATAAGCCGTGGAGATTTAATCACAGAGGCTTTGTTGGACCTAATTAGATATATTCAGGAATGAGGCATCCTTATTATCACAATTATTTTGATTGACTCTGCACTCGAGTCTTGTTTTCGCCAATATGTGGGTTTTAAGTCTCAAATTGGTGTTTGGAGTTTACGGTTTATCCAGGCTGGAGTGTTTGTAGGAAAGTTGGAAAATTATTTTCCTTTATTGCGTGGACGTGTACAGTATAGAGTGGACACTTTTATAGTTATGTTTGTTGTAAACACCGATAAAACATATACAAGTAGTTAGCCAATGAGATCAAAACTAATAAACCACAAAAATATACCAAATGTTCAATTATAATGTTATTTTTTATTTTTTGAAATTATAGCGCTACGTACTTTGAATCCATTCGCCAATTCTGCTGGTATATTAATCTTAATATTACAATTATTTCATATTAGTAATTAAAATATAGTTAACTAAATTTATATACTATAATAATTGATATTTTTTGTTTTTATTTTTTTATTTTCTTTTTTTCCAATTTAGCACATTTGTTTTTATTTTGTTTTTTATTTTTATTTTTCGGTATCTTCTTTTTAATTTTTTGTTTTTTTATTTTTATTTCCTTGAATAGTCTAGTATTAAACTAACGCTTTCCTTATTTTTTGGATGTGCAAGTAAATACGCTAAATTAAATAGATAAATTATATAATTTGAATTTATGAGATAATATTCAAATTAAGAAACCTGTATTTGGATTTGTATACAATTTAAAACTTTTGTTCAATATCCCCTACTTCCCCAGATAAGGAGTTATGATTACCAGTGTGATTTATTTTGCGTAGGTGGTATGGTACCTACTATGTGGAATCTTTCCAATATAAATGTAAATGATAAATTATACTTATCTTCAATTCCCACTGTTTTCTAAATTTTTCCATATATCTTTCACCTATTGGCATTAGATGTGACATAAGAAATTGATAGATTTTTTACATTCTTGATTTCTTATAATCAGCATCATCATACAAGATATAAAAAGTGACAAGAAATTTTTTAAGCAATAAAATTCTCAATTTTCTAAAAAATTGTTTACTTTTGTATATTTAGCCTAAAAATGAATCTCAAATAATTGAGTTTCTCAGATTTAATTGTTCATTCTGCACTATATATCTACGATATCCTCAATATATGGTCTTGTAGCGAGTCCTTACTATCCGAGAAATTACCGAAGTGGCCCTATGTCTCTCATTCACTAATATACATTAAAGCAGTGTTTCTCAACCTTTCAGTATTCGGGGCCCAATTTTCAATAACAATTTTTATGGCATACCCCTACCTTTCTTTTTCATATAATAATAAAATACGACGTATATTATACGTTGAAAATTTTGACCATAATCTAGGGCCAAGACTCTAGGCCTAGAGCCCTAATCTGTGTCTGAACCCATTACATGATCCACAGAGAGGCTCTGGCTTCCAAAGAAATGATCTCAACATTGTTCTAACGACGGTTGTAACTGTAGTAAATTATATAAAAATGAGACCCCTAAAATCAAGAATCTTTAATGCACTTTGCAAAGATATGGGTGTAGAACATTCGACTTTACTATTTTATTGCTTGGCCAGATAGTTATCGCGTGGGATATTTTTACAAAGTGTTTATGAGTTTAAAGAGGAAATTGCCACTTTTCTAGAAGAGGAAAACCGCCCGGAAGTGCTCTTTGTAGAAAGTTGGAGCTCTGTAGCAGAAATGTGAAACAAAAAACTAGAAATGCAGGCAAATGTGAATGAGTGTGTCAAAACATACAAGGAAGAAGAACAGTATATGAAAGTTGTTTTTGTAACAATAGAAAGACATTTTAGCCATGTTGGCACAGAATTTTAAAAATTATTTTCTTGCTGACGACAAATTGGTGGCAAGTTACGAGTGGGTTAGAGATCCATTTCGAACTACTCCTGAAGGTCTCTCAAATGCAGAAGAAGAAATCTTCATAGACTTTACTGCAAGCGGCAAAATTAAGACAGAATTTAGTAATAAATATCTCTTTGAATTTTGAGCGAAAGTGGATAATTCCTTTTTCTTCATAGAAAATAAGAGCATTTCGTATATTATTGCCATTTTCAACATCCTACCTTGTGTGTACTGTACTTACTTAATTTTTTGTAAAGAATATCATTTTGCTTTTCTTTCTGTGAATTAAATTTTTTTTAATAGTAATTATCGTTTTTTTTTTCATTTTGTTGTGCTTGCTGGTGCCCCCCAAATAGTGTTATGGCGCACCCCACAGGTTGAGAAACGCTGCATTAAAGCTTTTAATATTACAATAAGTTCTGCAGAATTTTGAGTTTTTCAAGATCTAACTTGCAAGTTAGATTAATATCACTTTTGTATATTTGATGGCTGGATGTTAACAAGTTATTGCCACTTTCTACCAAACATGAAGTTTTCGTTTTTATCCAGTAATTATTTAATAAATCAACAATAAATAATTTATGTATCTTAGGTACTAATTCGTATTTTTTCTCCAAAAGCTTTATAAAAAAACGGTTTCCGACTTTTTCCTTCCTAGTGTCATGGGATAATCGGTACATTCTACATAAAGGTTATTAACGCCAGTACTTCTTAAGGCACCAATACACATTTTTAAGCACTTATTCATAAAGGTCTCTATTTTATTTAGATAAAAATTTGAAGCAGGGGCAAAAAATTGCTCCATAACATTCGATTTGAACGTCTCAACTACTTTATCAAGTATCGAGAAACGTCGACTGCGCAATTAATTTTTGATGAGCGGAAATAAAAAGACCTCATTGGGGGCTAAATCAGGGGTGTACGGTGGATGACCCATCAATTCTATTTAAAACGCCCTTAATTACCTCTGCGCATCGCCACTAAGTTTTTTTAATTCCTCAGGTAACATCTAAATGTAATACTTTTACTTTTCGAGTTTTACCTACATTTAATTTATCCATATTATTATAGACGTAACAGGAGATCTAAATGTCCGAGTGAGGAGAAGATGCCAATATGTAATGTAATTGATTCAGAAGGGGAACACGTGAAAAATAAAAATGGTAAAGAATTAAGAATCTTCGTTATGTTTAATGACTTGTAAAGAAAGAACACGTTTTACAGTGAGAAAGACATAAAAATGAACGTAGGTAGTGAATGGGCAAGCAAGTCTGTTCGATTACACTGCCATCAACAAAAAACTGAACAATATGATAAAAAATTCACACCTGTACTCAAAGGTTCAGATTTTGGATGAGATCACTGCCTAGTAAGAAGCAAATTTATTATTCCACAACCATGGTTCATAGTAACACCAAACATTACATCCAAAAAGAACCAAAAAGAAAACCATATTTACTCCAAGACTCCATAATCAGACACCTCTACCATACAAAATTAATGAAAAAAATTCAACAAATACCTACAAGTAAAACTATTTAAGAGGAATGGAACTTAAAAGAATCGCACATTCAGCAGCAGTGGCATGTTTAGTAAATGGAAAAAATGCCATAAAAGAAGAAGTGTTACAATATGGAATGAACAACTAAAGATTGCCATAAGAGAAAACCAACTTATAACAATTTACTACGGAATTGAAATCACGAAAATAAAGAAATTTACAGAACCAAGAGAACAGCTCAAAAACGTTACGCAAGATTCACATCGTGAAAGCTGGGACAGATACATAAGCAGTATTGAAAATGATACAAAAAAAACTGCTTATAAAACCATCACTTAAATAAAGAAGAACAAAAATAGAGCATTGACAATCTGTGTTTCACTCTATGCTGATAGAGAATTTTCTTAACTTGTTGGTACAAAAAATACCCTCCCATTATCAGTTAAAAGCTCTTTCACAACATGTTTTGTAATTTTTATCTCAGTTAGGACTTATAAAATATACAAATCTAGATCTAGTAAAATAATTCTTGAGTAAAACAAAATAGCTGTAACCTGACTGTAATATTTTAAAAAGTTCACATATATCGGCATGTAAAAGTTCACCTAGAGATGTTGGCATATCTCTATGGCAATTTAAGAACTTGTGCCTTTCCATAAATACAACTTTCACAGAGTTTACTTTTTGATATTATAGCCATTTATGTAAGTTTTATGCTCTATTACCCAATCATATAATTTTTGAAACTCCAACCACACCTTTCTGGCTGTTGTATGTCTCATTACTTTTTTCTAAAATTTGAGTCTTATTTATGGTAATTAGATTAAATTTACTGCTATCCGTTTGTTCAAAATAAGCTAGTCTCCATCATACTTGGTTTTCTGTTCTGATGAGGCATTGACTTTAAGAGATAATAAGGAAGGTATTAGTTTACCTTGTGCAAGTTTATGTGCACCTGCAACATTTCGAAGCAAAATAATTATTTTGTATTTCCATCTATGCTAATTTCACTTGCCTTCAATAATCTCCAATGTGCATCTTACTTACATATCACTTCCTATTAGAATTGTCCAAAATAATGAACTGAGTCCAAAGATCTACAATAACACTGTCGAATATATTTTATGTAAAATAAAAGCTTCACTTTCTCAGCGAACCAGTCTCTGCTACCATGCTGAAGTGGAATGTAAAGTACTTTGATTTTTGCAGACTTTCAGATAATTACACTAAAATATAAAATTACTGGTATGACTTTTCACTCAGTTCACATCAAAATTAAGAACGTAAGAAAGGTTGATAGTTCTATTTACAACTTTTAGTTTACACCAATCCTTTACCCAAACTGTTATTACAACTTCAGTGTAAAATTAACTTTCAGAATCTACGGGGATGACTATAGTGTGAAATTTACATGAGCTCTTCAAAACATATTCCTATTAAAGTACATGATTCTCTAAATTTATTTCTTAATGAAAGCAGGATATTTCTTTCTTATTAACTCACACATCATCAATACAACACACAAAAATAGAAAAGTTGGGTGCAGGTTAAAATTCAAACAAATTTCGAATTTATTTGTAAGTAGTATATAAGAGCATACGGCGCAAATGTCTTTGATGTTCTTTAAAAAAGCAACAATGTTCTGTATCATGTGCTTTGAATGGGGCATACATTCATGTGACGTTTTTGTCAGTCTTTAACGTCCACCCACGCTCTCTATTTTGAGCAATTTTTTTTGCCGAATGCGAAAATATTTGTAAGTGTGGACACGGCTTAAGACTCATATTTTTTTATTTTTTTTTAGGTACTGAAAAAATTAGGCTGCAGTCATAGTTCAAAAAGATATCGAATTTCGTATCTAACTAGTCTAAAGTATTAAAGTGACGAAAAACTTTTTGTTTTATTATAAGTTATATATAATTTCGCTATATCAAATTTTTTATTTAGAGAAATATGTTGAATATAAATTAAACTGACAGTCTTCATTTTCAGTTTATCTATTTCTATCACAACTGCGTTGAATACAAAGTGATCCGAAATGAAAATGATAACACTGGTAATTGCTGTAATGACATAATTAATGTTTACCTTAAATATTTTTAATAAAAAACCAATCGTTTTTAATGTATACCGTATTGAAGTTGAAAAATAAAAATTGTTTTATTGGCAATATAAACAAAAAACCAAACAACAAAAGTTGAGATCCGATTTCATAAAAATTATTATTTTTTACTCCTCTGCCTGAAAATCAATAATGACGTACCTTGATTTCATGTATATTTATTGTTCTTTAAATATTGGAAAACCTTTAAGAGGACTATTTACTTCACAAACTAAAGGACCTGCGGGGCGTCGGGTGGGTCGGAGGTAGATAACTGCAACTAAAGGGCGGAGCCTAATTACTCTAAGAATTGTATTCTCATTCCTAAAATCTGTTTTCTCTATGAAAATACGGTCTAGCCAGAAGATACGAGGGGGTCTTCGTCTTATTTAATTATAGTGAAAGTAACAGTATAAGAATTGTCGCCGTTGTTCAGATACAATATACTTGCGTAGCATTCATAATAATTATTATAATAGTGTAATATAATTATATCACTCTCTGAACGACGGCGACCGTTTATATACTTTATTTTACTATATATATTCATAATTAGCAAACCATAATGCACAAAATGTTTAAGTACGGTAACTAAAAAAATCAGCAAAAATATTAATTTAGATTTTAAGATTAACAAGTAATTAACCAGTTTGGTGTAAATTATTTAAATAATTTTGTCATTTTTAAATTAAAGTGTCAAAATTGATCATTTCTTGGAATGTTTTCATATTTTGTCCACACACATAATATACAATTGTCCATTTGTGTAACATGGAATTGTCCTTGTATTTGTAAATATCAGTTGTGATTCTCATTTATTGAATGATCTTTTTTCCAAAAAGTTATTTTCCTTAAATTAAGAGCTTCATCTATTGCATAATATTTGGCTCCGTAGGGACACTTTATTTCTACAATTGTTCTTTTATTTTTTAAAATACCATTAGGTGTTGCAGCAATAAAATTTATTTCTCTATCAATAAACAGCCCACATTTTAATATATTTTCCTTAATACTCTATTCTTTATTTTTTTTTCAGGAGACATTATTAAGATCATTAAAAAATCGTTGGTCGCTTTACATAGAGTAACTTCATCCATATCCGGTTTTTTACAGTGTTTTCCATGAAATGTATAATTTTTTTTGTTATTTGTGTGTTTTTTATGCTTAATATTTTTTTAGAAATGGCAGTTTGTTTTAGTTTTCTTTATTTCAGTAGTTCATATTATAATAGAAAAGGATCATGCATTTTTACATATTTTTCCTTAACAATACTCAGTTCTCTTCCCGAATTCGCATCAACAACAGAAGCAACGTGTTTGATACGATCTCTTCATAGTGTAGTTTATTCTTTTTCCACCAGAATATCTAGCGATTATATTATTGAGTTTCTCTGCACAATTATTATCCACATCGTAGATTAGACTATTATAATTATTAGCTAAGTATCTAACAAAAGATATTAGTTTGTCGTATAAAGCTGAAGTTACTTATAAAATTCAATATTTATTTTACATATGTATGTATATTCATAGGTTAATAACTATTTCTTTAAATATAAATAACTACATTACTTTATTCAACATATTCGGTAGGAGCATATTGTTTTACTAGAGTGGATCTAAATGACCTAGTCAAAAATACCTTGTATATGAATGTTTAGTTAATTATTTTGAGTGTATATTCATATTGCGGTTGATATACGTACTTTTGGATTAATCTTCTTCTCTGACCTGGCTTAAATACACTACATGTACAACTCCCAGAAAAATTAGAATTTTGGATTGTCACTAAACCTTCTAACTATAATATATTTTTTGACTAAGTCATTTACATGGACATTTTTGTACTATTTGGTACACTAATAATTAACAAAAGCAATGGTGAAATTCAATATACACCACTAGAATATACTATAAGTGAAACTAATATTTGAATAGGTACATAAAAGTACTAGTATATGCTGTTTAGTGAATCACTAATAGATGCGTAAAATAATGTGTTATCTCCATATTTAATAAATGCTATAAGAAAAAATAGTTATATTTATCATTTATATTGCAAATGGGAGATTTAAAATAGTAACTTACGAGTTAATTTCATGTCAACCGCAATAGTTCGCTGCTGTTTCATTTTTACAAAAATACTGAGATCAATTTCTATGATCTCCTAGAATATGATTTGGGCTGTTTAAGATATCTTGAAATGAATAAAATACATATAATAAATACTGCCAGTCGAATTTAAACAGAAATTGAATAATGTTGCAGAAATTAGATATTAAAAAAATGGAGAAATTAGTAATAAAAGAATAAATTTGCAATAAAAAATTACCTTAATTTCATTTCTAAGTATTATAGGTCCTGCATCTTTCTGCCGACTTAATTCTCTAATTTTTTTTAAGTAATTTCTTAAGAGATTATTTCGGCACTCTACTTTTGTCTATATATTGTGAGATCTGTAGGGAATTTTCTTCAATATGGTATCATTGCAGCCACTATCTGCATCAGCAACCATCTTGTTATAAATTACTCCATAAGCGTCGGGTACAATATTTGCCTCCATTACACTTGAAGAACCATACCAATTCTTATAGCAGCTGTGTTGTGGAGTATTTTGGAAATGCTTTTTGCAAGTTATACAGAATTTTATTCTGACAGCACTTTTTTTGTTTAAAACCTACAATGGCCGCTGCCGCACTAAATGAATTATAATTAGATCTATAAGACCTTTTGGCCCAAACACCATCACAAACAACTGTTATTAAAGGAATACCGTCCTCTGTTAGATCTCCACATTCTATTGCCAATTTTTTCTCTTCATTAGCTGGTTTAACCATTTCCTCCAGAGCAAATTTTTCCAATAAATTCATCTTCAATGTTATTGTAGGTTTTAAAAGAAAATGTAAATGCTGAATGTATTTCATTCAATTGTGTGTATCCAGATCCAATATTTATTATACCAAGGATAGCGCTATTATTAAGGTCTTTATAATCTGATACGGTTGTCACAGACGCAATCGCATTACACCTATTACATTTAAACGTAAGTTTTGATGTTAATCCGTTTCTGGTTTCCTGGTATAATATTAAGGTTGTTAAGAGAACATTAGTATCTAATGAATTAGAATTTTTTATTTAAGAGTTCTTGATTTCACTTGGCACCTAATATTTTGACTATCACTAACATCCCTGTTATCAAAAAAAAACAGGTTGATTTGTTAAATCGCTATTATTTGTAATTTCACAAAGTATATTTTCTATTCCCGTCTAGGGACTATATAGTTGGGTAATAGACTATTATTTAATTTTTATTGTTAATAAAAAAAAATTACGTATTAAGAAACGTCTATTCTAGACTTATCTGGGTTTACTTTTTTAATTCCTATTATATATATTTTAAAATAAATGATAAAAACGCGTAAAAAATGGCAAACTTCCACATTACTTAAATTTAAACTATATTCAATTTTCTATAAGCTATTTCTATTTGAAATTCATTCTTAATGCTTACTGCCTTACAAAGGTTTCCTAGTACCCCACTTTTTTGTATATTTTTGATTTTTCTTTAAAAAATTAAATCTCTACGCATTGGTAAAGGTTTTTTAAATTGACTTAGAATCAATCAAATTTAGAAAAAGTGACTCGAGAGGAACCTACTTTTATGAACACGAATATATTTTTTACTTTTACTAGAATTTAAAAACAAAAATTGAAAGTAGGGTACTGCAAAACTCTTGCATATTCTGTTTAGTGGCAAAGTGCATCTTTTTCTTAATGTAATAAATTATTGTATAATTAAATATTTTATGCACTATTTGACTAAAACAAAAACGGAATCAAAACATGTTAAAACTATTTACTTTCAGTCAGTTGGGTTTATTGGAAAAAGTGTTTTTCTATGAGAATTTAATGTTTTTAGATAAAAAAACATGTCCAAACATTCTAGCTGCTTAATATATTGAAAACACTTTTTGAAGACTGAGTGACGGTTGCAGGTAAAAAATAAGTGTTTTTTCGCTACAAATAAAAAGCCAACATTATATCTTGATAGTTGGAACTTATTTTTCTATTTGAAAAACCTTAAATTTTCTTGGGAAAAAAGTTTAATCCTACAGGGAGTCATGTAACTTAGCACCCAAATTTTCGACGGCACTGGTTAAAATCAGTAATAGCAAAAACAGGATACTTGAACAAAGTACTATTTCCAGATCTTACATTTATAACAGGCAATGTTTTCGATATTGGGGATATGTTCTGCTGATAAAGATATTCACAAGTTATACCAAAAATGTACATATATAAAATGTATACATATTTTGTAATTGAGCTGTGACAAAGTAGCTGGATCTTATTGATATCCATAAAAATAATTTATCGTAATAATAGTACATTAATTTAAGCTTGTGTTTTAATAATTTCATATAATATTTATTACCTACATTATACTCTGGTTAAATACAATTTGATTCTTATTAGTTAAAAAATGGGGCATTTTTTTTGTACTTGTATAACAAATAATTATACTGGAATTTTCTCTGTGGATCTACCATTTCTGTTAACAGAATAGAGGTCTATACCATTGTAACTAAAAGTGGAAAATACTGTTGTTTCACTAAAAAGGGTGGATATAAATTAATAGATTTGTATCATCAATTTTAAAAGAACATATTAACTAATAAATATATAATTTAATAAAGAAATATTTAAAATTAAGATTTTCTTGGGCTAATCGTAAATATAATATCATCAAAATTTTCTGTATTGCGTAGATGTTTCTTTGTAGCATCTTTATATGCTTCGCGATATCTAAAAATTAATAGAATTTATAAAGTCCAATAATAATCATAAGTAAATGATACCTTTTTTTCTCCTCATATAAATTTGAAAGTTCTTCTTTTAATTTCAGATTTTCTTCTTTATATATATCACATTGGTGACAAAAACATTCATCATTCTTTATTGATTTTTTTCTCAGTTTTTCATTGGGTGAGGTGTCCTCATCATCTGAACTGGAACTACTTATATAAATCATTTCTTCTTCTTTTTGCTCTTCTTTTAGCCTAAAAATATTTTTTTTGTAGAAAAAAGAATGATATTTGAAATTAGATCATTTATACCTTCTTATCTCTTCTTCATGATGTTCGCTGCGTATTTTTAACAAATCTTTATATTGCTTGATAACATGTTCTCTTACAGCTCCAATCTCTTGTTCATGACGTTCAATTATACTATCTCTTTCATCTATAACTTGAATCAAAAGTTCATGAATTTGTTCATATTCAGCTGCCGCATCTAATTCGTGTACTTTTATTTTTTCTTTTAAACGCTTATTTTCTTTTCTAAGTTTCTCCAATTCACTATCTAAAAAAGTCAATTTATTATGTTTAAAATCTCCAAAAATGTTAAGTGTGCTCTCAAGAAAAGGATAACACAAAATACTAGATTTTTTTTTATGTTATTCTAACACTGAGCTATTGGTCAAGCTACGTAAAACTACAGAAATCATATTAGTTTCACTCAAATGTCTAAATAATGTATCTTTCATACTAACTTATAATGTTATTACAAATTATTTCTATAAATTTCGAGACCTTGCTTCAAAAGATAAATCCAAACCCAAATACAGAATAGAATTTGGCTGTATTTTAATTTTTTGAAAAAATAATAAAATATTTCCCAGTCTTACTAAATATAAGAAGTGTTAATAAATTTTACTGTTTTTTTCTTTTTACAATTTTTTCAACATATTTCTTACCTTTCCTTAAATCATTGAGAATGGTATCTTCATCAATCAATAGTGAAAATCCGGCCTTTTTTCTAATGATTTGTGGCTCTTCAATATAAATTGTTTTCGCTACTGCCGAAAAATTTAATACATTTATTGTTTCATCTACCATACTTTTTAAAGGACTTATATTAATTATCATTTCCAGCCTCTCATGGCCCAATAAGGCTTTTTGAAAAATGTGGGTTAATTTGGATTCCCTAAAAGGTATCAGCCTGTTTTTGTCATTCATTTTTTGACATTGCCGAATGGTTTCAATACATCTACCTGTAAGCAAGATAAATGCATAAAATAAGTTTTGAATAATTTTTAATTGACTAAAACAAATCACCATATAGTTTAATCTAATGTTTAAAAAAAATAAAAATATTGAGAATGAAATATTTAAACAAAATGTTAATCTTACCTAAAACCATTATAGAAGTATTAATATTATTCGACTCTTTTAATCTGTCTCCACAATTCTTGGTTTTTTTTAATCTCTCAGCACCAGCTAAATCACAGAAATTAAAATTACTAATAAAAACATCCTTCTTTTTTCTTGATGTTTGTACTAATTTTATCGAAAATATACAATGAGATCTACTGGAATGTGTATTCACTGCAGTAGATGCATAATTCAGATTGTTTAGACCAAACTGTAAAATTTGGTAAGCCTCTAAACCATTTTTAACATTGATCATTGTCAAATTTCTTATGAAAATATTCTCAGTACTCCTGCCTAAAACCAATTTGCAGCGGCCTTTTCCCTTAGGAGGAGGTGGCGCCAGTAAGTCATAGATGTTTTCATTATATATTTCTGAAAAGGATACCCAAAAACTCAATGCAATATCTTCATTTTCATCAATTTCTGCTATTGACATTGAAGCTAATTGCTCTTGAATTTGTCTGAAAATTATTTCATATATCAAATAAATACAAATGTAAACAAAGGGCCCACTTTTTATAAGGGTCCTTTTAATGGGAATAGTTTTGTAATAATGGATTCACTCATATTCAATATAAGGAGTGGTTATCTTGAATATTTATGAAATACAAAATAAATATTCCCCTTACGTATAGGTTTTGATGTGGCTCTCTTGGTCTATAGGTCCATTACTTATAATGTAGGATTTTAGGTGATGCATTTTGTCAAACTGTTCATCATCTAATTTCTCGATATTGCCATCTGGTAATGGCTTTATTGTAGAAATTGTATTAAATTTTGACGTCGATTTAAAAATGTATTCTAAGGAACGTGGTATTAGCCCCGGCTCTTCAGGAGTTCCAAATATTGTAAACGTTTTACCTTAAAAATTATAAATAGAGTCAGTTTTAGAATTATTGTGAATCCAACAGAATAAAGGAAGTGTACTCTTTAAATTAATTCCGAAGAACTTTAAAAATTTTATTTTCGTTAATGCATTTCTAGGAGCTGTTGTTATTTTATATCTGGCATGTACTTATTAAGAAAACCACACTTATTTTTTGACCTATTATCTCTAGAAATTTTATCCCACTCTATTTAAAAAACTCAGGATTAAACATGAATAAATATTTACCTGAACCAGAGGCTCCATATGTAAATAAAGATGTATTTTGACCACTAATAAAAGCAAGCAGTTTTGCTTTAACAACATAATTAAAAATATCTGTTTGGCTGACTTCTGGGCCAAATATTTTTGAAAACGAACATTTTTTTACATGATCTGCTTTACGGAAAATAAAATTATTGCCATCTATCTCATACAAAGAGTCGATTTCTTCATTTTTTACTCTTAAGTATACATTAAGTAACTGTTTTTCAATTTCCTAAAATAAATATATTTTCAACACCTTAGAAGAGAAGCTAATAACGGATAGCCTTTAATAAAATGTAATAAACAATATTTAAAAATATATAAAGCATAAAAATTTCATGTAGTTTAGCTATATTAGTGTAGGAAAAAATATTTGAACTTAATGGTTTAAAACAATTGCAAGAAAAAGGGGACTGAAAACACTGTAGAAAATATTTTTTACTTACTTCTGGTTCACTTGTCTCACTTGAAGAATGCAAAAACGTAGTAGTCATAGCTTTTTCTAAATTTTTCTTTAAATTAAACATACCAGGTCTATTAAAGGAAATGAGGCTGGGATCTCTTGCAACAATAAATGATCTTAACTCGCCTTCCATTTAGAAAATAAATTGTTTCAATACCCTATAAATTGTAATATAGTATTGTTTTTATGTTTTCCACCTCTACAACAAATTGTGGAATGTAAAAGTAAAAAATTATAAAAACCGTTAAGAACTAGTTTGAGTTGATTTTATTGACATGTGCACAAACTTCATATTTTTGTAGACATGCGCCACTGGCCAAATACCCGTTGATACTATTAGTAGCCAGTTTTTATTCAAAGGTAGCCAAATAATCCATATGGTTCCAATTCCATCTTTTACCTATAGGACGTTTTTCGTTCTTTGACAAGCAATGTGATTGTTTCTGTTTCTGAATTTCAACTCCTTTCATCAGAGAACAAACGAGTTGTTGTTGAAGCGATTTCGCAGAGATTTAAGTGTGTACCTCTAACAAAAGAGAGGCCATAATCGAAAAAGAAGAAGTATATAACTCTTCACCTGACCTATAATTTCAGAGGGAAAATTCCATCTAACTTAGCGTGATTTTTGCGCTGAACCAGAAAAGTTTTTGTCCGTCAAATATTTAAATCATATTTCATCATTTACTTTTTACCGATTAACTCCAAAGTAAAAGCAAAAAAAGCGGTCACCCTATTCAGGATTTATCTCTAAGAACTGGAAGAAAATGCCTTGTTGTTGACATTAAAACTGTCAGCTGTCAGTTTTAAATTTTTGCATAACTGTGGCTATAACGGGCGTTCTTTTTCTATTAAAATTAAATCTTTATTTTTTGGTTTAGGTGTTGCTAATTAAACTAATAATTTTCAGTGTTTGGAAACAACCAAGGTTGGTTGTTAAATAATTCCGATATTGAAATATTTTACGATTGCAGTGAAGATATTATTAGTAGGAACACTGTTCAAATAATTAGTTGATTTTCAATCATTAAGAGTTTGTTATTGAAACTTTTCAAATATGCATGATAGAACCGACCAAGTTTGTTATTGGTTATTTTTGAGTTATAAGAAAATATATGTCATCTAAGTGGGCACCGCTATAGGCCAAATTAAATAATGTTTGGATACAAAAATATTTTGCTATTTATTTCTCACATATAAAATATTTGTTTAAGGTATACAAAATTTTGATGAATTGTGTAAAAAATGAAAGATATGATTAAAAATGAAATTATCGCTATTTTTGAAGTTAGCCAGCTTACTACATCAAGTCATCAAAGGAACGCTATACTTTTAAAACAATTATATGAAGGTGTAAGTACAAGTTATAATAAAGTTATTTATTTTATTTTAATTAAATTATTTTTAGTCAAACCATGATGCATTTTGGAGTCACTTTAAGAATATAATCACCATTTTATTGACAAATGAACAAGGAAGTTTTCAGTATATCGAAAAAAGTATAATGTTTATTGGGCTATTTTGTTCCTTACTCGCATTAGATCCACCTCCAGAAAAAGACAAAAGTTCTGACTTTGGGACACAACCCTTACTAAAAGAAATTTTATTCTATTTACTAAAGGTAATGAGGATTGGTGTTTTAACATTAGATTTACGAGCATTTAATATATATTTTTTAAATCTAGATTTTTATTTACAGCTGTCTTAAGTACATTTTTTTGTAAAATCTATCTTGTGTACACTTTTTGGATACTATTGAAGCTAGTATTTTGTTCATTGTGATTGTCACTGTCCAATTCTTGAGCTAATTTAAAGAGAGTTCTAAGATAATTTTACTACATTGGTCTCTTTATACAATATACAAGAATGGATGATTACCAAGTCTAAAATGATATAATTTTCTAGCAATTTGGTTGACAATATCAACCCTACTCTTGGTTTGCTGTATAATGCGACCGTTTCATGTATACTTTTTGCATCTTTTCTATTTTAACATTTTTATGTTTAGAAGCGAGCAATTCAATTTACTGTTAAAAAGCCCTCGTTTTCTTGGTGTTGTTTTTTTTTCTTATTCATTGTTATTTCGCAATAATTCATGTATATAAATTAAACTGCTAAATTGATTTTCTTAAATATAGGTATTCTACATCTAAAAATAATAAAATATAGGGGCTCCAGAAAAATACGAGTACAAATAGTGTTTGATTCATTATGTCATTAAAAACCAATATGTAATGTCTAAAGAATAATATTTGCATGTTCAGAATTCAAAAATAAAGCGGAAATTCGTCCAATTGATGAATTAAATCTAGTATTAAAATCATGAATAATTTTATGTAAGAAGAGGTCAAATATAATTTTCTATTAGTTATTGTTGTGTATGCTTTAGTTTTGTAACTTGAACAACGACAACCTTAGAGTCAGGTCATGTCTTACAATTAGTAAGATTGTGGATAGTTTAGTCGGGGCAGAAGTTAGCGAAGAATTGTGTGAAAATGTAGAACATGTTTTATTGCCTAGATTAACAGTAAGTACAACTTTATAAGAAAATATTTTTCATTTAAATTTCTTGTCCTTAAACCAAGGCAGTTTTTTTAGTTTCTGAAGATATAAAGATTAAGCAAATTATAAGAGATCATTCTTTAAATTGAGTTCTATGTTTTAACCATTTTTATAGGATTCTAAAGCCGCTGTTAGGCAACAAGCTGTAATTACACTATACAGACTGCAAGATCCAGATAATCCTGAAGATCAGATTATTTCAGAATTCATCAAATTAATTACCTCTGACTCTTATCCAAAGGTATAATAATTTTGTAACTTTTAAATTTATAAATGATGTTTTTATATTGTTATTGGTTAATTTGTAAAATGAATAATTCTTCAATAAATAACACTAATACTTATTGAACCTTATCACTAACATTCCTTTCTTATAGGTTAGACAACTTTGTGTTGAGAAAATAGCAGGTAGAAAGGACGTTCTACAATATATATTACAAAGGATTAGAGATACAGACCAGAATGTACGCCTTGCTGCCTTCAAAAGACTCTCAAAATTTGCAACTTTTTTAAAGGTATTCACTTATGTATCTACAATTGTAAAATTTAAATATTTGAGCTAGTATAGTTGTAAGTATGAAATATAGAATATTTTGAAAACTTAAAATGTATGATTTATCCAAATATTTTATTTTAGATTTCTGAGAGACATCTGGTTTTACATTGTGGATTTTTAGATAACTCTGAATCAGTTAAGAAATATGTATCATCAGACTTAATTATGCGATGGTTAGAGCTCTCCCAAAATGATATATTAACATTTATGAAATCACTAAGGCTGGATGCAGATGAAAAAGATATTAAAAATACAATAAAGTTATTTGAAACTGTATTATATTTAATTTTTCAGTGAGTATTTGAGAGGCATCACTGTTTTTTATCTATACATATTTTATCTGACTTTGTTATTTATGACTATGTCACCAACATAATAAGTTCACATATGTGAAGTTATTTCAGTTTCTAGTATCCCACCTCACATGGTTTTATATTTTTTGTATTTCATCCAAACTTAGTAAAAATAACTAGGGTTCAAAATACGTTCCTATCTAGAACTTAAGATTGTCTCAGATAATTTCTATATCTATTGTCTTGTTTATTTTTCATTATATGTACTCTCTTATTAATATTTCGGACATCCAGGCAATGTTTCGGCTACCATATTAATTTTTTAAATAAAATTTCTATTATATTTTTTAGACAAGTTTCCATAGAAACACTTTCTAAAACTGTGATTTTAAATGAGAAAAAATTAATACCTTTTAAAGTATTAAATTGGGAAATAGTAAGTTTTTGGAGATATTATACAGAATACTTAAGTAATCAGCCTGGTCATGAAGAAGAATTAGAAAAAATGATACCGGAACTAATTTATTTTTGTGAATATATAAAAGAGTGAGTATATGCATTAACTGAAAATGGAAATAAATACAATTACAATGCAACCGTTTGAAGTTGGTCGACATTGATAATGACTTTCACTACAAGTTTGTTTTTTTGAGGAATAATATTTCAACCTGAGAAAGCTTTTTTTCGCTCATAAGATTATCGCATTTGCTAGGAAATCAAAATTGTAATTGTAAAAAAATTATTTTACGCTCTTATGTATATTCCAGGTTTTGTGCAGAGATTATGCAAAAAGAACTCACTTCCGAAGAATTTTTAGAACAACAATTTATATTAAAGCAGTTATTTATGATTACTAAAACTTATGATTTTGGCGATGAAACAAATAGAAGGTGCTTGAATGCTTTAGTCTCAAATACTTTGGAAAACGTAGTAATGGCGTCAGACGTAACAGAGGCATTAGTAAGCGTTTTAGAAAAAAGTATTCCAGATCTAAACAGACGAACTCAATATATCTGTGAAATAATTTCTGAAATTATGTATCCAATGAATTCTGAAGAAAATGCTCGCACACAACAGGAACATCAATATAAGGTAAAAATTTATCCTATATATGGCTAAGGAATATTTGTTTAAAGTTACATCTGTGATCGACATTAATGGTCTATTTTTAGTTGCTGTATTATAATTGACAATAATAATCATTAAAATAAAGTTTAAAGTTTACAGTACATATAAATTAGCATAACTTTTTGGAACTTTTTGGACCATTAATCTGATGCTGACTCTAATATAATTAACCCAAATTTTAAATAAATATTTCTAAAGCAGAATATGTGTACTGCAGTTTCCTCTTCTTCCTGGCAAAACCTGTATGTAACTTCAACCAACTCTTTGATGTTCATATGTTATGTCTACAGAGCCCTGTCAGGATGTTATATGTATATGATTATCATTGCTTTTTTCTGAGGATTCCAAATCAGCAGTAAGAACATCAGATTCTAAGGATAGCATACCTCAACTTAAAAATAATCATGTAAACAGACAAAAGGGTACAAGAAGATTTGCAAAGGGTGAATTTTAAGGTACCCCCACATATTTAAGGGGGATATTTTTCTTATCTAGGTTTTGTTGGTATATCCTATAATAAATTCAAATGTGTGTTGAGAAACTACATAGACTAATTTCTTGGAGTTACTATTAAACCGGTAATTATCAGTACATTCTGATATTGCGGATTTAAATATTAACTCCACTCAAGAAAACCGTCACTTTCGTCTACTACACTTGATGCTTTAGTACAGAGTCATCATTTCACGTTTACACCTGCAGCACCCCTTGGATTTGAGCAGCCTCCCAAGATATGGGGATTGAACAGGCCAAGAACCGAACATAACACATCTGTGGATTCTCTTTATAAATGGGAAAAGGCCCCCACTCCAGCACGCAATTGTGGAGCTTTGCAACAGACCATTTGACACATAAAAGAAGAATGTGCTTTCACGGCGTATGTGGAAGATTTCATAGATTTCCTGAGGCCAATACTCAGTACAATCGAATATATAAAGAGACTAGTTGTTTGCATGTGACCAAGTTTGTTTTATACAATTTCAATAATTTATTACATTTTATATTTATTCTTTACTATTTTTATCTTATGTTTTACTGTTGCGATGATCATATGAAACTGATGTGTACTAAAGCTATACGCTAAATAAATACACTAACTAGGGCGTTGGAGGTAAGTAAGTCACTAAAAGCTGTGAAGATATTGGCGGGTGTCTTATACATCTACATGGTTCATAAAGAATTTTCTCTAGATCACCATATTAAAATGACAATTTATAGAAACTGGACTTATTGGTTTTCACAAAATTAAAATATAAAAATCAATTTGTCACTGTTTTGTAATTACATATTTTTTATTTTTATGTTGTATTTATTCTTATATATTTGAAATGTAAAGTATGATTTTTGTAGTTGGCTCAACTGACTGTGAAAATTACCAACAAACGACATCAACAAGAAGAAGCGATACGAAATGAAAATTTTAAAGTAGCGGAGGAATTAAAACACGAATTACAAGATCTAGGTGAAACTTTGGAAAAGCTGAAAAAATCTAATCTCGAAGACCTTCGCCAACCAGAGAAACGAACTGATTCTCTGACAAGCATTAAATGTTTAGATATAGCAGCAGCTGCACTCCTGTGTCCTAAGGTCAACGAGCTTACATTTTCACTAAAACTATTAAAGGATGATTTAATTCAACAATTATTGATTCACGACAACGATTTTATCAGAGTAAAAGCCTTTAAGTGTTACGCGTATTGTTGCTGTATTGATAAAACCACTGCATCAACAGGCATCCATATTTTTTCAACTCCGGTAAATTATTTATTTTTAATCATATGGTGATAAATTATGTTAAACATATTTTAGTATTTAATGTAATATTAATACTATTTTTCAGTTTCTTTACTAAAAATTTCTCAATGACAATCTTTTGGCGATCAATAAAATGATATATACAATTACATAAAATACTTGTTTACTGTAGATTTTTGCTTATCGGAATGGCGAAGAGTGCGATACACAAACGCTACTAGTATGCATAGAGGCAGTCGTCGATATTTTAAGAATATATGGACCCCAACTAATGGCGGTACCGGAAAATGGTCAGTTGTCGGAAAGCATGACAGAAGTTCAATTGGCGGTTTTTGCTGGAGGTACCTCTCTGACGGATATTTTACGAGGACTTGTTGATCTCATGGACGATGATGTAAGTAACATTTAGTAGGTAAAATGAAGTTCATCCTGGGATTTTTACGCATGTCTAAAGGGAAATTCTTAGTTCATACAATTTCTATACTGATATATATTAGCCTTTAGAGAGTACGTCATAAATACAGTGTTAAATTGTAACTGAAATTAGGTCCAAGGTTCGTTCTTTGTGAAACTCATTGTGCAAACAAAATATAGTTAAAAAATTGTTGGAATCATATATACAACTCCAAAACACATAGATGATACCCAAAACTCAATTTTATTTACGTTTGACATTTGAGGTTGTGTATTTGCAGTCATTTATTTGTTAATATTTACCATTTTTAAGAAGTTGGTTTTGTTCCTTTAGAGATAGTTATGTGTTTTAATTTAAAATCATGCCTAAAAAAATTATTAACAATATAGGACTGGCATACTCTGCAACCTCATGATGTCCCCATTACTAAGGAAGCAAACCCTACTTTCACAAACAATATAAACAAATGAATTCCGTTGCCATAGCGACGAAATTATTATTATGCTAATCAAACGTGTTTCTGTTGAACTATCTCCTACTATAACTAGTTATGTTTGAACTTTAAAATGAAGAGCATGAATTGATCAAACAATGTCGTTTAATATTTCAATATACTTTTCTACTTAAAAGCAAAACATTAATTAATTTTATCCTGCTCTCCTCGATACATAGACAATTATGGTAAATAGAGGGATTGTATTGTATATTGTCATGGTAGGTATTAGAATGAACTGTATACCAATTTAATTTGTTTTATTGAAATAAATATTTTTCAGATCTATGAAATTCAGGAAAAAGCAGGACTTGGACTGTGTAAATTAATTCTTAGCGATAGAATTTTATCATCATCTTTGATTACCAGATTGATCTTGAAATGGTGTAATCCGATTTCAGGTATTTGATATTGCATTACTTAGTTTATTGTACTCGCTTTTGACATTTTCTTAAAATGTATGTAAAACAAATTCTTAAGGAAAAACTCGTTTATGGATCTTTTTATTTTGAAAGATAGAATTACATGGGATCCCTAAGATTACTAGTACTTATAACAAGAGACTTACATTTTTTTTAAATAGTTTAATAATTGATGTATCAATAATCACTTGTAGATTTAATACAGTACTAGTTTTTTCTATTAATGATTATTTACATAGAAATAATTCAGTTTTGTATTTGTTATTCTAGATAGTGAATGTGGGAGACTTAAACAAATAATTGGTTTGACATTAGAAAGATTACCCTTAATACCAGATTCTTGTGATCATTTAGTAGATGCTGTTTTGATGACAATAAGAGCCATTTACGCTGCTCCTAGAATTAGTCCTTTGGCAGATGTGAATGTGGAGAATATAGCAAAATTTTTATTGACACTTTGTAAAATTTCTCCAAAAGTAAGTAAATGTTTGGTATAACAAATTTTGCGTGATATTGAGCATACATTTAGAAACGATAATTATATATTTGATGTTTTTTAGAATGACTACATTCAATCAACATTAGCTGAAAGATTAATTAAGAGAATGGTTAAAAATTCAAAAAGTAAACTGAATGGTCTATATTCCAAAATTTTGCTCATGCTGGAAATTCCGGATGACCCAACACTAATAGAAGAAATATTAAATTATTGTTCGACTTTGCTCGAGGCGAGTAACATTTTAACAGTAAAATGAGCCTTATAAAATGTAATATAAATATTTTCAGATGACTGGGGAAAAAGTTGTAATGAAGAACATATCTAAATTAATTACAAAATTGAATCTGAAAACCTTAGAACCAAGTGAACAAGGTAAAATGCAAAATAAAACGACTCCAGATACAATAGACGAGGAAAATGAGGATGTCAATTTTATAAGGAATCTCAAAATGAGGAAATGTTTATAACTATTTACTTTAACATGTGTGCATGATTAGTGTTAGGAATAATTATTAAGTTATAAACTATTTTATCATTTTGATTTATATTGCAATAAATATTTTAATGAAAGTTTATGTACATATATTGTCACAGAAATAATACTTATCTCTTGCAGATATTTGTAGTCAAGAAAATGAGACAATTAATCAGGAAATATGTCTTTTATTTTATTATTTTGACAGCGACCTATCTTGAAGTAAAAAATTGTTATAGCAAAATTTAAATGTAATCTAATTTATTTATCCTCAACAGGTTATAAATTGTTAATTACTCAAATGAACATAACAATCGGAATGTGAGTAGAACTAAAAATTAGGTTGCTAAATTTATTTCTTCAAACCTGTTTTAAAAAATGTTATTAATTGTTAAAATAAAAATTGTTTAGTATGGCTTTAATAGTCACTTCAAAGAAAAGACTGCAAAATTTGGTTTAACATAGGTTTAATTTAAATAACTTCAAAATGGTTGTAAATATTATTTTGTATATTATTTCTTGAAATTTGCGTGATTAAACTTTTTTGATAGGTTTATTAATAATTCTTTTGTTTCTTAAAATGTCGTAATTCTGACAGGATATTTAACTAATAAAAATTGGCACTTTTACATTAAACGAGGAATATTCTAAGAAAGTGCATAATAAATCACGCCGTGCAAGAGACTAAAAAGTTTTTGTGTTATGCTGATTTTAGTTTATTATTTGTAAAAGGACAAAAAATCAAAATATTTGATGGAGATCTTAACGGACATATAAGGTTGTGGCATTTAAACGAGGGAGATGCAAAAGACCGTAAAAATGTTTACATGTCAAAATTATTTAATATCTCTAAAATTGCACAATACTTATGTTTTTGGGATATGATCATTGAAATCGTTAAAAAAATATTTTACTTTTTTCTTGAAAAAAATAAAAATTGTCACGAAAAAAGCATCATCTACCGAAATAGACTATTTTTGCAGTGATTAACAAATATATAGGTATTCTCGTTTTAGGATTGGTAAACAACTTTCTTAAAGAAATATTTAAAATTTAGAGGCCTTATGGCTAAAAAGTTTTATTTTAATATAATTTAGAAGGAATGTTTATATGGATATGGAAGTAATGTAAGAAGTATATATTAATAGGAATAAATATAAAATTGTATATTAGCCTATAAAAACATACAATTTTCAAAAATTAGTTGAAAATATCACAGTTATTTTTATTAACATTGATGCTTACAATATTGGTTAAATGCAGCTACCAGACGTCTCTTTATTTTTTAAATTGTTATGCACAAAAAAATAAATTTGTTATAAATATATTTACGAATTTTCTCTTTATTTAATTCATATATGTATGTTATAGAAACAATATTTGTTATCAATTAACTGAATTAAATTTTAAGCAATCAGCACTTTAAAATTCGATCAGAGTATTTTTTTTCAATGTAATTATTTGGTTGAGTAAAATAAACAAAATTAACAACTACAAGATCATTGTTTATATAAAGTGAAAAAGTGTACAAATACATATATATATATCACAAGCAAATACAGTAAATCAAAATGAAATATTAAGACTACGAAACTAAAACTATATTTCTGACTAAAAATATTTACATAAAAAAAAACTATAAAGAAATGAACAGCTTATTCATTAAGAGACCAATATTTAACATCGGCAATTTGTGTTTACAAATAAAAGTAAAAAGGATTTTGTGAACAAAAATTTGTTCGATATTATCAAAAAGTAACATAGAAAACAGTTTTAAGAAGGTTATTAAGTGTCTTTTGAGTTTTTCTGTTGGACGTTTTGAACAATTACGGTATAATTTGTGACTCAATATTAAATCATTTTCAGGACAATTAAAGAACCCACAGAGCCTGTTCTCGCTTGATCAATTATTTGAGCAAAAATTAACATATTTCATTGTACATTTGATTAGGCAAAAAAATTCTATATGATAAAACTACGTCATTGCTATGAGGTGTTAAAAAACGTCGCAACGATATTATTTTGTATCCTATTTGATGATTTTTTTTACATAAATAAATGTAGGATTGATGCAATTGGGATCACCTTATATAAATGTCATTTATAATGACAAATATCTCCAGGATTTTTAATTTCTGAATCTTGTGTTTTCCGATTTTTGCAAACAGTCAACTTCTAATCAATGCAAATTATATCATTATCACTATCATCGTCATACATTTGAGATCCCTTTATTGTACCCTTTAATATAGATTCTGAAGTTTTTGGATCTATTTCCAATATGTTAATAGTTGCTTTAGGTTTTGTATTTTCAGGTTTTAAATTAGTAACCAATTTTTGTTCAGATTTAATAATTCTCTGGGTAGTTTTAATTTCAAATTTCAAATTTGAGTCATTGTTTTTAACAGGCTTAGGAATAGATTCTATAGAAATCCCAGACTTTGATAGAGCTTCTAATTTTTTAATGGAATCATCTAATTTAAAAGATTTTTTGTAAATTTCTGGTTTTGACGAAGTTTGGGAAATTTTATGAATATTAATGTTGGAGTAGGTTTCGGAGATTTTAGGTTGTTTAGGCTGTGTAAGTTTCTTTAAAGCTTGTTCCGATTGTTTGGAAATAATTTTTGTCACAGAATCAACAGAAAATACATGTTTATGTTGAACAGGTTTTGATGCTACGGCGCTTTTAACTTTTTTAACTTTAATTTCACCACTAGACTTATTCTTTACTGGCACTATAACTACTGGCGATAATTTCGAAGTAATCTTATTGCTGTTCTTAGTTGGAAGATGCTTCTTTTTCGTCTGCTTTTTAAGTACCTGCTTAACAAATTAATTATCAATGTTCATACCATTTAATATGTAATACATAAATTATTCAATTATAATTAGGTCTAGCTCAACAAGATGCTCCGAACTTTATGGGGCAAAAATTGTGTGTTCCTAGAATTGCCTTATTCAGAGATAGAGGAAATTTATGTTTTTTTTTGTTCTCATAAATTATTTTCTAGAAATGTGTATTTCGTATGCTTATGACGTTATTAACAGCATGCTGGAAAAAACTTATTAATTGCAAAAATATATAGATAGTGAACAATTAATTTTCAAATTAGAGCGTCAACATAAATGGAAAATTGTAATTATTTTTTTCCTAATTAACTGAAAATTATAATATGTATGTCTAAAAAATTGATCTAAAATTAACTCGTCTCATTATGAATTTGCAATTTAAATAGGTCCCTCAAAAATTTTCAATGATCGCTATGGTTTTATATCAAAAAGTCAATATATATTTATTTAGAAACAGCAAAAAGTGTAATCCATTTTAAACTAAGACAGTCTTTATTATACACAGTTCAACCTAAAAAGTCTGCACCATATGAAAAACTTATTCACGATAAAAGTTTGGGCTTTGTCTAAAACCCAATATTCATAAAAAGTTTTTAAAAGCCCATATGCGAGATAATTAAAAAATGTAATGCAATCATTAGTCTACCTGCCTTTCAGTACAGTAGTAGTCAATGTTGCCGTTTGATTATTTTCAAAATAGAGGATGGAGTACTATAATAAGTTCAGGCGAAGAATTTTATTCAAGCAAGTCTACTCACAAAATTAAATACATAAATACAGGTGAGAAGGTAAATAAACAAGAGAAGGAAAAATAAAAGCAAAAAACCATATAAAACTATGGTGTAGCCAGAAAAATGTACTTACTGCTCTTACTAATTTTTTTAAGAGATAGCGTTCATTTAAGGTCGTAAGACCTATAGAAGCTATTTGTCCAGTCAGAATAAGAGGAACAAGAACATGTACAACATAAAAATGTACAAAGATGTGAAGGGATAGACATATATAGCTATAAAACTAGATTTTGCCTCATAAAACGTGTACCACATTAATATGATGCCTAGTATACTAGGCAAAAGACTGAAAAGAGTCACATACTCTAATGACTAAATAAGCAACATTAACACATTGTAATATGGGTGCGTTCCAACTTGGAATAAGTTGATGTTTTGCGACTACTGATATTGATATTCAAATATAAGAGGACTTAAATGGTGTTACATCATTTACTACTTACCATACTATTTTAATTTTCAAATTATCATTTAGTTTGCATAAAACAAATAGTCACTGTTTTTTTTGGCGGATGAATGAAGAGAATTGACTTAGTGTGTAACTCGGAGGTACCAGATCTTGTAGGTCGCAACGTCTTTAGATATAAAAATACTTTGTCAGTTTTACATAGATTCAATCTAGTTTACGCCATTTCCAGACAAATCAGTAGCTTATTACTGTAAGCTAGATTATTCAATAATAGGGCTTTTTAACTGGATACAGAATTTAGAAGAAGCATAAACTTATATCTAGAATAAAATTTGCTAAAAAGATGCCTGGAAAGTATACCATATAGAGCATACTTTTTAAATCACACTGTGTACCTATTAACTAACTACAGCATTCAGTCAAATAAACTCTACAGTCTACAACATAAAATTATTAATTATTACATAGTTGGCTATAGTTAACAAACATTACCAATTTATTCGATAATGGACTAAAGAAAATGTAAAAATAAGCATTTTAAAACATGCAAGTATTTCCTAACTACTTGATATCGGGCAACGAATAAATGTCATTCATTCACTTACAGATATAATTATGTTTAAAAAGATGGATTCCAAATGTAAGGCTTTCTCGGTGCTTGAGGAGATTTATTAAGATCGCCCTGTAGAAAATGAGGTATTTTCACGAAATGAAATGATAATATGGTATCTTCAATGAGACTTACCAATTCTTCCATAAATTAATTGTTTTGCCTTAAATTTAGCACTCCGCCCAATGGATCTTGACCAGTGCGTCCCTAATATCTGGTATTATAAATCACATACCCTCTACTACCTATCTTTTAAGCAAGTAAATATATTGTTTTGATGATCGTCTGTACAATTACTACATAGAGCCCCAGGAACAGAAAGGACAATTTTGATCGACGCATAGTTTTAAAGTTGCAACTTGAATAGTGTTGTACTTTCTATGTAGTCTCAGTTTAGTTTTGTATTATTGAGTATCAGTTATCTTCTATGTATTAAGAAATCGCCTATATTATATGTATACAGTATTTTAAAATATTTTAATGGTACACTTAATTTTGGAGTATTTTACATACATTAAAAATGCTTAACCTTATATTGTGGATTCTAAATGTAGAGGAATTTATTATAACTAAGAATTTTTTGATATATTTTCTACGCATATTAGTTATGAACAGGCAAAGATTCGCTGGACGAAAACTACACAGGGCATCATTTTCAATAATCCGTTAGTTAGAATCGCGAGTGTGTATTCTAATAAAAACTTTATTTATGGAATAATTGGTTAAAAGCCTTTTGGGTGTCCTGCATTTTTTTTTGAAAATGAAGAAATTTTAATTGATTGAACCTACTTACTAGATTGATTGTATTTGAATACTATACCTGACTAATAGAAATCCCAGAATCAGCTGGAAAAGAAGGTGTAGGCAAGATGCTACCAGCTTTAGAGACTGTTAGAGACGCTGGCAAATTTTGTTCTTTTGGTATTTTCAAAGAAGTTGAGGGTGTCATGCTAATGTCCATTGCAAACTTGGAACTAGTTGCGGCTTTTGAAAGTGTGAACATTGAGGATGATTGGTTTGAAGTGGTAATGGAAGATGTGGATGGGTTTGGTTGAGCTGGAGAAACTGTTAAAGAAGAAGGGATGCTTGGAATGTTCAAACTTTTAATAAAAGCATCAGATTGCCGTTTATCTCCTTCAATAGACGATTTCATTTGTTTATTTTGTTGTTCTTTTTTCTTTTCAGCCAGTTTCTCTTGGAGAGTTTTACCACCTATATAACAATGTAATATTTATGAGATTTACATTTGATTAATTATTGCTAAAATGCCCAACAACGTTACAACGTTATATTACTGTTAGGTAAATTTTCAATGACTAATAGACTGTTACTAGCATATGAAAATTTATGGGAAAATAATATTTTCTACATCTGCTGAACACTTTTGCTTTTTTAAAGGAGTGATGTTTTATTATAGCCCCACATGAAAAATCAATATTTTACAATCCCGGCGATGGAGTTGGCCATGCAATTGGTCTTGCTCTGCCAAACCACCTTGCACAGATGTCATAAGTAGACATCAACTTTAAAATTATTTTATGATACCAATTATTCTTCTGCTGATATTATTCTAGATTGCTACTTTCATCTAAAATTGTTATGGACTAGTGTTTCAATTATTTATTTCATAAAATTAATTTTGCTATACTATTACCCAAGATTAAGTGATTTCTGGTAATATAAAATAAAGGTAAACCTAAAATTTGAAAAAATTTGATAAAAATTCAAATCAAATAATTAATTTAGGTATAGGTAAGCTTCACAAAAATGAAAGGATATAACAAATACAATATTTTGAGGAAATAAAATTTTGTACATTTACAAAAAATGGGAAAATTCTAATTTTCCTTTTTAAGTTTTCTAGCTATCCTCTATGCACATATTTGTCGATGATTTCTGTTAAAGTTAGTTTTAAAATTAGAACATACTGTTTAAGCTGCTATAAAATAAATAATAATTTATTTTCTACTTCTTTATATATATATACAGGGTGTCCCATAATATGTGGGCAATCTCCAGGATTCGGATAAAATATGAAAAAATAATATGACAAGTTCCCATAAAAAAATTTCCTACAGGCCCTCCCTACTGAGATATAAGCCCCTGAAGGACGCCTCTGGAAATCGGTTTATCTTGAATAATTCTTAAAGTACTTGGTGTAATTTAATAATTTTTCAGTATGATGGTTGCTAGGTAAGTCTCCTCAAAATGAACCATTTTAATTTTATTCGGCTTATTTAGTTTTCCAGGGACGGACTAGCTTTAACAGAATAATGCTTATTTTTTTTACACCCTGTATGATAGAGGCATATCAATAATACTATTGAACAGCTGAAACCTTAAACTAAAAAAAAGGTACTCTTCATCGACATCGATAAAGTAAACCGTTTACGAGAAAAAAATTTTTGTTCCATATGCGTTTTTTTATTAAATATTCGATAAATACCTTATTTTGTTGATATGGTTTAGTTGATATGTACCAGTTAAAATAAACAATAGTGTCAGTTGGACATTGAGTGTGTTTAAGTTTTTGATCTTATTTCTTCTGCTTCTTTTTGATATGGAATTTACGTTTGAGGAATATGCCGACATGCATTTAATGTATGGGCTTGCATCATGTAATGCCTTAGAAGCCCGAAGGCTTTATGAAGAACGATTTCCAAACAGAAGAATTCCTGACAGAAAAACCTTTGAAAGAGTAGATCGTCGTTTAAGAGAGACAGGTAAAAACTAAGTTGTTTTATTTTTAATTTGTACTTATCGGATGATAAAGATTTGATTTAAAGTATTTAGGTCGTAAATAATTTTAGGAAAGTTTGACAAAGCCAGTCACAATTGTGGAAATCAAAACCATCGCGTTGATGGTCTTGAAGAAAACATCCTTAATGCCGTACAAGTAGATCCTGCTGCAAGTGTTCGAAAATTGGCTGCCGAATTTGATTGTTCAAAATCAATGGTCTTTAGAATCCTTATTGAGCAACAGTTACATCCATACCACCTTCAAAAAGTCCACGCGCTTCTTCCTGAAGACTTTCCGCGAAGGATGGAATTTTGTAACTGGGTTTTAGATCGGCACAGAAACGATGCAAATTTCATTGGTTCAGTTCTCTTCACGGACGAAGCTGGGTTTTCCAAAAACGGCATCATAAATTCTCATAATTTACATTTATGGGCAGAGGAAAATCCCCATGCTTCTATTGTAACGCATCACCAGCACCAATTTGAACCCATCAACGTGTGGGCCGGAATTATCAGACAACACTTAATTGGACCATTTGTATTGCCAAGGAGGTTAAATGGAGAAAGGTATTTGGAATTTCTTCAAAACAATCTGCCAGAACTTTTAGAAGATCTACCTCTGCAACTACGACATAATATGTGGTTCATGCATGATGGGGCTCCGCCACATTTTAGTCTAGTAGTTCGAGAACATCTAAACAGGGTCTTCGAAAATCAATGGATAGGAAGGGGAGGACCAGTGGCTTGGCCTCCTCGATCACCAGACCTAAATCCATTAGATTTTTTTTGTGGGGCTATCTAAAATGTTTAGTATACGCCAATCCAATACAAAATCGGGAACACTTATTGGAACTGATTAACTTCCATTGTCGCGAAATAAGGAATAATGTTGGCGCATTGTGGAGGCTCCAACAATCTACAATTAAAAGATGTAGGGAATGCATTGCAGTAGAAGGAGCTCATGTTGAACCGACGTACAAAATGAATCAGTAAAATATGGTATTTATCGAATATTTAATAAAAAAACGCATATGGAACAAAAATTTTTTTCTCGTAAACGGTTTACTTTATCGATGTCGATGAAGAGTACCTTTTTTTTAGTTTAAGGTTTCAGCTGTTCAATAGTATTATTGATATGCCTCTATCATACAGGGTGTAAAAAAAATAAGCATTATTCTGTTAAAGCTAGTCCGTCCCTGGAAAACTAAATAAGCCGAATAAAATTAAAATGGTTCATTTTGAGGAGACTTACCTAGCAACCATCATACTGAAAAATTATTAAATTACACCAAGTACTTTAAGAATTATTCAAGATAAACCGATTTCCAGAGGCGTCCTTCAGGGGCTTATATCTCAGTAGGGAGGGCCTGTAGGAAATTTTTTTATGGGAACTTGTCATATTATTTTTTCATATTTTATCCGAATCCTGGAGATTGTCCACATATTCTGGGACACCCTGTATATAGACTGTTTATTTCAAAGCGATTTCGATATTAAAATGGTCATATCTTTTTAAATATACAGTATAGTTTTATACAACTGCATATTGTAAGAATGGGGTTTAAGAAAGAAATCTAAATATGTGTTCTAAAAAGTAGAAGTTGTAGATCCATTGGTATTTATTCTAAATTATACAGCGATAAATTTATAATCGAAAATCTTTTCGAGTACCCTCCATATCCCTATGTTCTTCACATACTCGTTTACAAATAACCGCGTTGACAGAACAAAACCTTATCGATTGTTTACAAATTAGTCAACCAGTACAATAAAACGTCGATTGGATGTGAATAGGTCTAAGTCACAAAAATACAAAATCTGGTTTATGTGTTGGGACGATCGAGAAAATATCAAATTTTGTTATGGTGAACAGATTTAGGTAAAAATCAATTTGGAACTATCCAAGTCTAAGAAGTTATTACGATAAACTGAAATAATGAATGCTACAAATTATTTTAAAACCGCATTTTCTCAAAACAATGTTCGTGCGGTTTAGACCTATTCACGTCCAAGGCGACGAAATATTGATTGGTTAAAAATCACGAAATTTTTTTAATACTACTTACCCATGGGGAATTGGTCATGGGGAGCTGTTACATGGCAAGCCAGATCCACAGATCAGAATCTGCTTAATTTTTAATTGTAGTGGTACATGAAAAACAAAGTTTATGCACAAGAGTCAAATACTCGACAGGAATTAATGGATCGGATTCAGAAGGCTGCCCGAGAAATCTACGTAAACCGTAATGAAATAAGTGTTACCGTTTCAGTAGGATTGAGAGTACAGGCTTGTCGCCAGTACAGGGGAAGGACACTTTGAAAATTTTAATAATTGAGTAGAGATGCCTGCAATGTAATGTAATGAATACTTGGTTTATGGATGTTTTTCGAATATATACTTTGTCGCTGTATAACTTGGAAATAAATAACAATGGACCTACCTACTACTTTTATGGTTTTTCGTTTTAGAATCTAGATTACGTTCCCAAAATTTGAATATAACCATAAGGGACACCTTGTTTTTATATAATACACGTTTTGTTGTGTTCTGCCTAGTGACAACATAGTGCTATTTTGTTATGCTAACAATGCTATTTTAAAGTAACTCTTACTTGATGGACTTGTTGAAGTTGGTCTTAAAAAGGTGGGAGAGACGCTAGGTGGTGGTGGTAAACTGACAGATACTGGGGTTATTGATATATTAGGCCTGTCTTTCATTAGATCTTTAGCAGTTTTATCTTCTTGGGAAGAAGCATTACTTGTAGGTTCCTGTAAATGAATATTATAGAAATAATGTCAATACCCATTTTACATTATAGCATTAAATAGTGACGATATGTTTACCTTAAACACCACTGGCATACTCTGTACATTTTTGGTAGAACTAATAGCGCTAGTAGTTATTGTTGATTTATTTTTTGATGAATCCACAGTAACAGACTTGGAACTACTTGACACGTTAGGTCTTTGGACAGAAAACTGTTGTTTTCCTAGTTTGCTGGTAATAATACCAGATGAAGATGTGTTGGTGTGGGAAGTAGATGGTTTACTTTGGGAAGCTGAGCCTTGTTGCTTTGGGATTAAAGTCCCCAAAACCTTTAACTGATCTGAAAGAGAGTGGTTTCATTTACCTAGTGATATTCGTGATATTAGTAAAATTGTTATTTGCACTATTTATCCAATATCACTAATTGGGGAGTTAAGATACGAAAACCATTCTTTATGTAAAAACAAGGGTTTTCTTTTTATTACCGGCTGTCTATGTACCTTTTGTAATTGCAATGAATATTGCAAAAAAAGTTACGTTACTTGATATTAATTTTCCTATTATTTTAAGCTCCAGATAGCAATAACTACAATTTAATATATGCAATAAATCCATAAGTAGACCCTATTGATTAACCTGGAGTTAAGCTGGAAAGTGCTTGATCAACACCCAATTTTTTCTTCATATTTGGATTCAATTGATTCAAATTATCCATTAACTGCGCGGATGTATTTTGGGGAATATTTCCAGCTGAGTTAATTTGTTTCAATAAATTAGAATTTAATAAACCCGTTTGTGCTAACATCTGGCTTGTAATAGCAGTTGCAGTAAGAGGGTTATTTATTTGACCTAGAAAAATAAAGCACAGAATTACATTCTTTCAACACATCACATGGTTTATAAAACAATATTGAGAATATGGGTGGTATTCACAAAAAATAGGAGGGGAAGGTTAAGAAGCAAATTGAAGGTTGAAGTAGTTAAGTAGCTAGCAAATATAAAAAAGCAATGATGTCAGATGAGGTAGGATAATGGACATTATCCATAATTTATATGTATAAATGTTCGAAGAAATTGAGGCAATAAAACACTGTGTATTTTTCAAATATTCTTACAAACTGTGGTGTAAATTTATATAATATTATAAGCCAAGAAGTTCAGATTATTGACCCTACCCCTCTCGATTACAGGATGCCAACGGCGGCGTTCATAAAGTTGCAATAGAATGAGGACTGAAGGGGATGCGGATGAGGGCATATTGCCACAGTTTCAAAGCCAGGAGAATAGGAGCGTAAAATGATATATAATCGGTCCGAGAACAGACGAGAAGTCGGGTGCAGGAATACTGACAGTCCTAGGAATGCAACAGCGTTACCTTAGGTTAGTATGCCACGGTATTTGAATCAGAGGTGTTTACCATACTGAATACAGCTTATGTGTTAGAAACAAAGGTACAAGGAAACATATATATTTGCTCTAGCAATACAGTGGCTTTAGATCTAGAAGTGTAAAGCTAGAGGCACTAGAGTCCTTAAACACCATATGACTGTTGGGCACATCTAGACAGCGAATTCGACAATTTTTTGAAATCCTTACAGGTCACTACATACTTCAAAGGTATATGTCACTATTTGGGGCAAAAGAGAACCAAGGTTGCCAAAGATAGAGAGGTGAGAATAAAGCCTCTTATTACTACTTGGGCATCTGCAGGATTTAGCGTCATCTAAAATGTTATATGCTTTCATAGAGAGGACAGAATCAGTGAAAGTAGGAAGGAGAAAAGATTAAGGAGTGTAAAAAATAAGCAGCTAATTAGGCTGCCTTTAAATAACTCTATCTTATTTAACATTCTTATAGAGCCTGTGTAAATTTATACCATATATAGGAATAAACTATGAAGTATGATTCGGCAACGTTTTGCGTTTCTTTTCTACTCAATATATATATATATATATAAGATCTTAATCGAAGTTATAATGTCTGATCTCAAGGTAGAAATATTATTGTTAATTCATACATTGGTCATATTGGCATAAAATCTGAATTCTTAAAATGGCTATGCCTGGTCTAAAATTACACACACTGTATACAAGTGCATTCATGATTATTCTTTTTATTCATAATTATTTTTATATACCTTGTGTTAGTATTGTACTCAATTGTGTAAGTTGAGCAATACTCAAGTTTTGGCTATATTGCTTTATTAGCTCATCCTGATAATGTTTAAGATACTCATATGCATAACTATGATCCATGAGAGATTTTTGCCATGCGTAAGCCTTTGGAAGACTAGATGAACTTGGGCTTTTCGGCCTTTGATAACGAGGTTGTCCAGGTGCTTTCTGCAGAGGAGGCCGACCGCGAGGTCTAGGTGTACCTGGTCTTTTAATAAGTAGTGGCGACGGATTTATGGTTTGTGGCGAAGGCATTACAGGCGTCTAAAATAGAAGTTAATTATGATCCATAAAATTACTGTCTTATTTTCCCAAAAACATGCAATAACGTAAGCTGTAACTGCTAGTTTTTATGAAATACATTAACAGCAACAGGGAAGTATGAGATACTTACAATAGAAGCAATACTTGGTCCTCTGGGTGTGAGAACTTGTGGTTTTGATAACCCTTGAAGTTTCTGTTTCTCTGCAGCTCTGTTTTGTATACAAAACTTAATTGCCAGATCCAGAACATTAACGTTTTCTGGTATCTGTATTAAAAACATTTTGTAAAAAATATAAAACAGTTTGTTGTTTTAAGTGTTAATTGTTTACAATCAATATTAATTAGAGACGATATTATGAAACAATGTTTTAAAAATCTAAAATAAAATTACCTTTTCTTTAATAAATTTCTTATATACTTCTTCTAGAAGATTAGCAAAAGGCGCTTCTTTTCCTGGAACATGTTTCTGTAATCTTTGATAGGTCTTGAATATTTCTTGTAATAATTTTGCGATAAGGGGATTGGACATATTGGATATATGTTTAATTTGGCTTCTTAGACTTTGTACACACATAACCATTGCTTGTTCAGAAAACGCCATCCTATCTGAATCTTTTATGTATATCCTAAAATTACAAAGGTCTGATGAAACTATTATTATAAAAATTATAGACTTTTCTCCCAGTATTATTTCTATCAAATGTTTATAAATATTTTTATTCATAATAATTAAAATCACAAAGATGTCGATCCATATTAAATTACTATATAAATACTTTAAAATTTTATAGATGATAAAAATGAACCCCTCAAATAAGAATTATACATTCTACAGATTACTTACTTATCTGGTTCAGGAGTTCTTCTCATCTGTATGCACAAATCAATTAAAGTCTTATTGTCATTTGTAGTCCTTAATATTTGCATTAATAATGACAAACAACGAATCATGTGGGCAGATAGAGACCCTGGTCTATCAATTTCCGTCGACGGTATTCTCCAAATTCCCTAAAACAACGACAAAACTTAAATTCAAATTATTTTAATAAATTAAATATACTAGATTCCATTAGAAAAAAGAAATATGTAGGTCTAAATTAATAAATTGTTTCAGCGACCTGGGAAGAATAATTATATTCAGCCTATTTTGATGCTTCGAATAGCTATGGTAAGAATGGAAATAGTAATAATTAATATATATTTACTGATTTAATATTGTGGTATAAGTTGTTGAAATTATTAACTTTGAGCTAAAATTATTAAGACCGATGTTTAAAATAACTAAATTAAAAGTAAATAAAATTAAATTATTTTTATTGGGAACAATTTACTTTATAAAAGGTATTCATCTTTAGTTGGAATATTAAAAAATAGAAAATTATTGAAGAAATAAAATATTTATACTTGATTATAGATTTTTGTTTATTTGGGTAACATAGACTACATTTAGTAACTCTATCCTGCTAAAATGTAAAATATTGTTAGTACTCACATTAAAAAAATTATTTGGTTTTCGATCGTTAAATAATCCAGAAACAACTGTACCATCCTTACATTTATATTCACTTAAGAGGAGTTGTTTGCATTTTACTAAATCTTTTTTTGACTTATAATTAAAATAGAGATGAGCTAGACGGTACAGCGCCTTATAGTTTTGAGTCAATCGTACAATGCAAATTTCCAAACCTAAAAACAATATTGCATATAAAGAAGATTTTTTGAAGAACCAATAAGATTTTAATATCATTCATCAAAAATATATTAGTTTTTCTTTTCTTGTGTTAGCGCCTCCTAAAAGTTTTTTTTATCCAATAATGGATTATTTACTTACCAACAATACACCTATCAATTAAATGTGATATTTCGCTGTGTGACATAAACTCATTGGTTCCATCAGATGATGACGATGAAGATGTTGAACTCGTATCGTCATCACTATCAGAATCAGAGCTATCGCTAGAACTTGATGAAGAACTGGATCCGCTACTCGAATCTTCCACAGACGTCTAAAAACCATAAGTAATTTATTGAATAGAGTATGACAAAAATTATGGATAGTTTTCCATTAAAGAGAGGAATTGAAGTTTATCTTTTAATCTGACTTACTCCACTTTTCGCCTACTGAAGGAGTTTTTTAGAGAGGTAGAGGAATTAAAAATAATCCAAAATATTTTTTTTACAATAAATACATGCGCCTAAAATACAAGTTTGAGAAAAAAATTCATACAGTTTTCTAGACAAAGAAACTAATGTTTTATTAGAAAAGTAAGGTTTCTAGCATTAGGTGAAGAGAAACCTGGATCAGTCAGCTATATTTAGGCATATTTGTCCAAATTGCAGTCTATTTAAAAATCCACAACTTGAAAAAAGCCTGTAAAATATCTGCAAAAGGTGAGCCGAAGGAACCAGCGGTTCTATGTATTTAATTTAATTCTCCTTTATCTATCTCTTTATTAACATTTACAAAAATTTACAAAAAGATTATCCAAAATCTCGTCAGGATTGAAGTGCAATGACCCCGTATATAGTAGTGGAAATAAAAATGTTTAAGTTGCTGATTATATTACTTTCTAAGTTTGTTAAACTCTAAAATGCCGATTCTATGAGAAATGTGTTTTATCATTTTTATACGCTTTCAGGTAGTGTTGACTTAGAATTAATTGTAAACGTTTCAATAAAAATAATTTTTCAAAGTAAAATTTTATTTCTAAGTTTAGAAAATATTTAAAAAAATCAGTTTTCCTTCGGAAAGCTTTTAAGTCATGTAAATATTTTAAACAAGTGTGACAAAGCTCGATTAGTTCGCTATTATTAAAGTTACGAAAAAAAGTATTTACAAAAAGTGTAGGCAGTCTTGAGATTCACATTTTAAAATTAGTCCCAAATATAAAGTAAGTTCAGGAACGCAGTGCCAGACCAAAATATTTTTTAAATAGAATACTCCTTATATTTTTACATTTTTATAAACCTCTTGCCGAGCTAATTTCAACGATGTATCATACTTGATGTCTATTATGTTTTTTTTTCGTAACTTCAATAATAGTGGACTAATCGAGCTTTGCCACGCTAATGCGTCACCCTGTATATATATACGGAGTTGGGATAAAGTATGGAACCAAGTAAATATCTTTAAAACGAAACGGCCGATATATATGAAATTTTACAAGTAAGTGCAATGGGGGCAAAATAGAGCTGATGTACATTTTTTTTAATTTTAATAATATACTTTCGGTTTGACCGGAAATACATTTTTTTAAATTTAAATGGGACACTCTGTATATTTTTGCAGATTTTGAAAGATCTTGTTATTTTAAATTCGTTCATACTGGGTTAGTGCAAAAAATTTGTATAAACGAGGAATACAGCACTTTAATAAACCACTTTTAAGTTTTTATACGTTAGAGTAAAATACCATTTAGATAAACAAATTGATATTGTTTGTATTAATAGTAAGAAATAAACGAGTACTATCTCCTAGTAACTGTTGTCAAACTGTCAAATTGTAATTTACGCAAATAAATTGTACGATTAAGAATGGTTCATTTAAGTGAAAAAGATCGTATTGAAATATTAATGATGATCGGTTATGGTGACCGTGTTAGAACTCAAGAAGAAGTGTGTTATATTTTCAATGATTTGCATCCTGAAAAAAATCCCATATCACGTTCAACAGTTACTAAAACATTACAACGTTTTAATACAACTAGGATGGCCAAAAATTTGTCAAAACCTGGAAGACCGTTTAAATTATTATTCTCATTAGTCTAAAGTAAATATATTTACTTATTCTAGAACTAAAAGTCAGTCATTTCTCGTTTTTACAAATTATTTTCACTTAATCTAGTATGTACAAATTCGAGAAATAACAAGCTCTTTCAAAATCTGCAATGTGTCCCATTTAAATTAAAAAAGTTGAGGATATTTCCGGTTAAACCGGAAGTATATTATTAACAAAAAAATGTACATCAGATGCATTTTGCCCCATTGCACTTACATACAAAATTTCATAAATATCGTCCGTTTCGTTTTAAAGATATTTACTTGGTTCCATACTTTATCCCAACCCTGTATGTATATATAATTCAAATACGCGCGATATATCGTATCTTAATTGGTCCTCTGGGACACTGTAAGTTACTAACCCGTTTATTTTCTTCATCTATCTTAGCATCATTGGTTTTAATCTTGTTAAGACTTTCCTCGGTAACTTCTTGTTTTTCAATGACAATTTCAAGTTCTTCATTATCATGTTCATCTTTAACTATAACTTCTTCTACTTTTTCAGTTCCACTCAAATCAGAATCTGCTTCACTTCGGAACTCTTCAGATTCTTTCATAGTTTGCTTCATCATCTCATCTAAGAATTGCTGAACATCCTTGATTTGATTGCTGTTATTACAAACAGGTCCTAACGAACTATCTTTCGTAATTTCTGTAGTAAAATACAATGACTGTTGATTTGTAAACACACACAAAATACAATTTTCATTTTAGACTATTAAAGTTGTTAATTTGCAAGTTACCAAGAAATACTAACAAAAACTATAAGATATATAAGACAAATGACAAATGATCAAAGCTGGAAGAAAGGATTTTAAATAAAAAATATATAATATAATTGTAAGGAAGTTTGGAAATTGGTATTTATAGACCAATATGCAAAGAAGATAGAGATCACAATTAAAAAATAGATTAGAGTATCAAAAAAAAAAAAAAACAATTGTTGCTCGTTGCTCCTGGTCGCGTTTTAAGTATCTTAAAGCCATTTGCACCGACTTTTTAAGCTAAGTTTATATTTAAATATAGCTTACAGTATTCCTCCATTATGTATGAATAATTACAATCTAAACTAAAGTGTAATTAGTTTACAATGTAGGTGCAAATGGTTTTATTGACGCAGAGACGCAGAGATGTATTAAATATTTTTAGGAATATCATCAAATAGAATAAAAATGTTAAATAGATATGCCACGATTACGTAGACAAATATACATCACAAACAAGATTTCAACTGGGATAGAAGAACCAAGATGGAAAAGAAGACCATACACACAATAGTTTGGAAACTAACAGTGAAATAGATTATGGGAGCAATGAGAGTAATAAAGTATGTTAACGAAAAACAAGGAGCGAAATTGAAAATAAACCTATTAGCCTTTTATTAAAATTTATTACCTATATTTTCCACATCCATGCTTTCATCTTTTAATAGCTTTTCTATTTTTACTCCATTTTCATTACCTTCCATTTCAACATGAACTTCAATGGCCTGGTTTTCATGGTTAATTATTATAAGTTCTTCTTTACCATAATCACTCTCTTGATCTTCATACTTTTTTTGTTTATTCTCTTCTTTAACCTCAATATTGGCTTCTGTAATTATTTGTTCTTGATCAGTTATAATTTCAATTAATTTATTAGAATCTTTTGGTAGAATTTGTTTAATTTTATCATCTACTTCCAATTTTTCATCAGTCTTTTCATAACTCAAGTTATTTTTTGTCATCTCTGTACATTCTACTACTTTAATATCATCATCAGAATCAGACAAAACTATAATAGCATCTGCATCACAGTCAGCTTTTTCTGTAACAGGTTCATTGTTATCACTTTTTTTAATATCATTTATTTTTTCTTGCTGAGGATCTGGTTCATTTGTTAACAAATCTTCCTTTTTAGAAGGTGTTGCTTCATCAACTTTATTTGCATTGTCATCTAATTTGTTTAATGAATTTAAAAATTGCTCCTGGAAACTATTGGAGGAATTCGACGTTTTGATTGGGGTATCGGATTCTTGAAATCCTGGTGTAGAAATAGGCTCTGCTATAGTGGGTCGAGGTGGAGGAGCTGGTTTCTTCAAAAATTTGGATGCATTTAAACATTTTTTAAAAAAAGCTCCCAATGTATTTGGTATGTCTTTGCCTTCATGAAGTTCTAAATATTTTAGTACAGAGGCATGGATTCTGTAATGAAGTTCTAATGCTTCTACTGACAAATGTTGTGGAGCATTGTAGTTTATTTTCTCGGGATATTCCGCATTATTTTCTTCCAGAAGTGTACTAGCCTAGAAAATACATATTATATTCAATTATTCTCAAGGTAAAGACATTTTCGAGTAGGTATTATTAGAAGAATATTTATAAACACAACAGATTATTTACAAAAATAAAAGTTATAATAGTCCCTTATAATCTAAAAATTAGAACGATTTTTTTAAGAAAAATGTAATGATAAATAAATTTTAAATTATAGGTTTGACGGAATTAAAGATGTACATACAGTACAATAATACTGCAAATACTCAGATGGTTCCTTTTGTTTCTTTTCTGCAATTTTTCCAAGAATATAATATTGTAACCATCTCTCGTCTGCTTCATTAGTCTCTTCCATTTCATATGTAGCAATTGCTTTTTCAAAACTGCTTCCAGAACTGTCTAGGTAAGTATTCTTTTGATTTTCAAGAAACTCAAATCTATAAAAATGAAGTTACATTGTAATTGTAATAAGGTGTGCTCAATTAAAATTTTTTTATATAGAGAAATCGAAAGAGGCTTGAATTTTGTTAAGCTTTCTTTAAGCTGACTGGAAAATAATAGAAGTAACGCTATTACGTAAAGCTTCTATTATTCTGCAAGCTTATTCCACTTATTCCAATACCTAAGTACCTTTGTTTATTATTTATTATTTAGTTAATTAAGATTGACCTGCTTTTTATAATGTGTAGAAAATACGTATTTTATATTGTGAAATATTAATAAAGAAAGGCCAGATATCCACTTAACGAACTCTATGTATTTCAAAATGTAATATTGATTAACAAAACTTACTTCTCCATACTTAGATTTTCCGACTCAAATTTCATGATTCTTGAACAGTAAGAATGGACAGTATACTGAAATGTGCCGTATTCGATCAGCAACATAAGGGGGTCGGAACGTATTTCCAACGCTTTTTTAAAACAAATAGTAGCGTATTTCGCTTTTTCTAAAAATTCCATCTCATTTTTAAAACTTTCGCAATGATTAAGTTTCGTATCTAACTGAGCAGCATAACTGAGTCCTAAACAAGCCCAAGAATCTAAACGAGATGGGTTTATGCAAAGATCCATCTGAAAATACTTTATACATTTGCCAAATTCTTTTTGCTTGAAATAATAATCCCCTATAAGATAGTAAATTGCTTTAACTTTACGAGGGAATTCAATGGGATTTAAAATGTTTTCAGTTTTTCCATGTATATAATCGATAATTTTGGGTAAGTGATATTGTGGCGCATTATTTGATGGAACCAGTGCAATTATTCTTTTAAATAGTTGTTCTAAGTCAGCGGAAATTGAAACATTTTTGTAAGAGTTAAATTCAGGTAGGCAGTCTGGACCATAGAACTCGAATAATTGAGATGCTCTCTCCCAGGATAAAGGAATAGGATCTACAGTGTGATCTGCTAAATGACGGGATATCTACAAAAAAACAAAAAAATTAATATTTTTAAAAAATGCATGAAGCAGAAATTGATCACCAGGATAAAACATTTCATAGGACAAAAACTAAGAATAAAAAGATAAGTAATGCCCTTCACTTTTAGCATTAAACGCCCATATTCACTAAAACAATTGAAATATATAATTAAAAGTATGAAACTTTACCAGAGCCACCATTTTATCAAGATACTAAATTTTGACAATAAAATATTGATCAACGAAAATGGATAAAAAGATGAAAATTTGATTTCAAAAAAGTATATTCTTACTTTATTTTTCTTGCTGGGATGTTGATACAAACAAAACATAGCTTGTTCAATGTGAATATCAATTTTGTCTCTTAGTCGATCAAATATTGGAGTGTCAAGTTTATCTAAAATTGTATCAATGATGAAATGAAGTATTTCCCCCTGATTTGTCATACACAATCCTTTGGGGCCTGAAAATACATAAATTATAGAAAGGAAATATATAAACGTGTCTCAATTTTACCTAAGAATTCATGAGCAGAAAACAAAATGGCTATAGAAGGAGGTAAAGAATATTCAAGTTCTTCATTGTCAAGTTCAATTTTAATCTTTTTCCCCTTATTTATTCTTTTTCTTGCATATTCTCTTTGTTCCTCCCTAAATAATATTAAATATATTTCATAATCCTTGCTTATTACTAATAAAAATAAATTTTAAATTATTAATGAAAGTCCAAGCATTTAAAAAAAACATGTAAAACTATTTCAATCTTAAGAACCTATCATTTGAGTATGAATCTTTTGAAATAAATGTCTTACCTAAGAAGAACAAAATGTAACAAAATCCACGGAGTAAGCGAAATAACAACATTTCTTGCATTGTCCGAATTTAGCCGTTTAGAAATAATTTTAGACAAATTTTGAACTAGTCTCATTCTTTTGCCTTCTTCTAAGTGATCTATAACACAAATAGTATCACTCTTTATAATTTCATAGAGTACAGCTAAACATTTCTGCAAAAGTTTTTCCCACTTATCTTGTTCCTTGTTAAATTTTAAAAAATATTCAATGGCCTCATTCAAGCATTCCTCAGTGTAAACAAAGCACTGGGTCTTATCAACATACCAAAGAGAATGCATTAACAGGCCGAGTTGAGCAGGACGTCCTAACCGTCCTACTTGTGGACAAGGTGTGCCATTAAAAGTTGATATAAGAATATCAGCAACCTCTTTGTATTTTTCTAAGATATACAAGTTTTCTAATGTGCCCAAAGAATTTATCATATCTAAGTGTTTGAGAATTTTCATGGTGATTTCGGTAGTTATAAGACCATACTTAAAGCAATTTGGCAAACTTAACAAGTACTTTTCTTTACGTTTCAACTCTTCTTCTTCAATTGCATCTTGTATCAATTGCAGTGAACTTACAGCTAAATCATTATTATTTTCTTTTCTAAACAAATGCGACTGCACCCAAAAAACCCGAATGAAAAAGGAAGGATACTCATCCTTCCAATACTCGTCCCATCCACCAATAAGTCTCATGTATCCAATCAGTGTAGGAAGTATAGATTCTTTACTTTCTTTAGTATCAGAGCTAAAAATAGATAATTCGCAAAATAATATGGAGGCCAAAGAATCATTTCTAAGTTCCTCAAAAGAGTGACCACCACAAAATACCTGAGGTGGATTGTAATGTTCTCTAAACATGTTGTAAGCTACTATGTAAAGTGGAACCAATTCCTTCGGCCATTTGTAATGCCAAAGTTTGGAAAGGTGAAATACTAGATCTTTAATTAAAACCACTGCGTCGATGTATTCACGAGGTTTTGTCCAGAATTCCTGAACATCATCTCTTTCTTTTTCAGTACCGAAATATTGTTCATAATTTACAGATTTCGGTGAATGAATTGGAGATAAATATGTAGGATTGCAGTTTTCCATATACATATTGTAGAGGTCCATTGTATTCATCGAATCTTCAAAGTTAGAAAATTTGTCAGGATCAATTCTATAAGGAAGTAAACTTTTTGGAATAATTCTTTCAAAAGCGTCCTCTACAGTAAAATCCTTTTCTTTAGCTTTTTTAGACAGTTTTCTTCTACTATACCATCCCCAAGTTTGTAAGTCTGACAAAAGATCACGCTTACGTTTGGAACCACGTGGACGACCTCTTTCTTTTGGTTCTATATTTTCATCTTGTTCTTCATTATCTTGATCCATGTTTTGTTCCTAGAAAATATTTTAGAAAATGAATAATTTGGCTAAAGAAATGATTGGTTTTTTGGGGATAATAAAAACAGAATATCTTTATATAAATCAAGCTCAGATTATGAGTTATGACAAAATTTCAGACAAATTAAAAATGCCACTCTAACACCTGCAGTAGCATATCCTACAGTTGATAATTAAAAAAGCAATTCAGCTACCTGCAGTCATCTATAAAAATTTTGACAATTAATCTAAGTTGCATTTGTTATCTTCAGGACTTGTCCTTTACGCTTCTGGTTATACAAGCATGATTCAAATATATATATATATTTATTTATTAATGTTAATATTAATACATAGTGTGGCTAAGCTCGATATGTCTGATATTATTGAAGTAACCAGAAAAATGTATTTACAAAAAACGATGCTGTCCTAAGAATCACATTTTAAAATTAGTCACAACTATAGAGGACCTACAGGAACGCAGTATCAGACCAAAGTGTTATTTTTTAATTGGAATACAATATTTTGACTGCATATATGTATTCTGGTGATTTATTATGTCATCCAATAAATGGTTTAGCAGGTTCATTCTGGATGTTTTAAAAGTTATAACTAAATTAATTGTTTCAACTCTTACTTTATGGAAACTATTCATAATAAATATGGAAAGATAAGTAATACTTATTTTGAATTTCCACAGTCTTCCAAAACGTTCTAATAATATTAAGTCTACCTATGTTTCGGTATCTGACAATACCATTTTCCAAGACAGAAAGAAATTCGACAGATCTTTTTAAAAAGGTAAATAAATTTCATGTCATAAACCTGACAACCAATCATCATTAAGCAATATTCTTTTCTAAAAATAAATTTGGTTGGTATTATTTAGTTCAAAAGGTGATCTAAGATAATTGAACTTCCCAGATTTAGCTGTTGATTCAATACTGTATATTAAGGATATTTTAGGTGTTTCTTTATTCATATTGCTCCAAAAAATCAAGTTATTTCTTGTCACTTATATGAAGGGCTTCCACTGTTGTTTCTATTGTGTTACTATGTGTAGGTTTGTGTTTTGTGTTAACGAGGTGTTTTGCGTAATGTGACTTATCTGGTTGTTTTATTCTGTAAGCTCCTAAGTGTTCACAGTAGCGTAGGTTAAAATTTCTTAATCTCTGGCCAAGATAGATGGCGTTACAATACGAACAATAGATACTGAAACCTAGGTAGACTTGAATTTTTTTAAAACGCTTTGGGAGCCTGTGAAAATTCAATATAAGTATTATTTATCCATATTTAAAAGTTATAACCATTTTAAGTCATAATGGATGTATTTTTAGCGCCCAGTATCTGAGGAGGGAAAAATATTTGTAAGTTTTTATCGCCACTACTAGTTTGCATACGTATCTATCCTACATTTCTCTATTTAAAAAGCTCTCAAAAATATCCTAAATTATATATACAGCGAGTCAAAACTCGGAATCAACATTTTCTCATTTTAGTTAAAAGGAACACCCTTGATTTTTTATGTCATTTGGATACACATTTAATAGCTCTTTCACTTTCGTAAACTATTCCCTCTATACTACAAACTTGTAATCGTTTATGAGATATTTAAAATCAAATAAGAAAACTGTTTCTTTTTTAGATTTTTTGAAGTTGAAGTAGTTTGTAGGATGAGTGACTGGTCCAATTTACTTAGACTTTTTAGAAAATAATTTACCATTACTCTCACAAAATGTTTCTCTCATCAAACAATGTGGTTTTTACATGATAAAGATCTGGTACATCACACTAGATTAATTGGTAATCATCTTAATACCAGTTTTCCTGAACAATGGATAGGTAAAGGAGGACCAGTTGCTTCTTTATGTTATAAATGCTTCAACCATTTTAACAAATTACCAATTTGTATTAAAGCTAGCTTATCAATAAAAGTTTTAAAAAAGAAAATAATGGAATATATTCCTAACTAACAACTGTAAATGTCGTTTAGGTGTAAAAATTTAGTTTTAAAAAACTTTAGGTTAACTTTAATTACTAAATTTTACATTTTTAATTAGGTATTCAAGGTTTTAAACGTTAAATTTTGATTTTTTACATTCTAAATTTTAAACGCTTATTTTTGTTATACTTATGTAATAATTCAAAAATTGTTTGTATATTAGGGTAATCTATTTTCAATAAAGATATTATGAATCAAAAGAAACTCAAAATCTTTTGGTTAATTCACTATACCATATTTGAGCCCAATGGAAAATCTTATTCATCTCAAAGATATTAATTATTATTAAATTTATAAAACATACTTCATCATTATCAGTCTGTATAGGAGTACCCTCCTGTACTTCCATCACTGTATCACTGTTTTGTGAAACCCTTCTTTCAGATATTTGTTCAGTTAGTCTTTCTTCTACAGCAATAGTTTCTATATTAAGTTGAGGTGTTTCATCTTTCTCTTCAAGCGTTTTTGAGTCAGTCTGTTCTTGATGGTGAAATTTAAATGCAGATTCATCAGTATTACTCATAGACTTGGACATGTCAAACATAGTAAAGTGGCTCTGTAATAAATAATTAATAGGGGTTATGGTATTGTTTTGTAAAGGTAAAATAATATTTTTACCATTCCGTTATCTGTTAAATACTGGTGAATATAAGTAATTGTTTCTGTTAAACATAACCAAGTGTAATCTGTTAATGGTTTTGGCAATGGAATTATTTGTAACGGCTTTGGTGCCAACGCTTTCTCTGTCTCATTAACTCTATTAACCAAAATTTGTGCTTCTTCTAAACACGTTTTTTCATCTTCATTTGTTATTGAAACATTTAGAGGTGGTTCCCAAATGCTAAAATAATCTTATTCAATAATACATATGTCCTAATAATGTATACTAATAATTATATTAAGCATTCAGATTCTCATTACCATTTATTTTTTACTATTGTTTTATGAACATTAGTGAAATATGATGTGAAGTTCCTAAGTCATGTTTATTAATAATCATTGGCAATACATGCCCAATTTATACCCGTCTTCTCTTTTGGATCCTCAATAATAATGAATATGATTGTAATAAACATGTTTAGTTACAATCAAAAGCTGTATTACAAAATATTGATTAATCTCAGAAAATATCAATATTTTAAATTTTTGCTTAATAATTGCTTAATTTCTTAAGATATAGAACTGACACAAAATATTTTTTTGGGGTAAGCAGATATTACTAATACTAATATTAGAAAAACTAAATCTCACCTATCAGGATTATAAAGTTTGTAATAATCTTTAGTTGCAGGATTGTCTCTGTATATTTGTCTTCTCAACACTAGGCCTTTTGTGTAATCTGGATCTAACATTAAAGCTTTACCTATATATTCTAAACATGCTATAGTATCTTTTATTGCAAATAAAACTGATATTAATTTGTCTAAACATGGCCAATGAGATTCACTACATTCCAAGCCCTAAAAAGATATTAAATATATTTTGTTGTAAAAATCTATAGATCTATAGAAAGTCACTTCACAAAAAAACTGCAAAATATAGATTATCCTAAAATGTTTTCTAAGGGAGCTAGAGCTCTTTAAAGATGACGCCCAAACTGTCAGTTTAATACAAATAACATCAAAACTTATTCCTCTTAAACTATCATGTCAAAATGGCGAAATTTTGAAAGAAAAAGAAATAGAATAGAAATATACCTCCCAAACAAACCGCTTATGATTAAAAATAAAAAATCGTAATAAAGAGTAGCTCTATTAGGTAACATTTTTGGATAAGGTGATTTGCATGACATAAAATGAACTCTATTTTCAGCCTTTTCTGTAAAGTAACTTTCTAGACAGCCTGTATGTTTACCTTAGCGAAGGCATACGCTGATTGCTGAAATTTATTTTCACTGATTGACAAATTTCCAATTTTATACCATAAGGTAACATCTGTGGCATCTAATTCTGAAGCCTAAAATTGATTTAAAATCATTCATTTTTAACCAATCACTAATAATTTGCTTATTTTACACGTTGTAATTGTAATTGATTAAAAATTAAAAAAAACAATAAAACAAGAGAAAAATAATTACTCTTAAAAATCTCTCAAGTGCATCATTAACTCTGTTAAGCTTCAAATATATGTTTCCTATGTTGACATGACAAGAGTATTTTAAATTGGACATAGACTTTGGTAGGCCTCCATTATTCTCAAGAAGTGGAATGTTTTCATCAATCAATTTCAAAAGAATGGATTCAGCATCAGAGAAAATTTCTTGAGCTTGTAAATGAAGAGCTTTGTTATATAATTCAAGAGCAATTTCTTCCTAAAAATGAGCCATAAATAAATATGAGTTACCCTGCATTAATGTAGATAATTCAGGTTAACAATAAAGTATTAGTAAAACCAAATAATGAATTTCTTTCTGAAGTGTATCATCTAAATACTCTAGTAAAATACTTACTATTTTTGAAAGTTAGTATATATTACTTAATGAAATAAATTAAATGAATTTTTACCTGTGCTTCTCTTCTTATGATTGGTGTATCTTCATCTGAAGAAACTTCACGATTTAATGCTCTTATTTTAAGCATCTTGAACCTTTTTAATTATTTTCTTTCTTCAGTGTTGTAAGTAATTTGAAATTGTTTATGAAAGAAAACTCGCAAAAAACTCGACCAGACTACATTTTTTAAAATTAAAAATATAACATAGGATAAGATATCTATGGATAAGATCTAAATACACAGTTCTCCATACATAAATAAAAAATTTATATAACCATTAAATTTCTTCTTTTTAGAATCAAATATTAACTTTCAATTTCACAAATATGTTTAATACTTGAATTGGTAAAAGCCAGAATGTATTAAAAAGAATTGGAAATTCATTTAATTTTTGTACACAAATATTTCAATAATTTGTACTTTTTCAAATTTAAAGAAGCGCTAGCCAAATGCAATCATGGACGAGGTTAACTAAATAATAAGCGAAACACATCCAAAAACGTCAAAATTGTCACTGTCAATAAGGTACATCATTTTGCTAATTTGTTTATCAACGTGATTCTAGATTTGCGTTTACTATTTTATACTGTTTATGATATGAAGATTATTTTATTTTACATACACAACTGGAAAAAACCGAGGTACTGTAAAAATAGTAATATCATTCGATTTTAAACAAAATCCTGCCCAACCCATATTAAAAGAATGCATGACGTAATGTTGATCCCAATTTGTTATATTTGAAATAAAAGTTAAAACAGACAAATATAAATTCAAGTTTTTCAAGTAGTAATAATTTTAATAAATAAAATATGTAGATTTTATCATTTTCTAGAAAATTATTTTTTAATTTTATTGTAATCAAAATGGCGGAAATTGTTCACGTTAGTCTGACAAGTAACATATATTTAACAGTTATTTAAAAATTCTGGTTCATATGGACATTTTAATAGTTAACTATTTTCGCTGTTTTTATTTTTATCTCACCCTATTCGTTTATTGATAGGAACATATTTATGAATGAGTTATGTAGGGTAGATTGGCGCAAATGGAATTTTAAGAAGAGAAAATAATTAACAGTAAAATTTCCCTTTTTGGTATTTTTAGTGGTATGCATTTTTTTTATGATCAATTTTTTGAAGATTACTATTAAGATAACGTGAAATATGTTCTTAATGTTTAATAAAAATAAAATATGGATAATAAAAATACTCTCCAATAATATTATTTTATCCAAAAAAATAAGTGAATTAAAAGTACTGAAATAATTAATAGACATTTTTATTGTAAGGTTCTAGAAATATATGATCATCCCTTTTTGGACACCTACAAAAACGTAGACAAATATATAAGATTATTAAATTAAAATTATGTGATCACTTAAGACATAGTTCTTAGATGCTGTTAGACGTTATTTACCTCTTGTGGTAGAATTTCATTAAATTTTTCAATTTCATAATTTTATAATCAAAATGATAACACAAAAGTATGTTAAAACTAAAATAAGTTTTCATTTGATTATTTTGACGCTTTAGCTAAAAAAATGTACAATTATTTTTAATTTTTTTATTTAATTTTGAATTATCATATTATATGGTATACAGAAGTCATAGAAAATAGACCTAATCTGGTGGACGACGTTATTCTAAAATAGTGCATAAAATAAGATACTATAAAAATATACTATGGAGAGCCCTACTTAACCCCAAAAGTCTTATCTACATACACAGATGCCATTTCTTACTATTAAGCGTATGTAGGTACCTAAGCAACTAAAAATGAGTTAGTAATCATTAATTACATTTTTATTTATAAACATATTTTGTAATCTTTTAGTCTAAGAATTTCTATTTAATATTTTTTCAATATTCTGTGTATAACCTTCAGAAATCTCTATTTTTAACAATTAAGTAAACATCAACATTATAGTATAATACTTAGCATTGCGATGGTAAATAACTGAAAGAAATTAAAACATTTAAAAGTTTTGTCCATAATTTCACATTCGTTTATTTCTGTTTTTTACCCCACCGGATTTATTTTATCAACAGATTATTTAAGATATGATTCTATAAAATCCTTGTTGATCCTATTATTATGTAGTTTTGTAGTGAAGAAACATATGGCCTGGGTCATACCCAATTGTGTTTATTTTTTCTGTAATGTAACATGAGAAGAAGACGGTTATATTTCATATTTTTATTAAACCTTCAAACCTTACAAAATTACCAATTTTCAACACGTAAATTAAAAATTGAACGTTTAATTGTGTTATTAGTAAAATCACAACTGAATTTTAAAAAATTGGTAAGAATGGCAACATTGCTTTTTATTCATGTTCATTCAAGTCTAGAGATTATTACTCATAGTTGTAATTGAAGATGGTAATGTTGGCCCTATTAGCCTTTTGATTAAGTTGTTTTTCTTATACACATCAGTTAATTGATAAGTGCGCGTTGATAGCGACTAACTTGAATGTTCTTGCATAGTGCATATGAGTATAATCATTGTTTAGTGATAGTTTTATTTGGGTTTGTCTTTTTATCATTTGATACAATGTAATAAAACTAATTCATGTAATTTATTTAATTTAATAGTTTACATTAATTATATAGCTTTATCAGTAGCGGCATTTCTATTCTATACAATGATTAATAGGATATTATCAAACAAAATGTATTATTGACGAAATGCGTTTCATATCCATCCAGTAAGACATTCTTATTCAATTTTTAACTGCTTAATTTCAGTTAAATATTCGTAATGTGAGTGCCATAAATATCATGTAAATTCCCATTATGGGTTCTATACTTTATTTTTGTGAAAAATGCACGTCAATTAACTGCGCATTTACTCAAATAATAGAAAAAAGTATATGTTTTTAAATTATTTACTTGCTATGCCAGAGGTTAAAATAGAAAAATCTAAATATGGAAAAGGATTTGTTGAATTTTAAATAATTAGTATTTTCGACAATTTATTTTATTTTATTTTTCTAATAGTAATCTCATTTTTAAACTATTTTTAATAAATAGTAAAAAATAACTTTTAAATTGGCTATTGTTCATCAATTCTTATTCAGAAAATATTATATAACAAACCAGTTATGTTTTTGAGGACAAGCTCTTAACTCCTAATTATTTTTATTTATTAGTCATGAAAAACCAACGTTTTTACCTAAACAGTAACATAATTTTGCAAAATCTTCATATCTTCATATCACGCTGGTTTATTAATTTTTATTTTCTTAGTGAAATCGACGAAACTCATATGAGAAGCATCAAAGCTATATGAAAATAGTAGGAACGTTATACCTTTGGGCGCAAATGTCTTGAAAACCCTTGAATATGTCGCTGAAGCAAGACTACAATATTTACTTAGAAAATAATAGTGTCAAAAAAATAGGTCATTATGAGAATTACGACTGTCGCGTAGAATGTAGAAGGGAGAAACTAAGTCTCTACGCCTACCGCAAGCCTCTGGACAATAATGAGGAACGATCTTCTAAAATATTTTAAACTATGAACCAAAAATATTAGAAGGTATCGTCTTAGTGAACAAAAGTCACTTTTGAATTTTTAAATAAAACACCCAGTATAGTAGTTTAGAGGAATATTTTTCCTAAGGGTTTTACTCTTAATTGTAATATTTTTAGTCAAGGATTCTCCAGTTACAATGTGGACAATTAGTTATAAAACACCCCTTACATAAAATAGATACAATATATAATTTTATGTTAATCAGCAAAAATTATATTGTTTTAGGTTGTGCATGAGATGAAATGTAAATTAAATGGTCTGTTTCAATCACTGGCAAATGGTCTGTTCCAAAATATGGATAATAATGCATGTACCTGTGATGAATTACAGCAGGACAATGTAGAAGCTGGACCAAGCACATCACAAGAACCTGCACCCAAAGATATAAATAAGAAAAGTAGACTAAATTTTTTTAATATTTGTCGTGATAAATCCCTTTCATTTACCTCAAAGGTAGGTTACACACTTGTTTTAAAACTGTTAAGTGGTCACATAAACTTCAAACAAACAAATAAATAAAACAACCATTCACTTAAATTTGATTATATTTTCATATAAGAGTAGATAGATATGTAGATATAAAAAAACATGATTAATAAAACGTTTTCCACTTACACTTTCTTTCTTAATTATAAAAAATACATAAAAAGGACGATTTTCAAAGACAACTATAGCTGAATTGAACATATTTTTATTATAGATTTAATCAAGATATTTTTGGAAAAAATCGTGTCTTTAAATTGAAAGCTTTGTAACCATACAAAATTAATAAGTATATTTAAAATAACTTTCATTTCCACTTTAGTTTTAAAACGAATTCATCTTGCATTAATGAGAGATTTTAAAATTTAAGCGCGAGAAGAAGTTAACGTCCAATAGAACTTCTATCACACGAAAATCACCCAAATGGGGAGGAATTAGGTTTAGTACAACCAAAAAAGAATTTAAGGTTGCTTCAACTCAAGATACTCAGAATTGTTGCCGGTGTACCTGTTATCATCGTACTAATGAAAACATCTCTGATCAAAATATGGTAGAAACTAGTGGCAATTTAGAAAATCAAGAAGGTGCTTCAAACAAAATTGATTCTCCAATTAACATTTTTGATGGAGGTGTACCGAGAGAAGAAGAACAAGAGGTGAACGTCGCCGCAAGAGTTGTGACAGAAGTTAATGGCGTCAGAGGGATATATGGAACTGCTCCTGCCACTAGTTCAATTCCTAATATTATTATTAGCGCACCCTTCATCGATATGCAGTGGTGAGCAAACTATTTTTTATTTTAAGTTTCATTTACTTAATGATTGTAATAATTTATGTTATTTATAATTTCATTATCCTTTAAGAATCTATCACATTCTTTTACTGTTTTAGTAGTTAAGAAATGTTTTTAATTTTTAATAAAACTATTTTTTTAGGATGAGAACTCAACATGAAGACTGTGAAGAAGCTGCAAGAATTGCAAGAGCACGAGAAATTGAGGAGGGTGTAGTGGCTCCTGCCAATTTCCGATTTATACGTAGAGTGCAGTTACTTTGTTCTGATTCAGAACAAGAATCTCAAGCACCAAGGAGGTTGCAACTGGTTTGTCCTCCTGATCTTAGTGTTGAGTCATTGAGAGCTTTATTTCAGAATCATGTTACACTACGATCTTGTCCACTGGACACAATTACTGGCTGCCATACTCAGGTCGATTTCATACACTGTTTGGTGCCTGATTTACTTACTATTACAAATTGTAGTTTCTATTGGGGTAAGTTAAAATTGTGATTAATTATTTAACCTATTTTGGGATTGATAATTTAATTACCCTGTGTTAAACATTTTTGTCATGAATAAACTTTCTCTGTTGCCAAATCTATTTTTTTGATTATAATAAGTTTTGGCTTTAGCTTTTTTTAAGTAAAAAGATTGAATTGACGGAATATTGTTCTTAGGTAAAATGGACCGATATGAAGCAGAACGACTTTTGGATGGAAAGCCAGAAGGTACTTTTTTGCTAAGAGATTCTGCCCAAGAAGAATTTTTATTCAGTGTCTCTTTCCGAAAATACGAAAGATCGTTACATGCCAGGATCGAGCAATGGAATCACAGATTTAGTTTTGATTCACATGATCCCGGGGTTTATACTTCGGATACTGTATACGGTTTAATTGAGCATTACAAAGATCCGAGTAGTTGTATGTTCTTTGAGCCTCTGTTAACGTGGCCTTTAAATAGGAAGGTCACTTTCTCTTTACAACATTTAGCGCGTGCGGTTATAGTGAGTCGCTTAACGTATGACGATATTAATCAATTACAGTTGCCGAAAAGTCTAAAAACCTATCTCAAAGAGTATCACTATAGACAGAAAGTTCGAGTCGAGAGATTCGACGATGACGTTGCATGGCTTGAAGTGCGAAATGTGCCCACTTGATCGGAAATCAGATTACGCCAATTTCGGGCCTTAATGACCGGAAATTACTATTATAAACAGTGTTAACTGACTTTTTGGTTCATTAAATATAGGGTGGTGCACATGCAACTAACACTTATAAAGTAAAAATCATAATAATAATTTTTTTCTATTGATTTTTATCAACATTTTCCCTAATTCAACCATTAAGTTGTTATTTTTATCTAACATTGTCATCATATTTTTGAATAAAAAAAAGATCAAGTTTGCGGCTATCAATATAGATGACGATTTGGGAACTAGCAATTGCAGTATTTATAACAATACTGATTCATACACCATCAAAGATTTGAATCTCACATATGTTGCAGCACCCTGTAAGTGATGTGCCAACTGTTTAATATCACTAAAAATTATTGTTCTACTTATTGAAATCAAAAAATAAAATAGCGAGAATTGGAAAATAAAAACACTTAGGTTTCGAAAATATACTGGATAAATTTTCAAGGCTATTCTAAAGGAATCCAATGAAATAATGAAGAAGAATAAAACATGCATTATATTTTTTTTGTTTTAGTAGAATCTTTGGGTAATAGGGAAATTAAGACAAAATTATTTTAGGTAATCAACAGCTCTTTCTCTTTAACTATTATGATTGATAATTGGGTTTTTTATAGATGATAAAGTTTAGCTTGTTTCTTTATACTTTAGGTCTTGTTATCACATAAGACATTATATAATTTTTCATTTAGTTAAATTGGCCTGATGATTGTAAAATCGAAACTAGTAGCTAGTTGTATATATTGAATATTTTATTAAAATTTTAATGTGGTAAGACTTGGAGTCATTTTCTTTCTACTTACGAATCACATAGGAGTAAATGGAGTCCCTATATTATTAAAAATAAATTAGAAAACATCCCAATTCATTGAATCTGATATGTTTTTTGAAAACGGCCTTGTTGGACGAGGCCTATAGTAATAATAAACAGAACTTTTCATAGTTAAAACTGCCTTAAGCCCGTTAATAGAATTTATTTTTATTGTTCTGTTCCCGCTGTTTTAATGTTTTGGGTGTGGTTTAATGTTAAGATGAATTGATTTTAAAATATTGGAACACATAAAACGAGTAACAGTTTGGAAACACCACATTCTAAAAGCGATTCAAGTTATTAATAAATTATACGTTATTAATTCGTTATAAAACAAATAAAAACAAATAGTAACTAGTAGTTTTTAAAAAGTTCCAATATTTTGAATTCAAATTGAATATTATTCTAAATTGAAGAGATGCTGGTCATCTCTAACATGCGCCTCAGCTTTATAAATGATTAGCCAGTTATTAACAGGGTGAGAAAGACTTAGACAGCGTGCAACCAAATCATATATAAGTGCAAATAATTTTTTTAACAAATGCTTTATTTATGTTGTTTTTTAATTTCTGCATACTCTTTATGGAAGCAAATTTTTTCCAAGTTGAGAACAATATGATTATCGGTTTCAATGCAAAGTGAATATGTTTATTTTAATTTTCATGCTACTTGTTTGTGTTGGACGCTTATCAAATCGGTTTTTCCTGATTGTTACTGTTCATTTTTTTTATTATTCTTTCAATTCTGCTTAAGATTTAATTTTTTATTTGGCATTATTTGACCAAAAAAATAACTTAAACATACAATAACATTTGAAATACATTTTTGATATATTCATTCTGAGATATTATGTATAAAAAGTTATAGTTAATAAAACACTGATTATACAAAGTTTCAACTGTCATATCTTTGTTCACTTTTTTTATTTATATTAAGATCTATTATTTTGTACTTACTATTATGTATGCGAAATTATTTTGAAATGAAAATTTGAATATCACAGCAGTTTTAAATTATTCATATTGTTATACGACAAATTAGTTTGATTATATTTATTATATAAATTGATATATATTCTTCTAAATAATTTCAAATATTTACTAGCTAAGAAAATTTAAAAAATGGGCATTTATTAAATGTAAGTGGTAGCTACTTTAATTTTTAATATATGCCTGAATTTTATTTTTAAAATATAATTCAATATTTTATTATGATGAAGTTAAGCGGACTTTTATCCCTTTTGATCACATCTTTACGTAAATATGTTCTACAAGGTGATTTTTTTTTTTAAGTGGCATTAACGTTAGGATTACTTAAGCTATCGATGATAATGAACTGCTGAAATTTAATATTAGTTGTACGTTTTTTTTTGACTTCCACTGCCATTCAATTTTAATTTACTATTCAAGAAATCATTTATTGTCTATAGCTTATAGAATTCACAATATTGATAAAATCGGCAGCATTATGTAATTGTTTGCGGTAATTAGAATAGGAAATAAATACACTGTTTCCAGTTCTTTCAAAAATCTTTCATGTCTGAAGGGTGATTAAGATAAACTTTTTTCATTATATATTTTTTTCTGTTTTATTAGGCTAGTTTTGTATGAACCGGAATATCTAATATAAAAAAATCTATTTCGCGTGCCTTGTCTAGATCGCCTAAGGATAGAAAATACAATGGTGTAAAGCTAATTATAAATGAAACTATTATTTATTATTATGTAATGGTTCTTGTACTTAGTAAACTTTGCTTTTTATATAACTATGTGAAATGTCACTAGATAATTGTTAATTTTAGGTTCCTTAAGTAAGCGTAAGCTATTTAATTTAATTGAATAAAAAAATTGTGCTTAAATATTACACAAAAATTTTCAAATTTATATTCCTGAAGGATTATTGTTTCATTATCAATTTTAAATAAAACTTTCTTGAAGAAACATCGCTATAATTTTCATAATTTTATGTATTGATAGGGCTATTGAATAACTTTTTCATGTGGTAAAAGCTAGATTAAATATTTTTAAAATTGTCATAACATAAGGTAAATTAGTAACTTAACATACGGAATATAAGGAATTATAGAGACTGTATTTATAAATAACATCTATATGGTAACTTAAAATTTAACGTGCAGTAGAAAATTGAAAATATAAAGTTAACTTTCATATGGTATGTTAAGCGCCCATTATGTTAAGTTACGTTACGTCGTTTATTCATTCGCTCTTAATTGATAGTAAATTTATGCGATGTTTTATCTATAAAAAAATGTTTATATTTCTAAAGATAACATGAATTTTAGATAATCTGTATTTTAGTAATATTTAAATTAAAAATATGTGGAATGAAAACGTTTTAAGTTAGTTTTAAATTTTTTTTTGTTTGTAGACAAAAGATAATTTTTACTAAAATTCTCCAAATTTAAACTAGCTTATTGCGGGAATAGGCAAACTAAATTGATTTATTATTGCAATGTTGTATAGTGAATAATTTTTACTAAGTGCCAAACGAAATTGATTTTTTAGCTGAAATTATATCAACATTTTTTTAATAGGTAAGGGTGTAAATAAATTGTATATATTAACATTGAAGCTTTAAGTATTCCGTAGATTGTTACATTATTAGCATTTTGATTTTCGAATTAGAATTTGATAACTACACGGAAATCTTGTTTTATACGTTCGTTTATTCTGTACGATTAATAAAACATTTGTTGTAACTGTGTTAATTTAATAATACCTCCAAAAAGCTAGATCAAAATATTAGCAGTATGTAAGATATTTTTTAAATGTAAAAGTATGTTAAATAGAAACGTAATTGTTTATTTTTGGTTTTCCCATAATTACAACTGAACATCTGTGGTATTTTATTTTTTTATGGCAATCTCTTCGCTTCTACATAAGCAACCAATTTCGTATGTCTTATGGTTTACGAGATCCAAATGAAAAGACTATTTAAATATGTTCTGTATAGTAAAATGAGTTTACATTTGAAAGAATATGAATTTATTAAAGCAATATTTTGCACTCCAATATTGGAATTGGACAACCGTTATAGAGTGGGTCCCACGACGAAAACTGTTCACATTTACTAAAAATAAATGGCCCATATTATCATTACTGTACAAGAGAATAGTGGTATGTTGAATTTGTTTTTAATAGATAGGTTAATAACGCTAATAAAATTAAAATTACTTTAAGGATTAAAATGTTGGGATAAGTTTTTAATATTTTGTATTTGCACTTCCAGCGAAAAATAACAGATTAACTGTTCACGTTATTTATGAGTTCAAATGTCTATAATAATTTTAGTATTAGCGAGTATGAAAGATAATAAATTGTTATAAAAATGTGGCTACCTTGAAAAGAAATTGAAAATAAGGGGGTGTTAAATAAACCTATTAATAATGATGGACTTTTAAATAAACCTAGCTCATTATACATGTATCGAAAAGAGTAGATACATTTGCCTACAGACGTAAAAGAGATTATTAAAAACATTATTTTTACAATCATCGAAAAAAAAAAGATGAAGAAAACAAGTGATATGAAGGAAACCGGTATTTTGACTAAAACAACACTGTCAATCGTAAGAAGTATTAATAATCCAATATTTTCAAGAAAGGCTATATTTGATACTGGCGTATCTAGGAAACTAGATAGATTTAATGAAGATCTCATTGGACGTACATTGAAGACTACCACAAATAGAAAGGTCCTTACTTTAACTCATTTCTGTCGAGAATTCTTTGGATTCTTCATTATCTGTTCTCACAATATTTACATTTCCTATATATATTGCTTTTATTATGTTAATTACATTTTTTTTATATATTTTCCAAACATGCTCCCTCTTACTTCTATCGAAGGATTTTTCTAATTCTATATAACAGATGTGTATATTTTTGTTCTTATTTACCAGTTTTTCTTTACTTATCTGCCTTATTACAAAAATCAGATCTTGCGTACTACATACTGAGTGTCCCCTATCATTTCATCTATTTGTTCTCTTAGCCTTTTTTCTGTTAGACTCGCTAATATTTTTCCTCTGATGCTTGATAACTGATTTCTCCCAAGTTCATATACTCTTTTTATTTCCCTTCTTATAAATAAGTATGATCACTGTTTTCCAATCGAGTGGTATCTTTTTATCTTTAATAGTTGTATTTATAATAATTCGGAATTCCTCCTTTCCTTGCTTTTCGTATGTATTTTATCGTTTCTGGTAATTTTTCATCTATTCCTGACGCTTTCCCAATTTTTACTGGTTTTATTGTTTTTAATAATCATTCTTTTAACGTTCATTGACCATCCTCTGAATTCACTAAATCATCCTCCTTTGTTTCCTCTGTCTGCTGCTCTGTCTTAGTTGGATCTTGGAAATATTCTTTCCATTATTTTATATTTTTTGAAAGAACACTGTCCGACTTTGGTCTTTGATATTGATCATCGAATGCTTTCTTTTTCCTTAACTGGCCTCAGTGTACCTTAGAATAGTATTTGATTTTCTTTGAAGTTATTCATCCTTTCCCCAAATTTTTCCCGCGACCCTTTTTTTGCTTGCTTAACTACTATTTTAACTTTACATATATTTGTTTGTATCTCTCTTAATTTATTTGCTGTTTAGTCGTTAGATACTTTTTCCACATTTCTTTTATTTTTAGTTTTAAATCCTGGTTCTACCATTGTGCTCTTATACAGTTTGTTATTTTACTTGATCTGTAACTCAATTGCTTTTACTATAGCCTGCTTACATTTTTTTATTTCTCTTCTAGTCTTAGTGATTCCTTGAATTCTTTATACTCTTTTATTTTTTGGTATATTATTTTCGTTTTGGCTTCTCTTAATTTATACATTTTTATTTTTTCTCTAACTTGTATTTATCTTTTATCTAGTTTGTTTTATTTCTCCTTGTATATTTCCATTTTCACCATAAAATGATCGCTTTCTATTTCCAGTTTTCTCGTCTTTTTCTTCCACAAGTGCATGTTTTAATTATGGTCCACATTTCATTATTCATCATTTTAATTCATATAGTTAATATTCTATCGTTTACAAAATCTTTAAGTACATCTTTCAGTTTGTTTGGTGTTATTATTATTTCTACTTTTTCCCTTTTTCAATCTCTTCCACAGCAGGCTACTAAAACCAGTATCGTTTATATATTTCCCTTACCCCTTTCTTTTTTGTTTAGACTACTTCCTCTTCTTTTCCATTTATGCTTCTGACTTTAAAGTATATTTTTCTATTTTAACCTTTTGTTTATTTTATTTATACTCTCCTATTCTATTCTGTGCTTGTTTTTCATTTACCTCTCTTTTTTCCAGTTTTCTTAATCATTGCCGAGTTATGTTCACCATTTTTATATTCCGTTTTATATTGCATACTTAGTTTTTTGATAGTTCTAGTTAATTCTTCTGTTTATTCCAATTACATATAACATTGTCAATTAAAAGTTTATTAAATCATATCTTACTTTTTTACCTTTCGCTTTTTTGTGCCTTTATCTTTATTTTTGTTTGATCTCTTGTTCTCTGTTGGTTAGGTCAGGGTTTCCAAGAACTATTGCTTTCTAGAAGTTCTTTAGTTTATTATTATAGTCACTGATAGTGAGAATAACTTGAGATAGCAAGAAAAAGGGTCACGCTAGATATCTTAGCAGGTTTTCTGTTATCTAATTATTTATGTTACTGTTTAAGCTAATCGGTAACCGTGCTCTTCAGTTCGCATCTTTTACCTTTCTTTATTTTTATTTGTAGTTTTGTTCCCATTTCGAAACATATTTTGCTGTACTATAAGATCAGTATGGTTTTGATATGATTTTATAGTTATATCTTCTAGTAGTAAATTCTATATTTTACTTAATAACCAATACATTTTTTACATTCATTTATGTTTTTTTGCGTTCGTTTCATACAAAAGTTCTAAATATTCGACATGCTTTATCGAGATCTGGGTTTGGTATAAGGCTATATCGAAAAAACAGGAAAAACAAATTTTTGTGAAAAATTGTATTTATTTTTCTACATAGTCCTCTTTTCAACTACACAATTACAATTAGTCCAACGAGCTTTAAGTCTTTTCAGTCGTTCAAACAAAACTAGGTACTAATGAAGCCTCTGAAATATTCATTTATAGCTTTTAGAAGATTTTAGTAATCGAAGAAGAACATTTATTTCCATCCCGCCATTTTTTGAGATTTGGAAACAGGAAGAAGTAGAACTAAGACAAATCTGGTGAAATAAAGATATGTTTTGTAATTGCAATTGTCGACTTGTGAGACAGGGCAGATCTTTGGTGATACAAGCCTTTTCTCTTTGCTAAATGAAGTCTTTTAGCTTTGATTTGTTTATTCGTTCATTCCTTTGAATAACCAAATCTATGATATTCACCTGTTAGTGCCCATATGTCTTGAATGTAATCAATAAAAATTATTTTTTATTTTTTGGGTATCCCAAAAGACAGTATCCATTATTTTTTCAGCAGACAAAATCATTTTGGTTTCCTTTGGAGTTGGATCCATATTTCATCTACAGTTTTTCATTTACGATTTCATGGACTTTTCAACTATTTTTTTATTGGCAGGTGTTGTGGTCTGCCAGAATGTGACGCATCCTTGTTCTACCGTCTTAAAATTCTGCAATTCAGTGTGCAACTGTTCCATGTGAAGGAGAAGACTTACAACAAACGTCATCTAACTCCTTTTTTATATGTTACGCATTTAAGGTTTTCAAATACGAAACTGGTGTTTATTCATGATTTAAATATACATGATTTGTTTACTTAGATCAATATTAATTACTTAATCAGCACGCCATTCTAGAAACCTTCCGATCTGTACTCGTATAAGTGTTGATGGTGACTGCAGGAACCACTCTGAAGTTTTGTAATTATTATACCTTTGTAAATCTATCATTGTTGACCTAGATCACCTAAACGGTATAAAATAAATACATATAACTTTTAAAATTTACCATTTTATTAGAGAAGCGAGAGTACATTCTATAACTATGTTTTTAAATAATCTAATATAAATGATGTCGTCTGAGAGCTTAGTATGGTTAATTAAAAACACAATTATGGTTTACTTTTTTTTATTTAATCACCCTTTTAAAAAGTGCCGGCAATTTAGTATTCAATATCCTAACGATTTTTTAGATTTTAGTTTTCTATAATTTACTAAAATCCATGAACTTTCTTTTTATTTTTCAAATGGTGTTTTGCATTTGCTTTTTGGTTTGATTCTTCAATAGATGCTTCATGAGAATCGACTACTTGAGTGTAGGCAGCGTTTTTCAAACAGTCCTGGAAAGATTTTTCAGCCATATCCTTATCAACCGAAAACATAGATCTTAATACACCCGTAAAATGTATTACGGAACATTCCATAACCAATACAGGGATATCTACTCTTTTGGGAGGTCGCCTAAATTCTTCTGAACTAATTAGGACAGAGTCGTCAGATTTCGAGTAGTAGCTGCTATATTGTGTTTGGTCATTGATGCTGCTACTTTCGCTGCTGCTACTGCTACTATCGCTTAAGCTGCTTTCGCTACTAGAACTGCTGCTCTCGCTACTGGAACTTGTGCTTACACTACTGGAACTACTGCTCTCGCTATCCGAACTACTGTTATCGCTGCTGGAACTACTGTCCTCGCTACTGGAACTGCTGCTAGTGTCGCTGCTGGAACTACTGGGACTGCTGCTGTCGCTGTTGGAACTACTGGAACTACTACTTTCGCTACTGGAACTGCTGCTCTCGCTACTAGAACTACCGCTCTCACTATAGGAACTACCGCTGTCGCTCCCGGAACTGCTGCTGTCGCTCTTGGAACTGCTGCTGTCGCTTCCAGAACTGCTGCTGTCGCTACCGGAACTACTGCTGTCGCTACCGGAACTGCTGCTCAAGCTACTAGAACTGCGACTTTCGCTACTAGAACTGTCGCTGTCGCTGTTGGAACTGCTACTATGGCTACTGAAACTGTTGCTTTCGCTACTGGAACTACTGCTCTCGCTACTAGAATTGCCACTCTCGCTGCTGGAACTGCTGCTTTCGCTACTGGAATCACTGCTCTCGCTACTGGGACTGCTGCTGTCTCGACTGGAACTACTACTTCCGCTACTGGAACTACTACTTCCACTACTGGAACTACTGCTATCGCTACTGGAACTGCCGCTGTCGCTACTGGAACTACTACTTCCACTACTGGAACTACTGCCTTCGCTACTGGGACTGCTGCTTTCACTACCGGAACTGCTGCTCTCGCTACTGGAACTACTGCTCTCGCTACTGAAACTACTACTTCCACTACTGGAACTACTGCCTTCGCTACTGGGACTGCTGCTTTCACTACCGGAACTGCTGCTCTCGCTACTGGAGCTACTGCTCTCGCTACTGGGACTACTACTGTCGCTAATGGAACCGCTGCTCAAGCTACTAGAACTGCTGCTCTCGCTACTAGAGCTACTGCTCTCGCTACTGGGACTGCTGCTCTCGCTATTAGATCTACTGCTCTCGCTACTGGAACTACTGCTCTCGCTACTAGGACTGCTGCTTTCACTACTGGAACCGCTGCTTTCGCTACTGGAACTGCTGCTCTCGCTGCTTAAACTGCTAGAACTAGAAGAAGAACTGCTAGATTCAGACAAACTGCTTTCATCTGAAGAAGAGGATGAAGAGGAGGAAGAAGAAGAAGAACTACTGTCGCAGTAATCTGGAGGAGGTACATTCACGTAGAGATTGATAATAGGTTGGTTTACGATATGAATAGGAGATCCATCTTCTGCTGGGTACCTATGTTTAGATACTTTCGTATGAGGAGCATTACAATCCTGATTTTCAAATTCAATCACAATTGTTTGGACCGAATCTGATGGAAGATCAACTGATATCGGTCTTTTGTCGTTAGCATTGTGACATATTCTTGTTACGCCTGTGTCTGCAAAAAAATACGAATATATTTTTTTCTGTGTCAGTGATCTGAATGAATTATACTTTACAAACATGGATCAAATTCTTAAAAAAATAACTAACTAGACCTAATAATACTAACATGCGGCGATCGTGTGAGAATAATTCAAATTTTATATGAGCGATTGGATAATTGTTTTTCATCAGGCATCATAGCTGAAATTTCAATATGTCTTAAGAAAACATAATAATTTTATTCTGATACGTGACATCTGTCTTATATTAAAGTACTACAGGAGTTGCGAGAATCAAAGGAAGAAACAAAAAGCGAACACAACATCTGCCAATCTATGCAAATTATGCTTATTTCAATAAATTACAACAATAATTTACTTTTCAAATTCATTAAGAGAACTATACCGAAAGTAACAAAGTGAAATAGAAATGGATGAGTTCCTAAGAATAAACCAAGAGAATGAAAGGTTCGCAAGAAGTAAAAATATTCTTTATATAATGAAACATATTTTACTAACTACTTTAACATATCAAATACAAACTTACCAAATAAATTATCGACGGCACAACCTACGCTAATTCAACCTACAACTCTACCAGAAAAACCAATAATGAGAGGTTGTACTTGCCGAGTATCTAGCAGAAGTATTCCAGTGACAAAATAACTAGTCCCAAATTCGAAGGGATTAAACATATAACTACCACCCTAAACACAAAAATGATACCAAGTTTAGAAAAAGTAATTATTTGAAAATGAGGACTAATTATAATATTCAATTTCATAATAACGATGTGGTTACTGGTCCTGCTTATTAAACATAATGATACCTAGGTCTGTCAAAAATCATCAGATCTTATTTTCTGTCATTCCACAAGACAGTTACCAAAAATTTCAAAGCTAATTGAATGAACTATTCTAAGAGAAATACGGACGGATTAAAACCCACAAGATTGGATTTCATATCAGTATCACCAAAACCACTTACCAATTTTGCTCTACACTAAAAACAATTCAACGGAAAGGAAATGCTGCTATTTTTGCAACCATCGACTATTATGTTTAAGCTGTTACAAACGCATTTATCACTGAAACTTAATTCATTAGATGAGGTCTTCACAAAAGAGCACAACGGACCTAAAACCTAAACTCTGTTGGCTTACCAGAAGAAATGTTATTTCAAAAAATGATAATTTACAACACACTGCTAAAGCCGTTTGATTTATAAGACTGTTCTAGTATAAATAATAATCCTATTATTCAAAAATATATTTAGTGTCAATGCGCCTCCAAATATTCTTTGTTTGGTTGGTTAGAATACGAATACGCTAATGTCATTTTTTTAAATTCAACACTGGCTTATAGTATCACTGCCAGTCTGCCAGTCTAGATTTTCTCTGGAGATCTGGTCAGTAGCGGCAGCTGGCTCTAACAATATCTCCATAATCTGCATGCGGAATCTTCACGAAAGAAGTGTTTTCTTAGGTGGCATTGACTATCATTAAGTCAGTGACCAACCTAATTTGAGATCCGCCAGTAACTGATCAGTAAATTTGGTGAGGGTAAGCTTACCATATTTCTACTATGTGTGAGTAAATTTGTACAATATGGACAGCGTCACAAAGCTACTCATTATTATTTTAACCTCACCAAACTCTACATAAAATGGAATATGTACAGGAAGTCATCCAAATCCTACCACAGCAATTACTGTACTCTTCGATCCACAAATAATTTGGAATATTTTCATTAGCTTTTGGTACTACCTGATATATTTTTGAACTTTACCATCCCATAACTTTTTATCAATAAACAAATTTTTAAAATCTAGGTCACTTATATTTGGGAATCATTTAAATACAGTGGCGTACTCATTTTTTGATAAAAAAAACTTAATAAGATTTCTGGATTTTTGACTACGAAAAAATATTGTAGTGTGTCTTAAAAATAGGAATAATTCTTTGAAACCTTGTCTTTAAATAAAATTTTTGAAGCACAATACTTCAATGAATTGTTGAAATCGTTTAACTTCAAATACTATGGTAGTATTTACAATTTAGATGGATCACATTGTAGAAAGAAGAAATTATACTGTAAGAAGTTAATAAGTATAATTAATTTTATGCAATTAAATTACTTGTGATAAATAATATAGCGACCCAATTAGAGAGTTGGCTGATATCGGTAATTAACACAATACCTACTATTATTATATTTTTTATTTTAAAGCACTGCTAAAATATTTTCCCTTATTTTAATTTACCTTTATTTGTTGATTATGGAAAAATTCGTTGGTACTTACCATGAGCTGATCCTACAAAAGAAAATATTAATTGAAATACACAAATGACTATCTATTAATATTTATAGGTAGAATAAGGAAATTATCGCCCATATTTAATTGTTGATATTTCTTGATTTAATTTTGATCCTGTAGTGCCCATATTGTATTTAAATATATGATTAAATAACGTATTTCAATATAAGGGCTGACATTAATTGTTATTTATAGAGATCGAATTCTCAGGGAAGGTCATTTAATGCATTTAATCATAGGTGTATACTTGGGATATTTATTTTAGCAACATTTGTTTTATTAATTTTCTCATGAGCGTCGAATGTATATTATATACAATTCGAACAAAAGTAGTAGATATAATTACTATTGATATTTACACATATTTTTATCTAATGTCAAAGAAAAAAAAAGATTATTTCTTTAAAATTAACTTACAAAATTATCTAAGCATTTTGTTTTTTTCCCAACCCATTAAATGAGAACCATATTTCAGCAGATTATTATTATTATAGTTATAATTTTATAGAACTAAATATGAATGTCGAGTATCTGTGTGTCCAGTTAGTAGTTTTTTAATAAATCCATGAAGGTTATACACTGTTCCTTAGTTTTAACACATATTGCCGAGGGCAATTCAAAGAAATCTAATCCTTAATACGTTACTGTAGTACCTTCTTTACAAACTTTGGATGCTTTTATGAAGACATATAATTTCTGTAATACTATTCACTGATCCAATAAATTTCTTCAATTCGAAAAAATATTAAAATCTCACTAATTACGGGTGCTTTTCTCAAAAAAATGTGAAGTGTATTAAATGTATACAAATGGGTTCCAAAAATTTTCATCTCACTTTTAAACTGTACCAGGAACAAAATTGGCTTCATCTGCAAACAATATTCATATTAGCCATTAGTAAATATATAAACTAGATGTTACTAACACACTAATAAAGCTATATGGTTGTGAATTGAAAACTTTAATCATAAAAACATAAGTGTCAATTGGCAAAGCCAAGGCCATAATTTTAATAATATATATATATATAAATGAAGAATATATTTATAAAAATTTGGAGCTTACACTAAAACCTCCTTTAATTTAAAAAATGAAAAATTCCCTAGTTTTAATTTTTTCCGACCGCTTTAAACAAAATTCATATATTTATTAATTGTTATTGATATCGAAAACAATAAACTTACCTAAATATGTTTATTTATAATACATCTCCAATTATTTAATAGGTGTTAATTAGCCACTGAAATCGCGCTCTCAGTTATTCTATTTGGTCTGATTTTGTTAGTTTTCCTTCATAAAATATCTTGTATATAGTCTGAAATTTGGCTAGATTCATAAGAATAATTCGAGGAAAGAGTCAAACTTATCAAAAATAGAATAAAAAAATAAATACGTGGATTTTGTTCGATATACATTACTAACTGGACACACAATATGATTGTTAACTGTAACTGTCTTTTATACCCTTAAAAATGAAAGTAGATTAGGGTACTTACTTGCAAGTGCCGATGAAAAAATAATACCTATTACAAAAATAATTCCATACAGTGGCATTAAACGTTTGGCCATCTTACATAGTATCCTGGCGAAACTGTTGACCAAATGATACTTTTTTAATAAAAATATCGTTTTATACTATCTATTATAAGAAAATATTAATTGAAAGTACAATACAATACATAATAAAAATTGTCAGTTTAATTGAATTCCATTTGATGGGCTAGTAAAGGGTGAACCAAAAAAATGACCCTTGAAGTTTACAAATCCAATTTATTTATAATAAACAATTTATTATATTCTCAGGTTATTTCCTTATTGTTTATTAGCGAATTTATTGTAAAAATGATTAATAGTCCTTAATTTAGAATATCAATTATAACAATTAAAATAAACGGAATAATACATGTTGATTCAATTATTCTAAAATATGTACTTCGTATTTTTGTTTATAATTAGCTTAATTGGTGTATTAATAAAACTACCTTCATTATCACAGCATGATAATATTGAAACCTAATTAATAAGAAAGTAACCAGTGTCATCATTTTTTAAGATTATTTTACTCCAACAGAAATTTATAAAGGTGTCTACAGCTAAGAAATGTATTTAATTATTTAAAAAAATATTATGATGTCAATAAAGATTAAAAAAAAACAGTTTTAAGCACTTGGTATTCTTTGGCAGTTACTAATTTTTCAAAATCGGTGTTACCAAAACAATTTCCGAATAGATTTGTTTTACAGACTAAAATATGAAGAATAATTTAGAATCTGAATCTTTACAAAAAGGAATCTTGATCAGAACGCCTTATATTAATTCCTCTTTTACCCTACAGTATTCCCTTTCTTCTAGCTTTTGATCTGTCATTTTTTCGCCACCTGGTTAACTTGTAGGAGAATTCTGAATGTTTCTTCGTTCGCTTCTGGCTTTACAATGAATATAAAGACTAAAAGGACCTTTTTAGGAACTCTTATAATTCAACTTTAGTCAGATTCCACTTTATCCATCTTTAGATTGTCTTCATGAACTAGACTTTAAAGTATTTGTTGTTAGAGGCCTTCAAGCCACGTCTGTTGTTGACAACTGGTGATGTTTCATCTCTTTAGAACTCACCCTACCCCTGTCTCTTTTAGATGTGTGTGTACTTGGTGGAGGGATTAAGTCGGAGTCGTCTGGGTTATTTCTGGTATTTTTGTGTGTGTGTTCTATAATATTCAATTTCGAGCTATCATTTTGGTGCAATAAGTATTCGTGGCCGTTGGACACCAAAAGTTCTCCTAGTCTTTGAACTTATTTAATTGTCGAAGGAGCCGGAGTCACTCGTTCTTGTTAAACAGGTATTAGGGATAGTTACTGAACAATTCTTTATTCTCTATTTTTCAATATAATAGGACTAAACCCCGTTATGTATCATTACTGAGAGGGTAAATACGAGTATGTGTCCAATCAGTACTCTACAAGGATGGGTAAGACATTGTTCGTATACGTTAAAAAATGATAAAACTTGTATGTAGAGTTCAATACATTTTGAACGATGAATAAATACCCTTTCGTCCCGAATTTGCAAGAATACTTTCTTATATGTTTAAATTTTTATCTCTTAATGTAGCGCAGTATATAATAAAATACAGAGTGGGTAACATAAAACATTCCACACCGATATTTGGCAGTATTCATTTGATTTTAAGAAAATGCTGAAACACGTCGATTTTTGTTCTAAGGGGGACACATTTTTATTATACATACATCTGCTATTTGTCAAGCTCCTCCCTTCCACTTCCCTAACCCCTTAATTTTAAAAAGGGAATATATCATGGCGGCCCGTTATTATAAAGACATTTACATGGAGAATTCAAGAATATGATCATCCACGATTTTTTTTCTATATTTACATCGTTTTTGCAAAAAAAAGTCTTAAATAATTTAAACTTCAACACCTCTTAAAAATGAAACGCAACGCCTATGTTTTGCTAATGTTTTAATTGTTTCTTTCACATCAAAAGTAAATTAAAACAAATTTTGCAAAAAATTAGTACTTTGATACTAAGACAGTTTGTTTAACATTGCTGTTAGTTAATCAATTTAGGTATTTTTTGCAAAATTTGCTTTAATTTACTTTTGATGTGAAAGAAACAATTAAAACATTAGCAAAATATAGGCGTTGTATTTAATTTTTAAGAGGTGTTGCTTTTTAAATTATTTAAGACTTTTTTTTGCAAAAACGGTGTAAATATCGTAAAAAAATCGTGGATGGTCATATGCTTGAATACTCCATGTAATGTAAAATTAAGGGGTTGGAGAAGTGGAAGGGAGGGGGTTGACAAATGGCAGATCATAAAAATGTGTCCCTCTTAGAACAACAATCGACGTGTTTCAGCATTTTCTTAAAATCTAATGAATACTGCCAAATATTGGGGTGGACTGTTTTCTGTGGCCCACTCTGTATATTTGTTGTCTATATTGTTCAAGAAGTATATCGTTGAAATTTGCAATATAAGTACTAACTTCATATAATAAACAAAGACATAAATATACAGTTGAATTTTTAAACTTGGTTCAATCAAATATAGGGTTTTCCATTAGGGACGCAATTTTTTGTAAGATTATATTTCTTATATCTGTCACTCGAATTCCCAAGTGACATTGAAATTTAAAATCTACTATAGTTGGCAATTTATAAAATGGAAAGATACAGCGTAGAACAACGTGTCCAAATAATTCAGCTTTATTATGAAAATGGACGTTCAAATAAAATTGTTTGTCGTAAATCACGTGATTTTTATACTCGACTTAATCGTCCAAATGAATCAACAATATTAAGAATAGTGCAAAAGTTTGAACAAAGTGGTTCAGTTTTGGATGTAAAAACACCAATTCGTCATCGTCCAAGTCGTTCACAAGAGAATATTGATGCAGTTCCTGAGAATGTTGGAGATGATCCAAGAATGTCGATTACACGACGTTCACAACAATTAAACATTCCACAAACCACATTATGGAGAATTTTACACAAGGATTTATCGTTAAAGGCTTATAAAGTTCAGCTAACACAAGAATTGAAGCCAACAGACCATTTAAAACGTCGTCAATTTGTTAATTTCATCGAAGAAAAAGATGATGAATTTTCAAAAAAAATAATCTTTTGTGAGGAAGCACATTTTCATTTGAGTGGTTATGTAAACAAGCAAAATTGCCGTATTTGGGGTGAGGAAAATCCAAGACAGATTCATGAACTTCAAATGCACCCACAAAGAGTCACTGTTTGGTGTGCGTTGTGGACTGGTGGTGTAATTAGACCATATTTCTTTCAAAATGAAGATGGTGCTGCTGTAACTGTAAATGGAGCACGATATCGAAACACGATAAACAATTTTTTATTGCCAGAACTTGAAAATATTGATATCAGAGACAAATGGTTCCAACAACATGGTGCAACATGTCATACAACTGGTGAAACGATCAATTTATTGCATCAAACTTTTCCTCAGCGTGTAATCTCAAAAAATGGTGATGTTAATTGGCCAGCAAGATCGTGATATTTAACACTATTGGACTATTTTCTTTGAGGCTACGTTAAAAGTCTTGTCTATCGGAACAATCCACGAACAACTGATGAATTAAAAGTTGAAATAATTCGAGTTATTGGTGAGATTGAACCTCAATTGTGTGAAAATGTTATCAACAATTTTGACAAAAGAATATCCTATTGTAGAGCAGCTACAGGTGGTCATTTGTCACATATTCTTTTCAAGCCATACCTTAAACATTTATTTTAAATAAAAATTTGAATCATTACAATTGATATAATGTGTTTTATTAACAAATAAAAAATTGCGCTCTTAATGGAAAACCCTATATAAGCCTAAAAAGTGGCTACTACTCCAGTAGATGTATCGATAGTTAACATAAAATGAATGTTTTATGTCTTTCAAAGCAACAAAACAAGACAGACAAGAGAGTGGACTCGCGATTATTGCAAAATCCGGAGACCACACAGAGCCGAAACAAAAAGTCGATGACACATTTCAATTTTGTTACAAAACTATTGAAAAACTCAAAATTTCTATTTTGTCTGTTTGGTCTGAATGCGGTATTAGATTACCTATCGTGTTTTTACTTTTTATGGGGCCATTTACTATTAAACAAAATAAAATATTTATTACTACTTTACATTTTATATTTAAATTATCGGCTCTTTCCACATGCTTATGACATTCTCATCGTTGTATATATGTATAGATTGGACGAAGTGTGACATCACTCTTACATTGCCATCATTGTAATGGACATCCATAGAGTGAGAGGATACTAGAGAGATCTTAGAAAATATATTGGCCTAAGAGAGAGATGGAAACAGAAGGGAAACAAAGCATACAGAGGTATATAAAATAACAATTTATAATTTTTTTATATGAAATGCAAATAAAATATGGTTTTGTATGACAAAATATTATAAAAACCTCCAACACTTTATAAAACCTTCATAATGATAATATCAACACCTCTAATAATTATTATTTCCCTTTCTACTGACCTCTGTCTCTCTCTTTAGTTATGTTTATGACCTTTCTCTCTCGCACACACTCGGTCCAAAGATTATGTATGGTCTAAGATCTCAGCCAATATATTTTTTTGAAATATGATTTAAAATCGGAATAAATTAATTGAATGGATTAAAATCGGAATGAGATGGTCATAATCACAATACTTCAAGTTCCCGTACAAGTTCATTTATTACAAAAATATGTTATTTTCTATTCATTTTCGCCAATTGTAGTAATTGTGATCGTGTTATTAATGAAAATTGACGTTATATTATTGCTAACTCATTCTTAAATTCTTGTAGGGTGAAATTATAGATCAAACCCATTTATCAACTGAGGGAAGTAGGTTAACAATTTGTAATGACAAAAAGCTAGTTAAAATGTTTTTTAGCTTACAAGTAGTTTAAAAAAAATTGTTTTTGTAATAGTTTCAACACAAATAAAAATCAGTAGGAGGACAACTTTAAATAGATATCACTAAATGATCACATTTATTAAATCTAACCTGTCAAACATGAAAAATGTCTTGTCGCATATATTTTTTTCTTTTTTCAGTGTTCTTAATCTGTAACTAGGGGTCATAACAACGTAGTTCTTTGATTAAAAGGTAAATGTTAAGTACTTTTGGCGATGTATTTACTGTTGGTGGAAAACTATATAGCATTAGGGATACATATTCGTATCTGATTTCTTCAGACGTGAGTGGACATATAGGTAAAGTTGTATATCCAAATGTAAAAAAGATAAAAGAGATAAAGTGACAGTTGACATTTGAATTTTTGCTATTGCTGTTTTTTTTCTATATTTTTGTGCTTTAAGGTCGTATTTATTTCTAAAATCAGTTGTTTTCGTAACTATATTATAATCTTAATAACATTACATTACAAAATCATTAGAAATTCATCTTTGGTTTTAGATACTTGTGATTCTTGATTTTTTTGTAGATATCACCTGTATTTTATAAAGATAATAATGATGGGTAAAGAAAGCTAAAAGTGCAAACAATGTGTACTAAATTTGTTAAAATATTTTGTATTAGAAAAATGGAATGGAAGATTTTTAGAAGCGTTATTATTTGTTCTGGAGATGAAATACAAATTTTTATATATGCTATTTGAAAATTTAAGTATTCATATATTATTCCGAAGAATTGCATTTGCATTTGAAATATCTAGAAAAGCAGTGTATGTTAAAAAGGAGGAAAGAAAATAAACTCAATCTTTTATCCCGAGAAAAAACAGATGACTGAAATATAGATGATTTAATAAAAGAAACAAAAATAATATGAAAGAAAGTGCATACTATATATCAAAAGAGATAACAATTTATAAATAGTTTTCTTCTCTTTTATCTACTAATTCGGTGATGTACCATGTAATAGGTAGTCGTTTTTCAATAAAAAATTATCCATTACAGTATAATCGTTTATTGTTTAGTATATTTTTTTTACTTTCATAAAACTGTGTTACCCTCGATACTTTAAACACCGCATTAAAGAATAAAGGGATTGTTTGTATGAACACATCTCTCATACAAAAATTAATGTTGATTAACCAAAAGGAAATAAAATTATATCTTGGAAAGATTACAGTATTAAAAGTGTACTATCAATGTTTTATTGTAGTTCATTCTGATCATTGCAAAGGATATATTTCACCAATAATAATAAATATTGATAATGTTCATCAGATTGTGAAAGTGTTTAATAAGTTTAAAAATTTATTAAATGTCATAATTATTTTTTGACCTCGTCTACTCCTGAGATTTTGACATCAAGTTTGTGGGCCTCCTCAATATAAGACAAATTAAGTTTACATATTTTATCAAATTATTCCAAACTTTTTTAAAATAAAGACATTTATTTAAATAAATAATTTTATTTTGATGAATCATTTTTGATTTTATTCATATATTTTAACTTGACTTATATTTCTTTAATACTTTAGTAGTACTTTCCAATTTACTTTTGGTGTACTTCTTCTTTTGTAGGTATTTATTTTTTTTCTTTTCTTTTGGTACTGCTGTGTTATTCATTCCTACAAAACTTTATTTAGTTTGTTTACAATTTACTATTTCAAGTATTGTGCGTTTACGGCCCTGTGTCGCCTTCTATAAAAAATGTTGGTTGAATGTATTATTGTAAATATATTTTGGTGGGTTTTAAATTGAAAATATTTAATGAAGTGTTTAAATGCATTGCGTAAGTTGATATAAACAGATGTTAAATCATATGTATGGCCAAATAAATTAAAAATAAATGAAAATTTTAATAGAATTCAAATTTTAGAGAAATGTGAGAATAACTAAAAAATATCGATTATTACTTTGACAAATATTAACAATGCAATACATTTAATCATAAAAATTGTGATTTCCATTTAAATTTTAATTAAATTTTGCATAGAGTATGATTTACTACCATATCACATACTACGCACAATGCACACAAATTACTCAATTCAATGATTAAAGATAATTTATTTATTTATTCATTAATACTTTAATAAACCAGTAATTAGACATTAACACATTTGCGGAAAATTAATTATACAATAATATTACTTTTTGATTTATTTATTTTGTATACTTATGTATAATTGCATTTTAGAATATATTTTTACAATATTATTCAATTCTTGATAATGTTGGTAAGTATAAGTCAGTTTAATTCACTAATATTATTTTTAACTGCATAATAATAAATTAACTAAAAAAATGCTCTTTAAAATTACAAAGCCAGTCAATTGGATAATTTTTAACTTCCCTGGTAATCTTATGATTACGTTGGAAAAGACCGTGAACTAGTTAAATGATTTATGTAACATAATGACTTTAAACTTATGACGAATAATTTAAGTTTATAAAGAAAAATGAAAGTACTACATGGAAAAAGGCAAAGAGATTTTTTCTAAAATATGTTGTATAGTCTTCAACTTTACTTATTGGGTGGATAGAAGACACTAAGGTAGATCTATTTAAAAATATTTATTTAAAACTTACAAAAATTTGCCAGAAAAAAAAAGAATAAAAATACAAAGTGGTTTTTCAGCAGAAAAAAAACTAAAATCAATAACATGTTCACCTTTCAGCAATGTAATACCATACTAAAACCAAAAGGATAATCAACGTACAAAGATACTTAGATATACCTAAATCTCAAACGAATGACATTAAGAAGCCAAATAATGAAATTCGAAAATTAGTCTTTTCAAAACACCATATGAATTTATGTAATGAGAAAGCAATCGGCTAGTAGTAATTGTAATATTGATAAGAAGCACAAGAAGAAATATCTAGGTCTGGCAATAAAGAGTAGATTGAACACCTCAACATGGTCAGAAGCAACATTCTTCGTGATAAGAAAAATATATTCTTTTCAGCACTGTCTACATCCTGTCAAATCCTGATGGTCCAGACAAAGCCAGTGAAGCACGCACAAATAGTAATATAATATAAAGTTTTGTTTATTAGTGTTTACCTCAAGATGAAGGATAAAACAAGAAACGAAACATAAAAATATAACGTTTAAAAGAGTGGAAGTGCGAAGAAAGAAATGTTGAAATTGGTCGGATAGACATCTTGAGATCTTCTAAATTGTTTAACTTTGCTTTATTATTTACTTTTATTTTTTATTAATACTTTGATCATGCTTTTCAATTTTCTTTAGGTGTACTACTTATTTTATACGTACTTATTTTTTCTTTTACGTTTTTTCTATTCATGTGGTATTGCTAGATTATTCTTTCCTATAAAATAATATAAAGTTTTGTTTATTAGTGTTTAGCTCAAGATGAGGGATAAAACAAGAAATTAAATGTTTAAAAGACTGGATCATACGAAAGGGTAGTGACGCCGACTTCCGCAGCTTTGGAAATAAATAATAGCTCCAAAAGAGTAACATGGTGAAATTGGTCGGTTAAGAATTTTAGTTTTTTTCAAATAAAGTGCAGATTTCTAATACTTTCGATATAGTAGTATGTAGGCGATAACTGTAGATATTGGAGCGATTAGAATATTGCAACTGTGGCCATCAGGAGAACAGCGGTTAGTATTGGTGGTAGATCATCTAATTCCTAGTGTTCAGGTTCTCTATATTATATCACTTCAATTTTATTAGGTAAGTAAGGTTTTAAATTCAACGTACTATTTGAATTTTAAATACAACATCAAACTACATCGTCCAATATAAGTGTATTAAATTCTTCTTCAATTATATAAGGTGCTAGCTCATAAATCGTGTAAGTTTGAAACTCTTTATCAGAAATTTTTAAACACACGCTGAAATAGCAACAATGGATCAACTGCAACAAAACCATTAATAACTTTAATTATTATTATTTTTTGCCAACAAAGAATTAACGTTATCTTTTTGAGATAATTAAAGTTGTTTAAAATTTTCTTTCTGTTTTCTTCATTATCTTCATTCCTTCATTCCTGTTAAAATATAAATAATAGCATCTGCATCAGGGAAAGGACAAAGAACAATGTTGTATAAAAAAATTCAAGTTTTTGTCATGAAGCATGATTAAAACTGATGATGTTAACATAGTTAGCGAAACGATTCTCGAGAAAAGTACATTGTAATGGTGTTACGTGGTTCAAGACTAAACCAATTATTTCTTATAATGTTAAGTGGTTTAAGACTGTCAGGCAATTCAGAAATTGGGTCATCAATTCTCTGTGGAATATCGTTGCAGTATATTGTATTCAAAAACAGTAATCAGTATGAATTAACATGTATACAAGAATTACAGAGGAAATAATTAGGAAAGAGGTTAAGGATAATTTAGAACAAGACCAAGATTTTTAGAACAACAAATGATTGACAACATCGATATAATAAGAACGGCAGCTTATAACATTATAGAAAGAGAGAAACTATATAAAGAAGATGTAATTGTGGAAAAAAAATTATAAACTAAAACCGTGTGCAACGACGTTGTCGTAAACTTACAATTTGGTAAAAACAAAGATCTATAGAGTAATACTAATAGTATTTGTATATAGAAATTTACTCTAGAGATACTATTATACAAATAAAATAAATAAAATAAAACTGTTACATATTCCAAAGTGTAATACTTCATTTGTAAGCTAATTTTATAAATAATTCACTACGTAGTATAAATTCGTTATTTTACTTGATTGCGATTAAAATGAAATTGATTTAATCTTAACATTAATATTAACAAGGGATTTACAATTTTTAATCAAATAAATAATGTAATAATGTAGTTTAATGGGAATTCCTACTTTGTCCAATAAAACTATATCTTCTTTTTTAATAGTCTACATCTACTTCTTTCATATACTTTTTATATTCCATTTGCTTATTGTACCGGGTAATACTGTTCCAAGCGATATGAGTATCAATTCTGATTTATCCATTTCAATAGTAACGAATCTAAATACTATTACTTTTTCCATTAAACGAAGTTACAAACTGATGTGCCATGTATTCATAAATAGCATTAGTTAAGTCACGAATTAAAATTTTTATTCGACTATTTATTGCTTCCAGTTATAACAACCCGGTTAGTTTAGCTTATTTTAGGTTAAGTTAGGTTTGTTTAGGTTTTAGCCGGATAAAGGTGGAAGCTTAGGAAATGCTAAAATGAACTAAAACCTAACTTAACCTAACCTTAACTAACGTAAGCTAACTTAAACTAATCAACTAAGATTGGTTCGACCCAACTTGAAGCGGTTAAACCTAGGATTATCCTTAATTCTAGCTTTAACTGTAATAAAAAAATATTGAATTCGTGTTCTTACTAGTAAGAACGCGAAATTACCAGTGCTCTTTGATACTTGGCGTTTTTACTAGTAAATACGCGTATTAACTGATTTCGGCTATTTACGGTAACATATACTTCACGAGAAATTTCATTACTGTCTCCATTTGGAGAACTCTGCGCTGTATATACAGTGTTTATACGAAATAAGTATAGGATTTTTAATACAAATCCCGTTGCACGTCATATATCAATTATGAGATCACGACCCTGCAGTGTTGTCGGCTTGTCTAAATTGTCGAGGAATGTAGGAAGTTTCAAAAATGTAAGGTTAGGTTATGTTGTTTAGCTTTATTATTATGAAAAATTAATTTATTGAAGCGTATATGAACAATATATGATCCTCACACTCAAGACACTTCATCCTGCCAGTTTTTAAGTACATTTGAAAAATGTTTTTCTCAGTTGATTCATTAGCAATCTACAACTGTGATATTCTTCTTCTTCTTGCTGTATTATCTACTTTTAATATTCAATAATCTGTTATAAAAATCGTTATATTATGTTGTTTATTTGTACTATATTTTTATTAAATAAATAAAATAGAGACATATAAAAAAGATAGCAAACTATTTATTAACTATCTAGCAAAGCAAAAAAATAAAGACAATATTATAAAATTACCGAAAACGTGGTGAAAACACACAACTGGTTGACGGCCGGACGTCAGAAATCGTTGAAATATTTCAATCTAAATACTCGACAACGTCGCATCAAGGCATGCCAATCGCTACAATGTCATTTCTTCATCATAAATACGAGTCTCATGGGCGTAGAAAATTTCAAAATTATTTAATGTAAATTATGGTTTTTGGAGTACTAAACATATAATAATGATTTATAAACTTTATATTATAAAGAATAAGACGTATATAAGCCAATATAATTGAAATAATTCTAAAATTATCAAAATAATTACGATTACTTTTTCGGTTTTTTAGTACTGTGACTACGTTCATAAGTCCTCGTGAATTTTCGTGATGTTTCGTATGATTTATCTTAGTTAGGGAAATTTTAATCAGTTGGCAGTACTATGACGAAAGAGGTACGTCACTCCTGACGTGCAACGGTATTTGTAGTAAAAATCCTATAAATTTATTTGTCTCTTATGAAGTCCGATATAGGTGAACTTAACTCTTTCTTATAGTTTCTAAATAAAATTACTACCTAAATTATTGAATAGCCTTTTAGAAAGTAGATATACTCAGGTTAGACAAAAACCATACACATTTTTTTTCAATTAGAATATTTATGATTGTTTCTAGTCTTACCTTGTGGAATATATGTATTATAAATATAAAAGATACATTTTGCTTATCTTGAAACTCCTCCTTTTCTAAGAAAAAAAATTGTTAAAAGTCTGTCAATTTCTTACTTCACATCTGACATAGGTGAAATATGTCATATTGGAATTTTTTTAAATCTTTGAATAACCGTGGAAATTTAAAATAAGTATACCTTATCTTTTATATTTTTAATTAGAATATTTGTTCTCGATTTCATCTATTTTAAGTTTCTTTTACATATACCTAATCATTTTTTTATTAGGGTATGATTGCAGAACAAAGTTGTCTCATAATTTATTATTAACATAATAAAACGGCTTCTTCCGGCAATTTTTAACAGCACGAGAGACTTTTGGTGCGCACTCTCAGTCGCGTTTTCAGTATCTGTTACGTGACGACCTCTCTTTTGCGCTCGTCCTTGTGCCCTTTGTGTCGTCCTTAGTTTTTGATTTTGCTTGTGTACGATCGATCCGAAACCATGAGCCATTGGCAGTATTTTTTTGGCTTGATATTACTTATTATCATCAGCATACACAAAAGTAAGTTCTAGAATATTGTGTTTGAATTGGCAGATATTGTACCTGTGAAAAGTGCAATTTAATGAAAAAAGTTTAAAATATTTAACAATACGGGGTGTTTAGGTAGAATTGGTAATTTTTGGTTAAATGTTGAAACGAAACTTCGCTTAAAAATGTTCTAAAGAATGTTTTTTAAAAGTTGATATAAAATCCCATACCTGAGATTTAAAACGCATATATTGATTTTTTACATCTAAAGGGCATTATATAAGTGTAGAGAAGAAAATTAATTAGGCATTGTTTGCTTCTATACTGGTCTTTGTAAATTATACTTTTCCTTCATTAGAAAAAAGATCAGAATGGCGCATATTTAAATAATCATTAATTTATAAGAAATTATCTTAAAAGCTATACCTATTGTTATTTTCATTTTTCAATAATTTCATTAAATTATTTTTTATAAATATGATTTTGTGTTTTTATTCAAAAACTAAACTTAAGTTCGTAGTTGGTTTATTTAAATTTATTCCATATGATTAAACTAAGGTCGTCTTATCTGAAAGAAGATCCACGTCTATGTTTATGTAATGCAAAATTTAGTTGTTTAATAGCATAATAGTATAATTTTATAGTTTGTAAAAATCAAAAATTCAAATGTTTTACTATTATTTCTCATTAAAAAAAACATTTTTTTATGATAAAAAAATATTTTTTCTAATAACAATGAAATATAAATTGTATAAATTTATTGATAAGAAAATATAAAGTAAATATTTAAAGGGTAATATTAGGGCATGCTAATAGACACATGATTATTTTTCGAAATAAATTTAATGCCGCATTAACATTTTGATTCAAGAAATAAGTTGTTCCAACTATTTTCATGATAAACTTAATTTACCCCCATGTGTTTAAATTTTAATTAAAAAATATTTTACATATTAGCAGAGCTTCATCTTGACTATCATTTTATAAGTTTATATTAAAAATTTGTTTTTTAAGGTAATCCTCATTTTAGAAGGTTACTACTTCGTTAACAAAAGTAAAGATTTAACGTGTAATGTAAATGAACATTAAGCTGGTTTAAACTTTATGGTATATTATTTCAAAAATATAATAATATACCGCGGTTTCTTTAAATAATAATAATAATAATAAATAATCATAAAATTTGTCCGGTTCCAAACATTTACGTTAACATTTCCAATTTGATCAACGAAAAACCCCGTGTAAAAATTTTAGTCATAAAACTAAGGTTTAATCTTATTGTATTTTTGTCTGATCTGATCTTTTGATTGAAATGATGCAGCCGTACATGGTTCCAGGCAGCACTAACTATTGATTTTTTAATGGCGGAAACTAAGTTTTATCTTTAGCTATAAAACTAAAAATATTTATTTATTTACTACCAAAAAAATAAATATTCACAATATAGAAATGACAATTTAAAAATGTTAATACAATAAGGTAATAAAAGTGAGCAAATATTTCTGACGGCCTTTGTTTTAAATTTAAAAGATTTTGATATTTTTTATTTATATGCTAAAGTTTTATTTATAACATTTGGATTTTATTACAAGAATATATATAATATGTAATAAAGCTATTTTCTTAATATTCAATTCCTTTATAAAAAAAATATGGTCACCTATACTCCTATATCAGTTTCTATATAAGTAGGTGAGTTAGTTGTTTAAGTACCAATATAATTTTTGTAGAAAGTGTACCTCTATCAAAATACAAATGAAATATTTCTTCCAATTCTTAAGACTACTTTTTTTCAAAAGTGCATATTGTTTTCAACAGGAAAATATCTTAATTTCGAAAAACAAATAAAAGTACGTTGAAGAATTAAATTATTTATTGTCATTTTAGGTAGTGCTCTATCGTGTTATGATTGCAACAGTGTTAATGACAAGCGATGTCTGGGCGACGAAAATAACAAGCTAACAAATGATATGAAGAAAGCGTGTCCTGAAAGAAAAGGAAAACCATACACACTATGCAGGAAGATTAAGCAAGTGATTGATTTCGAGGTTAATGGATGTAAGTCATTAATTTTAGCCTTAGTAGAGCTTCCCGATAATACAATCTCTTTCCTTTTTTTTCCTTATGAGTATTGAAAGATAAAAGGACCAATTAAATCAGTTTTCTATAATTGATTAGTCATAGTTCAAGTAAATGCACAATTCCTTATAATACACCTGCTATGTTTTTTTGTATTATAAATCCCCACGAACGACTTTTATTACTATAGGACTCTTATAAATATTTTCCTTTCATTATCTCTTATTTGTCGCTGCTATTCTCATATTTGTTTTAGAATTTGGTTTTGACGCAGCCTTGAAAACAGAAGTTATTCCAGTTTTCCTATATGAGTTTTCTGTTGCATCTGTTGTAGATTCGTTTTTCCTATTTTCTTTATATATTTTTTGCTTTCAAGGACCTCTTCTTTATTTAATTCCAAAATCATTAAGTTTTTTCAATACGGATTGTTGTTTGGTGAATATTATTCAAATGATTTTAATATTTTGCCTATCCCATGTTTATTAGTTTTTTCATTCTATTGTGTTTATTATATTTATGGATTCAATTCTTCATTATGGGTTGTGCTTTCTTTTATTTCTTAGATTATTAAAAATGTAAAAGATAAAATATACTTATGTTAAAATGCCACGATTTTCCAATTTTTGAAAAAAAATTACGTAGATAAGAAATTGACAGGAATTTCAGATACAAATTTGATTTTTATTATAAAAGTTCTAACCAATAATATTCTTCATTTTCTAAAATATTTGGTTTATATTTTATATTTAGTTCAACTATTCTTGAGGATATCGTAGATGTCTTTCTTTAAAATTCTTCAAAAAAATGATGTTCTTGTTTCTTATCGCATATATGAAGGATTTCCACTGTTGTTTAGTTAAATGTAATTTTGTGTTGAGGGTCAATAATGTGTTTTGCGTAACGTAACTTATCTGGTTGTTTTAATCTATGTTCACTAGACCTGATTTCAAAATTTCTAAAGGTATGGTCAATATAGGTAGCATTACAATCCGGACAATCTAACTTATAAATATCCGATTTTTTAACAAGAATTTTGGTTTTTACATTTGTTAAAGAAGAACCAACATTATTCTTTAAAATGTAAAAGATATTAGTGATATAATTTTTGATTTTTGATTTAAAAATATTTCCAAAATATGTAATAGCTTTGTATGATTTAATTTCTTTAGGCAGTATTAGAAATATAAGTTTAATGTCAATAATTCTTTTTTATTGATCAACTTATTTATTAGATGTAATGGATAATTATTAGAGATAGGGATTTGTTTTATTATATTAGTTCCTCTTTTAAAATCACCTACTTTCATTGATATTGGACAAAGCTCTATGCATTATTGAATGTAAGCTGCCAGTTGATGTGATACATGTTGATTTGTGTTATAAGGGAGAAGTCATATCTGTTTGAGTTGGTTTTCGATATATTGAATATTGAGGATTACAGTTTATTCTTTTGATGGTTGTGTTTAAGAATTTTATTTATTAATTAAGTTAAAGAAAATATCTAATTGCTATCTGTAAGGAAGTTTTGAAATACTGTGGAATTTTAAGATAATTATATTTTATCTTTTACATTTAAAATGGACAGATTGTATCAAGTTAGGGTAGAAACAACTATTAAGGTTCCTAGATAATTGTTTGAATTTTATTTTCATTAGCATAAAATATCTGGTACTTTCAACTGACATATATTTTCTATTTAATTGATTGGATTGGGGTAAATAGGCACTCCCTCTCTATAGAATCACATACTCTAGAAACAATGACCATAGTGAGAAACAACAAAGTTTGCATTGCTCTTTCTACGAGACCCAGTAATACAAACAGATGCGAAAGAAAAGCGGGCTTTTGACTTTCATCAAATTGGATTGTCCTTTACTAGGTCTAATTTTCCCCAGATTGGTGGACGAATCGAGATGCAACATTTTTAAAATTAACAGACAATTTATTTATGAATTATTTCTGTATTGTAGTGCAACCTGACAGCAGAGTGATTAGGACATGTGGATATGAAGATGGTCAGTACAAAAATAAATGCTACCAACGGTCTGGTTTCGGAGGAAGACAGGAAGTGTGCGCATGCGAGAACAATGATTGTAACGGAAGTTCGACTACAATAGCTTCAGTATTGCTTGTGGTCGGGCTAATTTTATTAAAATTCCATTTTTAATTATTACTTTTCGACAATTTACAATACAGCAAATAATAGTAACAAAAAAGTTTGATTGAAATGTAATTAACTCAAAGTAAAGTGGACAAATTAAACCTGTTTACCTAATTCTCTTAATATGATTCATTATTGTATATAGGATTGCTTTCAATGATTTCTTACAATAAACAATAAGCCTAAGGAAGCTGTTCAGGTTCTGGCAGAAAAGCAATTTTTTTGAATTCTTGAATTTGGTAATCGATAGATAAATCTTAAACGCGGTACATGACTTATTTTTATTTGATTCTGTAATTCTCGAGAAAAAACAGTTTTTGGATGAATGCTGTTTCAATCAAATTTTTCTACACCCACGCATTTACGTAAGTAGGTTTAATTTATCCATTTTAATTTATAGTTACAAATAAAAAGTAAACGGTTAGGTATGAAGTAAATTCTTATACTTTTTTTTGTTTGAATTATTGTAATACGTAATTTAGAAACAATTTAATCAAAAAATACCTTGACTTATTTATTTTGTTATAAATTGTTATTCAACATAATTATATAAAGCTCCTGAATAATTTTGCTCAATTTCCCTCTTCTTTTTACATATCAAAACTAATATCAATAAAAGGTTTATTTATAACTAAGTTTATTTGCAATTGTGTAGCCGTACTGTATAGAAGCCTAATTATTAAAAACTTTCTTCATAGGTTCATAAAAATCTAGATAATAATAAATCGTTTTTTGTATTGTTATGTGATGATAATTGTGTTTCGACCCAATAGGTACAATTTTCTAGTAAATTAGATTTGTTGATTCTATATAGGAAATTATATAAAGTGTAAGGGCTGTTAAAAAATAAAAGTTGTGAAGAAAAATTATAAGACCAACTTTTCTAAATACACAACTTCTTTATTCATTAATCTATTTATTTAATAATGCTCATTATATCATAAACGTAAAATTTGGTAGAAGTCCTAGAATTGATTAACTACTATTTAAATAAAAAATCATATCAGCCAAGTTAACTTAATTCAAACTAGTCTTAATAATAACGCTATTTTGTTGTAGATATTCTTTGGAATTGCTTATGTTCAATTCTAGATGTAAATAACAATTCCAAAATACAACTGTTAAACAGTAAATGAAGTCGAAAATAAAAATTAAGTTTGATTTCTTTGTGATTTATTAACTATAAAATAAAGTCCCAATAGTGCCTAAATAAGTCTCCGAATATACAGATATATGCTTGACGATTCAAAAGGTATGACCACTTTTATATCAAAATCGTTTTATGTTGGGCCTGTATCTAAATAGGAACAATTGTTTTTTAATTTTTTTATAGTCATTAGTTTAGGTATGCGCTCTACTTTCATCTGCTTTGTAATTTTTTGATAGATCTTTTAAACTGTATACAGGGTAAGTCAAAACTCGAAACATAAATTTTCTCAAATTATTTAAATAGAACACCCTATAATTTTTACGGTATTTAGATAGGACCTTAAATAGTTCTTTCATTTTTGTGAACCATTCCCTATACTCGACAATTTTTCTATGTAAAAATTTTTGGTTCCAACCTAATAAAGGACCTGTTGGACTTTTACAGACCATTGGGACAGTCTGTATATACATATTTGACTTAGTAACGAATACAATTAAAATATTTTTTTAAGAAAATCGTTGTTCAAGTGAAAAATTCAAACCTTTTTAATTATTATATAATTTTTATAATTCAGTAACATACAAGTAGACCTATAGTTTTAGGAGCTTAAAAGTATCATACTTCTTCCTCGCCCATTTTAAGTTCTGAGAGATTAGGATGATTATCATCATCATATATATATACAGGGTGTTACTATATTCGACCGACAACGCTTTACCCCAGAGAGCTCTCGTTAATTGATGAATTTTGATATAGGAACATAAACCCTTAAAGGGCTTAGTTTCCGAGATACAGGGTGTTAAAAGTTTGAAATCAAAATTAAAAATTTGTTATAAATCAGAAACGCCTCCAAATAATTTTTTCAAATTTGGTGACCAATATGCTCTTTAAGAAAGTAATATTTTGACATAAACTGACTTTTGAAAAATTTAACCAGTGGCGCGCTATCAGGGTTTCTGACAACTTTTATCCCCCTATCTTTTACGCCACTGGAACAAATATTTTTTTTTAAATGTTTTTAAATTCTCTGTTCATTTTTAGGTAAAAAAGTAATAACCTTTTATGGAGCTAAAATGAACGGTGTTGTAGATATTTGATTCTAAACAAAAGTCTGCAAGTACTTAGATAATTTGTAACTACGTATGGAATTTTCAAACTGGTATGTACAAAAGTGTCGTGAAAATCGAAATTTCCCAAATTATTTATTGTATACAGACGAGGCCAAATTTACCAGGGAAGGCATTTTTAATTCCAGAAACAGTCACGTTTGGGATGAAGAAAATCCACACTCTGTTCGTGAACGTGGATTTCAGCATTAATTTTCGTTGAATGTGTGGGTGGGTATGGTTGGGGATTGTTTAATCGGGCCTTACCTTTTTCCAAATAAATTAAATGGAGATATTTATACGCGGTTTCTGGAAGAAGTGTTAGATGAATTGTTAAATATTAGACAACACATGTGGTTTCAGCACGATGGGGCATCTGTTCATTTTGCTGCAAGTGCTAGAAATTTCCTAAACAGACGATTTAGAGAAAAATAGATTGGTCGGGGTGGACCCCAATGTTGGCCTCCAAGGTCACCCGACTTAAACCCTATCGATTTTTTTATCTGAGGCTACATGAAGTCCTTAGTGTAGGAAACCATCGTTGAAACTGAAGAAGATCTAATAGCGAGAATTCAAGCTGCGACAGAACTCATTCAGTCCAATCCGGAGTTATTCTCAAAAACACGTTTTTCAAAGAGAAAACGGTGTAGAACGTTGCGTTATTGTGATTTTTACTTTTATCAAGTTCTCACAAAATCTCAGAAATAGCATGTATTCTTTTTTCAACTAACGCCTAACGCTTAGTTATTATTCGAAATCGAATTAATAGTATGGATTAAAAGCAAATACTTACTTGTTTAGCAAAACGCCGACGGGTAAATTACACAACAAATCATAATTTGTGAATTATCTAAGTACTTACAGACTTTTGTTCAGAATCAAATATCTACAACACCGTTCATTTTAGCTCCATAAAAGGTTATTACTTTTTTACCTAAAAATGAACAGAGAATTTAAAAAAATTTAAAAAAAAATATTTGTTCCAGTGGCGTAAAAGATAGGGGGATAAAAGTTGCCAGAAACCCTGATAGCGCGCCACTGGTTAAATTTTTCAAAAGTCAGTTTATGTCAAAATATTACTTTCTTAAAGAGCATATTGGTCACCAAATTTGAAAAAAATATTTGGAGGCGTTTCTGATTTATGACAAATTTTTAATTTTGATTTCAAACTTTTAACACCCTGTATCTCGGAAACTAAGCCCTTTAAGGGTTTATGTTCCCATATCAAAATTCATTAATTAACGAGAGCTCTCTGGGGTAAAGCGTTGTCGGTCGAATATAGTAACACCCTGTATATATATTTGATATTATACTATTTTCCATTTCATCATCTTTTCCATGGACTTGCTCTGCTTCTTTGTTGTAATTGGCTCCAAGTGATATATGTACTTCTAACACTTTCTGTTGGTGTTCTCCTCATTATATGTCCTAGTCATTTTAGTCGTAGTGCCTTTATGTGTACGTTCAAATATTTTCCCTTCCGAGTTCCGATTTACTTATTTCTTTTATTCTTTCTTTCGTTCTCCATCATTTGTCGTGTCTATTATTGTTCTCATTATTTTTAACAGTAGTTTCCATTGCTTATGTAATTGTGGGTTGTATTAATGTTTTATATATTCTGATCTTTTTTGTTTTGTTAATCTCTTTACTTTTTTATTTTTCTGGTTATTCTAAAGATTTTTTTCCTTTTTGAATTTTTTTTTTACTTTTTCGTTTCAGATGGTCATCTCATATATTTCGTTTCGGACTTATTTATTTTTAGCCCTAGATTTTGTGCTTCCTGGTTTAGATGTTATATGGCTCTTATTAGTTATTCTCTTACGAATTAACTGTTATGGTGTTCTTCGTATTCAAATTTGTCATTCTTAGAATACCTACTATAGTTAGATTGAAGAGAGTTGGTGAAACTAGGTCTAAAGTCTTATGTTACTCTCCCTTGAAACCAAAATCTTGCTTTAGTTTCTGTTAGACTCGTTTCTGTTACTAGTAGTTTTTTGGAAGCCTTTAGTAATTTTAACCCGTCGGTTGTATTTTCATATCTTTAGAAATATTTATTCCAAAGTGAGGATAGCGTTTTTAGTAGTCTCCAATTATTTTTTCTGCGTAATGTTTTAAATTCTAGTTTATTAAATTGGGCAGTATTTTGCAGGCTGTGTTGAAAAGAGTAATTGTTCTATAATTCTTTTTTGTGAATTAAAGTTATTATGCCAGTGTTCCACTTTTCTAGAATGTTGACATGATTCCATATTTCTTCTATAAGTGATTGTAGCTCTTTGTGTATCTCCATTTTTCAGTTTTGCATCTATAATAGCTTCTGCTACTTTTCCATTACCTATTCATTTTATTTATTTCTCTATTTTTTCTTCTGAAGAACATTTTATTTCCTCTTTGACTTCTTCCCCCTTTTTTTAAAAGTATTCTTTGCATATTCCTCCTATCTCTATCGAATCATGTTTTATTTTATTGCTATTATTTATTAGTCCTCTGATTTTATGTCTTGATCTATTATTACTAATTTCATAGATATCATCCATTATCTCAAATGTGGTGTTAGGGATTAGAATCAATAAAATTCAAAATCTTTACCACAAACTATTTTAAAACGACATAAAGTTATTATTGACAACTACATTCGGCTCCAATACAAAGCCATTTTCAAGTCTGTAAATACAACAATGGTATAACTAATTACTGTTACAATACAATGAACACGAAAATATAAAATCTACTAAACACAGGATCCTAGTTAAATTAGATAAGAAAATATGAAGTTAAACATCAAAATTGTGCGGTAAAAACAGTAGAGAATTTTAAATTTAAATATTAAATTAAAACTTAATTAACAAACAAATTAAGGTTGGACAAATTACATATTAAATTGAATTACAATTGCACAACAAAAAGTGTCATAGCTAAAATGAGGAAAAAATATGAGAGATATTTAGATTCACCAACTTAAATAATAAAATAGGGAGATTGAGTACCCAAGAACAATTTAGTATCCCAGGAAAGAAAGCCAAGTCAGGATGCTTAAATTGAGGAAAGAAAACCTGGATTGGTAACCCAATTCTTAGAATAAAATCCAGAGGAAACATGTGTGCATTAATGCCAAAAGAAAATGTTAGTGATAAAAGTACTGTGAACCATATAGTTCACAGAACAAAATTGATTCCCAATAAGGGAACAAATCCACTACACGTGGGAAGGAAATAAACGACATCAGAAAATCTGAATACAATCTGTTTAAAATGACAGGAATAAACAAAAAGAAGTTTGCAAATCTTATAGCTAATCGACACATTAGAGCACAATTGGAAAAAGTAGAATTCATTAGATCAATTTTCCAAGTAGTGAAACAAATATCCATAAATACGATTCCTGTGCTTTTTATTACAAAATAGTAAAGGTAAAGTAAGCGTGATAACACAACTATGATTTATTTTAATTTATTTTAATGCTTTGAAGGATCCACTTTTTTTTCACCATAGGTCGTATTCGAATTATACTCCGGCTAAAAACAAAATGAGGGCAAAGTTGACAGATTTTGAGAGAAAGAATAGCTGGGGCTCGACTATGGAGTAAACCAAAGAACCATCCCGGAGGTGGTACCAAGATCAAACTACTCAAAATAAACGTAATGCACA